>OY740720.1:122607977-125007977 GCA_963513945.1 Hydrotaea diabolus
GTACTCATGCTGTAAAGTAAAGAGTTAAAACTAGATACGAGTAAAAACTTCCCAGATGATGGACATACTACCGAGAAACAGAAATCCAAAAAATAAAAGGAAGCAAATTTGTTGTAGAATTTTTGAGTTTTTTTATGCTATCGTTCTTTGTGTGGTGGTTGCAGCAAACAATGGATTACAAAAAGATTTGAAATAGACTCATATATGGAAGGAGTTGCAGTAGTATGAGTAGTAGAAGAAGAAGAAGATAAAGCCCACATCCTATGGTAACAACTACTTATGAAGAGCATCTACGGTATACAGCCTTCCCAATACGTTCTGTTCGTGGAGTTTTTGTTTGGAGTGTGGAGGAAAGTGGATAAAGAAGACTCAATTACTATAATGTCAATATATACTTATTTTAAATTAGCTTTTTCAGATCCTACCATAATTAGTGTGTTTGGTTATCTTACTTTGTTTCTTATCAATAATTGAATGACTATTTAAATTAGAAAGTAAAGAGTTTTTGCTCGAATACCTCGCCTAAACGTTACAAAATTTAAATTATCCAGTGCAGGTTTTAACTGTAATGTTTTTCGATGTGTTGGGAATGAAGCACAAATTTTTTTTTTGCACTTTCAAATTGGTTTAATGTAAAAGAAGTGAAGGAAATCTATCATCATTATCAATATAAAAAGCCAAATCGGCATTGACTTTCACAACAAACATTTTTTCGATGAAAGTGGTCAAACCAGAGGTTGCTTTTTATGCATTACACCAAACTGGGGCACGGGTAACGGAAACTTAGCGCTGATATTTAAAGCACCTTAAGGGAATAGACATAGGCCCCATGTGAAATATGTCGGCCATCCATCTGTCGTTGTAATCAAAGTACAGGACACAACTTGAGTGTCAAAAACAACTAGGGTTTTAGAAAACCGGGATTTCGGGGGTTTTAAAAAACCGAAGTCGGTGTTTTAGAAAAAAACCGGCAATAGCCGAAATTCCGGGTTTAGCCTTTAACCTTAGAATGAAAATTAATTTTCAAATCGAAAGTAACATAATTGCGTCCTCGAACAGCTCTGAGTTTACCCAGATTCTAAAAATTAATGTCATATTTAAAATTATGTTTTTGGTACCCATATATCCCTGTTTAAATTGGTGAGATTTGCGGACATAGGAATCCTCACCCAAATTTCGCCAAACTGCAAAAAAGGCGACCAACACCCATCTCTGCTAAAATTGCTTCATTTTTCGAATAGCTGCCTCAGAAAGTTTTTTAAATGGTGGTAGTGGTAACCAATAGTTTTTCAAATATTTTGATGTTGTAACCAATTGTTAGTAATGACAATTGTTAGTAATGACTTCATAATATCCAAAAACGGGTTGTTTTATAATACATTTTAAAAATAAAATAATTCGACTTTAACAGACTTTAAGCTAATCGATTAACCAAAATGTTTTCCAGTAAAGGTCAACCATCATCAATTCTACTTTTCTCTCGTCACGACCCTCCCAATGAGTACTTCAAGTACTTTAATTGTGGAAGCAAACAGTTTTTTGCCTCTAATCCTCACTTGTATTTGTGGATCCAAAAAGTTATTTTCTGAAGGTTTGAAATTTTTTTGCCTCAATCCTCATGTGCATTTTTGGATCGAAAAAATTATGTTCTTAAAGTTCGGATACGGAGTGTGTGTGTGTTTCTGGAAGCACCAACTAACATTCGGTAGTATTGATGGAATACTCAAGGTACATGTAAACTCAATTATTCGGTTGGTGAAAAAAATCGTTTGTAGCAACGTATCTGTTCTCTATGTCTGTGGAGTAAGAAACGTTTACAATTGAAACTAACCACAATGAAAGTAAAGTTGTTGTCAAACAAATTTTTATAATTGTATACCCTCCAACAAAGAGTGGATGGAATACTAAATTTGTCAATTTGTCACCATGAAATATTGATAGGAGACCCTATAATGTATAAGTAAATACTCGTATATACAGGGTGCTCGTTGCGAAGGTATACTACTTTGTTCATTTATAATTTTTGATTAAATGAAAGAGAATGATAAGAGTTTTATTTAATGTCGGCAATTATGTATGGATTACAATATCAGCTAAATATCCGCCTCTGTTAGCCTAACAAATGCAAGCCGTTTTGAGCACATTTTTCGTTGCATTCAGCACTGCGTCGAATTGAGGTTGAGCAGCAGTAGTGTTTTCAGTCGATCTTACAGTACGTCCATGCTTGGGCCTACCAGCTAAAGACCCTCTTTCCTCACTACACTACACGTAATAAAATAAATTTTACGTAACTTTCTCATCGTCGCAGTAATCAATGATTGATTTTGATAAAACGTTTACCGACTTATCGAATATTTTTCCATAATACGTCTCTACTTCACGACTGCCAAATATCAACTGTCAAGCCTAATGTTTATTAAAAAGGCGGCAAAACAAAGTAGAATACCTTCCTGGCGGAAATCCTGTATTATTGATCGTCGTAAAATTTTATGCCGATAGCGACCAATCGAATAAATATAGGATCGCTAAATTTGCATGATAATGTCATGTTAAGTCATAAGTTGTTTCGGATTGTAAATTGTCGAAAAAACGTTCCCTTTAAGTAACTAAAGGTACCACGAAAAAGTACACCGTTTTGAGTAAATGCTTAACAAATCACGATTTATTGTGGATCGACAATCGTAAAATGGTTACCTTTTGTTGAGATTCACTCAGTACCACAAGAAAGGGCAAAGTTGCTGGACGGTTTGGCCCATGTGACCAAAAAAACATTCCACATGGTCAAAACGGGCGATAAATAATCCATATGGTCATAGGGGTACTCAAGTTAAAGTCAATTTTGCTACAGATCCAAATATAGAGAATTTTTCAGGATTTGACTAAGATTAGGGACGGAATCGAGGCCCGAAATGACCAAACTATTTTTTTTGCGATTTAGCAACTTAAGGTATATAAGGTTCGGCCTGGCCGAACTTAGCGACATTTTAGCTTGATCTTTGTAAAAAATTTTGCTGGTTTTCCGAACACTTGTCGTTTCCACCAAAAAATACACGTACAATATGTTTTTTCTATAAAACTTCAGCAACCTGGAGAGTAAAGAAAAAGATTTTTTTCTCCTTAACCCTTCACGCCCGCACTTCTAAAATCGTGTATTCTACCAATTTTTTTCATCGCAATTAAGGAAACTTGTAAAAACGTGTCTGAATCCATTTAAAGAGCTTGTCGTTATTGGATATGTTTGAACGTGCGATAGCTATTAGAGCTCCGATATCTTTCCGTGAAAAGGAAAAATGGGAAATAGAACAATTTAGTACACTAGCTACAAATGACATCTAGTGCTCGATTTTGCCTAATCTAAAAAATATACTGGCCGTGTTCTATTGGCAACTTCCTTCGGAGGTCGCTTTCTCGATAACTTCACATTTGTATACAAGAATAGAGATAATATTTTGTTAACAGAAACCTACAGACAATTTGCGTAAAACCCCGTTTGTTTTTAATTATTAACATTTATTGAATAGATTTTTTTTAAGAGTGCAAATTTTTCAAATCAAACTGGTTTTGATGCATATAGAGCCAACAAGTTCATGTATACGTATATAAAGAAATTTCTTGTAAAGTTGTTATGTTATTGTCTTAGCGACCACTCACTCGTTGGATAAGCGAGTACCACACCTACTTTTTCTGATGGTTTTTATCTTGTGTATTTTATGATAACCTACAACATCGTACGGTGAAGAATTGATAGCATTTCTGGCGATAATTATTTAGGTTCTATTAATAAGTTTCAACATTACCCCCTTAAAATAAACGCTAGACTTACTAAATAGCATTGTTAGCGTAACGCAAGGATCTTAACTGAAGCAGCAACACACGTGTTGCGTATGATTAATATTATTTGAAAGCAATTAAACAGGTAGCGTATGATTAATATTCTGTAATGCAACATCAAGCATACGCCAGGCTGGCCATAAGTTGAGGGCCACAAACGGGAGCGTACACCATCTGCCACTTTTGTGCTACCAAAATATGTATATAAAGCCATGAAATTCTAGTATCTTGGTAATTGGTAGCATATAATTAAATCTAATAGATTTTTATATTTCTGTTGACAAACCGGTGAGTTTAAAATTTAAATTTAAAATATGCTTAATTAGAAGTTATGCCAGTGCGCCAATAGTTGACAAGCCTACTACTGTACATTTAGTTATTTTTAAGTTTAGGTTTTTGAATTTCTTTTTTTTTTACTAACAACATATGTTTTGGTATATATATGTATGTATATGTACGAGTATATATTGACATTATAGTAAGAGAAATAAAAACTAAAGCTTGCAATAAGGTACGAGAAAAACATCACATAGTGTATTCACGAAAACTAAAATAACAGTTTTTTTTGGAAAAACATAAAAGAAAGGTACAGAAGAAAAAAGGAATTGCTAACACAAAAAAAGCTTAAGATTGTAAATTTTGTATGAAGAAAGCGTTAAATGAAAATAGAAAACCAGGCTATAAATAAGTAAAAATATCTCAATGTTTTTTTTGAGGGGTAGACGTAAAAAGCTGAAAATAATAAAAAAAATAAAGAGAAAGAGAGAAGCGAGCAAAAGTGTTCACTTGCGTTCGAGTTCAAGTAAAACCAGCAAAATATAAACTGATACTAAACTAAAGCCACCGAAAAGGAAACGAAACATAAAAGACCGCAGATAGGGAAGGAGGAGGAGGAGTAGTTGGATAACTAGAATGCTTGGGATAATGTGATAGAAGGGAAGTAAAAGCAGCAGGAGCATAATGTACTACTCAACTGAAACCAAAATGAAAGTAGAATATATTAAGACAATATTTAGCGAAACATCACCTAAGAATTTTCCCGTTTAAGCGGAATTAATGGGAAATTGGTGGTTGTTTGTTTTACGGGGAGCTATAAAACAAGAAACATTTATAACAATTACAGAAGAAGGCAACACATACAGAGATGTAGACCATATATAAATATATATAAGTACGGATGTAGATATATATATATATTTATATTGATTACAACCGTGAGAATTAAACGTGTGTTTGTTGTTGGTAGATTAATGGTTTGTTTATATTTTTGGTTTTTGTGGTGGGTTAAGAAAGAAAGACAGACAGAGCCATACAACTAGTTTTGATTACACTCCAACGAAAAGTACATATTTTCAATTCAAATCGAAAACTTAAGAGGAGAAAAAAGCATTTGTTTCGGTTTCTCTAATACAAACAACAACGGAATCGAATGGAAAATTTTTTTGTGGATTTTTCTTTGAAAAAACGAAAAAGAACTTTTGAAGTTGTAGTAAAAGTAGTTAAGTAAAAAAAGCAATTTGTTGGTTTTACTTTTAAAATCTTTAATAATAATTAATAATTATATTAAATAGGTAAATTGTAATAATATCCATATTAATAAATATAAATATATATTTATTCATTGTATGTATTTTATATTTCTGTTGTTCTGGTTGATGTTTTATTTTTTCAGCATACATTATATTTTGTTTGGGGGGACTTTTCTATTATCTTTTCATCTCAATAGTTGTTAATAAATACAAATTGAATATAATGAATGTTTTTTGTTTGTTTGTTTTTTTCGAATAAAGGTTAGTTTGTTTTTTATTTAGATATTGTTTTTTTTTTTGCTTTTCTTTCAACTAAATAAATATTTAATATAGAATTTAATAATTTGTTCAGCTTCAAAATTTTCCCTTTTTCCAGTTTGTTAAAATAGTGTTTGCTAGTTGGGTGTGTGTATATTTTTTTTGATATATATATAAATAGATATATATATATAAATAATTTAATTAACTTATATTAAGTAAGTTCGTTTCTTAAACAAACATGCATTGTTGTTTTATTTTTTTGGTTTAAATATATATTATTTTAAAACTTTGTATGCTGTTTTGTTTATAATTTGTAAAAAATTCAAAGAAATTTAATGAAAAACATTTGTTTGTAATATTTTCTATAGTAGCTCACATTAAACACATTCAATTTTTGTAGAGAGCAAGTGTGTGTGTGAGAGAGAATTTGTGTGTAAAGAAATTTGGATTTAAAAATAAATTTTACTAAAGTTTAAAAAAAAACTTAAAAAAAAATATTTGGTGTATTTCAAAAAGTATTTCGTTTCATTTTCTAAGTCTGTTCTATAAAAAAGGGTGTTCAACTGATATCAACATTCAAGAATCTATTCAAAAGTAGACACAATGATTTAAGACCGCTTTGGGTGAATTTCAACAAAATTCGGAGGTTGAAAAACTATGAAAATCACAGGTCAGAATTAGATATTTCTACGATTTTGATGTTTAACTCCGGACAAAAAGCTATTATCTTGCGTGAGCAGATTGAATTCATGATCTGTTCCAAAATCTCACTAATGATAGTAAGGAAACGAAAGGAAAAAAAGGACATAGGCGGTACACGTGCTTCATCCATAGGTCGTTGGATAACAACTCTCAGCAACTCGTATAGTGTCATCTCTAAAAAAGCTCAATATAAATCGAGTATGGGTATTGCCGGCACTAAAAGCGTTCAGCAAGTGTTCTTGAAAATGTAAAACGTTATCAGATGAAGCGTAATAATATCTTTAGAAAAGAACTTAGTAGCAATAAGTAATATGTTTCATAGACATAATCATTTATTGCGTATAAGTATTACTCTGAAACTCATTTTTATCATACATATGTCATATCGGCCAACACATTTTGTTTGAAATGACATTCAGAAAAATTATACCGAAGTTCTACACAAATGAGATCAGAAAATTGAATTAAATGTTAATTTGGTTAAATATGAGTTTACTTATTTCATAAAAGACCAAACTTGAAAATAGACAGACTGGTACTTATTTTGACTATTTTCCAAATTATCTAATTACTTTAGTCTTACAACCTCTTAAAATTTTGTCCAAGTTCTACCCTGACTTTATTTTCATCGAGCTCTACAAATTTTACGAAATAATCAGAGTATGAAAATAAAATTGAAATTTTATCGAAAGCGGACGGATTTTGTTTAATCATTTATTGTATTTTCATGTTGGGAGTTGAATTATATTTGACTTTTGAACAGGGATTAACCGGCTCAAGACCTCTTGCTTCTATATTTAAATAGAAAACAAGTTTTTAACTTTTTTTGGTATCAACTAGAAAGGAAAATAGATTTTTGTAAAATTTGTAAGTGCATTTTGTCACTCGCAGATGATGGCAACGAGAATATAGCAGAAACATATTTCATATGAAACTGTATTGGTTTTGTGTGAATTGTTGACCCTTTTGTTGATTATTTGTTGGTTCATTGTTCTGCTTGGAGTCCTTCAAAAAGAAATTGTTTTTAATATCTAATATTTATTTGTTCCCGATTTATGGACTAACTGCGTTAGTCATCTTCTAGGGATATATAAATTAAAGATTAAGAAAAATAATGTTGTCTCTTGTTTACGTAAATTTGGTCTCATATTATGATTTAAACAGTTTTTATACTGGCTCTAGACCATTGTTGTTGGCTTTCAGATTCAACATCAAAATTTGGTGAAATATATTGGCTAAGATTGAAAGGCAGAATATTTCTGTAAGAATATAGCTGTTAGCCCGCTTAGGGTTTCTCTGCTAACTTTTGTAACGTATTCGTTGGCCAAAAACCAAGTGACTACCTCAGTAGTATTATTGAATTTAATGAGAATTATCCTGTGCTTAACACAATGTACAAAGCACAATATTATTATTAGCAATTCGGTTTGGCATGAAAACCACAAATGCACAAAGAATTTTTCCAATTTGCAGTTAAACTTTTTGAAAAGCTGTTTGTAAAGATTTCCACTCACAATTCCTTCTGAAATATGCCATCAAGATTCGAACTGGATTTTTTAGTTTTACAAAATTCTATTTTCTATTGGTTATGTTATTATTAATCTAGAACTATATGGTGAACTTTTATTGTGTGTGTGTGTTTATGCCTAATGCTATCTAGTTTAAAAGAAAAAATAAAAAATTAACATTCAAAAGACAACTTAGAAAAAGTATAAAGTGAAATACAGGCCAAAGAGCTTTTATTGTATGAGAATCGACGATTAAATAAAAGGTTTCAAAACTTTAAAAAGCCTAACATGCTTTGAAAGCAGAGAATAAAAAGTAAGCCAATGGATATTAATGGCAAAAACCGTTTGAAATAATTCCCAGTTTATTTGGAATGGAACTATTTTTAAGAGGTAAACCAGCAGCCAAGTTGCCAATTTTAAACTGCTTAAGAACCAGTTTATCTTTAGGGCTTACGAAGTCTCTTCACTGGAAAATCGAAGTCTCAGGAAAAGCCAACTTTGAAGCTGTCATTAAAAAGCTTTTGTGTTTTAAATAAGTGAAGAGAATTTAGCTTAAACTAGCTTTATGCTAAAAATTTTAATTACAGCTGAAAACAGTGAAGACAACTTTAAAGCTTTTTTAGAAACATAAGTATTAAAAACTCGGTACAATTATATTTTACTTTATTATCAACCAGTGAACTAGTTTTGAAGATATAAATTGGAGAAAAATTGAAAAAAAAAACAGCTTTCGCCAAAACTGAATCTTTTGATGTAACCACAGCATATTAACTTAAAGCTTCTTGCCGTCAAAATTCTCATATTAATAACGACCTTTATTAATTTCCCTTGTTGTATTTAAATCAACCTTAAAGGGAAGAGTATCGACCCCGATTGATTAAGAATCACAATCTGATTCCATTGAGCGATGTTTATCGGTAGTTGTGATTCACGACATTTTTCGATTTGTTCACTTGATTTACGGCGATGGAAACAAAAGCGCTAACAAGTGAGCAAAATATTCTGGGTAAAATAAATTGCCCTTTAATTTAGGCTACAGACAACTATTTAAAGAATATCTTATTCTTCAAATAAGAACATATTCGGCTTTTGAAGGGGCTTTCCTTTTGATTGTTCGATTTCCAAATAAAAAGCTTTGGGCTACGGGTAAACTGAAACATTGTTTTCTTTTCAAATTTCGGGCTACCGAAAAATCTTTCAACGAAATGCCTTTAATGTATAGCACTTTTTGCAATTAGTTATCTTGAGCTTGCCATAAGAAGATTCGGTTTTTGAAAACCTTAGCTTATATTGTTCGACTTCAACATTCAAAACTTCTAGTTATCGAAAATCCTTTAAATAAAGAACTCGAAATGTAAACGCAATTTCTTGTTGAGATTTTCTACACTGCATTGACGAACTTTAGCAAACGTTTCTTTCAGAGGACCGTCAGTCTTAAAAGCTTCTGTCAGCTCGTCTCCTTACTAAAGCCTTTGAACCATCTAGCGCTTATTACATTGTTATGGAATTTTTGGATTCTTTTTTGTTACGCATTTTTTCTAAATTATCTTTGTTCTTTTGTTGTATAAACGTTAGTAACACTTAGCAAGGACGCTTATTATGGTGAAATTTCTTCAATGCCTGGAATTTAGTTTGAGATTGTTTAGTTTTTTTTTCCATTTATCACCATTAAAATAATATAAACTTTCGTAAATTTAATTAAAATCATTCAAATAAATATAAATAAATTCAAATAAAAGGCAGTTAAGATTTAAGTAGGTAAAATTAAATTTGTTAAAGCTTTAAAACTTAAAAATAAACCAACAAAAGGCTTTGGCAGCACAAAAGCTTTTAATTTAAAAGTAAATTAAAATAAGAGTTTTGAAATAAACTAAGCCTTCAGAGTTGTTTATATTTTTTAAATAAACCAAAAAAGCTTCGAAATAAACTGAAGTTTAAGAGAAGTTTGTTCTTCTGTAAACTTAATAATAAACCAATAAAAAGCTTTTAAATAAATTGAATCTGAAGAGTTGTTTGTTTTTTCTTCTGTTAACTTAAAGCAAACCATGAAAAAGCTTTGAAAATATTAAAGCTTTGTTGTTCTTTTAAAGAGAGTATGAAGTAGTGATAACCTAAAAAATGATAAACAAACTTTAAAAGTTTGTGGAGTTAAAAAAGGCACATAACAAGAGAAAGAGAGATATAATATCGATTTAAGCTAAGACCTAAACCAAAAACAGAAACAAAAGCTTTTTGTGTGTGTTCGTTGGTGAGAATAACTAATTTTAATTTTTGGTGACAGTGAGAGACCAAGCAAAATAATTTATATTGTAAAACAAGGTGTGAAGGCGAATTAGCAACATAAACTATAGCAAAGACCTTAACCCAAAAATGTTTTGTAAACCAAATTAATTGAAAAAACGAGAGATATTGAGAAAAAATAGAGAGAAAGAGAGAGAGGCGAAAAGCTACACTTTGTTTGATGGGAGGAGGAGAACTAAAAACATAATAAATAAATACCAATTGAGTTTCTTGTTTTTTTACACAAACTATGTTTTTTATATTTAAAACAAATTTTAACAAAGAAAACATTAGAATTAAATGTTGGTAATATTATGATAAGAGCTAACAAAAAAAAGTTTTAATAACACATTTAAGTAAAAGTAATCAATTAAATGTAAACTATGAATAGGTTACTAAAAACAAAAAGGTGGTAAAACATAATAGAGTGATCAAATATTTAAATAAATTTCGGAGATTAATACAACACAAATAGAGGGTGTACAATATCATTATTATTAAGGCTTATAATCAATGTTTATCTTTTTCGTGATTTGAGGCTTTAACACAAATAAGAACAACTAATAAATGTTACAAATTACAATTAAGTATTAAGCGAATTATAGACTACTTTCTTCGAAAGAAAGTTAAAATTGTTCACTTGATTTTTTTATTCTGCGGTCACTTTAAATTTTTACACAATTCAATTGCTCACAGTAGATGGGTTTTTTTTATCATAATATTTCAATTTAGATAGAGAAAAAAAACATTACATTTGTTTGTTTTTAAATAAATTAATCAAGTGGAGGGATCGAGAGGTGCGGGTGTATGTTAATGGGTGTAATAGATGGTGGCAGAGTGTAGAGTGGTGTATCAAGTAGATTTTAAGAGTAAATTAAGTGTAGGAAAATGTAGGTATCCTAAAGCACAAACTCAAAAAGAAGGCCATAATATTGAAGTTAACATACGACTTTTTTTAGAAATGGAGAAACTAAAACTAAACTTGGCAAACATTGAGTCAAAACACAAAATAGTAAAACAATTACATTTAAAAAAAGCGAGATCTAACATAAATAACAATAGGACAACAAAATCATTATAAAATTAAGTAAAAACAAATGGACATTTCTTTTTTTTCTAAAGAAAAACTAAGAAAGAAGACGGCTTTGAATAATATAAAATTAAGGATAATAAAATAATATTAAAATTAAATAATTTCAAATATTTCGTTTAAAGTTTTTCTATACATTTCGTTGTCTAAGTGTAAACGTTTCCATAAACTGGTCTGGTAAAAAGTTACTTAGTAGGTATAATATTCATACAACTAATAAAGTCATAACTAAATCAAAAAAGTTAGACAGAGTTATAGAGAGACAGAGACAGCTATATGTATGTAGGTTTAGAGAGTAAAAGAGAACATTACAACAGCATCAATGCAGAGAGCTTTTTTTTATTTTTCTTTTGTCTGTTTGTAGGGGGGTGGATAAGGGGCGGATTTTCATACCATTTTAATTTAAGTTTTTTTAATTTTTCACACGCATACATATTCCTATATATATATATAATTATGTATATAGTAAGTATATATTAAGCACATTGAATAAAAAAGCTTTCAAGCTAATAAAGGGCATTACTACTTAAGCTTTGTGTTTGGCCATTTATGCCAACACCATCCATACACATCGAAAACAAAGCTTAACACCAGAGCTTATGTGCTTTTAAATGTAAACTTTCAACGTTCCGCAAATCGTCAAGCTAGTCATGGCTTTTGCAAAAGTTTTTTTTGTTTTTTTTGTGTTTTTCCAGTTAAAAAGGCTAGTAGTTAGTCAGATAATTAGGAACCTAAATCGATAAAATGTTAGTAGTTTTCTTAATATCTTTATTAACAACTAAAGTTAACGCAGTACTAAGTCAAGCTTTTCAGATTTTTTCTGTTTTCTGTGTGTGTTTTTAATTTCATATCGGGATTTTGTTTTGACAAGTTAAAAGCTATCACAGTACTTCGTTTTTCATTTTAATTTATAATATTTATTTTTTATATATTTCGTTTGTGTTGCATTTTTTTCTTTTTCTTTCTAACAAATAAAATATTAGAGAAACTAACATTAAAGGAACCTAATGTGTAAACTAAGAGCTTTTTGAAAGCTCTAACGATGGCAAAACGCAAGAGAAAATCAAAACTTAAAAAACACTTCTAATAAATAATCACTTAAAACAAAAATCAAACTTCACTCACTGGGAACTAAATTAATAAAAAAAAACTTAATAAATCTATGTTATAAGTATGGCAAAATTAAGGCATTTATTTAAAGACTGAGTGGGCAGGGGGCGCGAGAGAGTAGCAGTCGAAAGTTTTTAATAGAAAAAGAAAGAGAGAGAACGGGTAAAAAGGGTCAACAAGAGTAGTATACTATCAGGGGCAAGGTATATAAACTAAACATGAAACAATTTCTAACAAAAAAAATGCAAAAGCTTGTAAAGCTCATTATGATCATAAAATGTCCAAAAGTCCTGAAAATGCTTTAAAATCAACACGAAAGATTTAATAGTAATTTTGAAACGCCGAGAAGTGTTGCCTTGTCAGTTACAATTTACAAAACGTAATAAATAGAAAGCTGAACATTGCGAATACGTATCATAAAAGCTCAAGTTATTTTCCATAAAAATTAAAGAGGCTTCAAAAACATATGACAATGAAAATCACATGAGCTTTTGCGTTTTATTGCTATAAGGCATTTTCAGGTAATATAACTTTTATGTTTACTAATCTAGTCAATTAAACGCAATACGCTCAAGCTGAAGAAGCTAAATATAAAGGTTTCCTTATAAAGTTAAAAAGCTCTCAATAATAACCGTCATTACCTACGCATACATTATCTACGAAGGCCTGACATTGGTAAAACAAAAACCAGAGAGAAAAGTTTCTCAAACTAGGCGTTAGATTGGTTATCAAATTGAACAGCATCGCGAAAGCTCTTCAAGATGTCATAGGAAAACTTGTGCGACCCGTATGCTTTTGCCCTACCACACTTATTTAAACGCAAAAACTCGAACTGTTTCTAAAATTTAAGCAAGCTCTAGCCCTGATATTTTGAATAGATGTATTCCCTGTACTTATAAAGATTACTCAAGCTAAGTTAGCGGCTGCTCGGTCTATTTTATTAATATAAATAGTAAAAGTTCTGAAAATCAATGAATTATTAAAAGCTCTGGTAGATACTAGGAATTTCGTTTGGGAGTTTAGAGTCAATGGGAATTTAAAATATGACCAATCTTATTTAAAGCTTCCAAAGGTCTCTAAAGTTTTAAAAATAAACAAGAAAAAATACTAAAACCTCTGCGAAAAAGTGATACAAAAGCTTCTCTAAATAACCTATTGTTTATTTAAAATTCAGAATTTTGATAAAATAAAAGTCATATAAAAATGTTACGATTATGCGAGTTCGGTAAGTGTTCGAGTGCACTTACGCCTTTTTTTAATTGAAATAGTAAAAGCTCTAAATTCTAAGCATGGACTAAAAATCGCTCTGGTAGATAGTCGGGGTGTAATTTGATAGTTCGGAGACTATAGTTATTTTAAATAATACCGATTTTATTTAAAGCTTCCAAAGTTTAAAAAATGCTTGCAAAAACTAATAAAAGGTGGACGAAATATTCTACATACTATTCCACAAGAAATATATACTAAAAGGTCGACGAAATATTCTGAATACTATTCCACAAGAAATATATAATAAAAGCTTTTGAAAATATTCTGAATAAACCTACCTTTCATATGAAGATATTTTGGCTTATTAAACTATAATCTCGTAGGTTTATATTAATATAATTAAAAGCTCTAGCAAGATGTTCAAAATTTCAATGTTTGTATTAAATATTTTATTTTTGAAAGCGAAAATCAAGGGGAAGTTTAAGAATTTTATTTTGAAAAAATCAGAAAAAATCCTCCCATATAAAGAACGTTGTTCAAAATATTAAAAATACTTTTTTTTAATTAAAGTTTTTAGCACAAGCTTGTGTCTACTATTTAAACAAAAACTCGCTCTCTTGCTTTATTAAAGTATTTTTAAATGAAATCCATACCAGAAGCAGTTTTGGAAAAAAAGTTTTTTTAAAAGCGCTAATAAAAATTTATACTTTTATTTCAAATGAATGCTTTCTTAACAACTTTGTGGATAAAGCTTTACCAGGAGCATAGACTACCAAATATATTATTAAGTATTTTCAAAAAAAGCTTTCTTCGTATGATTAAAGCTTTAAAAGCATTAAAATGGTTTTTCGTACTAACATATGTTTAAATTTTATTCTAATACTTCAAAGAGAATTTTATTACCGCAAGCTTTTGATTAAAACAAATAACAGAAAGCGGGTTTGTGTAAAATTTAATTTAAATTACATATAAAAAAACAATTTATTATGGCGAGCTTTTAAAATAACTACAGACTTCCTAAGTACTAATCATTTATTGAATCTTGGAGAAAGCTTTTTGATGTATTGAAGCGTTTAGCGATTTACTGACGGACCATATATTTGACTTTGGGTATTTTCTGAGCTTTTCTAAACAATACGTATTACTAGTAATTTAACTGAGCTTTTAAATTAACTTGTATCCACCATTAGTGGTGTCGTAAAGCTTTTTAGGTGTATCTATAGGGATACAGAATGAATGACTGAGTTTTCCAGACAAACATTTCTCTAAGCTTTGTAATGCATAAAATGAAAATGTTTAATTCGGTAGGATTGAGTTTTATTGATATTCCATGAAAACCGGTTTGTTATAGAAAAACAAAAATGTTTAACTAAAATGGGAAATTTACAAAACAAAGAAAGCTTTCACTCGGAAGGTACTTAAACAGTGGGACATTTTGGGATCATGATAATTAGTTTAATAAATAAAAATATCGAAATTTAAAGGACTATTCCTACAGACTTTAAAAGCACAACTAAAACTTTTTAAAAATGCTCTATATTATCCTATAGGAGACAATATTGGACAGTTACGCGAGAGAGAGAAAAAGAGAGAGCGAGATTTTCTAGGTATATGATATTGTAGATCAGAAACCTTTCAAGTTCTTTTGGTGGCTGTTATTAAATATTAGAGAGGGTAGGACAGAGCGCTTCTCGCTTTTTAAGTTAGATAAACAAAAAAAGAATACAAACTTTTGTATTTTCAATCGATTCTTTCCTGGAAACTTAGGCACAAGTTTTGTTTGTTACTATTTTTTCTGAAAAAATTCTTTAACATAATTAAGTACTTTAACTTAATATTTAGCTTATGGGACGTTTTTTCCAGACATTTTGCGTGAGAGCCCTCAAAACGGTTCTTGTTTTTCAGGGTCTCTATTTTCTTTTTTTTTTGGTTGAAAAAAAATTCAAAAAATTCGAAATCGTAAAACTTTTCCTCAAAAAAAAAGCTTTCCTTTTTTCGTTGGTTTTTCTTAACTTAGCTTTTCGTAAGTTAAGCTTTAAGCTAACACCATCTTAAGATGTTTTCATTTTCTTGAAGGGATTTAAAACCAAGGCGCTATTCGAGCCTGCGCTCGAGGCCGTAGCAGCTGCGGCATACTGAGCAGCGGAGGCGGGTGTCATGCCGGCCGGTAAACCGGTGGCTGTCGGCAAAGCTCCCATAGTGGCAAAGGGATAGCCGGGCATCATGCCCGGAAAGAAGTACGCTGCCTGCTGTTGTTGTTGTTGCTGCTGCTGTTGTTGTAAAGCAGCGGCATATTGGGGATTGGCGGCAGCATATTGCGACTGGGCGGCGGCAGCGGCGGCATATTGCGACTGGGCAGCATTTGCGGCAGCCGCTTGCATAGCCATGGGCTGACCACGCATAAGGGCGGCGTTTTGAGCAGCGGCTTGCATGTAACTAGCGGCCGACGAAGGACGCTGTAAAAGAGCCGCCGAGGAGGCGGCATGATTGGCATGCACTTGAGCACCCACTTGATTGGCCATAGCCGAATTGGACAACGAGTTGAGGGAGCGCATTTGTGCGGCACCGGCCATGGCAGCGGCGGCAGCCTGCTGCTGGGCGGCATGGGCTTGCATGAAGGCGGCATGTTGCGCCATCATGGTGGGTGGCGGTACTGTGGTATTATGAGCTGTCATATAGGCCTTATTGAGGGCCATACCAGAGTAGGCGGGCGCTGAAGCAGCTGTCAGAGGTTTGCCGGTAAGCGAATTGGCATTGGCATTGGCCGCCTTGACAGCGTTAGCATAGTTTTTCTGGGCCACCTCCTTGGCCAAAGCAGCCGCATCGGCGTAATAGCTCGAAGCACTGGCGGCGGCACTGGGATAAGCGCTATAGCCATAAGCGGCCGTGGTATACGAAGGTACTGTGATAGCCTGTGAGGTGTAGTGGGGCACGGACGTATTCGAAACGGGTACCGAATTGGCGTAGCTGGTCATTACCGAACCATAGGGCGAGGAGGCCGCTGCGGCAGCAGCTGCGGCGGCATTATACGATTGCTGATACAAACGTTGCATATTCTGATGGGCCTGATAGGCATTGGTCACCACCGACGAGGTGGCGGGCAAGGGAGGCGTGGGCAAGATACCACTCGACTGAGTGCTGGTGGTTGCGTTAGAGGAGGCATAGCCATTTTGCAAAGCTGACGACTCGTTAAGTGAGGATCCATTCAAGGATGTCTGCTCGGCGAGAGAGTCGTGGTGCACACCATTCATGTCCTCCTTTGGAGGGGATTGAGTGATGGACTCACGACGTCTGTCGCTGGCTGAGCCATTCATGTACATGGGCGTAAGTGTATGATTATATGAAGTATTAGTTGCGGACGTAGTAGTAATGCCCTCGTTAAGCTTGTCGCTATCCTGATCCTGAACTGAACAATCGTTTGTGTTACCACTGTCATTGTCCGACATATCCTGCTGCTCTTGCTGCTCACCCATCGACACTAGTGTGGGCTTAGCTTGACTGTTGTAATTACTACCAGTAGACGTGGAGCTACAAGTCGTTGCAGCGTCCACAGACAAAGCGGAAGAATTAAGAGAGAAAGCAGTAGGATCTACTGTAGAAGAGGTTTCTAAGGGAGGAGACTTGCTAGTGGTAGTGGGATTGAGGGAGTTGGCGGTGGTGCTGTTCGAACCACAAATGTCTGACGGTGTTGGTGTTGTTGTTAGAGTGCTAGCATCGGCAATTGTTGCAGCCTCAGCGGTAGCGGTAGTAGTAGCAGCAGCAGCAGCTGTGGTGTTGTTGGTAGTACTATTCGGATAGGAGGGGGTCAACTTAAGACTAGTGCTATTGTTTAAATTATTATTAACATACGATAAACAATTATTATTATTATTACTATTGTTGTTGCTGTTGTTTTCACTATTACTGTTGTTGTTGTTACTACTACAATTGTTGTTGTCGTTACTATTATTAAGATTATTGCTAGCATTTAATGTACTCATGGCCAAATTACTATTGAGACTACTGCCAGCCGTTGTGGTTGGCGGTGTTGTCGGCGACAATGTCGCTGTTGCAGACAATGGATTATAGCTAGTGTTACTAATGTTGTTGTTGCTGTTGGTTGTATTGGATATTTGGGACATTTGGGTCTGAGGTGGTGGTGGTGGCGGTATGGTGGTGTTTGTGTTCAAAATTGTCTGGTTATTATTGTTTGGGTGTGTGTTGGTGTTGGTGGATGGGGACGAGGACGTGGACAGGGACGAGGATGATTGTGGTGTTGTTGTTGTTTGTAAGTACAGCTGTTGTTGTTGTTGTTGCTGTTGCTGAAGGTGTAGCTGTTGCTGTAGGTGTTGTTGGTGGAGTTGGTGTGTTAAATTAGCACCTAATAATGTTGTTGTTGCTGTAGCAGCAGCACTAGCAGCAACAGCAGCAGCAGCAGTAGTAGTAGTAGTAGAATTACAATTGGTATACATATTGGTAGTAGTAGTATTACAATTGGTAGTCATAGTAGTAGGAGGAGCAGTAGTAGAAGAGCTTGTGCTATTTTGAGTTTGATACTCACATGAGACTGGTACGAATGGCTGCTGCAATTGCATTAACTGCTGGTATGTGGTCGCACCGGGATACACGGGAATGCCAGATTTTTCAGCAGCGGGACGCTTAATCGGTACCATGCCAGAATAAGCCTATACAAAAGAAAGACGAAATGAAATTTTAATTTTTGTAATTAAAGTAAAATGTGCTAATAAGTAACTCATACCGGAATAAATTGTAATAATAAAAAATAAAACACTACGAAAAATAATTAAAGGAAAAAAAGAAACGCATCAACCATTTAAGGTTAGTTGAAGAAAGCATTCTAAATAAATGTTCAGCTTTTACACAACTTAAGAATTTATTAAATTAATTTTTAAAATACTATAAAACAATCTAAATAAAAATGCGCTAAAATTTGGTATAGAAAATTGAGCAGTTATTATTGCAGGCTTAAGACCATGCATCATTAAATAGAAGGCTTTTAAGGTATACAAAATGGCAAAGTGACTAGTATTTTTATGGATGGCCCTAGGATTTAATTTTGATTATGGGTCCTTGGCAATGTTCATTTGAATATTAAGATAGCTTTAGATACGAAACTTCCGTAATACTGAAAAGTACTTTTTACCCAAATGAATGACAGACTGCAAGTAAGTGTAGCGTAAAATTTAGCAGACTGGTGACTCATTAAAGGGGGGTTGAATTTTAAGGCCTATGTTGAATGTAAACCACAACTAAACGTCAAGATTTTCTGCATTTCATTTGATATTTTCAATTTCAGACTAACTCAATTTGAACCATGGAAAGATACACAAGCAAGCAACGCGTTAAAGTTATTCAGGCTTGGATGACCAATTTTCGAAGAAAATCATCTTCTGTGATGAGGCACATTTTCACCTCAGTGGATTCGTCAATAAGCAGAATTAACGCATTTGTGCGGATGATAAATTAAGAGCGATTACCGAAAAAACAATGCACCCACAAAGAGTGACTGTTTGGTGTGATTTATGGGCTGACGGCATCATCGGGCCGTATTTTTTCAAAATGAGGTTGGTCAGGCAATTACTGTGAATGGTGTTTACTATCGTGAGATGATAACGAACTTTTTATGACCCAAATTGGAAGATATGGATGTGGATATGTGGTTTCAACAGGACGGTGCCACTTGCCACACAGCTAACGAAACGATGGCTCTTTTTTGCGACAATTTCTCACGCCGTGGCGATGTTAATTGGCCGCCAAGATCATGTGATTTGACACCGTTGGACTTCTTTCTTTGGAGTTATTTGAAAGAAAAGGTGTACGTCAATAAGCCAGCAACAATTCAAGAGCTAAAGGGTGAGATAATTCGGCACATTAACGGCATAGAACCTCAATTATGCCTCAGCGTCACCGAAAATTTGGACCATCGGTTGGAGGTGTGCCGCCGAGGTCGCGTCGGCCAGTTGGACGATATTTTGTTCCATACATAATTGAACCATGCCAATATTATCATAATAAAAAGAAATGACAATAATTTCCTACATAATTTGTTTTATTCGAAATTATTGTCGGCCCTTAAAATTTAACCACCCTTTTGCTTTAATACTCGTATTTAAGATTGACTGTTGACTCTCTGTGGTGTGATATTACAATCACTGCTCCCATCTGGCCACGAAGATCTTATTGCGTCCATTTCAGGGTTTATGGTAAGTCAACAGACAAAATTAATGTATTTGGGATGATAACAATCCACTCGAACGCTACCAACTGTAAAGTCATAGTATGTCGACAGCAGTCGACAGGACTGTATGTCGACAGCAAACGATCCATACTTTTTTAAAGTATGAACATGCGAATCTAACAAATGCAACACAGCAGAATGGATTTCAGTGTGGTACCGACCTAAAGACGAACAGATAAATCAGGCGGTTTCCAGTAGGAGAGGTCAAGTACATATAACAAAATGCAAGGTTCGAAGGATTTGATCGTATCAGAGAAGCATATAAAGAGTTGAAGATTCTAACTTCCTTATAGGCATCCAAACCAAGGTACAGGTGGCCAAAAGCTTTCAGAATTAGAGTTAACTTGAAAATTTTTTTCTAGATACAATACTTCATTAGTCTTTCACTTCATAAAATGGTTGACTTGTGCTTTCAGGATTTGTCTACTATGTGCTTTCAGGATTTACCGTGTGCTTTAAGTTTACTGTTAGGGTTTAAGGTTAAGGGCCGATGAGGTTAGCTGGTAAATGAGCAAGTTTATTATACAAATAAATCTAGTTTCAAATCGCGTTAGGAACACCTGCAATTTTTCAGCGAGGTGTTTGCCAATTACCAGTTTATGTCGGCCATTTTTTAAGCCATGTAAACGCTCCTTTGTATAAACCTTTGCAATCAGTAAATAAAAGAACTATAAAATGTAAAGCTTTTTGTTGCGAGAAGGTATGACGAGAAAAAATATGGATCTAAGCATATAAATGTCATCAGGGTATATCGAATCGACTGTTTCTTTTGTCCAATGTCTGGGTCGATGGAGATAAGAGGTTATCGATTTTTTCGGAGGAGGATCTTATAAAAGCAGGCAAAAAAACTGACTCCAACATAACCTCAATCGCAACAGCGGTTAAACTGTTAACCAAATTTTGATTCTTAGAAGTTCTTTGAAGAACTTATGAAGAGAATTCCTTCGTAAAACAAATTTTGATTGCTAGAAAGTCTGCGAAAGACATATGGATCACCTTTGCTCTGAAAGGGAAATAGCCAAAGACTGAAAGGGCTATTTCCCAACATCAATGTTGCAGGCAGCATCAAACTACAACGATTGCACTGTCTGGGGCGTGTTGTGCGAACAAATCGGACCTAAATCTTTATATACGAGAGTATATGTACAGGGTGGCAGATAAAAACCGCAACTAAAAAAAAAAATTTAGTATTTTTTTTCTATTTAATAAATCTGGTTAATTTTTTTATTTATTTTTATAACTGATAACTGAGACACCGAAACAAGAATTTGCATTGTCCGCCGCTATAACGCACTGGATTTTGTAGTTTCGGTTCAAAGAGAGTATAGGCGTACGTTTGGCGGCAATCTTAGATTGACCATATCGAGACTTGTTAACAATATTGCCAAGCATGGGACAGCTAACAGAAGACCTTACTATCGAAACCCTTCAGTTCGAACGGAGGAAACAATTGCAGCTGTAGCTGCCATACAAAACAATCCAAGACTTTCGACCAGAAGCTTATCTGCTCAAATGGGTATTAGCAGACAGTCATTGCAGTCAATTATGCACACAGATTTGGACTTTTTCTCATATAAAATTCAAATGGCCACCAATCTGAATGCAGAATTTGCCAGAAGATGATTTAAATGGTGAAGAGGAAGGAAACATGTTAAACTGTCTTTTCATGTCTGACGAGGCCCATTTCGATTTAAAGGGCAACAAAAACCAGCAAAATTCTCGAATATGGAGTGCTTCCAACCCTTATATGAAAAAAGATGTGACCACTTGAAAATATGGACATATGAATACACAATTTAGGGAATACACAATTTCGTGAAGAAGGATCCATATTTGGATATATTTTTAAAGATTATGCTGGGTTTTAGGCAAAGACTCAAGAATCCCATATGGTCAAAACAAACGACCGATAGTAAATATGGACTTATCAAAACTCGCAGTATAGCAAATTTCACATACGAAACCAATTATCGATAAATTTTGGTAGATCTATCAAAGATTTGTGTCGGACTTATGAACCGAAGTGGTCAAAAAAGGTCCTTGTGTGCGAAAAGGTGAAACCAATGGATATTTAGAGACTAAGTTAAAACAAATTTGATTAGCAAACAAATATTGATTTGGACGAGATTGAGGCCAAGACTCAAAGACCGTAAGGGACCAACAAACGCCCCGTTTGGGCACCACGAGCGATCAATATTGAATAAGGACAATATTGAATAAGGACATATGGGTACTCAAATTTAAGGAAATTTTACTAGAAATCCAACTGTAGATTTGTTTTAAATATTTGACTCGTACTCATGAACCCAAGGGACCCGAAAAACTGGCCCATATCGATATCGAATTCAAAGGCAAATGATTTACGATATAAGATCCGAGCTTATCTACGTGATTACTTTTTTATAATAATTTTTTTATGAATATTAAAGAATAAGCCGAAGTTTTTTTGTTTTGTTTTTAAACTTATAACTAGAAAAGCAAAGAATACGATCAAATAAAGTAAATAAAAAGTAAGAAAAGCTTAAAAGCATATATAGGTAAGCATGTTAGTGTTTTTTCGACTTTTTCTTCTTCCACTTCTCTTAATACTTACGAAATTCTCGTAGTAAAATGAACCAACCGCTTTAACATCCATCTTTAGGGCCAAAAAACAAAATGTTGCAAAAACACACAAACAATAAAAAAAATCGTCATTTTTCGTTTCATTTTGTTCGTTGACGAAAAGAGAGTCGATGTTGTTGGTGGATGGTGGCGATGTTGTTGTTGTCGTCGTCGAATTACAAGCAAATTGGTGTAAATAGGATTGGTTGGTGGTTGGTTGGTTGGTGACGATAAAGGAACAAAATTGCATACAGAGGAGCACACAGCGCATTTAAGGATCAGCGGGAGTAGTAACAAATAATTTGATGGCGATGTTTTGGTGAGTTGGTTGGGGGTAGCAACAGTCGTTAGTAGTTGTTGATATTGTTGCAGCAGTTGCAAGAGTCGCAGTAGTTTTTGGTATTTGTTGTTGTTGGCCACGTTAGTAAATTTTCAAGAAGTCAAGAGACGAGAGGCAAAGACGACATTACAAATGAATGAGCGCAGCATGACATACACAGCACGTATAGACGATATTAGCGTGTGTTGTTGATTTTTGGAAAATTTATTTGTTTTTTTTTTAACAAAATGTATGAGGCGATGAAGGGGGGGGATACACATTTTTTGTGTAAATACACGATGGTGATGTCGTATGGCAACCAACAAAAAACGTAACGTAACAAAACAAAATGGTGGGGGAAGAAAAAAGAGAAGGAAGAAAAAACATTTTTGTTAGTTATATTCTAGCAGATTACATATATGAGTTATTATGGATTATACAAATGTGTAAATTACTAGGAATACATATAGTATACATAAGTTAAAACCGAAAATAAAATATACATAATAAATATATATTTGGAAAAAATATACAGCTGTCAAGTGGCTCAGAAGTGTATCCGAATAGTAATTCAGAGATTCAAGGATTTCGAAAGTTCCATTTAATTTGAAAAAAGGAAACCGAATGAATAACAAGTTAAAACAGTGTGTTTTGTAAATAAATCGTCAGACTCTTCAGAGTACTAGACCTTAAATCTTCAACCACCCAATTATGTATCACTATCTTTACCGATCATCATATAATTTGTACGTTACATTAGGTTCGATCAAAAAATATAAAAAGGGAATACCGTGCGTGGACCTGCCCATGTAATCTTAGATTTGAAACGAACATAATGCAAGAGCTATACTATATAAGAGGTGTGTCGAGGTAACGTACTATTTGTGCCTATTCGACCCGACCATTTCTCGAGATAACACGTTCACCGAATTTGCCTATTAGTGAATCGATTTTAACGCATGCTGCGACCCCCGACTCAGAATTTCGGTAGTAATTTCTAATGAGTGCCCAAAGTTGCTCGTAAGTCAGCTTAACCATGACGAAAATGTTGACTTCGACTAACGTTTTGACACTGCAAAATCATGGTATAGAGGGAGCGGGGTTAATCCCATTAAAAACAAGAAAAATAGGTAAAGGTCGTGCTTGACCGGCTTTGAGACACTCTACATCCTATAAAGGAGCCCCACTCTGCCATTTAAGAACGAAATCGACAGATATACAATTTAATTATAATTATAACATGGGTCAGAAAATTGCCAGAGACCTGGCCATGGCCTTTAGTCATAAGATGTTTGGGATTTTAAATTGACAAAATCGGCTCAGAGGGATAACAGATTTTGTTGCAGGGACTAAAGATACCTCGAAAAGCATATATCATGGCTTTTCTTATGATCGTTAGCTAAAATGTGAATGGTATTTGAACCTCGTGGCCACAATAGTTGCAACTAGTGGCCTCAGCTTTAACTACGGCCTAACAAGCATTAAAAAAAAAACATTAAGAGATATGGTGAAATAAATAAAAATTTCCTTGAAAATCTGGGTTTGGGTGCATGCATGGACTTTTCGGGACCCACAACTTGCCGCTTTTGTGAAAAACAAGCGACCAGTGTGTAATATGGATTAATGGGTACTTGAATTAAATCCAATTTCACTAGGAATAAAAAACATGGATTTATATTTTTTTGATTTAACAGAGATTGGGCTCAAACACATAGACTATTGTGGCCTAAAGTACGGTCTCGGGAGACAAGGTAAGCGCATAGTGGTAAGTATTAACATATACTCGTAAATACTCGTATGAAAGCATATGTCACTTTGGATCCAAATAGGAATTTAAATAATTAACTAGAACCGGGTCCAGTTGCATGTAACAGCAGCATTACCTTATAAACATTCGTTTTAATTATGCTGACCATAAATAAAAAAATTGTTTTGTTTTCCATTTTCCCAACAAGGATTCGCAATTGAGCTGTTGAGTTCTTATGCTAAGTACACAGGAGGCTGCCGTTGCAGCTTTACACCAATGTTAAAGCAAACGCTGCTTTATTTGTAGCTGTGTTGCCACAAGTTTTGAGAAGAAACCAAACATTTGCTGCAACATGTTGCTCTCGACGGTTGCCTTGTGTGTACCTTGAATTAGTTGAGTTACACCCATAACGTATGAGTAATATTTATATTTAGATTACTTATACGACACGGATTTCTGTTTTTAGCCTTCAAATCAAAATTGCATCGCCGTGAACGCATGTGTATTTTTAACATTTAAATTGCGTATACGCTTCGAACGAGACTTAGATTTATAGCGAAAAAAATCTTTTAAAACTCATTATACAAAATTTAGCTTTATTGCGTTAATACATGGGGTCTTTTTTGGGTTCGCTCTACAAGAAAAAAGCAAAGCCCACTCCCATGCTTATGTTTGAGCTGATCTGATCAGCAAATGTTTGTGATGCCAGCCTTAATCAGAACGTTTGTCTATTGATCTCCAGGTTTTATCCCTCTATTTATGCGTTATTCTCTTTAATTCTGCATGCATTAATAGCGAATAAATGAAGTTTCAAATGTTCTTCAACTTTTAACCCTATATTTATGCGTTCTTATTCTGCATCAATTCTGCATGCATTAATCGCGAATAAACGAAGTTTTAAATGTTTTTTATCTAGCGATACAAAGTTGTACTCTATTTTTTGTTCGTTGGGCAAATTTGAGATACCCAGACCCCTATTAAGCAAGGAACCACAAGTTGAGTTAGTGTTCGATACCTATTTCCTTTATCCGTCCGTCGTTCCTAAACTAAGACAATTTTATAGTAAGGAGAAAACCTCGGCGAATAATATGGAGCATACTCCACCATGTAGCGATATAATAGCCAACCCAACAAAATCTACCATTTTAACTTGTTTTATAATTTCTAGATGTGATACCTTTAGCCACTTTACAGCTCTTAGCCTAAACTATACTAAAAAATCAAGAACTTAAAAAAAAACTATAAAACATCATGAAAAAATATAATATAGACGCAATAAACTAAATGGACAGGGTGTTATATATGGAGGGGACAATGGAAAGGATTCTTAAAGCTTTACAAAAACTAATAAAAAAATTGTGAATAGAATATTTAGGATTCCAGCAAAATTCTGGTGATAAAAATGAGTTTCTAAGTTAGCTTGGCAACATGGCATTCAATAATTTTTGTTGCTAAAAATATACGATAAGTTTCAAAAATTATTTGTTAAAACAACAATTACATCCGTAGGGAAAATACTTTGAACTGTGTTCGATTCAAATAATCTACAAAGCCAACTTATTAAAACAACCTAAGCCTAATAATGGAAATTTTAAACTTTTTTAATTATCCGTTTTAATGCAGTTCTTTTAAAAACGCTTTCTTTTTCATAGCATATGTTGTTAATTATTTAAACTTCTTAGAGGTATGTACCACTACTTTAACCAATGAGTGGCTGAAAATCAGAAGAAACAGCTATAATGGAAGAACCTTTGGAATCAATTTTTTTAACAAAATTTAATATTTTTTTAAGTCTACAATAAAAACACTGTTCTTCAATTGATTTATTGAAGTTTAAGCTACAAGCGGACACACTTTGGCTTAAACTAATTCGAATTAACTAAAGTTTACGTGTCAAGTTTCGTCAGGTTATTAAAAAAACTATTCTTTTTGAATTATCCTAACTTTTTTAGAGCTTATCTAGAAAAACAGTTATCGCCATTGGATTTGGTGTAGTCGATTAATCCACTACTACTTTAAATCCTCCTTGACTATTTTTTGAACTAGTACAGTGTAGTTAATAACAACAATACCCTTTTTATTCATGGACATAAGATGCTTTAATGTGTTGGCACAGAACTATTTATGTTTAAGGCCTCAAAAAAAGAGACGAAGGATTTTACATGCAGGAAGATTCTTTAAATCCACAAACTTACCCTATTCATTTAACATAAACTGAGAATATGCATAGTTTCCTAGGTTTAAGGTCTTTTCAAATAAAGATATTTTCACATAAATTCTCATTAAAAAATTTCGTATTTATTGAGTGTATTTGAGTTAACACAAACCTTAAACTCTATCTATTGCCCTAGATAGTAAAAAGTAATAAGAAATTGATTTTTTGAGTGTAAATGATTTGACACAAACCTTCAACTCTACCCATTGCCCTTGACAGCAATTTGTCTTACTCTCACCCATGTCTATCTCCAACAACCTTCACTTTTCCAGTTCACCTGTTCTGCGTATCGCTGTATCACTTTCTATTCTACCCTTTAAATTCCGTATAATTCACTTAATTATATTTCAATTATCTACTTAATCATATTAATTAACACTTGTTTCTGACTTGATTTATTGCCCATAATTATGTGTGTCATCGTCTGTATGTATGAGTCTATATGTACTTTATGTATATGTGCCTCGAGCATCCTTGTATTTGTTTTTGAGGGGATGGAAATGCGGGAGACCGGAAAACATAACAAATAAAATGTCTGTTCACATATAATGAGACAGGCGTATTCGCATACATGCACCCATACATATATATGTATGTATTGAATATTTACCCAGATGCTCCGACATACAAACACTCATATCATTGGCCATTGAGAAAGGTAAACAATTTAAAATTGTACAAATTTATAATGATAAACAAAATTCAAATATGTTCACTGGCAGTAAGGAATGGCAAATATTGAAATATGCCATACACCAAGAATTTCAAATAGTTTGGAAAAATCCCATACAACAGATGGCCGTTAGTATTGACTGTCTGGCTAAACGAAAGTGCTATCAGTTAAAATGAAGTCGAAATTGGCTTCTAACTTTAATGTTAGGAAGGCAACTGAAGCAGAAAAGTCAGAAAATTAAGTCCTTTCAAAAGTGAGTGGTCATAAAATAACAAATTGATAGCTAATATATACAGCGAGCGGTTTGGCTTTATCAAATCTGAGGGGGTTACAGATTTCATGCTGCTTTAATCCTTAGAATGTCACAACTAATGTTTATATTTTGACATAAATACCAAAGTCCTTAATGACATTTTCTTTCAGTACATTTGTACCTCCACATTAAAAGGAGAAGAAATCAGCGAGCGCTGAACGATATTTCTGTACTCATTGGCCGGAAAATACACTTAGAAAAAACGGACTTTTAGTCATTCATTGCAAGCAGAATAACTTGATTTTGTTGGCCAATGCCACCCAGGTCTCAATATTGAAGCACTTCATAGCTGTTATAAGTGGCTTCGTAGTCTTTTAAATATCGAGTCAGCTCTTTATTTCAAGTAATTCGTAAACAAATATCAGAAATATTATTCGATTTCATCTCGTTGTACTTTCTATATTTTGTGAGTTTCTGGTATGCAAAGTTTGATCAAAATAATATAACGATCTCGAACTTTATCGAATAAAGTATTTAATATTTGTCCATTTCAAAATGTCCAAACCATATGTGTTGAAGAATATATAAATATATCGACATGGTCCATTTTGTGCTCTATATGAAGCACAAAGTTGTCTACCAGTTGCGTGAATCCAATACTTAACTTGAATCCCTATCATAGCAAAATCGCAGACGCCCAAAGTCACTTTATAATTATTTCTATAGAGGTCGGCTACATGTTTCCATTCAAACCCTGGATTTACTCGTATATCCTATGTAAGATGTAGTGTAGGAGATATAAAAGACATTGAAAAACTTCAAAGAAAAACAGCTAAAATCGCGAACGTGGCTGTCTTTGAGATACGCTACACTACTCTGCTATTGAAAAGATTACCCGCCTTTGTCAGGTCAATGTGCAAGGTCGGACTTAATATTATACGTCTAAAGCGGGTAGGACATATTTCGTAGGGATATAGAAAGCGCTGTCCTTAAACATTTTAACAGGGAAAAAATATAAAATTAATAGGATTTTTATGTGCAAGATTGGATTTACAATGTGGCCTAGACAGTAACAGTACCTGAAATCGGAAAGCTACCGTGTGTGGGGGCTATTAGAACAAACTGAAGAACATGTTTATTTTTCACACGATATGAGTCTTGTCGCCCGTAACTCCCCATGCGAAATTTGGTCGGAATCGGGTGTAATAAGTGGCTTTAAGCTGTAGTTTCTGAAATCGTTAAATAGTTTTGCAAGGGGACCTATATGATCCAGTTTCTTCTGACATTTAATTGGTCGCTCATAACGTACCATGAAAGATCAAATGTGATCGGGATTAATTTGTGGTTTCTTAAGCTGCACTACTTCAAGTCGGGAGGGATCCTTTATGAAAGGTTTTAGCGAACATGGACGGATACTGTGCAAATTCAGAAGCAAGTGAAGGTCGCAATCGGTTCATAATTGTTTGAAATCGGCTCATAATTGTACGAAATCGCCTAATAATTGGGACCTGTAACTTGATTACAACATACAGGTCAAATATGTTCCCTAGACTACGATAGGATTCCACACGAAATTGCAAGATAAGTCACTTATAATGGATAAATTATAGCTTGAAGGTCTACTCAGGGCTGGACTTATCAGTAAATTATTCTTTTGAAGCTGGAAGTTGAATACTGAATTTTCCTGAATACTTGTAACCTCCCTGAGTCAAGGAATCCGAAAAACATTTGCATTGCCTGTTTCTAAATTCTGTTTTCTACAGCAATTCCTTGACAGACTCGAAGAGTAAGTGCTTTAGACGTTTGCATCTATAATATTTCTATTCAGCTCTACTCGAATGTCGATTTACTCGTTTTGGTAGTGGGTTTCTCTATGACCTAGATTTTCTTGCTACCCTGTCTTTTCTTTGTCTTTACAATGTAACAAGCTAAGCTTATCTACAATGGTACAGTGAAAGTCGCCGGAAATGTCGACCTACTCGTTTTGGTTGCAGGTTTCTCGATAGTTTGCATTTTCTTGCTAGCCGGCCAATCCTACTACCTTATCAAGCTTTGTAAACAACATCATATAGTTCGAATAGTCCCAATATTCACTTATGCTCCTACATAACGCCAGACTTTCCAATATATTTTCACCATTTCTCGTCGTCCTTTCATTCTCTCTGTAGGCCAATTTATGGTTTATGCGTGAATTCGCTCTCATGAAATGGTAAACTCTTCAACCTAACCTGCTATGATGTTGATTATATGGATCTGGTGGATTAAAGAATCTCCTACTAGAATTATGAAGATTCATTCCTACATAGATACTAAGAAGATATTGAACTAAATTATTAGCCTTCCTTTGGATAAAGACTTCGAAATTATTCTATAGTTGGCTTTGGGGCGTATGAGTAATGCGTAATTAAATGGTAAGTAAATAGGTGAAGCTTATAAGTATATGGTAATTGTAATGTAAAGTATATATGTCAAAGCTACATTCCATTATAATATTTGTTGATATATAATATACATATAAGCATGCACTATATATAGATAATGAAATCTAGATAAAAATAAAGGCATATCTTTCAGAACAAAACATATTCAAAAAAAAACCCAAACAAATAGCAAATGCAAACCATAATTACAGAATAAACTCAACATCAAAGTAACGTAAGAAAACAGAACATTACAACGAAATAAGAACAACATAAGATACAGAAGAACATAAGGAAAGAAAGAACGAAAATCAGAGAGAGATAGAAAAGAAAAAACAAAATTAAAATACCAATTGAAACATGTCTGTATCGGCGGCACGTTTCTTGCCCACTTCAAGTTGATGCTGTTGACCTAAAGTCAGCATGGCAGCATTGGCAGCGGCAGCAGCAGCTGCTGCCATATTGGGCTGCTGTTGTTGTTGTTGCTGCTGCTGTTGTTGTTGTTGTTGAGTGGCCGAAAGTGCAGTGCCATTCAGGGACATGGTGTTGGTGGTGGATGTCGTTTGTTGTTGTTGTTGTTGGAGGTGATGTTGTAGTTGTTGTTGTTGGTGATGATGAAGTTGTTGTTGTTGTTGGTGATGGTGTTGTTGCAAAGTTGCAGCGGAAACGGAAACAGGTGCAGTCTAGTAGTAATCATGTGCGCGGATGATTTTTTTTATTGTTGGTGTGCGTGCATTTGTGCGTACATGGGCAATGGTAAATTATGTGCACACGTGTGTTAACATTTGTATATATAGAATTGAATATATATGTATATTATTGCATACATCGACATCATTATTCACATATATTGTGATTGTGAAATTTTCCGAGATTTTGTTTTTGCGCCATTAATGTAATTTAATAGTTGATTTGTTATAAACAATTAATAATACGAATTTTATAATTTGTTTTTTCCCCCGATTCCAATAGATTTTTTCAATAGTTTAAGTGTATAGATTTGTTTTTTTGTTTTTGTTTCCACCAAATTAATTTATTTTAATTAATATTTTTTTTCAAATTAAGAACAGTTCGCATATTTGTTTTGTTAAGAATTTCGATAATGAGATCAAGCATGTCGGTGGGCATAGTTTTTAATTAAATCATTTGCATAGTTTTTAATTTAAGAGTGCAGTCCGAGTTATTTTGTGTATAGATTTGTTATTATTTATAGATTATTTTTAAATATAAACGAGTAAGTGTTTATTCGTTTTGATTTATGTTTTTTTTTGTAGCACCATCCATCGAAGCACATTGTTTAGAGACAGAAGGGTCGAACAGATGACAAAAGAGGTAGTAGTAGTGGTTGATTTGGTGTTGGTGGTGAAGAAATGAAGATAAGAAATCATAAAAGAAAAAAAAGAAAAGACAAAAATATACAAAATAATTGTAAAAATTAGTTTTTTTGTTGTAAGGAGTTGTTCTTTTTGTACGTCGCATAATAACTTAAATTAAGGCTTAAAGTGTACGAGTATGTAGATTAAATAGTTGTTGCTTTGAGGAAGTTTTGTTAAAGAAAAGTAAATATTTGTAAATAGAAAAATCTTCCAAAGTTTTGAAAATATAGCGTTTTTTTATTCCGTTTGTTTTTGTTGTGTTTACATTTATTCCCCAAAATTTTAACATAGAAAAATTGGAAAACGTAAGAAAAGTCATTTCCATATAAGGTCGTATGTCTTTTAAAACAAAAAAATTTAAGCCACTCAAGGACCAAAGAGTTTTCCTTGCCATTTTGCTGAGCTTTCTTTCAAGCTCGTATAAAAAGATGCACACTTTAGAGTGAGATGGCATGACTGACGCACCAGATGCGCTACAGAAAAACGCTTTGGTATATGAGTTGCTGGATTTTTATTGCTAAAATTCTGTTTTTCTCAAAGGACCAGTGCATCCTTTGTAATTGCCCATGATAGATACAAGGAGCACTACAGTTGAAAAAGAAAAAAATATTAAAAAGTAAAGTTGATATCTGACTTTTTTGTTTGTTTGTATTCGGTAACCACCCCCAACCTATGCCTAAAATAATAAGGATTTTATCTGACAGTCTTACTTTTCTTAAAGCCACATTTATATTTTTATGGCAGTGTTAACTTGGACATGCTCCTCCGTTTTAAGCTCATCCTCGCCCTCACAGATCCTATATATAGCTGAAGATCTGCTATCTTATCTTAAAAGTCCTCGCACTTGACCAGTGCTTCGATATGACTTTTATTACTAGTTGAAGGCTCCTGTTGTTCAGTTTTATCAGTTCTCTAAATCATGCAATAATTAGGCATCAGTCCATAAGGTTTAGAGCAGTTGACCCTATTCCATCAGTACTCAAAATCATGCAATATCTCGGCATCTGATCGAAAGCTCCTCGAGACAATGGACCCTATTTCCAGTTTTAGGTGATTTGTCCAAATTGTCCATTTACTTGTCTTGAAGAAACGTCTAATCTGTGGCTTTGGCTCATTCCGTCCCTTTTACATAGCAGTGACATCCTGATAGCGAAGGTAAGCTTAAAATATTATCCCTAGTAAAAGAGATGTTGGATACTACCTTCAAAGGAGCTCGCTGAGCAATATAAAGAGCCCTTAAAACTGCTACAATATGGGCTTGATTTATAAAGAAAATAATCCAAAAATGTTACCTTTTTCCGAGATACCTTTAGTCTCTTAAAGCTAAACTTGTTGCCCCCTGCGCCGATTTTGCCCATTTATATTGCCAAACAGCTTACGTCCTTAAGCCATCGTCAAGTTTAAGGAATCCTGAAGTTTAAGGATCCGTAGTTCTTTCGTGTAAGCGCTATCCTACTTTCAAGGAATACGGGAACGGATTGATGGACACACGTACGGACGGACATAGGATCTCCGAATATCGAATTTAGTATACTACCCACCCTTCGCTGGAAGGTTTAAAAATTTTATTTAACTCCTATCGAAAGCCGTGTGCGCCGACAGACGGGCAAGTTACAGAACAGAAAAAGTACTGAAATGAATCGCTGTTTTTCAAAGCTTTCTGTCGTACTTAATATAAATGATCTCTCTACAGAGTAGGATTAACGAAAATAAATCAAGTTAGTACGATTAAAGTCGGACAGGTCCATATCTTAACTACTCTGTAATCCTCTGCGCGCAGTTTGGGCATAGTCACAGTAAATATGTGACTTCTTGAACTTCAAATATAAAGAGCTAATGCTCAAAACTTACCAGGGCAACACTTAAATTACTATGCTAACTTGAGCAAGAACGGATTAGATATAAAGCAGGACGTCAAATCGGAAGAGATCATGAAATGGGGGCTGTATAAAAAACATGGACCGTTCAAAATTTACTAGGCTTGAAGGTCGCTTATAATGCACTATACCCAGGTTGAGCAATTTCGGACTTTGTTCGTTGGAAGGAAGGACCCAACTCTAAAAGTATACACCTAAGCCACTACACGGCTAGTTGTGCGCTCTTGTTCGATGGTTAAGTAATAATCTGTCATAGAGACGCTTTGTGTCGTTACCGAAAGGTTTGATTCTCCTCTTACACATTAGCTTTAGGTGTTCTAGGTTTGTCACACTGGCCGAAAGATGTTTTAGCCTCGATCTCGCGAAATATCGGATTTAATATGTGGTTTATAGAGCGACAGGAGTTGAAATCGGAAAGAAACTTTCAGCCGATATGTTTCACATTTACCAGGTTTGTGTATAGGTCACGCGTAATGCACTAGGCTAACTTTAAACAAGATATCATAAAAAATGCGGCCTAAAAACCGGCTGGATCCCAAATCGTAAAGTAAGACCCACAGTTTGATTTTCCATAGCACGGGTAGTGAAAAACACGTACACGTATTATAAGTAAGTGTCTCCGTGTGCTTTTATTCGTGGGCGTAAAGTTGGCATTGGTTTACTTTACAAGCCAGCGGCGGACGCCTTGCTTTAGCCTAGCATGTTCTTTCTTTATATAAAAGATGAAAGGAGTGCCATATCGACAAATAAAAATTTTAACGCAAGATGTTTATGCCTGAAGATATAGATGCAATGGCTTTTCACACAAGCCATTGCAAAGATAAGGGACCTAGATAAAAAATAAGAGGCCTTCTAGGCAATATCCATCGAATATTTAAATCGGTTTGGAACTGCTATCAGGCCTTGCTTGAAAAGGAAGGATGGAATGCGTATCAACAATGATCACTTTGGTTCTTTTAAGCATTTCATTAAAAACTCCGTTGCTAGAAAGTTGAACTTAGCTGTATTCTGTATTCACACAAACGCAATATGCGTATGGGGACATCACTAACCTACACCGCTGTAATCCGTGGCGTATAAGCAATAATGGTTTTAAATATTACTCATTCGCTCCGTGGGATGACAGAGCTCTACTATTACCAATAACAATTGATGTTCTCAAGGATTTTAAATAGGGAACTCTTTAATTATGGATAGGATTTGGCTTTAGTTTCTAAACCAATTTAATTTTTTTACTTAATCCCAATTTTAAGTCCGAATGGGTAGTAGATATTTGTTCTATGATTGTGTGAGATTTATTTCTATTTAAGGCATTTGAGGTGAATTTTCGTTGACAAACACTCACGAGTATTTATGGCAAATTATTCTTAACAGCACTTTCGGTTTTTCATACAAATGTGTTTTTGTATCTTTTTAAAATCGATAGCGCATATATATATTTACTTTTCTTTAACGTTGACCCTTTATGATTAAAAAAAAACGTAGGCATAAACATTTTATTAGTAAGCTTTTAAATATACCATAAGCTTTAAATTAAACAAAAAAAGGAAAAAGAAAGAAAGGCATAGAGGCAATTTTTAAATATTGAAGAAAGAAACGAAAAATTAACAAAAGAAGCTTAAAGGAAAAAGAAGGAAACCTTAAATGTTAAGGCTATATAAAAAAAAACAAATGGCAAAATATATATGCCACTTCTTAATGGAGAATAAAAAAATATTAAAGTAAATTAAACAAATAATTTTGTTTATATATGTTTGTTTGTATAGAGAGAAGATATATTATGTCTTTGAAGTATTACAGATATGTAAATATATTACGTATATATGTATATGTATTTGTGAAAATACCTAAAAATAATACAACAAAATCTCAAGAAATTTGTTTCACACATTCATATCAGCTTTCAGGCGAGGACGTACATTTTCAAAGAGGGGGTAGAGAAATTTTTGAAAAATATTCCTTTACAAATGGGAAACATCTCAAAGAAATCCAATGATATCTCAGGATTGCATAAAAAAGAAAAGGATCAGTTCTGTTGTTTTAACACATGATTGTTCGGTAAATTGTTAAAACATTTGCTTGCTTTCATTCCAGGGATTTTCAATTTGATACTTTTCTTTGACTCATTTGGGATTGGAAAATTATAAGAATAACAAAACGGAAGGAGAAAAAGTAGACAAGAACAAAAAATAAAATGAATATACAGAGAAACCAACCAAAAGAATGAACATAACAATATTTTCGCTTTACAATCAATTTTCTGCTTGGTTTTGTTTTCATAACAGAAAATAGGCAGAGCGAGCAAGACGGACCTGGGGGCAAAAGGATGGTTTAGAATGAAAAGAAATCATAATATGAAAACAATGTTGGAAAAATTGTTAAGGTTTTCTCGGAATTCATGTTTATGTAGACCATAGATATGTAGAGACATACATACATATGTATGTGCATGTGTTGCTAAATATGTAAAAGTGTGCCTGTGTGTGCGTGAGTTGGAATTGCCAGAATGTTATTGTTTTCCCTTTGTTGCTAACTGTAACTACATCTATTGAAAAATATCTCTATAGATTTTTCCTTTTAAATGAAATGCGTTACACGGGTTTTCATTTTTTGGTAATTCAATAATTTCTAATAATTGGAAAATTGTTTGTAATGTTCTCGTAACAGGAAGACGTTACATCTTATGGTTTTCGGACAGCTTTTATAATATAACAAATAAAGTTTAAATTTATGGGAGTGACATTAAAAAGGAAACTGTGTGTGGTCGGCCAGTTGTAATTTAATAAATTTATCAACAACAAAATATATATATAAATTGACCATGTCGGCAGCTGATGAAGAAAATACTGAAAACTAAAATAAACTCTTAGGGAGGAAAGATATAATTTTGTTTACTCTACTTGCTAAAGGATGTTTATGACATGAATAACTTAAACTTAAAATGCACTGAGGCTTAAAACGGTTGTATAAAATTTAGCTTTGTAACCTAATACGAGTAGTCCAGAACTCTAGGTGGAGTTTGAAAAAAAAATCCAGCTTGTGACTGCTATAACCATAAACAACATTAAGCTATCGGTTTCTCTAAAATTTAAGCTTAAAATTTGAGAGATGTTTTATAGAACGAGCAGGAAAAGTATCTTACGTGCTTTCAGGTATGCAGGAGGTTTTAATTTTGCAGTTTTGAATGAGGATTTTTGTTTGAATAAAGGTTTATTTTAATTCCATTTTAGGTGCAAGATGAAAAGCTTGTTAAGAGTAGTCCATCGTCAAGGCCAAAGCCTGTGGGTCGCCATAATATGATATTCAACGGAAGGATGTGGAGATTATGTAGGCGAAAGCCTGTGGTGGGAATCAGAATTTTTTAAGATTTTTCTGGCATCACTGATTTAACTCGTTTCATAGAAGAGCAGAAGCTTTCATGATACAGCATTTTTATGGCATTGCATGCCGCTATCAGTGGGACTGAGAAACTGGTGAACGGGAATGCCATATCGATATGAACAACTAAAGTAATTACTCAGTTTCTACACATGTTATTATAGAATGTAAGGTATGCTAAATTTATCATTTCGTTTACAAAACTTCGAATTAATAAAGGTCCATCCTAGTGTCTGCTTAAACACTATGCCAATCCTAAGAAGTAAGATAGAGTTCTGAGATGTTACAAAATAATATCTTGTGATATTTGGAATTGCTTATTTAAGAAGCACTAGTCTGCTAGACGTTTCGGCTTATGTGTCCCTAAAAAATGGCCCGTATGGCCCAACTGGGTGATCAATAGTCAATATAGGCCTACAAACAAACCCAAATTTTACTACGTATCCAAATATGGATTTCTTTTGAAATTTTGGCTGGGTATTGGGTCGTACGCATGGGCCGAAGTTGCCAAAAAACTAATGTTTAAAAGAAGACGTCAATAACGGTTCACAAATAAACCCAAAGGTTCACAAATAAACCCAAATTTTACTACGAAGCCAAATATGCGTTTTTTCAAGTTTCGGCTAGGTTTTAGGCCCGACGCATAGGTCGAAGTGGCGCAAAAAACGGCACTTATATACAATAGAAGTGGCCACCGGTTAATATAAACGCATTGGTATTCAAATTAAAGTCGAGTTTTCTACGATATGGGTTTATTTTGTAGATTTCACTGAGATTGGGGTTCCACGACTCATGGAGTCATGTTAGAGGGCATTTATATTAAGTCCTGATTGAACTTAACGACTTTTTTACTTGTCTTTCATAATAAAACCTTTTTAAATTTGGAGATGACGTCAAAAGCAGTATAATTTCATTCGCATATGTACTACTTTTGTGACTAAGATGGATTTATAAGTTGTTCTAAACTAAATGGTTGAAGGCATTCGCAATAACCCTTTGCTTATTTCCTTATTAAGAAGCATGTTGCTGCAGTAATCGTTGCTTGAGTAGAGTTAAAGGTAATCTGATGAAACTGGATTGGATCTCATCCAGTTAAATTTTCATGAAAGTGCAGTTTTTCCTAATTGAATAGCTTCTGAAATTTAGAGTGAAATCAGAATGATCTTATTGCTAATATATCGCCATAGCTAATTAAAGCAAATTCTCTGGGGTTAGCAGTTTTTTTAAATAAAAATCAATTTATTTTTAGCTAGAGATTTTCTTAGATCGAAGCAGTGAGGTCTCCTCTATTTCGATTTTTGACTCTGCAAGCCGTTAAGGATAGATTATAACATTCTCTTAAAGACTCAACAACAGAGAAAATAAATTATTTTGACATTTTTTATTGCACTCTGAACCGAGTTAGCCTCACGATATCAAATGCTATTGCCAAGGCAATTTTATGGCTTTAGAGGAGCTGATGATTTTTTTATAAAACTCGTTATCAACGGAAGAGCCCACGAATATCAGAAAGCCGCAATGGGTCTTATGTTTAATTTTTTGTTTTGCATGAATCCTTTTGTTATTCTAATTTATCCGTTCTTGGGGCATTTTAATAAACGATAATTATGATTTTACTTAAACAAAATCTTTAAATAAGCTGAGGTATAAGGGCTGTTTTGTGTACTTCCACTACCGCTGGTCTTGAAACCCCTCGAAGTTCATTTGATTTAGAAAGCAGAAAATGAGGAAAAAACTTCATGCAATATTTGCATCGCTTGAACTGATTCATAGGTCATGTTTTTAGTCTAGGCAAAGATGCAATATTCCACTCCGATGTTGGATCAAATCATATACCTGCTGAAAATTTTTAGAAGATCTTTGCCACACATTTCAGACTTTTATTTGGATGTTTCTAAATAAAATGAAATGAAAAAAACTGTACAAAACTACTACGGTTACACCTACCACATATGTTAAAGTATCTGCAGCAGGGATTTATCGAGCTATCCAAAGATCGAGTAGATAAGCTGTCTAGATATAGCTACCATACTGCTAAGTATACCTCCTCCGGCATGGAAGCACACTCTCAAACTTGAACCTCCCATAGAAACTGACAAAAGACGTTTTGGGACTAGAGGTTGATAAATCTAGAGGTATTTTTTTCAAGAGGGTTATTTTTACAGATAACGCATGAGTTGTGTTAAACATAATTGTTTTTTTCAGTATTGTTTGTCAATTCTTCGAGGAAAGACTGAAGACCGCGAAAACATTATGTCAGGTCTCAGGGTCGTTCGACATTTGTATTATCCATTTCTCTATACCTGTCAGTAACGGGCGGGAATGGCAAAATTGTATACCTTAATAGGTGTAGGTGAATCTGAAATCTTATGCATCGACTATTGCAAGGATTGATCAAGCGCTTCATCTGGCTAGGCATGTCATGATTTTTAACTGAATTTTGAGCATATCAGATCAGTATTTACTTTTACAGCTGTTCTTACTCGGATTTGAACTTTACACACGTTTTTCGAGAACATCAATTAAGTTTAGCTCGTTTGTTTACTTTGGTCTATTGATTGATCAAACTAAGCAGGTATTATAACCGGCTCGTGATGACTTGCTGCTTTATTTAAATAGAAGACAATTTTTTTCAGAAAATTCCTAAGTGGCATTATGGCTGCCTACTTTATCGCGACTTTGGGTTCGTGACTTTAGCTTGAAAACAAGAAACTATAAGTATTTAAGGGACTAATCAGCCCTGCGATGGGATTTTAAAGACCTGCGATGGTTTTCTAAAGCCCTGCGATTGTATTCTGAAGTCCTTGTAGCTAGAATTAAGTGAAATCATCAAGGATATAAGAAGGTCCTTTCGCACTATAGCGGACAAAGGGGTAGAGACTAGTCTACTAAATTGTAAATTAGAAAAGAATACGGTTTGTGATTGTAAAATATACGCCTATATTAGAAATATTTCTCGGGAGGACAGTTGGTGTCAATTGTCTAAGTCAGTCGGTCTACTCAGCTAAATGGGGGACTTATAAAACATACGTAGGATTTCTAATGTGGAAAAATTGTTAAACAAAAAAAAAGATTTTCTTCATCTAAATTCTATAAAATCTAATAAAAATATTTATAAAACTAATAAAATGAAATTAAAAGTTTTCTATAAGATAGATAGGATTTTGTTGCATTACAGTAATGATCTTCATGTAGTATATTTATTTTTCGTCTTCTAGCCAGTGTGTTTATTTTCAAATTTTTTTTTTGTTTATTTTCAATAGCTTAAAATATTGCTTAGGAAAAAACAAAAAGTTAACTTAACACATTATAGTAAATACTCGCATAGTATGTATAGATTTATTGTATATTGTTTTAGAAGCAGAAACAACAACTAAAAAAAACAGAGAATCGAGAGAGAAAAACGATAATGGAAAATCAAAAAATTTTTACGAGAAATTGGTTTTAAAAAGCTTTTAGCTAGAGGATAAAGCAGCATTTAAATTATGTGTAGACAAGCTAAAGAGAAGCCATAAAACAAAAGTAAATATTTGGATATTTCAAAAGCTTATTTGTTTTTTTTTTTTTTTTGGTTTGGTTTTGTTTAGCAAAAGGTGGTTCCAAGAAAAGAGAACATGGTGCTTATTGGATATTATTTGTGAAAGTCGTGGGTGGGTGAGTGGTGGTCGGGTGGGTGGTTGTTTAGGAAGTGTAAATATATTTAATGGTTATAACAAAGACAAAGGCAACAAAGATGTTTATTTTATTACAAAAACAAAATCAATTTAAAAATTAAATTTCTAAAGATTAAAACTTTAATTTGCGGCTGTTAAAAACAGAGAAAGTAAGACTTTTCCATAGGGCTGACAAAGACGTCTAACCCCGTTAAAATAAACCAACAGTATTAAGTTTTCACAGGGACAGAATTTATTACTGCTATGATATATTTATAAAGTCAAGTGTATAATTAAAAGGAATGATAGAGAGAGAGCATGAATCTTGCTTCTTGTCACAACTTGTGAAACTCACATCAAAACAAATGCAAAGTGAACTTTTTAAATTTTAAAACCTCCTAAACAGTATGGACGTTTGCATGATAAATGTACTGTCTCCACAATGAATTAACATATGCATGTGTGTCATTCTAATACTTTTGAAGCCCTTATTGTTTACTTCCCAAATACGGAAAGTGTTTTCAATATGCAGTTCTATTTTTAGGGCTTTAAAAATATTTGAAAATTATTCTAATGTGCAAAATACATTAGGCTTTGGGTTATTTCCCCCCACATCGCCATTTACAAACATTTTTATTTACGCTACGACATTTTGTGTCTGCTAGTGAATAACTTCCTTGATCGACATGATTTCGGTTCCATAAGATAGAATTATCTTGTCGCCTAAACGTTAGAATTAGTGTTTGCTTCCAGGTTGTCTTCAAGGGCTTCAGCAAACAATTGTTTACCACTAATGAACATTTAAAAATGTTGAAGTAATACAATTTTGTGGATGAGCTGCCGTGGTCCACTAATATAACACAAGTAAATTTACGTCTCAATCTGGGTAAAGAAATATATTTTAGTAGGGATATTTCTTGTTTGATATTGAGATTACGAATGTGTTTATATTCCCTTCATATTCCGGGTTTTTGAAAAATTTAAGGTAGCCTTTATTTTTGGTTTTTTTCATAAACTTATCCCACTGTGCTCTCGCTTTGTTAGTCAATGATATCCTGCTTAACATATGTTCATACAACATCATTAAACACTATCACACTCATACATACCGACACTAGGAAACATTTAGACTCACACCCACACATATACATTTGGGTCCTCCCACAAACACATTTGTCCTCCCACAAACACACGCATCTGTTCATACAGGATTTATTCCACACTGATACATTTTAATCCATTTTTAATCGATATTCAATAGTTACAATTTTGTTGTTTAATTCTCACTCTCCCATTTCCTCTCCCGCTCTGCCATTCACTCACATATTCATATGTTTTTATGCATTTTTTTCAGCTTTAAAATTTATTTATAGCCATAAAATTATCGACATATTGTGTGAATTTAATAAAAATTAATTTTTGTTACTTCATAACCGGAGGGAGGGCGGAGAAAAAACAACATGGCTAGAGTGCGAGTCAGAGAAAGAGAGAGCTATAGAGTGTGAGTGGGTGTTACTGTTTAACACCAAAGAGATGGCGACAAAACACTGTGCGAGTGAGTAAGAGCGAGTGTATGTAGATAGCATACATTGATGCGCGTTGCATCCTCGAAGCCGTTGCATATTTTTAGGCAGTTTTAATACTTATTAAACAAGTCACATTATTTGCATTGCATTAATGTCCTGTCTGTTTACCCACGCTCTTCTCACTCTGCAACTCAACGTTGCACTGGAATCCTTTGTGTTGTTGTTGTGCGTATAACTACAACAACGCCAAAAACCCGATTAATATTTATACATTTTTATGTGTAAATAATAATGTCCACCGTTGGCTTATATTGAGTTAATTAAGCTGTATATGAAATGAGGGATTTTTTTTGTTTAAACAATGACTATCTGTCTGCCTGTGTGTCTGTCGGTACGCCCATGTCTGAGTCTGTGCGTGTGTGACAGGATATATACTCTCTTTTTTGTTTGTTAAATCATGGAAGGAAATTGTCAACAACATGTGATAATTGAGTGCAATTATTGGCGTAAATAGTTAATGGAAATATTTGGACAGTGGAAGTGAAATCGGCTGGTGGACGCAAACAAATAGCAAAGACGAGGCACGGCAGCTCGATAAAAAGGAAATTGATTGATCGACTAAAAGGCATGCTTTGTGATTTAAATGCATATACTCTAAGGCAGATTTTGTCTTTAAAAAAGCTTTCAATTGAATTGGTAAAAATCATTCTGATGAATACAATTCCTATCTTCAGGTTAAAAGGACAATGTAAATGTTAATCAAAAAATTAATATAATATGGCCACAAGGATCGATCAATGACAAGCCATTACCTTGTTTTAAACAACCCTTAGAGCTAAAAAGTGCTCGACTTCTGAAAGGCTCTGAGCGGATAAGACATGTTATCTAATCCACAGAAATGGCTCCATGTGCAAACGTTAAATGTTTTTATCAATTTGAGAAAAAAAAAATGCAAACAACTACTTTTATTTTAATAACAGCTAACTTCGCTGAGTGAGTATTCGTCCTTTTCTAGGTGGGAAATCCGCGAAAGAAGCAAAAAAGCTATCTTTGTCATACTAATTTCATCGCTACTAGAATCATTATAAGGATCGAAAATCGTAAACATCTAAATACGCCGTGTTTTTTTTAGATTTTTCATAAATATTTGCGTTAAAAAAACTGTTCAACAAAATGGGTGCCACGTTCGTTGATAACATCCCACTAAGGAAATCGTGGGATTTTTTTTAGTACAAACGCGGATCATTGTTTACGTAATCCAAATAAATTTAGACTACACTCTTGAAGCAAAATTACAATCTGACCAATATGTTTATGTACATTGACAAGTGTATATTTAAAAAGAATTATAAAGAGAGAGAGAGAGAGAGAGAGAGAGAGAGAGAGAGAGAGAGAGAGAGAGAGAGAGAGAGAGAGAGAGAGAGAGAGAGAGAGAGAGAGAGAGAGAGAGAGAGAGCATGGATCATGCTTCTAGTCACCACTTGTGGAACTCACATAAAAATATGTAAAGTAAACTTTGCAAATTTTATAACCTCCTAAAAAGTATGGGCGTTTGCATGGGTGTCGCGTTTGTTGATAACAGCCCAAGAACGAAATAGTTGCATTTTTTTAAATACAAAAGCGGTTCATAATTTATGTCATACAAATACATTTGGAATCTACCCTCTTGAAGCAAAATTACAATCGAACCAAAAAAATTATGTAGATTGACAAGTGTATAATTAAAAGGAATGATAGAGAGAGAGCATGAATCTTGCTTCTTGTCACAACTTGTGGAACTCACATCAAAACAAATGCAAAGTGAACTTTTTAAATTTTAAAACCTCCTAAACAGTATGGACGTTTGCATGATAAATGTGCTGTCTCCCCAATGAATGCAAAATGAACTTTTTAAATGTTAAAACCTCCTAAACAGCATGGACGTTTGCATGATAAATGTACTGTCTCCCCAATGAATTAACATATGCATGAGTGTCATTCTAATATTTTTGAAGCCCTCCAGCACTTAACGGTGTGAACAGGATACCAGGGCAATAAATGGAGGGATTTGCTTACGGATATGGTAAAAGTCAACATTTCCGCTTTAATATTTGTGTGTTTTAAATTTGGCTAGTCTAGCAAAAGAAGGCTGGGGGAAAAAACTATAGGCGAACAAAAAAATCGAAACGACTACAAACATTTAAAATGCAGTTAGGCAAAGAGAACGTAACAATATTTGCGTTTTTGCTTTGTGTATATTTGTAGTGTTATGATGTGCTTTTTTCAAAGGGTGGTTAGAGAAAACAACGGAAAAGGGAAAAAGAAGAAAACAAACAATTCAACTGAAAAAAAGATTTAAGAAAAATAAAAAAAGACGAAACGAAAACGAAATCAAAAACTATTAAGCGTTTTTAGTTATCATAGAGGAATACAGATAAAACGTAACGAAACAAAAAAAAACGAAAAAGTATTAATAAAATTTAACACAAGGAAAAGAGTTAAGGAAAAAAAGTAGAAAGAAAACAGAAATGTTTGTTTTAATTTTTTTTTAGAAAACAATTTTTGGCATACCGCAGCGGCTGCAGCAACAGCGGTGGCGCGTGAATGCGCCGCTTTTAATTGTGCCTGTAGGTGCAAGGGAGGATGAAAATAGCGGCAGGGATCACGTGTGCATCTACCTTTAACGGCGTCCATGCACACCGTAATGGAACCATCATCGTGTCGGGCCACTGTGTCCTGCGGATGTGCAAAACGGCATTCAGATTCGGCACGTTTGCAAGCACCGCGCATAAATTCACGGCAAACCTATTAACAGAATTTTGTTTTCGCATTTTTTTTGTTTTTTTTTTGGTTTTGCAGATTTTGTTTAAGGATTTTTGTTTCATATTGCAGTTGGCGTTTGTTGATTTTGGTTTTTGCGGTTTTTGGTTCAAAAGACATAAAGGCAGCATCAGCAGTGTTTGTTTTTGTTGGATTGTTGTAGTAATAGTTGGTGTGGTATTTATATATATAAATATATAGATATATATTTTTGAGGTAGCACATTGGTGTTGTTGTTGTTTTTTGCAATTTTTTTTAGTTTTTTCAGATGGTGTTGGCGTTTTTTTATTTTATTGGTTTATTTTGGAGTTCACATGGACGCGCAGGATAACAGTAATGGAACGAACACAACATAAGGAACATATTTCAAGTAAACAAATTTTTGTATTTGTTGTTTTTGGATTGTGTTTGTTTGGTTTTTTTATTTTAATTCCAAAAAATAAAAAAGAAAAAAAATTTTGTTTAATTTTGGGTTTTAGAAAAAAATTTTATAAGGATTTTTGTTTTTTTTTTTGCTATTTTGGATTAGATTTTTGCGTTAAACAACAAACGAGTGGTTATTTCAATTATTGGCATAAATTGTTTGATTGTTTTAGGTGGAAGAATTGTTTTTTTTTTTGTAAACAACACTCAATTTTGTATAAAGAAAAATTTGGTTAGTTTGATTTGTTTTTTGCAAAACTTTTGCATGCCACCAAACGAACAATTTTGCGGTGGGTGGTAGAGGTTAGAGAACAAAATTTAGCAATTCAGTTTTTGTATCGTTAAGAATTTTAGTCTTTTCTCTGGCAATATTTTCGAGGCGTGGCTGTGGGGCCATTTTGGTGGGCGAGCGGGTCAATTGATTAGTGCTTCAAACGAACAAAAACAACATAACACAACAACAACAACAAAGTAAAACGAAAGGGATTAGAAAGGGGGTTTACAGTTTTTTACTGTCTTTTTTGAAAGTGAAAATAATTTGATATTTCGTTTTTTTTTAATTTTTAGTAAAAACAAAATTATAAAAATAAAAAAACCAAATTAAAAAAAAATCATTAGTATAACAAAAAACGCTTAACAGAAAATGTGTAAAAAAATGCTGAGAAATCAATAAAAAAAAATCAATCCAATTGTTAGACGAATTCGTGTGATTCCAAATGGGTTTCGGGTGGAGTACAATTAAAGGTAAACTATATATTGCAAGGGCCATTACGTAAAAATAAACCTCAAGACGTAGATTTTAATAATCAAATAAAAAAACGAAAAGAAACACTGGATTTTGAGCGCAAGGAACACGACTTTAATTTAGGCCAAATAGCAAAGAAAATAATTTATGTAAATCAATTCATCAGTTAAAAAATCTCTGATATTTTTATCTAAAAAATATATTTAAAAAATCGGGTGTCCTAGAAGTCAATTAAATCAACCAGAGAAACCAAACCGAAAAAGCCCTTTAAAATGTCCTAGTTTTATGACGTAACAAAATATCAATTATTTTCCTGTTGCTGGAATAAAGCTTAAGCCTTTGAGTATCACCGAAGAAATTTACCCCCACTTTCGCAATAAAGCCAAAGCTCGTTTTTTCCCTATAAAATATTATAGATCAACAACAATCTGTACATTCAAGAGAGCTTTCGCGTTGCTTTTTGCTGGATTAAGAGGCAAGTCATCCATTTAAAATCTTTGAGTTTTTAGCGCGGATAACCCTTTAGGCAACGCATACTAAATTATTCTCTGTTTTTGCTATTCGGTTTCTTTTGCTACGTCATAATACCTGAGCTATTTAATAGATATTTTCCTAAAAGCTTATTCTGTGATCTTAAAGCTACATTCTTATGGTGTGTCAAAAGCTATATGCAATCCATATTACAACATTTTCTATTTCTGAGTTTGTTCCGTTTTGCGTTAATACATAAGCTTTTTAGTGGAAATTCTTTCAAAAGCTTCTACAGGAAACGTGGAGAGAAATTATGTTAAAGCTTTTATTTAAGAGGGGTTCCTTTACTATGCTACGCCTAACACCTAAGCTTTTTAATTGGTGTTCTCTGTTGAGTTTCTTCTTGTAAATAAGACAAAAGCATCATTTAAGAGCTCCGAACTCAATGCGTGGTAAAATCTGTATGCAAGAAAATTGCTATATGGAGTCTGTTTTCTTATGTGCTTTTCAATAATACCAGAGATTTTTAAAAGATCTTCTCCTAAAGCTTCGATCTTGAAAATTGGCAGAAGCTTTATGCCATATCAAAGCAATTATTATTTTTGAGTTTTTTCTCTTTTGTGCTTTAACATAATGCCTGAGCTTTCTTCTTCCGGCAGCTTAGTTAGACGATCTATTTTAAAGCTCTTTGTTTAGCTCAGAGCAAAGCAGTTGCTGATTTTGATTTTGTTGTCCTTTTGTGCCTTTAAAAAATCCAGTGTTGCTGTAGTGTTTTGCAAAAGTGTTCAAGTGTTTTCTTTTTTTCCGGGGTATTATTGTAATTATTTCGGATTATACATGTTCATGTTTCATATCAAATTTTCAGATAGCAAAAGCTTTGCAAAGGTTTGTCTGATTCGCATAGAACTCAAGTGTCAAAAAAGAGTGAACAAATTAAAGCTGATAAAAAGGGAAAGCTGCTAAAACTTCCAACTGAAAAGGGGAAATTATTTTAGAAAGAAGAACGGAAAAGACAAAAGAAATTGAGTAAAAAACCAATTGCATTTCTGGAGATCCTGATCGCCATCATCTTCATTCATAAAGGAAATAAAATTAATCGATTAATAGTGAAAATGGAAATGTAAAAAAAAACTCTATTGTCTTTGGTACATTAAAACAATCCTAATTTTCTCATGAAAAGAAAATAAATACGAATGTGTGAAAAAAATTACGTTTTGTTTTTGAAAGAAAACACAACTATTAATTTTAGTTTTGAGAAAGAAAAAAACTAAAATACAGAAACATTTTATAAACTTTCTCATTATTTTTCTTTTCTGTATAAAAGCTTAACATTGTCGTTTTTTAGGGTTAATAAATATTAAAAAGAAAATAAAAAATAGTAATTATGTCTTTTTACAACATAATATTTTTAAATTAAAGGTTAAAGTAACGAAAATCATACCGTTTTTTCTGTACAAAACATGCTTTTTATTAAATAAGTATTTTGGTTTTTGTTTTAAATATAAACAAAATTATTTTAATTTTTCTCTTTGGTTTTGAAAACTTTTTAAAAACTAAACTCTTATAAAACATAACAGAAAATTTTAGTTGTTTAATTTTTAAAGTTTTACAATTAAATAACGAACGAAAAATTAGTGTTTTTAAGTATGGATAAAGAAAAAAAACAACGTAACATGCATTTGCCGGAAGACTTACCTCTAATCTGTCGGAACGTGGTATTTTCTGTTGGGCCACTTGCACCGCTTGCGGTACAACGGGTCCCAATTGTGATGCAACCGTAGGGTCGGGTCCCAATAAGGCAGGCACTAAATGACCAGGTGCAAAATATGGACTGTATGTGTTAGCAGGTATGCCAGTTAAATAAGGATTTGTTGCCTGTGAAAAAATTAAGAAAATGAGGAGATAGAGAAATATTAAAATCATTTAAAAAATCAGGAGAAGAAAATAGACTTTCGCGTAGAAGCTACCTTAAATATTATCGAGGCTTCGTTAAATGTTTATAAGATTAACTAGAAAATTATTTAATTTGTTCAGAGTTAGTTAAATATACACAATGGCGGTATTCGATTGGCAACTCGCTTAGGAGGTTGGTAACGCGATAACTTTAAACTTCTGTAAAGGATTAAATGATTGTTTACAGTTAAATGATTTTGTTTACAGTAAATTTGTGTTAAGCCCGCTTTGTTTTAAATAATAAAACATTTTGAAAAGAAATTTATTCAAGAATAACATTTAGCGAGTTTAAGCGAGCTAAGTTATTACTCTATTATAGTAGTTCCTGAATAATTTTTTTCTATAAATTTACAAAATTTATAATGCACCAACCCAATCAGTTCTTGTACACAAAGAAATTTCGAAAAAAATGCTCGTATGGTTCTGAAGTTATCGCCTTAGTAACTCGTTTTGTAAGCAAGTACCAATAGAACATGCCTATTGTAATTATTGCTGTGGAAGCAAATTGTTGTGCGATTTTACATTATATATATGCTCGTGGTTATGAAAACAAAAAAAAATACATTGAAACAAGTGGATAAATCTTAATATCAATTTGGTAAATCCCGTAATTGTTTGGCCTTTGACAAAGCCAAAATAAAATTATATTTGCAGTTTGACTAAATTTGGGTGAAGAAAATCTTACCTACTCGTATTTAAACATAGACGAAAAACAATGAAATTTTCGGCCAAAATCAAAAATGACCTTGTTTTAAAATCGGGATAACTTTAGGGTCCGTCCAAAGGGTTCAAAAGCCTAATTTCAATTGGCTTTTCTGTACATCCAGAAGTGAAGGATATAATAAAGTCGGCAATACCAGACTTAAGCTATTTCACAAGTATATTTTGAAATCCAAGTTGCAAGTGATTTTATTGCATTCTAAATTCTAGAAATGGAGACAATTACTGATTGGGGATATATTTTGCATTCTTAGCCAAAGGCTAAAACTGAAATGACAGTTTATGCAGCTTTTTTGCTTTAAAAAAAACCGACAGTCGATTTTGAAAAAGGCAAGAATGTCGATTTTCTGATAACCCCGTTTTTTTGGGCACTAAGAACTAAAAGGTGGTCCAACTAAAACGTACGATGTTTACTGTAAATAAAACAAAAGCATTTCAGAAAATTTTATTTATATTTTCTATGATGATAGAAGAATCTATGAAAATTATGTGTAATCGGAAAAATACTCGCAACGGCTTTAGTGGTATACTCGTATCTCTATCAGATGGACTATATATTTTATTTGACTCTAAGACATAATGGAGGTTCAACGTCGATAATGTGCCGAATTATCTCATTTGGATCTTGAATTGTTTTTGGCTAATATACGGACACTTGTTTTTGTTTAAATATCCGCAAAGAAAGAAGTCTAATGGTGTTAAATCACATGATAGCATCCAATTAAGATCACCACGACGTGATATAACATGGCAATTGAGATTCTCGAGCAAAAGGGGCATTGTTTTGTTGGCTGTGTGGCAAGTGGCACCATCCTGTTGGGCACATATATCGCTCAGGACCGTATCCTCAATTTCTGACCACAAGAAGTCTGTTATCATCTCGCGATAGCGAAGACCATTTACGGCAACTGATTGCCCGACCTCATTTTCGAAGAAGAACGGTTCAGTGACGTCACCAGCAGATAAACTGCACCAAACAGTCACTCTTTGTGGATTCATAGGACTTTCAACAATTACTCGTGCACTCTCGTTTGCCCAAATGCGGCAATTCTGCCTATTAACGAATCCACTGTAGAAACATTTGGTCGATTATGCTGAAAAAAACTAAACTGTGAGGACATTAGAGACCGAATAAATCTCTCCCTTCTTTCGATTTCTAGAATTCCAGTCCCGTAGTAAACTGCAGTGACGAAGGTGGTGGGTTTACCCAGCAAAAATCTGCCATTTCCAACAACAGCTCTAACTTATATTAGGTTCTGAACATAAGAGAAAATGTCCACGAGACTTGAAGTTTTTTAGTTTGCTAGCCCTGAATATCAGAAAGGTCCAAGAAGGAGTATGAGCCTAAAACCTTAACCTTATCAGAGCCGGTCACGAGTGCTTGACGCTAAGGCCCTCCTCCTTCTTCAGTAGACACCATCAGTAAATCTGAGATGACGATTGGTCTGATAAATGGATATATCTAACATGAAGATTGCGATCCTAGAAATGATTTACAGCTTGAATGCCTATCAGTGGTACGGCGGTGATGTAGTAGAAGCGGTGATTAGTCAGTGAAAATTAGGCATATCCAAGAACGCCTGAAACCAATTAAAGGTTGTCAAATTCTACCTCTTTGTCTGGCGATTCATAGGTGTGCCGACTATGAACCTAAGGAACATAATGCTCAATAAAGGTAAATAAGATTTGCCTTGTCCGAAATAAGTACTGACAGAGTTGTCTACCTTTTAACTCCGATTTTGTTTAGTTCGCTGCTAGCGAATTAGCAGCTTTGTGTTCTTTTGGTAAAATATTTTATAATAATATTTTAAAATATCACATATTAACTCACTGGTAATTTCAAATCACACACGTTTGTGGTTTCCAAATATTTTTAACACCCGTTTACCAAAACCCTACAATTTATTCATTTTGCTTTAATATAAAAAGTGTTACAACTTTATGGAAAGTTCTAGTGCGAGTGTAAAACTGCACATACATCCCAAACAAAAAATATTTTATGGCTTTTAATTTGTTTGGCAAGTATAACAGCAGCAGCAGATTTCCATTTAAATATTTGCAGTGACAATTTCCATGTTTCTCATGTTATCCAGCGGAAAACAGTGTTAAGTTGCCCTCTACTACTGCCACAACTACCCCATAGAGCAAAGCAGAGCAAAAAACCAGCCATATGAATATTCATAAGATAATATGATAAACCACATCTTTACTCTTATGCTTCCTGTTTTTTTTTTGTTGTTGCAACAAATCATACAACAACAAAAAACTGCACTTTCTGATGGACAGACGGACATACATACCAAAAATGTACGTACAAAGAAAAAAGAACTAAAATCAAGTTATAACTTCCATATAAAACAAAAAAGACCGAACGAATTTCATTTTGGAGACTGGACAGCAGTAACAGTGGTCCGCAACCCGACACACAGACAGCCACAGGCACAAATATGCTTTGCCTCTGTCCCCTGTCCTCACGCACTCACACTATACCCTCACCCGCGGATGAATAAAATCCTTTTTACAACTACCACTACAACTGCAGTCATAATGACTACGAGTGCGACCGGCGGTCCGGCGCTACCTAGTACTTGTGACCGCAGCACAAAGCGAAACTTAACAAAGCGAAACGTAGCAAATAATAAAAATGTTATTTAAACACGTAATTTATGTATAGCTGTGTGAGTGAGCCCCTGTGAGCGTGTCTATGGGAATGTATTGGTGTGCGAGTATTTGTGAGAGTGTTGCCTGCTGCTGCCACTGAATGCGAAAAGTTGTTGAATTATTATTTTTAAAAATGCGCGAAAATACTCGGTGGTGGCCGGCCACCGACAACCGACGACTGCCACTGTTGCTTTTGTATGACTGGTTGTGTGTGTGTGTGTGTCTCTGTGGCTGTGTGTTTGTGTGTGTGGGTATACTTTTGTATTCTTCTCTTTACCTCAACACCCAACATCCGCATTATAATATTTTATTCATGCCATACCAGAGGAACAATATGGGTTAATAGTTGTGGCTTAAATGTATGGTTGGACAACGAAAAACACTAGCTTTATTCACACACAAACATACACCATCGCACACACACACACCCATTTTCACACACACTTCAAAACAGATTGTTTCGTTTAAAAGGTATCGGCGTGGCACGAAAGGTCATTGGATTTAAATGGTATGGCCTTACTGTGCCTCCTTTTATTTTACTTTTCTTTGTGGTAACGTCGTTACCTGAAAAGGTGTGCGCGTATAAAGCTTTTAATCATTGGGTAATTATGCAAAATTTTTCTCAATTCGACCCTTATCGATTTGAGTGACATTTGTTCAGTGCCTTTATAAGTAGTATTTGGCTTTAAAACTTTATTAAGATGATTTGGGATAAGCTAAAATAGGCATAGTCCTTCGAAGTAAGGTAAGGAAAGGTATTAATGGCGGCGGGCATTGTTTGAAAGCTTAGTCCACTGAAGTGATGTGTACGAGAAACCCTACTATACTTACAAAGCCAGGGCATAAGACAGAAGCACTCCTAATTAGGAAACGCCACAAACACGAAGCTTGGACATGTCCTAGCCCTAGCCTATGCCTAATCCTGGTGATTAGGCATGTCCTGGCTTTAGCCCATATTTGGACCGCAAGTCTAAGAGCTTCTCATATAAGATTTAAGCTTTTATATAGAGTGGAGTGCCCACAAGTTCTTGATCAACTAAAACTTGTTTGGTTGCCCCGTTGCCCTGGCAGCTGATCTGCCCTATGGTTCTCTGGAATGTTGCTGTTAATCGGCACTTATATTAGGTGGCTCTAGAACTGCTTGTGCATTTCATTAAGTGATGCGCAAACATAGAGGGAGCTTTTTGGAAGGAATACAAAGCACAGGATTACAAAATGCAAATTGCTGATATTTATTCTCAGCCAGATGATCAGAGTTTATTCTGACAGCGATAATGGGTATGCCAGCCACTGAATAACTTCTTGGGCTGCCAAGATTTCTACTTGAAAGAAAGCTACAATTATCGAGAGGATTTCAAGCACAGTCAATGTGGGTAGAAAGTTAATTTAAACTAGATAAAACCGACACGTGTTGACACGTCTTGCGAAGAAAACACAGTTGATGACTATGTCATGTCAATCGAATACGGTGCGGAGCAGTAAATATGTTTAAATTTTCAGCTCTCGAGCTCTCTAAAAAACACTTTAGCCACGCCACTTCCGCACAGAAGACGAAAATCTATAAGTTAATTCAGGTTTTATATTATTCTTCCCCGTTATTAATAGTATATATCATCAATTTTCAGAACCAAAACACCCGCCATGCTAAGCTGAAGTTTCCCTGAAACTGTCATCAAATCAGAAGTGGTTTATGAGTCTATAGGTCCCATACATACATAATCACATACTTATACAAGTACATCCAAAATTATATTTATAGAAGATGATTAGATAAAGGATAATAGAAAGTAGGTAGTCAATTAAGAGGAATAAATCGGCAAGATTAGGCCAATAGCCCTCGATGCTAGTGCCCTTTAACTTAGTTTATTATAATTTTAATTGTAATAAATATGTAAATAAATAAAAAAAAATCCAAGATCTAGGGGATTAGTTCTAGAATCTAGACGAAAATATAATAAATCTACGGTTGGTTGATGAAGAATTAACCGGAAGTAGGTTACGATTTTATGGGACGTATGTCATGGATAAACAAGGGGAGGGTTATGAAAAACGGGGATGTACAGTTGCGGTCGAAATAATAGCAGTGCAGTCTAGCTAAAGATATCGCTGCCTATATTTTTCTGTGTGTACTTAATTTTATTTCGTTTACTATAATAACCGTTAGGGAATGATAGAACAAACAAAATAAAAAATAATTTTGGCATAGTTGTTGTTTTTGTTGTAGCTTCATCTCATATTAGGCAAAAGTGTAGAATTTTAAGCAGTCAAAAAAAAATTGAGGAAAAAAATAATAATAGCGTGTTTTTGGTATTTATTTATTTATTGATATTAAAAGTAATAAATTATTAAAAATCTTGTGTTTTTAAAATAATTTTGTTATTGTTTTTTTAATTAGAGGGACGAGGAAAGCATTGTGAAAATGAAAAGCGACTGCTTATAAAAAAATTTAAATCAGAAGGGAAAACCTACAAAGAAATTCAAAATCTTCTTCAGTGCTCTGCGAAAATGATTAGAAATGCTATAAAATTCAAAGCAAAAGCTGAAACACGCGGTAGAAAATCTGTAGTGTCAGAGATAACTAAGAGGCGAATAAAAAATGTTAGTACCAAAAACCCCCTTGTTCCTGCCACCGAGATAAGAGACAGTGTTTGTCCCTCCGTTAATGTTGAAACCGTTCGCAGAGTATTACGACAACATAACCTCCATGCCAGAAGTCCTAGAAAAGTGCCACTTTTAAAAAGAATACATGTCACTAAAAGATTGCAGTTTGCAAAATCACATCTAAATTGGCCAGTCGAAAAGTGGAGGAACATTTTGTGGACGAACGAATCCAAAATAGTTTTATATGGTGGTACAGGGTCCCGACAGTATGTTAGACGTCCTCCTAATAAGGAATATGATTCCCGGTATACTACGAAAACGGTTAAACACGAAGGATCAAGCGTTATGATATGGGCATGTTTTTCATACTACGGTGTTGGACCAATTTACTGGATCCAAAATATCATGGATGCTGCCCAATATGTTCAAATCCTCCAAAATATTATTCTACCATACGCCCCATATGAAATGCTCCTAAATGGATCTTTCAATAGGAAAATGATCCAAAACACACCAGCCGACTCGCAAAAAGATGGTTTTCGAAAAATGCAATTGATGTTATGGAGTGGCCTGCACAGTCGCCAGATCTCAATCCTATTGAGAATTTGTGGTGTGATGTTAAAAGAGAAGTCGCTATAGCAAAGCCAAAAAATAATAATGAACTATGGTCTGTAATTAAAGACGCGTGGCAAAAATACCAAACAAGAGGTGCGAAGACCTCGTTAATTCAATGAAACGCCGTTGTGAAGCACTTTTACGAAACAAAGGAAACGCTACAAAATATTAGTTTCTCTATTTAAACATTAAATAACTTATTTTAAAAGAAAAAAATCATTTTAGTAAAGTTAAAAACGAAATATGTTAAGTTTTTTAAAGCACTGCTTTTTTTTTGACCGAGCTTTTTCAGAAATATACTTTTTTTTGGTTAAATTTCAACATATGAAAACTTTATGTTTCTATTATGAGTCAAAATAGAGATAATAGATTACAATTAAAAAATTAAACATAACATAGTTACCAGTTTCAAAGAAAAAATTAAAATTTCTTTGAAGATACTTTTTGCAGTGTGTCACTGCTATTATTTTGACCGCAGCTGTAGCTCATGTAGTTTAAAGATATGTTTCTAGATGAGTAGTTAGATCTAGAAGGGTAGGTCATATATCTGGTGAAGTTGATTATGGATCTAGGGAATTAGATCATCAACACAGGTCGATAGCTTATTTATTATGTTAAAAATCTATTTTCTCTGAGTTTAAACTAATTTATTATAACTGTACAATAATACTTTAATATTAAACAAGTAAAAAATGTTAAGTTTGGCTGTGCCGAACTTTGGATACCCTCCACCAGATTCCCAAATAACACCAAATTTGGTGCGGTAGTGTGTTCTATATAGAAATCTTTATGTGCAAAATTTCATTTCGATAGGTCAAGCTTGTGGTGAGTTATCGTCATTTTATTTCTCAAAGCCCATGAGACCGTTTGTGTGGGAGGTACCAGTAGGACTTTTCCGATCTCAACAGAATTTGGCGCAAAGGGGTGTTTTATATAAAAAATCTTTATGTAAAAAATTTCATCTCGATAGGTCAAGTTTGTAGTGAGTTATTGTCATATTAATTTCAAGGCCCATGAGACCGTTTGTGTGGGAGGTACCAGTAGGTCCTTTCCGATCTTAGCCAAATTTAGCGCAAAAGTCTGTAATCTATATATTAATCTTTATGCCGAAAATTTCGTCTCGCTAGGTCAAGTGTGTGGTGAGTTATTGTCATATTATTTTTCAAGGCCCATGAGACCGTTAGTGTGGGAGGTACCAGTAGGACTTTTCCGATCTCAACCGAATTCAGCGTAGAAGTGTGTTGTATATAGAAATCTTAATATGACTATAACTCAAGTTTGTGGTGAGTTATAGTCATATTATTTCTCAAGGCCCATAAGGCCGTTTGTATGGGAGGTACAAGAATTGGTGGCCCAATATACACAGATGATTGCGCCTATATAGAGATTATTATTTGCAAAATTTCAGTGATTTTGTTCAAGAAACCGGACGGATATTTCCAAATAAAAAACTAATTTTTATGAGGTAGTGTCGGTTGAGGGTCTCCAACACCAACTTCCCGTAGAGCTATATAACGTCATTTTCAATACACATGTTTGTGCCAAATTTCCCTCCCTAGCTGTTTTCATGCAGGCTCTATCTTGTTTTTAACAGACGGTCAGACGGACAGCCGGACAATATGGCTAGATCGTCTTAAAATTTTACGAGGATCAATAATATATATACTTTTTGGGTCTCCGATGATTATTTCAAGGTGTTACAGACGGAATGGCAAAACTAATATATCCTCCATTGTATGGTAGAGGGTATAAAAATATCATTTTCTAGATAAAAACTGGAAGAAACTAAAACTCTGTAAATTGGGTGATAACTTACGAGTAGTTTAAGAAATCCCATATTTTATCAATAACAAAAAAAAATGTTGATTAAGGATCTGGTGTAGTATATCATGGAAGGGCTTTTAGGTCCTGGATATTGATGAATAGATTATGGACTAAAAGTAGTAGTTCTTGGACTTAGTGAAGTAGATTGTGATTACGAAGTACGGTACTTCTTATTTAGTGTACACCATGGCTTAAAAAAAAGGACATCACAACTTGGCTACCGTGAAGTAGAACATGGCTACAAGAAGTAGGTCTTGGCTCTAGATGAGTAGGTTTAGCATTAAGAAGAGCAGATCGTAATTCTTGAAGGAAGTTAACCATGAGTCTAAAGAAGTACTTGTATATAAAAGACGGAGGGAAGGTTGGAAGAATATTATGGATATTTATATAATATTCTTTATGATAAAGGCGGCTAAGAAACAATATAGTTATACGTGTATCGGCATTAACGTATGGAGTCTTATTTTAGGGGGAGGGTCAATAATTCCGTAATTTGCACATTCTTATGATGAATTGGTATAGAAAATCTTGTGATTCTTACATTAAAGACAAAGTCTTTAAAATCTCAATTGGCTCGTTATGGGCTGAATTAAATATTTCCTCGTACGCCACGCCATAACATTGTTCGAATAAAAAGTTCTGGACATCTATCCCGTCTGCCACATGACGTGCTGCACCTCTTCAATTGTTCGGCCAAGCCCACTTGGCTGACTCCCAGATCTCTGTGGACGCATCCAGTTCAAATGGCGCGTTTTCTCCAACTAGGAATCGAAGCAGATCCCCTGAAGACTAGGAAGAATAGGACCTCAAAATAGAATATATTATTGTTTCAACTTTCGATATAATACTCGTATAACTACTCTGGTTATGACCATTTCGATTTTTGTTTTTGCATTAACTTTGGTTTTACGATTAATTATTTACAATTATCCTGGGATACTCTCCACGACTACCACATCACGTTTAGAAATCCTTGTAATAGGAAGCCATTTCGTTTTTGACTTTGTTTTCATACGCCACCTATTTATCTAACTTAATGGTATGGCTTATTAAAGACGCTTGTTGATTGCTCCCTAATGACTTAATATATATTTCGTAATCTAACGATTTGTATATGGACATGCTTCCCTATATACGCATGTACTAATGTATATAATAGACATCTTAAAACTTACCACGGCTGGCACTTGTCCTGGTATAACCGGCTGTCCTGGTGCAATACCCATTTGTTGCATTAAAGCATTTTTCAAGGCAAGATGATTACGGCCATTTATCAACAATTGATCCTTCAAATGTTGTGGAGGATGAAAATATTTGCAAGGCGGTTTATCACGATTACAACGACCCTGTAATAGAAAAGAAAAAGAAAATTCAGTTAAGATCTTCAACAAAGCTTACATAAAAATAAAAACAAAACTCTATTAAACAGGCGGATAGAGAAAAGGAGAAAATGCTTGCAAGGGCGAACAGAGACAACATAAAATATGTTTATAAGGACCCTAAGACCATCAATAAATTATCAGTGTTGTTTAGCCACTACGAAAAAAACACATTTATGCTGAACAAATGGAACGGAAAGACAAAAGAACACCAAGTCAGACTCGAAGTCACCGATAATATTTCTTAAGTTTTTTTTGGTGTTTCCTTCAGCGAAATGCTGATGCTGAGCATCAGCGAGAACGAACAAAACAAAGCACAGCAAGAAAATCAAATAAATATTATCCTTAAATAACTTTGTATAATAAATGAAAACAAAAGAAGACACCAGCAGCAAATAAACATCACGAGGGTAGTTACTGCTATTGTGACTCTCCGTCCGTGTGTCCTTCTGGGCATCCTGTTGCCTTCATTCCTGCCATTCCTTGCTAGTGCCGGCAACAATGCGCGAGGCATGCGATGAATATGTGATAATTCAGCCATCATCAAGGACTTTTTCCCTCTCAGCTCAGCGATACATTTCACATGTTTTTTTTTCGTTTGCCCAGGCTTATAAAAGAAGCCGCGATGGAGGAAGAGAGGACCGGGCCGCAGCAACTGATGTTATTTGTCTCTTTTGTTTTTCGTGTATGTCAGCTCAGAAGTTTCTGGCTGATGTTTTTGTAGGATTTCAGTTAGTTTTATGTGAGTTTGTTGTTGTTGTTGCTATTTTTAATGTAAGAAGCATATTTTCACTTGTAGTTGTTAAAATGTACGCGTATGTGTTGCCAACATTATATGTGTGTATAGTTGTTGCAAAAGATTTTGTTTACCCCCTAAACCCCCTAAAACATTTCGGATAAGAACCATTTGTGTTCGTTGCCGAAAAGTCTGCTTGTGCGAGTGAGTGAGTGAGCGTCTTTGCTTTAGTATGTGTATGGAGAAAAAGTTATCCTTTGAGCTTTAAGCACATAAATTATCACTTAATAAATTACATTAGTAAAGCGAAATAAACATTCATATCCTCTCTAACGTTAGCACAGCTACCACTGCCACGGCCACTGGTGCTGCAGCCGACATGAACTCATCATCAACACCTCCACCGAAACGGTTGCCTTCATGGTTCCTTTTACCACTACTAACGAATTGCACACACACACGCACAGTCACACTCACAATGCCACATACAGTTGTAACAAATGAAAGTTAACTGCTATTCCGAGGAGAGAACTTCCTGGGGAATGAGCTGTTGTTAATGAATCTTTATATGTGTGCGTTCTGTGAAGTGGGTGGGTGTATTTGTATGAGTGAACGAGTATGGGTGTGTGTGTATGTTTGTATATATGTAAATCTATATAAACAAAAATAATAATATGAAAAGTGTTTGGGTACACATTTATGTATTTTTTCGTCGTATGTGATAAGAATTTTTATATAAGCCGAAAGATGAATGCTGCGCTTTTGGCCAAAGTTTTGAAATGGGCCATATATTTCGAGGGGGGTTTTACTTAAATATTGGTCAACAATATTTTAAGGGCAATAAAAGTTGAAACAAGAGAATATGCAGCAATTGAACCATTAATATATGACTTTACCTTTGGCTCCAGGCAAAATGTACAGCAAGGATCTATAACAATTCAAAAAATATTAAAGAGTCTGACCATTTTTATGCTCTCTGCCATAGGATGCAGGGTATTTATAAGTTTGTCATTCCGTGAGAGCACCTTGAAATACTTATCTCCGATGTTGAGCTTTGCACTGGCTCTTAGAAATCTAACCAAGTCCGTCTCGTCGTCCGCCCGCCTGTGCGTCTATCTGATGAAAACACGATTAAGTCCACACAAAAACATATAAACTGAACCACTTACCAGACTATAAGTATACAGGATGATTCATTCACGACTGGACAAATTTACCAGCATATTTCTTGGTTTATTTTATGAAAATATGGCATCTACGACCATGGATTTTCTGTTTTTGGGATTGTACGAAAGGCCTTTAAGAGACCTTTCAGATCCATTAAAAAAGTGAAATCGCCGATCGCTTTTAAACCGCTGCCATTTCGCCCCTTGCATTTTCGGTCATGGTCGTAGATGGACATATTTTCGTGAAATGAGCCATGGAATACGCTGGTAAAATGTATCCAGTCGTAACTGAATCACCCTGTATACATACATATATCTCATAGTTGTGGACCGGGTGTTAGTGAAAGTGGTCCAAATCGATTACACCGTGAAAGCGTTATCCTTTAAGGGACTAACGAGAGTAGGTCACCGATCTATGGGGGTAAGAGACAAATATCAGGGTGGTAGCTGATAAATTTCTAGGACTTTCATGTTTATTAGATAGATCATTTATCTAGCGGAGAAGATTATGGATTAGGGAACTAGAACATTGATTAAGGAGAGTATAAGTATATCATGGCTCTAACTAGGTCGAATACGAATCTGGTGTAATAGATCATGGTTTGAGAGAGTAGATCCAGACTGTGGTTGAGTAGATTATGGGTCCAAAGGAGAAGTTCATAGATTTAGTGGGGAAGATCATTGCTTCAAGGGAGTAAATCATTGATTAAGAAGAGTACACCATGGCTACAAAGGAGTAGAGTACAACTAGGCTACCAAGAAGTAGATCATGGATCAAGATAATTACACCTTAGTTAAAAAGGAGTAGATGTTGAACCAACTTAGTAGGTAACATAATTTAAATAAACCGATTTCAATGAAGATTGTTTCATTTTTTTAGTTTGGGCCAAAAACAAATCCCTTAGAAGTAAATCACTCTCGAATTGGTACGTTTTAAGCGGCAACTAATTTAATCTGGTAAAACTGGATCATCTATGTAGGTTCTACGCCCCGTAGCAATGCAAAAGAATTAATGATAGTTTAAGCGGCGAGTACTGAAATAAGGTGCGAAACAGCTCAAATGATTGTCACAAAGAATTAACCGGGCTTATTTTGGCATTGTCCTATCGACTTCTGCCGCGTAATGAATTGAAGACGATTGTCCAAAGACAATAGCCTGACTTTTCTAATTGTGTTCGGGGAAAGTGGACTCTAGCAAAAACGAAATTCCCTCTTCGGACAAGACCTATTTTTGGCTTTGGAAATTACGACTTTTTTAGGGGACACTATACACAAATGTTTGACTATCAGCATCACTATATCCTTCAATTGCGCGCTTAATGGCACGGCTACATCATTGGACCTTACTTTTTCGCAGTGACAAAGGAATTACAGTAACCAACTTTCTGGGTGTTTGGAGGTCGATGACATATTCGAGGTGTAGTTTCAATCATAATATGGTTGTGAGTATGATACCATTATTGTGAGCATTATATTTTGCTCGTGGTAATAATAATAAGGTTGTCATTGATTGATGGAATCATAGTATGGATGTGGGAATCATACTATAACTGTTTGATGAGAAAAAGAATAAAGAAACCATAACATAGTTTTCGAATCATAATTTGATAATGAGGGATCATATAGTATATACTAATACAATCACTAGGAACATAATTTAATAATAGTGAGGCATTTTTTACAGTTGCCACAACCATATAATATGATTGTGAACATCACATGGTTGTGTGTGAATCAAAATACGGTGGAGTGTGAATCATAATATGGTGGGGTGTGCAACGTATTGGTTGTGGGAATCACACTATGAGTGTGTGTGATCATTATATAATTGTGGGAATTGCAGTATGATTGTGGAAATCACACTATGGTAGCGAGGGAGAATTTGGTAGAATTTGGAAATTTGTATATAGTTGCTTAAACCATTTAATATAAAAATAATGTTTTTCTAGCGGTAATTATAATTTGGTTGTCCAGGAATTATAATATGATTGTGGGAATCTTACTATGGAATAGAATCGAATGGAATAGAATAGAATCATACTCTGAGCGCTTGTTATTACTATATGGTAGTAGGAGTCATAATACGGTGGTAAGGAATATTTTAGTCATACTATTATAGTTAGTAGGACCATACTACGAGTATATTTATAGTGGAATATTCTTATAAAGTTGCTACTACTATAAAACCAAAACCTACAATAGGCGTGTTCTATTGGTACTCGCTTATTAAACGGTCGCTAAGGCGAACACTTTAAAACTTTAGGAGATTTTTTTTAAATTTCCTTGTATACAAGAATCGTTTGATTTGTAGGTTGTAGTAAAAAAGTTATTCAAAAAATACTAAAAGCGATTAATAACCTAGCTCGCTTAAACTTGCTTAAGGCTTAAAATGTTTAATTAAACTCACGAAGGGTTATTATAAACTTGCTAAAGGTTTAATAAAGGTTTAATTAAACTCGCGTAGGGTTATTCTTGAATAACTTTCTTCTCAAAAGTTTTAATTATATAAAACAAACGGGTTTAACCGAAAATTGTCAATAGTCTTCTGAAAACAAAATCATTTTTATAATAACAATAGCTATCGAATTAGCGACCTCCTAAGCGAGTTACCATTAGAACATGGCCAATATGACCGTGCCCAGCTCATCTTTATTCCTAAATGGTTTGACGAACGAAAGATGTTAGCGAAATTCTTAATTTTTTTTGCTTTCATTTCAACTCCAGCCACTGTCCACTATATTCCAAAACATTCAGCATATTCCATTACTTCAAATTATTTTTCTACAATTTGCATTTTCTTTTGCCCTAGCACTTGAGGGAATTCCAAGGCGCAAAAGAACAAAAAGCCTGTTTATTTCTTTATGGACGCAAAACCCACAAGAAGAAAAATACTGCCATTCTGTATTCAAATTCCCATACAGAGATCAAATAAAACATTTTTCAACATTTAACACTTAACGTATGAGCAGCAGCAGGGCGTCACAAAGACGGCGAAAAAAGTCTATTAAAGGATAAATGAAAGGATGTGAGATGTGAAAATGGCGACAGAGGTGAAGTTGCTAACATCAGCAGCGAACAGGATATTTGGGGAGAAGAAATATTATATTTCTAGAGCGAAAGAAATCAAAATTGATTTGAATTTAGGGTGACCAGCGGAAAATAATAAAAATGTGTTGAGAAACCGTTCTAGATTAAACAAAAATTCGGTTGCGTCAAAAAATCCTGTCTTTTAAAAACCTACTTTAAAACTTATTCAAATTCCGCTTAATGTGCTAAAAATCCCCCGAGTTGCCTCTGACCCGATTTCAAAATATTGGATCAATTTAATTTGTCTACCTTAGGAGGAACGTCTAGATCACGAACACTTGGCCTCATCTCTCACACTCTTCCCATGTATTGTTCTGGCCATTTGTGTATTAGCCAATCTATAACAATTCGCAGTTTTCCAATTTTATGCTCTGCTTTGCAAGTAGAAACAAGAAATGGAAAAACTAAACCAACAATACTGTATAACCAATTCGATTTGGATCCTATTCACTTGCATTTCACTCCGCTGGGAGCTGAGAGCATGAACATGAGTGCAAGACTCCTCATGCCATCATCATGCATCACTGGTGGCCAACACACACACACACACACATACATACGTATGGTATAGTGGACGAGGAGAATTGGGAAGGCGGGAAGTGCTGGCAATACCAACCGCCCCATCAGTGAACTCTGCTACGAGTATGTGTCCTTTAGATGCCACTAAACATTTGCATGTCGTTCAATTGTTGGACGGTCTAATCTACATGACTGCTCCTTGTGCACAGCTCACATCACAAATGAACAACAGCAGCAGAGCAAAAAGTAGCAACACCACCAGCAACACTCGTAGCAGCAATGGCAATAGCAACAATATCAACTTCGCTTTACTGCTGCTACAGTGCACAATGTATTGTTGTTGATCTCCAGAAAGAAAAACGCGTTAAATACGAGTACGATAAAAAAAAATGAAATGTTGTCCAGTTTTTTTCCTCCAGCGCTTTTTTAGTCCTGCCATTTTACTGGTGACTGAGTTGTTGTATGTATATTTTTCAAACTTGAAGATTATCCTTTTAAAATTACAATGATTACGTTTTATTTTATATATGTATGAATTTTATTCAGTATTTTTTGTTCCACATAAAAGACAGATATCCAAACAGATGAACGGACAGATATTTAACCGGAGACGGGGTAGTCCAGGACAGACGAATAAGCTAAGAGTCAGTGGAGGGTATAAAAATAAATAAATTTGACCATGTAGTCGTAGCACTGCTCCACCACCAAATCCCTCCCACATCTCCAAATAAAGTGAGTGTCATGGCAAGTGTTAGCTCCAAAATTTTAAACGAAACGATATGAACAACAGAATGGTTTGGGGTATTAGAAAAAAAGTTTCCTTAGTTTCGTTTCGTTTGGCATTATTATTCAACTAATGTCAGTCAGTTTTAAAGTTAGTTTTTCTTTATTTCGTTTGCTATTTTTCTTCTTTTATTTGCTATTTGTTGCTGTTGTTGTGCGTCTTTCCTACGGTTTCTGCTGTATAGTATGTACTTGTATGTATAAATATTTCGTTTAGCTGGTTCTTTTTTTTGCCATACTTTAAACTTTGTTAACACCCACATATTTTACAATAAGACGAATGACGCTGATGAAAAACTACTTCTACACACGGAAAGAACTGTAATGCAAACAATATGTACTGCAAAGCAGAAAAAAGCTAAAGGGGGTCCTTTTAGGGGGGAGAGAAATGAAATCGAGAAATTAAAGATTGTGATCATGTAATGAAAATATATGATAAAACTATGTTTGGTGGCAACCAGTTATAGTATTTTTTTTAGAGTATTTATAACAAAATGAAAATATGCACCATTATATGGTTGAGGGGATCATAATGTGGTTGTAACGATCAACATATGGTTGTAACGATCATAATATGACTGAGGGGATTCTAATGTGGTTGTGAAGGATCACACTTTGGTTGTGGGGCTCTTAAGACGTTCGTGTGTAAATTAATTATGGTCTGTGTTTAAATCATATTATACTTGTGACATAGTTGTGGGACTCTAACTATGATTGTGAGTATTGCAAAATGGTTGTTTGAATTATAAAATAGTTGTGTGGCTTTATAATACGGTTGTGAAAATTATACTTTAGTTGATAAAATCATACTATGACTGTGTGTGATGTTGATAGCGTTGTGGGAGTTATGACAAAGTTGTCTGGAATCAATATGGTATTGGAGATAATAATATGGTTCCGGTGATCATATGTGGGATCATAACATGGCGGGGAAAATCATTAACTGATTGTGGAGATCAAATAAGGTTGTGAGCAATTCGTAATATGGTTATGGGAATTATACTATGGTTTTGGAAATAGCATTTTGATTGTGTGCGACCAATATAAGAGTTGTGAGTGATTGGCTTTATAATATGGTTGTGGGAATCCTCCTACTATGACGGAGTCACACTATGGTTGCGGGAATTTTACTATTGAACGTGTGTGTTCAAAATATTGTTGTAGAAATTATGATATAGAAGATTTTAATCATAATTTGATTGGAGGGATTAATATATGTGACAGCGCATAGAGATAGGGACCTAAGGGTAAAAAAATCAATTTTCACTTTTTTTTTGATGTGGACAACATCTGAGCATCGAATGAGACCGATCTCATGCCCCAAAGTGTTCCCTCCCAGAGATATGCGCGTTTTATGAAAGTGATGGTACACCAAAGATACACGTATTTAAATCTTAAAAATGGCTCTCCTGAACAAAACTGGTTTTTACTCTTAGGTCCCTTTCTATTTTGCGCATCACATATGGTTTTGTGTGACCAAAGAATGCTCGAGCGGTTATCGGAATTCTACTATAAATGTGTGTGGTCACAATAGTGTTGTACGAGCTATACCAATTTAATCATAGAATGGTTGTGAGGGATTATTATATAGTTTTGTGCGATCATAGAAGACTTGAACGGTTGTCAAAATATTGTTGTAGGTATTATAATATAGATAATTTTAATCATATAATAATACAATTGAGAGGGACTATTGCATGGTTTTGTGTGATCAAAAAAAGCTCGAGCGGAAATGTACTATGGTTTCGGAAACTACCACATGATTGCCTCATTGTTAAATAGTAGAATGCTTGAGTGGGATCATAGTATGGTTGCGGGAAGTGACCATGTAAAGAAAATATATGGTTGCAAATTACGCATAATAAAACTACGTTTAGAGACAAAAAAATTGAAGTTAATTTTTTGAAGTATTTATAACAAATTGAATATATGGAACATAATATGGTTGTAACGATCATAGTATGGTTGGTACCATCATAATATGGTTGTGAGGATAATAATGTGGTTGTGTGTAAATCATAGTATGATTGTAGGAACCACGCTATGGTTGTGGGAATTCAATTTGAAATCATGCAAATTGTAATAAAGTTGTATAGAATCATAATGTGGCTGTCGAAATAGGGTTGTTCGTGATCATAAAATTGTGGCTGTTAAGGTTACTATATGGTTTGTGTGATCATAGAATGGCAAAGTGAAATCCTACTATGATTGAGATCATACTCGTACAATGATCATGTTTGATTGAACATTTTATGCAGGGATTATTGCGTTGTAATGTAAAAACATAATATGGCAGTGTATGATTATAGTATTGTATATGCGGATCATATTTTAGTGACGGTAATCACCACATGGTTGTTGTATGGTTGTGAGCGATCCTTGTAAGAGTGAGAGGTATATTATTTGTATGTTAGTTCAAAGAGTGGATCGCCGTAATGTAATGGTTAGTGTTTATGGCCTTCATACAAGTAAACCTAGGTTCAAACCGTTTTAAGTATATCTAAAACTGTGATCAGCCTAAGGTTTCTATCTCGTAAATGCCAGCAACTTTAAAGATTATGTCTTAGAGATATAGTCGCCTTAAACAGAAGGTCCTGGTCGGTGAGTAAACGAATTTTATGTTCCAGTGCTGGCATGTTCCTCTTTGGTTTCTGAGTGGAATGTTGAGGGTATTAGGTATAAAAGTATCTCGTCAATGCCGGCAAAGTTACAAGTAGGATATGTATCTATACGATATAAGCTTCTTTATGAAATGCATTATCAACTTGAAGTCGGCAATAAACAGTAGGTCATGGTTAAGTAAACGAATTTTATGTTTCAGGGCTCAGATATTCCTCGTTGGATCCTTTATGGATTTTTGAAGAAATAAGCTACAGTAGTAAGATCAAATAATATTGCTTTTCGTATATTGTAGGCCCAACCAAAATTTTATGTCGAATACCAAATTTAGCAAATTGTGATGTTTTCGAACACGTATGGACCCTAATAAATGCTTGTTCTAATAAAGCTTTTAGAGATATTTGCCTAACTGCGGTGAAATATGACCATAGCGTTCAAAGTTTTCATATAGCCGCCATTAAAAAGATCCTCCCATATTTAAGGACCTGCAATAATCCTCCCATATTTAAGGACCTGCAATTTATGAAATCTGTTTTAGCTCAATTCCTTACAAAAGCACAGTGTTGCGGACTGGACTATCATATATAAGATGTTGACCCTGTCCGACTGGGGGCTTGTTTGCTGGTTTTTTCTTCGTTAAAGGATGTTTATGTTAGGGACGAGATCACCAAGTCGACCACTTGGGTTTCTTCTTGGACGAAGGGGATGATTGATTTCTCCCATAAGGAGTCATCAAAGACTCAAGACTCAAGAAGAAAAAAATCGTCCAGTCGTGTAGGATCTGGTACGATTACAAATTGCAAGTATTCATACTAAAAAAGGTAGCATTTAAATTCTCAGCTGTAGCCTTAAATATTATTCGGCATATTTCCCAGATTTTGGTACCTTGTTCATTTATTTTGTTTATCATTCCAAAAGATGGCACACCCTTTTCTACGCTATTTCTTTCCACTTCTACGTATGAACACTGAAACTAAAGAAAAAAAATCGTCCAGTCGTGTAGGATCTGGTACGATTACAAATTGCAAGTATTCATACTAAAAAAGGTAACATTTAAATTCTCAGCTGTAGCCTTAAATATTATTCGACATATTTCCTAGATTTTGGTACCTTGTTCATTTATTTTGTTTATCATTCCAAAAGCTTGCACACCCTTTTCTACGCTATTTCTTTCCACTTCTACGTATGAACACTGAAACTAAAGAAAAAGAATCGAAAAAGCAGAAAACTGCTAAGAATTGCTATTGGTATTATCCTCTGCCATGTCCCGGGCAAAGTGTTAAGGATTTCATTTTGTTTGCAACGCAATCTAGCTCCTCTCCCCCTAGCCACTCAACTTTTACTTCGTTTCGCTTACACTTCTTTATCCAGATCGAAAAAGGGCAGTGTCTCGGGACGCTAAGAATATTGCAAGACAAGCGGTCAGTGGCTGGAACCCCAAACGCCACTTTTAAGGATTTAAGAAGAGGAGAAGTAGAAAAAAGCAGTTACAACAGCAACAAAAGTTAACGCTTGATAGGTGGTGTCTTATGAACTAGTCGCTGCCAGTGACTGGGCGCTATGTTCAAATGTCCGTTGGACAGTCTCTTTTTGTGTGAGTGCGTGTGGGTCTCTCTGCCTGACTATACAAGCATACTTAGATTTGAATGTTTAAATGCAAGGGTGTATGTGTAAAAGGACTACAATGGATGTATGTGTGTGACTGTCTGTTTGCGTTAGTGTTACATGACATTTTTTTATATTTATTTTCATGACATTCTAGATAATCTGACTTGAAAGTTATTTATTTCTATTGTACATTTTGCAGCAAAAAGAGCAGACATGGAAAATACAAACTTTTTTCTTCGCTTTGTTTGATTCCAACACAGAAACAAAACAGCAAAAATTGGAAATGGAAATGAAGTACGTATTGGTTAAATGTGGTTGAGGGCCAATAACAAAAAAAAAACAAATCAAATTAGGGTTCGGTAAATATTTATAAAACAAATTCAAATATTATTATATTAGACGGTTGGTGGTAAGTGAATACTAAAAAAAAACAAAAACGACAAAAAAAGAGTTCAGAATTGAAAAAATCCTACAGGCTTCCTCAAAAAACATTCCACAGCTTTGACAAGCACTTGCTTGTATACTTTTTGTTTTTGTCGCAAGAGCTTTAATCGTCTAATAAACCACCTCCTCTGGCTGTTCTGAGTAGTTTTTTTCTTTTGGACATAACTCTCGCGCATAATCGCCCACAGATTTCCTGCCAATTCTTGGTGAAAAATTAAATTGATAAGATCGTACATTTAGCTGTCAGTTAATAGAATTCTTTGCCAAAACGAAAACTGAAGCCACAGATTGGCCATGATTGACGCTTTGACAGCTAACATGGAGGGGATCAATGATGGCCCAAAAGCCACAATTGATGTTAGTCACAGCAGTAGCATTACTCTGTACAGAGAAAGTACGACACATTGGAGTAGGACGACGAGTAGTATATTAGAGTGGAACGATAAAGACCTTCGAATTGACATAAAGTTCGAAGGGGATCTATGATGGTCGAAAGCCATAATTAATAGAAGTCATAGTAATTCATTGCTTTGCGCAGGAAAGCAAATAAGTCAATTTTTGGAATTTCAGATTAAAGAATTAACAAGCAACATGAAAGGGATCGCCATGCAGGTGATCAGCAATGCCAACTTGATGGTTTTTCTACTACTTATGGTGATTTATCACTACGAAAAAACACTGTTCTGAGCAAGTTTTTTATTAAAACTCGCTACTGTGGCGATATTTACTACTTGCGCGTAGTGATTTCCACTTAAAAAACTATTATCCTTGAAAGACCTTATTGGGTCGACTTTAGTATAGAGGAAGACCTCTGTGGGCCGATTCAAATAAAGAGGAAGACCTCAGTGCGTCGATTTCAGTATAGAAGAAGACCTCAGTAGGTCGACTCTAGTAAAAAAAGGAAGACCTCTGAGGTCGACTCCAGTATAGAGGAAAACCTCTGAGGTCGACTGTAGTATAGAGAAAAACCTCTGAAGTCGACTCTATTTATAGAGGAAAACCTTTGAGGTCGACTCTATTTGTAGAGAAAACCCTCCGAGGTTGACTCTAGTATAGAGGAAGACCTCTGAGTTCGACTCTAGTATAGAGGAAGACCTCATTGGGTCGACTCTAGTATAGAGGAAGACCTCATTGGGTCGACTTTAGTATAGAGGAAGACCTCATTGGGTCGACTCTAGTATAGGGTAAGACCTCATTGGGTCGACTCTAGTATAAAGGAAGACCTCAGAGATTCACTCTTGTATAGAGGAAGACCTCATTGGGTCGATTCTAGTATAGAGGAAGGCCTCATTGGGTCGACTCTAGTATATCAGTGGGTCGACTATAGTATGGAGGAAGACCTCAGTGGGTCGACTCTAGTATAGAGGAAAACCTCAGTGGGTCGACTCTAGTATAGAGGAAGACCTCAGTGGGTCGACTCTAGTATAGAGAAAGACCTCAGTGGGTCGACTCTAGTATAGAGGAACCCTCAGTGGGTCGACTCTAGTATAGAGGATGACCTCAGTGGGTCGACTATAGTATAGAGTAACCCTCAGTGGGTTGAATCTTGTATAGAGGAACCCTCAGTGGGTTGAATCTTGTATAGAGGAACCCTTAGTGGGTTGAATCTTGTATAGAGGAACCCCCAGTGGGTTGAATCTTGTATAGAGAAATACCTTTGATTGGTACTGTTTATGGCATGGCGGAATCATAAGTTATTTCGAAACTTCGAAATGACAAAAGATACATCATTACCCAACAGATCCTTTTTATAAAATGATATAAGCCGAGTTTCTGTGGTCTTAGTTGGAAAACATTATTATTTCTAGCTGTGGTATTAATACGACTACGCTACATGCCATAGCTACAATGCAACGCTTTAAATCGAACAGGAAAATTTGGTCTTTGGGTTATCTTACGAAGTGCGTACTTTAATTGGCCGCCTTGATCATGGGACTTCTTACCCCTTGTGTATGTTCTGTGGAGCTCTGCCTCCCCTTATTATTTGTTTGGGGCGCTTCTTTAAGCGCCAAAGTATGTCCAATCAACATTTTTATACGAACTCGAGGACAGCATTAGAGACGCTATGGCCAGCAACTTGCCTCTCATCTTGGACGGATCAAAAATTAAAACGGCTTGAAGCATTTAAATGTTATTATATTTAATAATTAATGGCATAAACGCACATATTAAATAATTTTGTAATCTATTTGTAATCTCATTCAGTTGATGTTCAAATCAAATTTATTTTCCTATCAATCTTACCTGGCAACCAAGCATGTTGAGCAGGTTTTCGAAAAATTCGTTGTTAAAAGTTTTGTGAAAATGGAAAAAATATGAAAATAGTACGGCTAGCTTAAAAACAGACCTTAGATGCAACATTCGAAATAATAAATCTTAAGGAACTTCAGCAACGTGGTGTTTTTGGGTTCGACTTCTACTTAATAAATCCACAGATAGAGCTTCTTACGTGGTTCATCCTAGATCTTTGTTACCCTGTCTAACTTTAATATTAAAGCAATAAATTTCCTTTTTTATTGTACTTCAAAATAAATCCATGAAAAATGTCATAATAATCTTGTGCCATCCCTCAGTCCTGAAAAAAACACCCTTTCAAATGTTTCGCCCGTCTACCATTTTACCTTCCTCTCCTCCACCGTCGTCGTTATCATCATCATCATCATCACCACCACGATTTTCTTTTTATTCTTTAAAAATATAATCATAAATACCGGCATTTCCACTCTTTCCTTTAGCAAATGTCCCCCACCTAACCTTCATAAAACACAAAACGGAAGCACCTAAAAGTATGCCTTTATATTTTACACATTAATTTCTTGCAATGACCTCTGATGAATATATCAAAAAAAAACCTGCAAAAAAACTGAATGAGCATAAAAAACCATGGCGAAAAAAAAACGCGAGCGATAAAAATTATCAATAATGGTGGCATTCATTAAAGAAAAAAAAACACAAAAGATACGGGTGCTTTATCTTTAAAATTGCCGCCTAACGATGGCAGGTGTTATTGGAGCAAATTTCGTTGATGTAATGACAAAGTGCGTCAGAATGCGTAGAATAAAGAAAAGGCAGCGAGAAAAAAAACTTCGCCCAAAAGTATGCCACCATTATGGGTGTACTTCGATGATTTTGTGCTAACATTAAAAGTTAAAAACAAAAAATCCCCCCCCCCCAAAGAACGAAAGAAAGTACGGTCGAATGGCGTTTAATTAGAAAGTAATTCAGGCGTTGCTCGAAAGAAGTTTAAGTTGTCGCAAAAAAGCCTTAAAGTAGGCGGGGAAAGAAAACAAAAAACAGCAAACGCCTTGAAGTATGCCATACAAAGTAAAGTATGAAAATATAATTAGCACACCAGTAGCTACGTTGGAGATTTTGTTAGCGGCGATATAAACAAAAGATTAAATTGGTAATAGGAGAAAGTTACGCAATTGTGGTCCTTCGAGAGCTGGAAACAAATAATTGGCATCACATCTAAGCATGCTTTAAACTTTGGTGTGAATAATTTTAGAACTACCGTATAAGCCCGCTAAGAATCAAAGATGTTAAACAACGATGAATTTAATTAAAAATGTGCAATAACTGGCGGCGAAATTCGAACCAGCTGAATTTAAGGCAGGGTGTCATGAGAGGGGTGCCGCATTTGCAAACTATTGCCAAGTCGATTTTTGATGTTTAACAATGTCCCAGAGATCAGAGAGCCTAGAAACGATAAAGTCAGCTGTAAGGATATGGTAGTACTTTTTGCGTTACATCTTGAAAAGGCTAAAACCTATCATTCAAAGCATAGGGTAACTGCAAACAATGATAGTCAGGGACTTTTTTACGTTATAGGATTTAAGGATATCAATTAAATTTCTTCTAGCTCAAGCAAACTAACGTTTTTGTTTTGAGAATGGAAAGCAAATGTTTTTCTAGTCATGGAAAATACAATGCTCTAAGCGTAGACTTGCTGCCTTTTTTGGAAATTAAGATTAATGCCATATTACCAGAAGTCCGGGTTTTAACGCTGGACGACGTGACATGCCCGTAGTTAAAAAAAAAGTTGACTAATGACCCCATTTTCGATCTTATCATTGACTTTTTAGTCGTAACGACGAGATTTGAAAGCATTACTGGAATCATACATTAGTATACCCTCCATAAATTATCATAAATGTTATATACCAACAATTTGTATACCCTCCACCGAAGAGTAAATGTTATACTATATTTGTCATTCCGTTTGCAACAACACGAAATCTCGATCGGAGACTCCATAAAGTATATATAATTATATTATTGACCTTCGTAAAATTCTGGCCTTCCGCTTGTCTCTTGAAAGCACGATAGCGGTCAAACAAATCAACCTAGCTTCCTGACATTTTGCATTATGGTCATAAGCTGTTTGGACTTGTAAATGGTCGTAATCGGCCAAGGGGAAAATCCAATTAAAGGGACTAATAGTACCCAGTAAAAATCGGTCTATGGGAAAAGTTCCCCCATTAAGAGACTTATTGTACCCCAGTAAATTAATCACCTTTTTGCTTTACAAATCAGCATTTTTTGTGGACTGACAATGGTTAACATGGGGACTGTTAGTTGGGACGCACTAACTACCTTAAAAAAGAACATAGTTGTCGCAGTTTTTTGGCATATCTGGCCCATCCCGCTTGGTCAAAACCATCGAACAATAGTCAATGTAGACATATAGGTAAAAAAAATTAAAGCAAATTGAGCTACGAATCCAAATATAAAGTAATTTTGTAGTTAAAGTCGAGATTAGGGATGGAAATTGGGCCAAAAGAGCCCAAACGGGCCATTTTTTGCGTTTTAATAGAGCATAGACGTCGAAGTATATATAAAGTTCGGCCTGGCATTAATAAAGTAATTTTGAAGTTTTAGTCGAGATTAGGGACGAATACTGGGTCAAAAGAATCCAAACAAACCATTTTTTGCTCTATAATATCGTATAGACGTCGAAGGATATATGAAGTTCGGCCTGGCCATACCTAATGACCTTTTTACTTGTTTTTCTCACTCTTTATTTAAGATCCACTTAAGGTTCAACTTATCTAGAAAAAACCCTTTGCAAAGAAAGAATCAAATTTTTTTTGAGTAAACTACTGGCTTTTGTTAAAATAACCCCTAAAAGCAGGCAGCAGTTTTCATGTTAAACAAAAATTTACTTGAAAAGAAACACTTACGCTGGAAATTAATTTGTTCATAGACTTGTATAATCTTCAGCCTAGTTACATTTTGTAAGACGTTTTCGAAGCCTCTAACTAGGCCAAAATGAGGAGTTAAATGCGAACTTTTCAAAAGAATGCTATAATTTTTAATGTAGATGCAATTCAAAGATCCCAAAAGTATGCAACACTTTGCAATTTGGCTTATGGTACTTCAAGAGGGGATTGAATATGCCCCTATAGTACTTAAAATCAAAGTAAATTTCAAAACGAATTTGTCTATGGATTTATTTTGAAGTTTTGGCTGAGATTAGTTTTGCATTTATAGACCCAAAGAAATGGGTATTTTTATATCCTAAACCTAAGCGTGGATGGACTAAATTTGTCATTCCGTTTGCAATATCACGAAATATTGATTGAAGACCCTATGATCGTCAAATGCTATGACGATCTAGCCATGTCCGTTCGTTTGCCCGTCCGTGTGTCTGCTGAAAGCTCGATAGCGGTCGAACAAATTAACGTAGGATCCTGAAATTTTACATGATGACGGCGTATGGTCATAAATGGGCGACATCGTCCCAAGGGTAAAAAAGTTCCCCTTTAAGGGACTAAAGGTACCTCGGCCAAAACAACACTTTTTTTGAGTATCTGCTAAACAAATCATAATGTTTTGTGGAAACACAATAGTTGAAATATATATAGGGTGATCCATCTGGAGGTATTATTTCAGAACAAAAAAATATATAAAAATTCAAATCAAGTGCGGAGTCTTTATTGGTAAATTGAAAGGACATTTTAAGGCATTTATTTTTTGAATATAATTTCCTTCAAATGTTGACCGCAACTACGCCTCAGTGTTTCCATTCTGAGGGTCCAATTTTGGATGAGTCGTTCGAGCATTTCGATCAGTATGGCTTTAATAACACGCGTAATGTTGGCTTCCAAAAAATAAAACGTAGCTGGTTTGTCAGCATAGACTTTGGACTTTACGTTACCCCAAAGAAAAATGTCTAAAGGTGTGATATCACTCGATCTAGGTGGCCAACTCACCTGACCAAAACGTAAAATTTGCTGTTTTTCGAAATGACCTCTCAATAGATCCATTGTTTGAGCAGCTGTATGCAAGCGGCATCGTCCTGTTAAAACCAAGTGTCGTCAAGATTACGGGCTTCAATTTCAGGTAGCATAAAGATCGATACCATGGCGCGATAGCGAGAACCATTCACGGTTATGTTCCGGCCACCATAATTTTTGAAAGAATAAGCACCGATGATTTCACCAGCTTATAAATCGCAACAAACCGTGGTTTTCTCTAGGTATGCTCGCACCTTTTGAACCTCTTATTGTTGCTGTTGAGGCAATTTAGTTTATTGTCTTTGCCGTTGAGCCAGAAATGGGCCTCATCACTGAACACAATTTTGGTCAAAAACGGCGGATCTTCCCGTTTCTCACCGAACGCTCATTTCCATAGTACAGTTGCCAAGATTTGAAGATAATTATTTTCAAAAAACAAATGCCATAAAATATCCTTTCAAATGTCATAAAATGTCCATACTAATAAAGATTTCACACTTGTTTTGAATTTTTTTATTTTTTTTTGCTCTGAAAAAATACCTCTACCGCCCTATACAATACGATTAGTGTGCATCTAAAATTGAGCTTAACTACTAGTTGTACCTAAACTACTAGTTTTCGTTCGCTATTTAGGCCTCTATATTCGTTTAAATTGGCCACAATTGAGGTCACTGCATAAAAACTTCCATCGTCCTAAGTTTCAATTTCCGAGGACAGGTCTTGCGACTCAGTCGCAATAAATAAACGTTTTTATTTAATGACGATGGAAATAAAATAACAAAAGGTGTGCCACCAAAATATTTACACAGGATCAGCTAAACTTTTTATTCTCTTCTCGGGGTTTTCTTTAAAGTTAAACCGAAAACCTTTCCCCAAACAAAAAAAAACTGGCTCCACTCTTAATTACATTTTAATAGCTTGCTTTTGAGGTTAATTAAGCCGAGTATTTAAGATTTTGAATGAAATCGTTCGCTTTCCGGCCGGCGTTCATTCTTCAACAAAAATCCATCATTTTTTTCGTTTAGATGTCAACGGTGTTTGCCGGTACCTTTTCGCAGCCTTTTTTTATATGGGTGTCTACAACAAAAGCAGCAAACGGCAACGACTAAAATCAAATAAATACTTATGTTGTTTATTTATTTAATTATCCCGCAAGCACAAATCCGACAACGGCAACAACTTTTACGACTGCCAATTTTCAGTTTATGGGCAATAAAAACAAAAAGAAAGAATGGTTTAACCTCCCCTTCCCCAACGCTCGAGCGTTGGAAATGTAGAAAAGGTACGCTGGAGTTTCGTCGTAGGTCTTCCACATGCAACATTGCATGTTTATGGGATTTTATGAAAGTGGGACCATAATAATTATAAAGAAATGAAAGAGAAGTAACAACCAAAAGAGAAAAAAACACCCAAAAAATTAAATAATACTATGTCAAAAAGTATGGCAAAGTGATTGCACCAAAAGCTTGTAGTTTAGTTTTTTTATATACAGAACTTAAATGAACCAGCTACACACACACAGGAGTTCGAGTTTTATGAAAAACAAAGAACTATAAAAATTTAATTGATAAAACACGCTATTGGTTAGAGGAACAGACAGACAGGTGAATTTACGGTGGGTCGGTTAACTACTCTATGATACACAATGACTCACACTGGCGGCCATGCAACATAGGGTATCCCACGACGCCGTGTTGGGTTATGCCAGTTTACCAAGGTTCAATCCCGGGCATGAACATTTAACTACTTTTCAGCGGCGGGTTTCCACCTCGTTAATGCCGGCGAATTTACAAGTAAGACATTTATCTCTAAGCCATGTTAAAACTTTTTAAAAAAAAACTTTAGTCGGTCGCAGCCGCCGTTAATTAGTAGGTACCGGTATATAAGAATTTAAGCATCCACAGTTCCCTCTTTTTCCCTAATGGGACTGAAGTAAGTACGAGGGCTGCTTTATACTTATATATTTCTGGCCTAATAATGAAAATGCAAATATTTATCATTAAAAATAGTTTTATTGTTTTTCAAAGTATTCTTCAGCATGATTTATACACTTTTGCAGGCGCTCAAACCAATTGTCGAAGCACTTTTTCCACTCCGATTGAGACACCTCCAAAACATGGTTTTTAAACGCTTCAACAGCATCTTCTAGCGGCGATAATCGTTGACCACGCATTTTTTCTTGATGTGCGGGAATAAAAAGAAGTCATTGGGTGCCAAGTCAGGGCTGTACGGCGGATGACCCATCAATTCGACGTTTTAGTCGGTCAAAAAGGCGCTGGTTAGGGCCGATGTAAAAGAGCTCGCATTGGCATGGTGCACATTGATTCGTCTTCTCTTGTTTAAATTTCTCCACAGACTTCGGGCAAACAAATTGTTGTGTACCACTCAGAATTGACCGTCCTACGTTGCTCAAGCGATACATTCGCCACATGACCAGTTTTGCCGAAGAAACAGGCGACCATTTGCTTCGAAGTGCTTCTTCCACGAACAACTTTCTTTTGATTTGGCTCGTCTTCGAACCACCCACACGGTCGCATAGATCCATGATTCGTCACCTGTGACGATCTTATAATTGTCTTTTGAAGGACCGCGATCGTATTTTTTCAAAGTTTCTTTGCACCAATCGATACGAGCCTTTTTTGAGCGATTGTCAAATTGTGCGGGATCCAACGAGAACAAACCTTATTTACGGCCAGGTGTTCATGTATAATCGAATGTATGCTGGTGGAAGAAATGCCCAAGGATGCCTATCTCACGGTATGACACATAACGATCTTGCATTATCAGTTCACGCACGGCATCAATGTTCTTTGGCACAACGACCGTTTTGGATAACCTTCGTCTTTGAGCGGGTGTCGGCCACGATAGAATTCATTTAACCAGTTTTCACAGTGCTATAGGACGGTGCTTCATCGCCATACAAAGATTTAAGTTCATCGATGCACTCTTGAAAGTTGTGAAAAATGATCGCACGAAATTGTTCACGAGTTAATTTAATTTTTTTGTCAAATTGATTTTTTTAGGTCACTGTAGACAATGATGGTCGTACGTCAAAATGTTCTAGGTACGTTTATGCTAAAAAATGTCAAACTTTCCAATGAAAATGTCAGATGGCTCCAGGCAATACTTAGTGTTGCCTAGGCTAGAAAAATATATAGCAACCCTCGTAAGTAGGGTATGTAATAGCCGGGCCTGTCGGACTTTACATTTGTTTTATATGTTTTTTTTTCATTCTTTTGACAATGATTAAGTTGAAGGATTCAATATACTCGTACTAGGAATAAGACAGTTAATGAAACATGTTAGGCCCTTAACAATACATAAAATCACGCGGAATTATTCGTTTAACTAAAAATAGAACCGGTAGAAGAAAAAGGGTAGAAGATCTTAAAAAATTGTAAATTAGACAACGTTAGGAGCAATTAAGTACCACAAGACGAATACTGAGTGGTCCTAAACCAAACTCTTTTTAAAAAAATATAAAAAATATTTTTTTTTGAAATTTTTTTGTTTTTTTTTTCGAAAAATGAGGTAAATAGCGTCTACAAGATAAACTAAAAACCAGTCCTAAAGAGTTATTTTTTTGAAAAAACCCTAAAAATGAATATGTACATTAGTACATACCCATTTAATCGAAAGTTTCTTCGACTTTTCAGCCTCCCCTCATATAACGCTATTGAAATCACTCTGTTTACTTGTTAAATATATTTTAATTAATAAACAACAAATAAATATAAATGCTGATAAAATAAATTGCAAACAAAAAAAAAACGACTGCGAGAAACTGAATGTGTAAGTATGAAACATGAACATTCCCTCCTAAAAGTATGCAAATTATTTTACAAATATGCAAGCGCCTCGACATATGCTATACCGTTGCCATCGTCATGCCTATAACATATGGAAAAAGAGTATTGTACATTAAAGTGAATGCCGCAAAAAAATAAAACAGAACAGAAGAAAAAACAAAACGACAAAGAATAAAATAACTGAAATGCAATTTCAATGGCGGTTTTTATTTTTAAAATTATACATACACCCGCACACGCACACAGATACTCGTACACACATACATACATTTTTTATTATTATTTCGCGCCAAATGATGAGATCATGCCACACTCTGCCATGATGGCGCAAACAATTCGGGGTTCACATACCAATACAGGCATATACGAGGGTGGAGACAAAGGCAAAATAAATGTATTACTCCCGGTGTAGAGCCTCCACAGAGGAATATAGAGTAGCAATGTTCGAAGACCCTTTTCTGGCTCTTTATCGCCGTCAAAGTCTAAGGCAGTCGAGAAATGTTCCTTCGTCCGTATAAAGGGACAACGAACAGCTTATTGTAAGCGTAATCGGCCCAAAGGGGAAAATGTTTCCCTTTAAGCTGCATAGGTAAATAGTACACTTTTTCGAATATTTTTGTGTGTAAGATTCAAACTGGTCGCTGTTAACGATATTTTTATTTTATTTTTATCTTAGTTTTTCGTCATATTACCACTAAGACTTTAATGAATTTTTTCACACCATACTATGTAGACACCCTCATTGGTATCTAAAGCAAATATTTAAATTAGATTTTTTTATTTACTTTTCAGTTGTGGAGTAACTGATCCACCCTCGCATATATTTAGCTACTTTCATATATTTTTCATTTACTTTTTTGTTTGTTTGTTGGTATGGATGGATATGGGTGTGTGTGCGTGAACAAATAAATGACTTTCCACACATTTAAATGCCATTATTCCAGCCATCTGTCAAATGTCTGTATGATTGTGCAATATCCTCTGTGTCTATGTATGACTGGCTGACGAACTGACACGGGTATGCCGGGTTGACTGAAAGTCCATCTATCTGTCTGTCCGTCCATCCGTCTGTCTTTCTGTCTGTACTTCAGTTTGCTGTAAGTATGGCTGTGAGTGCCATTTTTTCCAATTTCAAAGTATCTCATTTGCTGTCGATTTCAGTTTCTGCTTTAATTTTTTTTCATTAAATTTTTTTTGGCGTTTTTTTATATATTTCTTGGGGGCTCAAATAAAATTTGATATTAACTTTTTTTTATTACTGTCTAAAGAGCAGGAAGTATGTAATTATTTCTCGTTTTTTTTCTCGCTCTAAGCTTAAAGTTATTTAACAAAAAAAGGATAAAACGTGATTTTATTTCAGCAATTGTTAAGCTATTTTATTAATACAATAAATAAAAATAAATTTAAATAAAATAGAGTGTAAAGCTTTAAACAAGTGCAATAAGTATTTAAGGCATACTTTTAGGATTAACAAGCCTAAAAAATCAACAAATAAAAATTTGCATACTTTTGGGAGCTAAGTGTTCCGTAATAAACAAGCATACTTATGGGTGTTAATTTAATATAAAAATTAAAAAGAAGTGGTATTCTTGTGTAAACGGAGAGCTATTTAAAGATTCATTAGCAGTTAAAAGAAATTTTTGCTTTTCCTCTATTAATTTAACCTAAAAGAGTGAAAAGCTTTAAACTAGTTCAAATAGTATTTAAGGCATACTTTTAGGATTTACTAGCATAAAAACCAACAAATAAAAATTTACATACTTTTGGGTGTTAATTTAATACAAAAATTTAAAATAACTGGTATTCTTGGGTAAAAGGTAACCGAACAGACGGAGAGCTATTTGAAATTATCTTTGTGTCAACCACTGTCATATAATCAAAATGGCATTTGTCCTGACAGAAAGTCAATCAAAATATTAGTATTATTATGGGCAGGATTAAAAAATAAGCAATACCTGAACTACAGTCCTTTAAGCTCGTCTCCATAAGGTGTACACTCCTTGGTCTGACACTTCAAATGCAGCCCGAAGATAATCTAATGGGCAAACGTTCTAGATATTTTTTTTAGAAAAACTTCCCCAGATTAAAATTCGGGTAAAAAAATCTAAGAATTTTTTCAGCAGCGAGTTGCAAGCTCGTAAAGTGCTGGAGTTGAAAAAAATTAATTCCAAGCCATGAAAATGCATTTACCGTTCAGCGCCCGCATTAAACATTGTGTTGATCCCTGTTGGAGAATATAAATAAATGGTTTTGGGAGAACTTCCCCCTATGTGCCTTAACAAAATGTTTAGGAAACTAAGTAGGTAAGCTCAAGGCCAACATGATACACCACTGCCACTCAAGACACAAACCCAAAGATCTTGCCGCGACTTTGATGAAGTTTCTCAGAGATGGCGCTAGGTAAAATAAAGATAATAATATAGGTGAATAGTTTAGAAATGTTAAATCAAAAGTATGTATATATCATATTCTAGGCCTACATTAAGACGCCGTTCCTTGTAAGCCATTGGGAACTGACATTTAACAATAGGCTCAGGTAAGTGAGTATAAAAATTATGAACATCATGCCTAAGTCTATTTCTAGAAGTATTCTCGAACGTCTGCAAACTGTAGATGTCATAAGAGCAGCATTCGTAAGACAAAATGTAGGCTCCCCTGTACGAAAAATCCGCATGTGATAAGGGCGTGTGCACTTTTGATCATAGACAATTAAAAAGGGCAGACGATCAACAACTGCAAAACGATAAGGACCTCTGTAAACTCTGTAGAAACGAATAATAAAATATAAATTACCATGGCCGCCTTCTGTTGGAAGGGTGCACATCTGACATAGACATTTACCATTTTGATTGTTTTTGGAAAATACATACACGGCCAGGACACAAACCCAAAATGCTACAGTTTTAATGTAGTTTCTGAGAGATGGCGCTACAGATAGGTAACAGACCGCTTCGATAAATGGTGGTCCCTATTGCAAGATGATAACGGACTTCTTGTTGCCAGAAATTGAGATTATCGACCGGACGATATGTGATTTCAATAGGATGGTGTCAGTTGCCACACAGTGAGTGCCTCTTTTGCTCGAGAAAAGCAATGACCGCGTAATCTTACGTCGTGGCGATTAATTGACCGCCACGATCATAATATTGAAAAAAAAAATTGTACGTCAGTAAGCCAAGAACAATTCAAGAGCTAACAGATAAGAAATTTCGGCACAAATTAAACCAAGTTACTGTCATATAAGAGCGTAGGATCCGAAATACCGTTTTTTTACCCGTAACTCCAGATTTTCTTGTAGATCAACAAGATCTACAAGAAAAATTATATCACTTCCTAGGTATTTTGACTTCATTCTTTAAACTTGTAAAAACTTTTTGTTTTAGTTACAATTGACATCGTGCGTTTTAGTTGGACCACCCTTTATATCCTACGCAAATTTTAGGTGTTTGTGGGAAATAAAACTATATCAAGATTATATGGATATGATGACGTATGTGTTAGTATATTCTATCTCACCTTCTCACCCTCTCTCCGAGGCTTCTTTCATATCGACCTACCCATAACTATGGCATCTTAATGGCATTCGTCCTGACAGACTGTCAATCAAATTTTTTTATTACTTATATTGCGAACAATATAGCCTTAACTATTTATGGAACAGTACTTCCTACCGCCACTACCGCTACTGCTTGCACAGTCACAGAAATGGCAAATGGATTTTTCGAATCATATCATATAAAAATTCAAACATTTTCATTATATATATATATATATTCATAAATGTCATTTTTTGCCTCCATTTAATGATTCTCTTCGGCGAGGTTTTTTTTGCACTCACACGCTCTGGCTGACTCACGCGAGCGACAAAAAAACAGCACAAGTAAGCTCCTAAAAGTATGCCATTAAATTTATGGCAAAGACAAGCAACCAAACTAACACATTCAAAAATCGATATCGTTGGCATTTCATGAATTTGTATTGAAAACGTTTTCAGTCCCCTTAGTTGTTCCTCTTCTTTTTGGTTCCTTCTTCTACAACAAATTCAGTTGTTCATTGCTTGTTCTTTTTCTTCATCATCCTCTATTTCATACAATCAACTTTGTTCTCCTTTCATTTATTTTTTTTTTCGTGTGTTCGCCGCTGCTAAAAGTCACGCGAACCTAAATACCATTAACATTATGCCTTAATGCTCACTAACCGGGGGTAGTGGAAGGGGGTTGCAAAGAAAGGAAAGTCATCAACTCGTCGTATAGTATGAGTCTATGTATGTGTGTGTACAGAGTGTTGGTTTGAATATATAGCGTGGTAAAAACATTAAAATAAAATTTTAGTTCCAAATGAACACAGTGTTAGTAGAGGTAGCGAGCGCTATGGTTCGGGGACAATCTACTCCACCAAGCAAACGCAGCGCGGCATAGCAAAAAAAAATACAGAACACAAGAAATGGGTGCAGTTAAAAGTAATCAATGTCCTCCGCTTTCCCGGCATTTTCGCTTTCCTTTATAGCGAAGAGGGCAAGGGGGCAAACAAAATTTAACAGCAGATAACATAAAACTGATAAGGAAAATGACATGTACATAAAAGTATATATACACACATTTATATACAGTCATACATACATACATATATAAATGTTTATATAAATGACAATGTATTCGCGCTTTGTCGCCCCAGTGTGAAGAAGGAAGTTAATGTGTAAATTTATATATGTTTCCTCAGAAAAACGCGATTTGCAGTTTTAGTTGATTTTTTTAACGATTGACAAAAATGTTTTCCCCAAAAAAATTTATATAAATTTCTGTTAATGTTGCCAAGTAATCATAAAATAAAACTGTATAATAATGTTCGGCATACATTAAGGGTTACGAAAAAAAATAAAATTACATATACAGGGTTACCCAAATAAGACTGAAGGGCTAAAACTAAGTCATAAGTTTAAAGTTTAAGTTTTTTTTCACTTTTGCAGGCTATATAGTTTTTTTTATGGAGACATATTCGAGTATGATGGCTACATACAGGGTGGCTGATAAAAGCCGCTACCAAAAAAAATTTAATTACTTTTTTTTATTTATTTTAATAGATACAATAAATAGCATCGGGACAAAATTCTTAAAAAATTAACGTAACCCGTTTTAGGGATATATTTTATTGCCCTTAAAGGCACTGTGGGGTTTAATTACTTTAAAAAAATAGCATACTTCAAGGCTAGTTCGTAAAAAGTAAAGTTACATACATTGGGGCGTATTTTTTGAATTTATGACTATTTGGAATTTAAAAGAGCCCACGATCTGCAGGATCCCCTAAGTACACTATAATTTTAGTTTTTCCTTTAAAAATTTAAAAAAAATTATTTAAAGCATACATCAAGCATTGTATTCAAGTAATAACAAGGTTTATTTTAAGGATACCTAGGGGATCCCATAAGCACACTATAATTTTAGTTTTACTTTTAAAAATGAAACAAGTTTATTTAAAGTTAATAGCAACCAATAGGGTGGGCTTAAAGTTACCATGGGGATTTAGTAACTTTTTTGTTAATATATGTTTTTATTTTTTTTTCAGATTATATATAAGTAAATAACTCTTGGAGTATAAAAATGGAGAGATTAACAACTGAACAAAGAACCTGAATAAAAAAATTTATTATTTAAATGAGCGATTAAATATTTTAACCCAAATGCATGAGTGATGAAGTTAATTTTCATTGAAATGGCTTTGTTAATAAGCAGAACTGCAGGTTCTGGAGTTCTGAAAATTCAAGAGCCATTTATCAACGCCAATTGCACCCTATTAGGGGTACAGTAAGGTGTGGGATCAGATCTGCAAATATCAATGGGTCTTACTTCTTGGATAATGTAGATGGAATTGCTGTAACCGTAAATGGAGAGCGGTATCGGTTTATGATAGCAAATTTTTTATCCTGCTCTTGAAAACAGATCTGAGATGTGGTTTCAGCAGGACGGAGCCACTGCTCACACTGCCCGAGGTACAATGGCACTTTTAAGTCACATTTTTGGAGAGCGAATAATTACCAGAAATTTGTTTCCTTGAGCACCTGAATTTATTTATTTTTGATCAAATTCAAATTTAAAAAGTGTGATTTTGTTTAACTTCTTTTCTTATATATGTATAAGAATATTATTTCTCAGTCATTGGGTTACTTCGTTAATAGGAATGATCTTCGCTTGGTAGACAGTACAGTTAGAGCTTTTCTTAGCTCTAGGTCCTTGGAAAATACACTCTCTGGCATTTATTGTTTAATAGTAATAAGGACTAGTTCTGGTTTATTTTTCATGATATTTCACGATATTTCATGAAATATCGTATGTTAAAGACTAGTTGTAATAGAATTTCGAAGCCCCGCGGTTTCAGAATCTCGGTTCCTAATACAATTCTAGCGTTATCTATAAAAAAAAACATATTTTTCGAAGTATACCCTTAGGCTTTGTACTAAATTGCTATTGAGGCTTATTTAAAGCATACTTTAAGGAGTTTTATTTAAAAAATAATCCAAATATACTGCGTTGACTAAAAAATATCTTTTTTTTTAGATATTTCAAAAATTGGTCCTGAATTTATTAACATTTGATAAAATTCAAATTAAGACAGTTTATTTTTAAAGTGTGATTTTGTTTTGCTAGTTTTTTTTTCTTTGCTGATTTTTGATATATGTTTGTCCGAAATGTTTATTCGCTGTCAATAAATTCTACGATTAATTTGCAGGCTTTTGATTTGAAACCACTTAATTTAATTAAATCAGAAAGCAATGCTGGCAACAATAACAACAGCAAATCAGATAAAATAAACAATTTTTAGATGTACTATTTGATGTTTCCGTTGTAACTATTTCTCTATTTACCATAACGTATTTCTATATAGCTTTGTATACTACATATGTGTATTTAAATAAACATTTGCGCAACGAAGTACATGCTGTGCTGAGTTTTTATGTTATTTTTAGCATGATTTTTGTTCACTTTTTGATCGGCAACGGCAGTATAAAAATGTAATTGTATGTACACACATGCACATCAATAAACACATACATTCATGTGCGTACACATAAAAGTGTTGGAAAATATGTTGTTATAGTATACATATGAACATATGTATGTGGGAGTGTGTGTGTGTGTTATCGTACAGACAAGACAGGTATCAAAATAGTATAATTCTCACTTTTTCCGAATTAATTTCCGTTATTGGAAACCAATTGAAAATCCAATTTTCAATAAAGTCGTAAACTGTTTGAATGCATCACAGTTTAAAAAGTACTGGAATTTTTACAAGTCTGTGCAATAAACACGCACACATATGCCCCGTATTTATGTCTGTCTGTATGTTTAAATGGCATCATCCAGTAGCAGGAGTAGTAGTACGCATTGCAGAAGGCTTAAAAGTCCAGTAAACCAAAACAAACAGCAACAACCACAGGCCAACCAACAGCAACAGCAGCAAAAACAACTAAAAACTTTATTTAGTTTGGCCAGGCCGAATTTTATATACTCTGCAACAAAGAGCAAAACGTAAACAAATAAATATTCGAGGTATCTTTAGTCCCTTAAAGGGAAACTATTTCGTTCCTAGGCCGATTTCGCCAATTTCTTCCAAGCAGCTGGTGGCTATAAGCCATCGCCGTGCACAATTTAAGGGTCCCTGCTAAATTTGTTTTACCACTATCGTGCTTTCAACAGACATAGGGAGAGGAAGGGCCGGATATAGCTAGATAGCTTTACGATCATTATAGTGTCGTGTTCTATATTCCGCAGTGTTGCAAACGGAATGACAAATTTAGTATACACGACATCATCCTACGTTGGAGGATATAAAAAGACAGCAACGTTCGAATGACGGCAATAGCAAACGAATAAAAATACTTGGAGCCTAAATGTAGGCAACAAAAAGAAAGACAATTAAATAAATACATACATATGTCCGTAAGTGTATTGGTTTTTTTTTGGCTGACTGTGTGTGCGTGCTTGCGTGTCCGTGTCAGTGTATGCGTACATTTGGGAATGGACACACAAAGATTTTAATAGAATGATATTGAATGGTGTTGCACGTTGTTGTATGCAAACACATTTGAATAGTTAAGCACATTATATGTGTTTGTGTATGTGTATATGTATATATATAAGTAGATGGGTGTATATCACCCCTACACATTCATGTACATGTATATATAGAAATATTTTCCTACTAAGAGACTTAATTTGCATTTACTCAATAGGGACAATTTTAGCGAGAAGAAAGATACGATTTTTTAAGGAAACAATTGGTCGAAGGCTTTTAGAAGGCCCAGAGTTCTTAGTCTGTTGGGGTCACTATGTCTAACATACCGAATGAATAAAATAAAATGATTAACCTGTATTTGAAAAATCGCCAAACTGCCTACGCTACCTGTCCAATAAATGCTCTTCGTTATCGGAGAAAATGTTAAAACCCAGGACTATTTCTTTTATACAAAATGTCCCAAAATAAATCATCCTATAGGAAGATGTTATTCATTTTTGAAAACGACCTTGTACGAACATATTTGAATTTTGTGAACCAGACAGCTGCATAATAAAAACTGACAAACAATGAAAGCGTGAAATAATTGTGTCGGTGGTGTTGGCGCTGCATGAGTTTCGAACGGAGATTTCCTAAGCGTGTCGCGTCAACTGCGCGAAAATTCCGGCTCTAACCAGCTCAACTCAAGTACTTATAGAATGGTACCACTCGAGCCTTGTCGGCCTAATCGTCAGCTGACTAATCGTGCAGGCGAAAATACAGCGGCTATGGCTGCCGATGTCACTGATAATGATGAAACATCAACCAGATGACAGGACTCGCGATTTGGTCATACTAGACGAACCCCATCGGAGTATTTTAGTGAATGACTTTCACATGTTCCCGTAAAAAGTGCAATCAGTTAATGCCTGCTGGCTGTCATTCGTGGCTTTGGCCTTTATTTGGGATTCTAGTTGACCAGACACCGTTCTCTTAATGCTTTCTTGCTTAAGAGGTCTTTGTGCGATAGTCAGGCATACAGTTGTGAGCCGCCAGTCGAGGACTGGCTGCATGTTCTGTGCAAATGCCCTACCTATGAGGACATAAGGGACCTGGATGTCATAGGCGTTGCTTCTTCTGATGGTCGGTGGGATGCTCTCCACTAGCGCATGTAAAGCATAAATTAATCAGTTCGCCTATCAGGCCTTCTCTAGGTGACGTTTTGTTGTTGAGTGATCTCGTTTCCGCTGTAACCGGCGGTTAGTTTTCTTTTGTCCTTCGGTACCTGGTGCTACGGAGGGCTATCAGTTTACTGATTAAATGGGACTCAAACTGGGAGGAACTTTTGTTACGGAACCTGACCGAAGGTTGTCCGGAACCACGGGTCATTGGGAATAATTTACCTAGTCTTCATAGGCCCTCGGGCGTTGAGAGTCGGTTGGGCCTAGCCTTAAAACATGGCTGTTGTTTACCGTCGCCGAACGGAAGTGTCAGAGATAGACCTCGCTCTGAGCGGTAAGGAAGTCATGTCCATGTACATTATGGTTTAAGATCATAACCGCTATATATGTGACACCGCATAGAGATAGGGACCTAAGGGTAAAAAATCAATTTTCACTTTTTTTTTTGATGTGGACAACATCTGAGCATCGAATCAGACCGATCCCATGCCCAAAAGTGTTCCCTCCCAGAGATATGCGCGTTTTATGAAAGTGATGGTACACCAAAGATACACGTATTTAAATCTTTAAAATGAATGATACACGTATTTAAATCTTTAAAATGACTCTTCTGAACAAAACTGGTTTTTACACTTAGGTCTTTTTCTATTTTGCGCGTCACATATACACTTTGTGTCTGTTTATACTTATATACTATCTCACGACCGATGCCTTTAACCTTGAGTAACCAGTCCTGCAATGTATAGTTCGCAAACTGGTAGTAGCTCAGCTACGAGGTCTGACCGGAGACTAAAGTCTGGTACCATCGGTAGTCAGGTGCCCTCAGAACTGTTCTTCTGGTCTGGCTAGCAGGTGAGGGCCTTTGGAGAGTATAGTGATGGCTGTGGTTTAAACCCAAAAAGCAGGGAGAGTTTCGGCTCAGTGTGGAGTTGCATTGCCTCCGGGTGCTGTGACCCATAGACCAGCAGAAGTTTTAGATAGCCCTAGCCCCCTGGCCAAGAGGGAAATTGTGTCCATGTAGCACGCTTCGAATTGAAATAGGAGGAATTGACCTTAAGAGGCACTGGTCTTTGCTAGGCAATGACCACAGTGCGTTGGCGCACTATGGTTTATGCTTTCTCGGCGAGAATCAGGTAAAACACACGGACACTTAGACCAATAATTGTCTGAGTTAGAGCCGTCAATATTCGGCAACTTATAATGGTTCATTATACCTCTGTAGCGCTCGCAGTCACCGGAAATCGCTTTAAGAGCAGCATTTCCAATGAAAAATGGGTCAATTATGCAACCGCGCCAAATTGGTCACAAATTATTACTCTGAGAGGATGCAATGGCTTCTCGACTATGGCATGCGCGTTCTTTAATCCTCGGGATTGGCAGTTTAGCTTAACATATCCGTCTCGATTAAAATGCACTATGTCAGAAAACTTGACATTGTTTATTTCGAGCTTCTTTAATGAAGTAAACTTCGAAACGATACCGAATTGGAATGATCGCGTGCCTTTCAAGTGCTGAGTCAATTTGTGCACAAACTTGCGTACAGCAGGCTCGGTTAGTGCCACAGTGCGCCCAAACCCCCTTATTTTCCAAAGTGGTTCAAACGAAGACAGATTAAATTCGTTCTACGGAGATATGATAATTATTTTCTTTCTACTTATAGACAACGAGCAAGAAAGGTCTGTCACTTGTTAAATCACTAGATGTAACACCCTTTATGTCCGTTCTATATGTCATCCAACCCCCCCGCTTTCTCGTCCAAAGCAAACGTTTAGTAAAGTTTATCTTGTTTTCCTTGAAAATCCATCACTCCTTTTCGATCAACGTTACCTCTCGTTCTTTATAATAGCCGTGTTCTATTGATAACTCGCTAAGGAGGTCACTAACGCGATAACTTTGCAACATTGTAAAAGAATATAAAAATGATTTTGTTTACAGATAACTAAAGACAATACTCGGTAAACCCCCATTGTTTTTTTTATAATTTTTTTTTTTAATTATTAAAATTTTTTGGGAAAAAAGTTATTTAAGAATAACCTTTAGCGCGTTAAAGCCAGGTCGGTTATTACTCGTTTAGAGTATTTCTTGAATAATTTTTTTCTGCAAATTACAAATTTTTAAATCAAACGGTTTGTGATGCAAAGAGCCAAATTCTTTTTGTATACACAAAAATTTTAAAAAATTTCTCGTAAAGTTTTAAAGTTATCGCCTTAGCGTCCACTTACTCGTTAAATAAGCGAGTACCAATAGAACACGCCTAATGTTGGTTGGTAGGTCGGCTGGCAGGTTAACTGGGCGGTTGGTTGGTGTGCTGGTCGGTTGTTGTTTATAGCATGCATTTTTGTTGCATGCAACGGGCTTTTGTCGTGTGGGTTTTTTTCTCTCTTTCTCTCTCTGTATTTGTATATGTTTGTCTTCTTACAACCAAACAAACACGCGCGTTCCTGTATGCTCGCACATACACGAAGAGACATTGGTTGTGGCGTAAAAGCTCAAACAGAGACACACGCAACACACACAGATATACAGTATTTTATGCCCCGCAATTCATTTGGCGCCAGACAGCTCGACGTTGATTTTAAATTACAGACTAACATACTGACTGACCACTGTTTATTATGAAAGAGACCGTGAGTGTGAGAGTGTGTGTCAATGTTTGAGTATAGGTGCACGAGGGAATTTGTGGACGCGTGTCTTGCGCCCCACTTGCCCCACTACCACTAGCAACCAACATATGCACACACAGACACTGGCACTACCACTGCTGTCCGTCAGTCACGTTATATTTCATTGTATATTTTAAATCATTGGTATATAAACAGTAAAACCCACCTCTCTCTCTCTTTCTTTGTAAACCGCCCTGCAAGTGAGTAAAGGTGTAGGTGACTAAAGGGGATCGGTGTAGGAGGGATAACAGTTAGTGAGCATAAGGCCGGTCGATAGTCAGACAGGCAGGTGTATATGCTAGGCTACAGAGCCAGCAGAACATTTTAACAGTTTTTCCTCTTTTAGTCAAACGAAATGTTTTTGGCCGCAATGCGGCGGGGTAACGGAGGCGACGGCGGCCCGGTGAAAAACTTGCCCTTAGGATATTTTCACATAATACCTGAGGTTTTTCGTTTCAGTGCGTTTATTTTTCATTCCCTAACGCTATGGCGAACCCCCTGCTCTGCGCTACGGGTTGTTGGTTGTAATTTTTTTTGGTGTGAGTATGGAATTAATAGCCATGGCCCGGCTTGGCTAGCTGGGTATGGCTTAAAAGGAAAACCTTTATTTAAATGTTTTACTCGCACACTCACATACCCCGGTGTTGAGCGAAATACCAGGGGGGGGGAGAGTGAAAAAAAACGAAACTGAATGAGCGAATACGTTTTAATTTTATGGCTGTGATTAAATCATCTATTGGTTGGTTTTCGGATTATCTTTGTTAAAATACAATTTATCAAATTTAAAGTGTAAAGCCGCATCGAATTGAACTGGAGAGGCGGGCGAGGCGAGTGTGAGGCTCACCTCACCTACTCACACCTCACCCGGCTCTCCACCACTAAGGGATGTGGTGTTGCTGAATGTGTTATAAAATTTAAAAGGGGTTTGATATGTCCAAAGAGTTTTTAAAATGGAGGATAAAAAAACGGAAGTATGAACGTCAAAGTATAGACGACATGGTTTCGTTAGTGTTTTGTGGCTAAAATGTTTAAAGAAAAATGTAAATGGTCCTATAAGTGAGTTCAAGCGTCGGGTTTTGTTCAGGATATATGATCTTGGGATATGGCTACCCTTCTTCGGAAATCCTCTATGATAGGACGTCTTTCTAAAGAAAGATGTTAAATTAGACAAAATTCAATGAATTTTCTTTGCCGGAAAGTGTTATGTAGCTTACCATTCTTTACATTAAGGTGGGTCCCAAAAATTGTTATCTTATCTAATGCCGAAGATAAGAGAATCTTTGGACTTAACGTTGTTTTTACTTAAAATAGAAAGAACTCGGTCCAGCCCACATACCTTATTTGATGTCTAAATGTCCAGAGGGCAATAAATTACATTAGGTTTTAATGAGAATTTTGATTTGAAACATTTTTGTCTTAAGCGAAAAATTTCATAAAAGTTGTATGCGGTTTTTTATTTGAAACGGTCTGGCACGAGATATAACCATGGATCTAAAGATCATATTATATATTTAGACAAGGTGTTTTAATGAGTGTCTTAAGAATCGGACCCGCAGTGTTGTGCCCTGTGGTCTTATCTTAGCGACTTTACTCAATTTCTCGAGGAATTTTTCCCCAAGCCACTTTTGTCTGTGGCTCATGGACAGTAACAAAGAACTTTATTCACCCTTTCCTTATCCTCACAAATCTTCGATTAACTTAAAGTCCTTGACCTAAGCGAAGTGTGTGTGGATATTACTCAAGTTACAAGTCTAAAACTTCTGTCAAGGTTTATCACTACAGTCTTTAAAATAATCGGCAATATCTTGTCTTAGTCTGATGATCTTCAATACTGGCTTCAGTAGTGGCAATCTCTGCAACAGCTACAAGGATACTCGTTTCAGAGTTTTCTTTCCGTGGTTAATGTACATCAAGAACTTTCTTAGTAATATGAAGGCTTCACGGTATATCTTAGTTCTTATATCGAGCTACTTCACGAGCAGCAGACTGATCTATGAAAGCAAAGAGCTTTATGACATCACTGCTGGCCTTCATAAAGGATCAGTCCTTGGGCCCTTAATTATTTTACTGAGACTGCCACTACCACCTGGAGTGAATATTTTCGCTTTTGCTAAAGATATTGCGAGTAAAAACTGCAACTAATAAGGCATTCGAGTAAGTCCAGTCGAGATTTGTACTAGGAAATCTCGAATTGGCCGATTACAAAACAGAAGTTTCAATAATCACCAGCCAGAAACCAGTCGAGCACATGCAAGTAAGAGTGGGGAGCCACGTCATAGGATTAACCAAACCCTTAAAATATCCTTGGATCATCATTGCCTAGTTTTAAGGAGCAAATAAAATTTAAAAGCTCAAAAGTGGCGAAAACACAGGAATCACTAGCCAGGGTGCTGCCGTAAGTTAGAGGACCCAAACCCGCAAAACGTAAACTGTACCATTTTCTATACGCCAACATGGGTACTCAAATTTATACAAATTGTACTACGAATATAAATATAGAGTAATTAAGAAGTTATGCACACTGAGAACAAATTCGTTGCCACAACCGATTTTTTGCCAACCGAATGACTGAGGTGCATGTACCTCAAGTATTCCATCAGTAAAGAAAATTTATAGGGAGGGAGATAATAAGAAAAAAGTGCAAGTTATGATGGTTGATTTTTACTCAGTAATAATCGAGTTATCTTATTTTTAAAAAATACCATTAAACAACCCGTGAAGAAATTTATTTATCATCACTAATAATTGGTTACAACAGCAAAATATTTGCAAAAACTATTGGTTGCCTCAACCGGTTTTTTTTGCGTTTCATTGGTATGACCGATCAATTAGTTGTGCTTTCGGTACGCTGATCATATTTAGCACCTTGTGGTATTTCAAACCGAATATCCATTACGATTATAAACATTTGGTGATTGCAACCGAAATTCTTTTGTTGCAACCGAATCATTACAACCGAATCATTGTTGGCTCCGGTGTTGGCGCTGGTTCTCCCGCTACTGCTGCTGCCTGTGGTGAAGCTGCTCCCGCCGCTGAAGCCAAGAAGGAAGAGAAAAAGAAGGAGGAAGAACACGAGGAAACTTGCAATGATATGGGCTTCGCTCTCTTCGACTAAATCGACAAATGTTTGTTTTTATACCTCAGAAGCCAAGAAGTTGGAATGATTCGGTTCCAAAGATTTTCAACTAATGTTTTCTCTGTGTGTGGCTGAAAGTACGAACGGACTCATGGGCCGAAAGGGCCCAAATATGTATTTTCTTGTTCTTTAGTAACGTAGAACTGGTACAGGGTAACTATGTTTCAGTTATTTTTCTAATGGGCTACCATATCCTTAGAATCGGCATTTTGAAAAAAAAATTTAAATTTTTAAAAAAAACTTTTTAAATTAATTTTTCTTTTTGCTAAAAGTAAATTCACTCGCAAATCTGACTACTAACTAATAATCAAATACATTTTTGTTCATTTAGAACCTAAGAGGGTAATTTTACTTAAGAATTTAGAGTCGAAAATTCGTTCGTAACGTAGGGATGGTGTAGGCTATATAATGTTCGTCCTGGCCGAACTTAACTATGTTTCACTTATTTTTTAATGGGCTACAAGTTCATATGTTGAGGTAACCGTTGAACAAACTTTATCGTATTACAATCTCTATATGTGACAGCGCATAGAGAAAGGGACCTAAGGGTAAAAAAATCAATTTTCATTTTTTTTCTTTTTTGATGAGACCGATCCCATGCCCCAAAAGTGTTCCCTCCAGACATATGCGCGTTTTATGAAAGTGAAGTCGACGATTCTAAGCGCAAATAGAAGGGGACTAATCTTTAAAATGGCTCTCCTGAACAAAACTTTTCATCAACTTTTCACTTTTTGTTTTTGATGTGGACAACATCTGAGCATCGAATGAGACCAATCCCATGCCCCAAAAGTGTTCCCTCCCAGAGATATGAGCGTTTTATGAAAGAGAAGTCAACGATTAGGCGCAAATAAAAAGAGACCTAATCTTTAAAATGGCTCTCCTGAACAAAACTGGTGTTTAACCTTAGGTCGCTTTCTATTTTGCACGTCACATATAAAACCGGCATTTTGAAAAAATAGATTTGAATTTTAAAAAATACTTTGAAAATAAACTTTTCTTTTTACTAAAAGAATATCCACTGGAAACAGTTGTCGCAAATCTAACTACTAACTAGTAAGCAAACAAATTCTTGATCATTAAAAAAGGGGTCAGTTTGAGTTGAAAATTAGTTGAAATAAAACTGGTTAAAAAAGACCACAAACTGAGGGAGCGATCTACAAAACACCAAAGTCTAGTAAGCAAATAAATTCTTATTAATTTTAAAAGAGGGAAATTTGAGCTAACAATTTCGAATGGAAAATTCCGTAGATTTAAAATAAATAAAAACCACCATAAACTGAGGAGGAATGTACAAAATACCAAAGTCTTGCAAAATACTTCTTAAAGAGTTCACAGCCAGCATAATTTTAAATCAAACTTTCTCAGATTTTTAATTTTTTTGTTTTAAAATCTTAAAACACTTTGCCTGCTCGACTAGAATTTAAGCCGCCCTACCCTTTTAGACTTTACCAATGTTTTTAAAAAATCAATATTGATTTCTTGCAGCATATTAAATAAAGAGAAAAAAATGATATATAGCCTCTTAACCAGTGGGGTGAGGGTATAATAAGGAACAAAATGAAATTCTCCCCTTAAAATACATAAAACGCCTGTCAGTCCGTCCGTCTGTCTGCATACGTTCGTATTTGCTTTGAGGTAAAAAAATAAATATATATTGAATTCGTATTTCCTTTTAGAGTAGAGCATGATGGGAAAAGAAGAAGAAACTTTTTTTTTGAGTTTCTTTTTGAAAAACATCATCATTTGCAAATAAACCGTGATTCACCACCAGCACCGCCATTCACTTCTTAACTTTTCTTTGACTTTCGTTGCGGGCTCTTCTTTCGTGTGTATTTTTTTTATTATTACTTTTCATCTGCAGTGCATTTGAAATCATGGCAAAAGTTATACAATATAATAGTGACAGTTTTCAAAAGTAACGAAATAAATCTTTATTTTTTATTTGCGGTTTGTCTATATTTGCAATAAAAGTGCTTTATTTTTTATGTTTGCCTTTCAACTTTACGTCGACGGCAAAGGCGGCGGGCATCAATAAACACAAAACCGACAAAAAAGTGGAATGAACGCAGAGAACTCTACACCTCTATGGGAAATGAAATTTCTAAAAATGCTAAAAGTGCTTAAGAGACTTTTACGATTTTTTATGGCATAAATTTGACAGACAGTCGCCGTTGTTGGGAAATAAATTATGGATCTAGTTCAGTTTTTTTTTCTTTCTTTGCATATAAAAATTTGCCAACGTATTGATAAGTATTAAAAATGACGCTGACTATTGAAATATTTGGAGGAGATTCGAAATGAAGTCATTGTGGCTTTAAATTTTAAATCTTTATCAATAGCATCATCACCATCTCGTTCACTATCCGTATAAGGATTGTTTTAAATATTAATAAATAAGAAAAACAAACCAAAACAAAACGATTTAAGTCATTTGCCAAAAGGTGAATAATTTTTTAACTGACATTACAGCAAACACATCAGCAGTATCTCTATCAACTTAATGGAGAAATTTATGTATTAGGGATGCCAATTCGGAATTTTTGGCCTTCTATTTCTTTCAATGGCCTTTTTTTCACAGATTTTGAGTGAGTGTCATTAAAGCCATTAAATGCTCGAACAAGTCATCCAAAATTGGACCCCCAGAATGGACACCCCGAAGCGTAGTTGCGGCCAACATTTAAAGGAAATTATATTCAAAAAATAAATGGCATAAAATTTCTTTTTTGAAGTTTTTTTTTATACCTTTAGATTGATCACCCGATAGTACAGAATTTATAAAATAAATTTCTATTTGACACATAACGATCGTATCAGCATCCATTTTAGCAAGGTGATTTGTAAGAGAATAACAAGATACTTTTTCTTTTTACCCGACATTAAAATGTAAGACATTACGCTAAGAATACAAAATTTTAATTGCCCTAATTAAATAGTTATTTGGCTTATTTATTTTTTTCCTTACTGAACAACACTAGAAGAAACATATTCTGGAAGTCGAAACGGTCTACAAAAACTCGATTAGATCCAGACTTTCCCCTTGGATAAAATCGTTATCCCGACCAATCCTTGAAGTCCTGCTTCACAATGTCATCCCTACAACGTCCACATATTTATTCGAACAACAAAATATTAAATGATTAATGTTCAATGAAGGCGAAATATAAACGAACGATTTATGACTCCGACTCAGACGACAAGTATATACGCCGCAAATACACAGACACACACACACACACTGGCACATACTTTGATTTTTCACTACTTAATTTCATATCCTTTGCAGGATATAAGTTCATGCTTAATGTGTATATGTACGTACTTACAGAGCTGGGGACGTACGTGTAGTTATGCACATTTGAAGGATTTCATTCTGGTGTAGTTCGGTACCATGTACCACATACAAATATTAAAATAATTATGTTCGCACACAATGAATGAATGCCTGAATGAATGAATGACTGACTGGCTGAGATGGGCAAGCCGGAAAGTAGGAATTTCAGTTTTTATACTACTCGTACACAAACTACTGCAAAGTTGTTGTCATGCTTTTGATGTCGTCGAAACGGTTTGGGCCTTAATGAATTTATAAACTTTAATGATTTTTTCATAAAGTTTTCGGTTTGTTGTTTTTTTTAACGATTTACTTTCACAATTAAAGTTTGTGCGTTTTATTAAATAATTAAGTCAGAGTAGCGCCGTGACTGGACTTAAGCGGGAGGCAGGAGTGAGTTGGTAATTGGAAAAACTGATGGCTTATCAAAAAGCTGCTGTTATAAGAGATTAATGTGACAGCTCAAAGAGCAAACAAAGAAGAAATTATGAAAACAGAAAGAAAAATCATTGCAGTTTCTATAGGCAGACTAATGATGCGGGTACTTTCGAAGGCCGTATTAAAAGACTCAAAGCAGGGACTATTTATGCAAGTCCCTCTTACTATTTTATAGTAATTCTAATAAAAGTTTTTCCATTATTTAAAATGCAAAATTCTCTTAAGTAGGAGATATTCTTTTATGATATTTCAAATATTATTAAAAATCCACAAATCTCTTAAGTAAATTTTAAGGGCCGATGTTGAATGTGAACCACACCCAAACATCAAATTTTTTGCATTTCTTTTAATATTTCTCAATTTCAGACTAATTCAATTTGAACCATGGACAGATACACAAGCGAGCAACGCGTTAAACCTATTCAGGCTTATTATGAAAATGAAAATCAATTTTCGAAGAAAATCATCTCCAGTGGTGAGGCATATTTTGACCTCAGTGGATTCGTTAATAAGCAGAATTGCCGCATTTGGGTGAACGATAATCCAAGAGTGATTGTCGAAAAAACAAGGCACCCATAAAGAGTGACTGTTTATGGGCTGGCGGCATCCTCGGTCCGTCTTTTTTCCTAAATGAGGCCGGTCAGGCAGTTACTGTGAATGGTGTTCGCTATCGTAACTTTTTATGGCCCGAATTGGAAGATATGGATGTGGACGATATGTGGTTTCACCAGAACTGTGCCACTTGCCACACAGCTTATGAAACTATAGCTCTTTTGCGCGGCCCTTAATATTTAATATAGCTGAGTCTAGTTGGATATTTTGGAAATCCAGAATTTCCAGAATTTGTTGAAAATAAATAAAAATCACGAACAGCTTAAACACACTGAGAAAAAATTAATTGGAAATCGATTGGATTTACAATGATTCGGTTGCAATCTATCGGAATTTCGGTTGTAATCACCAATTTTTTTAATCCTAGTGGATATTCGGTAGGAAATACCACATGATGAGAAATATGATCGTCGTACTGAACTCACAATGATTCGGTTGCAGTCAATTGAAATTTCGGTTGTAATCACCAATTTTTTTAATCCTAGTGGATATTCGGTAGAAAATACCACATGATGATAAATATGATCGTCGTACTGAACTCATAACTTATTGATCGGTCATACCAATAAAACGCGAAAAAGGTATTTAGTTGTCACAACTGTTGCTTGTGGCAACCAATAGTTTCGCCAACATTCTGTTATTGTAACCAATTATTAGTGATGACCATAACCAAAAGTCAGTTGTTTCATTGAATTTTGTTTAAAATAAATCTATTCGATTATTTCTGACTTTTATTCAATCGATAAACCACACTTTTTCCCAGTTAAAATCCTCCCTCATCTTTTCCACTTTCTCCCAGTCATGACCCTCGTTAAGAGTACTTCAAGTACTTCAAATTGTGTGTCGGCCTCCGACTACAATTTTAAGTTTTTTCATTGAACAAGTGTGGTATGTCTATTTTTAGGCCTGAAAATTCTCCTCTGGAGGTTCGGATACTTGGTATGTTTATCGATACTACAGTTCCAATCGCTGAAAATTCCAGTGCATCAACTAACATTCGGTTGTACTGATGGAATACTCGAGGTGCTTGTAACCCCAATCATTCGGTTGGCAAAACAAATCGTTTGTGACAACGAATCTATTATCTGTATTAAACAAAAACAATTTTGATATTTTTCTCAAACCGCAAAATTTATTGTAAAATATTTTCGCTATGAAAAGTGGACGTGGAAATATGGAAACTGACTAAATATTAGTAAATGCGTACAGAGAACAGATTTGTTGCCTCAAACAAATTATTTTGCAACCGACTATTGGTGATTTTCAGTAAAGGGAACTCACTATCGATTGAAGAGACAAATTATCGGTTGTTCCGACGTATAAATATGGTTATAAGAACTGAATTGGAACATGTATTAGTTGTTGTTGTTATATATTGAAGGTTTTATTCTCTCTTTAAGTTATGTTGTTTTTACTGCAAACATTTGTTAACAGGCCAATCTGTTGGTAAAATTTTATGCATTTTTTTGTATTTAAATCAAACTTGGAAAAAATAAACGCTGCCATATCGCCCCTTGCATTTTCGGACATGGTCGTAGGTAGACATATTTTCATGAAATGAGCAAGGAATACGCTGGTGAAGTCGTTAATGAATCACCCTGTACACATCATGATACCTAGGCTTAAAAAACAGTTACATCAACTATTACTTAAATTATGTCTGTTGGTCATGCCATTATATTATTTGTTGCCATTGATTATTCCTCCTTTTCCAATACATCAGACAAAAAAAATAGATCAAGCGATAGACCAAACAAATAGTATTGATCAAGTTTCAACAGAGATATTCATTTTATATTAAATATCAACTACCGAATTAATATTAAATATCAACTGTTCAAACTAAATTTAAGTGGAAGAGAACGAATAAATGGTAATGTCAACCAATATGTTATTAAGAGCAGACAATTCAAAACATTTGGAAGGAGACAAAAACGTTCACAGTTTCTTTAATTATCATTACTAATTAAAGAATCTGAAATACTACGAAAAATTGTCGCCAACATTTAGAGTGCCCCTTACTTTGCCCCCCCCCCCTAGCTATCTTAAATACTTCCATGGCTACCACCCTTGCAAAAACAAGCCACACATGACCAGCGACGATGTTAAAACATTTTAAAGATCTAGAATGAATGCAACAGTTTCTGGTCTTTAGTTGAGCTCACTTACTTTTTGTTTGAGTTCTTAAAAACATTTTTATTTGGTCCATAAAAAAGAGCAATGTCATTTTTCAGGCAACATAAAAACAACAACAACAACGAAAAAATATAAACATTTACATATGTATAGATGATATTTACATACACATACGTACATTAGCGATGTATATGTGAATATGTATGTCCTTGCCGGTACTTGCTAGTACGTGGTGTATGTGTGTGTGTAATATTAAATGGCCAACTGATGAAACTCTATCCGAGTCCTGTGTGTTCGGTTTTTGTTTCCTTTTTTGCGGGAGTCTATTTGTCTTTCGGTCCTAGTAGTGCATGTGTGTGGAGCACACACACACATATGAGTCATTCCATGCCAAACGGTACGCATTTTTTACATCACAAGCTTGGATTGCTTAACTAGTTTGTGTATGCATTCTTCTCTTAAAAATATTATATACGTGTTTCAAGAAAAAAAATTTAAAATTTTTTTTTAAATGTTATGACCAATTGAACTTTGGTGAAATGAAGATTTTATCAAAGAGGTGTGTTCATTCAGTCGCATGTAACTCCGGAAATACTTGACCGATTTTACTCTGCTATACCTTGTTTTGAAGGTAATTTTAAGCACTTCTAAAATAACGAAACGGTATGGCATAACGCCATAGAATTTTTTAAGTTTGTATCATTTTAATCCTTTTATTTCGATTTTGAAAATGTTTACATCTTTTTTTATTTTTGAAATTTTGCAGGCGTATTCTTACAGGTCTGTTTTACCGACTGTGTAAGTTTTAAAGTGGTGAAATAATGCGTTCTATTTTTAAAAAAAATTTTTTACCTTATACCTTTTTCACTTCCATGAATATAGAAAATATAATATAGAAAAAAAATATTTTTTAATAGTTTATTGACACAAGATATAACAACAACAAAAAAACAAAGAAAAAAAGAAATAAAAACATGATACAATAGCCGTGCACGTATTCCAGGAGGGGCTTGTAAATTTTTTAAAGAAAACCTTAGGACCTGTAAGTAAAATATTTTACTTTTCTGATGGCGCAAGCGCACAATACAAAAACAAGAAGAACTTTTTAAATCTGACGTTCCACGTAGAAGATTTTGGAATACCAGCGGAATGGCATTTTTTTGCAACGTCTCATGGCAAATGGCCCTGCGATGGTCTGGGAGGAACAGTCAAAAGACTAGCAGCACGTGCAAGCTTGTCCAGCCTCATAAATCCCATTAATAGTGCCGTCAAATTTTATGATTGGGTGAATAAAAACGTGAAGAATATTCATACAGAATTCTTCAATAACTATCAATATCAAGATAGGGCGAAACACCTGAAGGAGCGCTTTGAAAAAGCGAAAACAATTTCTGGAACTCTTGGCTACCATGCATTCATTCCACAACCCGATAAAATAATGAAAGTCCAGACAACATCATCTTCTGAGCAGTACTGTATGAAGATGGTATACAAGGCATAACATTTATTTCATTACTCATTTTTTTATTTCTTTTTTTCTTTGTTTTTTTGTTGTTGTTATATCTTGTGTCAATAAACTATTAAAAAGTATTTTTTTTCTATATTATATTTTCTATATTCATGGAAGTGAAAAAGGTATAAGGTAAAAAAAAATTTTTAAAAATAGAACGCATTATTTCACCACTTTAAAACTTACACAGTCGGTAAAACAGACCTGTAAGAATACGCCTGCAAAATTTCAAAAATAAAAAAAGATGTAATCATTTTCAAAATCGAAATAAAAGGATTAAAATGATACAAACTTAAAAAATTCTATGGCGTTATGCCATACCGTTTCGTTATTTTAGAAGTGCTTAAAATTACCTTCAAAATAAGGTATAGCAGAGTAAAATCGGTCAAGTATTTCCGGAGTTACATGCGACTGAATGAACACACCTCCTTGATAAAATCTCCATTTTACCAAAGTTCAATTGGTCATAACTTTTGAAAAAAAAAAATATGTTTTTTTTTTCTAATCGCGGATTAAATAGAATTGCTAGAGGACCAAATCTGCAAATTTTCATAAAAATCGGAATCATTGCGTTAAATTTTTGCCCAAAATCGTACCGTTTGGCATGGAATGACTCATATGCAAGCACTTACAATTATTACTTTTGCTCATATCCATAACCACTTTTTTGGAGTAGGTACTCCACTACAGCTACAGCCATCCCCTGGCATACTCTCTTCTGATACATATGCATACATTTTTATTACCTCCATCAACAAATTGTTTCTATTTATGTATGAAACCATGCCTTAATATGTACATGTGTGTGTGTGTGTTCATTTAAGTACGGGGTTGAATCTTTGTAAATGTATTGGTTTGTTATATGACTTATTTGTTATCTATTACTTGGACTGTTCCTTTGCGTATCCTTTAAATGAGAGTTGAATCCTTAAGTCATTCTAATCTAAAAAATGGACCATTTTTAAGCAAGTGCAAGTGTGCCACATGTTTTCTGTTGCCTTGGGGATGCAGTGAAAGAAGTTCTTATAAATTCCATAAAACAAATATTCCAATTGAAATTTTAATCAAACTTGAAAAATTATTTCACAAATTTTTTAAATGGTTACCATCAGAAAAAAATATTTATCATGCGATAGACCAAAGTTTCAAGTTTAAACTGAAGTTTTCAGATCTCACAGCAAAATTTATATTAAATATCAAGTGCTATAACATAAATTTGGTAGATGGGAACAAATAAATGGTAGTAACAACGAATATTTTCTTAAGAGCAGACAATTAGAAACATACGGATGGCGACAAACTTGTTTACAATTTCTTGAATTATCATTACGAATCTGAAATACTACGAAAAAATTGTCGTCAACATTTGTAGAGGCAAGGCAATCCTCAATCAAAATCCACAAACTTATTTCACTGTTCCACGCGAACCCTCCTCACCATCATTGATTTTACCCCCAGAGCACACAAGACTCCATAAATAATGCAGGCGAAGATAATATTGGTTTCCGAAAGCCGTGGGAAAGAAAACAATGGTGCGGGATGGACTCTGTTGTCATATCTGCAGTTACGAACATATCGAAATCACTTGTTCCCCTGAAGATGTTAACTACGTTGATTGTGGAAACAGATGAATACGCTATGTATCTAAGGAATGAACATTCAGTTAATAAGATCAACTCGGAGCTGACAGTGGTGATATAAAGGGTGTTTTTTAGACGCGTGGTTTTCAATCTGGCCACACCTTTTTCGGAGTTGGTCTTTTTGACAGCTGCCAATTAAATACGCTGAGTATCTAAGGAACGAACATTAAGTGAATGAGATCAACTCGGAGCTGACAGTGGTGATATAAAGGGTGTTTTTTAGACGTTTGGTTTTTAATCTGGCCCCTTCATTTTCGGAGTTGGTACGCTGGGTATCTAAGAAACACACATTCAGTTAATGAGATCAACTCGGAGTTGACAGTGGTAATATAAAGGGTGTTTTTTTAGACGTGTGGTTTTCAATCTGGCCACACCTTTTTCGGAGTTGATCTTTTTGATACCTGCCAATTGATTTATGCTCAGTTTGGTTTGCCATTTCATAATGAACAGACTTACTCCGCAACAACGTTTGCAAATCACGGTGAATGGGACTAAAACGAGATGGCCACCGATCCTGATTTTTACAAGAAAAATTTGTTCAGCAATGAAGCTCAATTTGGTTGAATGGGTACTTAAAATCCACAAGCCATTGTTGAGACGTCGTTACATCCTTAAAAATTCAGTGTTTAGTGTGCTCTATGGGCTCATTGGTCCATATTTCTTCTAAAATGAAGCCGGCCATAACATTACAGTCAATGGGGAACGCTATACAGCTATGATTAATGACTTTTTCCTGCCTGAATTGGTAGATGTTAATGTGGACGACCTTTAGTTCCAACAAGACGGCGCTACTTGCTATACATCCAACGAAACAATAAATTTATTGAAGGAATTTTTTTATGAGCGCATTACCTCGAGTCGTGGGCCTGTGGCGTGGCCTCCAAGATATTGCGATTTAACACCGCTGGACTATTTTTTATGGAGTTTTGTAAAGTCGCTTAAGCTCGACACAAATTGACGCTTTGAAAGAGGATATTAGGAGCGTTTTTACTGACATACGGCCCCAAATGCTGCAAAAATTGGTCGAAAATTGAGCCAGCCGCGTCCTCTTGCCCAAAATCATTTTTAAAACATAATGACAAACCCTTAACTTTAAGATAAAGCTAAATTCTTGGCCATAACGTTAAAATATATGCATTTTATTTCTTTTTGAAAATCAAATGTCTAAAAAAACACCCATTATAAGCAAAATGCTCCCTAAAATACAACAAATATTGTGATTTTTCTCGAGATTGACTCGGTTCTTGTGTGAAGAAAATGTATGCCTTTGCTCCCTGGCCCATTTTCAATACCAACCGTACCAACCAGTCCATTAGCATATAATTCTGCAAAATTTCAGCTAACTAGCTTCAATAGTGCGACCTGTAGTTTGTTTTCCACAGAAGGAAGGAAATGGCAAGATCATCTTAGAATTTTACGAGGATTCAATATAATTATATATACTTATATACTTTATAGGGTCTTCGGCCAGTATTTCGAGTTGTTGAAAACGGAATGACCAAGTGAACATACTCTCTAGCCTTTGATAGAGGGTTAAAATATAAGTAAGTCCCAAGACCGTTTTACCCGACTTCCAAATCGTTTGACTCTTCCATTCCCCGTCTCTCGCTCATAGTCTTTTTTTCTAGCATTTTTTCAATTTTGTCATCGTTGCTGTTACCCTTTCCTTTGGTTTCTCAAGGTTTGCACAAATGCTCAGAGCAGTTGTCCAACAGGATGTGAAAGTTACAAAACCCTCGTAATAAAACAAAAACTCTCGGCAAACAGACTTATGGTAAATCACAAGCAGAAGAAGAACCAGCAGAAGAACTATTGAAACTATTGCAACATATGTTGTGGAACAAAATCCAACAGACACACACACATACACACACCCAGAGAGATGGCCTTTAGAAAGGATAAGACAGACGCTCTAACACCGAAGCCACTGAATCGATGTTTGTTTGTGTTTATCCAAGCTTAGGTTGCTAATACTTGAAATTGAACAAAAAAAGAAGAAAAAAACGTCAATGTGAACATACGGCCACAGGACACAGTGATATAAAAAGTACACACACACAAACAGAGATAGAATGTTCACACAAGTCAGATGCAGCTGTGTGACCATCGTGTGTGTGTGTGTGTGAATGTCCTTTTCTGCCTTAACCTACAGACAAACATGTGTATGTAATTGTGTTCCACATCTAAGGACAATAAAACATGTTGTAATGAGCCTTGTTCAACATAATATCAATAAAGTTGTTGTTTTTTATCCAACGTTTGTGCTCTCCCCCCTTCTCTCGTCCGCCCTGTGTGTGTGTGTCTCTGGTGTCCTTATGTTGCCACTACTGCTGACATCCTGACAAACAATCACACACAAAGAAGACCAGCTATACAACATCACAATCGAGTAGAAAGAGAGGGATAGAAAAAAAGAAATGAATCCTTTAGAACAAACATTGTCTTTTGACTTTGATATTACAGCATATCAAATATAGCAGCAGCAGCAGCATGAACAATTCCCTGATTACACACGCTCAGGCACACGCTCGCTCACATGAGAGTGAATTGAATAGGAAACAACCGCCCAAACCTCTCTCTCAACCTACCTCCCTCCCTGCCACCCTTGGCATATTCAACTGGTTACTACCATTGACATGACCAGAGGGTGGGGGTTTCCTTTGAGGGCGTTCAGATGCTCGACATCGCATGTTGCACGTCAGCGTATTGACAATTGAATTATGTTTAGATTTTGTTTTGCGCTGAGTCTCTCTCGCTTCGCTTGCTGAATCCTTGTAAACGTTTTTAATGCGATAATGTTGAAAAATTTATATCCACAAAAGATTCTGGTGTTTTTTTTTGTGAGACACACAAAGAAGCTGATGATGACGACGATAATGATAAATTGACCAATAACACGCATTAAGTTTTTAAAGATTTCAAGCATTTCGCTTCAAGCTTCAATAGAAACGAAAGATTTGGCAAAAAAATCTTGATAAGTTTGGGGTTTGCTGACATGGCCGAAGAACGTGACGAGTGTTTTAAGGGAATTCGGGGAGGAGGGTAAAAAAACACAGGACATTCCATTTTTTCAGTTTTATAGAACATATTTAATTGTTTTACTCAAAAATTGGATGCGCTTTCATGGTAACGTATCACCAACACAATTCTGGTGTCAGGACCTAAAAAGGATGACATATGCGAGAAAATCAACTGTTACCTCACTGACTTAGCACGTTTTTCCACTGCAAAGAATATGATCCTCTTCACATGCTAAGTCTATCTGCGATACTCTTTAAGTTTGGAACAAGGTCCTCAAGTCACTAACCGGCAGTACTTGAGGAGCCGACAAACAGTAAAACAATATTCAGACTTGCCAAAATGCCGGCCTGAGAACATCAACAGGGTGTCTCCTTATGTCTTCAAAGAACCACTTCATGAGGAGACGAGGGTACTCTTCACTGTCTCATGGACAGGATACCTCCGTCCAGACAAATCAGATAAAATCTACTTGATATAGAGTGAGAGGTCGAGCTGTACAAGAGAGAGTATTTAGATCATCGAAACTATGTGGAGGTCTGAGCGACTTTCAGGCTGATGAATTCCCAGCAGCAGTATCCGGCTGTAGAAGGGATGTAGTGCAGCCGCCTCAATTCGTATTTGGCGCGAATCGATGCTAGCATTCCCAACGTTTGTCCTGCCTGCACCTCTTCATCTGACCCCCATATATCTTTGGACGCATCTAGTTCAAATGAAGCATTTTCTTTATCTAGATATCGAAGCAAATCCACTAAAGACGAACGGACTTAAAAAACAAAATATATTATTGTTACAACAACCAACATTTTGATTGATTTCCTTTGTCTTTTATTTTAACAAAATATTTTAAAAAGTACCTTGTTGCTGAAGGTGACATCTAGATGTGAAATGATGTATAATAAATAATTTTGATATTCTCATTTTACGCGGAAAACTTTATGTGTATTGAAAATTTCTCAGCTTTTTGATTAATTTGTTTGTCAGCTAATTTAATTAATGTTTAACGAAAACACTGCTATGATATCCTCATATATGCACTTCACAAGAGGTGCCATCTATATGTGAAACTTACACTTATCGTCGACTAGCTTGTTGCCCTCATTTTACACAAAGAATACCGGACAGAGTGATAGATTTTGTGTATAAATTCATTAGTGGGTCACAGACTGTCAGCTTTTTAATATTTATATGATTATATGTGGAAATTTTCTAGGGGAGCCATCTATACGTAAAGTATTTCAGAGTCGCGTTGGTTTCTATTGCCAGTTTATCGGATAATTTAGGGCATATCATGGATGTTGTCTGTAAAACTATTAGTGGGTCTGAATAACAGATTGTCAGCATTTTGATTAACTTCACAATTTTTTGACTTAACCTTAATATCCTCAAATGTGGCACTTTTTGAGATGTTTCATCTATACGTGAAGTACTGCACTGTCGGGTAGTTTGATGTTCCTATTTTACACAGAGAATTCAGGGCAGAGTGATCGATTTTGTGTATATGCCTTAAGGCATAACACATATTGAGGCGCCATCTATATGTGATGATGATTTGAATAGAACGTTAATACTAAAATAATGCAGAATTTAGATACAGTGATAGATATGTTCCTCGACATGACATGATGACGCCTGAGGCAAACAAATAGACTTGAGGTTGCCTGAAAACGATAGGTTGTATTTAGTCCATGTTAATGGGATGCCTTAAGCGAAAAAGTATTCTGGAGATTACCTTAAAGTTTACTAGAGTTTCCATCCATATATGAAGTGTAACACTGTCAATTGGTTTAATTTCCTCGCACAGAACATAGGGCACAGTAATGGAAGTTGCGTTTTACAAAATAATTGGTAAGCCTTGGGTAATATCACTCATAGAGGCGACATCTATATGTGAAGTTGATTTGAAAATTACGTTTATGCTTATAGATAAGCAGATTTAACACAGATTAAGAGATTTAGTATACTCCATAATCAGGAAAATGGGATGCCTTAAGCAAATAAGAACACAGTAGGATACCTGATAGTGATAAATTTGGTCTATTCCAAAATCGGAGTGATGCGTTTGGCAAAGAAATTAAATGAAGGTAGTATTTTTGTTAACACATGGGTGTTAATATGAACTGTAGATGGTTTTAATGACCTTACAGAGATTTATTTTCAGAGTTATGTTTTGTGAATTTATTGCTTATTGTCATACCTTGGGCAGTATCACCCATAGAGGCACTATCTATATAAGTAGTGTTAATTTGAATATAGTGTTTACGTATTCATGAAAGTTAGTTCTAGCCAGAGTAGTCGGAGCAGCGTGGTCGATTTAGTATAAACTGTGAGAAGTGGTTTAGGCAAATAAATACACATTGAACTAACCTCAAAGCTATCACAGTGGCGCCATCTATACGTAAGTTGCTGTAGAATTACGATGGTAATATTAAACAGGATTTTATACAGAAAATCCTAAGTAGAACGATGGATTTTGTGTACTAATAAATCAATGTCCCTTAGGCAAATGTATTCACAAAGATTGAATCACGAAGTTTTCGCACTAGCGCTATCTATATGTGAAATGTTACATAGTTGAACGATTGGATGTTCTGATGACATAAAGAGACATAAGCTCAGAATGACCGAGCTTTGTGTGTTCAATGACTAGTGGCATGCCTTAGGTAATCAAATACAATGTGAGCTAACCTCTAAGTTATTCGAAAGGCGCCATCGGTAGATAAATTTGATAAGTTTTATGATCTGATTGTATACTGAGGCACCCGATTGGAATGACGGGTTTTATGCCTTCAGTATGCATTAGGAAAATGTTTCCACATAAAGCTAATCTCAATGTTTTTTGACTCAAAGGCGTCATCTATATGTAACATTTTGCGTCAAAAATTTAATTTAATGTCCTCGCTTAAGTATCGTAGCGATTTTGTGCAAAGGACAGAGAGATGGAATTAAATCTAGGACAGATGAATGGATTTTATGTACGATTGGTAAGGTGTTGTGTTTGCCCTTGGCAAATGAATAAGCTTGGCCTAAACCTTAATGATTTGGCTTAAGGGATTTGGCTTAATGCTCGAAACCGTGGGGTGGGCTTAATGCTAGGAACCGTGATTAAATATATATCGTACAGTGAATATGGTATATCCAAATGCAAACACACCGGCATCAACTAAGAGGTTTTTGATAGCGCCACCCGTACGTAAAGTATTGCACCGTTGGTTGAACCAAGGCCCGAGATGTCAGATAATGAAGATAAATGTCCATGAAATAAAAACTCTAGTGTTGTGACGTGGCGTGTGAGTGCAAAGTTCAAAAAACTATCTGTAGCTTAGCCCAAACAGTATACGCGATGGTGTCTTGGTAAGAGTCCTCGAATATCGTACAAGTAAACCCAGGTTTAAGCCTTAATTTTTTCAGCAGCGGGTTTTTCCACCTTATAAAGGCGGGCAACTTTACGGGTAAGATTTTAAGGCCAATCGTAAGCAAGGCTTACTCCAAGATGATTTTATCACAGTGTCGATAATTTCAATGTTGATTTCAATGTTGGTGCTTGCAATGGTCCTTCGAGTAGGTCATTCAAAGTTCCAAGTAATTTGAAGTATGTAACGGTCTTCAATTATCATGTAATGAGCCGGTCATGTAATGATCCTTCAAGTAGATCAATAGGTCCTACGAAAAGGCCATGTAATGGTCTTTCGAGTAAGCCATGTAAGGATCTTTCGAGTAGGTCATGGTCTGTTGAATAGGCCATGTAATGGTCTGTTGTTCAGTAGGCCAGGTAAAAGTCTTTTGAGTAGGCCAAGAAAAGGTCCTTCGGGTAGACAAAAATCGTCTACCAGACACAATTGTAAGGCATTACACATAATTTTGTTTTTAAAGTACGACTTTGTTTAACATATTGAATAAACAGTTTGGACTTGATAAACCGATAAAAATTCTAGACAACAGAGAAATAAAAAATTTAAAAAAAAGATAAAATAATTGGGTGTTATTGGTTTGGGCCGAACTCTTCTGACATTATTAAAAGACAAGAAATGAAGAAAGCTGTTATTTTAAAGATACCTTTGCCTTGTCATTGTAACAATATACGAACTGCAAACACTCCTCTGTGGATTACCCTTTTGTTTTGTTCTCTCTGCCATTGTTAAAATAAAACATGTTTCGCAGTTGAAAGGTACCTCTACACGAAGCTTTTGTTTTTGCCATGCTGATTATGGGTTTTTATTTGTTGAAAAAACGGGTTAACGTTTTTTTTCATTTTACTATTTTTGGCTTAAGTTCAAATTTTGATAGCAGGCTAGAAACCCAGAACCCTTGCCCCGCACTTACAGCATTTCCACACATTTTACAATTTTAAGGCGCCACAGCATTCTGTTGCAGTCATTTTGTAAATTACAAGACGTCGCTGCCAGCTTCCATAGAATTGTTGGCTCATTTATCTTTTGGTTATGCTCGGCGCCTGAGTGTGTGTATGGCGTATATTTACAATCAAAACATTAACCTTTGGTTATGGCATAAGATAAATAAAATGATACAGAACAACCTTACCCCAAAATCCCACTCCTTTTGAATATTTCGGGGGAGAAAAACAGCACATAAATGAAATAATTTGTGAGTGGAAATGTGAAAAACAAAAGGAAGGACGGACGGTCGTTTGTATTTTTTGGCAAAATTTCTCTCTGTTGTCTGTAATGAATTTTTCAAACAACATCATGATCTGAATTTTGTGTTGCTTTTAGAATAATGAGACAAAAAGAATTATTGATTTTAACCTAATTTTTGCTAAAGATAATTTCAGAGAATTTAAGGTTAGTTTATTCAGGCAGAAGAGTTTTTAAAAATGAATTTGGGTTAATGAAAGCCGATTATAGGGTGATTATGATATGCATTAAATGATAGCATACTTTAAGGGTTTGCGATTTAATTTGTTAAATAAAACGAGAGCTCTGTAGAGACCTTAGTAGATAACCTTTGCAGTAAATATTTTTTTGAATAGGTTCTACGACTTCTGTTATAACTACGACTTGTTTGTAGTATAAGCTCTCTTCCACTTTTAAAACAAAACACCCCAAAATATGCTGTACTAAAAGAGTAGAAAAACGCCTCAAAATATGCTGTAGTAAATGAATAAAAACAATGCTGGTATTCTTTTCACAAAGCGATTAAAGTTAAAAGAAATTGCTGATTTTGCTCTGAGTCTTTAAAAAATGGACGTACTACATATGAGAATTTTGGTCCTTCGACCAAAATTGCTTATAAAGCGAAGGAAATAAAACCGAAACCCCGCATTGGTGATAGGTTTGAGGTAGTTTAGGTATTTACTACTTTTTCAACTCAAATTTTTAAATGAATTTGCGGTCCATTAGTTAAGATAAGACACATAACGGCGAATAAAACATAAGCAAAGGTTGCAAAAAATAGAATAAACTCAGATAAAATCACATACGCTCACGGTTTCATAAAGAAAGCATACATTTAGGCTGCCAAGCTCAGGCAGAGAAGAAAAATCTATACCCCTTCTCTTGATGGTAAGTGGGTATGACTAGCATACCAGTAAATCCAGGTTCATATCCTAGTAAGAATAAAATAATAATTGAGCAAGGTTCCGCCAAAAAATAGAGTAAACTCAGAACAAATTATATACTGTTATGGTACTATAAAGAAAGCATACTAATGAAGCAGCCAAAATAAGACATCTAAAGGAAAATCCATCCCTCATTCCACTTATATTTACAGGAGCGCTACCATGGTGTGATCGTTAGGGGGTATGACTATTAATATCTGCGTAACAACATCTCTAACATTTTTTAGCGGCGCATTTTTACCGTCTCAATGCCGGCGACTTCTCGAGCATGGGAACAAATTTTCAGCCAATAAAAACTACTCTATGAAGTATATCATTAGTTCGGAACCGGCTTTAAACCATAGGTTCAGGTCAGTAAGTATAAGAAGTATATTGTACAAAGCTAACAGATAAAAAGAATATTAAGTCTTTTTAGAAAGCCATATGAATGCTTTTACTATTTCTCTTGGTAGGCTGCCCAAGATACAACTACTTGGCTTTTCTTGGTACCTCCTTCATGTATGCTCTAATTTCTTTACAATTGTATGCTTTAATTCAACACCCAAAACTACTCTATGAAGTTTATCATAAGTTCGGAACCTACTTTAAAGAGTACTCGTAGCTCCAGGTCAGTAAATATAAGAATTATATTGTTAAAATCTAACGGATTAAGAGAACATGGCGAATATTAAATCTTTTCAATCAAACGTAATAATGCTATTACTCATTTTCTTCGTAGGCTGCCCAAGATACAACTACTTTGCTTTTATGTTTACCTCCTTAATGTATACTTTAATTTCTTGACAAATGTATGCTTTAATTTGACACCGAAAATTTGTTCCCACTGTATCCGTTTCCCCTTAAATATTGCCTATTTTTAGGGCGCACATTTCGAGTATGAACGGATTTGTCATTGGTTTTACATTTTCGTGCCAAATTTTGTTAATTCTATGTTTCGACATGAACCCCTCCGCCTGTGTGCTTTCCTTACTCGCCTTCGTCTTGGCCTGGCGCTCATTATTATAATTATTATTATTGTTACTATACACTTTGTCCTCATTATTAACGTACGTTGGACGTATGACGGCGGGATACTGCGAGAGAGGGAGACGGTTTTGGTAGCTTAACGTGGTGTGTTTTTGGCTAAGTATGTTTGTATGTCAGACTGTTGGTGGCGGTGGTAGCTTTGTAGGCGCCACCAGTGTTGTTATGACAACAATAGCGCATTTTTTCCGATTTTTTCTTGCCAGAAAGGGGGTTTTGAGTCATAATACTAAAGGGGGTAGGTGATTATTATGACGTTTGTTTAAACGGGGAAATATTGATAAGGAATATCTACAAAACACGTTCATTTATTGCTGGTGTTTTTCGTTTTTTTTGGCCTGCTTTACGATGACGTTAAAGTTTTGCATTGACGCCATTGTGTGTGTGAGTTTGATTTCCAGCCAGGACAAATACAAGATATAAGGTAAGGGAAACAAAGGACGAATTATAACTTCCAAGGAAAAAAATCATAATTAACGCCTTCAAACTTTTTGTATGGTAAACCCTTGAAATCGTCATTTAAGGGCTTGCTGCTAGTAACTACCCTTCCACAATTACTCTCTTCGTTTAAGAAATCCTCCGAAATCCGTGCTTTTCTAGTGTACAATTAAATATTGATTTTTAGTCTTACGGCCCATTGTATATGTTCGCCTTACCGTATACAACAAAAAACACTACAAAGAATTTCAAGTATATAGAGAACCTAAGGCACAACAACAAAAAACGAACGGAAGGGAAGGCAAATCAACCCTAACTGTAGGCTAGGCTACAATATTCCATGTGTGTGTGTGTTTGCATACTCGTATACACAAGCAGCAGCCCAAATGTATGATTCACACATGCTGGCACCAAAACCTTAGCATAGTTATAGGCAGGCGGCAAGAGGTATTAGAATTGAAAATTCTTTAAAAGTGAACAACGTAGAGAGTGCCATGTGTTGGGGAGATAGGGCAGGAAATTGTTTACAAATATTTTAGAAGACAAGATACCACCCAGTCCTGGAAGAAGCATAGCTATGTTTTTGGGTTGAAAGAATTTAACAAATTAGCACAGAATTTTAATTAAATCAATAGAGAAAATCCCTCAAAGTATGCTTTAAGTTTTGGGTGCAATTTTTCATTTAGGCAATTAATGAAATCTTCTTACGACCCGACAGTTTTGGACTAAAAACTTGTAAGGCAATAGATTTCGGGAATGTAAGAGCAAGTCAGTCTTCAAGAATATTGAGTACATGTTACAAAATCCTAAAGCCCTTAGGTATGCTATTATTTATATGATAGTAAAGGTATGCTTGAATTTTTTACAATAAATATCAAGGTGGGAGATTCATATTTTCAAATGGGAGAGAACAAATGTGAACAGGAAGGCGAAAATTTAGCCGTCAGAAGGTTCTGGTGGAAATACCAAGCCTATGAAGATCTAAGGAATTTTGGTATAAGAATTGTGTTTATAAGTAGGATTTATTGCAACAGATTTTAGGTGACTTATTTCTTGATAGGAGGAGGAAAAAAGTGTGAAGGAAAAGTTTGTGGGCTTACGCAGAAGGTTATAACTGAGGTTCTGGTAAAAAGACCAAGTCTAAAGAGACCTGAAATGTTCTGCCCTCTGGAAGTCACGGACACAAGGTCGAAGCTTATCAAGTTCGAATCTTATCACGTCTAAAGAGCTATTGAGGTTAAGAATACAAAAGCATAGCAATCATATTTTGATAGGGGAAGAATAAAATTTGTAGAGGAACAGAAAATTAAGTCGGCAAGTTTGTAGGCTTACGCAGTAGGGTCGGACGGAGGCTCTGGTGGAAAAACCAAGTTTATGAAGACCTAGGGAAATCTGGTATAACCTAGAATTGTGTTTATAAGTAGGATCTATTGCAACACAAAATCTATGGATTCATATCTTGATAGGGGAAAGAAAAAATGTGTTCAGGAAAATAAAATTTAGTTGGCAAATTGGGATTAGGTACAACTGTCTGCTCTGGTGAAAAGAGCAAGCAAGGTAGGTGTTAAGATTAATCTTTCAAATTCAAAGGGCTTTAAATATATAAGGTGCGTTCTTTAGATGCTTTATGAAAGATGTACCGTTATAGAACAATGTAAAATTGGTTTATATTGCTGTCGGGAATAAAAATTAGCAGACCGAATCCCATTTTTTCCTGGTTTATATTCAAGTTCGATTACGGCGCCCCACCTAGGCGTAACAAAAATAATTCTTATGAACCCTAGGTCAGCCCAATATTTTGGGTTCAACAACAAAAGGGTTAAAGTTTTTTTTATAGTCTTCAGTTTATACTTACAGCCGAATACATTTGAAAAAATATGTTTTGCAGTCAAGGGATAGTATGGATTTAATAATAAAAATTATTTAAATTACCTGCAATGAAAGAAAAGAAATGAAGGATTAGATATGGTTCAAATCAAGAAATTGTTACAATGTTATAAGGTGATTATTTACGTTATATTGAAATACGATATAAACATGGGAAGGTTTCAAAAGGAATAGGGAGGATAATAAGAAGGACAAGTTAAAAATATAGAAGGCGCAGGCTAGAAAGACCATGACCTAGAGGGACCAAGTGGAGATGAATGCTTGAATTCTAGGTTATGAAAAGCTGTAGGAATCATGTTCAAAACCCAAGTGCTAATAAATCATTTATCGATCAGGACAAGGACCAACAAGAGAAATAAAAAAGTAGTACAATTTGTACCAGCTTTAGGAACTTAACTTTATCTCAAGTTTTGCTTTTTAAAGCAGTTTACAGGAAATTTTTCCTTATGGTAGTCTTTAAATTGCTCTGGTTTTAAAATACTAAATATTAATTTCATTCCCAGTTAAGTCTCAAATTTTCCATAAGCAATTTAGTAAACGAACCCCTTGTTATCTCCAGCACAAGCAAGGAAAATTGAAATTCTCAACAGCCGAAATGCTGCTTTCAAGTAAAACCGCAATTTTATGTTAATAATAAGAAGCTTAAGTGACAGCATAAAACGTATAATAATAGTAAACTAGCCAGCCAGCCTTAACGTTTATGCCCAAAAGTATGCTATAAATTGGCAGATGACATGAGGTCCAAAGGTATGCTACACTTTTAAGGCGATAAACGAAAGCTTTATTAATTTTCAGGATATTAAAAACCTACAAACAACATGCATACACTTTCTCTAGTGGTCAAACAAAGTAAATGAAAAATTTGGAAAACTAAAAACAAACAAAGTGGCGCATGGACTACCCATAAAAGTATACTTTCTTTTAAATGGCAAGGAGGGAAAACAATCGATTTATGCTGTCACAGACATGCTTCCGAAAATATAACCCATATAAATTGACATAATTTGAATTTTAAAACCTCTGCAGTAAAGAAATTGAGTTCATAAAAAGATAATGTGAAATAAATAACAATGCTCCCGCTCCCCTCTGCATAGTGGGCCTTTACTGTCCTCACCTCCGCCCCTAAGGTAGGCAAAGCTATTTGTCTACTAACGTTTTACGGTTATTGCTATGCAAATAAGCTTAGCATAGTTTTAGATGAGTAGACATGGAAATGAAATTTACGAAAATTTCACATTTCTCTAGTCTTACCAAAAAAATATTTCATACATAATCCAAGTTTTGACAAATCTGTGAACAAAAGAAGGAAACTGTAAAACATAATCAATTTCTAGACCAATAATCCTCCCGGTATGTGGGTTTTTTTGATAACGCAGCAGCACACACCCTATTGTTGGCAATCGGGGGCGCCTGCAAAGCATAAAACTTGGCATAACAAAACAAAAAATATAAAAGTCAAAGCTTAGTTTTCATTATTGCTGTTTTTTTGTATCCTGCTTCCTCAGTCACCACCACTGTGCAATAGCAGGCATTGCGTGCCGCCACAAGGAGCCGTTTGCCGTTTTTAATAAATATTTATGTAAATTAAGCTTAGATGACCATTAGTGGAGTGGCGTGTAGATTTTGGTTCCCTTTTGAAAAGGTAGCCTGCCAGCCAGCGCAAGGAACACACAATAACTTGAAATGCTTTCGCTTTGTTAAGTGATAAAGTAGAGCACAAACGTCCGGGCCAATGGACAGAACATAAACACACATACACAAGGTAAAGACAAAAACGAAAAACGAAACTATGCCTTAGAAAATATCGCTTGTTTCCTGTATGTCTGCCGCCCTCCTGACGCTATGTATTGTCGGTCGGCATCGGAGTATAAAATTTCAACATATTGCACAAATTATGCAGATTAAAGGGTCAGCTGGCGGCTACTACACGAATATTGAAAAACCAGACAACCAGCCCAAGCAATTTCCGCAGCGGCGTATGTAAATTTCGGTCGAGGCAGTCGGCAGAAGACCATTCAGGCAGCACCTGGCCATGGTGTTACTTTCCAGCAAGCGACCCAACCGTTGTACAACAATATGTTTGACACTCTCCTCTAAAGTCCTTTTTCTTGCTTGGCTTTGCTTTGGCCAGCAAAAAAAACACAAAACTTTTCAATATTTTTTGTTGTTTACAATCATATCGTCCTTTCTTTCTTAAAACGTCCAACCAGAGCTACCCTTTGGCTATTTTGTCGAAAGGAAAACAAAAGTCTTCCGCCGCCTTGTCCGCTGCTGTTGTTCAACATTTATTTTGCAGCGCAAAGAGCATAGAACAATATTGTACAAGTCTGAACAGCCTTGCGAATAGATTAGACGGAAGGCGGTATGATCGGTGCTGGTCCTTTGGAACATCCCAAAGGATTTAGTTGTGAAACCATAAGTCCAACATTGAAATACAGGCTCTTTGCAGTTAAGATGGGAAAATTCTAAAATGCAGCTCAAGTCAAATTTTGTGGATGCATTAAACTTGTTTAGCAAAAAAATATCAGCTAGAAATGTACAAAATCTTACACCTGATAAAAAAAAACAGCATACAGAGGACATTTCCACACACAGCAAAAATTTTCACTCGCTCATCATAATAAAAACTTTGAACCACGCTATGTTTCAGGGTAATACAATTAAAGAAACTATGGAGCAAGTACCATTAAAAAATGCTGACATTATGACGGGCTAAAAAAGGGAAAAACTCCAAAATAGCTATTGGTATGGAAAGAATTAAGATTGTTGCCTTTATAAGCCACGCCATAATACCACAACATTTAGCACAACATTTAGCAGAAGATAAAGCACTAGCGAGCTCTAAATAAAACACGGATAATATAACTTCCCTGCTACAACTGTCTTAGCAATCAGATGTTAGCTAAAGATTGAAATTTTTGCGTTAATACTCTTTTGTTGAACTAATATATTAGATTTAAGAAACAAATGTTTCTCCCTCCCACTGAAGCGCCATCTATATGTCAGACTAAATCAAAAAGAAAGTAATAAAATAAGCCAAAAAGAGGATATTTCTAAAAAAAATGTTGTGTTCTTACCCGGGTTTGAAGCTGGGCTTACTAGTCGTGCACACTTTGATTACACTACGGCAGCCCATCATTCTAACTTATTATCAAACTCTATTAACTCAAAAATATACCAAACAAAATTAAGTTAAAATCAAGCTGTGGCAACAGAAACGCCTTAAATCCCATTGTCATATCTTAAGAGCAGAGAAAGTTGACACACAGATGTCCATCAATTTTGAAATAAGTATACTGAAGGTTTTTTAAAGTTGATATTTATCATATTTATTGCAAGTTTTCTTCATTTATTAATGCTTCGTTCTTGTTTCTGATGGTAGGCTCCACCTACATGCCACAACAAGCATCTATTTTTCACATTCTTTTGTTTATTTTACAGAAGAGAATAAAATTAAAAATTACAATTAGTTCCGATCTGGAATTTGTTTAAATTCTTAAAGATCAAGTGTAATTCCTAAGTAGGTACTTCTAGCTTAAAATCTGAGAATTACCACTTAAATAGTTGTCGCAGGAACTGTAGACAGATTTTCAATTTCGATCAAAGGAAAGTAAGTCACTCCTCCCATATATCACAATGTAAAAAGGATAAAAAAAAAAGTTCAGAAATTATAAAAATCTCGACATTTAGATGGCATTGCAATGTAAAATGGATTAAAAAATACTGAAATTATAAAAACTCGACAATAAGATGACAGTAGAAAATAGAAGAAAACGTTATGATGGTGATATTTAACTTTCAGCACTTTAACAATTTAAATTCAAGGTCTCCTTAGTTGTGTTTTGGTGAACTCTTTGTTGATAAGTAGATGCGCCATCTATATGTCATACGTAGATGGAATTATTTCGAGCCTTTCCCTCCACATTTTCCTTGTAAGATATTGTTTTTTATTATTAAAATAATACCATAATATTAAAAAATCTTCAATTTTTTAAAGATCACGCAAATGATCGATTTGCAGCGCCAGCTGTATCTGAAACGTAGCTGACCGAAATAGCAAAGATATTTCACTAATAGAACAGGTATACTAACCGAATCAAGTCCTTTTAAATCTATATTTTAAAGTCAAGCAAAATAATAAAGTGCCATGAATTATAGTGGCCCACACTGCTTTCATCAAGATTTTGGGACCTTGACGACCTTCTTCAGTTATTTAGGGGGAATTGTTAAAAGCATAACTAAACATTTTAAGACTAGGTCCTCATCAGACGTATAATCCTTTACTATAAGTATTGTGATTACAAAAATATATAAGATGTGTAAAAACTCTAAGGACTGATATAAAAAATATTTTTAGCTATACTTATATTACTGATTTTATCCAGATTTCGGATCTTTGGCGACCCCTTCAGAAAGTCATTTAGCAGGAATTGTTAAAGGATAACAAAACTCTTATGGACCAGGATCTGACCAAACGTATAATCCTTTATTTTAAGTATTGTGATATCAATTATAGATAAGTTTGTGCAAAAAAAAATCTGAGGACTGTTTAAAAAAATATTTTATTAAAATAATCGGGTTATTCACGATGTCAGTATCCTTCAAAACAAAACAAAATGCGCCACCTACATGTCATATCTTACAAATATTTTTTTTGGAAAAATATTTTGGCGACTACACATTTTCAAAATTTGGAGTATAAGTTTTGGAATATGAATGTCAAGAATACAAAAATCCTTTGAGTCATTGTTGAGCCTTTCCAACAGATTGTTGGCCTGTAGCGCCCCCTACATCCCATAGATTTTTTCTATTTCATTATAATAATTGTTATAAATCTTATTCAAGGAAACCTTAAAATAAATAAGTAGAGCACCTGGAAAATTATTTTATTATGTTCCATTATGTTTTCTACAAAAAAAGACAGTAAACCATGATCTGGAACCAGTTTATGAAATTTTAATACTGCCTGTGTACTAAATTAAGCCCAGTCGATACCGTGACAAAAACTAGCACTACTGATAGTAAGCCCGAATGACCTTCATCGGCAACTTTTTCTATGAAAAGCACTTTTGAAAAAAACGCAACAAATTGACCTAGTCCACCCAGCAGACTACTATGAAACAAATATATTGAGCCCAGACGACCCAGTGAAGTACTTATATGCGCCTAGTCGCTTCTGTGCAGTGGTGCTATACAAATAATGGAATAATGGGCCCAGTTGACCATGAACCTCTTAAAGGAAAATTTTTACTGCCTGCTCAAATACGTATATTCGTTTATGTGCAGTGCTATGTAAATAATGGGCCAAGTCGACCATGAACCTTTAGAAGGAAAATATTTACTGACTGCTCAAATAGGCTCAGTCGTTCCTGCGCAGTAACATGAAACAAGTTGGCACTACTGATATTGGGCCCAGTCGATACTGTACAGTGTTGTTTTAAGGGATAGGCAGAACTGACTAAAAGTATGTAACAACTAAAGTAAGCCCAGTTGATTCTACATAGGGTCATACAAAAAAATAAAACTTTTTAAAATAAAGCCAGTCAGCTCTGCGCACTTTTTGAGGGAAGCACATTACTAGCTATTAAAGTGGGCCCACAAATGTCGCTATTGATAATGGGCTCTGTCGACCCTGTGCTGAGAATAAAGCTAGGACCCTGAAATTTGGCAGGATGATGGCTTAAAGTCGATAGTTGTTTGGGATTGAAAATAGGCAATTGGTCCTGGGTACAAAAAGTTTTCCGTTAAGGAACTTTAGGTATTTGGAAAAAAGAGCCCTATTTTTTATTGATTGCTAAATAAAGGAAGATTCGGGCCTGCATTAACTTAACGACGTTTTTCCTTATTGCAATTGAGTCTGTTTAGAATTTTGCTGTCTTAGGCCAGCTGATCATACCTCCCCCTTCTTACAGTAAGGGGTTTGTTTTTTTTTTTTGTTTGCTTTTTTGCAACATCCACTTTGTGTAGTAGCAACATCATCAGTGTCGGCGGTGGCGGCACTCAACATCATCAGAAATTATTAGAAATAGAGTCGAAGTAATGCTTTTGTGTGTGTTTGTGTGTATGGAAGTGGCCACAGTGGCCGTGTTGGTGCGGTCGTCCCAGTGTCGTCAGCATCTTAAGACAGCTTGTTTGCTCTATGACTACTGGAACATTGTTCCCACAACCACCACGGCTCCCCCTTGCCGGCCTTTGTTATAATGGGTTCCTCTGCTAGGTTGGGTTTTTTTCCAGCATTTTGTATAAAGCCGAAGGAAGACAAGGATATTCTTTTTGAAGAGTGTGTGAGTGGTGTGTTTGTTAAAAGTAGGGGAGTTTTAAATTGAAATTTACATAAAAATCAAATTTATATGTTTAGAAATTTTATATGGTTTCAAAGAATGTTTGCTCATCGTCGTTTTTCTTATTTTATTTTGTTTTTTTTTTGTTTTTCGTTTTCCGTTTTGCAGTGTGTGTGTCGGTGTATTTGAGGGTATGGCCATAACAAGCAAGGACTTAAAGCCCTTACCACTACTATGTCAATGATGTTGCTCTGAGGAGGATCGTCGTGTGTGTGTGTGTGTAAGAATCCTACTGCTACGGCTACTGTTGTTGTTGTTGCCTTTGCAAAAGACATCCTTATTGTATAAATTCCTTTTGAATGTATTGTTTGAAAATTGTTTGTCCAGTAGTTTCTGTCCGCTTTTTTCGATTCGTTGTTCTTGCCTCGTTGCTCCCGCTACCCTACCGGTTTGTTGTAGCAGCTCTTGATCCCTTCACCGATTTCCTGCATTGCTGTTCTTTAAAAATTTATCTAAATATATATATCTATGGTATATATAAAAGATATTGTATATATATTTTGTTCCACATAATTTTTGTGTATTATAAGGATGCTCAGACAGACAGTCAAACATTCCAGTTTTTATGTAGAAGAAGGAGAATGCGAGTATAAAAAAATCGGCAACATACGAGTTGTGTTTATATAAATATATGTACGTTTATACACATATATAAAGATTATTTTTTTCTGTACCTATATATGTTATGTATGTATGTAAAGCACAGTTAGTGGTTGTAGAATTTAATGGATTTTTTCCATGGCTTGCATCAAAAACGAAAAAAACTGGTAGAACTGAAAATAATTCCAGTAATATTGAGAAATTGTAACAATAGCAGAGTATTGCCATCATGACGATGACGTTGATAATGATGATGCTGCTGCTATTGCTGTTGCTGACGACGACGAGGACAATGAGTTGATGATGACGATGAAAATGAAAAAGACCAACAGTAATAGCTTTTAGAGAGCTATCTGAAATGTTGACTGGAAAGAAATAATCTTTTATTGTTGCATGCAAACGTGGTGAGGGGCAAATGTGACATTGTAAGCGGGTTGGAGTTGGTAAATGATACCAGCAATTATTTTCGTTTATTGAGCAAATACCTTTAAACAAGGAAGAACCTAAAGTGCTTTACTTTGAATGAACTGTTGAGAAGTGGGGGACAACAATTTTAATTACACAGATGAATATCAAAAAGCCTATCAGCTGAAAGAACCCAAGAGATTATGTAAAGAAATCAAAACTAAAAAATTTGTTAAACATATTTTCTAGTTGGTATAGTATGGATATTTAAAAAAAAACCCATGGTCCTTGACTTTTAACAAATGTAGACTAGATGCTGACAGACTGGACTTTAAGGTTACTAAAAATATAAAAGGTTTTTGAGATAGACTTAATTAAGCTCGAATATGAATTAATTTGAATATAATTAATTAAAAATAAATTAAAAATAACCCACGGTCGTTGACTTTTAACAAATGTAGACTAGACCCTGAAAGCCTGGACTTTAAGGTTATTCAAAATATAAAAGGTTTTTTAGATAGACCAAAGTAAGCTCGAATATGAATTAATTTAAATATATATGGGGAGATCCATCTAGAGGTATTTTTTCAGAACAAAAAATATAAATATATATTCAAATCAAGTGTGGAAAATTTATTGGTAATTTGAAAGGACATTTTATGGCATTGATGTTTTGAATATAATTTCCTTCAAATGTTGGCCGCAACTACACCACAAGGTTTCCATTCTGAGGGTCAAATTTTGGATGACTCGTTCGAGCATTTCGACCGGTATGGCTTTAATGGCACGCGTAATGTGGGCTTCCAAAACCTGAATCGCAGCTGGTTTGTCAGCATAGACTTTGAACTTTACGCAACCCTAAAGAAAAATGTCTAAAGGTGGGATATCACTCGATGTAGACGGCCAACTCACCTGTCCAAAACGTGATTTTAGCTGCTTTTCGAAATGACCTCTCAATAGATCCATTGTTTGAGCGGCTGTATGGCAAGTGGCACCTGTCCTGTTGAAACCAAGTGTCGTCAAGATAACGGGCTTCAATTTCAAGTGACCATTCACGGTTACGTTCCGGACATCATCATTTTTGAAAAAATATGCACCGATGATTGCACCAGCTTATAAACCGCACCAACTCGTGGTTTTCTCTATGTATAATGGCACCTCTTGAACTTCTTCTTGTTGCTCTTCAGCCCAAATTCGGCAATTTTGTTTATTTACTTTGCCGTTGAGCCAGAAATGGGTCTGATCACTGAACAAAATTTTGGTCCAAAAAACAGCGGATCTTTCCGTTTCTCACCGAACTCTAATTTCCATAATACAGTTGCCACCATTTGAAGGTAATTATTTTCAAAAATTAAATGCCATAAAATGTCCTTTCAAATTACCAATAAAGATTCCACACTTGATTTGAATTTCTATATATTTTTTGTTCTGAAAAAAACCTCTAGATGGATCACCCAATATTATAGAAGCTATAAAGATAACCAATACCATTCAACTATCAATAGAATGAGTAGGGATCGCCAATTCTTCATGCCGAGTTTAAAAACTGTAAAAATTATTAAAATATAGCAAAAATCTAGCTCATTTGTAATAACAACGCTTACGAATTGTCCCCATGTTTTCACTTAAAACTCCCAGTAGAAACTGTTAAGACTTTAATTACAGTGTTGAAGTAAAACCTTATATTCTATACTTGCTGAATGTTACATCTTTAAGATTAGTTTGAGCAAAAACCACCCGGAGGGCAGGCATGCTATATTAAAATTAATTACCACAAAATCTTTAGCAAAGTGGAAGATAAATTACATAAAAATGCCCTTAGCACTACGTGGAGGTCGGCAGAGTTTCGGATCTAAGTATTTAAATCAAAAAGCGATTCGAATCTCCATTACCATTTCTCTTTTATATTCTCAGTAGGTCGTTAAATAAAACAGGCGTACGTACATAAACACTTTGGCCAACTACTACGTCGACGACGACGACTACGACACGTAAATCATTTTACCAAATGCTATGTTTCCTATTTAATATTCCTTTCAACGGCCCCGTAAAACGCCTTATCGCCCATCCCAATGCTATTCCTTAGGAATTTCACGTACTCGTAGAGCGAGCTCTGGTCGATGGTATGCCTTAATAAATTTCCCTAAACTGACACAAATTCCTAAGCGTGTGCCAGGCGTTTGATTAAAAACACATTTAAATTGCCATTTATGGCACTCTATACACATCTTCAAGACAAAGCCCAAACACAGGGGCAGGGGACCATATCTTGACACAGGACACACGTCCAACAACTTTTTACATTTTTAATTCTAAGGGCTGATGAAGTGATGACGTACGCTCTAACAACACAAAGGAAGGAAAAAAGGGTGCCTCCTCTTGTGCACCTTAAAGCATCTGAAATTAACATAAATTAACACTAATAAAATAAAATTCGAAATGGCCGGTATGAGAATAACAAAGAGCGCCCTATTTGTCAGTCACACTTCGGAAGCTGGCGGGCTTCTTTAAGCAAGGCAGCAAAAAAGAGATACGGATTCAGTAAATAAATAGATATCCGAAAACTAAACAATTATCATTATCATAAATTACAAAGAAGACAAAACAAAGAACCGCAACAAAAGAGAAAGAAAAAGAAAAACGCTTTCAAAGTGAACGTGTTGAACTGGCGGCAAGCTGAAATCTTTGACATTTGCTTTTGGGATATTCGCCGAAACGGCCGGGAGGGCAAAGCAAGCGAGAGCTGGAGAAAGGGCGGAAAAGGAAGCATTGTAAAAGTTTCACACCTTTTTGTATGGCTGGCTGCTGGTAGGTGAGATAGAACTTATGAATTTATCACCTTCTTAGCTGGGGGTGCAAAGGTTAAAGGTTAACACTATAGCAATCTACTGTGCAAGCTGACAATAAGCAACAACAATATGCCGACAAGTTACAAACGCACAAACACACGCAGACGGACGGGCGGGCGGACAGAAAGACTGACAGACAAACGTTTTGGGACAGCCAGACAAACACTTGAAATAGTCTGCTGTCATTCAAGGAAAGCGAAAAAGGTACTCACTGCGGTGTTATCTTCGAGCTATTGTCAACACAAATACAAAAGTATTTTGTCTTAAACCATATTATGCGGCATGTATAAGTGCCGGTGATGCCAGGACAGTGTTTCGAAAAAGTCAAAAAGGAGAAAAAAAAAAAATAAGTAAACCATCGCAAATGGAAGTGGTCCGTTTTTTTGTCTCTTTAGGTCCATGAGTCCGACATTTTTAATAGCTTATAAACCAATAAACTCTTGACCCCGAACAACACCTAGCCACAAATTAGTCAATGGTATAAAACTTCACATATAGATGGCTCCACTACAAATCTGTTACTTTGGCTCGATGGGTCTTTATTTCCTTTCGAAATAATAATACAGAAAAATTTGAGAGACAAAATCAAAGAATATAAGTATAATCAAAACCAACCTGGAACAACAAAAGATATACGGCCTCCAACCAATCGATGATTACAACTTTACATACAGATGGCGCCCAACCAACTCAATCTATAATGCAACACTTTATACAAGGACTGTTCCGGCGGCTTTTATAATTCAACACCGATTATTTCAATTTAAAAGCATGTAATCATATCCTTTTATAAACCGGGGCAATTGCAAATCAAATCAATGTTTTAAAACTCCTGTATGTAGAGTTTTAAAACATTGATTGAATTTGCTTCACTAAAAATTTATGAGGTTGACTTGACGTGCGTTTATTACTTTTAGGCATACCAATTTAATTAAATAGACACCATCGATCACTCTAATTTAATGTCATATAACAAGAATCATTCTAAGCACAGGACACCAAACGATAGCTGGCCTCACCTATCTCGATGACAAAAAACTTCACATATAGATGTCCCCACTTGACATATTTAAGGCTAGCTCTAAAGGAACATACAGGCTGGAGCGCGGATTTTGCTTTTTTGCACTGCAGGCTTTGGCGGTACTGTTGATCGAAGAGAGTGAAGATTGTGTGGGCTTATAGTCGCTGACGGGAGATTTGTATTCGTTTACCTTTCTGTTCAGCCATCATGCATTGGACATGTGAGAAGAGGTCATATTGTGTTGAAGCGTATTTTTCAAATGCGCACTCGTTCAATGCAGTGCAGCGTGCTTTTCGGTTACGATTCGCTGTTTCCCCACGCGGACCTGTTCCTGGACGGCAATCAATTGTAAATTGGGTAACTTTATTAAGAACAGGCAATGTGGCATGTATACGAAGGGGACCTGAGAGAAGGATTACAACACCAAAAAAAATCGAAAGAGTTAGAGCAGTAGTTAGAGCTGCAATCTTCGAAACGCTCTGCTCGGAAGCAATCACTTGGTCTTGCCATTTCCAGACGTTCTCTCCACCGGATTCTTCATTAGGATCAAAATTTTCACTCGTATAAAATGTGCGTGGTCCAACAATTGTCATTACGGGACTTTTTGATACGGCGACTATTTGTTTCCTGAACGGTTTATCTCTTTGAGAGGTGATGCGAACTGGCCGGCACGCTCACCAGACTTAGCCCCATGCGATTTTTTTCTTTGGGGTTACCTGAAGTCGAAGGTGTATATCAACCGTCCCAACACCTTGGAAGACCTAATTAATAATATTGAGGATGAAATTGGCAGAATACCAGACGACATGCTTGTTAGAGTTCATAAAAATTTCAGGAAACGTATGCAGCAGTGTGTGGATAAAGAAGGTCGACATTTGCCAGAAACAATATTTAAAACCAAGTAATTTAAAAATTCCCTTACCGTTCAATATAATTAAAATACAAAATAAATTGTTCTAAGGTTTATAATTTTTTTATTTCGTTTCCAAATAAGCAAATTATCGCGCACCACCCTGTATAACACAAATCGACCACTCTAACTTAATAGCATGCAATCAGAACGGGTCTTAATGCAAGACACCAAGCGATTGCTAGCATAACCTAAACCAGTGCTGCAATGCCTGAATAAAAAATGTTTCGCCTGAAATCTCTAAAATTGACCAGAGGGATCTGATACACAAGAAGGATAACCTTACTTTGAATGTTCTGTATAAAATCCATGGTTTTATCATCGTAAAATGCTCTGTTCCTCGAGACATTCCCAAAGCGATGAAGACATAAAAGATAAAACAAAAAGATACAGCAGATTCATGATAGCGTGTATTAAACGTACATGAATAACCTGGAACCGTGAATAAAATTTTTTCAAAATCATCAGCGTTGACTGTTTAATTGAGGAGCTTAAGTCCTGCGAGGATCAACTGTTATTTTACTGGGAACCACTTTTGAAAGTTTGCAATTAGCTAGAACACAAGTTGATACAGTTTCCATACAAACTCCCGGCTGTTCATGATCGATTTACATAGTAACTTTGCTTACAAGGATCTCTGAGCATGAAGGTCATCACCAAAACGTCATTAAGTTAAGCCAGGCTAAATTGTATATACCTTCCAGCGTTGAGCAAATTCTCAAAACAAAAATATTTTGTTTGGTGTTAAGTCACTTCAAGGAAAACGTTTTTCTCCGATTTCGCCCAATTTAAAATTGGGCTGATTTCGCCCATTTCTAGTTCTCAAAAGATAAGCCATCATTGAGCAAGTTTTAAGGTCTTAGCCTAGTTCTGTTTAACGCTTTCAAATGAAAAATAGATCTAAAAGGTTGTAAAGAATTTTCGCTATACTAAAAGCCTTAGTCCTTTTGATTTGTCATAAAACATTTCAAGGAAGAATTTAATGCCCAAGATGTTAGCCTTAAAATACAAGCCTTTAAATTAAAATTTTCTTTACTTGTTACCACTGTACAGGTGTTTGGTATGAAGGAATGTGTGTCTGCACGCGCCCCAGGATGTGTATGTCACACACACACAAATACAAAAAGAGATACCTTAAGCTATCCCATTAGGGATATGATGATAATATGATATGCTCAAGTTCAAAATTATTGTCGTGCTTCTTCAACGCGGATTTTTTTCCAGCAACGACTATGAAAAGGCACGATTAGAGGCAGGGAAAAGACAAGCTGTCAGAGGGACGACAGAAGACTACAAAAAATCCCCCCTCACTTTGGAGTATGTGACAACGGAAAAAGACAAGAAAACGACGACAATGTGAAAGCACAATAAATAAATTTGTGTGTTTTTCTTGTTGTTCGTTTCGCTTTTCACGTTTTTTTTTATTTTCTGGTTTGCATTTCTAACTCTTATTGTTTTCGGTTATCCTTTCCAAAAAGGGGCCAAAAGGAAACGAAAAAGGGGGAAAAACATTATTGTATTTCTTTCCTTTGCCTTTGTTTTGTTTGTTAACTGTAAAGTGTCATCCCTGTGTTTTTTTCGCTTTTTGTATTTGAGAAGTATTCGCAGCAGTCCTTGTCTTCTTTAGAAAAATGTGAAAATGAAAAGGTTTACTCTCCTCCAAAAGGATATGGATATACTTTCCAACACACACCCATACACACACACACACACACACCGATACACATAAAAATAACAAATTGTTATGGTAACCGTATTATATGTACGAATCAAACAAAAAACAAACACGGGCAAAGAAAAAGGAAAAGGGGTGCCATTGTCTCAGACGCTCATATGTATGCATGAGCTACAGCTAGCATAAGAACATTAACATTTGCCCGTGCTCGCTGTTGCCAAAGCCTTATTCAAAGGGTTGCTGGGAGGGGGACCGGATAAAGAGTGTGAACATTCTAGTAAGGCTACAAAGATACACACACACTTGTCTTTTTGTATCTAAAAGTAAACAGTTTGTTCATTTCGATACAATATGCTCAGTGGTACAAGTGAAAAGTTTCGGGCTCTGAAGAAAGTTAATTCTTGAAAAATTACCTCAATAAAATAAAATCAAGAGAGGGTGTAGTTTAATGGGGATTTTATTCAAGTTCCGTTTTAACTCCTACTTGGTAACTACAACTCATTACCATTTGCATTACCAGGTGTGGGACATTATTACCCACAGCCTGATTTTTAAGCGAAAAGTAATGACTTTCTGATAATAAAGTAAAAAAGTTATTATTTGTGTTTTATTAATTTAAAACCTGTTTCTTTTCTTTCTCTCTCCCTCTCTCTCTCTCTCTCTCTCTCTCTCTCTCTCTCTCTCTCTCTCTCTCTCTCTCTATCTCTATCTCTCTCTCTCTCTCTCTCTCTCTCTCTCTCTCTCTCTCTCTTGCCTTTTAATACAGGGAGAAGTGCAGAAATTTTCTTATTTGTGAATGAAATAAAAAAAGTATGAACCTTTGAAAATTTATTTTATATTTTAATAATATTGAACAGTAAGGGAATTTTTAAATTACATGGTTTTAAATAGTGTATCCGGCAAATGTCGACCTTCGCTATGCACACATTGCTGCATACGTTTTCTGAAATTTTCATGAACTCTAGCAAGCATATCGACTGGTATTCTGCCAATTTCAGCCTGAATGTTGTTAATTAGGTCTTCCAATGTATTGGGACGGTTGCTATACACCTTCGACTTCAGATAACCCCAAAGAAAAAAATCGCATGAGGCTAAGTCTGGTGAGCGTGCCAGTCAGTTCACATTTCCCCCGCAAAGAGAAAAGACTCCCAGGAAACATTTACCTCAAAAATCCAGGTAACCCTCGCACCATCCTGTTGGAACCATGTATCCTCTAATTGCATTGCCCCAAGAGCCGGCTGAAAAAAAGTCCGCGAGTGCCAAGAGCAAGTGATTGCTTCCGAGCAGAGCGCTTCGGAGATTGCAGTACTGCTGCTCTAACTCTCTCGATGTGTTGTGGTGTTGTAATCCTTATCTCAGGTCCCCTTCATACACATGACACATTACCTGCTGTTCTCAATGAAGTTACCCAATTAGCAATTAATTGCCGTTTAGGAACACGTCCGCGAGAGGGAACAGCGAATCGTAAACGAAAAGTACGCTGCACGCATGTAATGATCGAGTGCGCATTTGAAAAATATGCTTCAATACAAAATGACCTCCCCTCACGTGTCCAATGCATGATGGCAACTAAAAGGCAGACGAATACAAATCTCGCGTCAGCCACTATAAGTCACGCACACTCTCCAATCTCTTCGACCAACAGTGCCGCCACAGCCTGCAGTGCAAAAAAAACAAATTATCGTGCTCCACCCTGTATAAAATTTTTCTCTTTCTCTCATTTTCTCTGCCTCTCTTATTCACAACGTTCTCTCTGGTAAAGGGAAAGCTACAAATATCAACAACATGTTGTTGACACACTGTGAACTGGTTGATCTTTAGCAGAATCATTTTTTCTGCTGCGTCACCTAGATCTAGATGCAGGAACCGCAACACCTTAAGTGGGTGGGTTTATAGTGACCTGGACGCTAGAGACCTACATGAGGAGGCTATGATATTTTCGGTATGGCGACATAGTGTGATGTTGCCTATGCAGTTCCGGCTAGGCCATTTGGAGGGCAGGTGAATAGGTGCAGCGTATCATGTGGGCCGTGACCTAGACATCTAGATCTAGATGCAGGAACCACAACACATCAAGTGGGTGGGTCTATAATGACCTGGGCACTAGAGACTCGGCCATTTGGAGGGCAGGTAAATAGGTGCAGCGTATCATGTGGGACTTGACCACAAAGCAGTCACATGTTCAGTTCAAACCCAATATGAATTGAGATAAAATTGATAGGCAAAATCATAGTTTATTTTCAAAACCAACCTGGAACAACAAACGATTATTAGCCCTAATCAACGATTAAAACTCACATGCAGATGGCGCCCTATCAACTCAATCCATTATACAACTCTTCATATAAGAATCGTTCCGGCGGATTTGATAATTCAACACCGATTATTTTATTTAAAAAAAAACATGTTGTTGATACAACGTTAGCTCGTTGAATCTTTTTTTCTGCTGCGTCATCTAGATCTATATGAAGAACCAGCCACCAAGGGCTTTGGTGGGCTGGCGAATAAGTGCAGCGTATCATGCAGATCTAACCACATACCAGGCAAATGTTCAATTCGCTCCCAATATGAATTGAGACGGCCGACCTATATCAGCACTATACGCATTTTACTGGGAAGACTGCTCACCGTGACATTAACTTCTGGGGTGGTCTTTGAGCACAGCATTTAACCGATGGAATGTTTTTTGAATTTTGCACCGTGAATAGTGTCTGTGAATATTGTCTAGGCCAGACTTATAAGCACTCTGATCCAACGGTTCTCTTTTATACCAATGGACCTCCCCTTACAAGTCTAAGATATACCTCCTGAAATATCAAGGAGGGTGGAAGTTCGGATGATCCCTCTGATGACATCCTAGCCGGAACTGCATAGGCAACATCACACTATGTCGTCGTACAGAAAATATTTTAGCCTCATCCTGCAGGCAATGTTTGTAATGAGTAAGCAGTCCATTACTGTCCTAAGAGCGGCGATTTGATAGCTCTGTCACTTCCTGGAAGCACTACTAGCGATGTTCATATGACCATTTGTTTTAGGTGTCATTACATACATAATGCCATAAATGCAGTATCAAAATGAAGTAATTACGAGTTTGATAGCTGACTCTGTTTTTAATTTACTTGAATTTCATTTTCTATCGTTCTTATCTGGCCACCTTGCACTTATTCATCAGAATGCGTAAATTTTATGATTTTTTTTTACAGAAATATTTAAAACCAATCGAACTTTTATAAAAATGGCAGCAGAAAGCTAAAAACTTTTAATCGAGAGATTAATTTAAATTATGTCTCACTTTTGCTAGAATCAGTTACTAAATTCCAATATACAGCCTAATCAGGGTAACAAAACTAGAAGCTTTCAAATAAATTAGAGTTGCCAAGCCTTTGTCGGATTTGTATGGGATACTAAAAGGAAAAAATACTAGGTTTGAATAGTCCCCTTTTCTTAAGGAAAAGGCCTAGTAGTTTGCCAGGTTGTTTTTCCATAGAAATCCGTCAAAGGGTTGGCTAATCTAATTATTTTTGTTGTAAGGAGAAAACGAGCACGAAAACTTTTATTTTTGTCAGTTTGATAATGCCAGTAAGCGATTTATATATAAAAAAAAAGTGCGAATTCTAGTAGATTTCCGGTAACTCTAATTTTTGTTATAAGGCTGTAATTTTAATTATCCTTTCTTATCGGAGACATGAACCATATTCTAGACATTTGACATATGTCTGCTAGCGTTTCCTTTTGGCCCTCGTATTTCTGCGCACTTGTAAATTACTTCGTCCGTCCATATCATTTTGTATGTGTGTGAGTGAAGACGTTTTGTTTTGATTTTCTGCGAAACAAAATATTTCGCTTTCTTTTCAGACGCTTCGCTTTAATTTGCTTGTGGCACGCTTGACTGCTGTCAAATTGCTGTCAACAATACCACTGAAATCACTCACACCGATACACCTACACACTCACACACATCTACAAAGTCACAAACACACTCATACACAAACACTCTCCATTCACATCTAGGGGAAACGGAAAAATAATAATAGCAAGGCCTTAAAGAAGAAGAAGAAGAAGTCGAAGTCATATCCTAGAAAAAGTACTCCAGCAAAGTTTTTCCTTTCCATTGCTACCACATATTCCATTGTTGCTATTGATGGTGTTGTTGTTGTTGTGGCTGCGGTTGGTTGAGTTTTCCTCAGCCGGCTGCCTCTGGTTTTACCCCGAGAAAAGTATTGATTATTGAAAAACTTATTGGCTGACAATCATGGGAGGTATGTGTGTGTGTGTGTGCGAGTGTTCAAGTTAAAGGCGTAAGCAAGGCAAAATCCTTTAAATTACCTTTAAACAATCATGACATTTTATTGATTGAGTTTTCTTAGTTTTTGAGCAAACGAAACGAATTTTCGTTTTCATCCTTTTTGGTGGGGCGGGTCCGGTCGATTCGGGTGTTAATACACAGGATATGAATTTTGTATTAGGCGACAAACAAAAACCCAACAGCAATTGCAGATCCTACAAATGGGGTGTTTAATGTTGAGACAAACAATAGATATTTTTAGCCTTGACACTTTTCCAGCAACATAAAGGTGTCAACTGCCAAGGCAGAGCTATGGGCTGGAGTCAAGAGGGTGTACAGGCAAATAAAAGGCAGTTACCACATTCCAGTGACACCACAATAAGTGTTTGGAATTATTTATGCTGCATAAGCCAATCGCTTGAGTATTGAAGTGAAAATGACGTGATCAGTTTAGTAATAACTCCAACACAAAGACTAGCTAAAGGGCAGATGACCTAAGTCTACAGAATATTAGTATGCCTGACAACCCTAGATGTCACTATGTATGGTATACAACTTACCTACCAACTTTCCTTGGATAAACTATAGCTGTCTTTTGTAGGAAAAGTCTAAATATAACTTCGGGCGTTTTACCTCTAGGTCTTTGACTAACACTGAATAAAGAGACATCGGTAGAGAAATTCTAATAACAAAAGAGTAGACTGCAAGAGTCTACACTTTGAACTAGAACTATGCATTTTCCCAAGACAGTTATCGTGTTTATTTGATTATGGTGTGCTGGACAGTATGTGTGCATAACTATCACACAGCAAGCGCATATTCAAATCTTCAGATTGTTGTTGCAGCAGCTGGAAGTAGTCGAATACTGCATGAGGAAAGTCGGCTTAGTTCTCAAGGGAAGTATATTTTTTAAGGTGTGCTGGATAGTACGAGTATGTGTGCGCAACTATCACACAGCAATCCCATAGAGTAATCGAATTCTACAGCCTGTGTGAGCATGAGGAAAGTCGGCTTAGTTCTCAAGGGAAGTATTATTTTTATGGTGTGGAGGAGTTCCACACCTACGAGATGCCAGATTTGCTAAACTGTATAAAACCTTTTGAAGATCTGAAAGAGTTATTCTCCTGCAAAATGGTAGGGTTGCACCGTACACTTTCTTGAAGATCTGCAAAAGTTATCCTCCCGTCAGACTATAGATCTTCTGAGCTTTTAAAACGGTCTATCGTGGCTCAAGGGCAGCTTTCTAAAGAGTGTATACCGCAAATTATCATAGACAGAGGAAGTCTTAATGGACCCTCAATTCATACCAGCTTCGAATCGGTACCGGCGAGTTCTTCCGAGTTTCCAAGATCAACCAATTTTCTATTGCAATGAACTTGAAACATGTTGGTCTTGTTTGGATATTGCCCTTTTAGAAGTTCAGACGTACAGGCATTTATGGATTCACTTCTGATCAAACTTGCAACATTTTATGTAATCGACATATGATGATGCGATTTAAATTCGTGTCGCCTTCGAAGAATATTTGTGGTCCAGTCTGATTAACCCGCTACAAACCCATACGAAATTGATCCCTATCGTTCCATGTTTTCATAGAGCACCTATACAAGGGTACTACTCAATTTAAGAGCCTTCCGCTATTCAATACACATATTAAGTATTAAATCGAATCGAATTTAGCCTAAGTTGTCGAACAGTTCCGACATGTTCCTCATATAGTGATCGGTGTAGGCATATTATTATTTGAACCGGCCAGACTTAGCTTTTCTTACTTGTTCCTTGCCAGGCTTAGCTTTTCTTACTCTTCAGGAATCAATACGTTGACCAGGTCTATTGGAGGAGAGCTTGAGCCCTTCCTAGGCAGTTCATAGTCAGATTTCTCTGCGCCTTTGATATGTCTGGTACTGGGACCGATTGAACTTCAAGGATGTCTAACTTGGCTACCACTATACACTTCAGTAGCGCAACTGGACTATCAGTAAAGTTTGAGAGCTTGGCATTAGCTAACTCGACAACTCCTTCGTTTTAAAGATGTCCAAGTGTCCTGGGCCCTATAAAATTAACAGGTTACTTTGAATTCGCAGTGTTCGAGGAACGTTAGAGACTTTATAGCCATCAAACACAGGGCCTAGTTCGTTTGTCAACAAGTTCATCAGTGCCCTAGATTCTATATTATAAGTACTCTCAGGTTGCCCTGGATTAGCTGATAGACGATTTTCGTTTTGTACTTAAGTAACCTTCGAGACTTCACAGTCATGGCAAACAGCGTCTTGGCCACCGCTTTATTGTCAGTAAGAATTATAACGCTGTGCTCACATGAAGTCGGTTGCTAGAATTGAAATTGAGTTATCCTCCACTAAAGGATGTAGGATATACCAAATTTGTCATTCCATTTGTAACCCCACGAAATATTAATCGGAGACCCTTTAAAGAATAAATATTTTAAATCGTCTCATAATTCCAAGACGATCTAGCCATGTCCTTCCGTAGGTCTGTTGAAAGCACTATAGCAAAAGATTAAATATAGCTCCCTCAAATGTTGCATGATGAGGGCTTATGATCATACTAAATTTGGCATTGAAAATGTATGAAATTCGGACAGGGGGGAAAAGTTGTACCTCGAAAAAAAGTACACTTTATTACTTGCTCATCGGTAGAGGGTAAAAGATTCGGCCTGGCCGATTTTATCGACGTTTTTACTCATTCTTCTTTTAGATTATCTTTGGGGAACGTTAAAAATAGTCACTGACTTCCATCTGTCTACCCACAATGGGTTGATTTTTTAAACTGCTTCTCTACAGCGACATCATCAACGCTTGTCTTTCCAGGGCATTCATCATGATGCGGCTGGGGTGGAGGACGGCGGGCGGTGAGAACGAAAGCGAGACTGGTGATATCATGGAAAGCAATAAGCAATACATTTACTATTTCCACTTAATTTAACAGCAATACGAACATTTATTAAATCAAGGAAAATATCCACACACACACATACAAACGTACAAGGACTATTGGTATGACTGTGCTCGCAAACAGCAAAGGAAGGAAGTAAATTGAAGAAAAAAGTTTATATATACGAAATCATTGAAATCAATTTGGTTAAGGGATAGACGATGATGACGATGGTGGAAAGGCAACCAGCCGCCAAAGAAGAAGAAATCGCTGCTTAGTCCTTGCTAGCTTAAAGTTAGTATACCACCACCAATGCCACCCATGCCAGAAATTTCATATCGAAAAACCCGCCCGGATAAGGAAATGGCAGGGGGAGGAAAGAAGAACAGAACGCCCACCACATACTGTGACAAGTGACATTTATGCGCATTTAAGAAACACTATATAAATACTATAAATCTATATAAATGTGTACTTAGTTGCCACGGTTCTCTTTGTGTTGCTGATGGGGACAGCGGGGACAGGAAGTATGGTGTGGGTGTTTGGGACGACCAAGTATCGAAGTTGGTACAATGGGCCCCACTAACATTAAGCCTTAATCGTTCAATATACGATATTTGTTTGTAAGTCCTTACGCGGAACTAATCAACATAAAATCTATAGAAAGTTTTCTTTTTTATTCTTCCGGAAAAAACGAAAAGAAAAGTCATGGGTTTACTTTATGACGGCCAACAGTCGAACATTTGCATAGGCATAATTTAGGTGTATTGTATGGCTTCTGGTTGATTTGAAAATTAAGGTCACGTGTCCAAAATTGTAATCGAGGTTGTTATCCTTGTTGTCGAAGGCTACCATAAACTTCATGACCGAAGGGAAATGTAGGGGTTTTCGAATCACAAACTAAGATTGAAAAGAAGTTTTGTAGGCAAACCTGTAAACACAAGTATAACAAACAATTTTTAAATAAGTTAAGTTCAGAGAAGTTTTTCATAAGGTAAGTGATTGGAATACGTAAAGTAAACAAGTCAAAAAGGAAGTCAGAAAGGACTGTACAGCTCTAGTATACAGAAGACTCGTAGCCACTGTATAGATTTGGGGAGAGTTAGAATGTGACTTCTAGTGTGGCAAGCCTTAAAATCGAAATATCTGAAATAAAATACTTTAACGACCTCATAGCAATGATATTTTTTCCAGTTGTTATAGTTAAGAAGTATCAAAGCTACACATGCCAGTATATAAGTAAAGTAAGGTTTGCCATTTCATTATTTATCGTTTTACGCCTAGAGCACGTGTGGAAGTTATTGAAAAGTATTGTCTAAATCCCGGCTAAGTTATTAACAAGCTACGTGAATTTCTTCCTAAGGACGAAAGTCATCATGGGCTTTATTAGAGCATACAGAATCTAAAAGTGTTGTAGGAATCGTTACAGCATCCCCAAAGATGGACGGTTATAGCAACTCCGCGTAATCGGACTTTATTTTTGTCGGCATAACGAAGGAGACACGGTTACTATCAATAGTCAATGGCGAAAAGCGGTTAAAAGCCTATCTTTAGCAATCAAAAACATCGATATAATCGAGCTCTGGTTCCAATAAGAAGGAGCTACATGCCATACTAGTATCTCAACTAGAAACATGCATGAACACACTGTGGTTTACAATACATTCATTTAGTCATTGTACCAGTACCACTGTCCCGAATAGTGTAAACAATGAAATGAAACGAGACGAGATTGCTTGCTCTTCGAATGAATGTTGTATGGTTCTCTGCTCTCTTAACTACTCTATTCGTCTCAATTCTGTTAAGAGAACACAATATTGTTCTCAATAAATATTCGAGACTGTAAAAGGCATTTGAATACATAAGAAGTCTTTGAATGGTATACGGTAAATTATGAATGGTTGTGGGTATCATTAGCTTTCAGTCATTTTAGAAATCAACAAGGGTGAGCAAGGTGTAAACAAAAAAAATATATAAATATATTCTTTTTAAATAAGTTTAACTGAGAAAAAAAAAATGGAAATTGATGAAGTAAATAATTATTAAGAAGAAATAATTAATATTATTATTAATATTTAAAAATATTTTAGCTTTCCAATCAATTATTTTTTTGTAAGTAAATAATAATAAATATAGTCTGAACATTTGTTTTATACTAAATCTGTAACATTTGTTTTATTTGCAATAACTTAAATTTGATGAAACTATTTTTATACGATGATAATTAACTTGCAGTTTAATTTTACTCCAATTCTTCACACGAAGAGCATGAAATTCATTTAATTGTCGCCCTATTCTACATACATTCCAGAGAAATCAAAGCAAAAACATCATTTGCTACGCTCATCATATGTTACGCTCATGGAAATAGATTTTTTTCTCAAATAGTCTTATTAATACATCTCAGTATTCGAGTAGTTGTGGTTGTCTCTAAAGACCTTTTACCCGATCACCTTACAACTCGTTCATACCCGAACTCTGTCGTCTCGGTACCATTCTGTTTCATTCCCGATGCTACTTGCTAAGAGGAATTGTTGTGTGTACGATACTCTTATCGCTAGAATGAGCACATTTACGCTTTTGTAAACAAAAGAATGTGTTCGGGTGTGTGAAAACGATGTTCATGCAGGGTTTTAATCTCAACTCTCTCAGTTGTAAAGGAAGACATTTGGGACTGGATCATTTATGGATCAAGTGACCACAGCGATCATGACATTTGACACCCACGATTATTCTTTTCTAGGGCTAAATCAAGTCTAAAGGTTATAAAAACAAGCCAACCACTTTAAATGAGCTAAAAATAACATTCGAGATGGTCTTGCCGACATAACAGCATACAGATTAGGTCGATTCATCAATAAATAGACCGACTGCTAGAAGCTCATTAAGCAAAGCCAAAGATAATCTCTTATTTGAAAAAAAAAATAAAAATTAATTGGATTCAAGACTAAGTAGGATAGAGATCTTCTTGAGGATGGAAAAACACAAAGCGCCATCTACATGTTAAAAAATTAATATGTAAATGGCGATGTTATTTTTTTAAATTTTGATTGCCAACTTTACTTTTAGCGAAGCGTTTTCACCTATAAAGACCTACATACATATTATTACATAAATATATACATGGCGCTGAGATTTGTTCTTATGCCTGACAGCAACAATTACTTTTTGCGAACATTTTCATAATAAGGTGAATAAGTTTTAGAATGGGTTGTAAAATAGTTCAGGTCCTCTTTAGAGTAAAAGTCCTCGTAACGATGGTATATTGAAATATGTTGGTATATAGAAGCGGTGGTGGTTTTTTTAAACTTTTGCCAATGTAGCTCATTTTGGAATTTCTTTTTCAATGAACACTGTACCTGTACGCTTTATAGTTTCTGCTAAGCGCCATCTACATATAATTTATACTGCAAAGTCATGTATAAAAAATTGACATATAGATAGCGTTCAGATTAAAAAAAAGGCAACCGCGTTATCATTTCAAGACTATTTAAATAATTAAGTTTTTCAACTAGAGAATTGGATATTACCTCAAAATAATGTGATGTAAGTCTACATGTTCAGGTTAGCAAATCGACATGTAGATGGCATTATATTTGTTATCGAATTTAGTTTTAGAAATATTTTTCAACAAAATTATTTATATTTCGGAAGATGATGGTATTGATATCATTAAGAATTGATTTTTAATTATTATAAATTTAATACATAGATGGCGGTGATGTGGTATGTTAAGAGGATACATTTCACTTTTTATTATATTTTTCAATTACAGGAGAGTTTTTCACAGAAGATAAGAGAATGAAAACGCTGGATATATATTCAAATTCTTAAACTGCAAATATAGATGGCGATGCTGTGATGTGAATAATTCGTGAATCAATTATTTTAAATTTTTAAAAATAATTTCAAAGTTCAGGGGATTAATCTTAACAAATCGACGGATACATTCGTAAGTACACATTATTGAATTGACATATAGATAGCTATGCTATGATATATTAATTGGCATATAGATAGCTTAGCTATGATATATTAAGTGCGTCAATGACTTTTACTCTTAAAGAACATTGTTAAATTATAGGGGATCTACTTCACAGTAGATTTGAAATGAAATGTAGTATCATTTTCAAAATTCTGTCAACTTATTCAATTGACATATAGATGGAGCAGCTGTGATGTAATAAAGTGGTTAATGACTGTCACTACGAATATTAAAAAACATTTTGTTTTTATAGGAGATTTCGTTCAGAAAATAGTAGTGATAAAATTGAAAATTTATTTAAAACAAAAAACTGGCTGTATGTACAGATTATTAAATTATCATCAAGATGGCGGTGCTATTCAGCATTAACTGCTCCAATGACTTTTTGTTTTTAAAATCATTACATAGAATTGCCCTGGCCGCGTTTACAAGTGCAAAAATATTTTACAATTTCTTTTAAACCGAACCATATGAAAGCATGGCCCCTAAAAGGGGATCCTAACACTGAGTATTTTGAACAGGAAAAAGAAAAGACAACCTTATGTCATTTTGCCATGTACAGCCCTTATAATGTATAATGGTTATAAGGGTTACCTTTAGTTCGAAAGACTTTAAAAATATTCAAATTGATTGCGACGTTTTCGATTATTTCTGGACGAAGGATACTCGTATGTTCTTCTAATTTATCCACAATACCTTTCACACTTGACTTTTGCTTCGAACCTTTTTTACCGCCGCCCGTTACAGTCACAGTAGTTTGCCCAAATCTTTGTTTTCTTGCTTGTTCCTCTTTATTGTCAGTTCTCTGACAAGGCTTGTTTTCCATGTAGTTGAATCTTTTATTTTCCAGGTTATCCTACCTCCTATCCTTGCGGATTCAGAGACATTTGTTTTGTTTTTTTCTCTTTGCCAGGCCATAACGTAAAACATATTAATCAAAATCTGACATGTTCTTTAGTCGTATGTGCGCCTTATAGGTTTTCTTCGTTTTTAAATATTATATTTTCTAAGAACTTGGCGTATTTGTATGATTTCTTGTGTGATACGAGACATACCATAAGTATGTTAAATTCATCATGTACTCATAATTTCTCTGACAGACACATAGCTGTGCATACTCATATGTTAGATAGGTTAAAAAGCAAAAGAACTTTGTGTCAATGAGGAGAATTAAAGGTAATAGTACGTATATATTAAGACCTAAAAGATCATTTTTACCGATTTGGTTGAGCAGAAGTGGTAGCGTTTGCTTTATTAGTTGTTGGCATTCCGTTAAAAAAAAATCTTGCATACAATACAATTACACTTCAGCAAGTTGTATTGCTGAAAATGGTTAACATTAACTTTATTCAACATCATCAAGTTGTATTTATGAATTAAGCAATTTCTGTTGAAGTTTATAAAAAAATAAACTTATAGCATACAACTGAATTTCACTTCAGCATGTTGTATTGCAGAAAATGATTGAAAAATTATTCCACTTTCACCTCATTAAAGATTATTTTAGCCTACACTAGTAAGCTAGAAGAATTGTACAAAACATTTAAATTATTTTTTAGCATACCACTTCGGCATGTTGTATTGGAGAAAAATGATAAAAAAAATGCATCCACTTTCACCTCATTGTCGAAAATTATTAAATTATTTTAATCTACACTAGTAAGCTAGGTGCATTGCACAAAAAATTTAAATTATTTTGTTGCATTCGACTTTATTACACTTCAGCATGTTTTATTGGAGAAAAAGTATCAACATTGTTATCTTGTCTAAAACTCAATTACAAGTTTTACAAGTTGTATTGGATAACTACGATATATACGGTACACGCTTACAACTTAATTACACCTCATCAAATGGTATTAAAAAAAATATTCATATTCCTTTTCAGTATATGAAAGTCATAACAAGAATTAACTCCATGTGTATTTCCTTCTTACACAGAAATATGATGCCTCTGTAAGCATGAAATTTTTTTCTTGAAAGGGGTTTTCTTGCTTACAAACCTGCTGAATGGTATGCACTTACTTTGTTCTTATATTTGGGAAGCCAAAATAGTCACGCGGTACCATGATTTTTTAGAAAATTCTCCAGCTACACAAAAATACAAAATTGAAATCCAATGAAATGTATTTTCTTGCTTACAACCTGATGAATGGTATAAACGTGAAAGGCGAAAATGGTTTTGCGGCACCAGGAACTATTACAAAGTGTTCCGGAAATGGAATTGGACTGCCCTTTCTATACATGGAAACTATTTTTCTTGCCTAGAAAAACGCTAAATGGTATGCACGTTTATTGCTGAGACTTGGACAAGGCCAAAGTAGTTTTGCGGCAATATGAATTAATACAAAATGCCATAGGTGCTCAGAAAACACTCACTTTGCCGGCACAATGCAATCCTCGTCTTTTTTATATTTGGCATACAAACCCGCTGAATGGCCTGCATGTTTGTAATTGCAACTTGTGAATGGCCAAAATAGTTTGCGGCACCAGAAATTAAAAATAATATGTTTAAAATACACAATAAAGACGCAATATAAGTACTTACGAGTAAATATCCGACCACAGGAGTACTCGAAATCATTTTTCTGGCATACCAACCTGCTGAATGGTATGCGCTCTGGTATTTTGTATTTTGCTGCGCTCTGTGGAAGACCAAAGTAGCTTAGCGGCACCAGGACTTGTTACAAATGGCCCCAGCCGCATCAAAAATACCCACCCATCAGTGTCATATATTCAAGGGAATTTGTTTTCTTGCTTACAAACCTGCTGAAAGGTATTTGCGTTTTTGATGGCGCTCTGTGAAAGGCTAAAATAGTTTTGCAGTACCATGACTTATTACAAAATGCCCCAGACACACAGTGTAGCCTGCTTAAACGATGTTTTTGCATACGAAGTTGTTGAAAGGTAAGCAGGTTTTTATAGCCTCTACTAAAGGGTGTTAAATATGTTATTCGGTTTGCAACATCACGAAATATAGATCAGTACATGTGACGCGCAAAATAGAAAGGGACCTAAGGTTAAAACCAGTTTTGTTTAGGAGAGCCTTTTTAAAGACTAGGTCGCTTTCTATTTGCGCTTAGAATCGTCGACTTCACTTTTATAAAACGCGCATATCTCTGGGAGGGAACACTTTTGGGACATGGGATCGGTCTTATTCGATGCTCAGATGTTGTCCACATCAAAAAAAAAGTAAAGTTGATGAAAAGTTTTGTTCAGGAGAGCCATTTTAAAGATTAGGTCCCTTTCTATTTGAGCTTAGAATCGTCGACTTCACTTTCATAAAACGCGCATATCTCTGGGAGGGAACACTTTTGGGGCATGGGGCATGGGATTGGTCTCATTCGATGCTCAGATGTTGTCCACATCAAAAAAAGAAAAAAAAATGAAAATTGATTTTTTTACCCTTAGGTCCCTTTCTTTATGCGCTGTCACATATACATTCTTAATCGTCATAAAATGCTAAGACTATCTTGCCATGTCCGTCTGTCAGTGTGGAAGTCCGTCCGTTCGTCTATGTGGTCGTCCGTCTATGTGGCAGTCCGTCCGTCCGTCCATCTGTGTGTCTGTTGAACGCACGGTAGCTGCACGGTAACGCCGAATCAACCTAGGATCCTGAAATTGTACATGATGACTGTAAAAGAACAAAATCGGCCAAAAGGGAAAAAATTTCCCTCTAAGGGTGAAAAGGTACCTTGGTAAAAAGTAAAATTTTCTTCAATAATTGCTTAACAAATCACAATAGTTTGTGGACGTCAATCGTGTACTGTTAGTTAAGACGCACTAAATGCTTTAAAAGGGGCATTGTTGCTGAACTTTTTGGCTGATTTGGGCCCAAAAACGTCCCGCCTGGTTGAAACGGGCAATTAACAGTCAATATGGGTACTCAAATAAAAGAAAATTTTACTACAAATCCAAATATAGTCATTTTGAAGTTTTAGCTGAGATAATGAAAGGACGCATGGGCCCACAACAACGGCTCATTTTTTGCTCTTAATTGTGTATTTTTTGCTCTTTGATCGGACAATGGTTAAAATGTGTACTGTTAGTTGGGACACTCTAAGCACAGCAAAAAAGGCCAACTTTTTTGCTCAACTGGCCCCAAAAACGCCCCGCATGGTTAAACGGGTGATTAAGTCAATATGGGTACTCAAATTAAAGCAAATTTTGCTACTAATCCAATATAGAAGTCAGTTTTGGCTTAGATAAGGGAGGGGTGCTTGGGCCGCAAGGGCCCAAAAAACGGACAATTTTTGTTTTTTTGCTCTTTAGTAGCGTATTTAGGGTGGAGGGTATAAAAGGTTCGTCCTGGTCGAACATAACGACGTTTTTACTTGTTTTTAATAGATTGTGAAAAGATAAAGTAGTTTTGCGAAACCTAAGTTATTACAAAACTGTCTTGAGCCAGTTGCAGATCATTTGACAGGGTCCATTTAGACTGAATTATATTAAATTATTTTGTACTGAAAATAAGTAGGCTTATTTTTATGATTGGACCAACGAGTCCAGAAATTAGTTGTTACATAAATTTAAGCCAACTATACGTTGTTTGAGAGTCGGCCTTAATCAGAAAATTCAAGAAAAATTTAATTTTTTCGCCATTTAGGCAGATAGTAAAGTTGGTGCAAAAGAGTAGCTGAGAGTTGAGGGGTTTGACAAATTCTTTCGTTACTTTCATTAACACACAAATTAGGTAAAATTCTAGTATGACGTATTTTTTTAAGATTTGTTTGGGTGTAGGGGCGCACCAACTTTATCAAAGAGGCAATTTCAAAAACTTAACTGAGCTTGTCCTTCTTTTGTTGAGAGAGCAGAAAAAAAGTTTTAAAAATACAAAATAAAAAAGCCGAATTTTTTATAGAAATATTTTTTTCTTTTGCTCCTAGAAGTCTAATATTGGCTAGATTTATGTCAATGAATCAAGGCTTAGGGAACTAATCTAAAATTGAATTTTAAAAATTTTTGTTGTTATACTGTTTTGCTTTTTAACCAGCTTGCAACTGATTCGATGGATGGCTGAGCGGCGTTCGCTGTATTTTTCTGTTTTTGGTTTGAGTAACCATAAGCATTTTGTTTTGTTAGAAATACAACAAAACACAGGAACAGCACCAGGAAGAAGAAGCACCAGAACAAGGCGAAGAAGCAGAAAAAAGACGTCTAAGGATGAGGAGGTCTAAGGCAAATTATGTTGTATGTTGCTCACTTTTTTGTTGCTGCTGCTGTTAAGTATTTATGCCTATGACAGGTGTTTCTCAAACACCACTGCCTTCTTTCGTTCTTTCTTTCTACCCGCTGGCTGTAGTACGTATTTGTAAGCGTATTTTACGAACGAACATAAAAAAGGTCATTTCAAATATTGTATTACACAAATTTCAGGTTGTTGTTTCCAAAAAAAAAACAGGAAGGTGGGGATTTCAGGGCAATGATGACGGCAATAATGATGACGGCATTGTTCTGCTGTTATGTTCCATTCTGTTCAGGTCTGTTAGTAGGACATGCGTATGATTCAATAAGTATTTAAGCGGATAATAGAAGTTCGTGTCCCAAAGGAGGGGGGCGACAAAGTGCCTGAGAAACGCAGCAGTCGCTTGCGGGCGGATGCTTGTAATGTCGATTTCAGTGCTTTCTCTGTGTGCGTTTTTTCGCCTTCTTTTTCTTTCCTTTTTTTCACTCATTATTTCATTATTGCTTTAAATTGGATTACAAAGCCAATAATTTGTGTATCGGTATGAAGGGTGTGTTCTCGTTTGTGTATCGGTGTCGTTTTAAAACTAACAAGGTTTTTTGTTCTTTCTGTGTGCGATTTTTTACAAAAGCTGTGAAATCACATGAAACGACATGAAATGAAACGAAATGACATGTATATATTAATTGGCTTATTCTTACACCACCCCTGCGCCCCAACGGCGTCTACGACCGTTCAAAGAGGTTCTTTAACACTACCACAGCAGCAACAACAAAGTTGTGGCGGAAGGTTTTCGGCTTAAAGTCCACAGAACGAAAAAAAATGTGAAGCAGAAAAATTAAGTCAAATGGAACGACGACGTTTTGAGCCGAAAAGTTTTAAGTTACACACAGGAAGCTTCTTAAATGGTCTTGACTCTACGCGAGTGATTAAAAGGAAGAAATTTTGATTTTGTTGTTTCGGTTTTTATGCAAAGCATTGAATTTCCATTAGGGCGAAGATTAAAAAAAAATGATAAAAACATGTTGATAAGTTAATAGCGGAAAAAACAAATTCGATGATTTATCATAAGGAATTTTAGATTTTATTGGAGAAAACCCACATATTTCCCACAACTTAGTAATTAGGAACAAACAGGGAAATTCACTTTAAGGAGTACGCTTGGTACATACACAAACTGTTAAAAGCCGGCTCCAGGCGAAAAAGGAAAGACATTTTACATGTCTTTGACATTAATCCATTAAAAAGGAAAGAAAACCAGCCATTGAAAATGCCAGCTGTTGTAACCGGATTTGAACCTGGCTTTGGTAAGTGAGAGTCTTTCACTCTATCTATCACAACGCTATGCATCAGAATTATTGCACTTTAAATGGTTTAAAAGCCAATAAAGCGGAAGGCTCTTAATGAAATATTTAACAAAATAAATTAGAAAATTTATGATACGAAGACTATCGAGGGAAAATCTCAACTGTTCTTAAGCAGATTTGAACCTGGGCTGTCTCGGTAAAGGGTTCAAAAGCCAACAAAGTCGGGGGTGTATTTAAAAAATATCCCAAGTAATGTTAAAAGTCCTTACTGCCACCAGAAGACTTTAACAGACTTCTCCATAAAGGCTTTCACCAACTGTGCAACTCCCTACATTTTGTTAGTGCCACAGTGAGTAACGCCCTCTACATATCACAAAATGCCGAGCCACAATTTAGAATTGTTTAGTGGTTTAAATACCAATTAGGTACGCTGTGATTTGAGGGAACATTGTTAAATGTTCTCACAAACACCAAATGTCATCAGCAGACTTTTTACTAAGACTGGCATTAAATCGATTTACAGTGGAATTCCTAACATATAGATGGCGCTAACAAAAATAACTCCGCTATGGCTGAAAAATCTCAACAGTTCTAAACAAGAATTGAACCAGGGTGTCTTGGTAAAGGGTTTAAAGGGTATTAAGAAAGAATCCCAAGAGATGTTGAAAGTCCTTATCCAACAAGGTTTCCGCGTTACGCCCTCTACCTATCACAAAATGTCGGTCCTCAATATTTAAATGTTAAAGGGCTTTAAGGCCAATGTAGAAGGCTGTGATTTAAGGAAAGTTTGTTAAGAAAGTTTGTTAAATGTACAAACACCAAATGCCTTAAGCAGACTTATTTATTACAACTAGCACCAAATCGATCAAGAGTGCAATTCCTAACATATAGATGGCGCCAACAAAAGTAACTCTGCCATTCTTTTGTTGTTTTTGTTATCGCTACACTGCATTTTTGTTTTTATTTAGTATGACTTGTAAAACTTCAAATGCAAATGTCGCGGTAAATTTTCAGAATATTTGCACAGAATATTCGTCCTAGAATATTAAGTCCTATCAAATTTTTGCCCCATACAATATGTAGTGTTTTAACTCGTATTCGTTCACCCAATTCTGCAAAACATCATTACCCTTGAAGACTCGGGCGGTGATAATGCATATGTCCCAACATTACCAGCTCATCCTCGTCCTTATAAATCCTTCAAAGGTGTAGAGATATTATATGCCATTGTGTTGTTCTTGCTCTAATGGAACAGTAATTCCGTGGCCCTTAATAGAAATTATAGAGTCTTGCAGTCATCGTTGCATATATCTATCCTGTAGTCTATGGTTTTGTAGACGAAGCCGTGACAAAGAACACGTATGCAAGAGCATACGTGTGTAGATCTTCTATGCCATTGTAAAGCCCTAGGTTTAATTAAGCACTGATCTTGTAATGTAACACTTATCCTGTCAAATGACAGTGAACAGTTCTGGTTTTAATTAAACAAGGATCCTGTTGCCCTGCCATGTCCTATCACATCCTGTATAAGTCCATTCTGCTGGCTGTAATTCTACAGTGATCTTGTCAAGACCCATTCAACAGTCCTGACTAATTAAACTGTGATCCTGTCAAGCTCCCTTTCAACAGTCGTGACTTTAATTAAACAGTGATCCTATCAAGCGCTAATTACCAGTCCTTGCTAAGATTAAACAGTGATTCTGTGATGCTAGGCTACGTCCGAGCACATCCTGAACATATCTGTCTATCTATCTATATATCTATATCCCATTCTGTAGTGGTGGTTGTAATTAAACTGTGATCCTGTCAACCCCTTCTCAATAGTCCTGGCTGCAATTAAAAAACACATCCTTCATAAGTATGAAGTTCTCTTAGTCCATGCTATACTGCTGGCAGTAAATAAACAGTGCTTCAGGCTAACCGTATCAAACAGCGAGCTCATCGAGCTCTATTAAACAATGATACTGACGGATCCCCTTTCATCCAATGTCTAACCTGGCTTCAATAGCTCTCAACTCTATTTTAGCGTCCAAATTCTGGACTATCATTTATTAAAATTGTTTCCTTCTGTGTCCTGGGAGAATTAGAAAGAGTAGTGAGAAGCACTTTTATAAAGCTCTTTTTGGCGATGGTATGAAGTGGTCAAAAGCTCACAAATATTATTTGTTTTGCATAGGCATGGTAAAAGTTTTTGCCTCTAAACACCACGCCATAACACTAGAACTTTCTTATGGTGCTTCTATCTATGGAACTTATTAGGTATAGTAAGATTAGGTGTCCACTTAACGCTCAGTGAAGACGGTTTCTTTCGAGGATAACATCAGCTAAACTGACCGTTGAAATAAGTCAAGTTTTGAACTTACTTTATTTAAAGAAAAAGTAAACGCATATCTTCCCAAATCATTTGTTACCAAAAACCACCCCAACCAAGTCACCCCGATAAATTATGACGTAATTGTATAATTGAAACACAACTCTCCAACACACACACGCATAAAGCGGCAGCTGAAACAAATTCGAATCAATTTTTGCTGCCCCCAGTGATATGCGAACAACTACGATTAAGAGAACGATTGTGGAAAACAGGACAAGATTTCGATAAAGATAAGAATCCATTGATTTCGTAGCGATGACGCCAAGCAGTGTCATCGTAAATCATAATTTATGGGTTTGAGACGAGACGATTGAAGGGATAATAAATGGCACATCCACCCTCCCACGCCACACACACACACCCACGCACTAATTTATGAAATTTTACATCAATTTTTTCCGCAGCACAAAGGAACCGAGAGCGTGTTCTTTTGAAACGTTAAGGGATAAAGTCCGGGCGGGTGCTGGAGGAGGAGGAGGATGGTGAACACAACAACCATGTTCACAACTTGAATGAACAATATTTTATAGTTAACACATGAATAAATGGCATTTGTCGAGAGCCACTGAATGTTTCGCCTTGTCCTACCCCATTCGCCCATGAAGGAGGATTTTCCTTCCCAGCACACACATCAAAATGTATTATTACATTATGCATGTATAAATGTATGACGACTGGTTCTGTGGGTCTGTCATGTATGAATACGAAATAATATTGAGTTAGAACAATAGCAAATAAAAAACAAAAAAAATATGGAAACAAAAACAGCAGACAAATTGGATGGTTTAGGGGAGCACAATTTGCCATCCAGGCACCCGACTCGACTCGGTTCGCCTCAACTGAGTAAGTGTGTCCATGGTTTGACTATGGCGCATACATGAATAATAAAAATAAAAATTAATTCCAATATGGGACACGCGACTGAATTGTGGCCGACAATGGTCGTGCACTAGAAAAAAAGAGTAACCATTAAATAAGACCCCATTTTATGGAACGACGTCATCCCAACTGGGACATCTCAATTGTCCCAGGGCAGAGTAGAGCAGGGAGAGAATCCATAGGACAAAAGGGGTGTTGGCTCTCTGAGGTTAAAAGGTTAACATGAAAGGTGTCCCATAACAAAATATTGGCTTAACACAAATTAGCAACCTTTTTTCCGGCCGTTTGGCTTTTGTGGCTGTGTATTGCAACATTGATGCCCCGCTGATGAAGTGTCTGGCTAAATATTTGTTGTTTTTCCTCTGAGTGAGCCAGTATTTTGATTTAGAAAAAAATCCCATAAAACTAGTTTCCTCCATAGAAAAAACAAAACAAAAGCCATTTAAAAAGAGTTCACATGACCTTCAAATATTTCACAAAACCTTTGTACAAAATTAGGATCAAAGTAAAGAATATAAATTAGAAACTCAAAACTTGTCTCATCAATTCAGCGCAAAAACAAGCCTAACGTTTTTTTGGGGGAAAAACATTAAACTTTCGAAGAGACCAGTTCAAATTTAACCAGCTTGGACAAGCCAAAGCAGCATCCATCCCTTGGGAGCGTTAGCATTTTATTTTGAGGGATTAAGCAGCTAGCTATTCTTGTTTGCTTTTTTGTCATAGAATAGAATCAATCTTTGTTAAAGTAGAACTAATCTTTGGAAATTGTCTTAAGAAAAAAGCATCCCTTTAATGTGATGTATCTAAAACTATATGTTTTTTAACCCTTGTGTGGCAGTGTAAATTAATTAAGAGTTTTTTTTTGTGAAATTATATATGGGGACACCGTTTGTTCATTAAACAAAAAACTGAGAACTGCTTTGAAGAATGGTCAAGAAGACTTGAAAAGCCCATGATAGTCTTCCCAGAACTCCACGTGAAAAACTGGAAGATGGAATAATGAAGAATGATCTAAAAGACTTGGAAAGCTCATGAAAGACGCCCCAGAAATCCGCGTGAAAAGCAGGAAGATGGTCTGGAAAAACCTCAAAAAGATTATGCTTAATTCTCTTACTAAATACTTAAAACTGAACTTAAAAAATCCCAGGATGGCGTAACGACAGCTTAGAAAAAATCAATAAAAAATATTGGATCCGTTTATTTAACTCAAAGGACATTTTAAGAACACATAAAGATAATATCTTTCTTTAATGACTTTTAAGAAGTCGAAGAACCTGCAGATTCAGCAAACATAAAAAACCAGCTTTATACTTTCTAGAAAAAATCTAACGAGAGAAATCTAAAAGAAATTAGGTTCAGCAGATTACTCATCATAAAGTCTGAATGGTCGAACATTAACGTACGTAATATCAAAATCATTTAACAGAGTAACTGACAATGCCTGAACTTGTTGTGAAGAAATATAATAAACCTTTGTCGATATGGATTCGGCCAGCTCTTTCAAATTAATTGCAATGCTAGTTCTTTATGTTAAAAGTCGGCTAAAATGTTAGCATAGCGCCATCTATATGTAAAGTTTAAGTTAGTTAGGTTAGACGTCGATGTAGCGAAATATCGGAAATAATTTTCGACTTGAATTTGGAAAACTCTATTGCATAAATTCTTTGCTTTGTTTTTCATGTTGAAGATGGTTGCCTACATTTTTAGGAGGCGAAATCTATATGTGAAGTTTAATCTTTCAAACGTGCTGGTTTGTTTACTATAAAGTAAACATAAAGCCTGGATGGTAATGGCGGTGATATCATAAAACCATTGTTGGTTGGTACAAAATCGGAAGAGAAATATTAGAAACTATTTCCGATATGGATTCAGGCAACTCTATTATATAATTTGAAATGCTTGTCCTTTATGCTGAAAGTCTTATCTTAAATTTTAACATAGCGCCATGTACATTTTAAGCTAGTAAAGTAAGACCTTGAAGTAGCGAAATATTGGAAATCATTTTCGACTTGAATTTGACAAACTCTATTGCATAAATTCTTTGCTTTGCTTTTTATGTTGAAGATGTTTGCCTACATTTTTAAGAGGCGAAACCATCTTCTTCTTTCTGGGTTGTTCACTATAAACAAAAAGTCTGGATAATTATGGTGGTGATATCAATAAACCATTGTTGGTTGGTACAAAAGTGGAACTAGCGTAGTTGTTAGTAGCGCCATCTGTATGTGAAGTTTTGAGAAGTCGTTTAAATCGACAAAAAAAACGTCAATTGCATTAACAGTCAGTCGGGCGATAGTGGTGATTGAATTTACCCATTGTTAGTATTTTAGCGGAAAAATCTCAGTTTTAGGAAGCACCATCTGTATGTGAAATTTGAAATCGGTTAATCTGCTGAAAAAAGTATAGTGCTGGGTATTTCTCTATTTTTTGTTAGTCTAGTGATTATTCCAGTGGCTTCACGGGTTATGAGGTTATCCTAGTAAATCGAAATATTGAAGGGCAAATGCTATTCGGTGCTGGGTTGATTTCTATCTTTAAAAAATCTGCCAAATACTTTTCGGATGCTTAATCTATTTAGGGCACTAAATATTTTCTGGATATCCGTGGACCCATTGATGGCACTCCATCTCAGAGTTCTATAAAGGCGCTACATTCACATTCACTTTAACATAGCCATTTGAATTGACTATGCAGATAAACGGAAATTTCACTGAAGTACAAACAACAATTTCTAATCGCCTGCAATATGTGAAGTTTGTAATCATCAAACAAATTAAACCAAACCGTTGTCTGTGTGGCGGTCAGATTCTTATCATATTTTGTAAGTCTGGAGTAAGTTTGGTTGGAATCTGTCCTGATAGTCTACCTTCATTTCCAGAGGCGCTTTTACCTAAGAGATTTCCAGTGGCGACATCTACATGTAAAACATAGCATCGTCCACCGCAAACCGAGGGTTTTTGCAAAAATGCCTTGTTATTTTACTATGATTTCTAGTGGTGCTTAGGTGATTAACTAACTTAACTAAGTGATTTCCAGTGACGCCATCTAGATGTGAAAAATTGCATCGTTGAACGTAAATCGACTATTATATACTAGAGGTTTTGCATATTAGCCTCGCATTGATGGGAGTGCAGCCATTTCATCATTTTTGATGAGTTCACCGCCTAATTCAACCCAAGACGTTTCTAGTGATGCCATCTATATGTGAAACAATGCAGCGTCGATTGAATCGTTATAAGTAATAAAGTTGTATGGTAGTGAATTTTTCCCTACAATTAGTTATTTTAGTGAAAAATTACACGTCAGCTGGTAGGAGTGATTACATTTAAATGATTCGGTGTGAAACTATTAGCAGGGGTGATAATTTTCATAAAAATGTTTGCATTGCCGTTTTAAAAAAACGTCTGATGTGCGTTTTTATATAAGAAACGTTCTCCAACATTGCCCTGGCAGATCTTTTAAAGATTTTAACACAAATCCTTAATTTTTCGGTGCTTATTAGCTAAAAGAGAGGTAGTATTTTTAACCTGATAAGCAGGACTAGGAACAACAACAAAACCTTGTTTGTAGTTTGTCATTTTAAGGCGTTAGAGTTGGAACAGGCTATAATGAAATCGAAGTCTGCTCAAGCTCTAAAACAAGGCTGGGAAATGAAGAAAAAGTTGAAGAACCGTGCCCTTACAACAAATATGAAATTAAACTCGCACACACACACTTAATCCATAACTCCAAACGTCAGTTAGTAGTTGCACAATTGGCGATGAAACATTTCACATAAAGAGGGCGCCACTAAAAATCGGACTACGGCCTGATCCATGAGTTGTGTTGCGAAAAGTGGACTGAAGAAGTTTTGTGGTCGTTGTGTATTGTCATACACATAACTTCAGGTAAAAAACCATCAGAGTTTCAGCTAAACAGCAAGAGTCTAATATTTCAAAAATTTTGTAAAATGTATTTATGGAATTTCGCAGAAGGCTGCCATAAAGAAACCTTTAGAAAGGGTGCCAAATTAATATTATTTTTATTCGAAGGAAAGAAATGAGTTTCCGTTATCATAAATTATATGCAATTGGAATCTTGGATTAAAGCGAGCTTTCAGTAAGAATGCTAAAATAAGTTTATTTTTACGAAAAACACTTAAAGCGAGTTTCAGTTGCTGAAGAGATTTGTGATTTAGGCAACCCATTTGGTAGTTTGAATTACTGGAATTCAAAGTAACTCCACACAAAGACCTTTTTTGTCGCAGCAAATTAGCAGGATCATCAAAGGGTTAATTTTAAACTATTTTCCTACCTTCCTTCCAACACTTTTTATAATTTTTCTTTTTTTGTATTTTTTTCTATTCTTTTTTATTTAATTCCTAGCAACCACTGATTAAAAGGGGGAACTTTGTCTATAAAAGTCATTAGGAGAAGAAGCGATATGAGAGCAAAACAAAAAAAAAACGAGTATTTAACATCAAATGTGAACCCTTACGGGTTGTACAAACGCAAGTATTCTCTGGCTTTCAAGCTAATCCAGGACATCACATGATGATGCTGATGCTGCTGCGACTGCTTCTGCTCCTGCTACTACTGATGATGATGACGATGATTGAATGACTTGCGGTCATTTCAATAAAGTCCTTTTACATCAACACATTTTCCCATTTCAAAGTTGTTAATCAACTAACAACAAACAAACAAACAATCGTACGGACAGACGGGGAGAGAGAAAACACTAATACACGCATATGGCAAACATATAATCAGGATAATGTACAGGATCATAGAGGACGTGAAGGAATGATGAGTTTTTCACGCACACTTTGGGAAAAACTACGGCGAGTATTATATTGGTTTTTTTTATAAAGTGTGTGTTAATAATGATTATGATGATGACGCCGAGCCATGGATGGTGATGGTGACTCTGACCATGTTGATGTGCTGCCTACCGTTCCAGTTTGTTTGAATTCCATTCATGACTACCAGTTTTATCGTGCATCCCCTTAATCACTACTTCCCCTGTCTATGTGCAACATACCTTTACTTGAACTCTAATTGAAAAATTATGAGAGAAAAACAAGAACAAGAAACGAAAGACCAGGCCGTATTTGTTGGAATCCTGTTTGATTTGCCAACAGTTATAAACAAATGCCTATAGTGCTTAACTAATTGAAAATCCAGAGCAGAGAAAAAACATCTACAATTATAAACGATTGTTACATAGAAATGAAGAAGCATCGCATTTTTCGGAGGAAAGGATGAGGCGGAAAACAAAACTTGTTTTTATACTTACAGCCGAATACATGTTGAGGGAAAAATGTTTTTTATCCGTCAAAGAGAAGTTTTAAAATTAAAAAAAAATATTTATTTTAATTACCTGAAATGAAAAGAAAGATACATTAGTTAGACATTGGCATGTTGTAGAAATATTGTTGAGAACTAAGTTATGTCTAGGATGATAGATTGGAAATATAAATGATTAAAGAATATGAAGGGTGCAGAAAAACACTATGTATAGACTGATGCGTAAAATAAAATAAATATACAACCGAAACAACCCATTACTCACAGCTGGTTCCTGTAAACAGTGAGAGTGCCGATAACTGTCATAAAAACCATTTCGAGAAGGAACTCTCAGCGAAAACTTCTACTTAAGACAGCAAGTCTGTTTGTACCTGTCGAAAAAATCGATTACCCACTGGCGGTTTTTACACAGACTGAAAATTTGAAAATTGTGTTGAAAAGAGTGCAGAGAACTGCCATAAAAAACTTTTTGAGAATGAACTCTCAAACGTTGTCAAAAACCTCTTACGAAAGAGAGCAATTTCGATCTATGTATGACACAAATACAGCTAACAGTATCTTGGAAAAAAAATTGATTACCTACTGATGGTTTGTTTAAAGAGTCAAGATATGAATTATATTGCAAGAGAGTGCAGAGAACTGGCATCATGGCCTGTTTGAGAAATAACTCCCCAGCTCTATTACGGACCTCGTACGAAAAAGGTAAATTATGGGATATGTAGAACTGATAGTGCATGGAGAAAAACCCGTTGGCTACCATAATCAGTGAGAATTAGAATTCTAAAACAAAGAGTGCAGAGAACTGCCGTTAGAAAAATAACTCTCCAGCATTACCACGGACCTCTTACGAAAGAGAAAAAAACTGCGACCACCGTACTCTCTAGTACTCTCCGACTACCAATCCGAAAATTTCAAACCGCTGTCATTTCGCCCCCTCTCTCTTCGGGCATGGTCGTAGAGGGGTATATTGTATATGATGAGGCTAAAAATGTCAGAATAAAAGATGAACATGGACGACAAACTGTAAGAGAATAGACAGACGGGAAAACGAGGTCGAGAAGAGAAGAAAGGATGTCCATACAGTTTTTTTCGTAAAAAAAACAATCAGCCTAGTGGATTAGACAGCCTGAGGCAAGAACTGAATTGTAGACAACAGGAAGGAAGGAAGAACAAATGAGTACAAAAAGAGAGAGAACAGCAATTATGTTCGCCTAAAATGTAAAAGACGGTACCACACTTATTGCTTTGAAAGAGAACAAGAGCACAAATTAAAAGCTAAGGCCTATTAATTGAGCACATTATTGCATTTTTAAAAACAACTATTTTGGTTACGGACTCCTGTATTCTAGGTGGCGATATGCACTAGAAGACGATATGCATCACATCGGTAGTAACATCTTTTATTTTACTTAAAAAATTATCCGAAAGTGTGGTCCATCAAAGAGAATTGTAGTTGAATTTTTTCATTTCCCCATCCTGAATTCAGTTTTGTCTCATTGTGGAGTAGCGTCGCAAACTTTAGCTGAATCCCTTTTGGTCAGTTTTAATAAAACGGATTTTTCCATAAATCATGATATCAGCATAAACTTTCCCAAGGTGAATAACGGCATAAAAACTAAGTGGATAATATCCCCAAAGAACATTAATCGGGCTAGTGAGATCTGATCTAATTAACCACCTTTCCGAAACCGTGGCCCGACTGAAAGCATCGTGTTAGCTGTACTTAATATGCTTCCCAAATCGAGAATTTCTGCAATTGTTCATTTCCAAATCCTGAATCGACTTCCGTCTCATTGCGGAGTAACATCGCAGACGTTTGTTGAATCGTTTTGGTTGAACAAATGGATCTTTAAAGCTCAAACATTATCCTAAAAATCATGATATTAGAATGACATTTCCCAAGGTGACTTGCGGTATACAAACTAAGTGGATAATATTCCCAAAGAAAATAAATTAGGCAAGGATCTGATCTGATTAAATTATTCACCTGCACGAAAGCGTGAACCGATGGAGAGCAACGAGTTAGCTGTATATCCTTCCCAAATCAGGCAGAGAGTTCAATTTCTGTGTGGAATAAGATCAGAACCCTTGCCGAAGCATAAAGTGCTACAATTTTATAACCATGAAATTATTATCATCAAGTTCTAGAAAAAAGTTGAAGTTGTCAAGAACATCAGGAGTCCTTTTCAAAAAACAGCTAGAGATATTCAAGAAAGTGCTGACTAAAATACGTTTAATAAGAAGTCCTTAGACATACGAATATCTTCGCTGTCAACTTTTATTCTCGTGTAAGTGGCAACATATAAAATTTTTAAGAATCCTATTTATATTATCTTCAACTGAAGCTCTAACCTTTCTTACTTAAATCATCCCATTAAGAAACTTGGGGAAACTTCTCTTAAATCAGTAAGCTGTGTACGATTCAATTCTTAAACTCACTGACTAGAAGCTACTGTTTAACGCCTGTTCCAAAAAGGGTAAAAAAATTTATATTTTACATGGCTTAGAGATGAATCTCCTACTCGTAAGGCCGCAGGCATTCACGAGGTGGAAAAAGGAGCCGCTGGAACATTTTAAGGTATTCTTAACCGGGGTAAAACCTTGGTTTACTGGCAAGATAGTCGTAAACACTCCCATCACACCACGGCAATCTGGAATTCTAACAACGCTGACAAATATTCCTGACAAGAACCCCAACAGACTCACCTCCCCTTCGAGTATTATACCCTCACCTTCTGTTGGTTGAAAGCCAATCCCTTACAAAGTAGACCATAATGCCACATAATCAGACCATTTGATTGTAGGTCTTTAATATAAGTCGCGACAAAAACAGTTTCCGTGCCTTTTGGGTGAACTGCTCGTACAAAAAGAAAAACCTTTTTTCCTCATTACAACTTCTCAAGTTGAGCATGCTTTTAAGTGTCACACAGTGGCAACACAATCTTACGCCCCCTTTCCCCCGAAACCACCAACATCCGACATAGTAATCAATAGTTAAACAATCTCCAAAGTAAAGTTAAATACTTATGTTCTAGCATACTTTCGTCGAAGCACTTATGAAAAGACAACCATCGCGAGAATGAAGAGGCGGGGCAAAGGACCCTAAGACGCCCGGTCCTTTGTCCTCGTCCTGCCGTGCCTGAGCTTTTTGAAAAGCCATCAGGCGGCAGCCGTGTGACTACTTTTTCCCAGTAATAAATGCGAACAAAACCAGGATACGTGACTTTTTGCGGTTTGTTGGGATTTATTTTTATTGTCTTTCGTTGTTGTCCCATTTCAGGATGAAGGAGCGCAAAATGTGCTCATTCGGAGAATTCTTATTAAATTCGAAGCAAACAATCGCAAAACTGTCATTGCACGCCGAAGATGTGGAAGCTTGGTAGAAAGCGAAAATGACTAGGACAATGTGTTTAATAAATAAGAATTGTTATTTCAGTTGCGTAGTTAAAGGACTACCCCTTGTCGGAGGGGTGAAATATATGGAAACCCTTAAATGAGTAGGGGTTGTGGGCCTATTGTCCTGTGGAGTAGAGAAATTGAAAGATAACAATTTACAGAACAAAACTCATTGATGGTATAGATTGAAAAGCTAAAGGACGATTTAATATCGAAAATCAAATCTTTTAATGGTGAAGAGGAGTTTTTGCAATCAGGGAGAGCGAGGGCAAGGAAGAAAAAAAACATTTAAAAAATTAAAGCCTTGGTATTTTCGTGACATCCTTCTATAAATAGAAGGAAATATTTGGTAAAAACCTGGCTAATATTGTCAAAATAGAAAAGTTGAACATAGACGACAACTTGACAGAGAATAGACAGAAAGGAAAAAAGGAAAGAAGAAAAGTTGGCCAAACAGAAAATTTAGTGAAGAAACATTGTGGATAGTGGGGAAGTCAGCCTGAGGTTAGAACTGAAAGGTAGAAAAAAAAGAATATGGGAGAGAAAATAAGAAAATATGGGAGATAGAGGGCGAAAAATTGCAAAGGACCCGCGGATAGAATATGGATCAACGAACAGTCAGCCTGGAAGGCAATAGACAAGACTTTCCAAAACAAAGGTAAAACGAATAAAATCAGGACAGACAAATAAATGGAAAAAAGAAGAACGAGCGAAGGAAAAAAACAACGGAGAGAATTTAATGACAGCAGATGTGCTTATGTAAGGAAGTCGCAAAAAAAGACTGTGCCGATAATCGGTCAGTCTAGAAGACAATTAGATAAACTCACCAAGTAGAAGGTAGGACTGAAGGAAGCTAAGATACTAGGTTAAATTGAAGAAAGAAAGAACGGTTGAATGAGATAATTTAATTACAATAGATGCAAGAAGATTTGGCATTAAGCTAAGACAGTCAAAAGAAAGACTGTGTGGATACTCATTCGATGACCTGTCAGTCTAGAAGACAATTAGACAAAACCACCAAATACAAGGTAGGACTGAAGGACGCTAAGATACTAGGCTAAATGGAAGAATGAAAGAATGGGTAAAGGACAAAAAAATCTTTAGAGATAATTTGAAAACAGTAGAAGCAAGAAAAATTTGGCCGAAATTAAGGTAAGTCGAAAAAAAAACTGTGCGGAAACACTTTCGATAACCTGTCAGTCTAGAAGACAATTAGGCAAAACCACCGAAGAGAAGGTAGGATTGAAATAAGAAAATATACTAGAACAAATGAAAAAATGGATAAAGGACGTTAAAACTTTAGAGAGAATTTGATAGTAGACGAGAATTGAAAAAGGTAGGAATTTGCCCAAGGTAGTTGAAAGGAAGGCTGTTCCCATAAGAGGGAATGACAGACAAGGGAAAGGATGTCTAGAGGTTTGGGTAAACAGGTTCAAGGAAATAATACCCCAAGAAATGAAAGAAAATTTTCAAAATAAGTGATTAAAGGTGAATTAAAAAGGTTAGACTATTAGGCATTAGTAGGGCAAGGCCGCTCGATGTTGGACTGGGTTAAGGGCAAGGACACTCGACGAGTTGAAGACGGCAGATAAGTGACAAATTGCAAAGAGTGACTTGAGGTGAATAAAATATTAACTAGACCTGCAGACATTTGTGAGTCGAAACCTTCGGAAGTTACTGTTGACGAAGGAAACGACCGGAGGACCAAGGGTGGGAATATACTGGGTAAATATGTTCCGACAAGCTAAAGTCGCAGATAAGTGACTTATTAGAGAGAGATTGATTTGAGGTGAATAAAACAAAACAAAAAACAGACCACCAGGCATTTATGGTGCAGGATCGCTGGAAGTAGGAACTAACAAAAAACGACCAGAGGGAAAACGTTGGGAATTATGGCTAAATATGTGCCGATGGGCTAAAAACGACAAAAAATGACAGATTTTAGACTGACTACATGTGAATAAAATTAAAATCAACCCAGGCATTTATAAGGCATTGGAAGTTATGATTGATAGTGAAAACGACCGGAGGCAGTAGGCAAAGAATATTGACTTAATATGGCCCAAAGGAAAATTGGAGAGAATCACAAAAAACGGAAAAAGATATGACATATAAAGGAACATTAAAAAAGAAAATTCGATATTTTGGCAAGTAAATATAGAATGAAAGTAAAAATTAAGAATAAAGGTATGAAATCAGGTTGAAAGATGTATAAACGAAAGAAAGGCGGTTCCGTCCACAGGCCTATTTGCCTATAACGTATCTACTTATTCATAGGACGGAAGTAGATTTAATAAATTCGGAAGAAAGACGGTTTTGCTCACACTCTGGCGTATTTCTTAGTTTCGTGTCTCCTACCGTACTTTGGAAGGTTAAACGGACGATCGGACGGAAGTAGATTAAATCAATTCGGAAGTCAGTATCGTGTCCATCCTTCGCAAGAACAGACTGGATATCGGACGAAAGTGTGCGAAGAAAAGCGCCCTTTAAGCGTTTGATAAAACATACGAAAAATGACAACAGATTTCAGATGAACTGCCTCCAGACGAAATTCTGACAAGATATAAAAACAACTAGATAAAAGGTGTGGAAGTTTAAAGACAAACGGAATAAGAGAAACGCATTATAAGGTTGTAAGGGCGAATGAAGAAGACGGATGCAAAGGCTCTATCAGTTGAATATAATGGACTTCCATGATTCAATGATCATCGGAAGTTCTAAGTGTAAATTTTAAGAGTGTTTGAGCAATCCCCTTTTTTATACTTTTTGGGGAATTTCTAGTTAATTAAATTTATTGTAAAAATATTGTATGTATGCGTACAATATTTTTGAATCGATGTATGTGTAGTTCTAGAAAAATACTTAATGTATGCTGGATATAAGATAGTATTACTGATAATTTGTTAGCTATAAGCTTATTTTATTTTGTATTAAGGATAGTAAAATTCAATAAAGAAACAATCACCGGAAGAATTGAGGAAAGGTTGGTAGAAAATTAAAGAAAGTGTGGGTAGAAAAAACTAACCAATAGGGCACTAAAATAAAGAGTTTTCAAAAAAAAATTAAAGATGGTAAGATAACCACCACAAAAAAGGGCATGAGGGAAAAAGAGTATGGAAGCAAGTCAGAATATTAAGATCAAGATTCTAAAAGACAGAGTGAAGGACACAAAATTGGTCTACTGTCAGGGACCAAATAGGGAAGGACGATTGGAAGATTGTTCCGACGAAATAGACAACCAGCCGAAAATGCAAAGACCTTCATATGATTTTTCAACTAAAGCCACACCAATAAAAAATGGCAAGCCACACGTATTGTAAACGGCCCAAAGAACGCCAGGATTCGCCCAAGTGGGTAGAAGGACAGACACTCCTGTCTGACCACTTGTCACAAGGTCACAGCAGTCTTTTATAATCTAAACCTCCACAATAGTAATTATTGCACTATACCTTTTTCCCCTGCCTCCGAAGCAAACAGAATGCCTTCAACTCGCCGAGGCAATAAGTAAAACGCAATAAAATGCCGCCCAAGACAAATATGCGCTCAACACATTGTACGACATTTGATCTTTCGAGTGCAACACTTTAAATTCTTTACAACATTTCTGAGTTTTTTGTATTGTGTTTCTTCCCTCGCACTCCTGTCAGGCCTCCTCTTTGCTCTCATCCTCCTCATTCCACACTCCTTGTGGTGAGCAAGATATGCGAACGATTTCGCAAACCGACAAGAGAATGAACATAAGTGCAGAAAAAATCGTTGAGTTTTGGCAGTGACGAATGGAAGACGCGCTACGTAAGTGGCGCTAATAGAAAATAATTTACTAGGTCAACGATGTGTACCTCCAGATATAGGTGTTGTCATACTCATATTAATAGACGAGTTCACATATAGGATTCATAAGCAGGCCCCTTGGTACCTGTCCACTAATTTTACGGACGAGATCCTATAGGGTAGCAATCATTGGCTAATTCAAGCCAGGCAATGTGGCCCGACTGTATGTCTCGCTCATTGCTGGTATTATTAGGACCTGATGACCCAAAGATCGTATCTTTCACGATTGCCACTGACTGATTGGAAAGCATGATTGACTCTGTCTGATTGGAAAGCATGATTGACACTGTCTGATTGGAATGCATGCAGTAAGACTAAAATATGCTGCTAGCGACAACTGCAAAAGTTGTGAGGATCCGGAGGTACTAATTTAACACCATCTGTGTACGCGCCCTGGTTGGGCGATAGAGCGGGGCTTAACACTAGTTTCGTACTTCCATAGGAAGCCTTTTTTTTAGCTTTTAATATCCAACCTAAACCTTGACTTGTTAGTGGAGATGACTTCTCAGGACTACTCTGCATACATATTGACTAAAGGCAGAAAATGTTGCATCTAATAATTCGAGCGTCAATACCATGAATATGTAGCACTGGCAATATTTTAGTAGTTTCTTAAGAGATTTCACCCTAGTGTTTGAAACTTGAAAATGTTCCCGTCTATTTGTTGCAAGGATTTAAAAGAAAAAAAAACGCAAAAGCTGCAGATATAAAATATGGTTTCTTTAGTAATTCTCTTAAAAAGTAATTGAGATCTTTTACTTAATAATTATTATATCGAGCTCGAGGCCAAGGTAATTGAGATCCTGAGATATTACGAGTCGAAGGATCAAAAGATTTATGAAATGATGATTTTCTTGTGAATCTTATAAAAGTCCAAGGTAAACCAACATTTAATGACATTCCAAGGTAATCCAACATTTTATGACATAATTATTATATCGAGCTCGAGGCCGTATTATCTTGAGATAATACGAGTCGAAGGACCAAAAGTTAGATTTATGAAATGATGTTCTTCTTGTGAATCTTATAAAAGTCCAAGGTAAACCAACATTTTATGACATTCGATGCTTTTAAAGATGCAACTTCCCAAAAGTTGCAAAAAGCATGATCTGTATGGTGTATCTCCATAGTGTAGGGTATTGAAGAAAAACTGCAACGCACTAATTTATAGACTGGATGTCAGACATGTGCGTGTTATAGTTGATGTTTATTTTATTTTTATTTTTTCTTGGCGAACATGTTATGGCGCAACTAAAAATAAAAAAGTCAAAGACGCTTTTTCATAATGAGCACCGTATAGCACTGGATGGTAATGATGGCCGCACAGTTCTTTAGACAGAGCAACTGGGGAGCAGCAAAGGAAATACTGCTTGCATTAAAAAAAAATATGATACGCAGCTATAGATAAATAAGTAAAATCTTAAGCAATCCATTGTCGGCATACAAAAGTTAATATAAAAGGACTGTGACATCATCAATGACATAAGACTAACAGGTATGAGACTTGTGAGTCATCAGCCATTGCCAAAAGTAAACTAAAAATTGTAATAGAACAACAACAAATTTGAATATACGTATTGTGTTAATGAGATTCAAAACTTAAATGAGAACTTTTGTCATAATCAAAACAAACAAAAAATTAAAAACTTTGCTGAATTATATCTAGCACTTGCTTGCCAGCCACTGGTCGTGACTCAGCGGCGTCACTGACACGTCAACAGCTGAGTGTCAATCATATCAACAACAGCTAGCCAAAGCAAACAATGACGGCGCGAGCTACGCCAACATGCGCCGCCTGATGTCAACAATCCTTTTTGTGCTCGCTCACTGGTACTGAACCCGCTTGCTCGCATGTAACTTAATTTTGCCAACATATTGTCAATGCGAAAATGTCTTTCAACTGCAATAAATTTTAGCAGATGTTAATAAAAACAAAAAAAAAGAAAAGACTGAATGTACGTACAACAAAACCCTACAGGCGAACAAAATGCCTGCGTGCTGTTTTGAATTTCGCTTCCCTGCCTCCGATTAGCAGCAACAAACCCCTGCACCCTGTATGTGGTGTTGTTCCTTGCCTTAAACGTCAAAAAGACGGCATGAATGTAATTTAATTTAGACCAGTATACACTGAAGCATCAGTATATGTCCGTCCGACCGTCTGTCTGACGGCCTGAAAGCATATCACAGCTCACTTGCTGTGCGGCTGTGCTATTAGAGTTTACAAGATCCCAACGACAAATTTATTCTGTTGTAATTATATTCCTAAGCAAAACAACATACTGACGTCTGTCCGTCCATATGGCTGGCTTTATTTGAGGTCGACGGTTGAGCAGACAAACGAATTGTCGAATTGTTTTGTAAGACAAGATAGGTGGTAATAAATTATCGGCCATAATTAATGGGTTCTTCAGTTTGTTAGCTTTGTTGGGCAGACAGCGGAAAGGTAAATCAGAAGTTGAAACAGGGAGAGGAATAGGCGGGATAGAATAATCCAACTTTAGAATCACACGCGGACCAACAGAAAAAGCTAAACAGACGGGCAAAATCCGAGGGAAAAAACAAATGAAAAGTCAGGTTGCTGGAGGAGTAAACCTAAGTACCTCAACATCCCGCAAATAAGTAAACGGTGAACTCATAAATCAGTGATTTGGTTGAAACTGACTGCGATCGTATAAAGCCGTGTTCTTGAGATTTTTGGAGATCGTTTTAAAGTTCCCAAAGGATTTTTAACGAAACGGACGATAGCCGACCTTAAAACAAATTAAACTTCGACCCAGGGATTACCCAGGGATCTGTCAAACGGTTTTTAAAAGTAACGGGCGATAGATCTTAAAACAAATAAACCTTCGAAACAAATGACGAAAAGGATAAACATGCTCAAGCCTTGTTCTAGAGAACCTTTTTCTTGCCTTAAAGCGGGAAACGGATTTTGAAAGAAACGAACGATGGCTAACCTTAAAACAAATTAAATTTCGTACTAGAGGTTAACTGGAACGAAAAGCCGGCATAAGGCCGCTTACCCTTGTTCTAGAGAAGCAACGGAGAAACGGATTTTAAAAGAAACGAATGATAGCTAACCTTAAGATAAATTAAACTTCGTATTAGAGATTAACCAAACGAAAAGGCAAAGTGGGCCTGCTTAATCTAGAAGGACATGCAATAAAGGATACCAAAGACAGAATTTCAGGATATAATAAAAAAAAACTTTGGTGGCAAAATATTTATGAAAATATTGAAAGGCCTAATTAGTCAAAATCGAAGGAAAAACAAATGCCTTCTATGGGATTTTCGGTTGAATTTCCAAAGGTAAAGGCGGAGTAAGCCCGCTCACTCTCGAAGGACAGACAAAAGACGGAATCTCTGACATAACAAACAAGCTGGCGTGACAAAAATACAGATGAAAATATTGAAAAGGCCAAATTACTCAAAATCTAAGGGGAAACAAATACCTTTTGTAGGATTGTCAGTTCCATTTCCATCTAAGATTCTTGACAATCACAAAATTACCAGCTCTTTAGCAGCGTTAAGACTGTAATTCCACTAGCTTCGGTCTAGCGCGCGTTTTTACCGGAAAATTATACGAAGATTTCTAAGATCTTTTGAAATCTTCTTTTGGAGCGGCGATGGACCAATTTTGAATACAATGAGACTATAATTTGAAAAACTGGAGTGTACAGTGCAGACGATATATAATGAAGAGGAGGAGTATTGAAATTAAATCAGCTACTGTCTATATGTATGCGTACCCTATATGTGAAGTTTTTCCACGTCCAATTAGCTGAATTTGGGGTCAAGGGGTTTATATTGTCTATAGCCGCACTTAACATGTAGATGGCGGCACTATTAAAACGTTGAGTATGGCTTGCTAAGTATTTTTTTCTTATGACATTAAATACGACATGATAATGCCTTAAAAATACAACACCGTTTAAAAATAATGTCAATACTGTCGACGATGCCACATTTCACATAACGGTGGCGCCACTGAAAACCGTTAAAAACTTTGTGACAGATTTCCTTAAAAATACAACACCGTTTAAAAATAATGTCAATACTGTCGACGATGCCACATTTCACATAACGGTGGCGCCACTGAAAACGGTTAAAAACTTTGTGACAGATTTCCTCCAGTTTTAGTCACGTTTCTCGTGTTTCTTACTTTCTACTTTTTAATGCATTTTATAGACAATATTAAGACTATGGTTCTAAAATCAAATATGGACGATAGACGATGCAAAAGTTTGACATCTAGGGGACATACATGTACATACATGTAGGTGGCGCTCTTAGATACACTTTTTTAGTATTCAAAGGCATACCATTTATTGTCCCTTACGTCAAATGGAATTCAACAATTCGTTCGATTGCCGATACAATACCTCACATATAGGTGGCGCCACAACAACGTTTATAAAAGCGTACTCCCTCTCGTGTTATTGACTTCTCTCGTGTTTGTCAATTGCTACCTTCAGCAAACACATTTTATAAACAATACCAAGACCTTGACCCCAAATTCAGTTAAGTGGACTGAAAAACTTCACATATAGAGGTATCGCTCTTCGGTGAACTTTCTGTTGGTAGCTCTTAGTTTCGCAAAGGATAACATTAAATATTCCTCACCTTGACTGGCATAAAGTCGATCTAATGTACATACAGATGGCGCTGTAATAATCTCTAAAAAATCTGAGTTAGACTCAAGTTGTGTTAGTTTGCAATAATGCTAATAACAATTTGCTTTGCTCTTGGTAGCAATTCACATATACTTATAGATGGAGAACTAAGCTCAGGTTGTGGCCATTATGCTCTATCATGTTAGTTAGTTTTAGGTCAATAAAAATGGATAGATCTAGGAGCCATTTGCTGTCTGCCATTATCTTTTGCTGGCATCCATACTATAAGTTTATGAAAATTTTACTTTTAAATGATCGATGGACGTCTCATATTTTTAAGATCTCAAAAGACCGGTCAGTTTTAAAATATACAATAGTCTTTGTAAACAATTTGCATTCCACTCTTCGTCAAAAACCAAAACAACTCATCGATCATCCCTCGCATGATAATTTTGAATACAAATAATTCACTTTAACGTATAGCGACTGTTTCATTTCACATTTCAGTTTTCCGTAAATGTCATATCTCATAATTTCACATATAGATTTTCGCTGTTTTTTTCTGCTGTTCATTTGTGTTATAAACATTTTGTGGCAATTAAAAACATAACAACGTTGACGCTTTAAGTGCAGTAAAATGATTTGAAGGAAAAATTTACGAACTAGAACAGAAAATAAAAATAATATTGATTTAAAAGACAAATAGAAAAGAACGACAAGAAATCAAGGTCCTTTATTATACTTGCATAGATATATACGAGTATGAGTTAATCTTTATGGGAAAAGTGTTAGTCTTAAAGGATGAAGAAAGATTAGAAAGTGTTTACATTTTCTTGAAAATCCTAGGTTAAAATTTCTGAATGTTTGGGGGGTTTAAGTGAATTGAAAGCATTTCCTTTCACAATGTATATTTTCGAACTTTTTGGTAAAGGTTATTTAGGCGTTGCTGTATTAAACCAAAAATAAATCCGAAGTATTTGGTAATACTTTTCTAAGAAGACCCTGACGAATAAAAGGTTGAAGAGCCAGTCTAAGTCAGTTATGATACGGAGTGTGTAGTAGACAGCTCAAAAATTGCATTACGTATACCTTTAATCACATTTCTAAGATTCATAGCATACCACTAGGCACACATTCCACTGCAGATATTTTCTATATTTTGTAGTTCGGTTTTAGGCGCTGTTAATTAAAAATTTGTTTCGGTTTGAGTCTTTACTAAGATTAACAATGTTGTTAAAATTGTTAAAACAGATTTGAGAGAGTGGGTCATCATGGCAGTAAACGGACCAAGTCCCGCTAAGAGCCTCTAGCATTATTTAGCGGCGGTTATTTCTCCATTGAGGTGGATGAATGTAGGAAGCTTAACTAGTAGGAGATTCGTCTCTTAGTCATGTGCTTTACTTACAAATTTAACAGCCGTTCGAAGACCACAATTAATAATGGGACGCTGGATATCCTTAAAAAAAACTCCCTTTTTTCTCCCTTAATGGGATGTTGGCAAAATAAAGTATCACTTTTCTAAAAAAAAAAGAAAAACATCAAATTCAATGCCTCTCTTTCCACTGCAGACACTTTTCATTTAATATAGTATGATTTTAGGTGTCGCAATTTAAATACTATTTTTGGTTGATGTCTTGACTTTGATTAACAATGAGCAGACCACCGTGATGAAATACGTAGTGTCAATGACATTTATGACCCCGGTTCAAATCTGGGTAATAACCTCTTATATTATTCTGCGATGTTTTTTCCACCTCGTAAATTCTAGTGGATTTACGAGTAAGAGATTTTACTCTAAGGCATGTAAAGGCTTCTCTTTGCGATGCATTAACCGGAAACGGCTTTAAACAGTAGGTCCCGATCTACAGAGCTTATAGATTTGAGAGATGCTCTTCTGCCGAGTGATGACGACGGACTTATGTATGACTTTTCCAATAAATTTCTTAGCATATTCAAAAACTTCCTTTTCGCTGCAGCTATTTTAATTTTTTACAGTGAGGTTTTAGGCGTTGGTATTATAAAACCTATTCAGGGTTTGTGTCTTGACTTTAATTTTAGATTTTGCTTAAATTTTCAATGCTTATTTTAAAGAATGGAACGCCGTGATTGAGTAGTTATAAGCATGACTATAACCCAAGTAAACCAGGTTCAAATCCGGATGAGAACACCGGCGGTATTCCATTATACCCCACGAAAATACACCCAAAAGTGATAATGAAATTAAGCCCCAAAAAATTATATATGGAAAATAGCAACATTAAATTTTATGGTTTTTTGGGCCTAATTTTATATTTTTGTTGGGGTTTATTTTATCAATTAGACCCCAAATGTTTGTATGATAATAGACCCCAAAAAACTTTTTAGGCAAAATTTCAAATATAATAAATAGATTTCTGAATATAATTGGAATTTTTACACTTCGACAAAATTAAGGCTTTTTTCCAACAACACCAATTTACACTTACAGAAAGACGTTTGTAAATATATGGTGCAGAAAGACAATTCGAATTTCAGTTTTAGGTAAATGTAAATTGATGGTGTGGGAAAAAAATTTGCACTTAAATTTGTCGAAGAGTTGCTGCATTCATTTTGTAACACATAAATGGATATTACACCCCAACCCCAGAAATGAAAATATACCCCAATTTTATCTAAGTACAGAAACAACAACTCGATATTTTGGGGCATATTTGCCTTCTTTCAAATTCAAATAACCACTACGAAATTAGGCTCCAATAAAAATTTTTGGGCCTATTTTCATTTTATGTTTGGGGAATAGTTTCTTGGGGTCTATTTTCATAATATAATTAGACCCTTGGGGCCTAATTTCCTTTTAGGTTTGGGGTGTATTTTCGTGGCGCCTAATGTCACACCGCCGAGAACACCAGCACAAAAAATAGTATGTTTTCAACACCACTAAATAGAGTTTGAAGGTGAAAGGGATATTTTTACAACCTCTTAGAAACCCGTGGATGCTATGCTCCTCGTCCTCTTGAGAGTCCAGTGTCTGGCTTTGTCTTAATGACTAACTGCTTTTTGAAGATAAAAAGGATATTTTTAACAACATCTTAGAAACTCGGGAAAGCTATGTATGTTCCTTGTCCAGTGTCAGGCTGTGTCTTAATATCTTCTTCGTTGTGTGACATTCTTGTCTCTCTCACGGTGAGTGACAATTTCTGACTTGTGTCCTACTTTTGGTGACACCCTTTCTTTCTAGCCATGCCTCTTTCCCCGTCCCGCCAAAATGTTTTCGAATAGCATTTTCTCTAATTTATGTATGCATGTATGTCACAATTTTATTAGTTCTAATATTGCATATGAAATAATTTGCTTTTGTTAGCTTGATTTTTATTTTTGAGACTCTTTTGAACTGTAACCACACAGAAAGCGTACAGACGACAGACATACATGTACATATATACTCCCAAACGGATGTTTATAAACGAATATATAGTCGTATAAGTATACGTAAATTCATATTTATACTGAATCAAAAAAAAAACTGAAAAAATATTGTGCGAATATGTGCTGGTTTGATGATTTTCTTGGCAGCCAAAATATTTATGACAATGTTGCCAAATTTCAATTATTCTTTGAAACAAAACAAGCCAAATGGTCAAAAGACTCACTCACTATTCGTACGGCAGCTACCGAAAAAAAGACACACAAACAATATTTATTTGTGCCAATTGCATTTTACGATGTCTCTTCTCGTAATTGCTCCAAACGATTAAAGATGAAATGGAGCACAGCATAAATGCGGGCAAGCATGGGCAAAGGCACAGCCAAAAAAAAAACATCGACTCGACAAGGGATAGTCAAATTTAAATGATGTGAGGAGATGATAGCCGGTTCAAAAGGATGTATGAAGGGTAAAAGAGGTTAATAGAACTATAAAAAGATCTGAAGATTTTCAACAAGCCTTGTGAGTCCTTTCAGTTAAAATCATGTGAAGGGAGGAAGGATTTTTCCAACTTCGAGATGTTTATAAGGCTTTAAAGGCGTTCTCAGAATTCAGTAGATTTTTTCAACTACGGGATGGTGTTTAAGACTTGAAATATGAAATCCAATTTAGTGGATGTACGAGGGCGACCGCAAAACTAACTGGCCTTGCACATTTTCTGTTTTACTAGCAACTTTTTTTTTGTTTTTAAAAAGCAATCTTTTATAAGCCACCTGTCAAAATTTCCGAAATATTTAATGATTATTTTCTTTGTTACAGGTCATTGAAGTAAACAAGTTTTATAATTTTTGAAAAATGGAAAATAAAGAGTTTCGTGTGGTAATTAAACACTTTTATATGAAAGGTTATACGCCACAATTAATCAAAGATGAATTGGATTCTGTTCATGGTGATAATGCACCATGATACTCCACCGTGAAATACTGGGTTCAACAATTTTAAATGGGTCGTTCAAGCACGGAAGATGAACAACGCTCTGGAAGACCGAAAACTGCTACTACTATTGAAAACGTTAGAAAAATATTTAATGAAGTGACTAAAGATAGACGAATAAAGCTCAGAGAACTTGCTGATATTGTTAAAATACACGAAAAACAAGTTTGGAGTATTTTACATAATGAACTCCACATGAAAAAGCTATCCGCAAGAAGGGTGCCGCGTTTGTTGATTTTGCCCCAAAAAATCGTCCGTTGGACCAATTCCGAGGAGCTTTTAGCGATTTATCAGCGTAATCCAATAGAGTTCTTGCGCCGATTCATAACTGTTGATGAAACATGGATCCATCACTACATCCCAGAATGCAAAGAAAAATCAAAACAATGGATAGAAGCTGGTAAAAGTGGTCCCAAGAAGGCGAAAACTGTTAAGTCAGCAGGAAAAGTAATTGCCACAGTATTTTGGGATGCAAGGGGTATAATATTTATTGATTATCTTGAGAAAGGAAAAACTATAAATAGTGAATATTATTGTGCATTATTGGATCGGTTGAGTGAAGAAATCAAGATAAAACGACCGCATTTAGAAAAAAAAGTTCTTTTTCATCAAGATAATGCTCCTTCACACACTGCATTTTTAACTTAACAAAAACTGGCCGAATTACGATTTGAAATTGCTTCGCATCCACCATATAGTCCAGATTTAGCTCCTTCTGATTATTTCTTGTTTCCAAATTTAAACAAAAATTCTCGGTGGCAAAAAATTTTCGTCCAATAGCGAGGTTATTGCTGAAACTGAGGCATATTTTGAAGGTCTTGAAAAATCTTATTTTTCGGATGGAATTAAAAAACTTGAAAAACGTTTGATGAAGTGTATTGAGTTGGAAGGAGATTATGTTGAAAAATAAATAATAATAATTCCAAAAAAATGGTTCTTTTTATGTTAGGCCAGTTACTTTTGCGGTCGCCCTCGTATCGTAGAAGTTTTTTTGGACTTAGAAGTTTATATGAGAATTGAGTCATTTTCCGGCCTAGCTCATTTAACGTCACTTACTTGCTTTATTCTTCGAACACTTCTTTATGCGATTTCGAAAATAATTTTCTCTGAATTTAGGGTTTCAGGGAAACCCTCTTAGCTTATTGTTTTCTGTTTCTGCCGAAGCCCTTGTAAACCATTTTTTTATTCGCCGAACCACCCCTCTGTGCAAAGAATAAGTGTTTTTCTTATTTATTTTTTTGTTATACTTATATGTTCATAACGATTGTGAAAATTTCATTTATTATTAATAATTCCACCCCCGTAGACGTGGACATTCAGTATTCTGTTTGGTAATACTTACCCTAATTACTAGTGCTAACCCTAAAATACTAGTGCTAAATGTGTTTTATGAGTGGTTGCCAGGACAACGAATGAAAATTAGTAGTAACCATCATGTGAGGCCACAAATGAAAAATAACGAGAAGGAAGGCAGCCAACAAATGAAACGGAACATATATTGCAGCACAAAACCAAAGGAAAAGAAGTGGACAATTCGCAAGTTCGGCGGGGACGAAGCTTTTTTATTGTCCACCATGGATTGCGTTGTAGTATGGCATTGACAAAATTGTTGGAAATATGGTTGTTGGTGGTGGGTCCCTGCTTGAGAGAACTACATTTTTGGGGCCCTTGCAACCGTTTTCCTGTTCAGATACGTGAATTGTATTGTTTTGGAGAACCCTTATGTCCATTTGGGGGTTCATATGAAGCCCGTAGATTCGGGCCTTAAATTAAGACAAGTCTTATATATTAAAGCAGATTGAGACTAGCGAGGAAAAGTAGTTCTCATTCGTTTGGTGAGAGCCTGGTTAAAGAAATGAATTGTATTTTCGTGGGCAATTGTGTGAAGAAAACTTAAAAAGTGAGATTTACAAAAGTAGTTCTAATTCGAATTGTATTTTCGTGGGCAATTGTGTGAAGAAAAGTTGAAAGGTAAGATTTACATAGTAGTTCTCATTCGTTTGGTGAGAGCCTGGCCTTAAAGAAATAAATTGTATTTTCGTGGGCAATTGTGTGAAGAAAACTTGAAAAGTGAGATTTACAACAGTAGTTCTAATTCGAATTGAATTTTCGTGGGCAATTGAAAAGTAAGATTTACACAGTAGTTCTCATTCATTTGGTGAGAGCCTGGCCTTAAAGAAATGAATTGTAGTTTCGTGGGCAACTGTGTGAAGAAACTTGAAAAGTAAAATTTACAACATTAGTTCTCATTCGTTTGGTGAGAGCCTGGTCTTAGTTTCTTGAGTTCGGTTTGCTTTGAACAAAAAACGTCTTGAGCCGGATTGAACAGGGATAGAACAATGTGTAAAAGCAAAAGACCAAAGTAAAACAAACGAGTAAAACATACGTATTGTGATATTTGTGACAAAATGTTAGTGTTATTTAATACCCACATTTCTATAGTTCAAGTAGGCCGATTTTTGGGTCCTTTGGACGTATATGAGCCTTTCATTTCTTTGAATAATAAAATTAATGTGAATCGTGACGAAATTTTATTATCTTTTTAATACCGATGTGTACATAGTTCAACGAGGGCGATTTTTGGGCCCCTTAAGCGTATGTGGTCCGAATCCCAAATTGGTTTAAATCTTAAATATAGGTACATACAGTCGAACCTGGTTAAGTGGTACCTACATTAGTGGGAATCCTCTTTAAGTGGGACAGTTTTGGTGGTCCCTGCATACTTCGTACAAAAAAGTAAAAAAAAAAACTGTTTAAGCAGGAGTTTGAACCACTTTGAGTAGAACTTGCTTTTTAAGAATTTACCTCTATAAGTGTGAATTTGTACTATATTAACTCTATGAGTGGGATATCCCTTTTCATGCTGTACTTCAACTATGGACCGAAGACATTTGGAGACTTACTTTATTGGTAATTTCGCGATTATACTCTTTTAGGTCTTAAAAGTCTTAATTTTAAGTGGGCATTTTCGATATTGTGGTTCATATTTGATTGAATGACTCCGTTCAATGTATTTTTGTACATAGCGGTTATAGTTTGGAGATTTTTTGGGTAATTTTAACCAACAATTTGGCGACAAAGGCATAAAAAACCTGACAACCCTAGTGCGATGTTGCGAGCGCTCGGTTTTTTTACTTTTTATGTTTTTTTTGTGTTTTTTATGTTTATAAAAGCATGTTCTCCTGTTTGTAATCTTTTTAAATGAAATACGGCGTTTGAATTTAATGCCAATAAAAAGAATTTATGAATATATCTCACACAAACTGCCTTTTTGTAAAACAAAAATGAATGATTTACCTGGGATAAAAATCAAATTACCTGGATAAGTAGGAAACTGTATTAGTGGGAAAACCTCTTAAATATAAAAAATAAACAGGCGGTCTCTTGCAATTCCACTTATCTAGGTTCGACTGTATTTGGTTTGTGAGAAGATTTCACCATTCCTGGATACCCACATGTTTCCGAACATTGGGGAAAGGTTTTCTTATGATATTATCTTAACTAAATAGCAAAATCATTTGTATGCCCTTATATTTTAAAATAAAATAAAGTTTATCTTCATAAACTGAACCTTTTCCGTTTAAGTGACACTACGTTTTAAAAATTTGGCTTTTTTAGACTTTTTGAGTTTACACTATTTATATTTCGGGTCCTGACAATACTAGTGTTCCCAGATGCAAACTGGAACTTCCATTGGAAACTTTGACATTTTTTAGCATAACTTCATTCAGAACGTTTTGTCATTTGAGGGCGAATTGTTTTGTTTATATCGTAATGTGTTGAAAAATTCATCTCAGTCAATAAATGGAATTATCCCGTGAACATTTTCGTGCTATGATTTTTTACGATTTTCGGCGTGGGCTATCGAGACAAGAGTGTTTAAATCAACTTGTTTCGACTTTTGGCGATGTAGCACCATCAAAAACCACTGTTAATCGAAATTACATTTAAAAAATAAATTCCATAAAATGTCCTTTCAAATTACCAGTAAAGATTCCACACTTGATTTGAATTTTTAAATTTATTTTGTTCTAAAAAAATACCTCGAGATGGATCACCCTATATAAATAGCAACCGTATAGAGCATTAGCCGATATCTTTGAGTAATTTCAAAGGTGAATGCCGTGTTTTTGATAATGATTTTTGAAACGATTACCACTGACGTTGACGTAATGATTTTATTGACATTAAAACATTGGAAAATCACCCCAAATTAAATTTTAGAATTCATCTGTAATATAAACTCTCAAAATAAACACACGCCATGTGCCAGCTCTAAGCAAACATTTTAAATAAAAGCAACCTTAATGTCTGTTTTTGGTCTAAAATCCTTTAAGTTTAAAATGCAGGCAAAAGGTATTCTTACAAAAAAGCTTAAATACAAGAAACCTTTAAACAAGTTTTTGTTCCATTTCGTTTTGCTTAAGTTTTAATGAGATCTTGCTGCAGTTGTTAGGTTCTCGAAATTGCTAAATTTCGTAATGCTGTTCATTAAGAAATTGCGAATTCCACATGGCATGGCCAAGGAAACGAAAAACATACGTGTTTTTTACGTTTTCGGTTCGTTTTGGTGTGCTCCCGATGTAGTTTTGAGATGATTTTTAAATTCGTTACTCGACATTTACCTCAAATATTCATTGGACACAATGAATGTGCAGAAAAAATGGTCTGCATTGGACAAAGTGAAATTGCAAATGTAGGTTTAGATATGTGAGTGTGTATGGAAGTATTTTTCTGTGTTAAGGGAGGGAGTAGGGGGCGGAAGGCAACAGGGGGAGTGTGTATACATTTCCGTGTAAATATGTGAATGTTTATTAAACAACAATTTTTAAGTATCAGCAAACAAGGCAGCTCCCTCCAAGCCGCCCTATATCCTTCACACCCATATGTATATGCCGACACATACACATACAAACGCCCATCGGTTCAAATACGTACGAATGTACGTACTTTCGCATACACCCAAAAAAATGCGAAAGTTTTTGCGTGCACACGTGCACTAATACAAATGCAATTTCGAAATTATTTTGTAGGTGAGTGTGTATGGCACTTGTATGTACATAGTAATGGGTGTCCGTCCATTACACACTCAAAACAACAACAACAAAAATGGCAGTGCATTTTATACACAGACTTTCACATTTATTGCCCTAACAACCCACCGACGGACTAGGGCCACCAGCAGCACCCCAGCCCGCTATTCCTCCATCAATGCATGCGCATCCATGCATGTGGAAAATTGTAGAGTATGTGTCCATTTTCAAAAGACTGCCACCCGCTGGGCTTATTACGATTTTCAATTAGCAAAATTACTTAACAACAGCAACAACAAAAAAAAAACGGCCACAGCAACAGGAGTAGGAACGGAAGCACAGCAGCAGCACAAGATGAAAACAAGCCCCGCAACGATAGTGTATAACCGACCCCCCCCCCCCCCCTTACATGGGAGAAAATTGTAATGCTTTTAACCTTTAAAATGGTTTAGCACACTAGTGAGGGTTCAGCAACAACAACGAAAACACCAAGTGAAAGGGCTACAATGGGGAAGAAATATTAGGTGGACAGGGATCCCGTACTTGGCCAGACAGTCATAAAATCGCCTAACGCATGAATGCATTTGTACTTACATGAATTGAATCAGAGACACCCCAAGTATGTGGACTGGATTTAAAGGATAACAACTTTTTTAATAATTAACCGGAACACTCAAGGAAGAGTATTGGTATCAAGTGTGACCGAAATCTATAATCTTGTACGAGGGATGACCGGAAGCTTCAAGAGCTTTTTAATTAGCCCGATCATTTTGGAAATGGTCCTCTAGGAAATATCTAAATGGATCTGGTTTATTTATGGTTAACATGCTTTAGAGCTGGCTTTGCAGTTTGGGATTTGGCTTAAGATTTTTTTTATAGTCTCTACCAAAAGGTACATGGTATACTAAATTTGTTATACCGTTGACAACACCACGAAATATAGATCGGAGACCCTATAAAGTATATATATATATATTATTGATCGGCGTAAAAAACAAAAACGATCTAGTCCATCTGTCTGTCTATCCATGTAAACCACGAAAGCCGTCAAACGAATCGTCCTAGATGTTTGAAATAATAACGGGTGATCAATTTGGAGGATTTTTTTTCATCAGGGTTTTTTTTGTTTTTTTCTTTTCAGTATTGTTTGCCATTTCATCGTGGGAAGAATTACGCCGCGAAAACCACGGTTTGGTGCGGTTTGTGGGCTGGAGGAATAACCGGTCTATATTTTTTAAAATTTGTAACGGGTGATCAATCTAGAGGTATTTTTTTCAATAAGTTTTTTTGCACAGATTAAGCGAGAGTTGAATTAAACTTTATTTTTTTCAGTATTGTTTGCCATTTTATCATAAAAAGACTTACATCGAGAAAACCACGGTTTGGTGCGGTTTATGGGCTATTGGAATCATCGGTATATATTTTTTCAAATTTGTAACGGTTGATCAATATAGAGGGATTTCTTCAATAGAGTTTTTTACATATTACGCGTGAGTTGTGTTAATTTTTTTTTTCATTTTAGTATTGTTTGCCATTTTATCATGGAAAGACTTACACTGCGAAAACCATGGATTGGTGCGATGTAATCGGTTCATATTATTTCGCAAAATGATGATGGCCGGAACTTAACAGTGAATGGTGCTCGCTATTGTGCCATGTTTCCGGGCATTTTGCTACCTGTAATTGAAGCCCGTAATCTTGACGACATTTGGTTACGACAGGACGGTGCTACTTGTCAGACAGTTGCTCAATTAATAAACCTAACCTGAGAGGTTATTTCGAAGAGCTGCTAATTTCACGTTTTGGACTGGTGACTTGTCCACCTAGATCGTGTAAATTTCAAAGTCTAGAATGACAAACCAGCTACGATTTATTTTTTGGAAGCCAACAATACGCGTGTCATTAACGCTATAGCGGTCGAAATGCTAGAACGAGTCATCCAAAATTGGGCCCTCGAACGAGTCATCCAAAATTGAACAAACCCTCGAACGAATCATCCTAAATTGGACCCTCAGAATGGACATCCTGAGGCGGCCGATAATTGAAGGAAATTATATTCAAAAATAAATGGCATTTAGAATGAACAATTATGATTTCATACCTGATTTGAATTTCTGTATTTCTTTTTTTTTTTGAACAAAATACCTCTAGATAAATCAGCTGTTAAATAGGAAAATAGGTCTAGGGGAAAAAGGTTCCTTTATGGTACTTAAGGTACCTCGGAAGTATACTTTTTTAATATTTGCTTTAAAAATTAGAATATTTTGTGGACTGGCAATGTTTAAAATGGGTTCAGTTAGTTAAGACACGCTAAATACCACAAAATATGCAAATTTGATATAGTTTGTGGCTTATGAGGCGCAAAAAACGACCCACATGGTCAAAATGGGTTATTAAAAGTCAATATCCATATTAAAGCAAATTTTGCTACGAATCCAAATATAAATTTATACTGAGGTTTTAGCTGAGATTAGGGATGCCTATCTGAAATTAAAGGGCTCAAAAAAGGTACTTTTTGCCAGTTACCCTGGCCGAATTAAAAGACGTTTTTATTTGCTTTTTTTCATTTATACGATCTTTTGTTACTTTCCTGATTTGAACAGTTTTCATTCTGTTTCTTTTCAAAAACGAACGCTAACAAGTGGACAAACTAAGTTCGGCCAGGCCGAAGCTAATTTACCCCTAATCATGGATTCCGGTCCAATGTGAACATTTTTTGAAGGAGACGTGGCACCGCCCTCTTTTGCATTAGTATGTGTTTCTCTTAATACCAGCATCATATATTCAAACTAATATCATCTTACAATTATTAGTTAACGAGATATAGTTCAGGGTTGTATCGGCGGTGCCCCGCCCCTTATCAAATTTTACCCCAACATCTGTCCGTACGAATTTCCTAGTCATCAGTTTCATTCTGTTAAAATATTTCAACTATCGGTCTTTTACTTTGGCCATTAATGTGATATTTGAAGTGGGCGTGGCACCGCCCACTTTTCCACCAGGGATTTTTTTTAGATTCGTGCCTTTATTATATGTTCAATTGTTATCGTAGAACGAGTATCTATAACAACTCATAAGATATGGTCTTTCTAAGTTCAAGATTGTATGAAGTTGACTTAGTCCTTGTGTGGGAAAAAATTTAACCTCTTGAATGATCTGGTCTAGTTTCAATACCAACTTAAACGGTTGGTATTGAAACTAGGCCAGATCAATACCAACCTTTTTAGTTTATCAACACATTTTTTTTGCAAAATTTTATCCCACTATCTTTAAAAGAGCCAACTGTAGGTTGCTTTCCAAAGACAGATAGACGGACATGGCTAGATCACCTTACGAGTTTACGACTATTCAGAATATATATACTCTATGGGGTCTCCGAACAGTATTTCGAGGCATTGCAAACCGAATGACCAAGTGAATATAACCTCAATTCTATCATGGAGGGTTAAAAAAATCTCCAAGAAACCAAAACCCCACAAATACCAAAACAGTAGGCCGATAAACTTAGTTGCTAGCGCTTATATTCTTAAGTTTATTATATTTTTTAATTGTAATAGATATAAACCAATAAATAAATAATAAATACTCAAAAACAATAGATTTTTAGAGGATGGCTTAGTCCATTAGTGGGGAAGTTTTTACCTCAGTTAAATTTCAATATAAACACATTTAGAGTATCAACACATTTTCTGCAAAATTTCAGCCACCTAGCTTCAAAGTGGGTCCTGTTGTTTGCCTTTCCCAGGCAGGCGGACATGCCTAGATCATCTCTGATTTTAGAATATAAATACTTTGTGGGGTCTCCACTCGGTGTTTCGAATCAATGCCAACTGATAGAGAGTATCATAAACCACTAGATGGATCACCCGCAAGTTAGTTTTACAAAATCTTCTCCTTAGAGCTAAAAAAGGGAAATCGTACGTAATATCTATGAAATAGTTCATAAATACTTTTCATTTGACATATTTATTCATAAGTTATATGTAAAATTTCATACACTCTATGAAGATTTCAAAACTTATATGAAATGTTCATATATATTTTTAAAGTTTGTCGAACTATAAAACAGTCTTTTAAATTTTTACATAAAGCAGATAAAACATTTCATACACTCTATGAAAATTATATAACTTTAATGAAATGTTTCATTTATGTTATGAAAGTTTGTCATATAATTTAAAAAAAAAAACTAAAGGCAACAACTTATGAACCTTTTTTAAGGTCCTTATTCGGCAGTTCAAATATCAACTCCAGATCTGATAGCAACTTGTTTTCTTTCTATTTCCAGGTAATTAATATCAATTTTCCTTTTACTTTCGGCATAAGAAACACGCCAAAGGGAAAACAAAAGGGGAACATGAAAAACAATCTAATTAAAGAAAATGTGGCGGAAAGTACAGAAAACAAAAATTCAAAGAAATCTTATAAAAACACAACAGAGCGATAAAAAAGAAATCCAAAGAAGAATATGCAAGCGAAAAAAGAAACGAAAGAGCGGCTACACACACAGACACATAACAACTGATACGGATACTAGGCGACGACATACAGACATACATGGGCTGGCCTATAGACTTGGTTATTACGGTTAAGCCAATAAAAGTATATTGACCACACTGAAGCAGTATAAACCAGAGCAGGGGGTGGGGGGGCCAAAGGAGCTTAAGGGATTGAGTTAATAAACACAAGTGGACGAAAAACAAAAAAACTGTACAAAGTGTTTATGACTTTAGACTCGTTTTTCTTTTGAACGCAAACAAACTGAAAACGACAATTGTCTTAAATTGATTTTAAGCCAATTAAAAGTAACGGTTATGGAGGACAGCGACTCACATGGAACTGATTAAAATGTCCCTTTTGGGGCGGACTAACAGACCCACATTCGAAAAGTCAAATGTTTATATTGAATTACTTAAATTTCTTGCGAAGCGAATGCCAAGCAAATGGAATATGCCTATGAAATGAAATCATAAGAAATTGATATAGTCATACAGAGGAACGCTCCATGGTCTGCTAGAGACGCACACATACTCATATAGAATTAATTGGAAAGGCAAAACAAATACGCACATAATATAAACCTACTTGACTTTCCTGGACTAGCTACAGCGTTCAACAAAAGCCAGCAAGTTTGTTTTTTTTGGAAGAAACACACAAATTATAGGATGGATGACATCAGACGAGAGTTCTTTTGTCTTGATTTCCTGGAAGTAATTAAAACAGAATTGTAACATTCAACGATTTTACCCTCCTCCACCCTTTAACCCTCCTACAGGGTTCCAAGGAACACTAGTTTACATTGACGAAACTTTTGGAGTAGTATCGAAAAACAAGAAGCTTAATATTACAAAAAAAAGGTTGTAGTAACTCATATGGTTTGGGAGGGGGGAGTGTATTGTCATATTGTTGTTTTAGCAACACCTTGTTACAGGGTGTCTTTTATATACAATTGATTGAAGGCACTGCATGACAACTTGATTGTTTTCTAAGAATATATTTTTTTATATATGTTCAAAAATGCCTAGCTAAGATGATACTCGTATACAAATAAGGACAATAGTAAGACAAAATTGGCAAAGTAACTTTAAGCGGCATCCTGCACTTTATTGAAATGTTTGCGAAGTTTTCGAAAAACCTTGTAACAGGGTGCCATTTATAGCAACACAATTTTGAAAGGAATCCCTTTTAACTAAATTGATTTTGATGATTAGATTACAATAGAACACTTCGCAATATTTATCGGAGACTATAAAATACATATATATTATTGATCGCCGTACAATTCTAAGACGATCTAGCCATGTCTGTACGTCTGCCCGCGTGTCTGCTAAAAACACGATAAAGGTCAAACGAACTAACCTACATATAATGCTGAAGTTTTGCATGCAGGTTATAGGTTAGGATCATATGCATTTGAGGTGAGGATCATATGCTGTTTGTGATTGAAAATGATCTAGGAAAAAATAAACTTTTATAAGTATATGTTCAACGTTGGAGGATAAATAAGACTCGGCCTGGTTTTCGTCTTTACTTATTGATAATAAACTTGTAGTTAAGAAGAAATTGTAGGAGTATGACCAGAACAAAAGAAGTAAAATTAATTGAAGGGGCCTTCTTAATGCAATCATAATAATACTTATAATATCAAGTCAGTCAGTGAAGTTGTCGACACACCTTGTAACAGGGTGTCATTTCTGCGAAACGCAAGCTATTAAACACATCCTAAGATCCTGTGCAGAGCTATAACCATATCTAGAGAATCTTGATGTTGCTAGAATATTTTTCTCTCTCGCTTAGCATCCGCATTTAAGAGAATATAGAAAGCCAAGTAAAGCCATTCAGCTTTAGTGTATGTTGAGAATTAAAAATCGAAATACTGTCACATCTGATATGTGAAGCATATTGATCATGCCAATTGGCATATTATCAAGGAAATAGACTATAAATTGTAGATGGGCGATGTGCATTTTCTTTGCAATAGTGTAGAAAAACACACTTCAGTAACGCACAAATTCTCGGCGTTTATTTTTCCATATTCGTTTGTACAAAATCACAAGAAGAACGCTCGAAAGAACGGAAAACACTAAATTGGCATACTTTAAACACTAAAACCTCATTCCAAAAATGATTTTAACTCAACGCTCGATTAAGCTCAAATCGCCCATCTTATACAGTTTATAGTCTTTGATCAAGGAGACTGTTATCATCTCGTCACTACCAACGACTTTGCAAGTAAGATATTAAAATCTTATCTATGTATTTAACAACTTTTCTATAAAATTCATTAGCTATTCAGAGCTGACATTAGACAGTAAGCCTGGTCTGATTTGAGAGAAACTCCCCCTGTATATTATCCTAAACAAACGCTGCAGCCAAAAAGCGTTATCTGATAACTATTACGCAAAATGCAGACAGGGAAGAGCAAATGCTTATAAATGTATGCTGACATCCAATGCTGCTACTTTGACCAAATTCAAATGAAAAAGGTTATGCTTATGCAATTATACCAGTAGTGGCCAAAGTAGGTTGATATTAGTTGTAAATTTACGGATTTGAAAATTGAATTGAATATATGTGCGGACAGCTCCAAAAGGGCACGTACATGTATCTTCTGGTATAAGTTGCAGCTACCCTTAGGTGTGATTATATTTAGCCTAAAAAATCCAAAAATATACGAATTCCGAAATGGATCAGCGATATAAGGTCGGCAAATTCTAAAATATGTCTAGCAGACAATTTTACCTAAAATGAGTTATTGTTAAACTACGGTATTGATAAGCTTCTTAATTTCTAAGACTGACCACGACTTGCAGGACAGCAAATCTTCATCATGAAAAAAATATATATAAACGCGTTGTATAGTGAACATCATCCCATGTCAACCGATTCATTAGAAAGTGTATATTTTTTCAGTTATCTTCGATTTGGAAAACATTCTTTTCAATGATAGAAATTGTGGCTCAGTTTTCACGTATTTTTCTTATAATTAATAATTATTGACAATAAGAAACACTTTTTTCCATCGTCGCTTTGTAATAGGGTGCCACTTAAGAAACCAAAATGTACAGACTAAAAAATGATCAACAATTTCATTACGGTAATCGTAATGGATAGTAAAAAATTTGTTCCTGATCAGCAATAAACAAATCTACAAATATTATTCCTCTCTTGATCAATGTTACCCGGTAACAGGGTGTTTGTACTTGGGATTTTGAATACTTTCACCATGTGACAGGGTGGCATGAGAATGACAAAATAGGTAAAAAATAAAACTATAACAGGGCGTTGCATGTAAAATCTTTCATAAACCAAATGTTAATTCTATTTCTACTTCTATTTAAAAAGTAAACACACATTTAATAAATATATTACAAGTTCCATAGTTGTTTCAATAGAATATAAGTTAAGGTCTCATAATTTTTGGGGAATTACAATTCCCCAAGTCAGCCGATGATCCGTCATTTCCTATCGACATTATCAAATATAAAAGCCCCTCTCTGTTTATACTACACCACATTTGTTTTACTTCCATCAAAACGTAAGATATACAAAAATATCACACAACTGAAATCACGGCACGTGTCAATGCGGGAAATGACATGGGGTACACAAACTCGTACGTTATGTCAATATTTTTACCCAAATGTCCTTCAAATCTAATTCGACATCCTTCTGGACAAACACGTACGCGCTCGCATATCAAATAAACGAGGGAAAGACAGAAACATAACTGCCCCAACTCCGCATGCACCGCTTCGTCATCCTCCACCACCCACGTCTCGGGCGTAGTCGAACTCCTTCTGGGTAACGCTTTAACTGCCAGTTAATGTACTTTTAATTTCCCCCCGTAAATTCTTGTAAACATGGAAAACACGGCACTCGGCAAAAAATACCAAATGACGGAAATGCTCGTACAATGAAGGCAAGAACGAACACTGCGGAAAAAAACTTGCAGCGGGAAAAAACCAACATGGACAACATGGCGTCATTGTCATTATTCTCTATTACGATTTTTTTTTCCTCATTTCATTCTGTTCTATTTCCATTCAGACCGTTTTTTTCGACTGATATATCGATAGTGTCTAGTTTTGGCGACGTAGGAGTGACGGATAGGGATAGAGCGAGAGTGGGGAGTGTTAAGTTCGTCGATTGGGGAGACGCCAGTGTTTCTATTATAGCTTGTTTGTTCGTTCAACCTAAGGCACAGTAAGGCGAAACTACAAAAAAAACGTCACAAGCAGTGGTAAAAATTAACTAACTAATTTGTGGAATACATTCCATTTTTACAACCCTTGGATTTTTACAACCCAATTTCAAAAAGTCTTGGTGCCACCATTTGTCCTAATGGAATATTCAATATCACATACTTAAATTTAGTTATCGATTAGTTATTGAATCTTTTTACTGCAGTATTTTCATAAGTTTGTTATCGATATATATATCCATTCGATAACAAACTTATGATTAGGGGTTCTTCTTATTTTTCCAACCTAATTTTTTCAACTGACAAAAAGTCTTCTACTATAAACTGGACTAAAATTGAGGATGCCGTTCTCCAGTTCATGCTGTTAGAAACCGATTTTTTTGGTATCGATAATTCCAGTCCCGATAGAGTATTGGTATCAATACTTTTCACTTGAGTATTTTAATGAGTATCGATACTCTTATTCGATTTCAGTGCGGGATATTCTCACCACGCACCCAGATCTTCTACAGTATAAATCGGCCGACACTCAGCGATTATAGTTACTAACATAGAAATATCAATCCTTAAGGCGGGCCGCCAAGGTGTAGTTAGTGTAGGTGGCTATCACACATATATGCAAGGTTCTAAACCGGACATTTTAAAATTTAAGATATCGATATAATGTTTTCGAGCGAATTTAAGCGAAAATTGGCCAGAGGTACCTTATGATCCGACCAGCCCTGGTCTTAGACCACCTTTCGTTCCCTACCTTAGATCTCTTCTAACTTCAGATTAAGATGGAATGTAAAAAAGAAAGTGCACGCATATTCCAGATCCATTAAAACAGTCAAGGCTGCCTCATGTCATGTATATCATCAGCCTTGGCGTTCCCAGGAAAGTTCCAGTTCCCTTCATCCAAATCAGGATTCTTGAATTAAGGATTGAAAATATTTGATCGAAGCCTGGCTATCAGAGCATACCGCTAGCGTGTTTGACACTTACTCCCAGCTTCTGCGATTGCCATGTCTATTGCCTAAAAAACGCCACCTATAAGTCAAATCAATAATTTTTATCCTGGTTTCCTAAAGTACACCATTCCGAACACTGAATGCATCCTCGTCAGTCAGTTACTTGGGTGACGAAGTTCTTTCCTTAAACATTCGCCACGTTTCCTGTCTTGAAAGCAGGGTAATATGGAACTGAATTCCCAACAGCAGAATAACCTGGTTTCTCTGGCCGACAATAGAGTGAAAAGGACTAGGACTAGGATGTCGACGCTTATAGGAATTCTCACGGGACACTGCTTAATCGGGATTTTGGTGGGGCCTATGGGCAGGAGTCAGTGGAGCTTTTGCAATGCAAAGGTCTTTAGAAATACAGACTGGCCTATCTGGGCAGTAGATATTCTAAAAGTAGTCCAAACAGAGTGGATCGTATAGGAATAACTCACAATGACCACTGTTGAAGCTGTTCTGAAGCAAAAGAATCAGTAAAACATCTGCTCGACCGCTGACCAAGTCCACAGGAACGAAGACTCTCATATTTTGGGAGGAGGAAAAATAATGTTAGCTTGTAGCTGACGTCTTTATTCAAATTAAGTTGAATAAAGTTCTTATTTAGGCTTTCTAAATACTCACTCAGCCTTCTCTTATTCTCAAACTTGCAGCTTTCCATCTCCTGGCATTAAATGGTATCATAACGGGCTTACATATGGCATCCGACTGAGTCCAGCTCTTAAGATCGGTCAGCTTATTCAATCTAACTTTACCTAAACTCATTCCATGATAGTAAATATAATTATAATTTAAAAACAAACGGTAGGTTCCTAGTTTAAGCAGTAATAACAGAATCACCCAGTAACAGGGTGCACATTAACCAAAATTCGCCAGGTTAACAAAAAAAAAACAATTACAGGGTGTATACTTTCAGTGTTAGTTTGTAGTACACAGAGAATAAACTTTGGTAGAGTTAAAAATTTAAAAAAACATTCCCTTGAATTTTTTTCCGACAACCCCTGGACAAATTTTATTCACTAACTTTCTTTGTAAATTACTTTGGTAGCCAAAGAGAGTGGTTAGAAATAGCATTATCCCTCACCTATACCATGGATCCATAATAGGCTTACAACTTATTTGATTTTGACTTACTGTGCACCATTGCCGCCACGATAGCTACAGCTACAATTCCTTCCTTCTAACTACGCCGGTATGGTAGTTTCACTCTTGTTCCTGAACAAAAGCTATAAATGCACAGAAAACATTTCGACATACAATGGGGAATACTACGAGTACTAAATAAAGCACTGTAAAACAAACAAAAATAGCCAACTATACATCACATCTACACCGTCATACATAGCTAAACCATGGCGATGAGGCAAAAGGAGTTTTAAGCCATTTGGGTTCGGGGGTTTTATGTAGGTTTTGGTATCTCAGAAACGACCAGCATTATGTAAATACATACACACTTGTACTAACTACAAGCCAAACAACTAAAAAGCTTGCAGTAGCAGCAGGAGTAGCGGCACCAATACTAACACCAACAGCTTATAGCTTACATATAACATATTGAAGAGCTTTAGCCAAAACTACCGGGTATTTAGTATGAACGCTATAGGGTAGATTTGCTAGTGGCAGTATAGATTTTAGTGGCGACCTCACCCGCACCACTCACTGGAAATTTAACTATTGTTGTAATTAACTTAATACAGTCTAATCGTTAGCTTTTTTGCTGTAGTTGCCTTTCATTTTAGCTCTGCTCTATCGTTTCGCTTTTCCTGCGAGCAAAGTTTTTGTTCTGTGAAATTTATTTGCGTTGTACCTATCCTTGCAAGACGATAAAAGTCTGATTGTAATGAAGGCAAAAAGAGACGGTGACGTCTAACATGTTTCCCCCATCTCTGATTACCAATGCACTTTATTGAAGTTCAATTTGATAATGGCAAGGGTTTGAAATTAAACCGATGGGAAGGAAGGAACTCAGTAACAGAAATGACAGTTGTAAGGAAAAAGTAAAATGAGTAAAAAATTGTATGGAAATACGGTGGTTTGAAATCCTCGGGTAGGATCAACGAATTTATTTCAGCGGGGGTGTTTCACCTGCTCAATATTGGTGTTCTAAACTTGTATTGAAGTTACTCGGTTAACAAGTGCTTAAGAAACGAGTAAAAGTTATCAGACTTATTTTTCCCACAATCAGTCTTACATGACACACCCTGCTAGATAAAAACATATGTTTTTCTGAAATCAATGCTTAGAGGTCTTATCGGCGAATTTGTTTCGGGTTCATATGCAAGAAATATAATAGGTGAAAATATAAATAATTAAATTGGAACCAGAACGGCGGTTTAAGAGTACCTAAACCCAATTTAAAAACCAAAACCAGCGGTTTAGATTTGCTTTAAATCACTGCCCTGAAGGAACTCAATTTCTAAAATGGTTTGCATCCCTTTTACTGAAAAGATGTTTTAAAGCAACCACCAAACATTCTGTACGCAAGTTTATGCAAAAAAGTTCCGTTAAGTACATTTCTATATCAACCGTTTTGTTTACAAGCAACACTTTTGCATCTGGAGATTGGAAAACCCGAACGTGCCCATCGATAAGGCAATGCAATCACAGAGAGTGCAATTTAGGTTTGGATTTTGGAGTGGTGTAATCGTTGACCAATTGTTCTCTGTCAAAATGTTGTTGGGCACCATTCGGGCCAGTCACATGATTGAAGTCGGTTCCATAGATGATGTTAATATGGGTTCTATAGAATGCAACTAAAAGTATAATCATGTAAAAAAGGTTGTTATTTTTGTTGTAGCAATAACTGTGTACCGGGGTGACAGCCCTTGGCCGAAGAAATGCTCTTCGGGTCAATCCGGTCCCTATAACCGGCTGTCGTGGGATTGCTAAAATAAATTATATCAAAACTTAAAAACGTCTTTAAGTTTAACGTAGGGACGATACTAAAGTGCAAAAAGGTCTGTGTTTAGGCCCTTGTGGCACATGTGTCCGTACCTAATCTCAGCCAACACTTCAAAATTAATCTACGATGAGTGGCAAAATTTTATTTAATTCAAGTACCTTTATGTCAATAATTATTTGGTAATAATATGGACACAAAGTCTACGTATATGTGACAGCGCATAGAGAAAGGGACCTAAGGGTAAAAAAAATCAATTTTCATTGTTTTTCTTTTTTTGATGTGGACAACATCTGAGCATCGAATGAGACCGTTCCCATGCCCCAAAAATGTTCCCTCCCAGAGATATGCGCGTTTTATGAAAGTGAAGTCGACGATTCTAAGCGCAAATAGAAAGGGACCTTATCTTTAAAATGAATCTCCTGAACAAAACTTTTCATCAACTTTTCGCTTTTTTTTATGTGGACAACATCTGAGCATCGAATGAGACCGATCCCATGCCCCAAAAGTGTTCTCTCCCAGAGATATGCGCGTTTTATGAAAGTGAAGTCGACGATTCTAAGCGCAAATAGAAAGGGACAAAACAAAACTGGTTTTTAGCCTTAGGTCCCTTTCTATTTTGCGCGTCACATACATGTACAATTCAGAATTATAAATTGATTTAAAACATTTTTTTATTGATTTTGCATGAATTAGTCTTTTTCATACAGACTTCAGGGGAAAAATATTTGTTGGGGCTCTTTATATTAAGGTTACGATATTGACTATTAATCGCCCGTTTGGATCATGCGGTACCTTTTTTGGGCCACGTGATCCAAGAATGTCCACTTTTATTGTATGTAGTGCGTCTCACCTGGCAGTACCCCCCTAACCATTATTCCTGCACTAAAAAAGTGTGATTTGTTAAGGAAATAGTATTATGATTTAAAGGACATACAAAATTAGAGGATCTTAGACTGATTTGTTTCACAGCTATCGTACTTTCCACAGACACAAGGATGGACATGGCTTCATCGTCTTGGAATGTTATGACGATCAATAATGTATATATTTATAGGGTGTCCGATCAATATTTTATGGTGTTAAAAATGGAATGACAAATAAATATATCATTCACCCTTCGGTAGAGGGATAAAAATATTTCCGCAATTTGTGGTATATTTGTACAACCTGTTATTTGTAAAACACCCTGTGCTCTATTGTGAATCATTGATTCAGCAAAAATAAATGTAAACAACAAAAAAGTAAACAAATGTCTGAAATCGACGGCAGAAGACTCGTAAAGTTGTGCGACCCGTAGTATACAAGTATATAGCGAACTTAATCCACATTCGGCCTTAAAAATGTTTTCTACATTTAGATCGAGGTTTGTATGGAGGTTATTCCAGTCTGAACTTAAGCAAGATTGAACCCAATATCTTGATTTAAGAGGAAACCGGGAAATTATGAAAAAGTAAACAAATGGCTACGTTCGGACGAGGTCGACGGAATAAGACTAGTATAGAAGCTTTTCCAGTCTAAATAAACAATGCTGAACTAAATCAAGGTCACACCACAAATCTCGATTCGAAAGCAACCCGTCAAGGATACTTCTATTGGCGCTTTAGCAAACATGTACCAATATAGATCAATTTTGCCGAGGTAAGTTACCGATGGATGAGATCCAGAGGTGCAGAACTTGACCAACAACGGACTTCGTATGTGGCTTCAATGGAGACAGGGCCTTGAATCGAGAAGGTTACTTTTGCACTTGACCAAAAACGGACTTCATATGTGGTTTCTATAGCGGCAGGGCCTCAAATAGAGAAGGTTGCGTTAGCAAGGGTGACACAAAAATACACCTTCACCTAGAAACCCATGGTGTAGCGAATCACGTAATGCCAGGATTACAGCGTTTGGCCAAAGATTGCTGCTTCGGATCAAACTGGTACAAAAACCGGATGCCGTTGGATTGAGAGATCCATAGTTGCTGCTGTTATTGTAGCGGCAACTGTTTGTCGGGGTTACTGCCCTTGGCCAAGGAATTCCTACTTCGAGTCAATCCGTTCCATGGAACCGACTGTCTTGGTATGCGGAAAGAACTAATTTGAGTTTATTGATGTAAAAAAATAATTTGAAAATAGCTCTCGAACTCAAAAAGATAAAGAAAGGTATAAAGAAGTATAATTGATATTCAACTACTCTTTTTATTCTGTTGTTGTTTTCGACACCCTTTTCCCTTTTCATTTAGTCATCATTTGCCTCTAAGGAAAAGTATTGCATCCAGCGGGCTGATCTTAGCCATAACAGCAAATTCTTCGGATAATCTTTCCCCCAGCCCCTTTGATTTGTGGCGCTGTAAACTGAGGCAGTGACGAAGAACGCCTATTTTCCTCCTCATACTGGCTGCAGAGATCAGTTCTTCGATCTTGAAGTCCTGCCGAGCCGAGAAGGTATAATTTTGCACACCATGAAATGGATCAAGTTGTGGGTCGACTGGACCAAAGCTCTAAAAACCTTAACTGAACCCCAACTATAAAAGTGGCTTTAAAGTGTAACTTTAATCTAAAGGCTTTGAACATCGTACTTTGCACTTTTAAAATATGGATTTGAAAAGAAAAGAATAGACTGCGCAGTTTCCTGAAAAAGTACATTCTTTAGAAGAGTTACACCCAGTAATTTGGAAACTATGCTTAGTTTTGTAAACGGCCTGTTGTGGCTCAAGGGCTGTTGTCTACAAAACTTTTAGCATAACTTATCATAGACAAAGGACAATTGCAATGGACCCTCTCTGAGTCACCGAAAGGATGTACGATTTGCTGACTTAAACACAAGTACAAAAGGCCGCCGTGGTGTGATGGAAGTATCCACGACGATCATGCCAGTAAACCCAGGTTCCAGAGAGTTTCAACTTGCAAATGATGGCGTCTTTACGAGTAAGAGATTTATCTCTAAGCCATGTAAAAACTATTTTATAAAAATGCATTAGACGTTCGCAGCTGGAGTTAAACAGTAGGTCCCGGGTTAGTGAGTTTAAGAATCGTTCGCAGCTCACTGAATTAAGAGAAGTTCCTCCTTGTTCCTGTGGGACTTAAATAAGTAAGTACAGGAGGCCCCTGCTGAGATGATGTAAGCTAGGGTTAATGACCCAATAGCAGTAACAGAAGTTACAACTCTCACACTAAGTAAAGTGATAAGACCAAAGCTGATTGTATCTTTACAAATTTTCCTAAAATCAATATTTAAAATTTTATTTCTTTTTTAGTGTCTCTTCCCACCCTGCTGGACTTCTTCAAAGCTTTGTCTTTTCTTTCCTCCCATTCAAGCTTTGCAAAGATATTCAAAATCCTTCTTTATGGAGATGGTTGGGCGGTTATACTGCCACCGAAGAAAGGCGATTTTCTTTGTTATTAAGTAATTTTTATGTTAATAATGACTTGAAGAACATATACACAGAGCACAATGAAATTCAACAATAAATTTACACTTCAAAGCTTTACAGCCAATAAAAAAAGAAACGGGGAACAAAAAGCGTTGTAGGGAAAAAGTCCTAGTCCACAAAGCCGAGTGGGTTGGAAGGGGCCCGAAGAAGACAAAGGCAACGGTGACAGCCAGTAAAAAGGAGATTTTCAACAAAACCCACAAAAGAAAGAAAGAAAGAAAAAAACAACGAAAAGAAACAATAATAATGAATCCTTAGAGATTTCTCGACAAGGAATTGTGAATTTCCTCCTCCACGACCATTGATGTATTTTTTGTTGTTCACATGCATTCCCGTTTACCATAGCAATTTTAGACGAGTTTACTCGATTTTGACTTTAACTCAATGCACGCTTTGTTTTTTTGCCTTTGCCTTTTTTTGTACGTCATCAATGAATGGCTACTTATAAAAATATTGGCATAAATTATGAACAACATTACACTTCCGTTCATTCGATGCCAGAAGATGGTTGGTGGCCGCAATGGCTGCAAAGTGGATAAAGGAAACCCCCTTTGAACCAAAGAAGCAGAAGAAAACGAGCAGGACAAAAAAAAAACGAACGGTTAAGGCAGCTAGCAGGTCTATAAAGGATGTCATATCGATAAGGATCAAATGATGGTTAAAAGGGGACCCAACACAAACTGCCTCACTAATACATATTGAGTATATGTACTCAATACTCTCGTATTCCAGTGCTACGGCCGGCACAAGGAATATAGGCTGGCGCTGTCATTTCTGTGGCCATTTCTTGTTTTACAGTTCATTGAGCCGTGTTGATGGGTTGGCTGCCTCGTTTTAGATGCGTTTCTTTAGATAACCGCCAAGTTTGTTTGAATGAAGATTCATCTAGAAGAAGAGCAGCCATCTAACTATGCAAATGACTGCAAATCATTTCCAAGTTGAAGAGGAGCGCCATGGCGTATGAAGCCTGTGGAAATAAAAAAAGGACCTGGCCGGGGAGGGGGTGGAATGAAAAGAACTACTTATGATTATACAACTAAGATTACAGAGAAGATATCAATTGCAGAAGTCATTTAGTGTGTTTTTTTTATTTGTTTCGTTCTTCCTCTTTTCTTAGAAAACTTCATTAATTTCTTTTGCAAGAAAATGCCTTTTTAAAGGCTCTGGCCGGCCGGTGGGTGGCAAAATTCATTGAAGCTTGTGAAGACTTTAAAATGGAGGGGAGGAAAGTATTTGCCGTAGCTAAGGAAGGTATCTTTAGCTGGATTCATCAATATTCTTGCCTCAATGTCACCTGGATCAATTGAAGTTAATAGAAAAAGCGAAACGAAAATGGTCAGCAAAAAAATAAGAGTATGAAAAGTCTAAAATCGGGCGGGACCAACTGTATGATAAGCTCAACATACTCTGTAGACTTCATAGTGTCGATATATGAAATCATAAAATGATGTACTCTGTCTAAAAGATATAAATCGTTTATGTTGTACAGATCACAATTGCACGAATCAAATGAAGTACAATTTTACATACTCTGAACGGTTAGATCGGAGGTATAAGAGCTATATGAAACCTTGAGCGCTTAGGTCGATTGTTAACAATAATGATCCTGAGTGCCTCAAATACGCCACAAACCAAATGACATTGAAATCTTAATCTTTTGACTGTTAATTCTATGGACCGGAGTGACCCGTGGCTGGAATTCTTCGACCAAACGCTGGTACCTCGGCACATTGATGCCAGTACAACAGCATAAACATTGAAGTCCCATAAAGTTTTCCGCTGTGAAGTTGATCAAACCTCAAATTGGAAGGTACGTTTGTAATTGAGGCTACGTGAAAGCATGGACCGATCTGGACGACTTTAAACAATATTTATCCTGTGTGCAAAACAAAACCACTGTCCATATTTTATTGATATCTAATGAAATTTACACTCGTTGAGTCAGTTGAACCCCCTAATCGGTTCATATTTGCGACCTGTACTTTGATTATGAATAAATATGGTCAGGCGGATATGTCTAAAATAATTCTAAATTGATCGAATTAATATGAATGGGTCTTCCACACTTCCTTTTGGGTGTTACAAACATCAGCATTAACTTATAATACCTCTAGGAAGAAATTATAAAAATGTAAGCTGTGCGGACTCACACGACAGCGATTTCTTAAAATTTTCTAGGATACCAAGATGGCAAACTATTCTTTTAATACAACACACCACAAGAGGACAGCATAAGGAAACTACTAGAAAACTTTTCGAGACTTGTTGCTCAACATTTGAGGAAAAAAATTAAAAAGGTTTCTGGTCACAGTCACTTAGGGGACACTCTGGATTACACAGAACGATAGATAATATTTGCCCTGTGCTAGACTTAACAAAAACTCCATTGTAATTGCCCTTGGCAGGGCAGTTTAGTGTTTTACAGAACCATTCTTTGGTATCCGAGCGATGGATAAATTATAGAACTGGTGCCTAAAGCCGGCTTTTTACAAAAAAGTTTTTTAATAAGCGTCTTATAGTGACTAGAAAATCTGCCAAAATGGCAAAATATTCGTAAAAGAAATAAAAAACATCATAAAACGACAACATAAGGCAACTACTCGAAAAATTTCAGAGACTTGTTGCTCTATATTTGACGGAAAAACTTAGACTGGTTGTTGGAGGCATTCTCTGACGAGACACTAGATTACATAGAGCGATAGATAATTCTTGCAACGTTAGTGTACCTAGCCCCCGTGCTAGACTTCACAAAAAACCCATTGTAATTGCCATCGGCGGGGCGGTGTAGTGTTTCACAGAACTATCAATCCCACGACAGTCGGTTCTATGAACCGGATTGACCCGAAGTAGCAATTCTTCGACCAAGGGCTGTCACCCCGGCACACAGTTGCCGCTACAACAACAACAGAACCATTCTTTGGTATGCCGGCTATAAATAACAGATAGAACTATGATCTGGATCCGGCTTTTTACAGAAAATTTTTTAATACGCGACTCATATAGATTTCAAAAAGGTGGAGTGTTTTTCATCCGACTTGCTGTCCGTAGACAAAGCCGAACAACTTCTCTAACAGGGCTTACCTGCCAAATAAGGTATGTATTTCATCAAGGGGGTGCAACAGTCACCGTTCAGGTGAAATCCAAACTGGTTCAGAGTTGTGAAAGTCAACATAACAAACTAGTCTTTAACACTCTGTAGGGTTCCACGAACCAATCAGGGCTTTCATAGAAACCAATTCTGTAACTATTGGTTTTGAAAACGATAAGAAAAAATACTTTGGTGTCATAAAAACCAATGTTCAGCAACAGCTGATTTGAACATTGGTTTATTTACATTCGAAATGGACAAAACCAACTTGGTTTCATGAAACCAACATTGTTTTGCAAAAACGACAATTAACAAAACCGACATGGTTTCTATGACAGCCCTGTATAAAGTTGAAATATACGAAGTAGCAGATGAACTGACACGGTCTAAGGATGTTGGCACCTCTGAAAAAAACGTACCTGGATTTTGACCAATGATAAGCAAATATGGTCTAGGACCGAAAAGTGTAATATTGCCAGGGCTGTGTGGGTAAGGATGTTGGCACTTCAAAAAAAAACCCGTATCTGCGCCCTTAACGGTCCGTAAATAATACGGATTTTGACCAATGATAAGCAAATGTGGTCTAGGACCGAAAAGTGAAATATTGCTAGGGCTGTATGGCCTTAACAAGGCAGTGACTGAAGCAAAGTCCTGGTAAACTGGAACAAAAGTGGAGTAAAGGTGCTCGTATGTGCCCTAAAGTGGCATTGTATGGTTAGGGCAATGCTTAGATAATACCACCCTGTGAAGTAATACCAAATGCAAGTTCCACAGGCTGTATGGACCAGTGAAGAGGTGTTTTTAGCGTGGGTTTAAGTCCCGCTCTATTTTCTAATTCCACCAGGCAAATGTCTTTCGACGATTTTCCCCTCGCAGAAAAAAGTAATAGTCGAATGCGGAGGAGATTAAGGATGCGGAGAATATTAAGTCAGTGGAGCAGATGTTATCTACATGCCCGTATCTCCAGCAAAGACGAAAAAAGTGGGCCATGGCGTAAGAAGCCTGTGGAAATGGAAAAATGATCTGGCTGGGGAGGGGTGAAATGAAAAGAACTACTTCTGATTATACAACTAAGATTACAGAGAAGATATCAATTGCAGAAGTCATTTAGTGTGTTTTTTTTGTTTCGTTCTTCCTCTTTTCTTAGAAACCAGGATGCGGAGAATATTAAGTCAGTGGAGCAGATGTTATGTACATGCCCGTATCTCCAGCAAAGGCGAAAAAAGTGGGTTGTGGAGGTACTCTCTTGAAGATATAAAAAGAGTTCTACTTCGGCAAAAAAGATCAGCTGAATTTCACAAATGGTTTATGGTGGCTCCTACGGAACTTGTAGCTTAAGTGCTGAAGAAAAACCTTCGCGGGTTTAGAAACAGCTGTACAGGCTGCCTGGCAACCGTAGCCAATACATTTCACTAATTTGTTAGTTGATTCTGAAAAAGGAACAACAAAAAGGTCTCGAACCAGAATAAAAACAGTTCAAGTCATAGTAATTGATCACGTAATCACCCCGTTTTTGTTCCTATTTTTCCGGGAAAATAAACCTAATTGTGACAATCGTCAAAAATGCTTAAAAATTGTTAAGTGTGCTGGCCTCAGGTCATATAATATATTTAGAATAGTTAAAAATTCTAGAAAAATACAAAGTATATTAGAAAAACATATAAATTAAAATTCTATAAAACTATGTAATACCAATACCAAATGGAAACAATAAACATATGTTAGTAATTGATCATAGATAAAAAAATGAACCCTGTATAGGACTCGGAGTGCAGTGCATGCCAATTTTAAAGTTTGACACAGTTGCAAGTTCTTCTAAGCAAACATAATCGAACCCTACCGACATCACATTCGGGAGCTTTACTTTTAGTGCTCTCTTAACTGGATGATCCTGTTCCCCGTAGTTTTTCTACCCCATAGAGCAAATATGGAACCAGGTTGTATTTGAAGATAGGATGTTCATAACGTATGCCAGAAAACGTCCGTGACAGAAAAAATCTATAGGTCAATGGAATGGAATAAGTCAAATTCCTTTTTTACGCCTAAATTTGTAGCCATAATCAACATATTTGTTGGGCCACAATACATCAGCTGATTTGTTGGCCCACAATACATCGGCTGGATGGCTTAGAAAGGGTTCATTGTATCCATGATAGAATTGTAAACCCTTGAAAAAAAAAACTTAACTGGTATGTAATGGCGACAAAACCATTCAAATCGATGTCGATTCGATATTTAAATGTTAAAATTTCGGTATTTAAATATCAATTGCATGATTTTCATCCTTTTACATTTAACCGAGATGGAATAGTATGAAACATGATTTAAGTTGAGCCTTATCAATAAACTTTTGGTTTGAAAACTCAAATCAACAGACAAACGAGAAAAAACCGATGTCCTTCACATATCAGAATATTTTTTGACATTTCCCTCTCCCCCATAAAAATCATTTGGAAAAATGTTCCATTTCAAGAAAATATGCTTTTGTTTGAGCTTTATCAATAAACTTTTGATTTGAATTCAAATCCACAGAGAAACGAGAAAAAATCGATGTCCTTTACATATTAGAATATTTTTGATGCCATTTCTTTTGGAAAATGTTTCCGTTTTATATAAGAATATTGAAATTTTATTTAAATTGCTCTCAAAAACAAGAAAATCTTCACAAAATCTTGAAATCCATGGCCTTACAAGGACAAAAACTACATTTTTTAGAATTTTGACTAAACATAATCCACAAACCGGCTCCCCTTGATTCCTTTTCAATTCAGCAGCTGGTTTACATATCTATCCAGATAGGACCACATTACTTTTGAGACACAGAATAGGGACCACGCACCAATCCAGACATATCCCGAAGATTCTCCATCCATTAGGGTTGAATAGGCAGCACTATCGTTGGTCATGATGTAGATTTCTTCTGTATTAATTGAATTTTCTTTGTAGAAAATCGAAATAAAATATTTTAGATTTTATTTTTCAAAAAATATGTATATTTGAAAAATTCTTGGAGCAGAAGCTTTACGACGTCTTTACAATAGAAGTGATAACAAATTGTGTGAAAAACGAAATGGGCAAACCGGAACTGAAAATCAAGGCCTACTGAGTTCAACATAACAATAGACGTTTTTCAATAGAAGTTTTTGGGAAAAAAATAAATTTTGAAAACAGGTACAAAGTAGTTTACAGTGGAAATTGGTTTGATTTGAAATTGGTTTGATTTGAAAACACTGTTTCCATTAATTGTTTAAAAGTGTTATCAGTTAAATTGTGTTTTTAAATTTAGTTCTTAAAATGGAAAAAGAAAAAAAAATTTAATGCAAATTTGGCTATTTAATATAATAGCCTATTTTGAACTGCTCCGTTAGAAGAAGAGCTTGAACACAAAATCAATTCAGTTTGGAAAGAGACATAAGGGCATATGGATTGTCCAACCATAATGCACGAAGTTAATTGTAAGTCATACCGTAACGTTGTTGTTGTTGTAGCAGCAAACCGTACCGGGGTGACAGTCCTTGGCCGAAGAATTATCCGGTGCGTAGAGCCGGCTATCGTAGGACCGTAACGTCAAAATATTTGCTGAACTTAATTCGGCATTTCTTTTTTTTCAGTGTTTGACGAATTGAGCAGTGCGTTTAGTTCATATCAAAATGCTCGTGCACTTTGTGATTTATTTGGTCAGCACAACCGACCAAATGTGTCCACAGGGGATTCAATACGAATCAGAATTGCCGCAAATGAGAAACCAAGATTGATTGTTGAAAAGCCGACCCACAAAGAGTGACTGTTTGGGGCGGTTTATGGGCTGGCGGCTTCAGCGGGCTGTTCTTTTTCGAAAATGAGGTCGGCCAAGCAGTTACCGTGAATGGTGTTTACTATTGCGAGATGATAACAGACGTATTGTGGCCAGAATTTGAGGATATGCACCTGGACGATATGCGGTTCCAACAGGTTGGTGCCACTTGCCACACAGCCAACGAAACAATGGCTCTTTTGGGCGAGAAATTCAATGGCCATGTAGATTGGCCGCCACGACCTTGTCATTTGACTCTATGGACTTCTTTGGGGATATTTTTTTTCTCCAATTTTATTTGCAATCTATTTTACAATAAAAAGCAAATTTGATAAACTTAAAACAATAACATGAGTTATTGATTCCCATCGGAAGCATTAAGAGAAATAGTGTACGTCAATAAGCCAAGAACAATTAAAGAGCTGAAGGATGAGATAATACGAGGGTTGCTATATATATATTTCTGGCCTAGGCAACACTAAGTGTTGCCTGGCGCCATCTGACATTTCGATTGGAAAGTTTGACATAGTTTAGCATAAACGTACTCAGAACGTTTTGACGTACGACCATTATTTGTGTTGTTTACAGTGACTTGAAAAAATCAATTAGGCAAAAAAAAAATGGAATTAACTCGTGAACATTTCCGTACGATCATTTTTCACAATTTTCGACGTGGATTTTCTCGACAAGAGTGCATCGATGAACTTAAATCATTGTATGGCGATGAAGCACCATAGTATAGCACTGTGAAAAACTGGTATAGTAATTCAATCGTGGCCGACGCTCGCTCAAAGACAAAGTTCCAGAGAACGTTTATAAGATCGTCACAGCTGACGAATCATGGATCGATGCATATGAGTCCGAAACAAAACAGCAATCGACCGTGTGGGTCTTCGAAGACGAGCCAAATCCAGCGACAGTTGTTCGTGGAAGAAGCACTTTGAAGCAAATGGTCACCTGTTTCTTCGGGAAAACTGGTCATGTGGCGACTGTTCCCCTTGAGCAACGTAGGACGGTCAATTCTGAGTGGTACACCACAATTTTTTTGTCTGAAGTCTTCGGAGAAATTCGAAAAACGAACGAGAGAAGACGAATCATTGTGCACCATGACAATGCGAGCTCTCACATATCGGCTCAAACCAGCGCCTTTTTGACCGGCCAAAACGTCGAATTGATGGGTCATCCGTCGTACAGCCCTGACTTGGCACCCAATGACTTCTTTTTATTCCCGCACATCAAGAAAGAAATGCGTGGTCAACGATTTTCGTTGCTAGAAGATGCTGTTGAAGCGTTCAAAAACCATGTTTTGGAGGTGTCTCGATCGGAGTGGAAAAAGTGCTTCGACAATTGGTTTGAGCGCATAATAAAGTGTGTAAATCATGCTGGAGAATACTTTGAAAAACTATTAAACCACTTTTGATGACAAATATTCGCATTTTCATTATTAGGACAGAAATATATATAGCAGCCCTCGTATGTCTCAAAGTCATTGAAAGTATGGACCATCGGAGAGAAGTATGCCTCTGAAGTCGCGAAGTCAGACATGGATCCTTCTACCACAATAAAAAATATAAAGATAATAATCTAAATTTTTTTTGTTTTAATTACAATTAACATCTTGCGTTCTAGTTGGACCACTCTATACTATAAAAATATTCATATTTTAAAACTTCATTTTATCCGATAAGAACAACCCAAATCAGACTACGATAATACTTCGCTCGATGTGGTTTGGACGACTGATCTTCGCTCGATAGCGGATAGGACCCACAACTTTTTGTTAACTGAGGCCTTGGCATTCGTTAACTGAACCATGATGTCTGTCAATAACGCACATGTTCAAAAAAAACGATATCCTACGGGAAATGCAGAGTTAATTACCCTGAATGAACCGAATCGAGAATGGGCGAAGACATAACCAGTCATAGAACTGGTTCGGTATGGATATAATGGTGTCAATTACTTGAATTTTCAAAGTCGTCAAATTTGCGGTATAACTTCGTAGATAAAACCACAGACAAAAGATTTTACATATCCGCGGATTTCAGCTATGTTTTACACAAAATCCACTTTGAGAGGATTTCTATTAAAATTTTGTATGAAAATTTACATTAAGATCAAATTTTTCAAACAATCAATCTAATCGTTAAATTAAACTGATGTGATGGATGGATGGGGACCGGTCCCAGTACCGGCCGTTTAATATGAAAAGAACCTGTTACTTTTACATGACATTGTCTTTGAAGGGAGTCAATCCTATCCATGGATGGATAGGATGGGTTCTTTGGTGGGTATTCTATGATGGGTGTTCTTTGATGGATACAATGACACGTTCGGTACCTGTCCTTTTTGATCAGTCCTGTTATATATCATATGGTATCTGAGTAGTGTCAATTGACTCCCTTCAAAGACAATGCCATGTAAAAATAACAGGTTCTTTTCATATTGAAGGGTCGGTACTGGGACCGGTCCCCATCCATGAGGGACCAATCACGTGACTGGTCCTGTACCGGTCCAATTTTCCGTAGGGTAATAACTCAACCATTTTTTACTTGAGACAAAACACTTTTTGATAACAGCCTCTTCAGAATGAAAAAACAGTAATTTTTATGACTGTTTTTGTTTTCGTTGAGTTGGGAAAACAACCTGGAAAACTGAAGGTCCCTAAACCTTAAAGGGGCATATTTTTAAAAATTTATGAAATGATTTATTTTCGAATTGTCTTTAAATTGTTTTACGTTTTTTTCACCCTTTGGCTTTACGACTTTTTTTTAGAAGAAAGAGAGAAGAATGCAATGGTTGATTTTTAAAGTGATTCGAAATCACAACTGTAGTAAAAGTAAATCAAAATTTTGATATTTTATGATGTCAGTCCATGCTATTTATAAAAATTTATGGAATATTCTATATTCAAATTTTCTTTAAACTCTTTTACGTTTTTTCACCACCTGGCTTTACGACGTTTTTAGAAGAAAGAGAGAATATTGCAATGGGTGATTTTTAAAGTGATTTTAGATCACAACTGTACGACAAAGAAATTAAATTTTTTAAATTTTATTTTAAAATCCTTTTGTTAAACAATTGAAATATACGAAGGATTTGCTAACTGATGCAAGATGACACTGCTGGAAAAAATTGTGGATAAAATGTCTGTGACCAGAGACAAGACACCCCAGTAAAGACCTCTGGCATATTGTTTCTACCTGTTGGGGAATGTCCCCTCTACTAACTAAGGTACGTTGCTCTTGCTAACTATTAGCAACTTCAAAATTCTTGCGTAAAAGGCAAAGCGTTGATATTTTGGATTCTTTAGCATTTTCAATCTTTGATTATGGGATTTGGTATTTTTTTGTTTTTGGTTTCTTTTGGCAGTTTTTTTGCTTTTAGCCTTTACCATAGAAGCATTTTGTTTGTGGGTTTTTCTTATTGGCGTATATGTAGAAGAAGCTCTTAAGAGAAAAAGCTGTTTTTCTGGTTTTTGTCAGACTAAACTAGTTAAGTATAATAAAGCGTAACATACAATGTGAATGAGAATATATATGTAAATGATAACTAAGATTATAAAGATATGTAAGAGATTAAGGCGTATATAGAGGCGTTCATTGGTACGCATCAAAAGCAAAAAGTGATTAAGTCTTGATTTGTAAATTTTTTAAATTTTGTGGCTTAATGACTTTTGACTTGTCAACGTTTACTGAAGATATGGCTAAATGGGCATGCATGAGATTCTATGAGTTTATTACATACATATATACTAAATGTTTTTTTTTGGCGCTAAGCCTACTAACCTTAATGCTATCATAGCAGGCGGTCACCTTGCCATTTTGCACTTCAACATTTGCAGGCGGATGGGCAAATTTACATTCGGTATCTTGGCGGGAACATTTATTCCTTTGAAATTCACGACATACTTCTAGCTGGAGCCAACGTGAATCTTTGCCATTCAACAGGCTGGTCATATTAACCATAGCAGCCATGTTTTTTTTTGTTTTGCTTTAATGCGTTTGCGTTTTTACTGGATATTACTTTTTTTCGCTTTTTTAAGGTGCTGATTTTTATTGGGTATACTTTTCTTCTTGCCTAGATTTGTATTTTATTTTTTTTGCTTCGGGGAGTGGGGTTGGGGGGCTTTAATAAAAAACAAAATTTCTAGCGTTTCAGATATACACGCACGCACACACACACAGAGAGTAATTGAAGCTGCCGTATGGTAGGTTTAGACAAACTGGCCCGTAGGGATATTTTCGAGTGGGGAATTATAAAACCAGAAGCTGGAGGTTGGCTGTAACCAGTATATGTTGTTGTTTTGGATGAGGCGTTCTTGTTTTATACGTTCTCCTTGAATGTTGTCTCGACGATAATTGATGAAAATTGTTATATCACTTGCTTGGACGACTTGCTCTTCGGTAAGCCGTTAATAATGATGAAATACCTCTTGCTGTTGTTGTTTACAGGGGGAAACTTAGAACGGCTTTCCTTATTGTTCGGAGGGGGTTTAAAATTAAGCCAGAATCCAAATAAAAATGAATTTTATGCCAATACGTCGTTGTTTTCGGCTTTTAAGGAGTTTTCTTGTTTTATTCCCACGTTGACTGTTTGCTTTTGTAATTTTTCTTTAAATTGTTTGACAACTTTTTGTCAATTTTGTGATTTTCAAGGTTGCCAAATTCGAGATTTTTCAAAAAAAATTTAGGCGTTTTTTAATTTTGTCGTTTTTTTAAACACTCAAAAAACTACGGTATTTGAGTTATATTTTCTTTCTTTTCTGGTGTTTTTAAGCAAAAAAGAAGAATTAGAAAACAATTAAACAAAACAGAAACGATTAAACATACAAAATGACTAGAATATACGAGGAGCGTTTTAAGCCTGTTGAGTGATAGTAGTAGTAGCCCGCCTTTAAAACTGAGCTTTATTCCGAGTCTTGAGCTTTTCAAACTCTGTTGTCTTTCAGCATTTGAGTATATAGCTATATGTTTAGTATATATGGATTATAGTTTTATATGGTTTCCAGCAAAATCAAAATTCCAACAAAAACTCAACAACAAAAAAACAAATTATATTGACAGCCAAAAAGTAGTGGTGTTTTTTTTGTGGTTGGTGATGGTAATTGGTTGGTCGATTGATTGATCGATTGATTGTTTGGTAGGTGAACTTAAAAAGGACTCAAATTATTGTACTTCTTTTGGAGGAGAGGGGGAGATATTTTTATTTCATTAGCATTTCAAGCGCAACAAACAACTCAGCAGCTTTCGGTTTTCTTGCTTTCTAAACAAATAAGCGATTTTCTCTGTAATATCCTGGTCTTCGAGCAGTGCGACTAGTATCTTTTGCTCTGCTGGCTGTAGATAGTATAGATCTATCTTTTTATATCTATATTTATATCGCTAAAGCTCTATTTAGGCGCAAGATGAGTGGGACTTTGAAAATCTTCGCTTTTTGTTTTTGCTTTAGTCTAAGAAGCTACAGGCATATTTTGTTTGTAGTTGTGGTAGGTTGTACATTATCTGCAAGTAGACAAAAAGAAAAGAGAACAAGAGAAAAATACAAAAAACACGTTAGCATATATTCAAATACCTTATAGACTTACTAAAAGAAACTAAAATTATTATAGGTAAATGTATCAAATGATCAAGAGAAGCAGAGAGGTAGACTTAGATTATGACATTCTTTTGGCTTAATACTAGTTATTTCTTTTGGTAAGCAGACGTTACAAGATTTTTAAAAAAAAATGTTTCAATTTCTTTGTAGCCCCCTTTTAAAAAAAACACAAACCCAGCAAACAATTGTATAAGCAATTCCTTAAGGAGCTTAGGAGAGGGATATATATTTAATAAACAAAAAGCATTTATTCTTATAACTACTGCAAGCACAGATAACAAAGACTCTTTAAAATATGTTCACTTCACCCTAGGGGAAGTTTCTGAGGCGGCACAATACACAAACACACACACACACACAAAATAGTTCAAGCTTAATCGTTTTCTAAACCACCGGCTATTTAAGAAAGCATTTTTAGAAAGCATTCAAGGTGCAACGTTCTAGCTAAACACATATTCGCGATTGAAAATATTCTCTATAGTTTCAGTGAGGTCCCATGGCAAAACGAAGATATTTTAAATTTTGTAATAAATTTCGGCGAAAATAATAATTTCTCAGTAATGTCTATCAAAGATATTCTCTATCATTGCAGTTGTGCCCCAATCAACGCGGTGTTATTTTAAAGCACAAGTTTCAAGCAAAATTTACATATTTTTTGTATCATTTCAAAGTAATAATCAATCTTATCTATTTTATCCACATCCTCATTCAATATTCAAGCTCGAAATTTTTCAGGATATTTTAAATTTTCTTTAAAAATTAAATAAATTTTGACACGCCAGTAGCCCAGTCAAGACCATAGTAGTTCGAAGTGCTAATTTTCTATTAATTTTAATAAAAATTAAATATTATTTTTCAAAAGTCTTGAAAATTGTGCTATTCAGCTTAACTCGTAAGACAAACAAGACAATGGCATTTTTGAAGACAATTGACCAGTATTTTCTGCAAAATGTAATTACTTATTTTAATATATCCCGAAATTTACTGTGCTCAGCTTTTCCATCAGGACGATGAGAGTTCGATGTGCTAATTTTAAAGCAGTTTCGGCAGAAAATAAATATTTTTTTTTCAAATATCTTTAAATGTATGCTAAATAGCTTTAATCGAACTTTGAATTGTTTATTTTCCAACAATTTTGAAAAATGAAATATTTTTTCGCTATATATCTCAAGTGTGGATAGTTAACCTTTTGTTTTTATATTCAAAATTAGTATTTTCGGCTTTAGGTCATAAAGTAAAAAACTTGTGTTTGATTCATTTTATTTTGAATAACCTCAATCATCATCAGGGGTGTCAATCTAAAAAAAACTAGGCGTGTTCTATTGGTACTTGCTAATTAAACGAATCAGCGGTAAAATTAAATTAATTTTTTTAATAAAAAACTTGAAAATTATTCTATTCACCAGGCAAATAAAACGGCATTTCTGCAAAATTTAATAATGTATTTGGATATATTCAGAAATTTACGATATTTAGCTTCACCATTAGGAAGATGACAGTTCGAAGTTCTCATTTTGGCAATCTTAAAATTTATTCTAAAAAGCTTTAATCACAATCAATCACAATTTTGGAATAATTAATATTTTTTCGCTATATATCTCAAGTGTGGATAGTTAACATTTTGTTTTTATTATCATTGTTATTATCATTAATTAAATTATTATTATCATATAATAAAAACATGTGTTTTTAACATTTAATTTTCAATAATCGCAATATTTCCATGGACTTTGTCAATCATCTTCAGGGGAGTCACAATCTAAAGAAAAGAAACACTAGACGTGTTCGGTGGGTGATCGCTATTTTAACAAGCAGCAGATTACATTAAACCCTGACTAGATAATTTTGACATTTCTTTGTAAAGTATACAAGAAATGATTGGCTTTATGCATAAGCCGTTTGATTTGAAAATTGAAATTTTCAAGAAATATTATCAGCGAATAGTAACCAATAACATCTTTCACAAAAACTTAACATATTTGAGACAAACGGTTATAACTCAAAATGTAAACAGTTTTCTGTAAATAAAATCGTTTTTTTTAATCCTAAGCGAGTTGCCAATAGAACACGACAACTGTCGTTTTGCGGTCTGACTTCCCATAGTCAATTGAAATTATTTTAAAAGTTTAAGGTATTTTATTTCATTTTTTTAATCATCGTGAAATTTTCGGTCCAACTTTTAAGCTGACTACAAATTTATTTTGAGATTGATGCAGCTTATGCTCTATCGAGTCTTTTTCTTAGGTTTCAGGATTATGAAATTTCTAATTGATAATTTGTATTCATATCAATAAAACAGATAATTCGTTAAATATCGTGACAGTTAAGCTGCTCTAAATTATTCACATTCCAGTCACGACGGCGATATATATCCAGATTTAAACAATTTACGCTAACCTGCTTCGAAAAGTACAAAAGTAAATCCAATTTTTCTCAAGCTGTTGCCGGGTGTACTTCAAATCCCATGGTGCGTAAAATTTAGTACCTAATGACTTTTAGAGACAGACAAAACTCGTAGTTTTTGTGCTCGTGTTTTCGTAAAATTGTACATCTAAGCATCGCCCTTGAATGAAATTGGGCAGTGATTCATTCTAGACTTGACAAATTTCACCGGCGTATTCCTTGGCTCATTTCATGAAAATATGTCCATCTACGACCATGCCCGAAAATGCAAGGGGGCGAAATAGCAACGGTGTGAACATTTTGGAATTGGTGGTCGAAGGGTACTAGGGTAAAACTTTTAAGTTCTGAACCAGTGGTCGAATTTTTTGCTCTTAAAAGATAGCCCTACCTCTTAAAGAACTTACAAAATGAGACTCTCATTCTTATGGACCTTTAATATGTCTAAAGATACTAAGAAAGAAAACGTTTTTTTATTTAAATTTTAATGAATTTGGACATCATTTTTTAACCTACAATACATTACTTCGATTAGATGCATTTTAATAATTTTCATTAATAATTTTTAAATTTAATACATCAATTTGAAGAACATTGTATATCAATCTGAACAATGTACATGAATTTGAAAGACCATTGTACATTATTTTAATGAAAATTGTATATCGATCTAATGAATATGTACGTTAATTTAAAGAACATTGAACATCAATTTAATGAAAATTTACTTTTTTGTTAAGCTCATAGTCAGACTTGAGTTTACGTTTCTTCATAACATTTCATTCATTAGAAATCTAAAATTCTAAAAGAAGACTATTAGTTGCAAGCATTGATGATTGCAGTTTTGGTGAGCGCTACTTTAATATTATCCGCCGTAAACGATAAATGCGATTGACCATAATAAGTTGTTATATACTTAAGAGCATTCAGAGTCGCATTTAACGAGAACTGCAACCAGTAGAGCTTTCCACCGCACAAAGTAAACACAATACAGATTCCAAGTGTGTGTATATATTTTGTTATGTGTCGTCGTTCACTGTGGCTACTTTATAAAAAATATTGATGTACATCGTGCAAGATTGATGGAAAATAAAACTTCAGTTTGATGAACGCAGAAAAATGCATACAAAACTAAATACTTCAAACTAAAGAATTTAATCATCCAATCAATGAATATTTTCATTAATTTGATTTAAAACTATTGAAGTATCGTTTTCATTGATTTAATGTGCATATTTCTGTTCAGTGCACGGGCACTCTAATCTTTTCTTTCATATGATTTTTATTTTTAACTTCCCATAGCGCCTGAAAACCAAAACTAACATTTAATGCATGATAGGTATTTTTATGCCGACACGGCGATATTATGAACAATTTTCCATTTATTTTTCATTGGTATTCTGACAAACTTAAGTTTAAGCAGCGTACGAAAAAAAGCTTCAGTGTGCCAGAGCTCAAAAGCTTGTGGCACGATTTGAAGATTCACACTAAACGATTTAGTCTTGACATAAGAGATCAGTACATTTTTGAAAAATGTTTGGGATTGTTAATGGGCTAAATCAGCCCAGTGAAAAAATGTCCCAATAAAGGATATATTTAATCAATAGACCAAACGTGGCTTAAATCAGCACTGTAAGTTAAGACGAACTTTCAGGTCATGTGGCCCAAAAATCAGCCCGTATAGTCAAAAGAGCGAAATTCAAACATAAATCGTTACGAATCCAAATTTGGATTTATTTTTAGGCTTTTCCCTTGCTTTCATTGTGATTTCGGGTCCCTGGGGAACTTCATCAGAAGGCTTTGCTCCAATTGTTAGAACACCTGCTCAATTTGCAAATCAAAAGACCAAAATAAACAGACGAGCTAAACTTATTATTTTTTTTTTTTTAAATATTTTTCATAATCTTTCTTAAAATATCGTGGTTCTCAATATTAGAAGAGTCACAAAAACACCGTTGGTTGAGGTTTGCCTATATAATTGTGCTAAAACATCATAAACTTTAACATGCTTGCCTTGCGTTTAAAAACTTCACTTGTTTAAATACATTTTAATCTGATGTTTTTGTATCCACCCTATAGTCTACGTAGCTGCTACTGCCTAATACCCTACCGTATCGCTAGTCCGACTCGCTGACCTACCTACTCTTATACTAATCTAATAAATGTTTGTATGCACAAACGCACAATGTTTCCTGCTTTGACCACCTCATCCTCTGCTCCAGCTGCACCCATCCATCAAATTTGGCCGCCTCAACCCAGAGACTGTGGCTAAAAATTTTACGAGTTCTTATCTCACGACAAAATAATAAAAAAAAAAAACACACGACAAAAACTGAAATAAAATTGACAAAGCAGTGAACAGAGAGAAGAGAAGCAAAAACCTAAACACATTTCACTTCATTCAAAAAATTACGACAAAAACAAATGGTGAAATATAAACAAAACATTAAATAAATACAAATTTAACACTCGTTTAATATTATGCATTGCGTCAAAAGTTAAGACATTTCACACACCCTCCTCTCACCCTCTCTCCACCCTTTTGGCTTGAGGCCGAGGGTGTGCTGATATTAAGGGTGGGCCTCTCAGAGGGCGGCATGAAAACAATATTACTTTGTTTGCCCTTAAAAACCCACCTTCCGGTATTTTGAAATTTTTTGTCGTTGGAAAAAGTGTGTAAAAAATCACTCAATTTCGAAGCGTTTTGGTGATAAGAACGACAACAGCATTAACAAAATATTGTTAATAATAACAACAACAAAACTTAAAATGATATCTTTAAAAACAACAATAACATTATCAATAGTTTGTGATTAGATAATTAATTCCCCGCGTTTTTTTTTCGTATTTTTCAAACGAGAAACTCTTCGACGACAACAGCTGGAAATAAGTACTCGTACTTACCGACCTATAGTGAGTCCGTAACGAAAAAATATTCGCTAGCAGAACTTTATCGAAACGTAACAGCAAAGTGATAAAACAGCTAAAACAACAACCACAATAAACTTTAAAAAAAGTACAACAAAAATCACTTACACATGGAAGTGAAAAGACAAAAAAATGCTGTTAATTGAAAAGAAAATCAATGACAATTATCGTTTGAAAAAAGTGAAAAGATAGGTGCGAGGAAGTAATGCGATGGCGGTATAATAAGTTTTCGGAAGTATGGAGATATGGAACAAGACCTCTTAACATTATAACACGATCGAAATATATATAGAACAGTATAAAGTCTTCCCAACCAAAATTAGCCTGAAAATTCCTACTAAGTACGAAGTCATTGCGGTAACACCGTCACATGTCTTTTTTACGATTGAACTTTATAAATTTGTGATAAGAGCACGCAATTTAATCGCTCACATACCATGCAATTTGGTTTGAAACGAACTTGTTTTTTTTGTCTTTTTAACAAGTACGAGTATTTATAAGAAGAAGTCTGTATTGCGCTGCGGAGAATTTCCGAAATTTCCAAACAACCTTGGATTATGTGTTCTCCCACGATCGTATTTCTTGCTGTTTAATAAACACAAATAAATTCACCTTTTTCATTATCGCCATCAAAAGATGTTCAAGCAAAACAAGAAAAAAAGCAGAGGTCTTCTCTTAAAAAATATTCAATTGTTATCGCTAAATAGCCATCACAAGCCGTGCGATGCTAAACAGAAAATAATGGGTGGGTTTTATTCAGATAATAGATTTAAAAAACGCGTAATTAAATTAGCAAATTCGCTGTCCTTCTTCCTTCATTTGGTGACATTACCTTGACTTTAAGTTATTCTTTTATAATTATTTTTGCTGCTATGATTGTTACAGCGTTACCACATGTTTTTAAAAACATGTTAGTTTTGATCCTGTCACCCTGTTTTCTAAAATATTAGTGGAAATATTAGTTCAATAACGAAACTCATTGATGCTCTTTTTTCACTAGGCACTTTTGAAGTGTTTCCAAAAGTTTGGCCAAAACAAGTCAAAATAAGACGCTTTCCCATACAAATTCAAGTGATGAAAACGTCTCACTTTGACTTGTTTTTGTACGAAAGAGGAACGAAAACGTTTCGCAAAGGCGATGCCACCTTAAATAAAGTGTGTCATCTCCAAAATAATCGTTTTTTATCGTTGGTTTGTCATCTCAAGGCAGACATTTTTAATCAATCGTCAAACATATTTGGTAAAATAGATATTTTATGAAGTAAAAGTAAAAATAAGCGTGCTAAAGGAAAAAAAACTTAATTTAATTTATCCATTTGTTTAAGATATTTGTTAAAAATATGTATTTCAGTATTTTAATAGTCACCACGTTGTTCTGTGTTTGTAAACAATAATGAACTGCCAAACAAAAACCAAAACGAGAATGAAAACAACCACAAATTGGGTGAAAATTGGTTGAGACGTTTTGAAAAGTTTCGAGCGAAAACGAGAATAAATGGCCTAATGAAAATGCAGTATTATCGAAAATGTGGGTTTTCAAAACCACAGGGATCACTGGCAATAGCTTTACTTTAAATATTTTCTGTTAATAAAAAGAAGGCTACAGAAGGCCTATTCAGACAGGCAACAAAAAGTAGTTTTCCGATACAAATCCGGTAAAAGGTGGACAACTTTAATTTTTTAGTTTGATTGGGAAACTATTACGAAAACCACTAGTTTTGTTAGTCTGAAAAGGTCATAATGCTGATTGTAGACTGTAGCAATGCTGCCACATGCATCATCTTAATTACTGCATTTTAAATAATACTTTACACCCTGTATTACAAAAAACTAAGCAATCAGGTAGACGATTTTTGGGACAAGTGCTCAACTTTTCAACTTTTTCAATTTTCCCAATTTACTATTTTAATTGAGCTTCTACACAGGTGTGGTCTAAAATAGCAGAATTCGATCATTTGTCAGTCTGAAATGGCGTAAAGGCTGATTGTAGACAGCAGCAATGCTGCCAAATTCATGTCTTTAATTACAGTTTTTTTTTAAAATATTTGTGTCACCCGGTTTTACAAAAAAAATAAGCAATCAATAAGACGATATTGGAAAATATGCTCAACTTTTTAATTTTTCCCTATTTTCTAATTTTAATGGGACATGAGTTTGATGCAGTCTAAAAGAGACGAACTTGAGCTATCAACTAAGGTGGATAAAGGAGAATAAATTAATGATAAACCTAATTCTATGATATTATTGTACGGTGACCTAAAATACCGGCCCCAATGAAAGGGCTCTTTCAATCAAGTAAAAGTACGAGCTTGGGAAAAGATCTGACGATTAGGAAAACTCGAACATTTAATTAAAGAGTTTATCTGGTAAAAAATTATTTTAGTGGTTTCCTGGTAACAAATCATTTTAGCGTTTTCTTTTGGTAAAAATCATTTAAGCGTTTTTCTGGCAAAAATCATTTTTGCATTTTTCTGGTAAAAAAATATTTTTTTCGCTTTTCTGGTAAGCCGATTGTAGAAGTTACTCAGTGGCTTGGACGAAATGCCATAGTAGCTATCGTTCTCAATAATCAATAATCTCTGTAATCTATTTACCACAGTTCATGAACCGTCCAAAGCTCTTACCAATATGGCTACTAGCCGAATTTTGGCGGCCGGAGCACTAAAACATTTCAAGAATTGATAGAGCGAATGAGATGTACAGATTTTAGACAACTTAACACTTTTAAATCCATCGGGGTACTCTCCCCTCTACATGCAAGCTTTATCTCATATCAGAAGCTCTTGGGCAAACGAACACAAGACGGGCTACGGCCAGGACATGCCGGTTTACCAGGCAAATCTTGCCAAGCTACGATCTAAATCTTTTGAAATCCTTAATATCCAACTCTAAGGTGATATCTCCAGCCAAATTGAGAATATCTGCTTATAACTACCGTAGGAGCTGTCGAGGGTAGGAGGAGGAAAAATGCTTCAAAATTCTTATATGCTCCAGACCGTCTGTGTACCTGGCAAGGTTTACATTTTTCTGGTCATACTCCTCCTAGGACTTCTCTAAGCTGTATGGCTTAGTTTCATAGGAACTGAGCTGGGAGGATGTAGATATCGAAAAGGCTTGTTTTTAGACTCACATTTCTTATGAATCTCTTTGACATTCTAAGAGCAAAAAACCGCAATCTCAAAGTATTTCTGAGCAGTACATGTAAATTCGAACTACATTTTTAGCCCATCTGGCCACATCATCCCCTTAACTAAAGGTATGTTTAGGTTGTATAGATGGAAAAAACGATGGTATTTAGAACATATGATGAAGGCATGGATCGAAACACATCCTGGAGGAAAAGGCGCGGAGTCACGCTATTATAAAAAAATCGCATTATGGATCTAAGAAATGGTCCGAACGTTATTAATTTGAACAGAATGAAATTAATGATTAGCATATTAATTTAGGTAATTTTGATAAAGAGCGTGGCTCCGCCCATACAACCCTGAACTATGAAAGACTATATGTATCTCTTGAACTTATACCGATATGACGATAGTAGTTGGAAGATATACGTATGATGTTGGCATGGAAAAAACACGCCCTAATGAAAATGAGGCCGGTGCCATGTCCCTTGATGAAATGGTCATATTGGACAGTAATCCATGTTGGAGGGTATATAAGCTTCGGTACGGCTAAACTTAATTTGTCCAATCTCTCTTTTTCCTAAACAGAACAGCTTAAATTAAAAATTATTGTTACGAGTCTAGTAACTGGAAAATCTACAAATAACAGTCAACTCAAAGTTCAGGGTTGTTTTGGCCAGCTGTAACGCAGGGATGTGTCTTCTACTCAAAGTGTTCTATGTTTAAACCCCCACAGGAGTTTGTTTTTTTTTTAAGTTTAAATCTCTTACTTACTCCTTAGCATTCCTCAAACTCCTTATTAGTAAGCTTGTCGTATGATTGCAACAAAGTACTTATTTTTGAACTTTTTTGTAAGCGTGCATGAAAGTACTTTCCTCTTCTGTCATTGCAGTGCTGAAGTAGGTAATTCCAAACGGCTTCATTTACTAATTAGTAAAGACTTTTGCTTTTACCTTTCGCTCAGTATTGCTTTGTAATGAGAGTTTAGAACATAATGATGGAGGCAATTGCTGGATTTGAAAAATGTTATAACTTTTTCGACTTATGGCGATCGATTTTCAATATGCTCGGTCTCAACAGAAGTGTGTAGGTTTCTTAGACACGCATTTTCTTTAATGAAACAAAAACTGTGGGACCGTCGTTACCCAGAAAGACATTTTTATACAGGTAGTTTTGACCTAGACTTTAGTAGAAGAAACTTATAAAGGATTTAGTATAAAATAAAAAACGCGTTTGGGAAAAGTTTAAATTTAAATTCCCGATTAGAAAAATCGCTGTGTCTTAAAGAGATGCCAAGAGAAGTCGTAGCAAGACCCAAAGCCAGCCAAGAACACCTGATAATTTAGAGCCGGGCGTTATGATCTAGATCGATCGATTTTTATTATGCTCGGTCTCAACAAAAGTGTGTAGATTTCTAAGACACTAATTTTCTTTAACGGAAGAAAAACTGTGGTACCGTCGTTATCCAGAAAGACATTTTTATACAGGTAGTTTTGACCTAGACTTAAGTAGAAGAAACTTATGAAGGATTTAGTATAAAATAAAAAATTATTTTGAGAAAAGCTTAACATGGAATTTCCTATAAGCAAAATCGCGGTGTCTTAAAGAGATGCCAAGAGAAGACGTAGCAAGACCGAAAGTCGGCTAAGAACACCTGATAATTTTGAGCCGGGCGTTTTGATCTAGAAACTACCACCACTTTATTAGTGATTTTCTATAAAATTAGAATCAGCTTTAATTCGAATCTCTGTTAGCAAAATCGCGGTGCCTTAAAGAGGTGTCCATAGCACCACACAACAGTGCTGCCACCTACAAACAGAGTTGCCATTGTTTATTTAAGACCATTTCTCAGTGTTTTTCTTTTTCATGTACTCGTATTCCGTAGAGGAACTTTGAAATACGTTGGAACCCAAAGGCAGCCATTTGCCCCGTAAACTTGATTTAATAAACATAAAAGCCAACTTTTCGGTTTGTCTAATAAAAATAAAACCCAACTGATATTTCCAATTCACACTACCAAACAAACAAAAAAAAATTAACATATTTTTTGTATTTTCGGGTGACCCTGTGGATGAATGAATGAAAACATGTGAGTACTCGTACGTTTAACCCCACACCGCCAAGGCACAATACTAAATATTTAGGCACAGACGTATGTGGATTTCACACCAGCAAAACTATATACACACGTGCATGCATAAATATGCCTTCTTTAACTTGCGCCAGTAGTATTGAAACACAAAATTTTCAAATTGTATACATAAATATTTGAAAACGTTTTGTGTGGCGGGCTTATTTATTTTGCTGGGGCGGGGGCGAAGCGGCAGGGTATTTGTTCTTGCCCGTATTTACGTGCATACTCGTACAGTTTTTGGCAAAACTGTATGAGTATTGTTGGGGCGGGCTATTTTCGAACAAATGGCGATATATTTTATTTTGTAAGAGTATGGGAGAATGTGTTTTTCATTTTAATTGAGTAAAACAAAATTTCGGGTGTTCAAAAGTTGTTGTATTATTATTTGTCGAAGTATAACCCCATAATAACGACAACAAAAACCAAGGTACCGCATACACTCAACAACAATCCATTTATTTAAAAATAATTTATTAAAAAAAAAATCTTTGTTGTTTTTTTTATTTTATTTTTGAAAAACTCATAGGTACTAATGAAATTATGAGTGAAATAAAACTGATGCGAAAACAAAACAGCGGAGCACATGAAATGCCAAAATAAAAAATGAATACAAACAAAAATTAAATCGTCATTTTCGTCTTTTTTTAAGCTGATAAGTGCACGATTTTTATTTGATGGTGGCGTTTGATGTGTTCTTGTTTCCTCGCGCTTTAATTTTCGTTTGTTTTTTGATGAAACAAACGATGACGTTTATTTTTATTTCTTTTTAGAAACAGAAATTTCAAATGTGTTCATTTCAAATGTGTCTGTCTGTCTGTCTGTACGTACGTAGCATGTGCATACATATAATTAAATAAATATGAAATAAAAGATAAAATTATGACTTGTTTAACATGAGTGCAGGAACAACAACAGCAACAACAAATATTTTAATAATCCCCCAATCATTGTCTACATAATGGACCGTCGTCGGTCGGACGGTCGTTTTTATTTGCTTATTTTAACGAAATGACCTTTTTTTGTATACAAAAAGAAATACGAAAAAAGCACAGAAAACAAGACAAACGCACGCACAGCAAATGTCATAAAAATTCACATGTTTTGACGTCTGTCATATAAAATTTAATGTGTTGAAGCATGCTTGCTTCTCATTTGATGATATTCAAAAAAGTGTGCTGTTTCTTTTCAAAGTACGATTGAAGGATTTCACTTCAATATTTACATTAGATTATAATTTAAATATTATTTATTTCACACTATTGTTTTTTGTTAAAGTATCGAAAAATATAAACATTAGCTGTGTTCTTTTCAGTTTATTAAACTAGCATTTGTATGAAAGGTTCTCGGCTAGCAAGCGTGTCGCTCAGCAAACGAGTACGAGTTACCTTACTTATTTTGTCAACAAAAATTCTGACTTGACACAACCAACGTTATAAAAACATATGTTTTTTTTTTGTTATGTATCCAAAAAGATAATTATCTTATATATTATAATCAAACAAGAAGAGATCTCATCGACAAATTCTTTTTTTTGCAAGAGATAATAGTGTCAAAAAAGCGGGATTTTCACAAAACCAGCATTTCGGGATTTTCACAAAAACGATTTTTGAAAAAACCGACATTCCGGTTTTATGCTTTTGTCTAGGAATTAAAAAAAGGTTTACCAAATCAGAAGTAAAGTAAAAGTGCACTGGAATAGCTCCAAATTTAGCCAAAGTGCAAAAATAATTTTCTTTTCATATCAAATTTTATATGTGACAGCGCATAGAGAAAGGGACCTAAGGGTAAAAAAATCAATTTTCACTTTTTTTTGATGTGGACAACATCTGGGCATCTAATGAGACCGATCCCATGCTCCAAAAGGGTCCCATCCCAGATATATGCGCGTTTTATGAAAGTGATGGTACACCAAAGATACAAGCATTTAAATCTTTAAAATGGCTCTCCTGAACAAAACTGGTTTTTACCCTTAGGTCCCTTTCTATTTTGCGCGTCACATATAGTTATTTATAAAGGGTGATTCATCTAGAGGTATTTTTTCAGAACAAAAAAAAAATCAAGTGTGGAATCTTTATTGGTTATTTGAAAGGACATTTTATGGCATTTATTTTTTGAATTTAAATTCATTCAAATGTTGGCCACAACTACGCCTCGGGGTTTCCATTCTAAGGGTCCAATTTTGGATGACACGTTCGAGCATTTCGACCGGTATGGCTTTAATGGCACGCGTAATGTTGGCTTCCAAAACCTGAATGGTAGCTGGTTTGTCAGCATAGACTTTGGGACATTACGTAACACCAAAAAAAATATCTAAAGGTGTAATATCACTCAATCTAGTCGGCCAACTCACTTGTTCAAAACGTGAAATTAGCTGCTTTTCGAAATGGCCTCTCAATAGATCCATTGTTTGAGCAGCTGTATGGCAAGTGGCAACGTCCTGTTGAAACCAAGTTTCGTCAAGATTACGGGCTTCAATTTCAGGTAGCATAAAGATCGATATCATGGAGCGATAGCGAGCACCATTCACGGTTACGTTCCGGCCATCATCATTTTTGAAAAAAATATGAACCGATGACTCCAGCTTATAAACCGCACCAAACCGTGGTTTTCTCTGGGTGTAATGGCACCTCTTAAACCTCTTCTTGTTGCTCTTCAGCCCAAATGCGGCAATTTTGTTTATTGGCTTTGCCGTTTTGAGCCAGAAATGGGCCTCATCACTAAACACAATTTTGGTCGAAAACAGCGGATCTTCCCGTTTCTTAACGAACGCTCATTTCCATAAAACAGTTGCCAACATTTGAAGGTAATTATTTTCAAAAAATAAATGCCATAAAATGTCCTTTCAAATTACCAATAAATATTCCAGACATGATTTAAATTTTTATATTTTGTTCTGTTTTTTGTTGTTAAAAAAGCGGACTTCAAATTTGAAATTAAAGCTTTTATAACTTTAAACTAAATTAATATTTTTACTACAGAGCAAATCTGTTTTACGTTAAATTTTCTTACAAATTGAATGACATGTACTGCTATACATGAAAAATACTTATTAAGGATCGGACAAAGTTGGAAAAACTGTTTTTTCGTATTGTACATAACTCCTAAACTATGAGAGATACTAAAGAATATGTCAACACGTTTTCTGTAAGTAGTCACTAGGGCTTTCCATGAAGTCGAATGTCCTCCACAATGAATAAAAAGCATTATAAGTTTTATCACAAACGAGATTGACAACTTTGGAGCTGTGCCACATTATACCTGTTCTGGCTAGAAGTCTCAAAATGTTTCCGTAAACTCATGTGTTTCATGCGTTGTAAAGTGATATTTCATTGATCAGAAAAAAACACACAGAAATTAGTGAATTATTTTCAATTGTGGGGCATGCAATGCAAACTTTAAAATTAAAAATGCTGCTACTTCGAAAATAATTTAAGTTGAGCTACTTTCGTGATATCGTTTCTTAAAAAATCGTCTTCAGATCAGTTATAGGTGCCTGGCATTTAAAAACTTTAACTGATGATTACTGAAATGGAAGTTATGTTCCAGACTTATAGAATTAGTTTTTTGTTATTTAATTTTACAAATTGATAACATAAATCGGTCCCCTAACAAAAAATGGGCATGTCGCTGGCTTGCGAAAAGACCTTCGCAACTCAGAACCTAACTTTTTAAATTAAATGACATTTAATGTTTATTGCGTATGGCGGTTTTTGCGAATTTCAAAACTTAAACTGTTGCTTCACTAAAAGACTTACTAAAGTATATTTACGTTAGTGATAATGTTTGAAAGATTTTGATAAGGAGATTATTTTGCTAGAATGTCCATATTCTGGTAGAGGCCTTGTCGGGCGACTTTTTGCATTAATGATCGATATTATAACTTACTCAAAAGTTTGTTATGGATCAAATATGGGACTGCCTTTAAAAATGTATCTAAAACTTGCTCCAAAATCTACCTGCGAGGATATTACCACAGATGCTTCATTAAAAAAATTGTTTAGGACCAATGCCTCATTCAAGTCCTAAACAATTACAACCCATTTACTGTCGGTGCCTCTTCCGAAATTTCCCTATGACAGAGGGTATACCAGATCCACAATTCTGAAAAAAATCCCATAATCACTTGATTTTTGTGATATTCCCTATTTTTTCTAAGTTTCTTATAAATCGGCTTCAAACATCGGTTTTAACGACTTTGCTTAAAAATATCTGTTTGTTAAATGTAAAAATTTTGAACTTTGCCACATTTTAGCTGATTAATTCTCTATCTGCTTTATGTTGATATTGCTTAAAGCTTGTTGAAGGTTATGATATGGAAAATTTTTTAACCGTACAGGGATTAGCCGGCTGAAGACCTCTTGTCTCTATTTTTAAATAGAAGACAAGTTTTTTTTTAGCAAAATGGCAAAGTGACATTAATGTTCGTGGCTGCAAACTAATTTTATCGCTATTTCAGGTAAGTGGCAACCCTCTTTAGAAATCCGCGCAGCAATTGTTAAAAGAAAACCCGAACTCTTTAAGACCAGGCCCTCACCAAACGAATGAGAACTACTGTTGTAAATCTTACTTTTCAAGTTTTTTTCACACAACTGCCCACGGAAATACAACTCACTCTGACCACCTCTACCGAGACTCCACATTGAGAGCCATCAATAAAAGACTTGCCTCATTCTGATTTAAAAAAAATACACTTTTAACTGATGATTCACATTGTCACCTAATAATGGTTGGTAGCTTGAAAAAATTGTTTTTAAATTTTCTTTTGTTGGTTAATTGTCTGAAGCAGAAAGCCAAAAACGGCCATATCAGATTAATTAGAAAATTGCAAATTTGGTCAAATGGTCGATCGATGTTCCGACCAGCCAAACGGTACTTATATGGCCACCCGAATGCTGATCGAAGCATCCCCACAAATACCGCTTGTAGTCTCCAAATTCACAAATAAAATTTGTGTGTTGTTTTTTTTTGTTTCTTGGTCAAGTTTTTATTGAAGATTAGCCAGGTATGCATATGCATGTATGGCAATATCTAGAGACGCGTTATTTCTTTGTTTGGTGAAAAAGCCATAAACCTTGCAAACCAGTTTTGTAGCTGAGCATTTAACTTCCTCAACGAAAAAGCGATGCTACAGTTTTGTGGCATTTCATTTCGTTCGTGGCCAACCCATATTCAGAAATCGCTTAGCGATCGGAAAACAACAGCAAAAAATCGTGAAAGAAAAAAAACAACAAAATTTCCATTCACACTCAACAAATTATGTAATTTGTTGTATATCGTTTCGATATGTTTGTGTTTATTTCTGGCTTTTGCCTACAAACATATTTCAATAATTTTCCCTATAAATTCATAAACACCAAAATATTGCTGGTGCTTTTGGGTTGGCGCTTTTTCGCCTGTGTGTGTGTGTGTTCAGTTCATAATTTGTGTTCGTTTTTTGTTTTCAAATCTTTTCAGCCTCACAGATACACATAATTTTTGTCGGTATTCAATTTTTCTTTTTTTCGATTTGAGATTTTTTGATATTTTCAAAACATGTGCGGTCTAAAAATACAAGCGCTTTTCTTTTCGTTTTAATTTGCTTTTTGAAAAATTAAAAGAAAATCTACAGCATTTTTGAAAACAGAACAAAAGTGTATACGAAAATGCTATAAATACAGATGACGCTGTTGTTTTTGTAGATACAAACTAGTATTTATTTATATATTAAAAATAACATAATGAAACACACACACACAAACATAGACTGAGGATCATAAAAATGGGGAAAAAGGCAAGATCATGACGATGATGATCTTAAAAAGGAGAAGGCAGAGCTAAAGGCAATGCGCTTTCCGAAAGCAATAATGTGAGGAGAAAGAAGACATTGTTGTTAGATGGAAATGCCTTAATCTGATGCAAGTCCCAGGAAGTAAACAATTTTGGCAATTAATAAAAAAAAAATGCCAAAATATTGAACACAATTTTAGGTGCCTGAAATTACATATTCCAGTATAAAAAGTCTTTAAACGACATTTAATGTTTCGATTTAACAAAAAAATTAATTTACGTTCATTCCACAATTCATAATAAAATCCTGCAGCTATGTATCTTTAATAATCCCGAAATTTTCTCAAAATACGTTTTGTACACCAACGTTTTCTAAAAACTTAATTTGAAAATGTTCTTTTAGGAACACACAATAAGTCTAAATTTTAAAGTAAACAAATTAACAAAATTTCTGAATTTTTTTTAAATTTTGCGGAGTTTTTTAACCTACATTATCTGAAATTTTCTAAAAAACTCAATACCGTTCCATAATGCTTTAATTTAATGTAGTCTTTTGGGTTTATAATACTTTTTTTCAACTTAAATAAAAAAAATCCTAGAACTCTGAGAAATTTTGTGTTAAATTCCCGGAATTTGTTAAATGCCCACTTTTTCGCTATTTTCGAAATTCTCAAAAGGTATCTAGTTTCTATCGGCTGCCATTATTTAATGTAATTCTTAGAATTTGTGAAAAAAATGTTTATCAACACTTAAAAATAAGATTTAATTTAATATTTCGAAATCTCTGGATTTAAAAAAATCCCAGAATTTTTGGGATTTTCTTAATATTTGTGCAATTCCTAAATTTCTTTTATGAATTTTAAACGGTCTTTTTTAGATATTTTGAGTTAATTGTAAAAAAATATTTAAGGCTCTGGTTGTTGAAAACTTAAATCAACGGCAAAATCCATAATTCTGTTAAAATCCCTTGATTTTTTTTTGATTTTCCCAAATTTTTCTAAGTTTCATATAAATCGGCTTCAAAACAGAAGATTCTTCCTTAAAATATCCGACTATAAAATGTTTTAAACTAAAAAAAATGCGATGAAGCTATTTTCGACTAACTCGAAATAAATGCAACGCGTTCATTCTTTGTTTCTCTTAGGGTTGAACTTGCGAATTTTAACTTTAGGAGCCCGAAGAAGGCATTCACAAGGAAGTCCACCGTTCAACATAAAATCCTAAAATCCCACGATTATTTAAGGAAATCTGACATTTTCAAGTCCTAAAGTGTTTGTCTTTCCCAACAGCTTTAAAACAACTCGTATACTAAAATGTTTTATTCATTTTTAAAAAATCTAAAACAAAGAATTCTTCGCATTTAGGGGATTTTTATACTAAGTCTAGAAATTAAAAACTACATTTATCGATATTTTAAGAGTAGATATTTTCTGCAGCATATATAAAAGTACAAAATTAAAAAAAAAAGAAGTAAATGTCACAAATAAAAAAATAACTGTGAAGAGGCAGACCACTTCGTTCACCATTAAACCTTAATAAAGGCTCGGGATCACTAAAGCTTTTTTTCTTTCGCTGCATTTTTCTTGATCTCCGATAGTGTGAAAAACACTGAAATACATTTGTAAATATGAAAAATATTTAAAAACAAGTTAACGATATTGTGTTATTGGCATATAAAAGACCTTTCATTCTTTTTTTTTTGGTTTCTAAAGCTTTTTTTTTAGACTGCCGGAAGTCGATAAATACTCAGAGGAAGAAAAAAGTGTTCAGTGTGGTTGAACCTTAATGCCAAGATTTTATTACTATGAAAATCCTAATAGTTTTGTACTATTTTGATATGTGGTTTATACCAACAGTTTCTATAATAGATACAATGAGTTATAACTTTAAAAAAATTGTCAAAAATCTTTAAAAATCATTAGGATTTTTCCAAGTTATGTTTTTTAGCCAAGTTTCTAAGTATTTTTTTTAGCAAGCATAATGCCAATGCTGTTTTCAAAAATAAATCAAATTACGGGATATCTCCAAAATGGAAAATAAAGATTTTCTGTTTAAAATTTAAATCTTTTACATTTTTTACCAACTTCCGGAATGTGTATAACAAAGCTTAATACGCCTTCTTTAAAAAATACGGCCTTAAATCTTTTTAAATATACTTAGAAATAATTGAAAAATTCACAATTATTAATAGTTTAAATTAAAAACAAAAATTCCAAGGTGTTGCGAAATTTTATAAACATTTCTGGAATTTTCCATGTTATCACTTTTCTTAGTCATGTGAGTATAGACAAAAAAATTATAAAAAATTTTAAAAACATTTAATAAAAAAATCCAAAACTACTGGGATTTGCTTAAAAGATCACAGAATTTTTAAACGAAAAACTTTTCTCCATATTGAAAGAAGTAGTAATGTCCGCAAACTCTTAAACTATTAAAATTTTTTTTTGATTAAAGAAATTAAAAAAAAAAAACACTCAAAAAAAAAACTTTATCATAAAAAGTTTGCAAAAATTACAATTAAAAAACATTAAAATTAAACCTTATGGCCATTCAAGGAGCTTTTAAAAGGGCATGATTGAAACTATTAGTATTATTGGAAATATTTAAATACCACAAACCTACAATTTAAGAAAATCCCAGACTATTTGGAAACGTTTTTTAAATCCCAGAAATTTATTTACTTTGTGAGAAATACAAAAAGAAAATGTCCTTGTATATTTTATTCAAAATATCTATGTTAGTTTTGAAACTACACATTTTACACTGTCTACTTTATATATTAAATTAAATCGCTTACAAATCTATGTTTGAGTTTTTATGTTTTGAAATTTTCAATTGTTCCACAAGTTTTTCTAAGTAACAGTGGGACGCCATTATTCTTAGAACTTTAGAAGGTCTTGACAATTTTTTTCGCGGCGATTTACATAGAAAAGATTAATATCTATGTCATGTTAAATCTTCTCTTGAAACTCATATGTGACAGCGCATAGAAAAAGGGACTTAAGGGTAAAAAAAATCAATTTCCACTTTTTTTTAGATGTGGACATCATCTGAGCATCGAATGAGACCGATCCCATGCCCCAAAAGTGTTCCCTCCCAGAGATATGCGCGTTTTATGAAAGTGATGGTACACCAAAGATACACGTATTTAAATCTTTAAAATGGCTCTCCTGAACAAAACTGGTTTTTACCCTTAGGCCCCTTTCTATTTTGCGCGTCACATATAGGTTAACCTCAAATTCAAAGTCAACTTTCCAACAAACTAAACAAAGTTTGTCCGCAAAACCTCCCAAACGTAAACTGTATCGTTCTCATTTACCTTCGTTTTTTCCATGACCATAAAATTTTGAACTGACTGCAATGAACTGCTTCTATTTAAAATTTAAAAACCAAAAGTGTTTAAAGCTAGATAGAAGATATTTCCGAACTGCATTTCTTAAAATACTTTTAAAATACAAATGACAGAGGAAAACGGTCAATGTCACAAAAAGTAATAGGAATTAATCACAATAACGAGCACATCATAAATAAAGCCAAAATAAAAGCTTATCTAATCACGTATGAGCAATTAATATTTTGTAGTCTTGCTTCTCTTTCTCGTCTTCTATTATTTTATATTTGTTGGCAAAGAATATAATGACCAAATGCCGAAGGGTAAATGCAAAAGGTGTGAGAGAAATTTAGCCATTAACAAAACAAAACCTCCCGGTTTCTCCCCCTCTGAGCTGACCGATGACCTCTTGACATTAACATCAGACTCGCATTAGCAACACCATCACATCAGCGACAATGAAATTGCAACTCAACTTTGCCGCCAAATGATTAAAAGAAGCAGCGACGATGCCACGCCATTGAAGGAAGTACCAAAAAACCACTCATTTTCTGATCACAATCGACGCAGATTATGTGCTAGCGGAAATGTCTGATGGGGTTAACAACATCACGGAAACAGTATTTGTGTCATCGAGATGTTGTGCTGTGCGATATGTCATCGGATAATTTGAATGATTTGCTTTGCTTCGAAGCTGCACACGTCGTCAAATCGAACACATTAGAAGGTGACGCGACTTAGGCGAGTGGAACAAGACTGAGATTTCAATCAGCCAAGGTGTTGGCTGATTGAAATAATTGGTTGTCGTCGAAGCCATTAAACAAAAGGGAGGGCGGACAGAATAAGTATCAGTCAGACAACATTAAATTTACGTGACCTTTGGTTGGTATTCATCGAAAAAATAAGATATGGAAGAGAAGAAAACTTGAGAATCCTGAAGATTAAATATAAGCAAAGGAAATAAAACTCTCTTTTATAGGGTACCTTTGCCGAAGAAAATCTACCAAATGACTCTCTTGGATAGCGTTACATAGCCTCTTAGCATTAGAATTTACCAAAATTATGTCTGATGATAGCTTATAGTTTCACGCTATATAGAACAGATAAAGAACATCATAGACCTAAAGGGGAAGTATTTTTCCTATAAGGATCTTAAAGTTCCTCTGATAAAAGTAAATTAAAGCCATTTAATTTCACATTGAAAGTGAGGAGAAAAACACCAAAGTTTCAAAATAAGGTAAAGACTTTCACAAAAAAAAAATAAACTCTCATTTTAAATATTTAGTTTGATTTCCTTTTAACTTTTTTACCTTGGTTAGATTTCTAGTCATAGAATCGACAAGTTTTTTAGTAACATCAGGAGAGATTTTACTTCATTCGTCCGGTAATACGTTTTTAGTTAATTTTGCAAGAAATTTGATTCTTTCTAATTTTTGTCCAATTGTTAAGGTCCACATGGTTGATTTATAGGGTCTTCAGTGTATGATCTAGTTAGAAGTACAATAGAACGACCACTGCTTCTCAATTTTGGACGAATGTTTAGGATTATCGTCCTGCTAGAATATATATCTCTGTAATAAGCCCAGTTTGTGCACACTTGGAGCAAAACAAATCGTTTTTTCATTGTTGACTTGATAATCAATAAATTGCTGACCCTTGATGCTGCCATTCATACCAAGAGCCTCCATCACATTCTTATCTTTAGAGGCTACAAATATTCTTCTCCATATTTTTGAAAGTTTTTTAACAACCAATATTATAATAAACTAACTTTCTTCGGTAAACAGTGGTGTTTTTGGTTAAGCCTTGATAACTAAGACTGGATAGAAAAACCGGTAAGTAAATCATTTGTTAACAAAAAGTGCCTAAAGTTACCGGATTACAAAACAGCCGGACAAAAATAAACATGGACGAATCAATAGGCTTGTTTTGACCTTATAGTCAAAACGAGCGGTCAATATACACACAGAGAACAGATTTATTGATACAACATAATTTTTTTCCCACCACTATCCATGTGTTCCATCGCTGCAACCGAATGATTATCGGGTAGGCGGAAAATTTCCGTAAACGGAACTGACACTATTGGCTGAAGAGGCAAAGTATCGGTAACCCTATCTATTGAAGTTGACTATTGGAACTGAATTTTTCATGTATTGATTGTTGATCTAAGTACTCTGAGAATTAAGTAGTCATTACGACGAACATTTGTTTAATGGGCCAACTTTAGGTTAAATTTTATATAACGAACGAAAAAAATGTTTTTTTTTAATAATTTGTATATTTAAAGACATTAAATGATTGATTCTGTACTTGGAGTAGTACTTGGAGCAGTTATTTTTAAAAACTTGATTAAGCTACTGGCCCATTAAGCTTAAACTTTCCAACACAAGAAGAAATTCAAACATAAAAAATACACTTTTTGTGGTTTTTAATCTTTTTTTTTGGGATTCCAAATGTGTTTTCGTCTTTAACAAAAATTTTGTAGCGGTCTGAAGCCATAACATACAAAAGGGAAAATATTCTAATAATAGCTAATAAACGGAATTTGGTTACTACAAATAACTTATCTGTTGTCACCACCAATTACTGGTACTTACATATGCACATTGTCATCATAATCTGTGGATTATCATAACCACCTGTGGCAACTAATAGTTTTACTGAATTCGGTTTTTATAACTGACGTAATGACTGTGAATACCGTGATATTATTATACCTATCATCTTATGATATGCCAAACCATGTTACAATCAATGCCATGGAATGTAAGCCATTGCAACAAAAAGAATGTTTCCAAACGAATTTCTGTACTTCTGACCGATTTCCAACTGAGTTTTTCTCCGTGCGTAGATAAACTGTTAGTGTTAATACAAACAACAGATTTTCGGCAAAAATTCAACAAAAAAAAGCTTCTTGTTTTAGAAAGATGGTTACTACAATCAAATTATTTGTTGGCAGTACCTATTATTGCTACCAAAGTAACATGTACTGCATAATTGGATGGTTACCATAACCAACGGTTGTGACAACCAATAGTTTTATTATGTTCAGTTGGTATAACCGATTTATTTACTGTTTATACCGTTATACTATCGTAGCAACCATCATATGATATATCGATCTATCGAACCATCTTAGTCATTTCAACAGAAAGTTCGGTTATTCAACCGAGATTTTGTAGTTCGTAACTTTTTCCAACTGACATTTTCTCTGTGTGCAGAAACATAAGCATATTTCAAACGGAGTTTGTTTTTAGAACAGTTGTATAGGTTTTAATTATTTTCAAAAAATAAATGCCACAAAATGTGCTTTCAAATTACCAATTAAGATTCCACACTTGATTTGAATTTTTATATTTTTTTTGTTCTGAAAAAATACCTCTAGATAGATCACCCTATACGAATCATTCAATAGTTAGGTCCATACACAAATAACTATGAAGAGATGTATTAATTACTGCGTTGTCAATTTTTATTTGTTTTTTTTGCTTTCGGTCAAAAAAACAATCATTTCATTTGAATTCAGTTTTTTTTTATTAAAAAAGAAATTTTATGATTAATTGCAGTGGTGAGATGAATGAGCGAACATCAACAAAAGACATGAACTTTTTCTTATTTCCACAATTCAACTTAATTTTTATGCGATTTCTTAATGTATTTTTCTTCAAACCTTTGGCATGACTTCATTATGAGATCTCGTCCACACAAAAAGACACCAGAAAAACAAAGTACGAAAACTGAAGAGTAGTTCACGGCACAGACTCAGTCAGTCACCACTAGACAGACACAGATCATAATACAGCAGCAACAACAAATGTCAAAGATCTTCAATAACCAGATACATTTTCTAAATATAGTTAGCAACAACAACAATAACACCATGCCAACCAAGTAACATTAGCGGCTACAGCCACACACACCAGACCTGGAGAGTGACGGTGCAGCAGCACCAGAAAAAAATAGAAACAAAACAACAAAAAAAACTCAAACGAAGAAACGCAATACACAAACACACACTCGTACGCGGGCACTCGCGAAAGGTTAAGAGAAGGCGCACAGTGCACACGAACACAACACACACAAATTACACTGACTCTGGCCAGTTGCTGTTCGTTCGGTTGTCGGCTGTGTGCCCCCCAAAACAAATATTCGTCGTCGTCGTATAGAGATGATTGATCTTTTCACAAAAGAACACCACCGCCAACAACAACTACCGAAGAAACACCAACAAGAGTCTAATATGTTCGAACACGAAGAGGAAGAAGCACTATGAAGAAAAACCCCAAACCAAGCCGCCAACAGTCATCATACACTGACTCTGACTGACTACGATGCGCTCTCCAGAAGCAACAACAAAAATTCGAAAACAAAAAACTGAAAATGCTACAACAACAACGTAAATGATATAGGCAAAAAAAAACAAAAACGCACAGAAACTTGAAAAGACCACAAAGAGTTTCATAAGAATTACAAAACAGAGAAATACGATAACATTACAGGCAACGGCAAAAAAAACTAAACAAAAACCATTAATGAAGAGCAGCCGCAGATCAGTCGGAACAGCAACAGCACCTTAACAGACACCGAGACTACAGTCGGGTGCCAATTGATGAAGAACAATGGCGAAATTGGCGTTTGAACAGAGGGAATTTTTGAAGGATAGCCCTTAAATTTATTTTATGTGTAATTGTTCTCAAAAGAAAAGTCGACCGGGTTTCTAAACGTAAGGCGTGTTCTATTGGTACTCGAGTAAGTAGTCCCTAAGTCGAAACTTCGAAATTTTACAAGAATTTTTTAAAATTTCTTTGCAGACAAAAACAGATTTACTCTATGTTTGCTTCGAAATTTGTACAAATTTTTTTTCCCGATATAATGTAAGCGAGTAATAACCGAATTCGCTTTAACTCACTGAATGATATTCTGGAATAACTTTCTTCCCAAAAGTTTTATTTTTTAAAACAAACGGTCTTTGACGAAAATTGCCTGTAGTTTTCTGCAAACAAAATCATTTATACATTTTTGTACTATAGGTTGAAGCTAACGCGTTAGCGACCTTCTCAGCGAACGAAAATTTTCTATAGTTTTGTGTAAACAAACTAATTTTTATATTTACCTACAAGGCTGTAAAGTTTTCGCATTAGCGATAACTACCATTAGAATACGGCCATTAATTTTTACTTCAATTATTAGTCGTGCTTTTCAAAAATTCATTTGAAACATTGCTAAGGCAACAACTTTAAATTTTCGTTAATCCGAATAATTTATTGCAGACCATAATTCGGATTATCGAAAATTCGGAATATGTACTGGATACGTTCGTCTTACGTGTTTTCAAAGAGTTCACTTACATAGTTACTACAATTTATATGTATGTATTTCACAAATGATTGTTCACAGTAAAAATAATGTTTAAATAGTATAAATTATGTATTTAAAAGGTATAACATTTCCCATTTTTTAAAAACAAAAAAAAGTTTATTTTTTTAAAAAAGACATACATACAATTATTAGAAACAAATAGAACTTATTAAGAATTTATAAGCATTTTTTTTTAGCAAAATACAGAAGTCCCGATGAGGGTTTCTTCTTATAAAAATCTGTCTTCTTTTTACTGAACGCGTAATGAAGATTGAATTCAGCAAAACTAGACTGCGTTCGAACTATGAAACACTTTTAAAATAATGTTTATTAATAACTTAACATATTTTGATGTCAATTCGGATTAAAAAATAAAATCAATTCGGATTATAGAGTATGTAGTACAGGGAAAACATAGTTCGGATTACTGGCGAAGTTCGGATTAACGAGGTCTTTCTGTATTAACATCAAAAATTCAATGGCCGTGTTATCTCACGTCGTGGGGATGTCAATTGGCCGCCAATATTATGTGATTTGACACCGTTGTACTTCTTTCTTTGGGGTTATTTGAAAGAAAATGTGTACGTCGATAAACCAGCAACAATTTAAGATATAAAGCATGAGATAATTCGGCACATTAACGGCATAGAACCTCGATTATGCCTCAGCGTTATTGAAAATTTGGACCATCGGATGGAGGTGTGCCGCCGAGGTTGCGGCGGCCATTTGGCCATATTTTGTTCGATACATAATTGAACAATACCAATATAATCATAATAAAAAGAAATGACAATAATTTCCTAAATAATCTGTGTTTTATTCAAAATCAACATCGGCCCTTAAAATTTAACCACCCTTTATTAACATTTTCTGAATTACAATTAAAAAAAAAAATCTGCTCGTTTCCTCTATACAAAGAATAAAGCTGCTCTTTATTTGTCGGATTTGTCTGAGCAAACGACCTGCAATACAACTTGTATTCGTCAACCTGAACAGGCCCCTATAAACGAATGTCAAGTATACCTAATCCACTGACCTAACTCTGTGTTCCCTGCAGCATCATCAACGGCAAAAAGACGAGAGGCAACTACAAAAAAACATAAACTTATGGCTGCTGTTATAGCAAGACAGACAGACGGCAGCCACATACTCGACCAAAAACAAATTTTTAACTTAAACCCAAAAGAACAAGAGGGCGGGCGGGAGGTTGCTAAGAGTGGGGAATAAGGAACACAACACATTCAAATCAAGATGAAAGAGGAGGCAGAAGAGTTAACGAAATTGTTGTAGTCAAAATAAAAATATAACTCAAATTCATATTAAAAAGAGGAAAAACGAGAAGAAACAAAAACAAAGGAAAGCAAAACAGCAACAAAATTAGAAGAAATGAAATTGTAGTACCTTTTGAGGAAGAGTGTTTGCTTGAACGTTTTTGGCTTTGTACAATGACGAAGAAGAAGTAGTTTCGTTGTTTAAGCACGAGATGTTTTTGGCGATTGTTCTCGTCGTTCTGGCTCTTATTATAGAGGGGGTCGGGGGCTACAAGGTATGCGGATGTTTGATTTTGGACGTAGGGAGCTGAAGTTGTTGGAATTTTTGTATACACGCACAATTTTTTGTTATTGGTGCCAGCCAGGCCCAACAAGATATTTATCTAAACACACCGAGAGATATACTGTAGATACACTAACACCGATGCATAGACGGACACGGACATGGACGCAGCAACACACAGCACAAACATACACACTTTCATTAATTTCTCTAATACAATTTATCTAATGGTGTTGCTGTTACGAGTATTGTGTTGTTGCTGTTGGTGTCGATAATGATGCTGCTGTTGTTGTTACTTTTTGCTTACTGCACATTTAACACTAACAACTCTCCTCTTCCGACTGCGGTGGCTCGCTCCGTTGTATTAAATGAGAGTGAGATGAGAGATTATGTGAGTGTGTCGTGTGTGTGTGTATGCGGTTGGGGATGTGTGTACGATATGCATACGTCGCTATCAGTTTGTTATAACGTGAAATGACGTCATAAAATGCCGGTTTACTTTTATTTAATTTATTATTATTGTTATTGTTTTTTTTGCCGACATCTATTGACATTTAAGTTGGTTGTTGTAGTTGTTGCTGTTTTTTCTTATTATTGTCACAGTTGGTAAGTACGTACTGGGCATACATGCATAAGTAGATGTTAAAAGGGAAACTGTAGTAGATCGGTCGATGAAGTTCTTTTGAACTTTTTCTTAATCTCTAACCTTTGTTTTCGAATGGTTTAATTACTTCACTTTTTACCGGGTAGAAAAAAAACGGATCTCATATGTTTCTTGGAAATGATAAATAATACGCCAGGTTTACCATACATCCTCACTTCGGACCACTGTTCTCCCTCCCTTTTCAAAAATGTGAATTTTGTTCTCCTTTTGCTACTAACGAGAGGATATATCAATAATTCCAACTTCCATAGAAGTTATATGAAATGCAACACTGCCCCCATTAAGTACCATCTGTTAATAGACTACTGTCAAATTTTGAGAGAGTTCCGTCATTTAGTTTGTGTTTACCAGCTGTTCAAAACAAAACAACCTCGTGGACTTTGTTAAAAATGGAAGAAAGTGCTCATTAAACATTATTTTTTGTCGAAAAACCCGTCAATCAAACCGAGGAAAAGCTTGATTAATTCTATGGGGACTACTTTTCACCAACGATTTCACTAATAAAAAAGTGGTTTACTGATTTTCTTTGTGAGCGCACAAGAACAAATGATGCTGAACGTTCTGGCTGGCCAATTAAGGTCAATGCACCCGAAAATATCTAAAAAAAATCCACGATCTGAAGTTAGCCGATCGTACAGTAAAAGTTTGTGAAATTGTTGATGCCATACGCATTTCATATGGCAGTGTGGTTTCGATTTTATATGATCAGTTGGGGTTAAGAAAGTTGTATGCAAGGTGGGTGCCGCATTTGCTCTCAATTGACCATAAACCTAGTCTTGTGACAACTTCAAAGTATTTTCTTGGGTTGTTTAACCGCAATTTGAAAGAGTATTTGAGGCGTTTTTTAACTCTGGATGAAAGATGGTTCCATTAAAACACTCCGGAGACCAAGCAGCAGTCTAAACAATGGGTTTCTCTGGGTGAACAAGCTCCGAAGAAGGCCAGGGTGGTTTTTTCGGCTAATAAGGTGATGGCAACAGTTTTTTGCACGCGGGATAATTCACATTGATGCCCTTTAAAAGGGGAAAAAATAAACGGCGAATATTATGTCAACTTATTGCACCGATTTAACGAGGATTTAAAAAAAAGCGACCCTATGTGGCCAAGAATAAAGTTATTTTATATCAATAAAATGCACGGAAGCACACGTGTGCAGTCTCAGTGCCAAAATTGCATGAATTGGGTTACGAATTGGTACCTCATCCGCCATATTCTCCGGATTTAGCCCCCAGTGACTATTTCATATTTCCAAACCTTAAAAGATGGCTCGGTGGAAAGAGATTCGGGTTGAACGACGAAATTATTGACCAAATAAATGCCCAATCCCACGACAGTCGGTTCTATGCACCGGATTGACCCGAAGCAGCAATTCTTCGTCCAAGGGCTGTCACCTCGGCAATGTGTGTGCCGCTTCAACAACAACAACCAAATAAATGCCTTTTCTATGGATCCCAAAAAATCCTATTGTTTGGAATGGATACACAAATTGGAGAAAAATTGGAGTAAGTGTATTGAGCTAAAAGGGATAAAGTTAAAAAGATTTTTTTTTCTGCAAAAAAATGTATTTTATTCGAAAAGTCTCGGATTTATTGATATGCCCTCGTATACGTATTCCTGGTAGTTAGAAATCAAAGTTTTTTTTACAGTGCCACCTTTCAAAAGGACCGTTTTTTAACTCTACTGTTAGGGGTCAACCGAATGTAGTTTTTTTTCGTATATTTTAACAGTTTTTGTATTATATTTTTCTTTTCTCTAATTTAATTAAATGTGATTGGATACGTACGTAAGCGCAAGTATTTCATTTTTTAAAATGAACGAATATTTGTTGTGCTGGCCAAAGAAAAAACTAGACCTCACCTTCGTCGAATGGCTTTCTGTGAAATTTCTTATCTTATGTCATCTGCGACCTCCACATGTGGACCATTTGTGGAGATCCATAAATTTTACACATGTGATTTTGTACAAAAACAAATCTTGCTAGGCTTTGCAAAATATTGAAATAATATTGTAATTTCCAGATCACTGTCTGAGCTTATATAATGGCGAGTATTTGAAAGAAATCTAGCTTTCGATTAAGATCGTCTATTATTTTGCGTAGTTAAAAATGCAAATTTCGCCACACAATTGTTAGTAGGCATTATTAGGCTCACTCATTAGTCGATTGACCGGTCAGATATTTATTTAAATGATGCCATTAAACGAAAACGAAATCAATGAAATATTCATACATTTTGGTCGGTATTTCGCAAAGGATGAACTCTATATAAATCAGTGTCTCTGGCATTTCATTCAAATTAGGCAATATTAGCATTATAAACATAATGAAAAACTGATCATGCTAATTTGCTAAAATTGAAATTAAAAATGGGCCGCTGAATGAATATAATTTCCGAAAGATCTACATAATAAAGACAAATGGAAAGTGATGTAAGCAATTTAATCTCCATTGGAAGCAATAAAAGAATTTAAAACCATTTGCTTTTGGAGAGTGCCAAGTCCTTGACAAAACAAAAACATTTGGTCTGAGATCGGGCCGCAAATAAAAGATCGTCAAAAGATATTGCCAATACTGACACTGATTAGTCAAATGTAAATTCATAAAAACTTGGTAAGAAATTTTTTTTAGAAATTGTTGTAAACATTTTATTTAACACAAATGATTAAATGATACAATATTTAACGGATTTCATACGCTTTGCTTGGGAATGCCCCACCGAAAAGAAATCCAAATTAAGAAAAAAACCATAAGTAAAAAATTAATAATAATATTACCAGTTTTTGGGTAAAGACAACAAAAAAAAACTAATTAACAACGACAGTCAGACATAAACAAACAACACAACCGAATTATTAAAAAAATTTTGCAAATTAGCAGCAAGTGTCGGCACGACTTAACAAAATTATGAATTGTTAAACAAGTCTGTATAACGAAGTAAACGTATTGGAATGATATGAAACAAAAAAAAATTAAAATTATTTAACAAAAACAGACAAAATACATTTCGTTAAATTCGAAACTTTTTGAAGAAGGATGTTTTTTAATCTCTTAAAGAAAAATCATCACAATGTCATGTGCGTTATGCCTTAAATTCGAAGAATACAAAGTCAGCTAGAAAATTTTTGCGAGGTTGTACAGTATAATACAAAATAATTAAACCCATCTTTAATAAGTAGTCTATTTGGAACTAAAAAAACAATTTCCTGTTCAAAACTTTGCGTCAAATAATCTCCAAAAATCGTAATTTTGTAGACCTGCCATTTCCTTTCCTAATTTTGTCCCTATCTGGAACTGAAACCACAATTTCCTTTTGTTGACCTGCCATTTCCCTTTCTTAATTTTGTCGCATGGTAGAAAAGCGGGGTATTTTTAAGTGTGACGCGTTTGCACGAAATACGTGATATGGGAATGTTCTCACCAAGCATATCAAAATTTGCTTTATCTTTAAAGAAATATCTGACGGATTTAAAAATTGCACCAATTTTTTTCCTTGGGAACACAAATTTTTAGTAGGCTATCTGCCAATAAATATATTCCATTACCTTGGACCCGAACTCCAGTTGCAGAAAAATCGTACAAATTAAATCACATTTGGATTCGTAATAAAATGTGCTTTGATTTGAGTTCTTATAAGTCCATGCTCATTCTGATTCGTTTGTTTGGACCTTATAACCGTATTTGGAGACTTGCTAGGGTTTTATAGGCCCTATTCCTAATTTTACAACGAAATTTTCTTCAATTTGAGTACATATACGTCGGAATGGTTCTTATTCGCGCGTTTGGACCTAATGACCGTTTTCAGAGACCTAGCCTAGGGCTTTATATCCCTAATTTCAGAATTTGAGTAAATATACGTCGGATTGGTTATTCATTTGGACCCTGTTGACTTTTGGAATCGAAACAAAGTTTGATTATGTTTGCGTGATCAATTATATTAATTAATTATATATGGATAGATAGGGTCTTGGTTAGACTTTTTTTTGGGGTCACAAGAATCCCTGCTCATTCTGCAGGTTTTAAGTATATCTCCCCACAACGATCTCAACCCAGACAGAAAAATACAAATGACAAACGGTTGGCCCAGCACCGTATGGTGCTTTACAAAGCTAATTTTTGAAAGCGTTTGCAATTTCTCACTAAGAAGTTAAGCCATTCCTGATGCAAAAAAAAAGTTCAGGACATATTCATAGTTTTTTCAAAAATAGTAAATTTTTATGACTTGAGCAGTTTTTATTTTGTTTCGAGACATTTTTGTTGTTTCTTTTTCAGAATCAAATAAAAAACTTGGTGAAATGTATTGGCTACGGTTGCCAGTATGTTTTTGAGAAATTTTTTTCCCTGTGTCAATATCATTGATCAATCAAAAAATTTATAAAGGCTTATTTGTTTAATTTTATTTCCGAAATTAAGTTTACCTGAAAGTTCGCCCTTTGGTCGAGACTTCATCATCCGGACTTTAGAAATTGCTTAAAAATCGATCGATTTTTAAAATTATAAGTTATACAAATGCTCGAGTCGTTGAAAATTGCGAATTATGTTTTCTATTTGTAGAGGTAACCACACTTAATCGAATCGAATATTAAGGGTATATAACTTGAGAGTTCGGAATCATTACTGAAAGTAACTATTTTTACACTTGGAGATACATTATGAAAATTTTCGGAGGTTTCCCCAATTAATGACGAATTTCGTATTAGTTTTAATTATTCTAAAGAATAATATTATATTTGGTTTTTTTTATCAGTTAAACCTGATTTCTATAAAAGATATATTTTACACAGATACCTCGCATTTTTTAATTATTGTGGGTATATAAGATTCAATATTGTCCATATTGTAAATAAAACTAATTGATTTTTTCAATTCTTTCTCGACTTTTATAATTATTTTTAAACCTTGCGTTTTATTTTTATATGAAGTCCTTATCAAAAATTACATCTGTTGTCAGGATATACCCTACGAGGTAATTAATTTAAATTCTAGTTGTTATCAACTATGAAAGGTTTTCGGTGTAAAGACCGTAAGGTTTAATAATTGGTGTATTAAGCCTGATTTAGGGTAGATTAGATTGGCTTGGGATATGAAAGACAGAATTTTACTTAAAAAAATTACAGAGAATATCATAAGGTAAGAATTGCATGACGCCTTCTGAGTTTAATGCAAAAATTTGCCATTTTTTTTAAAAAAATAACTGAACTTTGTAGTTTTGGGACATAATGCAAAAAGACAAATTTGTTTAGACTAAAACAGTAGCACTTTAAGGATCCTCAGTATCAACATGTAAATGCCATGATTAACACTCGTATCAAGATATTAATTTAGGCTTAAATTTACTTAAAGGACATGCTTTTCATTTGTTTGAAATTTTAGCATAGAAAACACTGCTGAAATTAAACCCTTCTGTTTCTCTTTTTCAAGTTATGAGCTTCAAAGTATCAGATATATAATTATATCCAATAATGCCCAGTTTGTCCCGATCTGAAAAGTTCTATGGGACAGGATATGTTAAATTGTATAGCCGAACTTTCAGCATCAGGAAATTGGAAAATATGAATGGATTTGGGAGAGAATTTTTTTGTTTGTTAAGGTAGTTTAATCAATCCCAAAAAATTAAGCAATGTCCCTTAGGTATTTTTTTAATTTTAAGTATAAAAATTAGGTTTTTAATTTTAAGAAAATAAATAATATGTTATCTATTGGCCCAGAGTCTGGGCAATAATACCTGTCTTAAATGTTATTTGCACAAATATAATTTTTCAAATTACATTTAAAACATATTCTTAAAATTTCTAGACATGAAGTCGTTGCTAGAGTTTTCGCCAGTCTGAGTTTACAAAGAGACTTTGGTTGGTCGGTCGATGTTCGGTATTCGAACTCAAATCCACTTTCAATTAAAACAACACTGCTTCAATGATATTGATGCGCACTTTCTTTTGGCGGTCACAGTACAATTCTTTTGTTTTGAAACGCGTAGTAAAAAATTAATTTATTTATATTAATATTAATTATTTTTCTTTTTTAAAATTTTTGTGGTATTCCTGTAGGGGGGTTTTGTGAAAAAAAAGATTTCTTTCTTAATTTAAAGACTCAAGGAAATATTTTGTAGTTTCCCTAAAAACTTGAGTTATTCGATTTGCTATTTGGCCAAAATTCCGGTATTTTTGAATTATGACCATATTTTATTTATTTGTAAACCTTAAAAAATTGTTTTTTTTGTTTATTTTAATTTCTTTTATCATTGTTTGGTCGTGTTTATAATTGTAATTTACAAATTTTTTGTTGTGGTTTTTTTGAGGCGAAATTTGTTTGTTTATTTAGTTAAATTTATTATTCTTCAATGTGGTTCATTATTTTGATTGACTTTTTGCATTAGCGTGCGTTCGAATATTCGAATATATTTACATAAATTTTTTTGGTTTGTCAAAGAAGACGGTAAAAACACTTTGGTAAATTTTCACTTTATATGTGGGCTTCTTATTTAATGGTTTTATTTTTTAACCATTGTTAGTGTAACGTTTTTTGTTAATTTATTTTTTATTTATATTTTGTTTTATTTACAAATAAACACAAACACATTCTCACAGACAGGCACTTTTGTTCACGTTTTACACAATTAAACAGATCTTTTTTTGTATACAAATAAACAGCGCAAAGGTAAAACTTTTAACAATTGTAGCGGTGGCTACATAACAATTGGGCCCAACACAAATACCAAAAAAAAAAACAATAAAACGAAATATGTATGTGAAAACCCCGGAATATAACAATATGTGCAAAAAAATTAAAACAAATATTTGTTGTTATGGTTGGAAAAGTTTAAACATTTGGCTTTTCTTTACTTTTTTCTTAGGTTGATTTTTCCGCTTTTTTCTCGCTCCAAAATTTTGTGGGTTTTTTTTCAATTTCCTTTTTGTTTTTGGCTATTATTTTGTATTATTTTTTACTTCTTTCAATTTATATTACAATATTATTGTTGTTGTTTTTTTGTTATTACAAGAAAAAACACAAACAAACAAATAATAATGAAACGTTTTCAAAAAAGACTTTTTAGCGCTTAAGCGTCACGAACAACGAGTTACGGCAAAAATTAAAGGCTGTGCAGTGCTCAGCGCCTGTTCACAGACTGATTTCAGACATTCGCTCTGGAACTCTCAATTACCCCGAAAAAAACGTATCACATATACAGTGAGCGCTCAACAGCACACCAACACACACACACACAAACAAGCAGACGCAATAACATTTCTTGTACTAAGATAACGTCATCTGTTAAGAAACACTCACAGGCACTCGTAGCAAAGGCAAAAACAACATCACACATTTTCTCAGCCAGCTCTGGCCAGAAGTACACTCACCAAACAACAAAAATGGGGAGAGAGCAAAAACACACACAATACTCAACTACTAGTGTTCGTCGTGGTTTGAAAAGACATGCAAGATATTCACAAGCAGCAGCTAAAGAAAAAGAAGAAGAGGGGCCCCAAGCAGTCCACACACGACCTGTGTGTGGAGCACCAAAGCAACAGCAACAACAACCAGTTTTGCTTTCTTCGGGTTTTTAGTCGTTCAGTGTTTGGTTAGAGTGAAGTGATTGTGTGTTGTTTGTTGGCGTAGAGATTGAGGGGGAGGGCCGGGGCTTTACGACCCCCCTCCAGAAATAATAAAAACAAAAGAATTACATTAACAACAACTACCACAGCACTATCACCGCTAGCCAAAGCACGAGGCGGCCCAGAATACAGAGCGCGGAGAGTAAAAGACAAACAGGCATAAAGAAGAGCAGCGCACACTTACACGAACACACACACTCAAACTCAAACTGGCAAAGGCACAAATCCCCAAGAAGAAATGAAATTTTGCAGACAATCGTTTTTCTTGTAGTTTTACGACAATATGTTTGGTTTTGCTCTGCTCACTGTTGTTGTTGTAATTGTTTGTGTTTGCTTTTTACCATTTCCTTTCTGCTTTGCAACCACAAAAATTTCATCAACAATAAAGCAACTTAACATAGTAACTCTCTCACAGAGCACACAGCACAAAATTAAGTGAGACACAATTCAGAGAGAGAGAGTGTAAACGACAGAGAGGAAAAAAATGTGTGACAAAATGCCGCAGAGAGTATCACAAACTCACTCGCGCTATATTCCCAATAAGAAGACATCCCCCTTTTTTCTACACCACACACACACACACAAACCTAAAACTGAAAAGAAGAAAAAACAGTCCAATTGGTTTTTACTGTTAACCAAGCGATTTACTCGTTAATGGGTCTGCTTTCCTCACATAACTCCACGACTGTTACTCACTGCCAGCGTACATTTGACTGTTAAACATAATAGACTTATTCCTTTTTCTTGCTGCTTAATGTGGCCACCATTGATTTTTTAAACTTTTAGGCAAAATCAACAAAAGAATTTATTCTTAGCCCTCAATTTGTTTATACTAACATCGAACATTGTTTAATTTAATTTCGAAGAATGAACAAAACCTCAACATTTTGTCTGTTTTTGTCTTGCAGACGACCGCAGGCTACCATGTGTTTTTTTGCTCCAGCTCCCTTGCTCTTGCCATCTATAAAGTTCATCTCTTTGTTATCTTTTCAAAGAGAGTGTGAGAGTAGGGCAGAATGGCGTTGCTCTCTTTAAGATGTTAATTTTTTGTGGTTGGTTGGTGGGGGTGTTGGGGAGATTATGTTAAGGCATTGCAGACAACAGCTGTAAAGTCATGGTGAAAGAACAGCCAGCTGTTATGTGTTTTCTGTTATCAACACTGTTTCCATAGGCACTACTCAATAGTCGAGTAGGCGAAAAATTGTGAAATTGTAGAGAGCATAATCCATTCAAAGGTCAAGATGGATGTAAATATGTTTTTTGTAGGAAATTATAGTAAACAAAGACTCTAGTCACATGTTCTTACCCGGATCGGAAACTGCGAATGTTGTGTAATTGTCGCCCAAAAATATCCACGACGCACAGTGGGATATTAAGTAACAAGTACTGTGGATTAATTCAAGCAAGGTTTGATAAAAGGATTTACTGATTTGTTCTCATTATTTAGGACATATTAAATAAAAACATGTAAACACGTCGTAAAGTTCGGCCAGGCCAAAACTCAATTGTAGCTCGGCTATTGAAGTATCAAAAGAAAAAATCAATCAAGTTTATTCTGCTTCACATTATTAAATCAAAAACAATCAGCACACACAAAATACTTTTTCATCTGATTTATTGTAAATCAATTTTCTAATATATAGGGTGATCCATCTAGAAGTATTTTTTCGGAATAAAAAAAAATATAAAAAATCAAATCAAGTGTAGAATCTTTATTGGTGATTTGAAAGGACATTTTATGGCATTTATTTAATTTCCTTCAAATGTTGGCCGCAACTACGCCTCAGGGTTTCCATTATGATGGTCCAGTTTTGGATGACTCGTTCGAGCATTTCGACCGTTATGGCTTAAATGACACACGTAATGTTGGCTTTGGACTTTACGTAACCCCAAAGAAAAATGTCTAAAGGTGTGATATCACTCGATCTTGGCGGCCAACTCACCTGTCCAAAACGTGAAATTAGCTGCTTTTCGAAATGACCTCTCAATAGATCCATTGTTTGAGCAGCTGTATGGCAAGTGGCACAGTCCTGTCTCGTCAAGATTACGGGCTTTAATTTCAGGTAGCATAAAATCGATATCGTGGCGGGATAGCGAGCACCATTCACGGTTACGTTCCTGCCATCATCATTTTTGAAAAAATATACACCGATAATTCCACCAGCTTATAAACCGCCCAAACCGTGGTTTTCTCTGGGTATAATGGCACCTCTTGAACATCTTCTTGTTGCTCTTCAGCCCAAACGCTGCAATTTTGTTTATTGACTTTGCCGTTGAGCCAGAAATGGGCCTTATCACTGAACAGAATTTTGGTCGACACAGCAGATATTCCAGTTTCTCACCGAACGTTCATTTCCATAATATAGTTGCCAACATGTGAAGGTAATTATTTGCGAAAAATAAATGGTAAAAAATGTTCTTTCAAATTACTTATAAAGATTCCACACTTGATTTGAATTTTTATATTTTTTTTGTTCTGAAGAAATACCTCTAGATGGATCACGCTATATATATATATATATATATATATATATATATATATATATATATATATATATATATATATATATATATATATATATATATATATATATATATATATATATATATATATATATATATATATATATATATATATATATATATATATATATATATATATATATATATATATAATTTTTCAAAGAATTTGTTACAAGCTTTTTGAGCTTTTTTAAAGCAGTAACAATATGAAAGCTATTATAGCTATATAAGGGTGTTCCAAATAAAACGCACGATGTTAATTGTAAATAAAATAAAACATTTTCAGAAAATTATCCTAATACATTTAATTTTGATGGAACGATCTATGACAATTACGAGTGAAATAAAATATCAGCCAAACGCTCGACACGACTTTGGTGGCATACCTCTAACCGATGGTCCATATTTTAACTGACTCCGAGACATAATGGAGGAGCAATGTCGGTAATGTGCCTAATTATCGTATCCAATAGATCTTGAATTGTCCTTGGCTTATTGACATACACTTGTTTTTTTTAATTCCCCAAAGAAAGAAGTCCAACGGTGTCAATTCACATGACCGTGACACGTAACTAACATGGCCGCGACATGGGATAACTCGGCCATTGATATTCTCGTGCAATAGAGCCATTGCTTCGTTAGCTGTGTGGCAAATGGTACCATCCTGTTGGAACCTAATATCGTCCATATCCTCAAATTCTGGTCACAGGAATTCCGTTATCGTCTCGCGTTAACGAAAACGATTCATGGTCCGACTTCATTTTTGAAGAAGTATGGCCCGGTGACAAAACGAACTGAGCAAGCTTGCGCAGGTGTTTTCACATTTCCTACAGACTAGGTTTGCTGAAATTTTCTCACAATTCTCCCGATTCTTTGGTCGATTATGCTGTTTGTTTGGTCGATTATGCTGAGCAAAAAAATCACAAATAGACTCACAATTTACATCGTGCTTTAGGGTTGGAGCACCCTGTATATATTTATTTCCCTCGTTCCAATGTGAAACAACGGTCATAGTGATGTGAAAGCTACTACCCACACGAATTTATGGTTGCGTTGACAATATTCAAAGAGCATTATGCTATTATTGCGTACATGATTGTGACACAACAGTATTATAATCGTCACAACAAAAATATGATTGACACACAGCCATACTGTGGTTCTCACAACCATATTATGATTCACACTCAACCATATTATGATGCCCAAAACCATTTTATGATCCTTACAACCATTGTAAGTTTCAAATACAATCATAGTATTATTCACACGCAACCATTTAATGATGTCTACAACCATAGTATGATCCAATTCAATAATACTATAGTCCCCAAAATTATTTATGAGGATTGAGTTAAGTTGTTATTCATCAATAGAGCTTTTTATTAAGCAAATTATATAAAATTACATTAAAAGAAAAAAATCCGTTTAATAACCAAATTTATAAAAATTATGCTATGTTAAAAGTCTGATTTGAGAACATATTTCTTTTGAACAATTCATACAAAGAAACCAAAAAATTTATTTAAAATGCAGTGCTTCTTGAAGTACTCTTCTGCCGTCTGGTACTTGTTTATTTCGAATCTGGCTGCACTTTAGTTTATAGCGATTGATCATGGTTTCTTGCTTGGGGCCACCATCAGGCCCCAAGCAAAGAATCTACTTAAACCATGATCAATCGCTATAAACTAAAGTGCAGCCAGATCCGAAATAAACAAGTACCAGACGGCAGAAGAGTACTTCACCGAACGAAGTAAACACAAGAAAACCCCTCGCACTGCCTTTTGATTTCGGATAGGTTTGCATTGCTAGCGAACCACCGAGGCTTAGAAAAATAACGCTTTAGTGGCGTGCTCAGACCTTTAAAACATCCATTCCATTATACAGCTACAACAAAATCATTGTAAGATCAATATTTGATTGATTGCTTATACTCGTATGCATCAAACATTGGTTTTAAATTGAAAATCAAAAAGTGGCGTCATATACAAACCAAATACGATAAAATTACTGTAGGCAGAGTTAAAGTAACAACAGAAATTGTGACGTCTTCGATCAATGCCTATGCGTAGGTGATGTCGCACAAAAAAATCTTTATTAGAGTGTGAAATTCAAGATCACATATTCACTCGTACAAATGTATGAATAATTCAATGACTAAACTAAAGGCCCACAGTGAGCTTTGACAAATTACGAGTTTTAAGGCGTTTGGTTACGTTTGTCTTTTATTTTGGTAATCGAAACACATTTAAAAGGGATTTTAAAAAATTACAGATATTGTTTTGGCAGAAGTCTTGACAATGTGTTAATGAGCACACAAGTCGTAGGGTGTTTTAACATACACGCAAAGAAATATGTGCTGGTAAATATATTGCAAAGTACAAAAACTTCATTGTACGATAAGATTTTCTGCTGGAATTACTTAATGTTTTTATTCAAGGTGGATTTTCGTTTTTAAATTTAGCTGCAAATCGATTATATTTTCGATAATATAATGGAACGCAGAGCCCATATTTCGGTTATATCAGTCATGTGTACGTACATTTCAATACTCAATGATAATAATCACAAAAGAGTGAATTTGTATACCCTACAGCATTTTTCGGTACAGGGTATTCTAACAAAGTGTGGATTTTTGCAATACCAAAAATTTACATGCATTTACGTTGATGAATAGCTCTTGGATTTTCAGAAACTACAGTTCTGCTTAGTAACACTAAGTGTTGCCTGGCGCCATCTGACATTTCCATTGGAAAGTTTGACATTTTTTAGCATAAACGTACTCATCATTTGTGTTGTTGACAGTGACTTGAAAATGGAATTAAATCGTGAACATTTTCGTGCGATCATTTTTCACAAATTTTGACGTGGATTATCTAGACAAGAGGGCATTGATCAACTAAAATCTTTGTATTGCGAAGAAGCATCATCCTATAGCACTGTGAAAACTGGTTTAATTAATTCAATCATGGCCGACTCTCGCTCAAAGACGAAGGTCGTGAAGGTCGTCCAAAAACATCCGTTGTGCCATAGAACATTGATGCCGTGCGTGAACTGATAATGCAAGATCGTCATGTGACATACCGTGAAATAGAGGCATCGTTGGTCATTTCTTCCATCAGCAAAGGTAAAAAAGGTTTGTTCTCGTTGGAACCCGCACAATTTGACAATCGCTCAAAAAAAAAAGGCTCGTGTCGATTGACGCAAAGAAATTTTGAAAAAATACGATCGTGGTGCTTCAAAAGGCGTTTTTAAGATCGTCACAGGTGACGAATCATGGATCTATGCGTATAAGCCTGAAACAAAACAGTAATTGACCAGGTGGGTCTTCGAAGACGAGCCAAATCCAACGAAAGTTGTTCGTGGAAGAAGCACTTCGAAGCAAATGGTCGCCTGTTTCTTCGGCAAAACCGGTCATGTGGCGACTGTTCCGCTTGTGCAACGTAGGACGGTCAATTCTGAGTGGTACACCACAATTTGTTTGCCTGAAGTCTTGTAAGAAATTCGAAAGACGAACCAGAGAAGACGAATCATTGTGCACCATGACAATGCGAGATCTCAGACATTGGCTCAAACCAGCGCCTTTTTGACCGGCCAAAACGTCGAATTGATGGAATACTTTGAAAAAAATAAGACCATATTTGATGATATATATTCCCATTTTCATTATTAGGCCAGAAATATAACTAGCAGCCCTCGTATGCAGGTTGTTCTCCGATTTAAGAACCTGCTGCTCTAGGAGCTACATTTTACATCCCATTTTAAGCAATTTTCTCACAAAACCAACTCCGATAATGTTGAACTTTATAATCCCATGTTTTCAAATAGCCCCACATAAAGGCCACATGCTCCGTTTTAAGGTTGAGTTGAATCATACTATGGCTGCAGGGATCATGACATGAATTTGTATGAATCTTATTACGGTTGTGAGGATCAAAGTATGGTTGGGTGTGAGTCATACTATGGTTATGAGGATCATAATATTTTTGTGCCACAACCATATACCCAAAAACAGTATAATGCCCAAAATTCCCTCCCGATTTAAGGTCTGCAACTTTATAAGCCGCATTCTTAATCCAATCAAGCACAAATTTCGCGTGGTAGGTTATGAGGGACTAATAATTCACTCTGGTTAAACTGGATCAAATTTTCATATAGCCCCCATACAAGGATCCTTTCCGATTTAAGTCCCAGCCGCTCAAGAAAGTGTACAGTGAATTGTAAAATGTCTATAAGCATCCCTAGACCCAGACACAGAGGTCCCTTCTGAGTTTAGGTTCAGCTGCTCAAGAAGTCAACAATTAACTTCGATTAAGCTCAGCCTTTTACTATTCCTACTGAAGCACGTAATGATTCATGTTTTGATATAGCCCCCATACAAATGAGAATTGTTATTGTGAATATTATTACCACTCAATAAAAAACTTCGTTAATTAGCTTTATCACTTATCGCAATGATATTTAAACAATTGAAACAACTAACAAATCAGCAAAATGCGAGCACTGTACCGTGTACGTGTACGTGTGGGTGCAAGTGTTTTAGTATGTATGCAGTGTGAGAGAATTTAATTGTGCTTGGATGGAAATTCTACAGCCGGCAATTCTCGGTTAATGCGAAACTTTAAGTGTATAGCCGTATAACACAGATACAACACACTCGTTGCTTGGGGTCATATGATGGTGCAGGCACCCCTGCATGTAAAAAAATTTTTTCCACTGTTTTTAAAAAAAAATCTACAACTTTTTTTTGTAAATATGTAAAGTTTTAACTCGTTTGATGTAAAACTATTTTTAAAAAATAGCTGAGAACTTTTTTTAAATATGTATCCCCACAGGAAAAGTCTAACGGTGTGATATCACACGATCTTCATGGCCAATCGACCGGCCCAAAACGTGAAATTATCTGCTCACCGAAGTGTTCTCTCAATAAATCCATTGATTGATACGATGTGAGTGAAGTGGCGCCATCTTGTTGAAAGCAAATGTCGCCGAGATCACTAGCTTCAATTTCAGGCATCAAATAGTCGGTTATCATGGCACGATAACGGTCGCCATTAACGGTTACGTTCTCACCGACATCATTTTTGAAGAAATATGGACCGATGATTCCACCGGCCCACAAACCACACCAAACCGTTGTTTTCTCTGAAGAAGTAGCAGCTCTTGAATCTCTTCTGGTTGCTCCCAAATGCTTTCCGTGATGAAATGCCAAACAATACCAAACAAAAATAACATGACACGACTCACACGTGATTTGTCAAAAAAAAAGGATATTGAAAAAAGTATCTCTTCTTGGATCAACCTTTATTTTCGATAAACAACCTTCGAATATTTTAGTTAATACTAGTATGTACAATTTTATTTAACATAATTCCTATATAATTTTTTGTTTGAATATTTATGTTTTTTAATGAACCGGAATATTTTTTTGTTTGTGTACCTATTTTTAGATTAAGGAAAATTTGGGACTCGACCCGGTCGTTTGTTTGCCAAAAATTAGGTCGACAGTCGACATATAAAGCAAAAAAAAAACACTAAAATTCCTTTACGAATCCAAGAATAACGTTAATTTTACGATTCGACTAAATCGGTGACCCGGACCCATCGGCCAGGGGCGAGGGAATGTAAAATTTCCTCAATAAGTATGCATGCATCCAGTACGTGGACTTTGCATAAAAATAATTTTGAAAATGGTTTTTAAGCTCGAGATTAAGATTTGTGCTCATTTTATTTCGATTATTTAAAAAAAAAAAATTGGTAAAATTCAAAAAAAGTGCTAACTTTTATTCTTAATTTCGATTTTAGAGTGCCCTTGGAGAGTTCAATTCCAATGCTATTATTTTCCAATCTTGTTAAAATATTAAGAATAATAATCTGGTGTCAGTTTAAGTTATGACAAATTCGCTAGATTTTTGGCTATAATCCAGTAATTGAAAATAAAATGAAAAATATATAAAATATTTTAAAAATATAAAAAACTGCATAAAACTCATAATTACTCGAGCGTAAAACAAGTTTCCGAAGTACTTTGATTCATAGAGCAAGAAAGGACATAAAATAAAGAAGGTTATGGAAGAAACATTTAATTTTTAATGGTGTTTTGAAGCTTGCCCAGCTCACGATTGCTGGGGAATCAATCTAAAAACACACCAATCTTAATTTCTGAAGAGGTGCAATTGTAACTTGGTTTGAGGCACTCAAATGAACATAAAATCTACTGAATTCAAATAGTATTTTATTCGAAAAATTGTAATAATAACCTTAGATTATTAAAACTACTAAACTGTTTAGATATTTCAAAATACTATAGCTGGCGGTGATTGGCCAAAGAGTAAAATAAGCTAAAGAATTCACGAATCTGTTCTGAACGAATAAAAATCGATATTTCGAACAAATCCGTTTCTCGTGTGCAGGAATTTACTTATAGTTTTATTGATAGCTCAGAAAAATAGTCTAAGAATCCTCACAATCAAGGCGACATTTTTAAGTTATCATAAATTCCTATGACCCCCACCCTCCACTAATTAATGTCAATTTTGAAAACGTGCAGAGGCGATAAAATAAAAAAAACAATGTCAACATATTACCAATATCAAAAGAACACAAAATAAACATTTGCCATATCATAAATTAAAAATTTATGGATTTATTTCGACCATAAAATAAACAATTTTCAATAGGTTATTTTGCAAGTTTCCATTTTCTTGGCCCGTGACAGCACACAAACAAAATATAGATTTTTTAATACTTGGAAAATTATGAAAAAGTAAAAATATCTGGAAAATCGACATTTCGTAAATCTTTGAAATTTATCTAAATTCTTCTTTGGCCTACAAAATAAAAGCGTCCATGACGCTGTCATGCCAAAGCAACCCACTCACATGGTGTGCCTAAATAATGGCTACTAAATAATTAGTACGCCATCGATCGATCATTTCATTCTTGTTTTTTTCGTTTTAAGAAATTTCCGCACTTTCCAAAACTCTTGCCAAGAATTTGATTTTAGTTGTTGGTGTTCGGGGAACAACGGGTGTTTTATTCCCTCCCGTACCACGCACGATTTTTCCTTCCCTTGCTTGCCGTCTTGCGCTCTTTCTCCGCCATTTGTGCAGCCATAAATTGTTCGCATGCCTGTCATACGAAATTAGTTTTGAATCAATGCGGCCGCTGCTGATTGGATGGATTTAAGCAGCAGCGGCAGCCGCAGCATTTACGTAGTATTTGTTTATATGATCTAATAGGAATAATGCGGAATATATATTTTATGTACTCTCGCTGGCTGGTGCTTTTGATATTCCGTTATATTGCTGTTGTTGTTGTAGCAGCAACTTTGTGCCGGTGTGACAGCCCTTGGCCGAAGAATTTCTCTTCGGGTCAATCCAGTCCATAGAACCGGCTGTCATGAGATAAATTTTGCTGTTGGCTTCGCTGTACTTTCTTGTGGATCTGGCTCTGACGCTACGAAAACAATCCGATGAATAGGTTTGTACAGGGTGCCTCAAAAATATCACCAACTTGTTAAAAAAACCTTTGGGTTTTTTTCTTCCCTACACTGTGGTACAGGCTATTATGAGTTAGTTCTGATGCTTGTAAAATCTTAAAAGGAAGGAGATGGACTCCATGCATATCGATTTAGATTTAGAATCCCTATATCACTCCATTGAGCGATGTCTGCCCATCGGTCTATATACGAGTATCAATGTATTAAAAGTGCAGAATGCAAATAAGAACCGACTTTGACAAAACATTGGAACATTGTTCAAATTCGGATCAAGGGCAAACACTTTCAAAATTCGGTTGTAATAAGCCCATGTATTGATTTACAAATAGATCCTTCCCGATTTCAGAAACTGCGTCTGCAAAAGCCACAAATTGCGTCCGATTCTGAACAAATTGCGCATATAGCCTTACATGCCCTTAACTCTTATAAAACTGGACCTTCGCGGGTCATGGTTTTAAAGAGGCCTCGCACCAAGTTCCCTCCCGATTTTAAGTGGCGCCATTTAGATGCCATAAGTTAAATCAAACCGCGCCTAAACTTTGCATTCTACGTTAAGAGCTACCAATAATAAAGTCCGGTCAAACTGGACGATATTGCTCCATACTAGTTTATTGCGTCTACTCAAAGATCCCTACTCAAAGGTATTTTAAGGTCCTACCGCCTTAGATGCGGCATATCATAGCCGATCCTGCTCAAGACTTGTAAGCAACGCTGTCGAAATTCGATCTAATGGGTCCATGTTTTTGAAAAGCTCCTATGCCAATTTTTTAACACAAATCCATACAAAAGTCCCTCCCGAGATATGGTTCTTCAATATTTGAAATCTCAAATTGAGCGCGACTGTACTCAAAGTAAGCATTGTGCGTTTTGAGCGACTTATAACCATTTCTTCACGAAGAAATCCCGTATGATTGGGGTATTATACTTTTGTTGGTTATATGGTTGTGGCACAACAATATTTTGTTAGTCACAAAAATAGTATGATTTATACACAACCATACTATGATCCCCACAACCATATTATGATTTACACTCAACCATACTTTGATCCTCACAACCCTAGTATGATCCGCATACAACCATACTACGATCTCGATAATCATATTGTGATTTACACTCAACCACAATATGAACCCCACAACCCTATAACGATCCTCACAACCATAGTATGTTTCATACTTTGATCCTCACAACCCTAGTATGATCCGCATACAACCATACTACGATCCCGATAATCATATTGTGATTAACAATCAACCACAATATGAACCCCACAAGCCTATAATGATCCTCACAGCCATAATATGTTCGACATGCAACCTTAGAACGATCCTCCCAACAATTGTATGATTCACAAGCAACCATGTTATGATCCCTACAACTATTTCAATAACACGATATATTTATTGTAATCATATAACTGTTAATATTAAACAAAAATAACAATACTTTTGTCGCATCAAACTTATTATTGTTGTTACAATCATATTTTCATTTCTAAATTTGGCAATACGTAATACTATCGTTGCATTTCAACAATATTAATATTGCCGCAATCACACTATTGTCACAATAAAATTAAAAATAATACATTGGTTGCGGCAAACATACTTCTATTGCAGAAAAACATATTATTGTTGCCGTGACCATATGGTTACAATTTTTTCTCTGCGTGTACTGAAGCTTGCCATATTAGTCCATATTTTTTTAGCTTCCATATGATTTGACTTCATGTCCTTGCTAATACTCTAGACAAAGGCTCGTAATCTCCTAAATAGCAGCGATGAATCATATCGCAAAGATGGTCTCGCGCGGCCATCGCTGTTTTTACCTTCCACAATAGGATGAAGATTCACTTTGTCTTTAGGTTTCAAAACCTCGAAATACTGGTCGAAAATGACATGCAGTATATTTATTCTTAATCATCATAAAAATCTATGATGATCGAGCCATGCAAAAAACATGTGTTGACACTCTGAAGTATTTAGTATTGAAAAGCAACCAGATGGGTAAGAGGAAAAGGACTGAGTTAACCTCTGGAAAAATTACTATATTATTAATTTCGTGTTAGTTTAAACTTGTCTTCTATTTAAATATAGAAGCAAGAGGTCTTGAGCCGGTTTAATCCCTGTTTAAATTACTATATTTGTAATAGTTTGGTTTTCTTTGCTTATATCTCACAACCATTAGCTTCGATCGCTACGAAATTATCACATTATTCTACGGTAGCTACAGCAATTACTAGCTACATCTTATAGACAATCTAATGTTAAAATTGGACAAAAGGGAGTGGCACTGCTCATTTAACTCTGACCTTTGAAAGGCCATATCTCGTAACCTAATACCGGTATGACGATAGTAGTTGATACGGTAAGAAACACACCCTGATAGGAAAAGTGGGCGTTAACACGTCACATTAAAAAAAATTTATGTTGGACCGGAATCCGTCCATGTCTGTGAACACAAACAACAGAATGCATTATTGAACTTAGGTGGCTGAAATTTTGTAGAAACATATGTTGAAAATAGGCCAGATCGGTTAACAGGTACAAATTTTCCCCTTACAAGGACTGGGTCAAACTCTGGAAACGTCAACAATCCTAAATTAAAAAACGTCATAAACTATTGGAGATATGAGGCTGATATTTAGCACATATGATAGTGAAATGCTAGTCATTTTTTTGTGAAACACATCCCGTAGAAAAAGTGGACATAAAAAGTGGGCATAAAATCGTCTTACTTGTGCATACGAACATAATTAGATTCGAACGTTAAAACCAAATTAAACAAAAAATTGCTCATAATTCAAATAAAAGAATAAATATTTGAAATCGTTAAATATAGAAATTAAATAAAAGTTATTTATTTCGGCCAGATAACATAAAATGGTACTATCAGTTGGTCAAGTTATAAAAATGCTCGCAGTAATGACAACCGAATTCAAAGAGTACTAAAAGTTAATAATCCATAACAACAACCAATACATGTACTAATTCAGTTCCAAATAGTAAGGGTTACCGAGACTTTGTGTCTTCAACCGATACTGTCGTTTTTTACTACTAAGAATTGCCGGAAACCTAATCAACATTCGGTTGTAACGATGAAATACATGTATATTACGTTCAACCACCAACATTCGGTTGTGGCAAAAAACCTGTTTTCTGTGTGTTCGTACTTTGATCATGTGCGCCTGAACTCTGGTGTTTAAAAAGAGATTCAGCAGGTTTGGCTTGACTTGTTTTTTGACTGGAACATTGGTTGGCCAATATTGGGTGGGCCAACGGAATCGCACATCAAAAATTTGCACACACAGAGAACAAATTAGTTGGAAATCGATTGGAACTACAATGATTCGGTTGCAAAAGAGGAAGTTCGGTTGCAATAACCAAATTATTGTAGTCGTAATGGATATTCAGTTCAAAATAACATTTTGTTGCTGTTGCCAATTTTCTAATGGTATTTTTTTAAAAAATAAATAAATTGCATTCAACAAATTTTTTTCCAGCAAAAATCATCTATCATCTTTTCTACTTTTTCCTCGTCACAACTCTTCCCATGAGTACTTTAAGTACTTAAATTGTGTAAGCAAACATTTTAATTTTCTTGTAAATTTAAAAATTCTCTTTTGCAGGTTCGAATTCTTGGTGTGTTGCACCGTAGCCACTGTTGCAAGAACTGAAAATTACAGAGCACCAACTAACATTCGATTGTACTGATGGAGTACTCGGGTGCATGTAACCTAAAGCATTCGGTTGTGGCAACGAATCTGTTCTCTGTGTGCATCCTACTTCTGAGTAGAGGTTATATGCGAGTTAGCCGGATAAAAGGGTTTATTTAAGCAAACAGACGGCACTTTGGGAAACCCAGTATTGGCAAAAAGTTATTCTAAAGAGAAGCGCTACAATCCAATGTTTTATCAGTACCGTTGTTAAGAACCGTCAGAAATTTGTCATTTCGGAGGAATTTCAGCAGTTCTGCGTCATTCCATGCCATCAGAATCCAATAATTGGAAAATTGAGATTTTAATACAAACTCAGATCGATGTACTCTTGCACAGAAGTATCTACGTCACACCGATGCAAGTACCTATGAAGTCACATCTAACTGCGTGTGTGTGTGTGCGCGCCGATAATGCAATGGTGTGAATGGATGTAAGTAAATCAATCTATTCTTAGTTGCAAGAAAGCAAACGATAGAAACATTGCGGGGGCGTACTAATAAACAGTTAGCTGTACCTCGTACATTCTCGGTCGTGTATTTGTCGTCTGGGTGGTTCACAACGTGTCTCTCAGACAGCGCACCACACCAGCGATAGACAGACAGAGCGACAGACAGACTGAGAGAGCGAGATGTAAGTAGTGTATGGCTAGATTCTAGATACTAGCTACATGTGAGCATAGTTGTTTGTAAGTCTGTCCGAACAACAGATACAAGATACTGGATACATTGACTACAACAACAAGAACACGGACTATTGAACACGACAACAACAACATCAATTTCCATTTACGTTTTCTTGCAGTTGTCGGCAGTTCTATTGTTGTTGTTATTGTTTCTAATAGGTTTCTATTTTGATCAGCATTTTTCGGCTGCGGTTCGGGCATTCATTCATTAATTTTGTCTTCTTCTCCATTGTGCCTATTTTAAAGAGTTTATTAGTTTTTTCTTCTTTCCTCTTCCCAGTTGTTGTTGTCATCCTCCGCCCCCTTTCTTCCAATTTCTTCTGTCACTGAGGCAAGACATAAGCAAAGTCATGTGTAATGTAATTATAATTTATTTCTTAAAAACAAAAGAACCGAAAAACTCTAATTTGCTTAGAGGAGGTGGATTTTGAAGAAAGTGTGTGTGAGAATCTATTGTTTGTTCGACTAAATATAGAATAAGTGAAGGGTCATTGAGACGGCGTGGAGCAGCAGTCGAAAAAGCATAAGCTCCACCAAGAATGCTAATCGATGGAGGATATACCAAAGAAATATAAACCAAATTTTCAAGAGAGAAATATTTATATTGTTAATGCAGTTTTTAAGTGGTGGCTTTTATGCCAATAAGGTGAGACACAGACGAGCTCATTTAAAAGATATCCTGGTGAACTCACCCATACGCTATCGTACGAAGTACGAGGGCGACCGCAAAAGTAACTAGCCTAACATAAAAGAACAGTTTTTTTGGAATTATTATTATTTATTTTTCAACATAATCTCCTTCCAACTCAATACACTTCATCAAACGTTTTTCAAGTTTTTTAATTCCATCAGAAGAATAAGATTTTTCAAGACCTTCAAAATATGCCTCAGTTTCAGCAATAACTTCGCTATTGGACGAAAAATTTTTGGCACCGAGAAATTTTTTTAAATTTGCAAACAAGAAATAATCAGAAGGAGCTAAATCTGGACTATATGGTGGATGCGGAGCAATTTTAAATCGTAATTCGGCCAGTTTTTGTTGAGTTAAAAATGCAGTGTCTGAAGGAGCCTTATCTTGATGAAAAAGAACTTTTTTTTTCTAAATGCGGTCGTTTTATCTTGATTTCTTCACTCAACCGATCCAATAATGCACAATAATATTCACTATTTATAGTTTTTCCTTTCTCAAGATAATCAATAAATATTATACCCGTTGCATCCCAAAATACTGTGGCCATTACTTTTCCTGCTGACTTAACAGTTTTCGCCTTCTTGCTTCTATCCATTGTTTTGACAGTTCTTTGCATTTTCGGATGTAGTGATGGATCCATGTTTCATCAACAGTTATGAATCGGCGCAAGAACTCTATTGGATTACGCTGATAAATCGCTAAAAGCTCCTCGGAATTGCTCCAACGGACGATTTTTTGGGGCAAAGTCAATAAACGCGGCACCTATTTCGGGGATAGCTTTTTCATGTGGAGTTCATCATGTAAAATACTCCAAATTTTTTTTTCGTGTATTTTAACAATATCAGCAATTTCTCTGAGCTTCATTCGTCTATCTTTAGTCACTTCATTAAATATTTTTCTAATGTTTTCAATAGTAGTAGCAGTTTTCGGTCTTCCAGAGCGTTGTTCACCTTCCGTACTTGAACGACCCATTTTAAATTGTTGAACCCAGGATTTCACGGTGGAGTATGATGGGGCATTATAACCATGAACAGAATCCAATTCATCTTTGATTAATTGTGGCGTATAACCTTTCATATAAAAGTATTCAATTACCGCACGAAACTCTTTATTTTCCATTTTTCAAAAATTATAAAACTTGTTTACTTCAATCACCTGTAACAAAGAAAATAATCATTAAATATTTCGGAAATTTTGACAGATGGCTTATAAAAGATTGCTTTTAAAAAACAAAAACAAAAAAGTTGCTAGTAAAACAGAAAATGTCCTAGGCCAATTAGTTTTGCGGTCGCCCTCGTACAATCGTAATCAGATTTGGTTTGTTGTGTAATTTCTGTTAAAATCCATGAAAATACTACTTGATTAAATCCCGCAACATCCCATGAAGGAACAAGGGGAAACTGCTCCTAAATAATTAAGGTGTGCCCTATATAATTCTTATACTCACTGACCGCTACCAATTGTTAAAGGCCGGCTCCGAACGGCTAATGCATTTAATAGAAAAATTTTTACATGGGTTAGAGATAAGTCTCTTACTTGTAAAGTCGCCGTCATTTACGAGGTGGTAACCAGCCGCTAAAAATTGTTCTTACCCGGATTTGAACCAGATCTTACTGTCATGATAATCGAGCTCACTTTCATCTCACCCCGGCGGTCCATCAAAATTAAGTTTTGAAATATTAGATAGTATTTTCGTTTTGTTTAAATAGTATTTCTTCTATTGGAAGCAGCATCACTTGTTCTCAATTAATTTGGATCGAGTTCTTTACCATTTTCATATCAAATGAAAACGAATAACGATTGTATAGGGTGATCTATCTAGAGGCAGTTTTTCAGAACAAAAAAAATATAAAAACTCAAATCAAGCGTGGATCTTTATTGGTAATCTGAAAGGACATTTTATGCCATTAATTTTTTGAATATCATTACCTTCAAATGTTGGCCGCAACTACGCCTTAGGGTTTCCATTCTGAGGGTCTAATTTTGGATGAGTCGTTCGAGCATTTCGACCGGTATGGCTTTAATGACACGAGTAATGTTGGCTTCCAAAACCTGAATCGTAGCTGGTTTGTCAGCATAGACTTTGGACTTAACGTAACCCCAAAGAAAAATGTCTGAAGGTGTGATATCACTCGATCTAGGCGGCCAGCCCTTTGTTTTAGCGGTTTTATGGCAAGTTGCACTGCCCTGTTGAAACCAAGTGTCGTCAAGCTTACGGGCTTCAATTTAAGGTAGCATAAAGATCAATATCATGGCGCGATAGCGAGCACTATTTACGGTTACGTTCCGGCCATCATCCTTTTTGAAAAAATATGCACCGATGGTTCCACCAGCTTATAAACCGCACCAAACCGTGGTTTTCTCTGGGTATAATGGCACCTCTTGAACCTCTTATTGTTGCTCTTCAGCCCAAATGCGGCAATTTTGTTTATTGACTTTGCCGTTGAGCCAGATATGGGCTTCATCACTAAACAAAATTTTGGTCGAAAACAGCGGATCTTCCCGTTTCTCACCGAACGCTCATTTCCATAATACAGTTACCAACATTTGAAAGAAATTATTTTCAAAAAATAAATGCCTTAAAATGTCCTTTCAAATTACCAACAAAGATTCCACACTTGATTTGAATTTTATATTTTTTTGTTCTGAAAAAATACCTCTAGATGGCGTATGGGTAAATTAGGCCCCTAAATAACAGTCAAAAACTATTTGTGAAAAAATCTACTTGACATTGCAGAACTTGTTACGAAGACTTCGAATATCTTTTGCTTTTGGTTCCTCTACTAGTTATATAATCTTTGCCACTTTTATAATTAATTTCCATTCATTGCGTTTTGTGTTAGCTGTCCGCAGTTTGCCATACCAAAGATTTACCGATTTTACCAGCGGATAATGCATTTTATAGGGAAGTTCTTCCACGGCGTGGAGATAAATCTCTTACTCGTAAAGTTGCCGACCTTTACGAGGCGGCTATCTGCCGTTGATAAATTGATATATGTGATTAACCCTACACTCTACGATCACACCATGGTGGACCCACAAGGTAGGGTATAACTACACGCAGAGAAAAAACATGGTTACTACATGGTCACGGCAATAATAATATGTTCTCCACAACAAAAGTATGTTCGTCGCAACCATAGCATTGTTAACTGAATTTATTTTTGACAATAGTGTAATTGCTGCAATATTAATATTGTTGAAATGTAACAATAGTATTATTGCCAAATTTAAAAATGAATATATGGTTATAGCAACATTATAAATATGGTTAGTGTTTTGCGTTTTATGTTAACAATGAAATGATTACGGCAATCATACTGTATATTTGTAATGTAACAAATGTTATTGGTACGGATCTAATACAATAATAGTACTTTTTTTATCGAAATTAAAATTTTTTAAAGAAGCTGCTTTGGCTTTGTTTATCTGAAATATTTTTAATCAGAACGCTTACGTTTATTTAAACTTATTTTTTCTACTGTGAAATAAATCACTCCCATTATTTTGAATTTAATGAATTTTTGAATAATTTTCATATTTCAAATCTATTGTCGACAACTTAAACAAATTCCAATTAATAATATTGGGGATCAATTGTGTGTGATCATACTATGGTTGTAGGGATCATAACATGGTTGCGTGTGAATCATGCTATGGTTGTGAGGATAATCATACTATGGTTGTAGGGATCATAACATGGTTGCGTGTGAATCATGCTATGGTTGTGAGGATAATACTATGGTTGTATATGAAACATACTATGGTTGTGAGGATCATACTATGGTTGTGGAGATCATAGTATGGCTGAGTGTGAATCATACTATGGTTGTGGGGATCATAGTATGGTTATTTGCGAATCATACTATTGTTGTGAAGATCATAGTATGGTTGTATTTGAATCATACTATTGTTGTGAGGATCATAATATTGTTGTAGCACAACCATATACCCAACAATAGTATTATCCGAATATTGTCACCACAACCATACTTTTTATCTGCATGCATTCAATGCGTTTTGTGTTTGCTGTCTGCAGTTTGCCATACCAATGATTTACCGATTTTCATATATGTGATTAACCCTGCACTCTACGATCACACCATGGTGGCCCCACAGGGTAGGGTATAACCAGAAAGAATTTTAGCAGGATTTCGGTGGATCAGTAAAGAACAAAAAATAATCTGCGAGACTGAGTACTCGTAAGAGATTGGTAAAGGGACACTCCAATAAAACTTTTATAAGTAGGGATGACGAGACATGGACGGAATGCACTTTCCCGGTTGTTCTTCGCTTCTCAACACGGGTACTCACACATTGTCTTATCTAGTTGAACGTTGCGAAGTGGATCAAGCTATCCTGGACTTTAAATAGCTTTGACGCCTACAAATTTCCGGAATTATTAAATGCTATCTTTAAAGTATTATGATGATGCGGAACTCGGAGAATATAATCATCGCCGTGATTGCTGAAGATGTATCAATAATGTTGCGTTCCAAACTAGACTTTTGAACGTATAGCCTTTTATCTTTTCTGCTAAAAGCACTGGATAGAGAAATTCACACGAGACTGGCTTGTTCAGTCCAATTATCAGGAAAACATCATGTACATCTCAAGGGTCGTTAAAAATACAGCCCTGCGAGACAAGCCGTATACACTCGCGGCCTTCTTAGACATAGAGGACACTTAAAGGCTACACACAAAAAACAGATTCATTGCCAAAACCGAACTTTTTCGCCAACCGAATGACTGAGGTTACATGAATGTACTTCATTCCGATCAGCTTGAATTGAAGTCTTGAACATATATTTGAATATTTTTGCTTTATAAAGTTTACTAAAGCCTACTAAAGCCAAAAAACATTAGCACTAAACAACCCGTTATTGTAAATTGTTTGCTACCATCACCAACAATTACTTGCAACAATAAATGTTCTGCCAAATTATTGGTGGCCACAACCACCAGTTGTGACAACCAAATCAACGGGAGTGCTGAATGATGTGGAACTACTCAGAATCGGGTGCACAATACTAATAGACGGTCCTTGGAGCTGCCACATAACCCAAGCAACCTTAGTGTAGCAAGCATATTTTAAAGCTTCCTAAGACATCATCTTGAATGACCTTGCAGTGATATTCCTTTTACCGCTGGGTGAACCTCTTTATTTAACTAATGTCGAAGAAGTCTTAGACGACTAACCTGCCCCGAGACGACGATGGTGTATTGGCATAGCAGTTTTAGATCAGAGGAGGAGATCTATTGGGTGCAGACGTTAGCTAGTCTGTGCAGTTTGAAAGAAAGAATATATGCCTGGTAATCGAGACAAGTCGCGTTCATTGTGTCTGTTATGCCATTTCTTTCACTCGCATAACAAAGTAAAGTACATAAGAGCCTGTGTAACGTCATGACTGTTACAACGAACTGTACAGCTTTGGTCTGTGCTAAGGTTATATCAACTTTTCGACTATTAAAAAAAATCAAAAGTCGACTTTTCAGTAACTATAAAAAATCGATTAAAGTCTACTTTTCGCCTTTTTCCTTTAGGGAAATGAAAATGCAATATTTTGGAATTAAAAAACAAGTTTTATTTGAATAAAAAACTATTATTAAAAAAATTAGAGTGATTAAAAGCATAATACGAGGGTTGCTATATATATTTCTGGCATAGGCAACACTAAGTGTTGCCTGGCGCCATCTGACATTTGCATTGGCAATTTTGCCTTTAAACGTACTCAGAACTTTTTGACGTACGACCATCATTTGTGTTGTTTACGTACCGTGACTTGAAAAAATCAATTTGGCAAAAAATGGAATTAACTCGTGAACATTTTCGTGCGATCATTTTTCACAACTTTCACCGTGAATTATCACGGCAAGAGTGCATCGATGAATTTAAATCCTTGTATGGCGATGAAGCACCATCCTTTAGCACTGTAAACAACTCGTTTAATGAATTCTATCGTGGCCGACGTTCGCTCAAAGACGAAGGTCGTGAAGGTCGTCCAAAAACGGCCGTTGTGCCAGAGAACATTGATGCCGTGTGTAAACTGATAATGCAAGATCAAAATGTGGCATAAAGTGAGATAGAGGCATCCTTGGGCATTTCTTTCACCAGCATAAATTCGATATTGCATGAACACCTGGCCGTAAAAAAGGTTTGGTCTCGTTGGATCCCGCACAATTTAACAAACGCTAAAAATTAAAACCACTAATTGCTCGTGTCGATTAGTGAAAAGAAATTTTTGAAAAATTCTATCGCGGTGCTTCAAAAGACGTTTTTATGATCGTCACAGGTGACGAATCATGGATCTATGCGTATGAGCCCGAAACAAAACAGCAATCGACAGCGTGGGTCTTCGAAGACGAGCCAAATCCAACGAAAGTTTTTCGTAGAAGAAGCACTTCGAAGCAAATGGTCGCCTGTTTTTTCGGCAAAACTGGTCATGTGGCGACTATTCCGCTCAAGCAACGTAGGACGGTCAATTCTGAGTGGTACACTTTAATTTGTTTGTTGAAGTCTTTGGAGAAATTCGAAAAACGAACAAGAGATGACGAATCATTGTGCACCATGACAATGCGAGCTCTCACACATCGGCTCAAACCAGCCTTTTTTTTAACCGGCCAAAACGTCGAATTGCCGATGGCCGTAAAGCCCTAATTTGGCACCCAATGACTTCTTTTTATTTCCGCACACCAATAAAAAATGTGTGGTCGACGATTTTCGTCGCCAGAAGATGCCGTTGAAGCGTTCAAAACCCATGTTTTCAAGGTGTCTCAATCGGAGTGGAAAAAGTGCTTCGACAAATGGTTTGGGCGCATGCAAAAGTGTATAAATCATGCTGGAGATTACCTCGAAAACAATAAAACAATTTTGGATGATAAATATTCGCATTTTCATTATAAGGCCAGAAATATATATAGCAGCCTCGCATAAGTCAGGTAAATTAAGTAGTTTGTACGTTATTCAAGTTCAAGTTTTTAAAAATTTTTAAAACAAAGTTTATTTCTTGAAACAGTCGATTAATATACATGAAACCAAATGTCTGCACCAATTGATTTGAAAATGATAATCCAGATAATAAAAAGATAATCATATTTAAATTAGTAAGAGAAATTTGGAATTAGCTTTAGGGTCCTAGTCTGTACCTAGCCTTTTATATCGATTTGAAATTCTTAGGAAAGTCTATTAGGTCATTTTTATTATTCCTTAATATTATTTTTGACTTTTAATACTTTTAAAAACTATTCGTCTGGAGCCAGATCCGGTTTGGTACTTATCAAACTTGCTTAACAGGACATGGCTGATATTTACGTTTCTCCAAGACTTAATAGCTTTAAACTAACCCCTTTAAATATCGTTATGGCCATAAAACGACATTTAACTTTTTTTCGGTTAAATGGTAAACATAAGCTTACATTTGACCTTCTTTTTCCATTTATAGATTCTTGACCATTTAGAGATTCATGGAGTGTTCCGAAATTCCATGGTAACCTAATATCCGACTAAAGTTCATGTTCTGCGAACCAACCGAAAGACACAAATAACAGCAAAAACGCTTTGGTGCAACAGATAAAATATTTACTCCGTTTCTTTTGTGAGTGTCAGCTTTACTGACTGTCTGTCGCTTTTTTGTTTAACAGATCATTAAGAGAAAAAAACCAACATCACGAAATGGAAAGAAACGAAAAAAACCCGTTTTAATGGCTCAAGAATTCTGTGGTGCTGTAGCTGGTAGACCTTTTGAATATGTGCGAGTTTGTATGAGTTCCTTTACTAGTCACTGTCCGACCGTCCGTCCCTCCATGCATAAAAACACGAACATTCTATGTTGTCTGTCCAGAAGTATGTCTGTCCGTTTACCGGCTCGCATAGTTAGGTGCGCTTGCGCGCATGCGCTCTTGGGTTAAAGCTTAAGTTCACAGCAGCATAACAGCATCATGTTGACAGAGGGACAGACAGACAGAAAGGCCGGGGAGGCCAGGCTTCGAGACACTCTATAGAGCGAGCACAGCATCTGACAAAAAGGCACAGGCAGCAGCAACAACTTTTGATTTTTCTTGCAACCGGTTTAAAGAACTACTTTTGGTTTTTTTTAGACTTTTTCCTCAGTTTTTAGCGTTGTTTTTTTTTTGTCGATTTCTCGTTATCATTTTAAGTCTGCTGGGTTTGTTTTCTGAGAGCGGTTGGACCGGCAAACCGACTGCCGTTCAGAATGTTGTATGTTGTCTGTGCTTACATACGCTGTTGCTGCTTTTTGGCCGTTTACAAATTTAGGGTCTTTTTCTAAATGTTTGGGTTTTTTCATATCATTTTGCATGTTGCTTTTGTTTGTGCTTTATTTAAATATGTATTCGCATTCATTTTCGTTTTAATTTTTATCTGCTGGTTTTTTCCTTCATTTTATTTTATTGAATTGTGAAAGTCGATACAATTCGATTTTTGCTCTTTTGCTGCTGTTACTGCCATTGTTGTTATGTGACCATAGTTTGGGCTTTATTTTTTTAATTGTTTGTATTATTTTTGGGTTAAAACCGGGTTTTGGCTTTCAGTTGCGAGAGACCGCAGCGCCGGCCGCCACTCGTGTTCTGTTAATTTATTGTAGCATTTACGGTTTTAGTATTGATTTCACTTTATATCGATTGGCCGGTTTCTAGTCTGGTTGCTGTTGTCGTTTTTGTTGGCAACCTTCATAAATTTCAATTTATTCCAATTAGCTGAAATCCTGAAACACTCCTTAAAAAGCTGTTTTATAGCCAGTGGTCAGTTGGCTTTTAGATTCTTTTTTGCTTTTGCCAATGCGAACATAATTATTAGATAATAGAATTTGCGCTTCAGTTCCGTAACATTTATATAACATTTAGGTCTATAAATTATTTGGCGGTGTATTTTATTGTACTATTTATATAGTCACTGATCGTAAGAGGGCCATATTAATAGAAGAATAGATCAAAAGTCTGTTTCGGCAATTCGAATCCAGTACGAATTGAGGCGACTATACCTGCAAGATCTCAACAGAAAAAAGTCCTATCTATTTCATCGGGGTAGCCTCTCCTTTTCCTGGGCTACATCGGGAAAATCGTCTCTAAGCACGGCATTTACTCTGAAGTCGTTGACAGTTTCTGCGTTTTTGTCAGAGTGAATGTCGCTCATATCTGCCTGTTAGTCCCTTTGATCAAAAGGTTCCCGCTTGTAGCGCTGGACCTTCCTCTTAAGATCATGATATGAGATAGCTCCTGATATGACCTTTTGTAGCATCCCATTAGTTACTGCTTTGACAACATGTAGCTGCTTCGGCGCAGGTATATGCAATTTGGATCCTTATATAAGTGGTCCTCCGAGGGCATAAAACGGCAGGGGTTCTCAGTGCAGCACTGGGCGTTCCTCCGCTGCGTTTCGCTCACATGCGGTGTTCGCACTGGCACAGCATAGTATTCCACTGACTAACCTATTGCTTTTTAAGAGGTCTACTAGATTGCTTTATCAGAGCTTCAAGTTCTACTGCCAAGTGATTAGAGGACCTTGTTCATATTTCGCAGCTAGCAGTGGTCCTCCGAGTACATAAGAAATCACTGATCGAAGTTTTCGGGAAGTATTATGCAGGTTTGGATGTTCCTCTACTGCGGTGTCGACTGCTGGTGCAGCATTGTTAACCACAGATTGATCTTTCCTCTACTTCGGTGTCCACTGCTAGTGCAGCATTGTACACCACAGATTGATCTTTCGTTTTAAAAGAGGTCAACAAGGTTTGTTTGTCAGTTCTCCATGTGCTGCTACGGGGTGACTTGAGGAACTTGTTTTGCCAACGGAATCCATTTTTTATTGGCTCCATGACAATTTTCGACAAAATTCGGTTATAAAGACAAAGTATCGGTAATTTTGACTAATAAATATGATTATTGAAACTGAGCTAGATTATTATCTACATGGTGGAGCGTGGATCTTGCTTTTTTGCACTGCAAACTGTGCGGCACTGTTGGTCGAAGAGAGTGGACGGGAGATTTGTACTCGTCTGCCTTTCAGTTGCCACCATGCATTGGACACGTGAGGAGAGGTCATTTTGTGTTGAAGTGTATTTTTCAAATGCTCACTTAATCATTGCAGTACAGCGTGATTTTCGCACGAAATTTGCTTTTTTGCACTGCAGACTGTGGCGGCACTGTTGGTCGACGAGAGCGGAGAGTATGCGTGGCTTATAGTGGCTGACGGGAGATTTGTACTCGTCTGCCCTTCAGTTGCCATTATGCATTGGACACGTGAGGAGAGGTCATTTTGTGTTGAAGTGTATTTTTCAAATGCTCACTCAATCATTGCAGTACAGCGTTCTTTTCGCGTACGATTCGCTGTTCCCCCACGTGGGTGTGTAAACAAACAAAATATGCGGTACTGGAGTGAAACAAACCCCAAAGAACTTCACCAAAAACCTCTGCATTCGGACCACGTCACAGTGCGGTGTGCCATATCACGAGTAGGCATCATTGGACAGGATAACTGTCTTGCCGTAACTGTGAACTCCGAACGGTACTTGACTATGATACAGGACTTTTTTAGCCGGCTTTTGAGGCAATGTATTAGAGGATACATGGTTCCAACGGATGTTGCCACTGCGCACACAACAAGGGTTACCATGATTTGTTTGAGGCAAATGTTTTCTGGACGGCTAATCTCTTAGAGGGGTGATGTGAACTGGCCGGCCAGACCACCAGACTTAGCCCCATGCGATGTTTTTCTTTGGGGTTACCTGGAATCGGAGGTGTATATCAACCGTTCCAACACCTTGGAATAGCTTATTAAGAATATGGAGGCTGAACTTGGCAGAATACCAATCGACATGTTTGCAGCAGTGTGTGGATAGCGAAGGTCGATATTTGCCAGATACACTATTTAAAACCATGTTATTTAAAAATTCCTTTACTGTTCAATATAATTAAAAAATAAAATAAGTTTTTCTAAGGTTCATAATTTTTTTATTTTATTCCCAAATAAGAAAAATTTCCACCCTCCACCCAGTATAAGTACTCGTTGAATTCGATTGTCGTGACCACCAGCATTTGTTAGCTGCACCAACTGATAGTTAAATTTTACTCGTATGTATTAAGTTATCTGTCCCAAATCAATTTTTTTAATAAAAAGGATTTTTAAACTTTGTTTTTTCTTACCTTCGAATCTAATTAAGTGAATTTTAAGATAAAACTAAAAGTTGTATTCGACATTTACTCTATATAACCTAACAATTTCAACGAAGTTCATTTGGTCGTAGGCATAACTGCATTAAACGTCCTTTAAATAGACGTGGCCATTGAGCTCTGGGGCCCATAATACCATCCCATAATGTTAGGGAACCAAATGTTCGGGTATCAAAAAAAAAGCAAAAATGTTCTCACGAGTTGAAATACACTGTGCGTCATCAGGTTACCCCGTACATACCCTCGTGTAAGTGGTTTAGGATCGAAACTTAAAACACTAATGGTTTTAAAATTAATTTAAATTATTTTCGTTTATGGCCGATTCAATTCTGAGTTAAATAAAACAAAAATAGTGGTTTTTTATTTTTAAAATATTTTTTTTGGATTTTTTCGAAAAATAACACAAAAAATAACAATTCAAATTTGTTCATTAGGTTAGCACAGATTATTTTGACTTAACCATCCGGTTAGTGTAGATAGGGGCATTATCATGTTGGAATGTCCATGGCAGATTTCCGAACAAGTTTTGAAAATGGGGAAAAGCTATTTCAGGTACTTTTTTGTAGGTGTTTGCATTCATACTTGTAGTCAAAAACTGTAACTCTCACGTACCATAATAGGAGATGGCTCCCCACACCATCACACCCCCAACCCTACTATGAAGGCGATCCAACTGGTGTTCCTCTTTGCGAAGATCATGGAAGTAGTAGTTGTAACCACCTGGACCTTCCAAATTAATTTTTTTTTCATCCGAGAAGACAACGTAGCGCCAATCAGAATTCCATGCCATGTGCTCCCGCGCAAAATCCAAGCGCACTTCCTTTCGAGCAACGTTCAGTGGGGGGTTTTTTTTTTCAATGTGAGTCTTTTTAAATGGGGTGCACTACGTATCACTCTTTGAATTGTAGATTAGCTCGCTTTAACATTAACATTTGCCCTGATCTTTGTGGTCGAGGCGTAGGAGTTCGAGGCTTCTCTCAAAATTGCTCTCTTATCAGCAGCGGAAATCACTCTATTATTCCCTCCTTTATTATTTTTGCCATATTTCAACTAATTGCTAGGGAATGATGATATAACTTTACGACTTCTGCCTATTGAACTTATTGACAGCCCTGCTTTCTTGTAAGCTTCAATTTTGGATTTCTCCTCTACGGATAGCGATTTTCCTTTACTCATTTTAAAGCTAATAGGCTACTTGATCAGTAAACAAAATTTAGATGCAATACGCGTTCAACTGTTAAAGATAAACAAAAAGGAATTTACATGTGCTAACCTGATGACGCAAAAATAGAGCACACTTTTAAATCAAAAATAATAGAAAGTAGAAAAAACCAGATAACTGGATCTATCCTTCGCATGTTCACTTTGCCAATGATGGAGTATACGAAGATTAGAAATATAGAGTAAAAAATTTTGCTGCATCTTAACAACAACAACTACAAGAGCAATTATATTAAGCTTATGGGGGTGTGCTAACCTGATGACGCGCAGTGTATGTGCCTGTATTTCAGTGTATGTGCCTGTATTTCAATTCGTGACTCGGACGGGCTCCTATGGACCTAAAATCGTCTCTTTTTAACTATCTACGAGCTAAACTATCTATCGTCTCTTTTCAATTATCTATGTGTTTTGAAAAGCAATAAAATTTCATCACGTAACCAAATGTAGCATTAATTTTCCGAGTAGATCAAGTTTAAGGCCTTGACCTATGAGTCTAAGATCCCTAGGGCTCCGAAAAATAGGTCCCTTCGACCATGATGCAAAACCAAAATATGATCTCAAGTTGAGATGCACTAACTTTTAAGATTTGATTAAATTTCCGGTCGGGATCAATGAATCAAAAAAACGGACCCTTCAAGAATCTTCTCAAAGGTTCTCAAAATGAATACAATTTTTTACCAATCCTTAATTTGACTTTAGTTGTTCGATTTGGCCTAATCTGAGGCCTTGAGCTATGGGCCCTGTCAATCAAGAACTCACTACCAAAAACTTATCCTCCAATACTGCCAATACAGAGAGTATAACAACTTCGTTCCGGCCGAATTAACGAATTGTCCACTTGCTTCAAAATGTTTTTGTAATGTATTGCACCCAGAAAAAGTCAGTTGGAACAACAAACATTTCGTGCAAAGGAAGAATTTCCGTTGCCATTACCGAAAGTTATCAATCGTAACGAATATTCATTACAAGATGATAAATATGGTCAACGTATTTTAAACACAATCAAAAGACCGGTCAAATCAATGAAATGCTGCAAAATATAAAATTGTCATAACTGGTGGTTTTTGCAACCAATTGTTTTGGTAAATATTAGATATAGCCAACAATTAAAAAAATAAGCATGTTTTGGTTCCAAAGCTTTTTTTTTAAAAAAAAAGTATTGAAATATTCTAGCATAAACTCGGAAATGTAATTTAAATACCCAAGCCGACGCTACAAATTGCTCCAATCCTGAGTTTTCTCAAAGACAATTCTGATGGTATATTTTCTTGGCTGATTGTATTTTTATAGCAAACATAACGCACTTGTTCTACAAAATGGTATGACCTATTTCAATTTTTATTTTCAATGAATTGAAATTTCTTGGTAAAAATCTTTCCTCTTTTTTTTCACTGTTTCATCGGGGAAACGACAAGATTGTCTTTATGTTCTAGGGTATATGGATATTATTGAGGATTCGATACCTCGTCACTTCTACCGAAGTACAGTTGCAGAACACCAACCAACGTTCGGTTGTACTGATGGGCACCTCAAAGTTAGTGCAACCTCAATCATTCGGGTGGTCAAAATATTTGGTTGCGGCAACGAATCTGTTCTCTGCTTGTGTTTTTCCTATATTCGTGTCTAATTTAACCCAATATCGACAGATTTTAATTTGTTTTCTTCTTCTAAATATTGTTCCTGGCAGTCTACGCCTAATTGTAGTAAAATCTAAAACGGTTTGGAAAACGAGTTTTAATACAAATATTTTTTTTCTGCTTATAGCCCAATAAAGGAGTGATAATTAAAACTTTGTATCAAAATACTTTTGAGCCAAAATAAATTTAAAATTTGTTAAATACTTTGATTAACACTTTTTCACTAGAACGAAAAGGCACTACGAAGGGGACAGTCAAGGTTGCACGCGTCTTTGTCGAAACATCTGTAGAGCACAACTGTAAAGGGGCAAGTGTTAAATAAGAAGGCATATGAACTATTCCGTGACTTATGCAACTTTCCTCGTAGTTATATGAAATGCGACACTGCTCCCATCTAGTTTCAACTGTTAATAGACTGCTGTCAAATTTTGAGAGAGTTCCGTCATTTAGTTTGTGTTTAACAGCTGTTCATAACCAACAACCTCGTGGATTTGGTTAAAAATGGAAGAAAGTGAATTTCGAGTGCTATTTAAGCATTATTTTTTGCAGAAAAAACCAAGGAAAAGCAATCAAACCAAGGAAAAGCTTGATAAATATAAGTACTATGGGGACTCTGCACCATCGTTTTCAATGGTTAAAAAGTGGTGTACTGACTTTCGAAAATGTTGAAAAAACCCACGACATGGTCTTGGCCGATCGAAGAGTAAAAGTGCGTGAGATTTTTGATGCCATACGCATATCATATGGCAGTGTGGTTTCGATTTTACATGATCAGTAGTGTTTAAGGAAGCTGTCTGCAAGATGGGTGCCGCATTTGCCCTCAATTGACCATAGACGTAATCGTGTGACAACTTCAAAGGATTGTTTGGAGTTGATTAACCGCAATTCGAATGAATTTTTGGCAGCGTTTTGTAACTGTGGATGAAACATGGATCCATCACAACACTTCGGAGACCAAGCAGCAGTCTAAACAATGGGTGTCTCCGGGTGAACCAGCTCCGAAGAAGGCTAAGGTGAGTTTGTCGAACGATAAGGTGATGGCAAAAGTTTTTTGGTATACACGCGGGATAATCTACAACGATTAACTTTAAAAGGGAAAAACAATAAACGGTCGAATATTATGTCAACTTATTGGACCGATTTAACGAGGATTTATAAAAAACGACCCCTTATGGCCAGGAAATATATTGCACGGCTGCTCACGTCTGCAGTCTCAATGGCAAAATTGCACGAGCTGGGTTACGAATTGGTGCCTCATCCTCTACATTCTCCAGATTTAGCCCCCAGTGACTATTTCCCATTTTCAAACATGAAGAAATATCTTGGTGGAAAGAGATTCAGTTGCTATATATATTTCTGGCCTGGGCAACACTAAGTGTTGCCTGGCGCCATCTGACATTTCCATTGGAAAGTTTGACACGTTTTTAGCATAAACGTACAACCAATTTGGCAAAATAATGGAATTAACTCATGAACATTTTCGTGCGATCATTTTTCACAATTATCGACGTGGATTATCAAGAGTGCATCGATGAACTTAAATCTTTTTTATGGCGATAAAGCACCAAACTGGTTTATTGAATTCAATCGTGGCCCACGCTCGATCAAAGACGAAGGTCCTGAAGGTCGTCCTAAAACGGCCGTTGTGCCAGAGAACATTGATGCCGTGCGTGAACTGATAATGCAAGATCGTCATGTGACATACCGTGAGATACAGGTATCCTTGGGCATTTCTTCCACCAGCATACATTCGATATTGCATGAACACCTGGTTTGGTGTTGGTGGTGCAAAGAAATTTTGATCGCGGTGTTTCAAAAGACGTTTATAAAATCGGCACAGGTGACGAATCATGGATCTAAGCGTTTGAGCCCGAAACAAAACAGCAATCGACCGTGTGGGTCTTCGAAGACGAGCCAAATCCAACGAAAGTTGTTTGTAGAAGAAGCACTTCGAAGCAAATGGTCGCCTTTTTCTTCGGCAAAACTGGTCATGTGGCGACTGTTCAGCTCGAGCAACGTAGGACGGTCAATTCTGAGTGGTATTCCAGAATTTGTTTGCCTGAAGTCATCGGATAAATTCGAAAAACGAACAAGAGAAGACGAATCATTGTGCACCGTGACAATGCGATCTCTCACACATCTACTCAAACCAGCGCCGTTTTGACCGGCCAACACGTCGAATTGATGGGTTATCCGCCGTATAGCCCTGACTTGGCACCCAATGACTTCTTTTTATTCCCGCAAATCAAGAAAAAATGCGTGGTCAACGATTATCGCCGCTAGAAGATGCTGTTGAAGCGTTCAAAAGCCATGTTTTGGTGGTGTCTTAATCGGAGTGGAAAAAGTGCTTCGACAATTGGTTTGAGCACATGCAAAAGTGTATAAATCATGCTGGAGAATACTTTGAAAAGCAATAAAACCATTTCTGATGATAAATATTCGCATTTTCATTATTAGACCAGAAATTTATAGCAGCCCTCTTATTGATCAAACAATTGCCTATTTTATGGACCTCGAAAAATCCTATTTTTTGGAATTAATACAAAAATTAGAGAAACGTTGGACTTAAAGGAGATTATGTTGAAAAATATTTTTTTTTGCAAAAAAAACTGTGTTTAATTTGAAAAGTCACGGAATTATTGATATGCCCTCGTACTATATTAACATGCTTTTGTATTTAAAGCATGTTTTTATAGTACGAGGTTTTAAAATATTGCCAGCAGATACCATTTGCAAAATCCACCTCTTTACCCTACAACACAATGTGATGCGTCTCTTTTTGAATTAGGGATCAGCAGCTACAAATGCCTTCATTTGAATAAGCGAAATTTATTCTGTGCATCTAATGTCAATGTTGTATGGCGTTATCCTTCAAAGTCGACTAAAATGGATTGTTTTTCGATCCATGGACTATATTTCGCACAAACACTAAAAAATTTTTTTTTCAGCTATTAAAAATTCACAAGTGTACGCATCTTACTTTCTGGACTTGGTTTTGCTGTAGACCAGTGTTACTGTATATTACAAAGCTACTGATAAAGACAAGCATTTTCCTAAATGCACACACATGGACCAATTGATCATATTTAGTTATAGTTTATGGTTAACACCAGTTAATAATGGGTTTAGTGACAGAATAAAATAAAAATAACACGTCAGGACTGTAATGCATGGATTAATTACTAAGTGAGACACTAAGTATTAATATTAGATACGCTGACTAACACTTATATTGGCTAAAGATGCTTGATTAAAATAAAAGTATGCGAGAGTCTATTCCACAGAGCCTAAATTGGTGACAAAAAAAGTTAAATTTTTATTTTGTTTATTTTTTTTTGTTTTTGCTTGATATTTTCCCTATTTCGCTGAGTCAGAGTTCACCTTATATGTCATCAAGTCGTAAACTTTCCATTAACTGGCCACCATGAAGTTTTGTAAATCTTTTCATTCCTTATGTGTACGAAATGAATAAACCAATTTTCAAAAGGAAAAGCTAAACAAAAATCTCGCCTCTTTCATACTTGGCACAGTGGCCCAAAACCCACTTACTGCATGGCTAATTGATGTATTAATGTTTGCTGGTATGTCAGTCAGTCAGTCAGTGACTCTATTCATACTCGTATTAAAGCACTTATGTATGCATTGCCAAATAAATAACAACAATCCCTAAAAAATAGAGTTTATTAAAGACCCTATAACAATAGCCATAATCGTTCGTGATATTTAACCGAAAAGAAAACAATAACAGCAGCATCATCGACAAGAGCAGTCGCAGCAGCCGCCATAAAACTTGTTTTCTTTTAAAGTTAAGAAGCAGCAGCTATAGCTTCACCAAACATAGCCTCAGTCTTGTGCCCCGCTTTCCGAAAAACCCCCAAAAAACATTGCTCACTGTCGCTTGCTACTCCGTAGACGGCAGACAATTATTGTTTGTAGTGAGTGAGTCTTAAACATATGATTCATCATCTAACAGTCGCACGCACAGACAGACAACATCCGACGACTGGCGGATGACGTCTGTTGCTGTGTTCCCTCTGTCTGTAACATTTAAATGTAGCAGAAATATAGCTCAAATCAACATCAGCCAGAATCCACCAGATACTCGTATCTTTGAAGTGCACTCATCCCTCATACGATGCGAGAGAGTTGAGATAAATGAACTCTTTGGCCAGTGAGGTGAGTGGTACGGATTACTGTGTGTGTATGAGTGTACATATGAAAGAGTGAAACGTTATAAAATCCCAGTATTTTCTTATCTGGCAGGGTGAGATGCTTTTAGGTTAAGATGTTAAGCATATTTGAGTATGTGTTAACAGTGGTGAGTTTCTTGAGGTAAAGGTAATTTTAAAGGCAAACAAAAATTCGGTGTGGTTAAATTTAAGAATCAATCGGTTAAGATATTTTTAAACAATTAAACAATTTAAAATATATAATTGAACAATGAAAACTTTAATTGCGTCAAGTGATAAAAAATATCAATTAAACTTATAGAATATCTGAACAATTGAATAATGAAATCATTCGAAAATATAAAAATCATCTTACTAAATAATTGATGGGCCGCCTTGGTGTGTTGGAAGTGTGCACGACTATCATGTCAGTAAGCCCAGGTTCAACATTAGGCGAAAACATCTAATATTTTTTTTATAGGCTAGTTTTTCCACCTTGTAAATGACGGCGACTTTACGAGTAAAAGATTTATCTCCAAGCTATGTAAAAACATCACTATACGAGTAACATTCATTAGCCGCTTGGAGCCGAATGTCCTGTTCATTAAGTATATGAGTTGAATCGTGCACAGCTCACTGATTTGAGAGAAGGTCCCCCTTGTTTCTTAATTGGATGTTGTGGGACCTAAGTAAGTACCTTAAAAAAATCTCTATCGTTGAGTCATAACATAACCCAATCCAAAAAAAAACAATTTTGGATAAAATAGTATTATTGAGTGGGAACGAAGTGAGATTGTAGGGATCATAACATGGTTTTTTGTGAAACATACTATGGTTGTGAGAATCATAATATAGTTGTGCCACAACCACATAGCCAACAATAGTATGATCGAATACTGTCGCCCCAACCATACTTTTTTTCTTCCTGCAGTTAGCGAATACGAATGCTGTTTTTAAAACTACAAAACTTCAATCTTCGTTCTTAGCAGAAGAAAAAAATGTTTACTTCTTGTCTATCACTACAAGATCATATTTTCCTGTGTTTTTCGAAACATTATTCAAAACATGGGACTTTAAAAACAATTTTAACGCTGCATACCAATTCTATATAAACGATCTGAAATACAGGGTAGCTGATAAAAGCCGCTACCAAGACAAATGTAATAACATTTTTTCTATTTAACGAATCTGGATATTTTTTTATTTTGCAGATTAATTTTTAGATTTCACAAAAATGGCAAACTAGGACACTGAATCCAGAATTTGGATTGTCCGCATCTATCACACACTGGAGTCCGTAGTTTCGTTTGGCGGCAATCCTTCGAGCAGAAAGACCATAATGAGACTTGTAAACAATTTTGCGAGCATGGGACAGTCAACAGAAGACCTTACCATCAAAACCCATCAGTTTGGACGGATGAAACAATTGCTGCTGTAGCTGCTGCCATACAAAACCATCCAAGAGTTATGAAAAGAAGCTTATCTTCTCGAATGGGTATAAGCATTCCCGTATAAAATTCAAATGGCCAACAAACTGAACGCAGCAGACTTCCCAATTCGCTTTAAGTGGTGAAAGAGGGCGGAAACATTTTGAACTGTCTTGTCATGTCTGAGGAGGCCCATTGCGGTTTAAACGGCAACATAAACTAACAAAATTGACGAATATAGAGTGCTTCAAACCCACACATACTCCGTGAGACGAAATTGCATTCACTTCGTGTCACAATGTGGTGTGCAGTTTCTTCATGCTGCATTGTCTGGCCCCACTTTTTCGAAGAAAACGGTCACACCGTTACGGTTACTGGAGACCGTTACTTGAGAATGTTGAGAGTTTTCTATCCAGAAGTATGCCGAATGAGAATTTCTTTAAACTCTGTGTGGTTTCAGCAAGATGGTGCAACTCCTCACATAGAATAGCGACGAAACTTCCCCAATATGCTGATATCCAGAAACTCCACATTCCGTTGGCCCACCAGGTCGCCTGACCTTACTGCACCTGACTTTTTCTCGTGGGGCTATGGCAAACAGGAATTCTACAAAGAAAAGCCAACAAATTTGAATGAACGAAAGCAGTCCATTCGAGAAACAATTGCGGCTATTCCTGTCTCAACTCTCCAAGCAGTAATGAACATTTTTTTGTAAGATGCCGCACATGCATCAACGAACAGGGGGGCATTTAAATTCCATTGTTTTTAAAACTAGTTAAGCTATATTTAAAATTGAATACGCTTTGCGATGAATAACAGAAAAATGAATTCCAAACACTGAAGTTTTTTTGAGTTTCTTAATGTAGCAATATTCATCGGTCACCCTATATGACACTTTATTTGTTAATTTAGGTGAGTTAAAGCAAGTATTTACATGTACTGGATACATACACTCAGAAAAAATATATGGTTACTATATGGCCACGGCAACAATAGTATGTTCTCTGCAATAAAAGTATGGTTGTCGCAACCTTAGTATTGTTTTTTGAATTTAGTTTTGACAATAGTATGATTGCGGCAATATTAATATTGTTGAAATGTAACAAAAACATTGTTTCATGGTTTTTATGTTAACAATAACATGATTACGGCAATCATACAGGCAAAATCGTAATTTATTTTTTTAATTTGACAATGTTATTTTTACGAATCTTACGCAATAACAGTAGTTTCTATATATAAATTAAATTTTTTCAAAACAAACTGAAATATTTTTAATAAATGAATTTTTTCTACTGTTAAATAAATCTCTCCCTTTATAAAGATTTTTATGTATTTTTAAAAATCTCTATTGTTGAATAACAACTTAACCCAATCTTACCAAAAAAATTTGGGGATCATAGTATGGTTGTGTTTTAGTCATACTATGGTTCTAAGGATCATACTATGGTTGTATGTGCAACATATTATGGTTGTGAGGATCATAATATGGTTATGGAGATCATAGTATGTTTGAGTGTAAATCATACTATGGTTGTGGGGATCATAGTATGGTTGTGTGTGAATAATTCTATTGTTGTGAGGACCATAATATTGTTATGGGGATCATAGTATGGTTGTGTGTGAACCATACTATTGTTGTGATGATCATAATATTGTTGTGCCACAACCATATAACCAACAATAGTATGATGCTCTTCGAATATTGTTACCCCAACCATACTTTTTTTCTGCGTGTAATATCTTTAAAAAGCTAAAAATAAGCTTGAGGCTTATTGTGAAATCCTTACGCTAAGTCAGCTCAAAAATATATAATTGGCAACGCTGGTCCTGTCAAAATGGTTCGTTTTTTGATCCTTTCATCCGTCCCTAAGCACAGCCAAAACTTTTAAATTACTCTACATACAGAGAACAGATTCGTTGCCACAGCCGAGTGATTTTCCAACCAAATGATTTAGGTTGCATGTATCTCCAGAAAGATGCTCTGTAATGTTCAGTAACCAGAAATGAAATTTCGGAATAACATAAGAAGTATCCGAACCCCCAGAAAAGGTTCTTTGGATCGCATAATTCACATGCCGCATTTGTTTAACAATAAAAATAAAATTTTCGTCAGAGGCAAAAAACTGGTTGCACATTACGAACTCTAAAACATAGGGTTATTGCAAGGGAATTTCCTTTTTTGAATATAATTTCCTTCAAATTTTGTCCGCAACTGGGACTCAGGAGGTCCATTCTGAAGGTCCAATTTTGGATAACTCGTTCGAGCATTTCGACCGGTATGGCGTTTATGACACGCGCAATGTTGGCTTCCAAAACCTGAATCGTAGCTGGTTGGTCAGCATAGACTTAAGACGTTACGTAGCCCCTAAGCTAAATTTAAAGGTGTGATTTCACACGATCTAGGCGGCCAACTCACCCGTCCAAAACGCGAAATTAGCTGCATTTCGAAATGTACTCTCAATGGATCTATTGTTTGAGCAGCTGTATGGCAAGTCGCACCGCCCTGTTGAAACCAAGTGTCGTCAAGATTACGGGCTTCAATTTCAGGTAGCATAAAGATTGATATCATGGCACGATAGCAAACACCACGGTTACGTTCCGGACATCATTTTTTTTGAAAAAATTTGGACCGATGATTCCACCAGCCTATAAACCGCACTAAGCCGTGGTTTTCTCTGGGTATAATAACACCTCTTGAACCTCTTATTGTTGCTCTTCAGCACAAATGCGGCAATTTTGTTTATTGCCGTTGAGCCAGAATTGAGCCTCATTACTGAACAAAATTTTGGTCGAAAGCAGCGGATCTTTTCATTCTCATTTCCATAATACAGTTGCACAATTTGGTGTAAGTCTGTCCATGCTGAAATGGCAAACAATACTGACGAGAAGGACAATAAAGTTTAACACAAGTCACCCGTACTCTGTGAAGAAACACCTATTGAAAAAATACTTCTTGATTGATTACCCGTTAGAAGGGCTTTCCAGCTCTTATCTACTACCTATGAAACTAACTGAAGGTTTTCTCCAGTCTTCGAAATGGTCTAACCGTATACTGCCGAACAATGTTGCTGCATCAAGCTTTCATTGAAGCTTCGTCTTGATCTTGGACCCGCCTGTAAAAAATATATTTCACGTAGCATTGCCTTAGGCCCACTGTCTCTTCATTCTCTATTTTAATGACACCTCTAACGAGGTTTTTCTTTCATTCCACTGCATCCACTGTCTAGTTGCTAGTGCATGTGAATTATTCAGACAAAAAATTTAGTGGTTGTTAATGTGACAGCAGCATTTCGTAGTCAATTCATTCATTCTTCAGCAGCGAGTTCGAATGTGACATGCAAATCATATGAAAAATGCACAAAGTGCAATTGACTCAATGTAACTTAAATTTATCTCCCAGTCTTGCTGGCAATGCCTTCGTCCTTCTTCGTTCTCCTTTGCCTTCGTCGCTCTGTTGTCTTTGGCTTTCCAAGCACGTCTTTTATGTTTTGTCGGCAACGGCATCAGCATCGCCAGCTCGAGCTCGCATTTCGATGGTGAAAGAAATTACATGGCAGAAAAATTCATATTTGATGAGTTTTTGATTGTGTCACCCACCGACAGGGGTGTGGGGGGCTTGGTGCTCCTTCCAGCTCCTGGCAAGTGCTTACCATTTTTTGTCTGTTGAAGCGGAAGCGGAAGCGTGAGGGGATAGGTGAGCAGAGTGAGTATTATGGGTAGCGCCGTGTATGAGAGTGTCTATTGCTTGTCTTCATCTTTTGACATACATATTTATTGCTGTGGTTTCCTACCACTTCCAGCCCAGCGCCTTCTACCCCTCTCAGCTCACTGCTGGCTCCATCAAGGCAACAACATTGACAGCGACATCGAGGAAACAGCCAAAGAGGAAGTAGGATGTTGGAGCAGGAAAAAAAAACAGCACAAGACGGTAACGGTATTTTAATGCTAAGCTATGACATGCCAATTCAGTATGTTGCACCATTTATTCACTGAAAGAATTTTCCGGAAAAAGTCACACCGATATCCTTGCGGGAGAGAGGCAAGAACAAGCATTAGATAGAGGGGGCGCCAAGAGCAAAGGGGTAGAGCCAGTGAAGTAAGGACTTATCACCACAAGGCTTAAACGTCTACTCACGTACATCTTTCTCTCTGTGTGTATGTGTGAGAGTAAAATTAAAGTGAAAAAACGTCGAGTAATTTATGTAAGTAACCGAAAGGAATGTCCTTAAACACTGAAATATCATCCTTTTAATCTAATCCTGTGGTTTTTGGGGTTTTTCCTTGCCGGAATTCGTAAGCGGACAGCTGCTGAAGGAATGTGTGCTGGCAAGAACAAAAAAATGTATGTCATTTGTTAGAAAAAGTTGTCTTTAAAGTGGGTGGCTTAAGGGAAACTTGAAATACTGCAAAACTTTAAAGCCAGCACATTAACACTTAATCAATATTTAGTCTTCGCCACACCAGCTACAAGAAAATCATATTCATTTAAGATTTTCAAACAGCAATTAACCGATTTTCAATTTCAAATCTCATTCTTCAAGCATTTGCTATATTATCCTTTAACTAACTTCCAGGATTTCTCCTTCCTTCCTACACCAGTTCAGTCAATACAATCAGAAACTTTCAAATACAAAAGAAGCAACAACTTCTGCTTGAATGTTGTTTTTTTTTGTTGGTTGTTGTTGTTGCTGTGTCAATTCATTTGTGAAAATTCTTTGTAATTCTCGAAGATAAACACAGAATTGAAACCCATGGAAGAACGACGTTCCCCGTACACATGTAATGCTCGTGGATATGTTGACAACGATTACTAAAATGAAATGCGTGTAGCAACGCGTTGTTGTGGTGGAATTTACACACACACAAGGGACGTCATATTACCCCCCGCCTTTTCCGCACACAAAGTGAATAGTTAAATCGGAAATTCTTTTTCAAGAAAAATAACGCGTTTAACTCATTAAGTGTGTAAATGGACTAAAAATAGAGCTTTGGGATGGCACGGAAAAAAGGGATGCAATTTTTCCCGTTTTGGGTAAATTCAAAATCTAAAATTTTTTGTTCATTGGACTATTTAATTGAAAATATTTGGAACGTTTTCCCAAGCAACCATTTGTCGGTGGCACTAAAAGCTTGGCCAACAACCAGTAAGAACACTGTTATGTTCGGCCTATAGAAACTTATAAATTCTCCTGTAGATCCATTATTGGGAGAAATAAAATTAATCGAAATACCGAAAACCTGCTAAGTGGACAATTTGTAAGTTCGTTCGGTCCAAAACTTGTATACTCATTACAATGGATTGCATTTCAGTGTGGATTTGGCAGTACGAGGGCTGCTATATATATTTCTGGCCTAGTAATGAAAATGCAAATACTCGTATATATCATCAAAAGTGGTTTTATTGTTTTTCAAAGTATTCTCCAGCATGATTTATACAGTTTTGCATGCGCTCAAACCAAGCACTTTTTCACTCCGATTGAGATACCCCCAAACATGGTTTTTGAACGCTTCAACAGCATCTTCTGGCAACGTAAGTCGTTGACCACGCATTTTTTTCTTGATGTGCTGGAATAAAAAGAAGTCATTGGGTCCCAAGTCAGGCGTCAATTCGACTTTTTGGCCGGTCAAAAAGGCGCTGGTATGAGCCGATGTGTCAGAGCTCGCATTGCCATGGTGCACAATGATTCGTCTTCGCTTGTTCGTTTTTCGAATTTCTCCGAAGACTTCAGGCAAACAAATTGTGGTGTACCACTCAGAGTTGACCGTCCTACGTTGCTCGAGCGGAACAGTCGCCTCATGACCAGTTTTGCCGAAGTAACAGGCGGCCATTTGCTTCGAAGGCTTCCTCCACAAACCACTTTTGTTGGATTTGGCTCGTCTTCGACGACCCACACGGCCGATTGCTGTTTTGTTTCGGACTCATACGCATAGATCCATGATATCGCCGTCACCGGTATAAAAATCTTCACCGTTTTGAAGGCCGCCAATGTTGAGGTTGAACCTTACTGGCCCGGTTTGTTCGCAAAGGCTTTGGAAGGTATCAATGTCAAGGACTTGATCACCAGCATTGGCCCCGGTGTTGGCGCTGGTGCTCCCGCTGCAGCTGCTGCCGGTGAAGAAGCTGCTCCCGCCGCTGAAGCCAAGAAGGAAGAGAAGAAGAAGGAGGAAGAACCCGAGAAATCTGACGATGATATGGGCTTCGCTCTCTTCGACTAAATCGACAAATGTTTGTTTTTATACCGAGATCGTATTTTTTCAAAATTTCTTTGCACCAATCGACACGAGCCTTTTTTTTGAGCGATTGTCAAATTGTACGGGGTCCAACGAGAACAAACTTCTTTTACGGCCAGGTTTTCATGCCCAAGGATTCTCTATCTCACGGTATGTCACATGACGATCTAGCATTATCATCCATGTTCCCTGGTACAACGGCCGTTTTTGGACGACCTTCATTGAATTCATTAAACCAGTTTTTCACAGTGTCATAGGATGGTGCTTCATCGCCATACCAATTTAGGTTCATCGATGCACTCTTGTCGTGTTAATCCACGTCGAAAGTTGTGAAATATGATCGCACGAAAATGCTCACGAGTTAATTCCACTTATTTGCCAAATTGATTTTTTCAAGTCACTGTAAACATCACAATAGATTTTCGTATGTCAAAACGTTTTGAGTAAGTTTAGGCAACACTTACTGTTGCCTAGGCCAGAAATATATATAGCAACCCTCGTATTTATGTTTATTACATCCAGCCAACTTTTCCTCTGGACGTATTTCATTACAAACTGATAGTAAATATATAAAACGAATATGTTGCTCCAAACTCTTATAGTTTATCAGCTTTGGCTGTTAAAGTATAAGTGGGCAGTGTCACGCCCCTTTTAAAGTCGTATCCGTTTATAACTTGCGACAGTCTCCTGGTCCACAGTGGTATACTGTTTAAATTTCATGACGATTTGGCTATTATTATTATTGGCGTTAGATTACTTTTATAAAAAGGGGCGTGGCACCGACTACTTCTCTCCCGAACGTATTTCGTTACTCACTAGTAGTATCAAACCAAATCTGATGTTCTTTATTCTTACTGCTGATTAGCTTTGGATGTGTTAAATTTTCAGATATAAGTACGGCGCCACGCCCCTTTTAAAATTGTATCCCTTTCAAGCATGTGACAATATCCTGACCCACCAGCTCGAGCTCGCATTTCGATGGTGAAAGAAATTACAAGGCAGAAAAATTCATATTTGATGAGTTTTTGATTGTGTCACGCACCGACAGGGGTGTGGAGGGCTTGGTGCTCCTACCAGCTCCTGGCAAGTGCTTACCATTTTTTGTCTGTGGGAACAGAAGCGGAAGCGTGAGGGGATAGGTGAGCAGAGTGAGTATTATGGGTAACGGCGTGTATGAGAGTGTCTATTGCTTGTCTTCATCTTTTAACAGAGGCATACTGTTAACGGTTTAAGACGATTATGGTTTTCTTAAAAGCGCTACAAAGCTTTTAAAAAATGGCTTGGCTCGGCCCAAGCCTTTGCTGTGCACATATGAGTACCAAGAGCTTATATACTGAACCTCATGTTCGTAGCTCTTATAGGTTTTGAGTCATGATTATTTAAAAGTTTTAGGGTCGTGGATATTCCACCGCCCACTTGAGATATCGATAATGAAGTAGCCAATTTTAACCAGCGGCCATACAGCTATATTCTGTGAAAATTTTAAGAAGTTCGGATGAGTAGTTTTGGCTATTACAAACAACAAACAAAAATAAATTAAATTTTATGTATTTAAAGTGTGGTTCAACTTAAACGCACTGCAAACAATACAAAAGGTTTTCAGACTCAGATCTTAATATGTTTTGTTATGATAGAAGAAAGTATGACAATTAAGTGTGAAACAAAATATCGGTAAAACGCTCGCTACTGTAGACACATTTGGTCTCTTATGCCGACCAAAAAAAAAACACGAACTGCACGAAATGCATTTTGATTTGAACGCTCATTTTCGTAAAAGGCTTCAATAATCTAAACGAGGTAATTAATTCTATACCTCTTCACTATTGAATTGAGTGACTCACAATTAACATCGTGCATTGTAGTTGGAGCACCCTTTATATATATGGAAGATAACTAAACAAGCAAATCCCTGGATTCAGTTTTTTAAGGGTTTGTTACTTTAAGCGATTGCCACTGTAAAAATACACAAAGATATTCCCTCTAATGACCCTTTTATTACCCAGTTTCTGAAAAGTGTCACTACACTTTCACCACATAAACGTGGCCAAATACATTTGCGCTGAAGACACAAAAAAAAAATCTGCTGAAATGCATTTCATGCTTGCCCGGAAAAATCATTAACGTCTCTAAAACCAACCAACACCGGTATGCAGTTGATGATGACAATGATGATGACGATGTTGGCCACGAGTGTGAGAGTAAATTGTCGTGCATGTGTGTGAGTGTGTGGCAAAACATACATATGTTGGTGTGCCTTGTATGTAGCAGTGTGTGCATTGCACATGTTTCGACATCATCAGGAAACTGCACACAAGTCAAATTAAGCGTGCTTTTGTATTTGTGTCAGTATGAGAATGGCTGTCCTGTGGGTGTGTGTGTGGGTGAATCAGTTTCTATATTGCATGACAGTAAGGGAGAGTGTGTGTGTGTATGAGAGGAAGCGTAAGTGTTCTTCTAAAGCTGTGTTTGTGAGCGTGTGCGGTGGATGTCGTTGCTGGGTTATGAGGGTACTTTTCTCAAATGTTTTGTGTTGGCATTCCAATGTTGCCATTTCCTCGACTGCCTGCTGTTTAGTTTCCGTATTTATGTTTTCCCAGCTATTTTCGTTGTTGTTGCCGATGTTGTTGTATTTATGTTTTTGTTTTCATTTTCTGATTTTGCTGCTGCTACTGTTGTTGCTGTCTCTGTGTGCAAGTTTATTGCTGAGATTGCTAAAATATTGTTTGCTGAACAAAGCATTTTTTTACATCTATTTTTAATTCGTTTTCCCCCCCTATTATCCTTTCAGCGTCTCTTGCTCTCCTGCCGTTCTTTACTAGCGCTCATTTATCTCGGATTTCCCGCTTTCACTGCGTGTGTTATTATTTCGAGTTCATGAAGATAATTTAGAAGGAATTAAAAAACATTTGTACATCCATTTGTTCTGTTCTGTTCGTTTTTCTTACTTTTTTGGTCCTTTTCCCCATTTTGTGTGTGTGTGCGTTTTGTTGCAGAACACACGCAGTCACATACACAGACAAAAGTTTAAAAAAAAACGAACTGAAATGAATTTCAAATTAACAAAACATGAATCAAAACAAACAGAGAACAGAAAAATGAATAAAAAAAATACGTAGAATTGGAAACTTATCAAACTGGAGGTCAAATTGGAATTAAGGAGCCATGGTTCAATGATTCGCAGTTGCTGGCGAATAAATTGGATTTTATTGTTGTAATTCTTTGCGAAATGATTTAATAATTCATAAGTTTTCTAGAACTCAGCAGAAGAAGAAAAAACAGGTTAACTTGAAGGAAATATTTGAGAAGGAAGCGCAAAGTTGTATAAATTTATTGGCGAATTTCCTCGACTGGATATTTGTAAAGTTAGGGGTTTTCATTGACATCCAATAAAAGAAGATTACAATTGTATGATAGCAAATAGTTATATGTGTGATGGGGTTTTCTACTTCAGCAGTTTTAAGACCACAATATATTTATCTGTGAAATGGGGGTTCCATAAATACTTAAAGTGTGGTGTGGTTCCATACAATTCAAACAAATAAAAGTGTTGTTATGTTTGTGAAACAATTGCGAAAAATTATTCAGTTTTTTAGCCCTTTCGGTCTTTGTTTCTGTCGCTAATCTTAGCTTAAACTTCAAAATTATTCGATATTTGGGCTCTTAGCTAAATTTACTTTGATTACCCATATGTCCATATTGACTAGTTAAGCCCAGCCGAACCTTGTATACCCTCTACCGGCGCTACGGGACTAAAGCGCAAGAAATGGTCAGTTTTTTAGGCCTTTCGGTCGGTCCATGATTCCGTCACTAATCTCAGATAAAAATTTCAAAATTTTATCTGGATTCGTAGCAAAATTTGATTTACTTTGAGTACCCATATACCATATAGACTATTGATCGTCGGTTTCGACCATGCCTAAACGTACTGCAACTAAAGGGTGTTTTTTCAGACGTGTAGTTTTCAACAAGAAATAAAAGACATATAACTTAATGTTATGGCCAAGAATTTAGCTATTTTTATAGAGATAAGGGTTTGCCATTATGTTTTAAAAATGATTTCAAGCAAGTGGCCCCCGTGGCTGGCTCAAATAATTTTCAACCGAGAGCCCTTATTTTCGACCACTTTTTGCAGCATTTGGGCCGTATGTCAGCAATAACGCACCGAATATTCTCTTCCAAGGCGTCAATAGTGTCGGGCTTATCTGCGTAAGCAAGCGACTTCACATAACCCCGCAACAAATAGTCCAGCGGTGTTAAATCACACGATCTTGAAGGCTAGGACACAGGCCCACGACGCGGGATAATGCGCTCACCAAAAGTTTACTTCAATAAATTGATTGTTTCGTTGGCTGTATGGCAAGTAGCGCCGCCTTCTTCATGCAAAAGTCGCCCACATCAACATCCTGCAATACAGGCACGAAAAATTCATTAATCATGGCTCTATAGCGTTTCCTATTGACTGTAACATTATGGCCGGCTTAATTTTTAAAGAAATATGGACCAAAGATTCCCTCTGCCCATAGAGCACACCAAACAGTGACATTTTGGGGTTTCCTTCAATAAAATGATTGTTTCGTTGGCTGTATAGCATGTAGCGCCGTACTGTTGAAACCAAAGGTCGTTCACATCAACATCCACCAATACAAGCACGAAAAAGTCATTATCATTGCTTTTTAGCGTTCCCCATTGGCTGTAACATTATGACCGGCTTCATTTTTGAAGAAATATAAACCAATGATTTCCTCTTCCCATAGAGCACACCAAACAGTGTCTTTTTAAGGATGTAACGGCGTGGATTTTCATTACTCCAAATGCGACAATTTTGGTTTTTAACGTACCCATTCAACCAAAACTGAGCTTTATCGTTGAACAAAATTTCTTGTAAAAAACAGGACCGTTTTGGGCCCATTTACCAAGATTTGTATGCCTATTCATTATGAAATGGCAAACCAAACTGAGCATAAACCAAGTGACAGCTGTTAAAAATACCAACTCCACATGTTTAAAAAACCACATGTTTAAAAAACACCCTTTACTGTAGTCTTATCGGTTTTAGGTTAAGAGGTATAGATTTTCAAAAATTAGGGTCCCTTTTGTCCAATTTAAACGCAACATGGCCTAGAAGAAAATGCTGCTTTTTGATTTCATTCCGTTAATATTTTATATCGATCGGATATGTCTTTGGACTTAAACACAATTTGTAGATTTATTCGAATTGCTGTTAAAAAAATTAAAAAATTATTTGAAGTTGTTAAACGATTACGTTTATCTTCATTTGACAGCAAACGCGGCATACACTTTCTTAAAGCCAGCTGATCATGTAAATCGACACCACAATGCCATATGAAATGCGTGTGGCATCAACAATATCACGCACTTTTACTTATCGATCGGTTAACACCATATCGTGGAGTTATTCCACATTTTCGGGTGTGTTAACCTCAATTGGCCATCCGGAACCTTCGGCATCATTTGTACTTGTGCAACCCTAACGAAAGTCAGTAAACCACTTTTTTACCATTGAAATCAATGGTTCCATAGTATTTTTAAAGCTTTTCATTGGTTTGATTGACGGTTTTTTCCGCAAAAAATAATGTTTAATGAGCCCTCGAAATTCACTTTTTTCAATTTTTAACAAAATCCTCGAGGTTGTATGTTTTGAGCAGCTGTTAAACACAAATTAAATGACGGAACTCTCTCAAAATATGATAGTTGTCTATTAACAGATGATATGTGATGGGAGCAGAGTTGCATTTCATATAACTATTAGGGAAGTTGGAAAAGTCTCGGAATTATTGATGTGCCCTCGTATATAGTTTATGAATTCTACGAGTATTTCGACGTGTTACCCTCTATCCTATAATGGAGGGTATAAAAAGACACAACAGCTGTAGCGGCAATCATTGAAGCCAAACAATGAAGTTTTTGATCTTTAAAAGTATTAAACGGATGTCTAAATTTGTGAGCGATAATCATCTTTCATCCAAATTTTGTCTCGGCGGTTAGGTCAAAAAGAAAAATTCCCCTCATTAATTAAGCATCACTGACTCCACGAAGTTTGGTTGTATGGAGCTGTTTAAGAAGAGGTGGCGTAATCAAACCTTATATGTTCGAAGAGACATAGGAGGCCAAGTTATCTTCAATGATCTTCGGAGCTCGATTGCATCAATATAATGGGTGATCCAAGTAGAGATACTTTTTCAATAGCCTTTTTTGACAGCTCACGTGTGAGTCGTGTCATGCTATTTTTGTTTAGTTTTGTTTGGCATTTCATCATGGAAAGACTTACGCCTGAACAACGTTAACAAATCGTTCAACTTTATTACGAAAATTCACGTTCTGTGAGGAATGTGTTTCGTGCACTTCGTTCCACTTATGGACCCCACAATCGGCGTACTATTTGCAAAACCATCACCCATTTTGAGACCCAGCATTAATTATTGGATAATATTCGAATAGACCGAATAGACCACGTTCAGCATGCAGTGAAGAAAATGTAGCGGCCGTAGCTGAGAGTGTACACCAAAACCGGGGAGGATGGATTCGTCGCCGTTTGCAGCAACTCGGACTGACGTATGGAACGACTTGGCACATTTTACGTCAATATCTTAAATTGAAAGCGTACAAAATATAGCTTGTGTAAGAACTGAAGCCGCCCGACGTTCGCTCTATGGGCTCTAGAAAAGTTCTAAGAAGATCCGACGTTTTCGAGCCAAATTTCGTTCAGCGATAAAGACCATTTCTGGCTCAATAGGTATCTAAACAAGCAAAATTGCCGCATTTGGGACGAAGAGCAACCGGAAGAGGTTCAAGAGCTGCCTCTTCACCCAGAAAAAACAACGGTTTGTTGTGGTTTGTGGGCCAGTGGAATCATCGGTCCATATTTTTTCAAAAATGATGCCGGTGAGAACGTAACCATCAGTGGCGACCGCTATCGTGCCATGATAGCCGGCTATTTGATGCCTGAAATTGAAGCTCGTGATCTTGGCGACATTTGGTTTCAACAAGACGGTGCCACTTCCCACACATCGCATCAATCAATGGATTTATCGAGAGAACACTTCGGTGAGCAGATAATTTTACGTTTTGGGCCGGTCGATTGGCCATTAAGATCGTGTGATATCACACCGTTAGACTTTTTTCTGTGGGGATATGTAAAGTCTAAAGTTTATGTGGACAAACCCGCTTCGATGCTGGCCTTAGAGCAAAACATCACGCGTGTCATTCGCCAGTTACCAGTCGAAATGCTCGAACGAGTCATCGAAAATTGGACTCAACGGATGGACGCTCTGAGACGTAGCCGCGATCAAAAAAAATTTTGGCTTTCACTCAGGGGTTTCCCCTATACATGCAATGAATGTATTGAATTGGTGGGTGGGAAGTATGGTAGCGGAGGGGGGAAGAGGAAGTAATTTTTATTGACATTTTACTTGAATTTCTGGATGTCGTAATTGGTGGAAACTACATTTGCCGAAAGTCGATTCCACATACGGACAGTACGGGTGAAAAACGAATTCGATCTGTAGTGTATAAGTAAAATATAGTGCGGTCAACCGGTAACAACCGATAACAAACGGGTGTGAGTTCCTGGAAAATCGCGTATTCCTGTCGAATATCTCACGTCACACCATGAAAGTAACGATAGAACAGCGACAGACATTCAACATTCCGACGGTACTCAAGGGAGACAATAAATTTGGATACCCACCCGTCACCTATCAGCACAGCACCATCCTTTGAACAAAATCAAGTAGCTCCAAGTGTGATTATGGAGCACCTGCCCATATGTGGGAGTCGTATTCCATGTTTGGCCTTGTGTAGGTTGTATAGATATTAAAAAGATCGAAAGGAGTGAAATATTTCTTGCACCTCTTTAAAAAGCCTATACACTTGAGTTATTCTTTCGACACTTCGAATACATGTCTCGCCCAACGAGCGTCACATTGTATTTTCATGCCCAAAACATCAAGAGCTTTCGATTGTTCGATATTCATACCATCGATATATAATGACGACACTGTTGGTCCAATGAATCGCTTGTATGACAGCAATTACCTCTGTGTCTTACTTGCATTATAATCTACTCTATTCACTCGACCCCTTTCGGAAATGGCCCGTAAATCCCGACCTAGTGTCTCATTTATAATTCGCCTTTTGTCTTCAATATCTTGAAGACTCGGACTACGGTCGAATGAATATGAGTTTGCTCTTATTCGCGATTAAATTCACGTTTATATCCAAAAGATCGTCGATAAAAATAAGAAATAAAGAGAAAGAATGGACAGAGTGGTGTGGTACACCAGCGGCCAGCCTATATTTGTTGGATGAGAATCCATCTACAACAACGGTTATAGTGCGATCTTTACGAAGGCTTGGTATATAAATCGAGCAAAAGTTTACCGACACCAAATGCGATCAGCTTTGATATGAGTACACCATGCCGGACTCTATCAGAGGCCTTGGTGATATCCAGAACCACATCCTTACTCAATGTAAAAAAATGGCATTACCCGACATTCCGTTCTTAGCCTTTTGTCTATGAATGGAAAATATTTTGCGAATCAGAAGTTAAGTGAAAGGACCCTGGAACAGCTCCACATTTTAAAAATAAGGGCATAAAACCTTATATTGTTATTTTAAGCCATTTTTGGGCCCAGACAATTTCTACAGCGACTATATCAAAAATAAGCCTATAAGACTCAAATCGGTCCAAAATTAGTTGTTTGTAAATCGATTGAAATTGGGATTAAAATAGATGATCTAGAGCGGTTGTTTGTTATATCGGAAGATATCTTTGCACTGAGGCTATATAAAAACGTATACCTCTATGACCCATTTTTATCTGAGCCATTAAACTGATCGATCGTAATGAACTGTACCCAATTTTATGGATTTTCCGTCGCCCAGCTCATACTCTCATCATACTGTTCTCAGGTAAAAAAAGTTTATTTTGTTTCAAATTCTCTCCGAACAATGCAGAGTTCTCCTTATGTTGCTGTGTACAGTTTTCTGTCGACTGTCCACTATTTCCTCGAATAGTCAAAAAACAACACAAGCAATAGCAAAACCAACGAAAAGGTAGCTGCTCATACATACGTACACTCTTGTGGTAAGAGATTTCATAGAAAATCTCCTATGCTCCTATGGCAATCCAACCGATGGCGCTGCTGTGTCTAGATTTTAATCAATGCGAATTTCTTCGCATTTCTTTTTTGTTTCTCTGCAGTTGCTTTGGTTGCGTGGCGCCAAACTGTCGCCGCCGCACGATATCGTTCGGGGACAATGTAAGAATGATGAATGAAACCAAGCGATGATGACAAATTTCTGCTCAAGGTTTCTGTTCTTCTATTTTTTTTTTCGATGTTGCTGTGGTGACATTGTCAAAGAAATATTGTAAAGGTTGGTTGGCTTAGAATTGCCTTGGAGTGAGTGATGTGGCAATGGTGTGACAGCGCTGTGATGTGGAGATGAGAAAATCAAGAGCTTAAATTTAATAGTTAAGACTTCTTTTCAGAGAAGGGGGGATACAGGAATTGGAGGGGAAAATTCTTGAAGATCATTTATAGCCTTATTCTCCGTTCTAACCCTTAGAGCCGGTTTTCACAATTCGAATGACTCAAACTCCTAGTTTAAACATGGCGGTCGCCTCGTAGAATTGCTGAGCAAAGTGACGTTGAGTAGTTTACTGGAGTAATCATTGCAGCCGTGGCTTAATAATGCTACCCCTACAACAGTAACATGGTTCAAAAAGCAACTCATATGAAAAGAACCCAGATAGCGCTTTAAAGAATTCTTAACAATGTTGGAAAATTTCCTGCTTAGTTTTTTTTTCGTATGCTCAAACCAAAGTCATCGCTGGTTCGAAGAGATTATTAACCTAACTAACTAATAACTAATAGCCAGGTCCCGATCAACAGTGACCGAACGAAGGGTGTGCTATTAAAAGGTACTTAGACTAATACGATACCCAATATTGGCAGCCTTGAGGGATGATTGGGTAAGCTTCTGGCCTTCAAGCTGGAGTAATTCTTTCTTTCCCAGTAAGACTTATTCTTTTTATTTTTTATTATTTCAAAGAAAAATTCTATCACAATAAGTCAAGAATACTTCAAGAGCTAGAGGATAAGATAATTCCGTACCTTAACGACATTGAGCCTCCTTTATGTCTCAGAGCCATTACAAATGTGGACCATCGCCACGGCATGCCATCGAAGCCGTGGCGAGCATATGGGCAATATTTTGCTTTACACACAATTGCCATAGATCCTTCTACTATAAAAGATATTAAGATAATTCGCTAAATACTTTTTGTTGTACTTAGAAGGGACATAAATACTGTTACACACGTTTTATGCTGTAAATAAAAAGTACTGAATGTTTTTGGACCAAATATTTTTTAATATATTTATTAAAGTATACTGTATCCAAAAAGAATCTACTTATTCGAAATGTCCGCCTTTTGCCTTTACACACGCCTTAAGTCGCACTGGCCAATCGTCAATAGCTGCACGAACCTTGTCCATTGGAAAATTGGCCACAGCTCGAACCAAAGCAATCATAAGAGATCCAATGTTTGGGTATCTTTAGTGACAAACCTTGTCCTCTAAAACCGTCGACAATTTGTACTGGACTACCTGAGGGCCATTTTTCAGACGAAATGAACGCTGGCAAAATGTTTCGAAGCCAGGCCTGAGACATTTTAGCCTAATGGGTCGGCGCAGAGTCCTGTTCGAAAGTCCATGGCTGGTTTTGGAATAGGGAATTGTTAAGAGGCTTCACAACAGCTTCCAAAACGGTTTCTTGCTAAACTTTCGCCGATGTTTTGACTCCATGTTCGCAAAAATGCAGGTCAGTAACCCTTATCGTAAGAGACACCCCACCAAACCATGACTGAAGCTGGGTGATGACCCTTTTCCACCCTTGGGATCAATTCAGATGCTTCCTTAGATAACCGCGCATACGCTCTATTATTTTCCTAGTTAAATTTTTCCTGAACGGTAAAAATTTTTCCATTGGTGAACACAATTTTTCTGAGCAAGTTATCAGCGTGCTTCACCAAAATACGTTTGCATTTTTCAATCCTATTTTTTTTTTAAGCTGCAGTCAAGAAATGTCCGGTACGTCGTTTGAAATCCCCAAGTCCTAAGTCTTTTTTTATTGATTCGACTCATGGACTTTTGCGTGATATTCATCTCACTTGCCATGATTTTCTGTTTTCGGAGCGGATTTCTGTGAATTCTTGATTTAACTGCTTTGATGCCATGCGGAGTTCGAACAGAGCGTGGGCGGTCCGACCGGTGGCGGTCTTTTACATCTTCAGTCTCCTCAAACAGTTTTATGCATCGGTAGACGAACATGCGGCTAATCCCTAGTGGCCGGAGCGTTTTGAAAATATCGCTTTTTTTCATTTCACACTTGAAAAGCGCTATTACAGCAATACGTTTCTCATTATCTGGCCACTCCATAAAGAAAGTTGAAACAATTTTAAAATCCCTTTACAGACTAAAACTGTTGAGGTTAGCTTTCAAAACCCATATGTACGTTCAGTTCTACTATTGAAATAGGTGTGTTCAATGTTGTAACAGTATTTATGTCCATACTAAGTAGACATGATAGTTTTTTTTTTTTGATGTGCGGGAATAAAAAGGAGTCATTGGGTGCCAAGTCAGGGCTGTACGGCGAATGACGCATCAATTCGACGTTTTGGCCGGTCAAATAGGCGCAGGGTTGTGACGATGTGTGAGAGCTCACTGATGGTGCCAGGAAACACTTAGTGTTGCCAAAGCCAAAAATAAATATATAGTAACCCTTCTACACTATGCAATATAATATAATAATAATATAATATAATTTTGGAATTAATAAGATCCTGAAAGTATATATTTTTTATAACATCTGACTAAGACTTCAAGTATTTATTTCAGGAATTTCGTGGTACATTAACCTTAAGTAACCGGAAATATTTAGATTAAAAATTCCACTGTATGTTACCTACAAATTATATCATTATCAGCTATATCTCGAAATTTTTTGACACTTTTAAACCAAAATTGATTTTTGCTGACCCTTTTTACCAATTTTAGGCATTAAAACGTTCCACTTTCTTTCACCAAACTTTTTTAGATTCGAAAGTAAAAACCAAGTTTACAAAACACTTTGCACATAACTCAAATAACTACATAAAAATTTTCAAATCGTTAAATAAATAAAATAAAATAAATTAAATAAAAAAACTTTTTACTATAGCTTGGTCAAGTTTACAAAAGCTTGTAGTTATGGGAATAGAATTCAAATAGTACTTACAGACAATAATCTATAAAAACAAACTCAGCTCCAATAATCATTCCAATTAGTTATGGTTAACGATACTTTGTTTCTTCAACCGATACTTTAAACTACCGAGTATCCAATCAACATTCGGTTGTAACGATGGAATACACGAATAATATGTTCAACCACCAACATTCGGTTGGCAAAAAATTCGTTCGTGGCAACAAATCTGTTCTCTGTATGTTGCTATGTGGATAAGGTCAAGTAAATTAACATTTGCTATCTCTTCCGGCCGGGCTTCCGGGAAACTTGAATTCCGCTTATCTTTAAGCGTAACTCAGTGAAGTGCTTTACTTAGTTCGTGTAAATATTATATTAGATATGACAAAATACAAGAAAGGTGCTTTTTTGGTTGAATGTACCAGAAGGTGCTTGGCGGTATGGACCAATTTCGACCCATATTCAGTTTTGGAATTGGTTACTCTTTTCAAAAGTTATCCCGTGAACTAGCCGACAGTCACCAGACGATCAGGAAATGGATTTAGCCACAACAAATGTTGGTTCTAAACTGTTTTTTCGAGAGTGGGAGCACAAACTAATAAAATTTTCTTGCAAATCTGAATATAACATAAATTTTACGATTTGGCTGAATTTGACCCCTTCACAAATATTACCATGGCCAATAGGGTCCTGAAAATCAGGTCTTATCAGATATGGGCTCACCACCAACAACCTTATCCATCCAATACTACCAATGTCATGCTGCAACGTAGTTCATAATGGGAAGTACAAAAGCTGCGACTCAACAGAAGTTAGAAATACTTATAGTCCATTTCTTTTCTCTACGCATGCCATTCATATTCAAGTTACATTATTGATATAAATATCATCTGATACTTACGATTGTGAAAACCTTAGACCTCCCTATCTATAGCATGTGATCGGAGTAATGTGAATTAACAGCGTTGACATTGATGAATGTAAGCTTAATGTCTAATGGTCTATATAATTCTCGTTCATATTGCGTTAAAGTTTTGACTTTATATCAAAGTGTATTTAAGGACTAACGTCATAAAAAAGGTTTCAATACACATATTTAAAGTATGCCGCCCAATATAAAGACAAAAATCTGCGCATCCCTTGATATCACCGCACTCATAATATCTTTTTCTTTGTTATAACTAAACCACAGCTTTCTTTAAACATTTTAAAATTCTGTATTTTTCCGCTAATTTTACATAACTTCATTCACAAATTATCTGTTAGTTTTGTTTCTGTTTCGGATTTTGTTATCTTTTTTCTTATTCGCTCTTTCAAAATTCATCTACACCACTTAACATGCTAATCGCTAATGTTTACATAAATGCCATAAAGCTCAAGCACTACTCGTATGTTCATGGATAGTTTGCAAAAAATCCAAAACCCAACAGCAACGTGAATACTAAATATTGTAATAAAATCCCTCCACATTCCCTCCATTGGAAAATCGGAAAAAGTGGCTTAAATATACGTTATCCTTGCACCAAAAATGTATGAAAGGGTTCATCGAATGTGATGTGATGGTATTTAAAGACCTTTAGATGAATGACTTAATTTCTGTAAAGCTTCTTGTGAGGTACTTTTACTGGCTAAGTTATATTATGGAGTGAAGTGCCATTAAAAAGCTTTTGGTATATGGCGAGGTTTTTGAAGGCAAAAAGCTTTCTTGTTACTAAAGCATACCGCCTGGCATTCATAAGATATTGCCCATCCCCAATGTTTTCTATTGGTACACACCGAGAACATATTAGTTGCCACAACCGATTTTTTTGCCGATCGAATCCATGTATTCCATATCAACAACCGAATGTTGATTGGGTACACAGCATTTTTTAGTAATGGGCACTGATAGTATCGGTTGAAGAGACGAAGTATCGATAATCCTTACTAATAACATAAAATATACTAGGTTCATATCTTGTTATTGGAAAAACCAATTTTTGGTAGAACAGCGAACTAAATAGGGTTTGGTCACTACAAAGAACTTATCTGTTGTCACCACCAATAATTGGTGACAAAGTAGCATGTACATCACAATTGGTTGGTCGACGTAGCCGCCAGTTGAAGCAACCAGTAGTTTAACTGAATTCGGTTGATATAGCTGTATTATTATCTCTGAAAACCGTGATATGATTGTAGCAACTATCATGCCATATATCGAACCATGTTACCATATATACTATGGAATGTTGGTGATTGCAAGCGAAAGTCGGTTCATCCAACCAAATTTTTGTAGTTCGGACCGATTTCCAAATGAATTCTTCTCTGTGTGTACTTCTCTTTATGATATAACTTTTTTGATGGTGTCTGATATACAATTTAGCGATGATGGCGCTACTTTTATTATTCCTAGGTTTCAGCCTGCTCTTTATAGATTCCAAGTTTTCTTCTCGTTTATTATAGCATCCTTTGTTGGCCGTTTAGTCTGATAATACCAACATTCCACCATCACCACACCCTATTGTACCAAAACGATTTCCGCCATTAATCGCCAGCAAATCCATGAAGTGCTGGGGCACGTACATGCATTCAAACTATGCACAAAACAAATTTAGTCTAAAAAAAACAAAGTAACCGACAAAATAAAATGAAACAGAATCCATAGTTTTATGGAAAAGTTTCTGTTTTCCGCTTAATGATTCCGGTTTTTTTCGGTGCATGTTGCATATTTTCTAACAACAAAAATAAAATGTTGCCTATTTTATGGATTGCGTAGGGCAACTCGTTCTAAATTAACCCCTTTAACAGAACAGAGGGTACTGGAAGGAATACAAATGAGAATGCGTTTTAAGCTGATTAATTGTAGCGTATTTAGTTGGGAATTCATTTATGGATTCAACGTAGTCGTTGCAAAACACCTGGCAGGAAGAATGAGAATAGGTCAGAAAGTTGTGTACGAGGTCCGTGTACGAGGTTCGATGGCGACAGGCAACACTAAACATTTTTGTGCGATCATTTTTCACAACTTTCGATGTGGATTATCACGACAAGAGTGCATCGTTGAACTTAAATCTTTGTATGGCGATGAAGCACCATCCTATAGCACTGTGAAAAGATGGTTTAATGAATTCAATCGTGTCGACGCTCGCTCAAAGACAAAGGTCGTGACGGTCGTCCTGAAGTCTTCGGAGAAATTCGAAAAACGAACAAGAGAGGACGAATCATTGTGCACCATGACAATGCGAGCTCTCACACATCGGCTCAAACCAGCGCCTTTTTGACCGGCCAAAACGTCGAATTGATGGGTCATCCGCCATACAGCCCTGACTTGGCACCCAATGACTTCTATTTGTTCCGCACATCAAGAAACAAATGCGTGGTCAACGTCGTCGCTATAAGATGCTGTTGAAAAAATTCTTCGACAATTGCTTTGAAAAATAATAAAACCATTTTTGATGACACATATTTGCATTTTCATTATTAGGCCAGAAATATATATAGCAGCCTATTATACTTATGGCATCGTTTTTTCAAATCCTCGAAGCTGTCCTGAAATACACTTTTAATATGGCCTTTAGCTCTCGCAGCGATTCGGTTTTCAACACTTAAAACTTTTATGGGTGTTTTCGATTTTGGGAGCAGGAAAAAGTCGGAGGGGCCAACTCTGGTGAATATGGCGGCTAGGGCATGATTGCGGTATTCCCTGCCATCAAAAAATACAAGCAATGACGAGTGAGCGGCAATTTAGAAACGAACTTTGCTGCCACAAGCATCAGGCCTAACATTTTTGAAAAAATCTATGGCATGGGGCAACCTTTGTGCCGACATCTTCTGCAACTTCTGTAATAGTAATAAGGCGATTCTTTATAACAATTTTCTTCACTCTCTTAACATTTTCATCCGTTTTTCTTTGAAATGTTTGTACCAATCGTAACCATTTCTCTGAATCAGAGTACAATCACCACATGTCACTCTAAACATTGCAAGTGCTTCCATTTTTTTTGCTGCAAGTTCGTTGATCCATTTTGTCAGTGCGTCTGCTGTCTTTTTTAAGCTTTTTTCAAATTTAAGGTTCTGATTCGTAAAATAATTTCCATTCTTAGGCTAAAGGCTAAAACCGGAACGACGGTTAGTGCTGTTTATAAACTTTTTAAAAACCCCGACAGTCCCTTATTGTGCTACCCGGCGTATGATTAACATTCTACTTTTAATATTACTCATACTCACCATTGACTGCAAACATAGAAGCAATGAATTTATTTGTTTTATAAAAATGGAGACGTTTTTTTCGCACTGTCCAAATTTAAATTACAAACCGAAAATAATAAACTCAATTGAATATATGTAGGTATATTTGCATGTACCTTAGAGTGGGTAACAAAGATTTTTTAAGTCTTGCTGCTTCAAGTTTCGATATCTTTGGTGAATTTTAAAACTGTCCACTAGTATCTACAAAGAATTTATATCTCTTAATCACTAGCAGAATGGCTTGGACTCAAGCCTGCTACTTACACAGAGAAAACAATCCAGTTGGAAATCGGTGAGAACTCAAATATTCGGTTGGATAAACATTCTTGCAATAACCAATATTCCATGGTATTGATGGTTACATGGTTCGACAAACCATAAGATGGTAGCTTTGATAATATTACGATACTTACAACCAGTAAGTCGGTTATTCAGTAAAACTATTGGTTGACATAACTGATGGTTATGGGACCAACCACTTACGATGTACATGTTATTTTGGTACCAATAATTGGCGGTGACAACAGATAAATTCTTAATGGTAACCAAGCTCCGTTTAGTTCGCTGTTGAAACATATTGCACTATGCAACAAAATTTCTCACTTTCTAAGCTAGTGAACATTTTTTTATGGAAATAAATGACTTAGGTGATTATAGTCAATTTCCAGAAGGTCGGTCCTGGTTGGAACTTTCATGATGTCTTTAGTGAAATCATATGGAGTTTATTTTCTTAGAACATTTAATATTAGAGTTGTCCCTTCGAAAAAGTAAGAAATTACTCTTCAACCGGAGTTTGTGTTTTTTTTTTATGTTTCACAAACATTTTGTTTAATGAGTTTTAGTTGGGTTAGTTCTTTTTTTAAGAAATTGAACAGGGTAGACCAAAAGTTACCATGGTGTTTAAAAATTAAATATTTTTTTTTTATGTATTTTTTCCGATTATATAAATAACACATGAAGAATAGATAATGGAGAGATTCACAACTGAACAAACAACCAGAAAAATAGAATTTTATTATTTAAATCAGCGATCAATTATTTGAACGCAAACGCATGTCTGATGAATCTCATTTTCATTTAAATGGCTTTGTTAATAAGCAGAACTGTAGCATATAAGGTTTTGAAAATCCAAAAGCGATTCTTCAACGCCAATTGCACCCCATTATGTGTACAGTATGGTATGGGATCACATCTGCAAATATAATTGGGCCTAACTTCTTCGAGAATGAAGATGGAAGAGCTGTATTAACTTATTATGAGGAATTTTTTACGCCCTGCTCTCTAAACCAGACCTGAGATGTGGTTTTAGCAGGGTGGGGCTACTGCCTACACTGCCCGAGACACAATGGCACTTTTAGGTCAAATTTTTATAGCGAACAATTTCCAGAAATTCGGAAATTATTTGGCCAGCGCGATCACCAGATTAGTCAGCACCCGAGTATTTTCTTTGGGGTTGTTTGTAGGAGGGAGTATATGTGAACAAACCCGAGACAATCCTTAAACTCAAGGCCAACATTGTTGTAGAAATTCGAACGCTATACGAGGGCGGTTCGGAAACTTCTTAGCCTAGCACAAAAAGAGCGGTATAAACAGAAAAACGTAAGTGTTTTGGAAACTTCCATCTCTGCTATGAACACATGTTAAATTTTGTTTCGATCTGGCAACTCCTTCATATAGAAACAGGTATTCAAAAAAGACGCATCCGCGATTTTTTTACAATGGAAAAATTAGAAATGCGTGGTGTCATTAAATATTTACATAAAAAAGGTTTATCGGGACAAGAAATTCATAATGATTTGGTGAATGTGTTAGGTGAAAGTGCTCCTTCATATGCAACAGTAAAAAATTGGGTTGCTGAATTTAAACGTGGTCGTACAAGCATTGAAGATGAACCACGTAGTGGACGTCCAAAAACAGCTTTCTGCAAGATGGGCGCTGGACTTGTTAACAGTCGACCAAAAACGCATAAGAATGAACATTTCTCAAGCTTGTTTGGATCGTTTTCAGCGAAATAAAATGGATTTTAAGCGTCGTTTCATAACTGTTGATGAGACATGGATCCACCACTATACTCCAGAGACAAAAGAACAATCCAAACAATGGACTGAAGCTGGAGGAAGTACCCCAAAGAAGGCAAAAACAATTCAATCGGCTGGTAAGGTTATGGCAACGGTTTTTTGGGACTTCAAAGGTATTTTATTGATAAACTACCTGCAAAAGGGTAAAACAATAAATTCAGAGTACTACTGCAACCTTTTAGATCAATTAAATGTACAAATTCGAGAAAAACGTCCTGGCTTACAACACAAAAAAATAATTTTTCATCAAGACAACGCACCAGCGCACAAGAGTGTTTTAACAATGGCTTAAATCAACGAATTAAAGTACGAGTTGCTTGACCACCCACCTTATTCTCCTGATTTAGCTCCCAGTGACTTTTACCTGTTCCCAAATCTAAAAAAATTCTTTGCTGGCAAGCGGTTTACCTCAAATGAAGATGCAATTACAGTTGTAAACCACTATTTTGAAGACCTTGAGGAAAACTATTTTAATCAAGGGAAAGAATTGCTAGATAAGCGTTGGACTAAGTGTATTGAAGCTTCAGGAGATTATATTGAAAAATAACAATATTTTTGAAAAACTAACTATTCTCTTTCATTGATAGGCTAAGAACTTTCCGAACCGCCCTCGTAGCCACATATTTTAAAAGATGTTATGGAAAATGTTCTAAAACGGGTCTATCATTGCGAAGCTGAAAATGGTTATTTCATTATTTTTCATACCTAGAGTAAAAAAAATTATTTTGTATATTAGATAATCTGAGAAAAAAAAGTAAAAAAAAATTAATAAACGAAAAAGTTATTAAAGTTTTTAACCCCATGGTAACTTTTGGCCCAGCTTGTATAAATGTTTTGAAAAACGGTCAGTTTGGTGTTAAAATGTTCTACTAAATTATTTTTTTTATTATACGAGTAGAGGTAAAGCTCGTCTAAAATAAAATCAATATATTTTAAAGAAAAACAGGTCCTTTTGTTCTTTTAAAAATAATTTTTTAATAAAAAAATGTTAATGAATAAGTGGCGCGATTTTAATATTATATTTGATTACATTCATTTTTTTTAAGTAGCCTTTAAAATTTAAGGTATAATATTTAAGGTATAATATATATCGCATCTTTAGCTATGACTCCAAGCTATTATTTGATGTATTTTTATCACAGTAACCCTTAAGTGGACGGAATTATTAAGGTTTAAAATTCCACTTTACTTCACTTTAATAATATATCATATTCAGTTTTATCTTAATTTACTTATATATATTATAAACTGTAATAGATTTAAAATTAGAAGCCAAGTCGCAAAAAGTATTATATAAAAAAAATAATAAGCCATTAAATATAAAAATAAAACAAAAAAACGTATGTTTTTGGCCAGATAAGAAATGCAATAAATGTGGTAACTACAACCGAATTCAAAGTGTTCTTATAGTCAATAATCTATTACAACAACCAATTTATGTACCCAATCAACAATCGGCTGACAAAACATTCGGTTGGGCCAACAAATCTGTTCTCTGGGAGCAGTTAGAAGAAGTAAAGAGGGTTTCGTGTGTCGCTCTACTAATTCTTGCACACAGTTTTTTTTCCCGCATTTGGACTCGATCATGCTTTCAATAGCAAAGCCAGAATTTACAAATTTTGGCGAATGCAGCATAAAGCCGTATTGCGACTCACGCTTATAAAGCCATGCTCGTCTATGAACGAAAAAACTCTTACAAACACACACATATTCAGATGATACATATAAATTAACACAAACATATTTAACGCCGAACGGCACCAACGCCGACTCCAACATGAACGACAGACAGAAAAATCGTAAAACATTTTATACAAATGTTAAATAATGTTTGGTGTTGCGTAATAAATTCAATTTGACAAAATAATCGCGGTAATTAAGAGATGCTTCGATATAAATTACAAAACAATTTTACGCACACACTCAGAGCGCCCTACACCCACCAGTAATATCCGCACAAATACGCACGCCAAAAATGCACACAGGTACGAGTACACTCCCACCCAGTCCGACCGACACAGACTTGCGTCGAGGCAACTTCAATTTCCATGCAACGTTTTGAAACAGACAATTTGCCACAGAGACGAAGTGAGCTTGAAATGGCTTGTGTGGTGCATGTTAAATGGGAGACATGCCACCGTGAAGCCTTTAAATCAAACACCTACATAAATACACACACACAGACATGAACTCATGCAGCTCTGTGGTGTAGTATGCATAATGAGCCGACAACACCGCCATCATTATCATCGCCGCCGCCGACATCATCATCATCATCGTCGTCATGATTATCAACGACAACAACTGCAGTTGCATCAAAACACATGTGTAGAGGGCAGGACCTCCACTCACACACAAACACACAACTACCGAAGCATCCGAAAAACATTAGTTCACTTGGAAATCAGCAGAACTGCAATATCCCAGATAGCATTTTGAGAAAATTTTGATCAAATTTAAAATTTTTTCGACTCTCCTGCGCGATTAAAATACGCTCAAATAGGCTCTTTTGCTGATCATACAATATTGTTTTGAACTGAAACAAAATTTCTGATAGTATTTGCGACTTTTTTGACTCCCCTGCGTTAGTAAAATGGGCCTAAATGAGATCTTTTTCTGATCATTTAGGACTGCTCTATCGAGAAAAAATCATTCTTTACCCGTGACTCAGTTGGTGGAGCCTTTTATTATCCTGTTTTTTTTTTATCAGTTTGGAGTCATTTTTCAGTTGTATTTACGAGTGCTTTCCGACTATTTTGTCTGCCGTTTTTGTAACCAGTTTTGAGTCAACTGTAAGTTGTACTTGTTAAAATTTACGAGACTTTGTCGATTAGTTTTTTAGTCGTTCTTGTAAATATTCACAAGCCATTTTTAACTCCCATAAAAAATAAAAAAAAATTACACAGTGTTTTCCATTAAAGGCAAAACAATTTTATATATTAAAAAAACAGAATATTTAAGAAATAGAGTTTAAATTTATTTATTTTAGGTGTAGTGCAAATGTTACATTTAAATAATGAAATTCGATTTCGGTCATATGAACACCACGATCCCGTGTGCAGCGATCAATCCTTAACCAAATTGTATTACCAAAAAGCGACCAATTTTCCACCACTCTTGCTCACAGTTTGACCGAAACGTTGGATATTTCGAGTTGGCTCTTGTCTCTGAGCTCGTCTAAAGTTGTAGGCTTGTTGGCATAGACCAATGACTTGTTGTGGCACCATAAAAAGAACTTCAATTGCGTTAAATCGCATTAATGAGGTGACCATTCCACTGAACCATTTCTCGGGATAATACGTTCACCGAATTTGCCTTTCAGTAAATCGATTGTAATGCCTGCTGTGTGGCTAGTGGCACCGTCTTGTTGAAACCACATATTGGCGAAGCCAAGCTCATCCAAGTCTGGCAAAAAATAATGTTTTAACTTGGCACGATAGCGCTCTCCATCGACGGTAACAGGACGATTGTTTTCATAGACAAAAAAATACGGTCCAATCACACCTCCGGCATGAAAACCACACAACACAGTAATTTTTTGCGGATGAAATTGTGTCTCTTGAAGCACATTTGGGTTTGTTGCTATCCAATAACGCATATTTTGTTTATTCCCAAAACCACTCAGCCAGGAATGAACTTCATAGATCATTTTTCGATGAAATTCTGGATTTTCGTGAAACTTTGGAGAAGTTTTGGCGTTTCAAATGATTAAGTGGCGTTAGTTCTTGAGTCAGTTTGATCTTATACGACGGTTGCTATATATATATTTCTTGCATAGACAACGCTTAGTGTTGCCTGGTGCTATCTGAAATTTCCATTGGAAAGTTTGACATTTTTTAGCATAAACGTACTCAGAACGTTTTGCCTTACGACCATCATTTGTGTTGTTTATAGTGACTCAATTTGGCAAAAAAAAAATGGAATTAACTCATGAACATTTTCGTGCGATCATTTTTCACAACTTTCAACGTGGATTATGATGACAAGAGTGCGTCGATGAACTTAAATCTTTGTATGGCGCTAAAGCACCATCCTATAGCACTGTGAAAAACTGGTTTAAAGGATTTAATTGTGGTCGATGTTCGCTCAAAGGCAAAGGTCGTGAAGGCCGTTGTGCCGGAGAACATTGCTGCCGTGCGTGAACTGATCGCAGATCATGTGACATACCGTGAGATAAAGGCATTCTTGGGCATTTCTTCCACCAGCATACATTCGATATTGCATGAACACCTGGCCGTAAGAAAGGTGTGTTCTCTTTGGATCCTGCACCATGTGACAATCGCTCAAAAAAAGCTCGTGTCGATTAGTGCAAAGAAATTTTGAAAAATTGCGATCGCGGTGTTTCTAAATATGTTTAAAAGATCGTCACAGGTGACGAATCATGGTTTGTTCTCGTTGGATCCCGCACAATTTGACAATCGCTCAAAAAAAGCTCGTGTCGATTAGTGCAAAGAAATTTTGAAAAATTGCGATCGCGGTGTTTCTAAATATTTTTATAAGATCGTCACAGGTGACAAATCATGGATCTATGCTTGGGAGCCCAAAACAAAACAGCAATCGGCCGTGTGGGTCTTCGAAGACGAGCCAAATCCAACGAAAGTGGTTTGTGGAAGAAGCACTTCGAAGCAAATGGTCGCCAGTTTCTTCGCCAAAACTGGTCATGTGGCCACTGTTCCGCTTGAGCAACGTAGCACGGTCAATTCTGAGTGGTACACCACAATTTGTTTGTCTGAAGTCTTTAGAGAAATTTAAAAAACGAACAAGAGAAAACGAATTATTGTGCACTATGACAATGCGAACTCTCACACAACGATCTCTCGGCTCAAACCACAGCCTGTTTGACTCGCCAAAACGTCGAGTTGTTGGATTTTCCGCCGTACAGCCCTGACTTGGCACCCAATGACTTCTTTTTATTCCCGCACATCAAGAAAAAAATGAGTGGTCAACGATTTTCGTCGCCAAAAGATGCGTTGAAGCGTTCAAAAACCATGTTTTGGAGGTGTCTCAATGGGAGTGGAAAAAGTGCTTCGACAATTGGTTTGAGCACATCCAAAATTGTATAAATAATGCTGGAGAATACTTTGAGAAACAATAAAACCATTTTTGATGATAAATATTCGCATTTTCATTATTAGGCCAGAAATATATATAGCAGCCATCGTAAGGATGAAGACCATGATCTTTTTGCAAACTACACTACAGTGTGGTTTTAAAGATGACCAATACCTAAGAACGACGTAGAGTCGACTGATTTGGCTCAGTTTGAACGGATACACTAACTACTGCGATATTTTGGAGCCGGAACATCCAAAAGTGAAAATTTGGAATCAAATTTATCCATTATAGCACGCACAGCGTGTCGGGTGGTTATTGCGGCCGAAAATTAGAGTTAGCGCTCTAAAGTTGCGACCACTGACTCAGAATTTTGGTAGTTATTTTTAATGATTTTCAAACGATGCTTGTAATTGAACTTGGCCATGATTAACATGTAAATTCGAGTAATGTTTTGACACTGAAAGATCATTAAAAGTGTTTGAGGGTGCTTTGACGAAATTGTTATGTCCCTAATGGAAAATCCTTCAGTTGTAAATTATTCAAAAAAATTTTATTTAAATAAATGTTCGAAAATGCATTTGTACAGTAAAAAAAATAAAATAGAGCCATAAAAATTAGTTAAATATCTTTGATTTGATGTTTTTATTCGACCTTTTTATGTAAATGTTGATGAAATGCATTTACAATTACACAATGTTGAAATGCATTTGCAATGACCTCGAGCTTGATTTCAACATTTCATCAACATTATGGTAAATATAAAAAAATCATTCTCATTCTGTTTGACATGGTTCTTGCACCTAATCCAGACCACTGTTTTTTGAAAGTATCTTTAAAAGTTGGTCTTGCCTTAATTTTTTACTCACTTTTTTAAATACTAAGTAACAATAGAATTCTCCTTAAATATTAAAATTACACTTTACGCCACGATTTGACTTCTAATAAACACTTAAAGTCGCAAAATAAAACTTTAAAGGTCAATAACTAAAAAAACTACGAGTATCGCGTAGTAGACAAAACCAACACCAAAAGGATCAAATCAGTTACATTGCAAACACCTTTAAGATCTATTTTTGATTGCTGTACTTACTTAGTAGGGACATAAATACTGTTACACACGTTTTATGCTGCAAAATTAAAAGTACTGGATGTTTTTGGACCAAATATTTTTTAATATATTGATATTAATATATATTGATGTAAAGAATATTGTATCCAAAAAGAATCTACTTATTAGAAATGTCCGCCTTTTGCCTTTACACACGCTTTAAGTCGCACTGGCCAATCGTCAATAGCTGCACCAACTTCGTCGATTGGAAAATTGGCCACAGCTCGAACCAAAGCAGTCTTAAGAGATCCAATGTTGGGGTATCTTTTGTGACAAACCTTGTCCACTAAAACCGTCCACAATTTGTAATGCAATGGGCTCAAAGCTGGACTGCTTGAGGGCCATTCTTCAGAGGAAATGAACGCTGGCAAATTGTTTCGAAGCCAGGCCTGGGACGTTTTCGTCTAATGGGCCGGCGCAGAATCCTGCTGGAAAGTCCATGGCTGGTTTTGGAACAGGGAATTGTTAAGAGGCTTCACAACAGCTTTCAAAACGGTTTCTTGGTAAAATTTGACCGATGTTTTGACTAATTGTTCGCGGAAATGCAGGTCAGTGACCCATCTGAAGCTGGATGATGACCCTTTTCCTTCCTTGGGATCAGTTCAGATGCTTCCTTAGATGATCGCGCATACACTCAATCATTTTGCTTGTTAAAATTTTCCTGAACGGTAAACATTTTTTCATCGATGAACAAGTTTTCAGCGTGCTACACCAAAAGACGTTTGCATTTTTCATTCCTATTTTTTTAAAGCTGCAGTCATTCAATGTCCGGTACGTCGTTTGAAAGTCCCAAGTCCCAAGTCTTTTTAAATGATTCGACTAATTGACTTTTGCGTGATATTCATCTCACGGGCCATGATTTTCTGTTTTCGGGGCGGATTTCTGTGAATTCTTGATTTAACGGCTTTGATGACATGCGGTGTTCGAACAGAGCGTGGGCGGCCCGTCCGGTGGCTGTCTTTTACATCTCCAGTTTCCTCAAACAGTTTTATGCATCGGTAGACGAACATGCGGCTAATCCCTAGTGGCCGGAGCATTTTGAAAATATCGCTTTTTTCATTTCACACTTGAAAGCGCTATTACGACGATACAGTTCTCATTGTCTGGCCAGTCCATAATGAAAGTTGAAGCAATTTTGAAATCCCGCTACAGACTAGCGCTATTGAGGTTAGCTTTCAAAACCCATATGACATATGACATGGGGTATGTTCAGTTCTACTACTGAAATGGGTGTGTTAAATGTGGTAACAGTATTTAAGGCCCTACCAAGTATATATATTTTTATTGTATTTTCATTAAAACTCTTTTAAAGAATAAAAAGTCTTTTTTCCGTGCGCCAGTGAATAATCACTTTTTGATTATTAAAAGTTTTCGTAGAAGACTCAGATAGATGATATTTGACAAAATCATCTTTCAATTGCTGACTGGGATGTACTTCAATATGCACCAACTTACAACTCTCGGCTGTTGTGTATGTGTGTGCGAGCGATTGTGTCTGTTGACTAGTGTTCATAATTAACTTTAGGTTTTCCTACACACCCACACCTAGACACTAATCATTTAGTTTAGAGTAATATTACATGCTTGTATGAGTGTGTGCGTGTGTTCCAGGCTGTGTAATTGTAAATGCATTTAATTTATACCTTACATTGTATTCTATCCTTTAATGTCATCCAAAAACTATTGAATGTGCGACAGGGGGCGTGTGATGGGGAGCGCAGGAAAAGCCACATCCTCACAGATATGGCGAAAGATAAATGTTTTTGATCTTAAACAAAAGCCAGATACGAGATTGTGGGAGTTTGATATATGGCTCTTGTCAGAGAGTTTTGCCTCAGCACACTGACAAAGGATAAATGTTGTTAGGTATAGATAATATCATTATCTATTTATATGAAACAAGGGGCTATAAATTATCTACATCGACCAACAGAGGTTCAAGAAGGTGTCAGGCAAACATTTTGTCGGTATGAGGCTTAAATGGACCAATTTCATTTGGATAAAATCATATAAGGCTCAGCGAGATGAAATTGGCATAACCTTAGATAGGACTCTTTCTTACTTATCTTAAAAACTTATTAAGAAAACAAAATGTGTGACACAATGTTCAACATCTCATTTTATTCATTTAAATTGAAATGATGCAGGGTTACCCAAAACTTATAACGTTTCTCTATTACTACCTACAGGGTAGCTAGAAGAAACATTTCTCTTTTTACTTCGTTTATCTTCGTTAATCACATCAAATCTTCGATTTGATTAACTGTTTCAAGTGATAATTTACTGTTTCAAGTGTTGATAACTTAATTCTTTTAACCCAGAATAATTATTCTAATGACGTTATTCGCTCTGTGTTAATAGCCCGTGACAAAACTTCTTATTGAACTGAAGTCATTTGCGTGAATTCTCGTTGTATTTTGAATGAAGACTTGACTTGAAGACTTTGGAGACATAAACGCCAGGTTTTCTAATCTGCACCTGTGCCTCTGCCGTTACATATCGCCCGAAAGACTGTGAAGAATTTTTTATTCTACGTCACGTGCTTTAAATCAAACACGATTAAAATTCACCAATAAGTGATCATTAAAACAGTCAACACAAAAACCGACAACACTGAAATTGCCGAAATATCTGGCTATAGGGCTTTCGCCCTTATTTCACCAGGTTTTAATCAAATCTGGCTTAAAATTGTCAATCATGTAAACCCCTAAAGGCCTAAACATGCAAATCGTGAAGGCATACAACAAAAACACTGAGTAGAATTCTTTAGTTTACCTAACGAGGTTTTAATTAAATGTGGTTTAAATTTTCTTACACATTAGTTTTAACAAGCAACACGAAAAACCAGCAATACGAGGGCGACCGCAAAACTAACTGGCCTGGCACATTTTCTGTTTTACTAGCGATTTTTGTTTTTGTTTTTTAAAAGCAATCTTTTATAAGCCATCTGTCATAATTTCCGAAATATTTAATGATTATTTTCATTGTTACAGGTGATTGAAGTAAACAAGTTTTATAATTTTTGAAAAATGGAAAATAAAGAGTTTCGTGCGGTAATTAAACACTTTTATATGAAAGGTTATACGCTACAAATTAATCAAAGATGAATTGGATTCTGTTCATGGGGATAATGCACCATCATACTCCACTGTGAAATCCTGGGTTCAACAATTTATAATGGGTGGTTCAAGTACGGAAGATAAACAACGCTCTGGAAGACCGAAAAATGCTACTACTATTGAAAACATTAGAAAAATATTTAATGAAGTGACTGAAGATACTCGTAGACGAATAAAGCTCAGAGAACTTGCTGATATTGTTAAAATACACGAAAAACTAATTTGGAGTATTTTACATGATGAACTCCACATGAAAAAGCTATCCGCAAGATGGGTGCCGCGTTTGTTGACTTTGCCCCAAAAAATCGTCCGTTGGACCAATTCCGAGGAGCTTTTAGCGATTTATCAGCGTAATACAATAGAGTTCTTGCGCCGATTCATAACTGTTGATCCATCACTACATCCCAGAATGCAAAGAACAGTCAAAACAATGGATAGAAGCTGGTAAAAGTGGTCCCAAGAAGGCGTAAACTGTTAAGTCAGCAGGAAAAGTAATGGCCATAGTATTTTGGGATGCAAGGGGTAGTAGTTATTGATTATCTTGAGAAAGGAAAAACTATAAATAGTGAATATTATTGTGCATTATTGGGTCGGTTGAGTGAAGAAATCAAGATAAAACGACCGCATTTAGAAAAAAAGATTCTTTTTCATCAAGATAATGCTCCTTCACACACTGCATTTTTAATTCAACAAAAACTGGCCGAATTACGATTTGAAATTGCTCCGCATCCACCATATAGTCCAGATTTAGCTCCTACTGATTATTTCTTGTTTCCAAATTTAAAAAAAATTCTCGGTGGCAAAAATTTTTCGTCCAATAGCGAGGTTATTGCTGAAACTGAGGCATATTTTGAAGGTCTTGAAAAATCTTATTTTTCGGATGGAATTAAAAAACTTGAAAAACGTTTGATGAAGTGTATTGAGTTGGAAGGAGATTATGTTGAAAAATAAATAATAATAATTACAAAAAAACGGTTCTTTTTATGTTAGGCCAGTTACTTTTGCGGTCGCCCTTGTACCGGGTTTCTATTCTTTCTAGTTTTTATTCTACGTCACGAGGTTTAAACCAAACGTGGCTTAAGAGCTCCAATACGTGATACTGTAAACAGTCAACACACTCTACACTCAATTTGCGGAAATTGGTAGCTATAGAGACTTCCACTCCAAATATGCGAGGTTAACCCAAACTTGGTTAAAATTCTCAAATATGTGAATACCTTAAGGCCTTCAACAGTACCGCGCTTAAAAACAAAATCGACTGAACCATTTTAAAGTCGTCCACTCTACTAATCTAGAGTTATACGTTATACACATATAACGATTGTTTTTCACTCTACATAATATCGCCAACACAATGTAAATGACTGTGAAGGTCCTTTGGTTCTTCAACACAAGATTTAAGCTAAACTAGGCTTACAATTCTCAGATATGTGATTTATAACAGTTCTAAACTATTTAGAACAAATTAATGCAAATCCTGCCGACAATACGCAGAGCACCACATAACCCAAAAAATCCATATGGAAATCATTATGGAAATATATGTTCTTAAGATCCGTATACCTACGAGGGTTGCTATTAATATCCGGCAATAAAAACACAAAAATTTGTCATTGGAAATGGTTTTATTGTTTAACAAAATATTGTCCTTTAAGGTCAATACACTTTTGCATGCGCACAAACCAATTTTCGAAGCACTTTTTCCACTCCGATTGAGACACCTCAAAATCATGATTTTTGAACGCTTCAACAGCTGCTTCGGGCGATGAAAAACGTTGAGCACGCATTTTTTTCTTGATGCTAGGGAATAAGAAGAAGTTATTGGGTGCCAAAGCAGGGCTGTACGGTGGATGGTCCATCAATTCGACATCTTGAGTGGTCCAATAGTTCATCGTTTCAGCTAATGTGTGAGAGCTCGCATTGTTGTGATGTGATGGCAACATGGCCGGTTATACCGAAAAAAACGAAATCATTTGTTTCGATGTACTTCTTCCACGAACAACTTTTGTTGGATTTGGCTCGTCTTGAAAGACCCATACAGTCGCTATTTTGTTTCGGGTTCATATGCATAGATCCATGATTCGTCACCTATGACAATGTTATACACTGCCTTTGAGCTACCGCATTTATACTTTTTCAACATCTCTGCACAAATCCTTACGAGCCTTTTTTTTGAGCATTCGTCAAATTATGTGGGATCCAACGAGAACAAATTATTTTTACGGCCAAATGAACATGCAATATCTTATTGGTGCTTGTCAGTCAATCTCACGATATGTCACATGTCGTTCTTGCTTAATCATTTCAGGCGCAGCATCGATGGTTTCTGGGAAAGTGACCGAAGTTAAACGTCCTTCACGAATTTCATCCTAGAGCGAAAGGCTTCTGAGACTGAACTCTTAGTACCAACGATAAGCAGTGGTTTTTGAAGGTGCTTCATCGCCAAGAGTCGAAACAAGTTGATTTAAACACTCTTGTCACGATAGCCCACTAAAAAAAACAATGTTGACTGGATATTTCCATTTTTTGACTGAAATGAATTTTTTAACACACTGTAAAGAAAACAATTCGCCCTTAAATGACAAAACGTTCTGAGTGAAGTTATGCTAAAAAATGTCAAAGTTTCCAGTTTGCATCTGGAAACACTAGCATTGTCAGGACCCAAAATATAAATAGCAACTCCCATATTGTAAAGCTCCTAAGGAGCAGACTCAATAATTCAAAGAAAAATTCAGTAGTTCAAAAAAAAAACATATATAATTTGTTTTTTCAAAATTAAATAAAATTCTACATTTAATTTTGCTGGACTATGCAACAAAGTGGGGCTTTCAGTCCTAGTGTCCAATCATTGTTAAAAAATCATTGACTTGATCAAGGCTTGATAAGGCTTTTCTCAAAGTTAATGTCAAAGTTAATGTCGCCTGAAGATGTTTCAATACGATACCTTTAATTTATTCTACTCATTCTGTGATTGCCACTAAACTTAAAGGTCAAAGTAAATTCGTAAAGAAGTACGTCACCCGCTGTTTGGCCCCCTGTTCATACATGAGTTCTCCGGATTTAATTCTCTTTTTATTATATTTCTAATATGTTTGAAGATTTTCTTGTTTGTGCGTAAATCTTTGTGGCCCTCAGTTTTGCATGCTTAAGTTTAATTATGCCAAAGTCAGAAGTGCTGTTTTGCGTCGCTGCTGGTTCGGCTTTTAAGGTGTTGTCACTTTTATGTGACCTTACGCGTGTTGTCAGGATTTCTGACGTGACTCATGAAGATTAATAAGGATTGTTTGTTCGCAAGACAGTGATATCTATCAAATGTGTTGGTTTTGGTGTGTATCTGTGTGAGTGTGTTAATAGTTTTCGGTTTACCGGATAAACAAAGAAACGTGTCACTCCTGCCATATGAGTGGCAAAGAAAGCTGAAGGAATTTTAATAATTTGAAATGATTTTCAAAAAAGCTAGCTAGTCAATGGTAATGGGTTTTTTGTAGTTCGTTTGAAGAGGACAAATTGCAGCTGTTAAGTTTTAGTAGAACCTCTAAATGGCTGCCTGTGAGGGTAGATCAAAGTGCTCTTGCTAGAAGCTGACAGCAAGTGTAAGACTTATCACTAAGGAATATGCCGCTACCTTATCAATTTTAAGGCAGTGATTGTGATAACACAGATCCTACCGAGTTATGGTCGCTTTTATAAAGACTCAAATCAAAAATTTTATATCCATATTCTTCTTGCAAAGGCCCACTTATTTAAGATAACTCAAAGCAAAATATTGGATCTTTTTTTACTACCAGCATTACGAACTGACTCAGGATCACGAGCTGATTCGATTTCACGACGGTTGGATTTCTGACCGTCTCACAGTGCTTCCTTTCATTGGCAAAAATGGAAAAAAAAATGATCCTACCGAGTTATGGTCGCTTCTTAAACGGCTCAAATCAAAAAATTTATATCCATATGCTTCTTGCAAAGGCCCACTAATTTAAGATGTCTCAAAGCAAAACATTGGATCTTTTTTACTACCAGCACTACGAACTGACTTAGGATCACGAGCTGATTCGATTTCACGGCGGTTGGATTTCTGACCGTCTCACAATGCTCCCTTTCATTGGCAAAAATGGTGAAATTTGTTTGTACAATAAATTTCTTTAGAATCTTCGCCAATTTTGTCCGATTCTTTTTGATTTTAATTTTTTAAAAAGTGTTTATAATGAATTTTTTATTCGAAAAATTCTCAATTTTTGTTTCCAATAAGCAAAAAACAACAAAAAAATTAGGTGAATTTTTGCACAATACAAAAGTTTGGACTTTCTTCTACTAGAAAAAAAAACAAAATCTTCGCTGATTTTGTGTCTATTTTTAAAAAGTGTCTATGATGAATTTTTCATTCGAAAAATTCACAATTTTCGTTTCTAAAAATTAAAAAATTCGGTGAAGTTTTTTGCACAATTAAAATTTATTGTAGTTTTTTTGTATTCTAAAAACTCCATCTATTTTTGTCCAATGATAGTATGGGAACGCGGTACTGTGCGTCTACTCTCCATCTACATTTTGTGATCAAACTAAATGTCGAAATTGTGCTACGATCTTTATGCAATGGGGCAGATGAAAATTTTTTCAAACTAGGGATGGTGGCTATTGAAGTTGGGAAAACTCTGTTCAGATTTAGATATAACTCCTACACGTACGTCCAACTTATTCCAAATTTGATGGAATTACGATCGCTCACTAACCAGATTGGATACAAATGGGTCATATCGGCTTACGTTTCGATATAGCCATAGGCAACGGTGCCACCGGGGGGAGGTAACGTAAACTGGTGCATTTTTGTGTGTTTTTTTGGCTACACAGTTAAAATTATACTTTTTTAACTAATGACATACATAGAGAACAGATTCGTTGCCTCAACTTATTTTTTTTTGTAAATCGAATGATTAAGGCGTGTTGCATTGTCAAGTTTCCACTAGTGCAACCGAATGTTTGTTAATCCACTGCCTATAGGTCAAAAAAAGGAGGTGGAACTGAAAACAACAAAACGAAATCTTTAGACTATGCCTCCGTTGGAACTCGCAGGACACGAGTAACACCAAAAAACGTACGGTAGAGAGCGATAAGCTAGACCTGCATATTTTTTAAAATAATAGCATCGAATTAATTTGTAAAATTTTTCTACTTTGAATCGATTTTCTCGATTTATTTATGATTATTTTTTAATTTTTCCCATTAACCCTTTTACCGAAAATTCAATCCAATTGATTTTTTTTTATCCAAAATTTAGTTTTATGTACAACTAGTATACACACGAGGGTATATCAATAATTCCGTGACTTTTCGAATAAAACACAGTTTATTTTGCAAAAACAAAATAAATTTTTAACATAATCTCCTTTTAGCTCAATACACTTAGTCCAACCTTTCTTCAAATTTTGTATCACTTCCAAAGAAAAGGATTTTTCGAGGTCCATAAAATAGTTATTTGTTTGGCCAATATTTCATCGTTGAAGCTGAATCTCTTTAAATCGAGCTGGGGTCTAAGTCCGGAGAATATGGCGGAAGAGGTACCAATTTGTAACCCAGTTCATGCAATTTTGCCATTGAGACTGAAGACGTATGCACCCGAGCATTATCTTGATAAAAAAAAAACTTTTTGTCTGGTCATATGGGATCGTTTTTTTTAATTATCGTTAAATCGGTCCAATAAGGAGGCATAATAGTCGACGTTTATTTGTTTTTTTTTTCCTTTTGAAGGTAAACAAAGTGGATTATCCCGCGTGCATCTCAAAAAAACTGTTGTCATCACCTTGGCCTTCTTTGGAGCCGGTTCACCCGGAGAAACCTATTGTTTCGACTTCTGCTTGCTCTCCAGAGTGTTGTAATGGATCCATATTTCATCGCCGCAAAAACTCATTCAAATTAAGGGTCAACAACTCCAAACAATTCTTTGAATTCGCACACGATTACGTTTATGGTCAATTGAGAGCAAATGCGGTAGACATCTTGCAGACAGCTTTCTTAAACCCAACTGACCATTGAAAATCGAAACCACACTGCCATCAACAATCTCACGCACTTTTAATCTAAGATCGGCCAACACCATATCGTGTTTTTTTTTTAAACATTTTCGGGAGTATTTACCTCAATTGGCCGTCCAGAACGTCCAGCGTAATTTGACTGGTGTGACCACAACATGAGTCTGTAAACCAGTTTTTACTATTGCAATCGAAGATGCAGAGTTCCTGTAGTACTCGTATATTATCAAGCTTTTCTTGGTTTGATTGACGGTTTTTTCCGCAAAAATATTGTTTAGTGAGCACTCGAAATTAACTTTTTTACATTGTTAAAAAAATCCACGAGGTGACGGAGCTCTTTTTAAGCATTTTACAGTAGTCTATAAACAGATGGTACTTGATGGGAGCAGTGTTGAAGTGGGAAAAGTCACGGAATTATTGAAATGCCCTCGAAGTATAAAGTTTTATAAGATCTGTCTATACGATATAACATTAAGCTTAAGTTTATTTTAATTAAAAATGCCAAACAAGAGAGAAGTAGTTCATTTCTATATAAAAAACAACGTTGCTGGCGACTATAAATGCTACAGTCTTTTGTTGAACCATTCTCAACATTCCAACGAATTCGATTTATGTCGTCAAACAGTATTCGCGTTTTGAATGTTCATATTCATTAACATGAAAGGTACATGGACTATGATATGGAAATTCCTTTGCAACATTATTGTCCATTTGCCAGTTGCCTACATGTCACAACATTCCTGCCTTCATTGGCTTCATTATGCCCTTGGCTTGCGGCTGGGTGGCAACAGCAGGAGGAACGGCAAATTTATGAATGTAAAAGACTCTGACATCAAACTTAATAGGGTTTCGCTCATGTCTTTTTGCTGTTACCAGATTTACAACTTTTGTCATTTTATTATTATAACATTTTTCTGTTATTCTTTGCCCCGTGCATACACTCGAACTAACACTAATGCCACTGGTGGCACTGCCACCACTGCCACACATTCGCATTCATACAAAATATTCAAACTTAATACCTTTTGCCACAATATGTATCTTCTCGTTATTCATAGTCCTGCTCGTATCCATGCGTTGTTCCTGCTCTTGTTGTTGTTGTCGCTTTCCAACTATTTTCCCAGTGAAAACAGCGAGGAGGTGGAATAACCTATTCCACGAGAAACAACTTGATCCGTTCTAGGATGGGAGCGACGCGAGCGGGAACAAAAACGCCAACCAACCCAAAGAAGAACTCCGACTAAATGTTTTCAAAGGAAAACATACAATCAAATGTATTATTTGTAGATGTAGATTGTATGCGTGTATGTGTGTGTGCGTGCGACAGTATCTATGTGTTTGTATAAGAATGTGTGCGTGTCGGTATTGTTGAGTTCAGTGGTACTATTCTAGTATTGTTATTATTGTGTATGAGAGTGTGTACGTGTAAGTGTATTTGTGTATGTGTGTAAATGTGTTTGTATGTTGTATTCAGTTTGTTCTGCACTGCAGTCATTTTGTCGACTTTTATTTGCCATTTCAACGATTTTACAACTTTACTGGCGCCGTGCATAATCCTAAACCGCCCCGTTAATATATCTTGTGCTCTTTTAAGAGACGAGGCGAGAACGATACCGGCGGCAGCAGCGGCGGCGACGATGATGGCGGTGGCGACGGTGCAGAGAAATAAAAAGTAAAAAGTAACCTCTTATTATTAACAAAAAAAAGAAAACAGGACGAACTGCTGCAGAGGTGGAACCTAAAAGGGAGTGGACGATTTGGAGGAAGGCTTTTAATACCTTTGCCAATGATTGCCTTAAAGAATACTACAGAAATGTGAACTCTAGAGGATCGAGTATTTAAGTTCCTACATGTAATTGAACAAAGGGCCTTTATGGTGCGATGTTTAGAATTTATGACCATGGCACCCAGGCTCAGATCCTGCTGGGAAAATCTGATCTGAAGCGGCTGGGAATTCCTGCTGAAGGATGCCAGCGACTTTACGAGTAAGAAAATTATCATCTGATGTTAAACCTAATTTTGAGGATAGCCGGACATCTTAAAATTCAACATAGGATCTGATCAGGGTTCGTAAATGTCGGCAACTTTATGGGTATGAGAATATTCTTTAAGTCATATTTAAACTTATTTATAAAATATATTACCAGTTCGGACCCATACAAATTTAGGTTTCGGCTAGTTAGTTTAAAAACAAGTACAAACGGCTAAAGACAGTCTCGACCGAACACTCGTATGAGATAGCCTACATTATTTTGCTATTCAGAAGATTCTTTTTGACGCTGAAGCACGTTCGGACTTACTATGTTATTTCTAGAGTGAAAAGATCATATTTTGTGGGGCTATATAGGCTGATATGGTCCAATTGCACCATAGATGGGTGTTGATCAGTCGCAATGTTTTATACATAATTTACGATATGAAATTTGAGAGTGATTAGTGATTGTTTTTATTTGTGGCTTCTAGAGCTGCAGGTACTCAAATCGGCAGGGATCTTTGTGTGGTTGCTGTTTGAATACACCAGAAAACTGGCATTTCTCATTTTTCTTAAAACCATGCTTTGAAAAAACCGACTATCCGGCATTAACCGTCTTCAATATATTTTTTCAAACTAAAGTGAAATTATTGTCCCCATTTCTCAACTTTTTGAATGCTATAAAATTTATTGCTAAGTTTGGTTTTTAAATAAAAATAAACTAGTAAAAACAGTAAGGTCGAAAGTGGCCGACTATATTACACCTCCCTCTTCTGAATGTGCATCGGGATTAATTTCTGGCATCGAGGGCTGCAAAATCTGAATCTGAGAGCGCTATCGTGCCATGTTAGAAATTTTTGGCCAGAATTGGATGAGCTTGACATCGCCGATATGTGGTTTCAGCAAAACGGTGCCACTAGCCACACAGCACGCGTTACAATCGATTTACTGAAAGGCAAATTCGGTAAACGTGTTAACCAGGTCAGGTCGAATGGCTATCATCATTCGGTATAACGCCATTGGAATTCTTCAATGACTTGATGTGACCCGATAACAAGTTTATGCGAAGAAGCCAACGACTTTAGGCGAGCTCAACCAACATCCAACGTGAAATTGTCGACGTTCCCGTCGAAATATGTGCAAGAGTGTTGGAAAATTGGGTCCATCGAATAGATCGCTGTACTCGTGGTGGCTCATGGTGGTCATGTTACCGTAATCGAATTTCACTGTTAAAATGGAACATTTGCACTTCGCTTGGAATAAATTTGAACTCTATAGCTAATATCTGTGTTTTATTGTTAAATTAAAAAAAAATGTAATTTAAATTAAAAATTGTTACGTCCTTAATGGAAAACCCTGTATAAACAACCTTTAAAGTGTTACCAACATCAATTTTTGTACCCTGTAGCACAATATGGTGTTCCACGTTGGCTCCTTAATTGGATGATGAGAGAAAAAGGCACTCAACTCCAATTCGTTAAAATTCCAAAGATCTATTTTATCTATTTATTTATTTTTATCTTATTTTTTAATTATTAACGGAAGATATAAAATAAAGACAACCAATAAATTTTAACCCAAAAAATTAGTATAAGAATATTATCACTACTCAATTAAAAATTACGTAAATAAGCTAAACTATAAATCAAATCCTAGGTGTTCCAACTAAAATGTACGATGTTAATTTTAAATAATATAAAAATTTTTCGGAGAATTATCTTCATATTTTATACAATGATAGCAGGATCTACGACAATTACGCCTGAACCAAATATCGGTCAAATACTCGCCACAGCTTTGGTGGCATACCTCATCCGATGGTCCATATTTTCAATGACTCTGAGACATAATGGACGTTCAAAGTCGTTAATGTGCCAAATTATCTCTTCTTTTAGCACTTGAATTATTCTTTCCTTATTGACAAACACATTTTCTTTAAATTTCCCCAAAGTATAAAGTCCAATGGCCAAATCGGATGCTCGTGTCGGCCAATTAAAATTGCCACGACGTGAGTTAACACGGCCATTGACTTTCTAGTGCCAAAGAGCCATTTTTTCGTTGGTGCGTGGCACCATCCTGTCGGAAACACATGTCACCTAGACCCTATCCGCAATTTCTGGCCACAAGAAGCCCATTTTCGTCTCACGATAGCGAACCCAATTCATGTTAACTGCTTAGCGAACCTTATTTTTCAAAAAGTATCGGCCCTTACTTCTTGGAAAATGAGGTCCTGAGGTACTTCTTGGAATATGACTCCGCCATAAGCCACACCTAATAGTCACGATTTGTGGATGCATCGACTTTTCAACTACCATTCGTGGATTCTCATTTGCCCAAATACGGCAATTCTGTTTGTTAACGAATCCACTGAGGTGTAAGTCGCTGAAGATGGTTTTCTTTGTGTAGGGTCCATTCACTTCTGTCTGTTCAACTAGCTATTCGTCCTGAAATTTACAGTAAGCTTCAGCTCTTGGTTCAATTTAATTTTTTATATAAAATTCGCATAATTTATGTTTGTGGGATGTTCAATTGTGCAATTTGGCATGAGGACGAGTCGAGGTTGATGGCTCTTTTGCCACACTATCGCGAACAACGTCAATGTTTTTCTTAGAATGAACTGGCGACCATTTACAGGTGTTTCTAAATTTATACAGATCTGGTTTGCTGAAATTTTGCGCAGAGTTCTCCTGATTGTCGAAACAATTGTTCGATTAGGCTGACCAAAATAATCAGCACAAAATGCATTTTGATTTGAACGCCAATTTTTATAAAAGCCTTCAACAACCTAAATGCAATGCTTATCAAAGATTGTCAAAGATTGAAACAAAGAAATACCAAACTAAGTTGGGCAAAAAACTTGACGTTAAGGTGTGACTTACAATTAACATCGTGCATTAGAATTTGAGCTGCCCTTACTTTATTCCATACCTAATCGTAAAATGTCTTCTTTACAATCCATTAAAAAATATCTAAAAAAAATGGCAGGTGCCACAAGGTCTTCTTGAGAGTTTCACGACCGGGTATAGGAGAGGGCGCCAAAGCTTGTTTAGGGTAGGCTGGGTAGACAACTCTGTTGTCTCTCTTGAGCATGTCGCTATTTTAAAAAAGGTACTTCAATGAGATAAATCCGACTGAGGTCTTAAGCGACCTTATAGCCGAGGTCAGGGTTTACCCGTTTACACTTGTTTAGCCCATAAACAGTAGTCAATAATTCATTACACTAGTTTACACCCATTTTGCTCCAGACCTCTAAATATTTTTTCCTTTAGATTATGGCCTCCTAAAGACGAAAATGAATTTTAAAAAAATGTTCCGCTGATTAGTTTTAAAGTTAGAATTTTTAAGAATTTTTTTACGATTTTTTATGAGAAGTTTCAGCTTTTTGGACCATAACTCATAAAAACCAAAAAAAATACCAAGACGTGTAATTCTACCATTTGTTGCCCAATTGTTATAAACGATAGCTTGTTTTGTTCGAGAAAGTCCAAACTTTATGCTCAATTCATTTTTGTATAAAAATTGTCGACGAAGACTCATGCGAAACGAAATTGGTGGAAATGACAATGCGCGTTGAAGATTGCTCTACGCACAGTTCGAAGGCTATACGCAAAGGGTAATTCTCAGTAATTCAAATAAATCTTCCGTATAAGTCATTTGATTTGTTGCCGAAGTAATTGTTGCCAAAGACTGCTGAAGAAAAACCATGGCGGGTTTAGAAACAGCTGTATAGTCTGCCAGGCAATTAAGCCAATACATTTAACCAATATTTTACGTTGATTCTAAAAAAGAAAACAAAAATGTCTCGAACCAGAATAAAAACTGTTCAAGTCATAATAATCATAAAAGACCGAATAAATATAAACAAAAAGAAAAAACTATATATATTTTTATGTTATTGTTTATATATATTTTTTTCAATTTAAAATCGGGATTTTTGCAATTTTTTTAAATATTAAATGCCTCTAACGTCAAAAATATTGAACTAATTTTTTACACTTTGTATGATACTTTGTATAATAACTCGAAAAAGTTAGTTTTCTTTCATTTGAGAACACATTTGTAACTCTTGTAAATCGGTAATAGCGTTTGGGAGTTATGATCCAAAAAGCTTAGACATCTCATCAAAAAGTCGTTAAAAAATTCCAAAAATTCTATATTGAAAACTTATCAGAGGAGCATTTTTTAAAATTCATTTTTGTGTTTAGGAGGCCAATATCTATAGGAAAAAAATATTTAGAACTCTAGCGGTAATAGCGTTTGGGAGTTATGGTCCAAAAAGCGTAGACATTTTATAAAAAAATCGTCAAAAAATTCCCAAAAATTCTATCTTGTAAATAAATTAGAGGCAAATTTATAAAAATTCATTTTCGTGTTTAGGAGGCGAAAATCTATAGGAAAAAAGTATTTAGAAGTCTGGACCAGGAAGAAAATCATAGTTTGCAAACTAGTGTTACTGGTTCACCTACTGAACGCTTAAAATATTGCATTGAAATGTCGTTGCCAAACTTGGGGTTTGTGAAAAGATTTCTCGACCACCGATTTTCTGAAAGGTGATTTTAGATCAGATGCACTAAACTTTAGCAATGGTGTTATCTCTGAGGCAGTTGAACCTTGGGCAGTGCTGCAGTAATTGGGTAACCTATGCAGTACCTTGAGAATGGTCCTTTAATCCAAGTACGCCAGCCATGTGCCCTGAAACTAACACAAGTTATTTCATATCGGGGCACATGTTGGCCCCTCTAGTCCTTCCACGGCTACTGCCTCTGATTATATTTAAACATTTATATTCCTTTAGCATTCCGCCTTGCTGTAGTTGTTGTCGCTATTGTTATTTTGCTTTCCATGCACTCCATGCCATAGAAATGTTGTATGGCTTGTGCCCTCGACCGCGCCAAGCTTACCACGGTGCTGTGCTACTTTCTTTGCTTTTCATTACGTTTTAGTTTTTGGTAGCGCAACCAACAGAAAAAGAGTTCCCTTTAACACACACACATAGTCTACACTCACATATGTGTGTGTGTGTGAGAGAGAGTGTAAGCGTTATATTTACCATGGTGAGTGTGTGTGTGTGACTGAGTGTAAGGACGAATTGTATGTACAATTTCATGACATTCGTCGCCGAAATGGCGTTGCGTGTCTTAACAAATGGCATCAGGACTATAAAAATTATAGTGGAGCAATATAAATGTTCACATGTACGTTAGCCTCTATGCATGCATGTGTGTGTGCGTGTAGCTGTGTTTATAAAATATTTTATTTTCATTGGAAACACACACACCAACATAGACCAAAGGACAGAGTACTCAAACAACAGCACGACAAATGTTGAAAATAAATAAGGAAATGTTGCCATGTAGTCATGGCAAGTAAGGCCATGCCACGCCAAAGTAGGAAGTAGACGCAAACGAGCGAACGAAGCGAAGCGATGAACGTCACGAGAATAATCAGCAGAATGCGACGGCGAACACATGAATGCGGAAAACAGGACGATACAAAAATATTAAATATGTCTGCTTTTGTTCATTTCCCGTTTACCACCGAGCGAGAAAGCGAGAGACACCATCAAGACCGAACGTTTTGCTATGTGATGTGAAATCAAAATTATAGTTTTATTTCGGCTGAAAGAAGAAAAGGCTGAAAAAAACTGCAGTATTATTATGGGCATTACATAGAGTGTAGGAAATAATTGCGAGTTGAAAGGTCATTTAGGGTGGATGGCAACACAGCCCAGCATAGCTCAGCACAATAGCGCAGGAAGTGAGGTAACAAATGTAGTCGTTACCGAAAGTTCTTAGACTCATAACTCAACGGAAATAGCGTTTACAAAGGGGAGCGGGCGGGCGGGGATGAGATGTTTATGTGAGATGGTCAATCGATGTCAATAAATAACCTGAAGCAGTTATAATGGACAGTTGAACAATGATTGGGAATATTGATATGGACTAACGCATCGTCATCTTTTTCATCATTTGAACTAAAGTCTATAACATTTCACTTGATATGAAATATAAATATATGCTTTGCCAGCTACGCTATTATCATCTAAAAGCGCTTTGGTCAAATGATTCCCTCTGACTTTCTAAGTCGTTTACTTAAGTTGCTTCTGTTTATAGTAATTTGATTATAGAAATGATAAGAGCATCTATTTAAGGTTAGCTAAACAAATTTAAAGAAATCTACAAAATTAAAGTAATTTTCTCTGGAAAATAAATAAATAATTGCAGTTGGTTGACGTGACTAACACATACCCTCACTTGTAGACGTGCCCAATAATGTTTCTCAACATTATGTCAACATTGTTTCAAAAACGTCCACAGGATCGGCGTTCAGAACTTCATGAAGAAAACTTTAATTGATTATAAGCGTTGTTTTCCAGAATTTATTCGCAGTACCTTGAAGGCTAATCGGGAAGTATGCTAATGATTTTCTGCCTCTATGGGGTGTATTCTAGCCTTTTGCTCTTCGATATTATTGGGACCATCACAGTCCTAACAAATAAAAACGTCATTATTTTACACCAGGTAGAATTGTACACATACCCTTCAACATGGATTCTGGAATTACACTAAATACGTTTATACGAGGGCGACCGCAAAACTAACTGGCCTGGCACATTTTCTGTTTTACTAGCAACTTTTGTTTTTGCTTTTTTAAAAGCAATCTTTTATAAGCCAGCTGTCAAAATTTCCGAAATATTTAATGATTATTTTCTTTGTTACAGGTGATTGAAGAAAACAAGTTTTATAATTTTTGAAAAATGGAAAAATAAAGAGCTTCGTGCGGTAATTAAACACTTTTATATGAAAGGTTATGCTCCACAATTAATCAAAGATGAATTGGATTCTGTTCATGGTGATAATGCACCATCATACTTCACTGTGAAATCCTGGGTTCAACAATTTAAAATAGGTCGTTCAAGTACGGAAGATGAACAACGCTCTGGAAGACGGAAAACTGCTACTACTATTGAAAACATTAGAAAAATATTTAATGAAGTGACTACAGATACTCGTAGACGAATAAAGCTCAGAGAACTTGCTGATATTGTTAAAATACACGAAAAACAAGTTTGGAGTATTTTACATGATGAACTCCACATGAAAAAGCTATCCGCAAGATGGGTGCCGCGTTTGTTGACTTTGCCCCAAAAAATCGTCCGTTGGACCAATTCCGAGGAGCTTTTAGCGATTTATCAGCGTAATCCAATAGAGATCTTGCGCCGATTCATAACTGTTGATGAAACATGGATCCATCACTACATCCCAGAATGCAAAGAACAGTCAAAACAATGGATAGAAGCTGGTAAAAGTGGTCCCAAGAAGGCGAAAACTGTTAAGTCAGCAGGAAAAGTAATGGCCACAGTATTTTGGGATGCAAGGGGTAAAATATTTATTGATTATCTTGAGAAAGGAAAAACTATAACTAGTGAATATTATTGTGCATTATTGGATCGGTTGAGTGAAGAAATCAAGATAAAACGACCGCATTTAGAAAAAAAAAGTTCTTTTTCATCAAGATAATGCTCCTTCACACACTGCATTTTTAACTCAACAAAAACTGGCCGAATTACGATTTGAAATTGCTCCGCATTCACCATATAGTCCAGATTTAGCTCCTTCTGATTATTTCTTGTTTCCAAATTTAAAAAAAAATTCTCGGTGGCAAAAAATTTTTGTCCAATAGCGAGGTTATTGCTGAAACTGAGGCATATTTTGAAGGTCTTGAAAAATCTTATTTTTCGGATGGAATTAAAAAACTTGAAAAACGTTTGATGAAGTGTATTGAGTTGGAAGGAGATTATGTTGAAAAATAAATAATAATAATTACAAAAAAAGGGTTCTTTTTATGTTAGACCAGTTACTTTTGCGGTCGCCCTCGTAGTTGTTTTTTTTTACCAAAAATACCTTATTTTTGCTTCCATGATTACAAGTCGGACTTTGTAAATAACCTTAACAAAGAAGAAGAAAACACTACTTTCAGACCGATCTGCCGCTGGAAAAAGTTAGCTGAAATGCCGTCGAACGCGTCCCGATTTCAGAACCTACAGCTTTTTAAGCCACATACAAGCTTTTAAGCCACATGCAAAAAAAAAATTATTTTTCAACATAATCTCCTTTAGCTAAATACACTAAGTCCAACGTTTCTCCAATTTTATCCCTTTCAAATAAATAGGATATTTCAAGGTCCACAAGATTTGCATTTGTTTGATCGTCGGAGCTGAATCTCCCAGCGAGCCATTTCTTTAGGTTTGAAAATAGGAAATAGTCACTGGGGGCTAAATCCGGAGAATATGGAGGATGAGGTTTGACAGAAGTCTATGAACTGATGGGAGCACTGTTGCATTTCATATAACTACGAGGAAAGTTGGCAAAGCCACGGAATTATCGATATGCCTTCTATCCCTCCCGCGCTGATTTCAGTTCCTGACTGAATTAAGCATGGTACGTGTTTTAAGTGACAATAATTAACTCTGCTGAAAGGTCGCTTTCAAATTTTGTATCGTTCTTTATGAGGAACCAATATTTATCTCTGGTAAACTGGACCACATCGGTCCATGTTTGAATTAGGCCATGCTCTAAAAGTCTCATATTAAGTCTGGACCTGCTAAAACTCCAAACAATGATATGACCAGAGAAAACATGTGCCATTTACAATCTAGGTCGCCCTAAGATTGAAGGAAACTGCTAGGTTGAAACACAGCACTCACGGACATGGTGCGATCCTGAGATTAGCAGGAAGGATGGACAGGCTTTATGCAGAGTCAGACTATGTGACACCGAGGTCGATCCAAAAGAAACCTTTAAGGACGGATTTTCCAACGAAAGAAGACTAGGCATTGGACGCGGTAGTATAAGAAAATGAAATCTCCATCTTCAAGAATGGTTCGAAAATAGAAGCAGGCGCGGAATCAGGGGAGTACTCGGAATCTGTCAACTTAAAAATATCTCGACGAGAACGTTGCACTGTAGGACTGTGAAATCAAAATGTGTGAACCGTTGTATTAAAACACTCATACGAAGCCGGAGAAATAAATTAAGCTGACATGGGTTCCGTGTCACAACGACATACCGGGCAACGAAATAGCAGACGAATGTGCCGGAATGGGCTTAAGAGCAGTGGGCGAATCAACAACTCAGACATTCAAATCCCGCCCATCGAACTGATGAATGTAATCTACGAAGTGGCCAAGATGGAACTCAATTCACAACGGCAGAATAGCCCGGTCTCTCTGGCCGACAATGGACCAGAAAAAGAAGAAGGGAATTACTAACACCAGGAAAACCATCGATGTCGACCCTAATAGGAGTCCTTACGAAGCACTGCTTAATCGGCACTATTACAGCGCATATAGGCTTCCCATGCAGGGACTTTTGTAGAAATTGCCAGGACGCAGAAGAAAAAGAGTCATTGGAGCATTTGCTATGAACTTGCGAGGGACTTCAAGAATGAAGACTTAATTGCCTAGGCTGCAGTCATTTTAATGACCTGGTAAAAATCGTGGAGACTTTTGTAGAAATTTCCAGGGCGCAGAAGAAAAAGAGTCATTGGAGCATTTGCTATGCACATGCGAGGGACTTCACGAATGAAGACTTAACTGCCTAGGCTGTAGTCAGTTTGATGACCTGGTAAAAATTGTGAATGTACCTCTCTCTTAAAAGTTGTCAAACGGTCGGGCTGGTACCGAACTACTCGAACCAGTTAATAAACAATAATGAACAGCAAAATAAAACTGGCTAACACACCAAACAGTGACTCGTTGTGGATGCATTGGCGTCTCAATAGTCACGTGTGGGTTCTCTGAAGCCCATATGGGACAATTTTGCTGATCGACATAGCCACCAAGATGAAAATATGCTTCATATAAAAACAAGATTTTTCTGTAAAATTCCTTATCTTTTTCCAAACAATCTTAAGCCCAAAGATTTCTGGCGAAGTGAAAACGCTTAAGATTGAAAACAATCTTCAGCCCAAAGATTTCTGGCGAAGTGAAAACGCATCGGAAGGTGTTCCATTATTAAATGACAAAGTTCAACCTTTCCAATAAAAGCAAATTTTTGAAAAAATTATTAGTACTACTCGTATGACTGAAAAAAATGTTTACGTTGATTCTGAAAAAAACAACAAAAAGGTCTCGAATTAGAATAAAAACTGCTCAAGTCACAATAATGATAAAGGACCGAATAAATATACTCAAAAAGAAAAAAACTATAAACAAAAAGAAAAAATTATCAGTACTTTTTTTGCAGCCGATTCAAATTTAAAATGTTAAATCGCCCACCCTATATGTTCAATCGATTTGAAATTTTCTTACAAATTTGTATATTAAATTAGTGTTAAAATCTGGTTAAATTTGGTCCAATAACCAAGTTTCAGTTCGCCTTTCTGAACGTCCAGGAGTGCAGGGTTTAATACAGTCAGCCACGTCCGACTTTAGCCTTTTTACTAGTTTTTTTTTATTTTGAGTTTCACACATTTTTACTGAAAACATCGAACTTAGTACCAGCCTTAAGTTGGTAGTTCCTGTCTGCTAGTGACGGACACCAATCTTCAGGCAGCCACAAACAGGTCAGTTTACGAAAAAGGTTCCATCTTCAGGATATTTTCTGGATATTGCATATAAATGATGCTGTCCTGTGGGATCAACGATTGGAGTAAAGGGAAAGTAGGGTTGTTTGTTATGATACTCGTATGTTTTTTAAAATTCTAAAAGAACATTTCGGTTAGTTTGAGGACTTGAATTTAATTAAATTAAGACTTGTTTTTCTGCATAAAGCGAAAAAAGTACGTTTGCATTTCAATTCCATGTTTATGTACAGACATTCGGCGCCACTTACATTATGATAATTTAGCATATGTTCAAGGATGTGCATGGGGACAGAGTATCTGTATTCCTTACACACACACACACATATACAAACAAGTGTTAATGGATAAACATGTGTGCGTGCAGATTGTCGCGACTACCATGCTCATTTTTATGTGTGAGTGTGAGGGTATTTTGGTGAATTAAATATTTTCAAATTGAATTTCCTGCCAAGTTTTCACCAAAAAAAAAAACAAAAACATTTCAAACCACCCCACAAAAGGAAAACATCTTTAATTTGGCCAACAGAAATTTTTCATACTACAAGGCAGCAAAGCAACCAAAAACGAAAACACAGAAAGCAAACTCTGAAAGAAATGTTTTGAAAACAAAAAGAATTAAATGGTTTTTATTTTTTACTCTCTCTCTCTCTCTCTCTCTCTCTCTCGGTTTTTACAAAACTAACCCGTTGACAGTCATTGTGCCTGGTTATGATGCTGATGCAGCCACTACTTTTGCTCCAGAAATGCTATTGCCACTGCCACTGCCGCTGGGCTGTGCTGGGTAGCGCTAGCCGTCTACAGTTTTAAGTTTTTTGTTTTATTCGGCAAATGCAAAGCTTATGTTTTAATTTTGTTGCTGTTGCTTCTGAGACAGAGGAAAAACTTTTAAATGAAAATTAAAAACTCTACTCTGAAGAAGCCCCATTGTTGTTACGGCACTCGTTTGGGTATTTCCAAATTATTACGGCAGGGCAGTGTGTCGATGGGCGGAGTCGCTATGACATCAACGGGAGAAATGGACTTAAGTTCACAAAAATTTGTCAGAAAACTCGGCAATCACCGAGGTTTAAAATCTGTGCAAAATAGTTTTTTTTAAGAAGGAGGTATGGTTCTAATATTTTCCTTATCCTCGCCTTTGCCTTTGTTCTTTTGAATTTGAACTTTCCGGATTCGTTTGTTTTCAAAAATTAAGGTAAACAGTTATGAAGTACATGTACCAACAATTGGTGATGACAACAGATACGTTTTTTGTAGTGAATAAAACTCGTTCCCAACATCAGAATATAATCCGTATAACGTATCACTACAGAATCTTAGTTTTTAGACGAAAACACAGCATTGAATCATTATTTTATTAAAAAGTTTTAAAAAAGAAATATATTTTTTGAATTGGTACAGTTAACAAATATTCATGGCAATGACAAACGAACTTAAAACCAACTATCTATAACAACAACCAATAAATACTCGTACATGTATAAAATCGGTTCCGATCATCATCTGTATTAGTTGGGATCACTAATGCTTTGGGATCACTAATGCTAGTATTACTTTCCTCTACTAAAATTGCTGTGTACACAATCGATATTCGGTTGTAGGGATGGAACACATAGATAGTACGTGCAACCACTAACATTCGGTTGCAACAAATGTGTTCTCTGTGTGCACATAACTAAATATGCTTTATTTTAGCTAGACTGGATCTACAATGTGACATTTAGCGCAGGAGGACCACAAATCTAAAGGGATCGTTGCGCAGGGGCTAGTCGTAAACATGGACCTATATACGAGTAGTCCACGGTCTCTACTGTTGGTTTTGAAATCGGAAAAAATATCTCAAAATAATTACAGGTGTGGACATACTTCAATGGGGTTCGTCCTTGGTCCGAACCTTAAAAATCGTTTCACAATTGCTCCCTGTACTTTGATTACAGCGATAGATGGACAGACGACGGAAATCGGTCAGTGGAATCTGATAGTGATTCTGAATCGATCGCTATACTTTACATAAGATTTATATAAATTATTAAAAGGTGTTTCAAAAATCAGCACTAAGTAATAATGTCCTGTGCGTATGAAAAACATTCCCATTGTTATGCAGATTTTTGAATTCAAAAATGGTTCAATTAAGATCATTTGATCAAAAAACCCTAAGAAATCTACAGTATTTTATAGGTTATGATACTTTTTTTTATAAATGGACCCATTTTAGTTAAATATGTTTCTCCTTATGTGAATGGCCGTGGGCCAAAGGTAAAAGCTCGACTAAACTAAGGTTTTCTAAGCTCGCTCTGTGTATGATCGGTGTCATCGTTCTTTTTCGTCGCTCATACGAGTACTTTTTTATTTTTGCATAGAAACACTACTTGGAAATATCCTTATCCTAAATGTTTCTTTGTCAAAGGAATGTGTGTTTTGAATGATGTGTTTTGAAACTTCTGTGTATTTTAAGAATTTCACGTGTAATGCAAAGTACAAATAAATTTTAAAGATACAAAGTTTCTTGAGCTAAATTATTTAGTAAACTTCAGCTTTCAAAGTTTCTTTCATCACTTACTTGTAGCTGCTTTGTGTTAGGTTTTAATATGACGTACCTGGAAAGATAAAAAATACATAAATTGTTAGATTCCTATGAAATACAGTGTTCCAAACATATGCTACGAGTATACAAGCGAGACCCTTTATTATGAGGGTTGCTATATATATTTCTGGAATAGGCAACACTAGGTGTTGCCTGGCGCTATCTGACATTTCCATTGGAAAGTTTGACATTTTTTAGCATAATCGTACTCAAAACGTTTTGACGTACGACCATCATTTGTGTTGTTTACAGTGACTTGAAAAAATCAATTTGGCGAGAAAATGAAATAAACTCGTGAACATTTTCGTGCGATCATTTTTCACAACTTTTGACATGGATATTCACGACAAAAGTGCATCGGTGAACCTAAATCTTTGTATGACGATTAAGTAGCATCCTATAGCACTGTGAAAAACTGATAGAATAAATTCAATCGTGGCCGACGCTCGCTCAAAGACGAAGGTCGTGAAGGTCGTCCAAAAACGGCAGTTGTGCCAGAGAACATTGATGCCGTGCGTGAACTGATAATGCAAGATCGTCATGTGGCATACCGTGAGATGGAGGCATCCTTGGGCTTTTCATTCACCAGCATACATTCGATATTGCGTGAACACCTGGCCGTAAAAAAGGTTTGTTCTCGTTGGATCCCGCCCAATATGAAAATCGCTCAAAAATAGGCTCGTGTCGATTGGTGCAAAGATATTTTGAAAAAATACGATAGCGGTGGTTCAAAAACGTTTATAAGACTGTCACAGGCGACGAATCATGGGTCTACGCGTATGAGCCCGAAACAAAACAGCAATCGACCGAAGTAAAGCCAAATCCAACGAAAGTTGTTCGTAGAAGATGCACTTCGAAGCAAATGATCGCCTGTTTCTTCGGCAAAACTGGTCATGTGGCGACCGTTCCGATTGACCACAGTAGGACTGTCAATTCTCAGTGGTACGCCTTTGTTTGCCTGAAGTCTTTGGAGAAATTCGAAAAATGAACAAGAGAAGACGAGTCATTGTGCACCATGACAACGCGAGCTCTCACACATCGGCTCAAACCAGCGCATTTTTGACCGGCCAAAACGTCGAATTGATGGGTCATCTGCCGTACAGCCCTGACTTGGCACCCAATGACTTATTTTTATTCCCGCACATCAAGAAAGAAATGCGTGGTCAATATTTTTCATCGCCTGAAGCGGATGTTGAAGCGTTCACAAATCATTTTTGAAGGTGTCTCAATCGGAGTGGAAAAAGTGCTTCGACAATTGGTTGAGCGCATGCAAAAGTGTATAAATTATGCTGGAGAATACTTTGAAAAACAATAAAACCATTTTTGATGATAAATATTCACATTTTCATTATGAGGCCAGAAATATATATAGCAGACCTCGTATTAGCTTTCTGGCAGGAGAAATCAGTGAGCAATGGTTAAAAATATTTGGTCAAGTTCTCTTACAACGGGCGTTAAGAAGTTGCCTACGTTAATTCAGCCTAGCCTTTTTATTCATTGGTTCTGTTCTCGCTTAGGAGGTCTATAACGCCATAACTTCAAGAATAAAAATATGCTTTAATTTAAACAAAACTATAGACAATTTGCTTCAATACCTGAGGTTTTATAAAATTAAAATTTTTGGAAATAGAGTCATTCAAGATTAACTTTTAGCGAGTTTAAGCGAACCCGGTTTTTACTCGCTTTTAACTTTTCTTAAATTACCTTTTTTTACAAATTGATTAATTTTTAACTCAAACAGTTAATAAGGCAGAAAGGCAATTAGTTCTTGTATAGCTTATAAAGGAATTTCAAAAAATGTTTGTACTGTTTTGATGTTATACGACTAGCTTTAGCTTAAGCTAGTACCTATAGAACGCGCCTATTGTTTTGAAGTTATCGCCTTAGAGACTACTTACTAGTTTAATAAGCTAGCACCAATGGAACACGCCAATGATCACCTAGAGACGTTTTGAACTAAAACGTATTTCGTTTTTTTTTGTTTGTTTCTGGGTTTAACTTTTATGATAAATGAAGCAAATCCCATGGATTTGAGTTCATTTCTTGCTGCGAATATTTTTTGTTGAGTCCCCCTCAAAGCTATTCCCGCCAGTAACCCCTTCTCAAAAATAGTAGCAAGTCAGATTTCACCTACTCACCTTGTCATCGAATAGTTAAATAGTAAGACTTGTGTCGAGAGTTGAAGAGTTGCAAGTAAATTTATCAAAAAGTTTCTTAAAATACTGCAACAATGGAGAAGTGGAACTGAATGAACGAAACAAAGGCACAGAATATTCAAAATAGCTTGGAACTCGCCGGCAACAACACCGACGCCAACACCACCACCACCACCAGTGGAAGAGCCAGCAGCAGAACAATGAAAAGAATGAACAACAACGAAAAAAAAAATAACTAGAAATTGTTGCATTAACTCGGTGAGGAAGAACAAAAGTGAAAAAGTATTTCAAAAAGAGTTGACAGTAGAGCGCGCCTTTATTTCATTTCAACTGAAAACTGCTGCCGAAGTGAATGGCAGGCAGTCCAGGAGGAGACACCAGCTACCGAGAGACTCGCAAAAGGAATGTTCATCAGGAGTGTTTTGCGATGACGACAATGATGATGGCTGTGATGAAAAGTGGAAATTTGAAACAAATTTAAATGATTTTAATTGATAATAAAAGAAAGCGGCAAGTGCAAAAAGTTATTAATGTTTTCGACTTGCAGTTTTTAGTTGGGCTCTCCTAGAGGAAATGGGCAGGTTGTTTGGCATTAGGTTGGTGTACGATTCTGTAAACAAATTAGGTAGTCGATTTGCTTTGTGGAACTGCTCAAGAGAAGTAGATTTGAATGAAAGGGGAGTCCCTAAGATGACCAGTCGCAACGTTTTGGTGGTGAAGATTTTTATCTACCTTGGGCCCATCATTAATGGGAATGAAAAGTCAGCAACAATTTTAAAGGAAGCTTCGGACTGGCTTGTAGATGCTACTTTAGGTTTAGCTGGCAGCTAATAACTGGTGATTTATTTATTCTATATTCAATAGGTTTTTTTTACAGATTACGCTTGAGTTGTGTTCAACTTTATTTTTGTTTTCCTTTTCGGTATTGTTTGCCATTTCATTATGAAAAGACTTACACCGCTAAAATCACGGTTTGTTGCGGTTTATGGGTTGGTGGAATCATCGGTCCATATTTTTTCAAACTTGTAACGGGTGATCAATCTAAAGTTACTTTTTCAATAGCGGTTTTTTCACAAATAACGAGTGAGTTGTGTTAAACATGATTTTTTGTCTTTTTCAGTATTGTTTGCCATTTCATCATGTAAAGACTTACACCGTAAAAACCACGGTTTGGTAAGGTTTATGGGCTGGTGGAATCATCGGTCCATATTTTAAAATTGTTAAACTTTATTTTCGTTTTCCTTTTCAGTATTGTTTGCCATTTCATCATGGAAAGACTTACACTGCGAAAACCACCGTTTGGTGCTGTTTATGGGCTGGTGGAATCATCGGTCCATATTTTTTCAGAAATGATAGTGGCCGAAACGTAACAGTGAATGGTCTTCGCTATCGCGCCGTGATGTCGGACGTTTTGCTACCTAAAACTCAAGCCCATAATCTTGACTTCATTTGGTTTCAACAGGACGATGCCACTTGCCATACAGCTGCTCAATCAATGGATCTATTGAGAGGTCATTTCGAAGATCAGCTAATTTCACGTTTCACGTGGCCACCCAGATCGTGTGGTATCACACCTTTAGACTTTTTTCTTTGGGGCTACGTAAAGACCAAAGTCTATGCTGACAAACCAGCTACGATTTAGGTTTTGGGAGCCACCAAAACGCGTGTCATACTGGTCAAAAAGCTCGAACAACTCATCCAAAATTGTTATCTCACAATGGACACCTTGAGGCGCAGTTAAGGCGAACGTTTGAGAGAAATAATTTACAAATAATAAATGTCATAAAATGTCTTTCGAATGACCTGTAAAGACACCTCACTTAATTTGAATTATTATATTTTTTTTTATAAAATATTTCTAGATTGATCACCCTATAGAGCCCTCTTTTGACAAACAGGTCATAACACGTTAATTTTAACGGCGTTTTTAGTGGAACTGAAGCATTAAGAAACTCATCTCGGATCCCTCGTAAATGAGAAGGGGACTGTGAGCAACTGGTTTAAAAGAATTTCAGTGCCGGAAAATTGGAGCTACTTTGGGCGGAGCACTGAGCACAAAAACACTTTCATTTTCAATTTGTTCTCTTTATGTCACATAACACAATCGGACTAATTTTTCTACCAAGAGTCTACTGTTAATCAGTAGATTAATGCTGACAATAACTTTACGAGGAGTTTAGTGCTGACAAATAGGAGCTATTTTGGGCTAATAAGCAAGCAGCTAAAGAGAAAAGCAGTCATTCAATACACGAAGATGGTGCTACACAACACTCCTTTTATTTCATGTCGCTTAAACACGGGTATTTGAGATACCAGATAAATAAGTTAATTAGAGAGGTAGCTCTCTTAATATAGGCCCAACTGCTTAACCGGAGAGTTCAGATGTCAACTGTAGTTTAAGCTGCATCCAGGCATGACAAAAAACGGCCAAGTGCATTAGAAAACTCAAGTAAGATAGTTTTTTAGACGTCAACTTCACGAAATGAGAAGATCAATGTTCCGCCAAAGAGAACAAGTGTATGAGCACAAAAGGCTCAAACATCGTCCCCTTATGTTCGGGGACAAATGGGTATCCAGAAACGTTGAAAAATTCTCACAAATCCAAATGTGTATCTATGTTTGTGGAAACTTAGAGGAATTTCTAAACCACACCGTTGTCAACATTACAATTGTCAACATTTCTGGTCCAGATCTACGGTCCCTAGATACCCAGAAATTGACCCACCTCAATAAAAACAAACTTTAAGATTTGGCTAAATTGGAGTAATTTACCCTGAGGCCAAATATAAGTAGTGGCCCGAAAAAAGGTAATTTTAAACATCGACCCACAACCAAATAAGTTTGGATCCGGCCGAACTTGCAAATGGTCCACTTGTTTAACCCGCGCCCTATTAGCAAGATGATATAAATGCCCTCTTATTTGAAGTGCATAAATACGATCTTACCCAGGAGGGTGAGGGACTTATAAGGAAAAAAGCCGACTATGATATTTTTATAAGTAATAATGTTAGAATAATTACCAGGCGTAAAATTTGTACTCTAGCCTCTCCCATTTTTAGCTATATATGTTCTAACACCGCCCCCCCCCCCCCTTGTATAGGTCATGGTATATGAAAGTCAGATCAACTAACTGAATCTTGCTTAATTGTTTAATTCGGAATTTTAGCCAAGTAAGATTTTATGGCTCAACCCCCTTACTGCTTCCGAAGTAGTTTTATGTATTGACTACACACAGGCGTCTTTTGCTAAAATGTAACAATTAGGGTGAACTGAGTTCAAACAAGATCAACCACCATAACATTTTACAACTTGACAACATTTGAGTTTTTGATATATTGCCACATTTGTCACAGAAGACATACATTACACAAACCTGCAAAGCTTCAACAAAAAAAAGCTCAAACAAAAATCGGCAACAAAATGTCACCTACACGCATGAAAGGCAATACATGCGTATTATCAGAGGCGGTCTGAGTTAGGCTACCAAAGGCCTACCTACGTCTATGTATTAGACGGATGTCACCTACAATTTTAAAAAGAAAATTTAAAGTAAGTCGGGAGAACTTATAATGGGACAATCGAATTTCCTTTTGCATGTCAAGAAGAAATATAATAGCGAAGGCATGAGAGCCATCAGACCTAAGTTATAAAAGCTTCCGTATAATTTCATTCATCTTAAGGACCTCAAGATGATAATTGAGGTTTGAGTAATTGAACGACTATTTGAATGTCGTCACTAAGATAGTATATGGAAAATATTGTAAATGACACTAAGACGGTTGCTATTTATATCCGGCAATAAAACACAATAATTTATCATTGCAAATGGTTTTATTGTTTTTCAAATAACAAAAAAACGAAAAAACTGTTTTTCAAAATATTTTCCATTAAGATCAATACATTTTTTTGAATGCGCACAAACAAATTTTCGAAGCACTTTTTCCACTCCGATTAGGGCACCTCCAAAACATGATTTTTGAACGCTTGGACAGCTGTTTCGGGCGATGAAAAACGTTCACCACGCATTTTTTTCTTGGTGCTACGAAAAGTCATTAAGGGTCAAATCAGGGCTGTACGGTGGATGGCCCATCAATTCGACATCTTGAGTGGTCAAATAGCTTATCGTTTCAGCTGATGTGTGAGAGCTCGCATTGTCGTGATGCAAAATGATCCGTCTTCTCTTATTATCTTTCCTCATTTCTCAGAACACTGCTGGCAAACAGATGGTTTTATGTCACTGAGAATTGACCGTCCTACGTTCCACTAAAGGCACAAAAAACGCAATCATTTGCTTCGATGTACTTCTTCCACGAACAACTTTTGTTGGATTTGGCTCGTCTTAAAAGAACCATACGGTCGATTGCTGTGTTGTTTCGGGTACATATGCATAGATCCCTGCATCGTCACCTGTGACTAAGTTATTCAATGCCTTTGAGCTACCTCAGTTATACTTTTTCAACATCTCTTTGCACTAATCCATGCGAGCCTTTTTTGAGCATTCGTCAAATTATGGGGGATCCAACGAGAACAAATTTTTTTCACGGCCAAATGAACATGCAATATCTTATTGATGCTGTCATACTAATGCCCAAGAATGCCTCAATCTCACGGTATTTCACATGTCGGTTTTGTCTAATCAGTTCACGCACAGCTTCGATGGTTTCTGGCAAAGTGACCAAAGGTTGACGACCTTCACGAAATTCATCCTAGAGCGAACGGGTCCCGAGACTGAACTCTTGGTGCCAGCGATTAACAGGGGTTTTTGATGGTGCTTCATCGCCAATAGTCGAAACAAGTTGACAAGTCTCGATAACCCACGCCGAAAATCTAAAAAATCATCGCTCGAACATGTTCACATGATAATTAAATTTTTTGACTGAGATGCATTTTTAACACACTGTAATCAAAACAATTCGCCCTCAAATGACAAAACGTTCTGAGTGAAGTTATGCTAAAAAAATGTCAAAGTTTCTAATGGAAGTTCCAGTTTGCATCTGGGAACACTAGTACTGTCAGGACCCGAAATATATATAGCAATTAGGCAGCTTACTAGATAAATCTACAGACCAGGAACACATTCTCATTTCTTCATAAATATAGAGCAGGCCTATATAAACGATACTACATAAGGACTGAGGTCCACTATAAACGGCGTATAACCTACACGCTTTGTTATGACCACTAAAAATCTCTTCTGGGGGAGTGTCCAGCCACACCTTCTCTGGAATCAAGCCCTTAACATTAGTCTACTAGAGATTATCCTATTTATATTGCTTACTATGTATCTCCTACTTTAAAAATATATTAAGGGAGTGCATTTACTTAGATCGATAGATATAGCGAAAGTGTGAGTGTCAGTGGAAATGACTTGTGTGTATGAGTGTTAGTTTGCGGTAGTGAGGTAGTAGAAGAGTAGAAGAGTAGGGTAGAGACAAAGTGGAACTCAATCTAGAAAGTAAAGCCAAATGCCTACGGTATTTCCTTTAAATGGTGATGAAAGGCTAAAAAATAACTTAACACCTGCTATGCATGAACGCACTCCATAGTGAATAATTTAGGATCTCGACCAAGCGCTGTGAAATGGATCTATACTTGGATTGCAAGGCCTGTCCTTACTTATGGTTGTACCGCATGGTGGGCAGCAATGTAAGTAAGAGGTTATTACCAGGAACTGAAGAAATTAAGGAGGACAAACAGTAAATACATTTTGTGGAGGTGACAGCTCTGGCCGAAGATTGTTTGTTTGGGGTCAATACAGTACATGGAACCGGCAGTCATGGGAGTGGGAACAAGGTGCTCAAGTCACTAGCCAGCAGTGCTTATGGATCCGACAAAGAAACCTTAATAGTGATAGGTCGGTATGAAGCGAGCTACGCAGCGCCTGTGTGGTCCACGAACGTGAGTACGAAGTAGTATGAGAAAACTGAAGAACGAGCATACATAGGTGTGTTCACATTTCCTACAGACCCGGTTTGTTGAAATTTGCGCACGACTCTTCCGATTGTTGGACACATTTGGTCGATTATGCTGACCAAATAAATCACGAAGTGCACGAAATGCTTTTGATTTGAACGCCCATTTTCGTAAAGACTTTAACAATCTTAACGCGCTGCTGAATTTGTACCTCTCCATGTTCAAACTCCGTAACGAAGAAATTTCAAATTAAGTTGTTCAAAAAGCTTGACGTTAAGGTGTGAATTACAATTAACATCCTGCATTATGTTTGGAACACCCTTAATATTTCTTGAAAAAAATTGTTTCTAAAAACTTCAAGGCTTTACATCAAACGGTTTATGATGCCAAGAGTTGTGCAGAGCTTGCAACACCGAAATGTCTACAGTAATTTTAAAAGTCTGAAAGTTATTGCCTTAGCTGTAAAGGGATTGAGGCTTATACGAGGGTTGCTATATATATTTCTGGGTTTGCTATATATACTGCCTGGCGCCATCTGACATTTCCATTAGAAAGTTTGACATTTTTTAGCATAAACGTACTCCGAACGTTTTGACGTACGACCATCATTTCTGTTGTTTACAGTGACTTGAAAAAATCAATTTGGCAAAAAGAAGGAATTAACTCGCAAAAATTTTCGTGCGATAATTTTTCACAAATTTCGACGTGGATTATCACGACAAGAGTGCATCGATGAACTGATATCTTTGTATGGCGATGAAGCACCACCCTATAGCACTGTGAAAAACTGGTTTAATGAATTCTATTTTGGCCGACGCCTGCTCAAAGACGAAGGTCGTAATGGTAGGGCAAAAACGGCCGTTGTGCCAGCGATCATTGATGCCGTGCGTAAACTGATAATGCAGATCGTCATGTGACATACGGTGAGATAAAGGCATCCTTGGGCATTTCTTCTACCAGCATACATTCGATATTGCATGAATCCCGCACAATATTGAAAAAATAGTATCGCGGTGTTTCAAAAGACGTTTATAAGATCGTTACAGGTGACGAATCATAGATCTATGCGTATGAGCCCGAAACAAAACAGCAATCGACCGTGTGGGTTTTCGAAGACGAGCCAAATCCAACGAAAGTTGTTCGTAAAAGAAGCATTCGAAGCAACTGGTGGCCTGTCTCTTTGGCAAAACTGGTCATGTGGCGACTATTCCGTAGGACGGTCAATTCTGAGTGGTACACCACAATTTGTTTGCCTGAAGTCTTCGGATAAATTCGAAAAACGAACAAGAGAAGACAAATCATTGTGCACCATGACAATGCAAGCTCTCACACATCGGCTCAAACCAGCGTCTTTTTGACCGGCCAAAACGTCGAATTGATGGGTCATCCGCCAAACAGCCCTGACTTGGCACCCAATGACTTCTTTTTATTCCCGCACATCAAGAAAAAAAATGCGTGGACAACGAGTTTCGTCGCCAGAAGATGCTGTTGAAGCGTTCAAAAACCATGTTTTGGAGGTGTCTCAATCGGAGTGGAAAAAGTGCTTCGACAATTGCTTTGAGCGCATGCAAATGTGTATAAATCATGTTGGAGAATACTTTGAAAAACAATAAAACCATTTTTGATGATAAATATTCGCATTTTCATTATTAGGCCAGAAGTATATATAGCAGCCCTCGTAAATGAGATAATTTGCAAAGGGCATATAAAAGGCCTGACATGGTGTTTTATACCTTTTGGTAATCATGACAAAGCGGAGAAGAAACTGTTTACTCATACTTATCATCAAGTTGTCCGACTTAAGCACTCTGAAGTAAGGCATCTTTGCAGAAGGCCTCTCATGCACCGCCTCGGGGTATGTTTGTATGTTTGTATGTATATACACCACTCGTTTAATGTTATTTACCCCTTTATTTACGTATATAAACAATACATAATTTACAAGTACCGATTAAACAACAGATACGAAATGGAAAAAAGGTGTTAATTTCATTTGCATATACAACAAATTAATACACATACACACTCACGCTTATGGGTGGCGCACAGTGATTCGTAACCGCACAATTATTAAAAGCAAATTAGAAGAAGGTGAAGGAGATCAGTAAAATTTATGATGAAAAGGTATAACTAACTTAACAGCCTGACTGAGTGGAACACTCGCGACTAAGGCAGCCACATTCTCTCTAAGTGTTGTCCACAGCATGTCAGTCATATGAACGGTGGCTGCGTCAGTTTCATTAAATTTTATTTATTACGTCTATAGAAATAAATTCCTTACAGACTTGATACAAAAAAATATAATATAAATTACAAAAAATTCATTTTAATAATAGCTAAAAACTAAACCACATAACGCGCTGCACTTCTTTAATTGTCTGGCCAAGACCACTCAGCTGACCCCATGGTCACTTTAGACTCGTCCAGTTTAAATGCTGCGTTTCCTTCACCTAGATATCGCTGCTTAAAAAAACAATATTTGGGCTTCAAAGTACTGACTTTGGAAATAAGTTTGCATTACCTTTCAACGTTGTTTGAACAACACTCGATTTATTTCGTTTCAGGCATTGTCAAAATAACATTTGATTTACAATGAAACCACCATATGGACCACCCGCATTGGACAGTAACATTTTGACACAAGTAAAAACGGTTAACCATAAGATACCGTAACCAGAGTGGCCTGCTATTCAAAAGATTGGGCACATCTGTTTTGAGCTACAGTATGTTCGGACTTAAAATGTGATTTCCTGAGCAGGAGATTTCAATGGAATTACTGCGAGACCTCTTTCCACAAAAAGTTATTTTAAGAAATGGTGATGTTGATTGGCCTCAACGGTCGCCTGATTAAACTGCTTCGGACTTCTTTTTGTGGGGATATTTGAAAAGCAAGGTTCACGCAAACACACCCGAAATGCTTGAGCAATTCAAACAAAATATTCGTGATGAAATTAACCTGAATAGTAGCTGGTTTGACAGCATAGACTTTGGACTTTACGTAACCCTAAAGAAAAATGTCTAAAGGTGTGATATCACTCGATCTAGTCGGCCAACTCGCCTGTCCAAAACGTGCAATTAGCTGCTTTCAAAATGACCTCTCAAGAGATCCATTTTTTGAGCAGCTGTATGGCAAGTGGCACCGTCCTGCTAAAACCAAGTGCCGTCAAAATTACGGGCTTCAATTTCAGGTAGCATAAATATCGATATCATGCCGCGATAGCGAGCACCGTTCAACGTTAAGTTCCGGTCATCATCATTTTTGAAAAAATATGCACCGATGATTCCACCAGCTTATAAACCGCACCGAACCGTGGTTTTCTCTGGGTATAATGACACCTCTTGAACCTTTTTTTGTTGCTCTTCAGCCCAAATGCGGCAATTTGGTTTATTGACTTTGCTGCTGAGCCAGAAATGGGCCTCACCACTGAGCAAAATTTTGGTCCAAAACAGCGAATCTTCCCGTTTCTCACCGAACGCTCATTTCTATAATACAGTTGCCAACATTTGACGATAAATATTTTCAGAAATAAATGCCATAAAATGTACTTTCAAATTACTAATACAGATTTCACACTTGATTTGAATTTTGATATATATTTTTTTGTTCTGAAAAAATAGCTCCAGATGGATCATCCTATAGTATACCTTTCCGACAGACACCCTGTCTGTTAATCCGATTTTATGTTATTAGGTTTAGAAGCCTCATCCTTCATCCAATCTTGATGAAATATGGCACGAGATATTTTTATGAGCCAAGGTAAACCCTATTAAAATTGAAGAAAATCGGTTGTCGTTTGGATATACGAGGGCGGTTCGGAAAGTTCTTATCCTATCAATGAAAGAGAATAGTTAGTTTTTTAAAAATATTTTAATTTTTCAATATAATCTCCTGAAACTTCAATACACTTAGTCCAACGCTTATCTAGCAATTCTATCCCTTGATTAAAATAGTTTTCCTCAAGGTCTTCAAAATAGTGGTTTACAACTGTTATTGCATCTTCAGTTGAGGTAAAACGCTTGGCAGCAAGGAATTTTTTTTAGATTTGGGAACAGGTAAAAGTCACTGGGAGCTAAATCAGGAGAATAAGGTGGGTGGTCAAGCAACTCCTTCTTTAATTCGTTGATTTTAGCCATTGTTAAAACACTCTTGTGCGTTCTCTTGATGAAAAATTATTTTTTTGTGTTGTAAGCCAGGACGTTTTTCTCGAATTTGTACATTTAATTGATCTAAAAGGTTGCAATAGTACTCTGAATTTATTGTTTTACCCTTTTGCAGATAGTCAATCAATAAAATACCTTTGAAGTCCCAAAAAACCTTTGCCATAACCTTACCAGCCGATTGAATTGTTTTTGCCTTCTTTGGGGCACTTCCCCCAGCTTCAGTTCATTGTTTGGATTGTTCTTTTGTCTCTGGAGTATAGTGGTGGATCCATGTCTCATCAACAGTTATGAAACGACGCTTAAAATCCATTTTATTTCGCTGAAAACGATCCAAACAAGCTTGAGAAATGTTCATTCTTATGCGTTTTTGGTCGACTGTTAGCAAGTGCGGCACCCATCTTGCAGAAGGAGCACTTTCACCTAACACATTCACCATATCATTATGAATTGCTTGTCCCGATAAACCTTTTTTATGTAAATATTTAATGACACCACGCATTTCTAATTTTTCTATTGTAAAAAATTGCGGATGCGTCTTTTGTGAACACCTGTTTCTATATGAAGGAGCTGCCAGATCGAAACAAAATTTAACATGTGTTCATAGCAGAGATGGAAGTTTCCAAAACACTTAACTTTTTTCTGTTTATACCGCGCTATTTGTGCTAGGCTAAGAAGTTTCCGAACCGCCCTCGTAGCTTCCACACATATATTCATCCTATTTTATGGTTTTAGTTCTAAAAGCCACATATTACAGCTTATCTTATTGAGGTTTGGCACAAGTATGTTCCTCGTGCCAAGGGCGGGCGCTGTTGAAATTAGAGAAAATCGGTTTAGATTCGGATAAAGCTTTCACATACTATATGTTCAATCAATTTTAGCAAAAACACTGATATTTTCTAGCATATACAAATATGACATTACTTTCAAGATCTAGGTAAATTGGGTCTGAAAATATATTTTCAGTTCGCCCGACTATGGCTTTTTTTTACTATTTTTTTATTTAAACAATTTGTCACCTATAGTCCTCGATCGCATCACTGTGCGCAGAGCTCCGAACCCACCCAACCAACACACAGGCAGGCAACAACAGATACCAAAACAAAAACACAAACGTCAGCAACAACATGGAAATTGCAATATGCATCTACATACAGAGACACGGCAGAAACAACATAAACCAATTTTTTATGCAACAAATAAATTTGTCATTGCACAAGTATGCAACAACACCGACTCTTGTGGTGGTACGTCCCAACAAACCAGTCCCTAAGCGTAATATAACTAAATTGGAGAATACACTTACTACTAACAAATTTCTACAACTTTTCTTAAACATACATCATTTGAACCCATAGATTTCGTAACAAAGAAAAATAAACACAAAGTCGTCAACTATACGCTGCTTGCTTCACACAAGAAACAAAAAAACCCAAAGTCGCTGCGACGTATATGATGTGCCGTTATTTGTACACGTGCATTTTGTTTTCTTTGTTAAAGTTCTCAGTTGTTTTGTTCATGTTGAATTGTAAAGTTGGAGTAACAAAAAAGTGAAAATTAAAGAGAAGTAAAAAAGTGAAAAAGTGAATAAATTAAAGAGAAGTAAAAAAGTGAAGAAATAAAGTTTGTAAAAGTAAAATAAAATATATAGAACTATAAAAAAATGTCTTACAAAGCTGACATTTCCAAGCCTGTTTAAAGCTTATATTTCTAAGCTTGTTCAAAGCTTACATTTGTAAACTTGTTCAAATCTTACATTTCTAAGCTTATTGTATATTATAGACTAGCAAGCTTATAACAGGGTTCAATTTTGTTTATTATATAATTGTTACCAAGCGTATTACTATAGTTTTCACTAACGTTTTCTAAGCTTAAGGCTTATGATAGTAAGTTTGTTACAAGTTATTTCTAAATGGTTTTGGTTTGTTGGGGTACAACTCCTGGGTTCCTATTTACGTGAATGGGTGCTTGAGTGTGTGTGGCCGGAGTGAGTGTGTGGCATGCATGCCCTCTGTATGCATAAAATAGAGAGGAGTGCAGTATCTGTGTTTTGTTGAAATGTTGCAACAACATTTAACAGATGCACGCACGCTCTGTCATCATACAAACGAACGACGGTTGGAATGAATGGATGTCGACTGTGTGTTTGTCGGTGTGCAAACAAACAACATGAACTTCATTATTGAGTGCATCAGTCACAACAGTCAGTCAGCAGAAAAGATGAGCTGATAGGAGGGACACAGTCGCAACACACGTACTCCGCACCCAGACATAAACATGTTGCACATGCAAATGTTCATGGATGATAAGTGTTTGTGCATCATGACTGTGTGCGCCAAGCAGAAAGCAACATTTCATCTCAGAATTAAGGAGGTCTGAGTTATCAGGATGATTCTGCAGAGACACTAATTCAAGCGTCCAGAATTAGGAGTGAGGGGTGTGTTGTAGGTGATGCTACAGGAGGGCGACGGGACTTATTGCAGTATTTTGAGAGTTGTTTACTTTGTATTTATCTCTTTGAGGTCCTTTTTATGAAACGTATACACTTCGTACATCTTTACTAGATTATTTTTGATAAGCAACAAGAAGCAGCACCTTTTTTAAAAAAAAATGAAAAACTGTTTTTTTTTAAATTTGAACTTCTTAGGTTATACATTTGGCTGGACTAATATTTTTGCTCCAAGTTTAAATCTGTTTTATGTAGAATTTTCCTTGAAATCAAATGAAATTAATTGAGGACGATTTAACTAAAGTATAGTGCTAAGAGGAGACATGCAAAATACTAATAACGAAACGAAAAATATTTTGGGTTGCCAATAATACTTATGCTAGAGTCACACGAGGCAACCGTCGATGCAATGTGCCTTTTTTGTTTATTCCCAACACACGTGGCAACACAGCTATACGCGAAGCAGTGGTTGCTTCAACAAGGATGTGCTGCTGGATTTTTTCAAATTTTACTGCAATGGCTAAACATTTTGTCTGAACTTATATTTTTGCTCCAAGTTTAAATCTGTTTTATGTAGAATTTTCCTTGAAATCAAATGAAATTAATTGAGGACGATTTAACTAAAGTATAGTGCTAAGAGGAGACATGCAAAATACTAATAACGAAACGAAAAATATTTTGGGTTGCCAATAATACTTATGCTAGAGTCACACGAGGCAACCGTCGATGCAATGTGCCTTTTTTGTTTATTCCCAACACACGTGGCAACACAGCTATACGCGAAGCAGTGGTTGCTTCAACAAGGATGTGCTGCTGGATTTTTTCAAATTTTACTGCAATGGCTAAACATTTTGTCTGAACTTATATTTTTGCTCCAAGTTTAAATCAGTTTTATGTAGAATTTCCTTGAAATCAAATGTAGTTAATTGTGGACCGAACAACACACGCGGTAATACAGCTACGCTCGATTCGACGTGGCTGTGCAGTTGCAACGCTTATCCTGGGTGGGAAATTTAACATTTTTATTCTGAATTGGCTGTAAAAAAGTACAGTGTAACCTCTCTAGACGGACTCTCGCTAGTCCGGACTGCTCAGTGTTTCAAAAAGTTTAAACATTTTACCTCTGTAGTCCGGACATTAATTTTTTTTTTTTTTTGTTACTTCCAAAGAATTTTTACGCTAATTTTCCATTAGCCCAACAACAACACAAGCGAAAGAATAGGTTAGTAAGACAGAATATTATTTGTGAAACTGTTTGTGTACTTAAACCTGCAAACATTGGACTAATTGAGAGTGGGAAAATACATCAGACAAGTTGGTGAACAATTTAACGTCTCCAAATCCACAATATTTGATATAACTACTTCGTAGGGACATAAATACTGTTACACACGTTTTATGCTGTAAAATAAAAAGTACGAGGGCGACCGCAAAACTAACTAGCCTGGCACATTTTCTGTTTTACTAGCAACTTTTTTTTTGTTTTTTAAAAGCAATGGTGATAATGCACCATCATACTCCACCGTAAAATCCTGGGTTCAACTATTTAAAATGGGTCGTTCAAGTACGGAAGATGAACAACGCTCTGGAAGACCGAAAACTGCTACTACTATTGAAAACATTAGAAAAATATTTAATGAAGTGACTAAAGATAGACGGATAAAGCTCAGAGAACTTGCTGATATTGTTAAAATACACGAAAAACAAGTTTGGAGTATTTTACATGATGAACTCCACATGAAAAAGCTATCCGCAAGATGGGTGCCGTTTGTTGACTTTGCTCTCAAAAAATCATCCGTTGGACCAATTCCGTGGAGCTTTTAGCGATTTATCAGCGTAATCCAATAGAGTTCTTGCGCCAACTCATAACTGTTGATTAAACATGGATCCATCACTACATCCCAGAATGCAAAGAACAATCAAAACAATGGATAGAAGCTGGTAAAAGTGGTCCCAAGAAGGCGAAAACTGTTAAGTCAGCAGGAAAAGTAATGGCCACAGTATTTTGGGATGCAAGGGGTATAATATTTATTGATTATCTTGAGAAAGGAAAAACTATAAATAGTGCTTATTATTGTGCATTATTGGATCGGTTGAGTGAAGAAATCAAGATAAAACGACCGCATTTAGAAAAAAAAGTTCTTTTTCATCAAGATAATGCTGCTTCACACACTGCATTTTTAACTCAACAAAAACTGGCCGAATTACGATTTGAAATTGCTCCACATCCACCATATAGTCCAGATTTAGCTCCTTCCGATTATTTCTTGTTTCCAAATTTAAAAAAATTCTCGGTGGCAAAAAAATTTCGTCCAATAGGAGGTTATTGCTGAAACTGAGGCATATTTTGAAGGTCTTGAAAAATCTTATTTTTCGGATGGAATTAAAAAACTTGAAAAACGTTTGATAAAGTGATTTAAGTTGGAAGGAAATTATGTTGAAAAATATATAATAATAATTCCAAAAAAAACGGTTCTTTTTATGTTAGGCCAGTTACTTTTGCGGTCGCCCTCGTAGTCCGGACAGTAATTTGATTTTTTTTGATACTTCCAAAGTATTTTTACGCTATTTGTCTGTTAGCCCAACACAAGGGAAAGAATACGTTAGTAAGGCAGAATATTATTTGTGAAACTGTTTGTGTACTTAAACCTGCACACATTGCCTAAAAAATATAAAAAAAATTGACTAATTAAGAGTGACAAGTTGGTGAACAATTTAACGTCTCCAAATCCACAATATTTGATATACTTAGTAGGGACATAAATACTGTTACACACGTTTTATGCTATAAATAAAAAGTACTAAATGTTTTTGGACCTAATATTTTTAATGTATTTATTGATGTATATTGTATCCAAAAATAGTCTACTTATACGAAATGTCCGCCTTTTGCCTTTACACACGCCTTAAGTCACACTGGCCAATCGTTTATAGCTGCACGAACCTCGTCCATTGGAAAATTTGCCACAGCTTGAACCAAAGCAGTCTTAAGAGATCCAATGTTGGGGTATCTTTTATGACAAACCTTGTCCTCTAAAACCGTCCACAATTTGTAATCCAATGGGTTCAAATCTGGACAGCCTGGGGCCATTCTTCAGAGGAAATGAACGGTGGCAAATTGTTTCGAAGCCAGGCCTGAGACGTTTTAGCCTTATGAGCTGGCGCAGAATCCTACTGGAAAGTCCTTGGCTGGTTTTGGAACAGGGAATTGTTAAGAGGCTTCACAAGAGCTTCCAAAACGGCTTCTTGGTAGGCTTTGGCCGATGTTTTGACTCCTTGTTCGCAGAATTGCAGTTCAGTGACCCCATCGTAAGAGACACCCCACCAAACCATGACTGAAGCTGGGTGATGACCCTTTTCCACTCTTGGGATCAGTTCAGATGCTTCCTTAGATGACCACGCATACACTCTATCATTTTGCTTGTTAAATTTTTCCTGAACGATAAAATTTTTTTCATCGGTGAACAAAACTTTTCTGTGCAAGTTATCAGCGTGTTTCACCAAAAGACGTTTGCATTTTTCAATCCTATTTTTTTTAAAGCTGTAGTCAATAAATGTCCGATACGTCGTTTGAAAGCCCCAAGTCCCAAGTCTTTTTTAATGATTCGACTCATGGACTTTTGCGTGATATTCATCTCACGGGCCATGATTTTCTGTTTTCGGAGCGGATTTCTGTGAATTCTTGATTTAACGGCTTTAATGACATGCGGTGTTCGAACAGAGCGTGGGCGGCCCCACCGGTGGCGGTCTTTTACATCTCCAGTCTCCTCAAACAGTTTTATGCATCGGTAGACGAACATGCGGCTAGTCCCTAGTGGCCGGAGCATTTTGAAAATATCGTTTTTTTTTCATTTCACACTTGAAAAGCGCTATTACAGTGATATGGTTCTCATTATCTGACCACTCCATGATGAAAGTTGAAACTATTTTAAAATCCCATTACAGACTAACGCTATTGAGGTGAGCTTTCGAAACCCATATGACATTAACGGGGTATGTTCAGTTCTACTATTGAAATGGGTGTGTTCAACATTGTAACAGTATTTAAGTCCCTAATAAGTATAGCAACCCATTAAACAGTATGAGCTTAAAAACAATTTGAGACGTTTTCTGTAGGTAGTGACTAGGGCTTTCTTATATGTTTAAATTTTCATTAAATAAGTTTGGCAAGCCTTTGATCTTCAGAGCCGTGGTACACAACACCTTTTCTAGCTAAAAGTCTAAACATTTTTGCCGTTGTGTGAAATTTCATGGATCTAGGATAAACAAAATATATTTTTACTTATCAATCGTCCATATCATTCTGAGTCTATTTCTTTTAAATTGTTGTAGCTATAAGATCAGATCATCTAAGCCAGGTCCTAAACATATAATACCGAAATCTTTGCTGCAGGGTATTGAAAGAAAAAGTATATGTTTTAAAACAACAGCAACAAGCCAACGACAAGTCATACAAAGGAAGATGCAAAATAGAAATCATTTGTACCGAAATGCAGAGGGAGTAAACAAAAGATGTTCATAATTTATGATCAAATATGTTAACAAAATATACGTACATATGTGCATGCATTTGTTTGCACGAGAACGAATGTGCACTTTGGAGCAAAAGAGCAAATTATTCAAATACACTTGCTGGCTGGCTGGCTGACTTGCAACATCAGCACCGGAGCAGAGCAGCGGCAAGAGTCAGACACTGTTGACTTCTCCAGCAGTGATTCTGGGAAAGCTCTTAACACACGGGGGAATTTGTAATGTCATCTATCGCCATCCAAACAGGAGACAACAACAGATTGCGTTTTTTTTTCTTCGAGTGCAGAGGGATTTGTTTTTCTTGACAACTTATGAATAGGGTTTGAAATATGAAAAAAAGAGTCCTTTTAAGAAGGTGCAGTATAACGCAAGCTATCTAATCAAGTACTCGTACAGGAGAAAAATTAGCCATGATAAATCACCAAAAGGGAATGTACTTCTGAATAAAATAAATTCAACCCCAATTGTCTTCTAAAAATCATATGAATAATCAGCTAGCCTTACCCACTGCCTGGTCATTTCTTTCGCAACGCCTTCTACAGCCACATCCGAATTTACAGGGTGGAGCGCGGTTATTTGCTTTTTTGCACTGCAGACTGTGGCGGCACTGTTGGTTGAAGAGAGCGGAGAGTGTGCGTGGATTATACTGGCTGACGGAAGATTTGTATTCGTCTTCCATTCAGTTGCCATAATGCATTGGCCATGTCATTTTGTGTTGAAACTTGTATCCATCTACTCGTTTGAGGATGACAGCAACCTTTGTAATTCATATTCATTCAACCAGAGGCCAAGTCTTCAAGATATTGAAGATATAAGGCGTTTTATGGATGAGACACTTGGCCGGACACAGGCCATTTCCGACTGGAGTCGAATGAATATAGTGGATGTTAATGAGCGCCAGACGCAGTGATGCTTGTTGTCTCCCAAGCGATTCATTGGCCCATCAGGGTTGTCATTATCTATCGATGATATTGATGTTGAACAATCAGATGCTCTTGATGTTCTAGGCATGAAGATACAATGTGACGCTCGTTGGGCGAGACATGTATTCGAAGTGTCGAGAGAAGCACTCAAGTGTATAGGCTTTTAAAAGCGACGTAAGAAATATTTCACTTCCTCTGAACTTTTCAACATCTGTACGACCTATATCAGGCCTTAGATGGAATGCAACTCTGATATATGGGCAGGTGCTTCAAAATCATCCTTGGAGCTACTTGACCGTGTTCAAAGGTGAGCGATGGTGCTGATAGGCGACAGTAGGGTATCCAACTCTATTGTTTCCCTTGAGCCTCGTCGACTGTAGGATGTGTGTCGCTGTTCTATCGTTACTTTCATGGTGTGCTCCGCTGACATCCGTCGGCGTATGTTCGCCAGGAAAACGCGACTTTCCAGCAATTCACACCCGTTTGTTATCGACTGGCCAGTCGACCGCACTATACACTACAGATCGAACTCAATTTTTCCCGAACTGTCCGTATGTGGAATCGACTTCCGGCAAATGTATTTCTCACCAATTACGACATCCAGAAATTCAAGACGAATGTCAATAAACATTACTCACTCTTTTCCCCTCTGATCCCTTACTTTCCACCCACCAACGCAATGCACTGCATAAAAAAAATGTGCACTCGATCATTGCAGTGCAGCGTGCTTTTCATTTACGATTCGCTGTCCCCCACGCGGACTTGTTCCTAGACGACAATCAACTGTAAATTGTGTAACTTCATTGAGAACTGCAGAGAATGTGTCATGTGTACGAAGGGGACCTGAGAGAAAGAATGCAACACAAAACATCGAGAGAGTTAGAGCAACAGTACTACAATCTCCGAAACGCTGTGCTCAGCAGCAATCACTTGCTCTTGGCATCTCCAGACGTTCTCTCTACCGGAGTCTTCATGATGAACTGATCTTTCAACTGTATAAAATGTGCGTGGTCTAACCATTGTCAGCACGGGGCTACGAGGGTTGCTATATATAAGTATACTTCTAGCCTAAGGAACACTAAGTGTTGCCTGGCGCCATCTGACATTTCCAATGGAAAGTTTGACATTTTTTAGCATAAACGTACTTAGAACGTTATGAAGTACGACCATCATTTGTGTTGTTTACAGTGACTTGAAAAAATCAATTTGGCGAAAAAATGAATTTAACTCGTGAACATTATCGTGCGATCATTTTTCGCAACTTTCGACGTTGATTATCACAACAAGAGTGTATCGATGAACTAAAATCTTTGTGTGGCGATGAAGCACTATCCTTTAGCACTGTGAAAAACTAGTTTAATGAATTCAAACGTGGCCGACACTCGCTCAAAGACAAAGGTCGTCCAAAAACGGCCGTTGTGCCAGAGAACATTGATGCCGTGTGTAAGCTAATAATGCAAGATTGTCATGTGACATACCGTGAGATAGAGGCATCCTTGGGCATTTCTTCCACCAGCATACATTCGATATTGCATGAAAACCTGGCCGTAAAAAATGTTTGTTCTCGTTGGATCCAGCACAATTTGACAATCGCTCAAAAAAAGTGTCGATTGGTGTAAAGAAATTTTGAAAAAAAAACGATCGCGGTGCTTTAAAAGACGTTTATAAGATCGTCACAGGTGACGAATCATAGATCTATGCGTATGAGCCCGAAACAAATTCTGAGTGGTACACCACAATTTGTTTGCCTGAAGTCTTCGGAGAAATTCGAAAAACGAACGTACAGCCCTGATTTGGCACCCAATGACCTTTTGCTTTTCTCTAGTACCAAGAAAAAACTGCGTGGTCAACGATTTTCGTCTCCAGAAGATGCTGTTGAAGCGTTCAAAAACCATATGTTAGAGATGTCTCAATCGGAGTGAAAAAAGTGCTTCGACAATTGGTTCGGGCGCATGCAAAAGTGTATAAATCATGCTGGGGAATACTTTGAAAAACAATAAAACCATTTGTGATGATAAATATTCTCATTTTCATTACTGAGCCAGAAATATATATAGCGGACCTCGTATTTGACTCGGCGGACTTCTTGTAAAGACATTCTGGCAACTATACCCCGTGACGCAATTGTGATATTTTCTGATTAGGCACATTTCCACCTATGCGGGAGTGTAAACAAATAAAATATGCGGTACTGAAGTGAAACAAACCCCAGAGATCTTCACCAGAGACCTCTGCTTTCGGACCGCGTCACTGTGCGGTGCGCCATATCACGAGTAGGCATTTGTATTTACTTTTTCCACGATAACCGTCTTGTTGTAACTGTGAACTCCGAAAGGTACTTGACTATGATACAGGATTTTTTTCAGCCGGCTTTTGAGGCAATGCAATTAGAGGATACTCGTACTTGGTTTCAACTGGATGGTGCCATTGCACACTTAGCGAGTGTTACCATGAATTGTTTGAGGCAAATGTTTCCTGGACGGCTTATCCCTTTGAGGGGTGATGTGAACTGACCGGCACGCTCACCAGACTTAGCCCCTTGCGATTTTTTCCTTTGGGGTTACCTGTAGTCGAAAGTGTCTATCAACCGTCCCAACACCTTGGAAGATCTTATTAACAATATTGAGGCTGAAATTGGCAGAATACCAGTCGACATGCTTGTTAGAGTTCATGAAAACTTCAGAAAACGTATGCAGCAGTGTGTGGATGGCGAAGGTCGACAATTGCCTGACAAACTATTCAAAACCATGTAATTTAAAACTTCCCTTACTGTTCAATATAATAAAAATATAAAATACGATTTTCTAGGGTTCATAATTTGTTTATTTCATTCCCAAATAAGCAAACTACCGCGCTCCATCCTGTATTAGTTCATGCATTACTCGCATGACTTGTACATTTACGATGGATTCCATCTAACTCAACAAAGTTCAAGCTGTTGAATAATATTTGCGTGTCCATCGATCTTTTTCGTTTAACACTTTATCCTCTGTTTTGGCCATTTGTACATGCCGACAGCGCTTGAAGTTAATTACTCTAAAACGCTGCAATCAATTAGTAGAGATATAACTTAATCCATTTTACTCTACCGCTCCACTCGTATTGTGTACGCTTGACTGATTATTTGATTTAAAATCGGGCATTTAGTACATGAAACAGGCAAACGTAAGTAATGGCCCCGCAAATGGATAGGGGTAATACCAAGAAACTCACGGTACGGAATGGTATGCGGTTAATGCGAAGAAAAGTTGATGCAATTTGGCGCATAACCGCATAGCAGTTTGTGGCATACACACTCGCACATGGAAAATGTGTTGCTAATTACACATGTACTCGTACATACATACATTGTATGTAATAACGTAAAAAGGCAATATGACGTAAAGACGTAAGACACAAAATACATTGTATTTATTGGCGCAACAAATCGCTTAAGGAAAATAAAAAAAATAATTTATTTTCACAAACCGTCAGCGTTTGATTTAACGTAGAGCAAAGTTATCTCTAAAACAATTAAAACTATGGCAAAGTTCGGCCCGGCCAAACCATAGTTACCCTTCATCATGGATCTCATGTTCTTATAGGAAAGAAATATCAAAAATCGTATAAGTAAATAAAGTAAATGTTTATGGTTGTTACGAACACCTGTCTTCACAACTTAGAGTTTTATATAGATTTGTTCGATGGTACCAACAATTGGTAATGCCAACTAATAATTTCCTAACTAATTCCCTACACGCAGAGAAAAGTTATGGTTACTATATGGTCACGGCAACAATAGTATGTTCTCTGCAGTAAAAGTATGGTCGTCGCAACCACAGTATTGTTTTTTGAATTTCATTTTGGCAATAGTGTGATTGCGGCAATATTAATATTGTTGAAATGTAACAAAAGTATTGTTGCCAAATTTAAAAATAAAAATATGGTTGTAGCAACAATATAAATATGGTTGGTGGGACAAAAGTATTGTTTTCATGGGTTTTATGTTAACAATAACATGATTACGGCAATCATACTGGCAAAACCTTAATTTTTTTTTATTTGACAATGTTACTTTTACGTTTCTTACGCAATAATAGTAATAAAAATTAAATTTTTTCAAAAAAAAAAACTATGGATAACTAAAATACTTTCATTAAATTAATTTATTTTCTGTTAAATTAATCACTCCTATTGTTACTTAACTTTCTTAATAAAATTCTTTATTGTTGAATAACAACGTATTCCAGTCTTTACAAACAATTTGGGGGATCGTAGTATGGTTGTGCGTAAGTCATGCTATGTTTGTGAGGATCATACTATGGTAGTACGTTAAACTTACTATGGTTATGAGGATCATAATATGGTTGTGGCGATCATAGTATGGTTGAATGTCAATAATAATATGGCTGTGGGGATCATAGTATGGTTGTGTGTGAATGATTCTATTGTTGTGAGGACCATAATATTGTTATGGGGATCATAGTATGGTTGTGTGTGAACCATACTGTTGTTGTGATGATCATAATATTGTTGTGCCACAACCATATAACCAACAATAGTATGGTGGTCTTCGAATATTGTTACCCCAACCATACTTTTCTTCTGCGTGTAGATAACTAACTAGCATTGCTTATCCTCATATAAAAACAAAAACATATTTAAAAAAAACATATTTGATAGAACTTAAATTAAAGGATTCATATTTTGACTGCGTAATGAAAAGAAATACAAAATGTATGTCGGTAAGCCAATTGAAACATACTCCTCTTAAAATATGGTTGTGACAACGAATATGTTTTCTCTATGTACCAATTCAAATTTTAATATTAAAATGGGTCTATTTTTGGATTCCTGTGGTCAGTGATTTTGAGCCCCGTGTTAAAAGTGAGGTTTTTTCATTTGGACGACTTTTTGTTGTGAAAATTCACCCTAATGACGATTGACGATTTTTTGTTCTAATGACTTTATAATTTTACGATTTTTGCTTAAACTTTAAATTTAAGTAACACTCAGTACATAAAGGAGTAGTCGAACCATAATGCACAATGTTATTCGTGATTCACACCTTGACGTCAAGTTTTTTGCCCAACTTAGTTTGTCATTTCTCTGTTTCAGTGATTGACAGATTCAACCATGGAGACGTACTCGTATACAACTGAGCAAAGCGTTAAGATTGTTGAAACCTTTTACGAAAATATGCACTTCGTGATTTTTTCGGTAAACGACCCAATTTGTCCACAATCGGGGGAATTGTGCTAAAATTTCAACAAACCTGGTCTGCATGAAATGTGAAAAAGACCTGTATAGTAGGGTGGAGTGAAATTCAAAAAAAAAAGTTAACCTCGGAAAGAGATGTAGTCTGGGGTCCTAAAGAGGGGAAAAATAAAGAAAAAAATTTAAAAAAAATTTTAGGGGTCGCGCCACTCCCTCGAAATTTGCAAATTATCGCTATTTTGGCGTTGATTTTAAAAAAATCCTAAAAAGTTTAATGTCAATAAATGTTTGCAATAGCGTAAACAATGAAATAAGGGCATGAAAAAATTTAAAAAAAATTTTCTCATTGTTCAAAAATTTCAAAAAGTAAAATAAGTCAAATCGTCCCTTCTTCAGAAAATTGACTGAACAATGAAATCGCCACCAAAGCTACAAATATTAGTCGATTATCCTCATATTTGCCTCAAATACTTTTGTTTGGGCACTGAACAAGCTCAAACTTTTAAATTTCGAATAAGTTAAGTCGTTAATTTTTAGGATTTTTCTAAAATCAACGCCAAAATAGCGATAATTTCCAAATTTCTAGGGAGTGGCGCGACCCCTAAAAATTTTTTTAAATTTTTTTCTTTATTTTTCCCCTGTTTAGGACCCCAGACTACATCTCTTTCCGAGGTTAACTTTTTCAAATTATAAAAAAAGCATGTTTTCACTCCACCCTACTGTATAGCTCGCCCAGTTCGTTCTGTGGAAAAACATTGATGTTGTTCGCGATAGTGTGACAAACGAGATGTCAACCTCAATTCGTGAATGGTGTGGATCAATTTCCGGACTCCTTGTGGCCGGAAATTAAGGATATGGATCTGAATGATATGTGATTCCAACTGGATGGTGGCACTTGCCACACAGCCAACGAAACAATGTCTCTTTATCACACGTCGGGGCGATGTTAATTGGCCGACACTTACATGGGATTTGGACCGTTGGATTTCCTTCGTTGGGGATATTTAAAAGAAAACGTGTGTGTCATTAAGCCAAAAATAAATCAGGAACTTAGGGATGAGATAATTCGGCATATTAACGATTTTGAACCTCTTTTCTGTCTCAGAGTCATTGAAAATATGGACCAAACGATAAAGGTATGCATTTAGCCAATATTTTGTTTAACACATACGAGTAATTTATATAGATCCATCTATCATATTAAAAATATTGAGATAATTCTCTAACACTCGAACTGTCACATGGTTCTGGCCAGACATATTTCATTTTCATGATTCAATTTAGCATACTCTTATTTTAGGTACATGGCTGTAATTTCAGGTAATCTCCCAAAATATTGTTGGCTTTCGATGTATAAATTAATAATTGAAAAAAAGTCCTTGGAACAGGACGAAAAGCCAGGGCAAAAACCAATAATCCGCACATTGTGGCTCAACCAACAACTCGTATAGCATTTGAAGCGTACTTTGGAATACCTCTCAATATAGCAAACCTTAATGTGAGTGGTCCAGACACATTAGCTGCCAAAAAAGATTGCAGAATTTGCCTGCAGCAAGGTGACAAAATACGCCGTTAGACACGCTTTTTTTGCTGCAAATGCAACAATCCTGTTTGTCAGCAACATTCAAAAGTAGATTATTTATGTTTTTGTTACCTTCCGCAAAATTCTGAATAAAAAAATTCAATGTATTCTTCATAATAATTTTCTATTTTGTCATAAACATTTATTACTTTACCCATAATAAAGAGAGATATATATAGAACAAAAAAATTGTTGCCCTTTTCATTCCAAAGATTTTTTCAGGTCTATTTTTTCTTCCTCAGGTAGCTAATAACATAGTAAAAAGAAATAGAAACACAAAATATAACAAATATTTTCCTATCTTAGTAAAAAATTTAACGGCAAACGGCCCTTATTTCCATACAAATGCATGTAAATGTATAGGGGTCTGGCCAGACACCATGTGCCAGAACTAAGGGCTCAAAATATGTGCCTGGCGAAGGGTTAAAAACTTTTTGTTCTAATTACAATTAACTTCGTGCACCAACCTTTACTTTACTATATATATATTTTATTAAAGTGCAAACAGTCACAACCAATAAGTCTTATCTTCTAAAAGGAAAATGTATTGGTTTTAAAAATCGAACAAGTCGATTTACAACAATTAAATCTTTAAATTCGCCAAAGCCTTCTATTTATTAGATATCTAAAATTTTTCACGTCGGACTGTCGGTTGTGTCTCTTTGACAATGTGGTGTGGCAATATGAAATAATAATTATAATATTCTTATTAGGGTGGGCCGATTTGTAAGAACAAAAACTTGTCGATACTGTGCCATCGATTTGATTCTCTACAATTCTCTTTGTTGTATTTCTATTAACACGCGCCCATATGTTATATTGTATTTTATTGTATGTGGCAATGTATATTTGTATGGGGACGTGACCTCCTCGGTCGGCAGGGGCGGCTGTGAGTGGCGTGGGAACGTTCGTCTAAAAAAAAAATTGTATGTCACCTAAGAAAGGTAATATTAAAAAAAATTTTGAATAAAAGTTGAGAAAAAGTCACAAAATTTAAATTTGAGCTCCTTGAAAATGATTTTTTTGATATGTCGTAGTGGAACTTTTTTTTCTTATGCCAAAAGCGAATAAATCAACCCATCATAATGCTTATCCTCGTAATAGGAATGTGAATATCATTACAGCCCTCGCTTTTTTGTCTGCTCCTCATCATTGTTACAAATATGTGACACAGAAATCGCATTATGGCAGCCAGAGTCAACGTATTTCGTGTCTTTGCTCTAATACAGCCTGATAAGAGTGTAAAAAACCGAAAGCCGACATTCCGGTTTTTATGTCCAAGCCCAAGAGTCGATTTCTCAAAAATAGCTCAAAGTTGAAATGACGGTTTTTTTCTTTCGGGTTTTCATAATTGTTACGTAATTTTAATTTCAATTTTAGTTTTAAATTTTTTTTATACATTCCGCTCAACTCAGAGCCACCAGTTGATTTGATATAACGATATCTGTCTGTCCGTCTGTTGTCTATCTGACGCTTGCAATTGTTGTCCAAAATTTTAAAAAGTAAGTTTTTTTGACCAATGCTATTGGCTTTTTATGAAAATCAGTTAAAATTTAGATATATTTCCCAATCATATGTTCAACCGATCTTATGTCTTCAGATCTAAAAGCCACATATGTAGTACATCCAATTACATTTATATTTGGCACATTTCACAAGAAGCGATCAGTAATCTACTCAGATAAAAATGGGTCATACCGGTCCACGTTTTCATATAGCCCCAGTTCAAAGATCTTTCCCGCTATAGCATACAACCGCTCCAGCACATCTAAACTAATGTCGATTTAAATTAAATTTGTTTTAGCATATAACGATTGACAAACAACCAGACTTGAACCGATTTGCGTCAAATAGGCTTATTTCATTTGATATACTAAGTCCCCGTACAAATTGTTTTGGGTCTAAATAACTTTATAATTTTTCCACGAAGCAAAAAAAAAATAATTTTAACTTTGGTAAAGATGACTCTGGACTCTATGTCCGGAAATCTGACCTATTTAAGCATTGTTATATGAGTACCAAAATTAAAAAACTTTACACAAATTCATATATAATTCTATATTAAAATCTGGGTAAATATAGAGTTAGGGCACAATTACTTAACTTAAAATTCGAAAAAAAATTTCGGTACTTAGGTAGAAGGCTAAAATCGAAGTGAAGGTTAATGGGAAGTTTTGTTAAAAAAAGCGACAATTTTTGAAAACCCCGGTTTTTTAGACACTTTAGTTATAGTTTAGGGTTTTTAACGCTGTCATAAGCTATACATAAAAGTAGTGTCTTTTATGAAGACTCGATATCCAAAACTGGGTAGAAAAATTGCGAAAGATAACACATTGGTTCTGTTTTGTAATTTACTAAAGTACATGAAGAACAAAATATGGTTGCGTGACAGTATTCGAAGAGCATCAACCTGTTGTTGGGTAAATGGTTGTGGCACAACATTATTATGATGCTTGCAACAATACACACAGAGAATAGATTTATTGCCACAACCAAATTGTTTGCCCACCGAATGTTGGTGGTCGCAAGAACTATCCATGTATTCTTTCTGCACAACCGAATGTTGGTGGGGTAGACAGCAATTTTCAGTTGAAGAAAACAAGTATTGATGGTCCTAACAGACTAAAATGATTATTGGAAGTGAATTTATGCATGTGTTGGTTGTTGTTATAGATTGTTGGTTATATATACGATACGTACTTTTTGAAAACACTTAATATTTTACCGCCTTGCAATGGGTTAAGTGAACAAAATTGATAAAGGTTGATACCAATATTTTTTGTCAAATCGGTTGGAGGTCTATCTGATCAAGTCTGTGTAACGTCACTAAATTACAGTTAAGCCTTTTTCGATATTCTGATAATATTTATGAAATATTTTTACGATTACTATCTCTTGGAAGCATTCACCGTTTATCCCAAGAAACATTGCTTTTATAAAGTTTGTGCGGATTTCGAAATATGTCTTCGTCGTAAACAAAGATTTTGTTGTGACCGGAACCGATAAAATAGTATAGGGTTTATTTGTCGATGTTCGAATAATCAATATTATGTTACAATAGCTAGCTGAACAGGGTTCGTCACTACGAAAAACCAATCTGCTCTCACCACCAATTATTGGCATTAAAGTAACATTTGGTTGCTATAACCGCCAGTTGTCGCAACCATTAGTTAAACTGGATTCGGTTTGTAAAACGATGTTTTTTTCTGTGAATACCGTGATATGGTTGTAGCAACCAGCATATGATATGCTCTCAATACTATGGAATGTTGGTTATTGCAACAGAAATTCGGTTTATCCAAGCGAATTTTTGTAGTTCGGACCGATTTCCGACAGATTTTTTCTCTGTGTGTAGTATGATTCACTAACAACCGTACTATGAAAATCACAACCACATTATGATTCACACTCCATCCCCACAAACATAGCATGATCCTTGCAACCATAGTATGTTTCACAAGCAAACATTGTATGATTCCCACAACCATTCAATAAAATCAAACAATAAAATCGTTCTAACAAGCATATTAAAATTCATAAGAATTACAATCATACGGTATGATTGCGTAATCAAAATATTGTTAACATAATACGAGGGTGGTTCGGAAAGTTCTTAGCCTATCAATCCTATCAGTCCAACGCTTATCTAGCAATTCTATCCCTTGATTAAAATAGTTTTCCTCAAGGTCTTCAAAATAGTGGTTTACAACTGTAGTTGCATCTTCATTTGATGTAATTTTTTTTAGATTTGGGAACAGGTAAAAGTCACTGGGAGCTAAATCAGGAGAATAAGGTGGGTGGTCAAGCAACTCGTACTTTAATTCGTTGATTTTAGCCATTGTTAAAACACTCTTGTGCGCTGGTGCGTTGTCTTGATGAAAAATTATTTTTTTGTGTTGTAAGCCAGGACGTTTTTCTCGAATTTTTACATTTAATTGATCTAAAAGGTTGCAATAGTACTCTGAATTTATTGTTTTACCCTTTTGCAGATAGTCAATCAATAAAATACCTTTGAAGTCCCAAAAAACCTTTGCCATAACCTTACCAGCCGATTGAATTGTTTTTTCCTTCTATGGGGCACTTCCTCCAGCTTCAGTCCATTGTTTGGATTGTTCTTTTGTCTCTGGAGTATAGTGGTGGATCCATGTCTCATCAACAGTTATGAAACGACGCTTAAAATCCATTTAATTTCGCTGAAAACGATCCAAACAAGCTTGAGAAATGTTCATTCTTATGCGTTTTTGGTCGACAGTTAGCAAGTGCGGCACCCATCTTGCAGAAAGCTTTTTCATCTGTAGTTCTTCACGCAAAATTAAATGGACTCGATCATTTGAGATGCCCATGATATTAGCTATTTCACGCACTTTTATTCGTCGATAATTTAATACAATATCATGCACTTTGGCTACAATTTCTGTTGTTGTTGCTGTTTTTGGACGTCCACTACGTGGTTCATCTTCAATGCTTGTACGACCACGTTTACATTCAGCAATCCAATTTTTTACTGTTGCATATGAAGGAGCACTTTCACCTAACACATTCACCATATCATTATGAATTTCTTGTCCCGATAAACCTTTTTTATGTAAATATTTAATGACACCACGCATTTCTAATTTTTCCATTGTAAAAAAATCGCGGATGCGTCTTTTGTGAACACCTGTTTCTATATGAAGGAGTTTCCAGATCGAAACAAAATTTAACATGCAGAGATGGAAGTTCCCAAAACATTTAACTTTTTTCTGTTTATACCGCGCTTTTTGTGCTAAGCTAAGAAGTTTCCGAGCCGCCGTCGGACTCCAAAAACAATACATTTGTCGCACCAACTATATTAATATTGTTGCTACAACTATTTTTTTATTTTAATATTAGCAATTAGACTATTGTTACATTTCTTACTATTGTCAAATTGAAATTCGAAAAAAATACTACTCGCAAAGAACATAATATTGTTGCCAGGACCAAATAGACCCCATGTTTTTTCTCTGTGTGTAGTACCTTATGGCAAGTATTAAAACATTTTTCATAATTATTTTCTGTGACCATTTTTGATAAAACGTTTCCCTGCCAAAATCCATAGTTTTTCATCATTTGTAAATGAGTTTGGGGAACCTTCCCTCCTTCCAATTTTCAAACAGCCAATACACATGCATTCGTACATGAATGAACTAGAGCTTTTACGTCATTAAAATTACTCCTTACGATGTTTTGTACGCTTGTCCGTTCCCCTCCCCCCACTTTCATTTATTATGACTCATTATCGGCTAAAAAGCTGGTTATTATAAAGCACACCGTGACTACATCGAGGGGTTGCGGCTATAATCATTTTTTATGCAGCCAACATGCAATTTCTTTCGTAGCTGTGATGGCGTTGATTTCAACGTTTCTTCGATTGTAAAAATGCATTATGGGCAAATCGACGAAAGTCTACAAAAAAAAGAGAATGATTGAATTGAGGCAAACTGCTGCAGTGCAGCAAATTGTACGTGCAGCATTGCCACATGCAATGTGCAGCGAGCGCACCCAAAACACGTTTTCGTTTTGGCTAAACTAGCGTAACAATAATAATTTGGCTGTTTGCTTGGCTCGCATTTGTTGCATGTTTTTGCGGCAGCCTGTATTAATTGTTAAAACATCAACAGCCAGCCGGCATTCACAAGAAGTAGCTGTTCATTTGTTTATTCATCAGTGACATAATGACACCATTGTTGCCACTCCAACCCGAAAGACTTACACATGCACCGTCAGTCCGTCAGTCAGTCCCAGCCATGCCACCACGACACATCATCTCGTTAGCCGCAGAACGCTAAAGACGAGCTCATCTGTGATTGATGACCAACCGAAAAGTGATGATGAATATTTTTTTTTGCTTTGCCAAAATGATCGATTAAATGTCAGATATTTGCCAGCAAATTGTTAATAACTGCTAGTGCATAATTGACTTGGCTGACTTCTCATTGATGAGAGCAATTATTATCGAAAATTGTTTGCGTGAAATGTTAATAAGAATGTGTAATGCACGAAGGGGTAGGAAATAAAAATAACTCATAATGAGTTTATTTGTGATAAAGCATAATTTTCCCCATCTGCAGTCAATATCGCTACGTTTTAAACCATAAATCTGGACCAGATGAGGATAACACCTTGTTAAAATCATATCTATCCTATAGTTTATTACGTTGTAGAAATCCAGAACATAGGACACTCCACCGTTGAGCCAATACTCAAAAAAGTGTTATTTGTATACCCTCCTTAGAAGAGTTGGTGGTATACTCGTATTAAATATGTCATTCCGTTTGCAACTACATATATTATAGACCCTCATCAAATTCTAGCCATGTCCGTCCGTCTGTCCGTCTGCTGAAAGCAAAATAGCGGTCCAACGACTCAACCTAGGATTATGAAATTTTAACTATGATGGCTTGAGCTGTTTGGGTTCCCATTTAAGGCACTAAATGTACCTCGGTAAAAAGTGCTCATTTTTGAGTATTTGCTTAACAAATCATTATGTTTTTTAAACATACTATGGTTAATATATATACTGTCAGTTAGTAAGCACTAAATACCTCTATAAAGGGAATATTGGTGGACTTTTTTTTTGCACATGTGGCCCAAAAAACGTACTGCATGATCAAAACGGGCACACCGCGCCGTATGGCACACAAATAAAAGCAAATTTTGTTACTAATCCAAATTGAGAGTAATTTTAAAGTTTTGACTGAGACTAGAGATGGACGAATGGGTCGAAATGGCCCAAAAAGTACCTTTTTTGCGCTTTAGTTGCGTAGGGACGATGGTTGTTTTCGAGATACTATTCTCGGAAAAATATTAACATTAAGACTATAAATGGCAATAAATTGTATTTAAAACTATTATTAGATTGTCCTCAAGTTTCTTTATCAGGTCCAAGGTTTTTCTTCTTCTGAGGCGTACATGCCCTTCAAAATTAAGTAGACTTCTGGCGAGTGCGTTCGGATGAGAACTTAATTTGTTTACGTAACTTTGGGAATAATCTTGGGTTTCTTCTGTGACGGACTCAATTTTTAATTTCTTGTGAATATTCGCACTTCTTATGTACATGGGAGCTTCGACAATCATTCTCCCATTTATAGCCACAAAAAGCTTACAAAATAATCGTGAACAATTTTAAAATCGTCCACCTAGAGCAACATTAAAGTTAGTGCTCGGTCTAGTCATTCTTTGTAACTAATCCAGAATCTTCCATTATCTGGACTCCAGAAAACCTACCCAATTATCGATCTCACTACAACAGTTTTCAACCAGAAAACATTGTTCTAATGATTCCCTCTTGTTATTCCCAGTGAAAGGCACGGACACACTGAAGCCTCTTTTTCTCACGCTGCGTATTTTTTGAAACCTCCCGTTGAACCCCCTGGCTCAAATTTTGATTTTAAAGTGAAGTTCGTTGTTCAATCTTTTATGGTAGAAGGGTTATTAAATAGCGGTTCCCATTTTAACATTTCCTTTAAAAAATATTTAGTCTGAGGACGGAGTCGCTCCAAGACCCGAAGTCAAAAATCGTCCGAAACTCCACAGCCCTGTGGCAGACTACACAGAAATGTTTTCTTTTCGTTTTAATCACAAAATCTTTTAGCCTGAAATATATATAGGGTGATCCATCTAGAGGTATTTTTTCAGAACAAAAAAAAATATATAAAAATTCAAATCAAGTGTGGAATCTTTGGTAATTTGAAAGGACATTTAATGGCATTTATTTTTTGAAAATAATTACCTTCAAATGTTGGCAACTAACTGTATTATGGAAATGAACGTTCGGTGAGAAACGGGAAGATCCGCGGTTTTCGACCAAAATTTTGTTCAGTGATGAGGCCCATTTCTGGCTCAACGGCAAAGTCAATAAACAAAATTGAAATTTTCTCTTAAATTTATATATGACATTAGATGTTCTAAATATTCAGGAGTGTAGGGTATAATAAGTTGGCCACGTGGGACTTTAGGTTTTTTACTAGTTATGTATATCAAGTAAAAAATCCGTTTAGTACGGACAGGCTGAATTGTCTATACACCTAGCCGTTGAACAAATGTTCAAGAAAGTCTCTGAAAGAGAAACTTTTTTTTACTCCTGCCCGACATATCCCATTTATAATCACAAACAGATTATGACCGTAAGGCATAATTAAAAAACTTAGCTTTTTTCGTTTCATTGCTATGCATGTATGGCGAATATTCATTTAACACTAAAGCTGCTTTTTTTGACGCTGAATTTTTTTGAATTTTCTGTTGAACCCCCCTTAATTTTAAAATTAAAGTTATTGTTCAATCTTTTATGGCAGAAGGGGCATTTCAGAGCCGTTCCTAGTCGTTAATATATTGGAAAACTAATAAAAATACTTATTTAGTCGAAGGACGAAGTCGCTCGAAAACCCGGAGTCGGGAGTCGTTGCAACTCCCGAAGTCGGTACGAAGGCGTCCGAAAAACTGCACGACCCTGCGACCGAAATGTTTTTATTGGCGTAGCCGGTTTCGTTAAAATCACTAAATCTTTTAGGCAGTAAGGATACATACGCACAGAGAAAAAATCCGGTAGTATTTGGTTTGGTAAACATGAATCACCAACATTGCAAGGTATTGATGGTTGCTTGGTTCGACTTACCATAAGATAGAAGCTACAATAATATTTCGATTATTACAGCCAACAAGTCGGTTATAACAGTAAAATTATTGACACAACTGTTGGCTATGACAACCATTGGTGGTGACAACAAATATATTATTTGTAGTAACTTAACGGAGTTTATGTTTGCTGTTGTTACATATTGTAGTACGCAACAAAAAATCGGACTTTCTCGGGGGGTGAATGATATCTTCTAGAAATTAAAGACTTAGATGTTTATAGTAAATTCCCAAAAGGGTGATTCTCGTAGGTCAGAGATTTTTTTAAGGGCCAAGAAAATTTTTATTTTGCAACTCCATACCACATGAAATACGAGGACGGTTCGGAAACTTCTTAGCCTAGCACAAAAAGCGCGGTATAAACAGAAAAAAGTTAAGTGTTGTGGAAACTTCCAGCTCTGCTATGAACACATGTTAAATTTTGTTTCGATCTGGCAACTCCTTCATATAGAAACAGGTGTTCACAAAAGACGCATCCGCGATTTTTTTACAATGGAAAAATTAGAAATGCGTGGTGTCATTAAATATTTACATAAAAAAGGTTTATCGGGACAAGCAATTCATAATGATATGGTGAATGTGTTAGGTGAAAGTGCTCCTTCATATGCAACAGTAAAAATTGGGTTGCTGAATTTAAACGTAAACGTAAAACAGCAACAACAACAGAAATTGTAGCCAAAGTGCATGATATGGTATTAAATGATCGACGAATAAAAGTGCGTGAAATAGCTAATATCATGGGCATCTCAAATGATCGAGTCCATTTAGTTTTGCGCAAAGAACTACAGATGAAAAAGCTTTCTACAAGATGGGTGCGGGACTTGTTAACAGTCAACCAAAAACACATAAGAATGAACATTTCTCAAGCTTGTTTTGATCGTTTTCAGCGAAATAAAATGGATTTTAAGCGTCGTTTCATAACTGTTGATGAGACATGGATCCACCACTATACTCCAGAGACAAAAGAACAATCCAAACAATGGACTGAAGCTGGAGGAAGTGCCCCAAAGAAGGCAAAACAATTCAATCGGCTGGTAGGGTTATGGCAACGGGTTTTTGGGACTTCAAAGATATTTTATTGATTGACTATCTGCAAAAGGGCAAAACAATAAATTCAGAGTACTATTGCAACCTTTTAGATCAATTAAATATACAAATTCGAGAAAAACGTCCTGGCTTACAACACAAAAAAATAATTTTTCATCAAGACAACGCACCAGCACACAAGAGTGTTTTAACAATGGCTAAAATCAACGAATTAAAGTACGAGTTGCTTGACCACCCACCTTATTCTCCTGATTTAGTTCCCAGTGACTTTTAACTTTTCCCAAATCTAAAAAAATCCTTGCTGGCAAGCGTTTTACCTCAAATGAAGATGCAATTACAGTTGTAAACCACTATTTTGAAGACCTTGAGGAAAACTATTTTAATCAAGGGGTAGAATTGCTAGATAAGCGTTGGACTAAGTGTATTGAAGTTTCAGGAGATTATATTGAAAAATAAAAATATTTTTGAAAAACTAACTATTCTCTTTCATTGATAGGCTAAGAACTTTCCGAACCGCCCTCGTTAGTTAAATAGTTCTAGATATTTCTTCATTTCACCAAGTTTTCGTAGTGCTGTAGTATGTATTTTTTTTCGTAGAGCATTTTTACATCCTATCTCTAAGATTGGAGTGTCCTTTTCGTACTTCTTTGAAAAAAAAGTTAAAAATGATGTCTAAATAATTTCAGGTGAGGCGTGTCCTTTTTAATGAAATGGTATATATCGCCTAAAAAACTCAGAATATTTTCCAGAAAATTTGGACTTTTCATTCTTGTTAAAAAACACTTTTTTGATAAAATCGACATAGGGTAATTTGTCAACTTTAATATTTAACTGATTTTTTCTTATTTAAGTAAGATTACCGAATACATAAAATTTAAACAAAGATTGATCCAGTTAAAAAGGCGTAATAACAACCAAATTTAAAAAAAATCTTATTGCCAATAATCTACAGCAACAACCACTCCATGTACAAATTCAATTTCAATCCTAATTAGTTAGGGTTACCGACACTTTTCCTCTTTAACCGATAATGATACAAATGTACCTCCCTATTTTATTAAAACCTATATCGATGTAATGGACACCTTTAGACTAGTACCTGATGAAACTGGACAATAACGACTCTTTGGAAAACAAAACTCCATACCGTCGAACTTATAAAACTTGGCTCCTTTAGAATTTTTTGTGCGAACTGGATGGTATATGCCAGCATACAGTCGTGTTGGCCTGAATTTAACCGCATTTATTTCATGTTAATGCGAATTTTAAAAACCGGAAACGCATATAAAGCGAAATGTGGAATTTTAGTTCGAAAATGGTTGTATTCCCCTTTCGGTATATGATTTCCTGCTTAAACTTTCCGTGGCTTTTAATCACATTTTAAGTTTTATTCCGAGCAATTATTACGAAACTCCTTTTAATTTCTTTATGATACTTTTGGGTGTTTCACATGGGCAGAGCAGCTGAAGATGATGTGAGTGCGCCTTTCATGCTTTCATGAAACAATCATAAATTTTCAGTTCTACTCTGTAAGTTGCGCATTTTACAGGGCTCGATATTTAGAATTTTGCACTGCGATGCAGTAAAAGTTCATAAAGTTTGTTAGGGAGTTGTTCGGATTGTTGTCCCTGTTGTTAAATGACAGCACATGTCTGTCTGTCTGAATGTCTGTCTAATAAGTTGTGTGCATTATAAAAGCGTAAGGACGAAATGCCTTAGTCCTTACATACAGACGCTGTTCGTAGCCTGTTTTTGTGTAAGAGCATCCTCCCGAAATTATGGAAAACGTCCTCCTGGAAGTTACAGGCATGTAACTTGAAGTCTGATTGTGTGCGTGTGTGTGATATCTTATGACTTTTCCTACTCGCAAAACTATTCCGTCCGGAGCGTATGTGTTTGAATTGTGTGTAAATTGTACATGTTAATGCCAGCCAGATCAGGCAGGCAGTCAGCCATCACACTCATCTGCCAGACGACGCCTTACTGTCTTACACTTTCGCTCTTGGAATAGTTTAACATGAGAGCAGCAGCAGCAACAACAGCAGCATGCGGCAAAACAGTGGCAGCATCATTAAAGTCTTCTTGTTATGCTCTCGTGTGTAACAATAGCCAAACACTGGCAAAAGTATCATTTTGATGCGTTTGCCGTAACAGCCGTAAACAATCTCGACGTTTGCGAATCTTTCGAATCTTTGGCACAATCAAAACGCGACGCCAAAGAAAACTCACAAAGAAAGAAATGCTCAAAGATTAAGTTTAAACATTTGCACATTTGCTTTGACAGACACCGGAAAACGTGGAGGCAAAGAAGCATTTGAAAGTTCAACGGTGGTGGAGGTCGACCATGTGAAGCCGTACATTAATAGGAGGGAAATGTACGCAAAATGTAAAATTTTTGTTAAGCTTTTCTTACAAATTAATCCACGGGACTGAGTATCTTTAAATATCCGTCTTTACTCAAACAGGATTTTTTTTTTAAAATTATGGAGCTTGCACCATACGCCAATGCTAATTTTCAAACAAAGCTAATTTTCCTCAGCTCGTTTGTTTATTTCGGTCTTTTTAAAGGGTGGTCCAACTAAAAACTTAAAATTATGGAGCTTGCACCATATGCCCAAGCTTTTTTTCAAACAAAGCTAATTTCCTCAGCTCGTTTGTTTATTTCGGTCTTTTTAAAGGGTGTCCAACTAAAACGCGTGATGTTTATTGTAAACAAATCCAAAAGGTTTTCAGATAATTATTTTAAAATTATATATTATAATAGAATACGACAATTATGTTTGTAATACAACATTGGCCAAATGATAGCCAAGGCTTGGATGGCTTACCTCTTTTCGATGGTCCATGTTTTCCAGGACTATGAGGCATGATGAAGATTTTAGTTAATTTACCGAATTATATATCATTTTTACGCAAATTGTCTATAGTTTTCTGTAAACAAACTCATTTTTATATTTAACAATGGTGTGAAGTTATCGCGCTGGCAACCTCCTAAGCGGGTTACCATTAGAACACGGCTATTATTTCGTTGGCTGCGTGACACTATCCTGTTGGAACCACATATCGTCCTGGTCCATATCTTCACTATCGCCATACGAAGTCCGTTATCATCTCGTGATAGCGAACACAATGCAGCATGTTCTTTTGTCACACTATCGCGAACAACATACAAGTTTTCCGTGTACGAGGGCTGCTATATATAATTCTGGCCTAATAATGAAAATGCAAATATTTATCATCAAAAATGGTTTCATTGTTATTCAAAGTATACTCCAGCATGATTTATATACTGTTGCATGCGTTCAAACCAATTGTCACACCTCCAAAACAAGGTTTTCAACGCTTTAACAGATTTTCTGGAGACGAAAATCGTTGACCACGCATTTTTTTCTTGATGTGCGGGAAGTCATTCGGTGCAAAGTCAGGGCTGTACGGAGGATGACCCATCAATTCGACGTTTTGGCCGGTGAAAAAGCGCTGGTTTGAGCGGATGTGTGAGAGCTCGCATTGTCATGGTGCACAATAATTCGTCTTCTCTTGTTCATTTTTCGAATTTCTCCGAAGACTTCAGGCAAACTCAGAATTGACCGTTCTACGTTGCTCAAGCGGAACAGTCGTCACATGACCAGTTTGGCCAAAGAACCAGGCGACCATATGCTTCGAAGTGCTTCTTCCACGAACAACTTTCGTTGGATTTGGCTCGTCTTCAAAAACCCACAGGTCGATTTCTGTTTTGTTTCGGGCTCATACGCATAGATCCATGATTCGTCAGTGACATAACATCGCCTTTTGAAGCACCGCGATCGTATTTTTTCAAAATTTCTTTCCACCAATCGACACGATTGTCAAATTGTGCGGGATCCAACAAGAAGAAACCTTTTTTTTATTCAAGAAACAAAAATATATATTCCAACAGCAGTCGAAAATACTTTTAGTTGCCAGCAAGGGTGAATGCTACATTACCATCCGTAGACCCCAAGTAACGAATGGCAGATTTTAAATGAACGAGAACCTGTCGGTAGTAGAGTATTTCACCGAACAAAGTAAACACAATAAAAATCGCTCGAACTACCTTCCGATTGTTGTTTTTTTTTATAATAGACAACCATACGGTAAGATTGCCGTAATCATATTATTGTTAGCGTAAATTTAAAACAACAATACTTTTGTTGCACCAACCATGTTTACATTGTTGCTCATTTCTAAATTTGGCAATAATATTATTGTAACATTTCAACAATATTAATATTGCCGTAATCATACTGTTGTCAAAATGAAATTCAAAAAACAATACTATGGCTGCGACGAACATGATTTTATTGTAGAGAACATATTATTGTTGCGGTGACCATATAGTAACCATATCTTTTCTCTGCGTGTAGTGGGCACATTTGGTCGATTATGCTGAACAAAAAAATTCCAAAGTCCTCGAAACGCATTTTGGTTAAAAAGCCCATTTTCGTAAAAGGCTTTAACAATCTAAACGAGGTTCCCAATTTTCAACCTCTCCATGGTTGAATTTTTCAAACTCTGAAGCAAAGAATGTTAAATTAAGTTGGGCAAAAAAATTGACTTTAAGGTGTGACTCACAATAAACATCGTGCATTATGATGGGACTACACTATACAATATCCTCCGATTTTCATTTCATAATCCTTTTAAAGGCGACCACAATCAACTGTAGAGTATTCGATAAGAAATTTCCACCAAACTTTTCAATGAAACTCAATATTTGGCATATGTATAAATCTTGTATGTCTTCATTAAATGAAAAAAATCATGCTCGTATCAAATGAAATTTTCTTTATATTTTCAAAAGAAATTCCAAAAAAATAATGAAAGTCATTTCGCGCTATTAAAGCAAGAAAAATTAAATCAATGCAAATCAATGACTGAATGAAAATGATAATGAAAGCTACAGAGCAAGTGGCAAACAGAAGATTCCAACATTGGTAACTTAATCTTGGTAAAGTAAAATGTCAATATTGCTTTCATGGCATTTATCATCTAGACAAATGACATGAACGCATATAATCTATTTATAGGTTCTAAAATTGGAGTCTAAAAAGAGGACAGCTTTAAAATTTTTTCAAAATTCTATAGGTTTCCTTATTTTAATATCTTTAGCAATTATTGTTAAAGGCTGTCCAACCTTAATGCACGATGCCAATTGTAAGTCACACCTTAACCTCAAGTTTTTTTTTTGCCCAGCTTAATTATACATTCTTTGTTTCAGTGCTAGACAAATTCTTTGTTTCAGTGTTTGACAAAGAGAAACACAATTGAGCAGCGCCTTAAGATTGTTGAAGCCTTTCACGAAAATGGGCTTTGAAATCAAAGGGCATTTTGTGCTCTTTGTGATTTTTTCAGTTAGCATAATCGACCAAATTTGTCCACAATCGGGAGACTGGTGTGGAAATTTCAACAAACCGGGTCTGTTGGAATAATGAAAATGTGAGGGTTGCTGTTTATATTTCGAGACCGGCAATAAAAACAAAATAATTTTTTATTGGAAATGGTTTTATTGTTTTTCAAAATATCTCCTTTAAGATCAATACACTTTTGCAGGCGCACAAACCAATTTTCGAAGCACTTTTTCCACAACGCTTGAGACACCTCCAAAACATGATTTTTCAACGCTTCAACAGCTGCTTCGGGCGATGAAAAACGTTGACCACGTATTTTTTTTTTTTGATGCTAGGGAATAATAAGAAGTCATTGGGTGCCAAATCAGTGCTGTACGGTGGATGGCCCATCAATTCGACATCGTGAGTGGTCAAATAGCTAATCTTTTTAGCTGATGTGTAAGAGCTCGCATTGTCGTGATGCAAAATGATCCGTCTTCTCTTATTATCTTTCCTCATTTCATCGACAACTGTTGGCAAACAGATGGTTGTTTACCTCTGAGAATTGACTGACCTACGTTCCACCAAAGGCACTGTGGCAACATGGCTGGTCATACCGAAAAAACGCAATCATTTGCTTCGATGTACTTCTTCCACGAACAACATTTGTTGGATTTGGCTCGTATTGAAAGACCCATACAGTCGATTGCGGTTTTGTTTCGGGTTCATATGCATTAGACCGCCCGAAATGTATATGAAAAATGCAAAAGTGTTTTTTTCTTCGCTCCCCAGGATTTTTCTGGTAGGTAGGGTATAAAAAATAAGCTCCATTAAAAAATTTGACCTTGTTAGTTGATACTGTCCACCCGGTTTTAATTTTACGTCCTCAAATGGATCCTAAAGTGGTATACAAAGTAATCGGCCTATAACTTTGAAAATAACAGGTTTAGGAGATCGGTTATGTATACCATATTTATAGAGAATCATATAATACACCTTTTTGTAGTAGATTTCATCGATGTCCGTTTGACCATTTAAGCAGAGGTGGGCAATTTTTATGAAAATTTGTGAAATTGAATTTTTAAAACATCCATAACTTTTTTGTGAATGCAGATATTTTTATATGCAAACTGTCAATTGATAGAGCATTAAATGAAGTTTAAACTGTATAAAAATGTTACATTATTTTCTGCCCTTAAATAGGCAAGAAATTGCAAAAAAATGAGTTAATGAGTAAAAAAAATATAAAAATTTTATTAAAAACAGCGCATATTTATTTGAAGTTATTTATTACCAAATACATAGAAAAGAAAAAACACACTCTACTACATGGCGTTACAAACTAATTGACAAACTTAGTATACCCTCTACGAAAAGTATACCTGAAAGTTGCAACTGTGTTGTCAGAAAAAAACATCTGTTTTTGTTTATTAATTCAAAAAAATTAAGAGACATAAAATAAAATTAATTAAGTTTTGTTTTGTTAAGGTAATTAACGAACATAGATTTAGAGAAACTTTCTGATGGCAATGCTTCAAAATGTTCCTCCATTGTTTGCATAAGTAATTGCTTCTGATCTTCTTGGTGTGTTAAAATTGCGTTAAATCGTGTAATTAAAGCTATTCCACGCTCAGCAATATCGTTTACTACAAGTAAACTTTTGACAATTTTGCTAGCAGCAACATAATCTTCGCTTTCACTCCATGTGACTGGATCGCCTTTTAAAAAGCTTTTATTAACTCCAGTGATATCTTGGTTTAATATAGTTTCAAAAAATAAATAAGTGTTATTACTAACGAAGTCACATAATTCAGCACTCATGATCTCGTTGACTGGCAAGTTAATCCGTTTTGGATTTTCTGGATGACCCTCATTATTAAAGTTCAGTATCATTCTTCTTTTTATATTGATTTCAACTTCGTCGTCAAATAACGCAAGCGCGATGTTTGCTTCACTTAAATACCAAAGATGGTTTCGAAACTTATTTTGTACTGCAGTTGTCAAGAACGACAGACATGATTACATCGAACTGCTTAAACTAAGTTTGCTGTTCCTTGGAGAAGAAATTCCTGGCTATAAAATTGCGAAACCAGGTGCTTTCAGTCATGCCAGATGGATGGCAAAAATTTTATATTCCCTTAAAATTTTCCTGTTTAGAAATCAGTTTGAATTATCAAGTAAGTATAATTTTTATTTCTATTTAATTTGTCATCTATTTAAAAAAATCTTAAATGTGTTAAAAATTAATAAACTTAAAAATATTTAAATTAATTTTAGCACAACTTTTGAAAAATATTCTGCGATTCAATGTTTTCGTAGTTTCAATCTATATAAAAAATTGGTTTCTATGTCAATTGGCACAAAAAGCACCTGCCAATGATTTGCAACTTTTGAAAGATCTCGAGAGATATAAATCCATAGATGATATAGTGGCAACTGCAGTACAAAATAAGTTTCGAAACCATCTTTGGTATTTAAGTGAAGCAAACATCGCGCTTGCGTTATTTGACGACGAAGTTGAAATCAATATAAAAAGAAGAATGATACTGAACTTTAATAATGAGGGTCATCCAGAAAATCCAAAACGGATTAACTTGCCAGTCAACGAGATCATGAGTGCTGAATTATGTGACTTCGTTAGTAATAACACTTATTTATTTTTTGAAACTATATTAAACCAAGATATCACTGGAGTTAATAAAAGCTTTTTAAAAGACGATCCAGTCACATGGAGTGAAAGCGAAGATTATGTTGCTGCTAGCAAAATTGTCAAAAGTTTACTTGTAGTAAACGATATTGCTGAGCGTGGAATAGCTTTAATTACACGATTTAACGCAATTTTAACACACCAAGAAGATCAGAAGCAATTACTTATGCAAACAATGGAGGAACATTTTGAAGCATTGCCATCAGAAAGTTTCTCTAAATCTATGTTCGTTAATTACCTTAACAAAATAAAACTTAATTAATTTTATTTTATGTCTCTTAATTTTTTTGAATTAATAAACACAAAGAGATGTTTTTTTCTGACAACACAGTTGCAACTTTCAGGTATACTTTTCGTAGAGGGTATACTAAGTTTGTCAATTAGTTTGTAACGCCATGTAGTAGAGTGTGTTTTTTCTTTTCTATGTATTTGGTAATAAATAACTTCAAATAAATATGCGCTGTTTTTAATAAAATTTTTATATTTTTTTTACTCATTAATTTTTTTGCAATTTCTTGCCTATTTAAGGGCAGAAAATAATGTAACATTTTTATACAGTTTAAACTTCATTTAATACTCTATCAATTGACAGTTTGCATATAAAAATATCTGCATTCACAAAAAAGTTATGGATGTTTTAAAAATTCAATTTCACAAATTTTCATAAAAATTGCCCACCTCTGCTTAAATGGTCAAACGGACATCGATGAAATCTACTACAAAAAGGTGTATTATATGATTCTCTATAAATATGGTATACATAACCGATCTCCTAAACCTGTTATTTTCAAAGTTATAGGCCGATTACTTTGTATACCACTTTAGGATCCATTTGAGGACGTAAAATCAAAACCGGGTGGACAGTATCAACTAACAAGGTCAAATTTTTTAATGGAGCTTATTTTTTATACCCTACCTACCAGAAAAATCCTGGGGAGCGAAGAAAAAAACACTTTTGCATTTTCGGGCGGTCTAATACGCATAGATCCATGATTCGTCACCTGTGACAATGTTATACATTGCCTTTGAATTACCGCAGTTATACTTTTTTAACATCTCTTTGCATTAATCCATATGAGCCTTTTTGGGGCATTCGTAAAATTATGTAGGATCCAAGGAGAACAAATTTTTTTTACCGCCAAATGAGCATGCAATATCTTATTGATGCTTGTCATACTAAAGCCCAAGGATGCCAAAATCTCACGGTATGTCACATGTCGGTCTTGCTTAATCAGTTCACTCACAGCATCGATGGTTTCTGGCAAAGTGAGCGAAGTTGGACGTCCTTCACGAAATTCATCCTGTAACGAACGGCGTCCGAGACTGAATTCTTGCTGCCAGCGATTAACAGTGGGTTTTGATGGTGCTTCATGGCCAAAAGTCGAAACAAGTTGATTTAAACACTCTTGTCCCGAAAATCGTAAAAAATCATCGCACGAAAGGGTTCACGGAATAATTCCATTTTTTGACTGAGATGAATTTTTCAACAAACTGTAAACAAAACAATTCGCCCCTAAATGACAAAACGTTCTGAGTGAAGTTATGCTAAAAAAATGTCAAAGTTTCCAATGGAAGTTCCAGTTTTTATCTGGGAACACTTGTATTATGAGCACCGAAATATAAATAGTTACCCTCGTACCCGTGCATTCTTGCCCAGTTCATTCAACGAAAAACATTGATGTTGGTCGCGATAGTGTTGCAGAAGAGTTGTTAACCTCAACTCGTCTTCGTACCCAAAAATTGAAAATCTCAGAAATATCGCAGATGCGAATTTTGAATAAAGATTTGAATTAACAGGCTAACAAGGTTCAATTGACTCAAAAGCTGAAGCCTACTGACTATTTCAAGCGTCGTAAATACGCCGTATGGTTGGTTGAACAAACACAAGTGAATGGTGACGTCAAAGAAAATAATACTCAGCAATGAGGCAAACTTTTACCTCAGCGGATTCGTTTGCCGCATTTGGGCAAATGAGAGTCTACGAGTGATTGCTGAAAAGTCAATGCGTCCACAAGGAGTGAATTTTTGGTTCAGTTTATGGGCTGGCTACGTCATCGGGCCGTACTTTTTCAGTATCCGTGAATGGTTTTCGCTATAGATGATAACAACCGCCTTATGGTCAGACATTGAGGATATGGACTTGGACGAAATTTGGTTCCACCAGGATGGTGCCACTTGTCACACAGCCAACAAAAAATGGCTCCTTTGTGAGAAATTCAAAGACCGTGTTATATCACGATGTGGCGTTATTAATTGGCCGCCACGATCAAGTGTTCGACACCGTTGGACTGTTTTTCATTGGTAATATTTAAAAGAAAAAGTGACCTCAATAAGCCTTGAACAATTCCAGAGCTAAAGGATGAGCAATTCGGCACATGAACGAAATAGAACCTTCATTTTGTTTCATTGTCATTGAGCATATGGACCATCGATAGATTATGTTACCGAAGCCGTGACGAGCATATGGCCGATTTTTTATTTCACACATATTTGTTATAAGTCCTTCTAAAGGATTATCAATCTAGAGGTATTTTTTTCAATAGGATTTTTTTCACGGATTACGTGTGAGTTGTGTTAAACTTTATTTATTTTTTCTTTTCAGTACGAGGTATATATATTTCTGGCCTAGGCAACACTAAGTAATGCCTAGTGCCATCTGACATTTCCATTGGGAAGTTTGAAATTTTTTAGCATAAACTTACTCAGAAAAAACGTACGACCATCGTTTGTGTTGTTTGCAAAGGCTAGAAAAAATCAATTTGGCAAAAAATGGAATTAACTCATGAACATTTTCTTGCGATCATTTTTCACAAATTTCGACATGGATTATCATGACAAGAGTGCATCGATGAACTTAAATCTTTGTATTGCGATGAAGCACCATCCTATAGCACTGTGAAAAACTGGTTTAATGAATTCAATCGTGACCGCAGCTCGCTCAAAGACGAAGGTCGTAAAGGTGGTCCAAAAACGGCCATTGTGCCAGAGAACATTGATGCCGTGCGTGAACTGATAATGCAAGATCACCATGTGACACATAATGATATAGAGGCATCCTTGGGCTTTTCATCCACCAGCATACATTCGATATTGCATGAACACCTGGCCGTAAAAAGGGTTGTTTTCGTTGGATCCCGCACAGTGTGACAATCGCTTAAAAAAGGCTCGTGTCGATTGTTGCAAAGAAATTTTAATAAAATACGATGGCGGTGCTGATGTTGATGTTTAGATGTTTAGATGTTTATAAGATCGTTACAGGTGACGTAATATGGATCTATACGTATGAGGCCGAAACAGAACAGCAATCGACCGTGTGGGTCTTCGAAGGCGAGCCAAATCCAATGAAAGTTGTTCGTGGAAGAAGCACTTCGAAGCAAAGAGACGTCTGTTTCTTCGGCAAAACTGGCCATGCTGCAAATGTTCCGCTTGAGCAACGTAGGCCGGTCTATTCAGAGCACAATTTGTTTGCCTGAAGTCTTTGGAGCAATTCGAAAAACGATCAAGAAAAGACGAATCATTGTGCACCATGACAATGCGAGCTCTCACACATCGGCTCAAACCAGCGCCTTTTTGACCGGCCAAAACGTCGAATTGATGGGTCATCCGGCATACAGCCAACTTGGAGCATTATACGAAAGGATCTTGGTGAAAATTTACATTTTGGAAGGAATTGTGCAGGAATTGAAGCCTAACAATTTCCTATGCGTCGTCGTTTCAGTGTTTGGCTTCTTAAAAAATTCGATGAAGATCCGCTGTTTTCGACCAAAATTTTGTTAAGTGATGAGACTCATTTCTGTTTCGACGGCAACGCCAATAAACAAACTTGCCGCATTTGGGCTGGAGAGCAACCAGAAGAGGTTCAAGAGGTGCTACTATATCCAGAGAAAACTACGGTTTGGTGCGATTTATGGGCGGGTGGAATCATCAGCCCAAACTTTTTTATGGACTGGTGGAATCAACGGTCCTTATTTTTTCAAAAATGATAATGGCCGGAACGAAACCGTGAATGGTGCTCGGTACCGCGCCATGATATCGGCCTTCCGCTACCTGCAATTGGAGCCCGTAATCTTGACGACATTTGGTTTCAAAAGAACGGTGTCACTTGCCATACAGCTGCTCAAACAATGGATCTATTGAGAGGTCATTTCGAAGAGCAGCTATTTTTACGTTTTGGACCTGTGAGTTGGCCTTTTAGATCGTGTGATATCAAACCTTTAGACTTTTTTCTTTCGGCCTACGTAGAGTCCAAAGTCTATGCTGATAAACCAGTTTTGACTCAGGTTTTGACAGCCAACATTACGCGTGTCTTTAACATCAACCGGTCGAAATGCTCGAACGCTCGAATGCTCAGAATGGACACTTTGAGTCGTAGTTGAGGCCAATACTTGAAGGAAATTATATTCAAAAAATAAAAGGCATAAAACGTCCTTTCGAATGAACAATAAAGATTCCACACTTGATTTGCATTTTTGTGTTGAAAAAATACCTCTAGATTGATAACCCGATAGATACTCCTCCCTTCTTAACGCACAATATCGCTCTAACATTGCTGGCATCTCCATATGGGCCAAGGTGACTCTCATGCAGCCTATTGATATTGAAATGTTAGAATCTATTGCTGCGTTCTGTCATGTTTCTTGTTGCGGCGATATTAATCTTACTGTTTTTAACTCTAATCCACCGTTGTTGGCCACTAATAGAAACCTTTGAATTTAAACTCTACATTTCCCATTACGCAACCTGGCTATACTTCCCCTTAGACAATTTACTTCAAAAGTAAAAATCACAAATCACCACTTCACAGTTGGAAGCCCAAGCGAAATGTTGCAACTTCAAGGCATAGAGCAAAAAGTGAGATATTGATGGATTGTCCCGCTGACAACGGCAACAAATGTAATTACAAGTGTTCGTCGCACAATCCAAGAGTGGCAGTAAATAGACAAAAAACGGCCATGTTGTATTAAAAAAACTACAGCTTAAAAATGTAATAGTTTTGGCCTAAATATGTTCAGCGACAAAGCATAACTGCTGTAAATGGAAAAAAATAAACAAAAAATATTGAAAATTACATAAAATGTTGCAATAGCTTTACCCTGTTATGACGAAAAGTCCATCGAGTAATCACAAAATCAAACAAATGGAAGAAAATCCAAAAAGCGGCGTTGCTAGCATTCAATCATCACTGGCTGACTGTGAGTGTGGCACATACCTTCTTGGATGCCGCACCAATTGTGTGCTGGGCGCAAAAACCTCAAGATGTTGATCGGTGCGTCCACCGCGGTTGTTTTCTTTGTTAATGTCCATGGAAAAGCTATACTACATTTTCCATTTTCTTTGTAATTTTACACTTGTTGTTTCATTTTGAGCATGTTTACATCATATTGTTTTTGTTTGCAACATTTCTTCTGGCTTTGTCATGCCGTCATGTCCATCCGTCTCTTAGTCTGCCTGTCTGTTCGTCCGTCCGCTTTTGTTGTTGCCACAAATGAAAGTTCAGATTTAGTTGCACAAAAGTTGCGTCATAATTGTTTGCAACGGCAATAGCAACAACCAAAAAGAAGGCAAGACAAATATAAAAGTTGGTGATATTAGGTTTTTCTGCAGCAGTTGTTGCTGTCGCAGTCGCAATCACCGCTGCCGCCCTCATTGTGACTGTTGCAGTCGCTTTGTATAGGAAATCCTCTATTAAATCCATTCAAATGAAACACTGTATAATTTAATGACTTCCCAAGAATTATTTCCATAATTAAACGGAAAAGTTTCTTGTTACCCTGGCTGCGATTTCGCAGAAAACTGGAAGGAAGGATATTTTTCTTGCTACAAAAGCTGCAGTTGTTTATTCAATAAGGACGTCGCGTACGAGTGCGGCATTCATTGTACTTTAAAATTGGGCCAAAAACTTACAAAAATGCAAAGGGGTTTTGGGAAGAGAAAATTAAATGTTAATTGAAAGAGAATAGAGATTTTCAGAAAAATTTATTCCAATATTCGTTGTTATTAGAAAACTGTTTTTACTATTGATATCGTCTCTTTTATGTCGAAAACTTATGCTTTAATCTTTTTTCATAAAAAATTTGCTTTTTTTGTAGATATTCTTTTCGAAGAGATATTTTTTGTGTTGATCTATGTAAAGTCCTCTCTTCGAATCGTATAAATATTGTTCATTTGTCGTTACAGACTTAACTATATAAAACATTGAATTTATGTTCGTTTGTTGTTCATAGAATCCTAAACACTAACCCGTTTTTATACCCTCCGCCATACAATGGAGGCCATACAATGGAGGGTATATTAGTTTTGTCATTCACCTTGAAATAATCATCGGAGACCCAACAAAGTATATGTATTCTTGATCCTCGAGTTCTAAGACGATCTATCCATGTTGTCCGGCTGTCCGTCTGGACGGCCTCCATGAAAACAGCTAGGGAGCTGAAGTTTGGCACAAACATGTGTAGTAAACCTAGCATGGTTGGTATTGAAAATAGGCTATATAGCTCTACGGGAAGTTGGTGTTGGAGATCCTCAACCGACACTACCTCATAAAAATTAGTTTTTTATTTAGAAATATCCGTCCAGTTTCTTGAGTAAAATCACTGAAATTTTGCAAATAATAATCCCTATATAGGCGCAATCATCTGTGTAAAACTGATTTAGATTGGGCCACCATTTCTTGTACCTCCCATACAAACGACCATATGGGCTTGAGAAATGATATGACTATAACTCACCACAAACTTGACCTATCGAAATGAAATTTTACACATCAAGATTTCTATATACAACACACTACGCTGAATTCGGTTGAGATCGGAAAAGTCCTACTGGTACCTCCCACACTAACGGTTTCATGGGCCTTGAAAAATAATATGACAATAACTCACCACACACTTGACCTTTCGAGACAAAATTTTCGGAACAAAGATTAATATATAGAACAGACTTTTGCGCCAAATTTAGCTAAGATTGGAAAGGCCCTACTGGTACCTCCCACACAAACGGTCTCATGGGCCTTGAAAAATAATACGACAATAACTCACTACAAACTTGACCTATCGAGATGACATTTTCTACATAAAGATTTTTATATAGAACACACCTCTGCGCCAAATTCTGTTGAGATCGGAAAAGTCCTACTGGTACCTCCCACACAAACGGTCTCATGGGCTTTGAGAAGTAATATGACGATAACTCACCACAAGCTAGACCTATCGAAATAAAATTTTGCACATAAAGATTTCTATACAGAACACACTTCCGCACCAAATTTGGTTTTTATTTGGGAATCTGGTGGAGGGTATTAAAAGTTCGGCACAGCCAAACTGAACATTTTTTATTTGTTTAATATCTCAATGGGCCATGCAACGCACACATCCCTTACTGTATAAAATGATCATAGGTTTAGAACTATAAGAGCTACGAACATAATGCTTAGCATAAGTTGTGTGTAGGAAACGAAAAATGTGTGGGAAAATTTGGGCGGTGCCACGCCCATTTTTTCTACTGAGGACCAGGAGATTGTCCTTTGCTATATATAACCAGATAAGGTTTTAAAAGAGCCATGACACCGCTCACATATCTACAAACTTTAAACACCCAAATCACATGAACTTTGAGAGTTTGGAATTTTAATTTCAATATATTTACTACAAGAGAATAATGAAATACCTTCTATGGAAAGTGGGTCGGTTTTCTAAAATCGATGTAATGACCATTATTAAAGGCAGTAAATCCAAAAATATACACAGTATGCTATTGTGAGCGAACAATTTGCCTAGAGTATACACGAATGCATTTTTACCGAGGGGTGTGACACCTCTCCTTAAACGGCCAGAACTCATAATTTATTAATGTTAGGAACATCGGATTTGAAAACCATACTACTCAGGTAAAAAAAATAATTTCGTGGATGGTGCCACGTCACTTTTTTAAAAGCGAAGTAATAAATAAATGTCAGGATCATCAGATTTCGAATATAAAATATCAGTGTGTAAAGAAATAAAGCTTGCGAAAAATTGGGCGAATTAACAGCACAAATTTTCAAAAAAAAAAATTAATTTTACATAGTTACCTTACGTGCATTTTCATGTTGGAAAACTTCCAAATCAGATAGTGATATTACTTTGTACCCAGTAAACCAAATTTGCGACAATTTCTGATATCAGAAATTTCTGAACAATATCTGAACTCTATCGATAATTCTTGCCGAAATCGTTACAAATTCTGTTCGATTTATCTGAGGATTTTTTATTTATTATGTTAAGAAATATCTGAACGAATTCGGCCCGAATTCTGTTAGAATTGTTTGTGGGATTTTTATTAATTTTTTGTTCAGACTTCTTCTCTAATCGCACTCGCAACGAGTTCTGAACTATTTATCTGAGATAGTCTATTCGTTTAAAATTTTTGTTATTTGCTTCGTATTTTACAGTTGTTGTTCTTGTGTTCAGACATGTCGGAACTTATTCTGAACGAATTCCTAACTGTTTGTCTGAGGTATTTTTATATTTCATATTCAAATTCTGTACGTTTGATTAGCTTAGCTGTGAGAGGGATTTTTATTGTGTTCGGAGGAAAACTCTACTGCCGGCAGTTCTCGTTAAATGCAAAATTGGTTGCCCTTAAGTGTATAGCCACTAATCATAGTTACAGCACAATTATTGCTTGCGAAACTGCAGACACCCCACCCCTGCTTGTAAATTAAAGTCTTTCCGGGCACTTTTTGAAAAGGCTTTACAACTTTAATAAGACTTAATGCCAGAAGTCGTTCAGAATTAGTTCAGAATTCGATACGACAAATCGAAATTTCCTTTCGAATTTCCCAAGACTACAGTTCAGAATTCGGTCAGAAATCGGTTCAAAATGTCTGCAAAAACATCAGAATTCACTCTGGGAAGTAGTTCAGAATTCGTGTCAACCCTCTTATATGTTTCTCGTTACGAACTCGCTAAGAATTCTGATCCTAAATCGGAACTTTTTGGCGATTGTCGTACAGAATTCTGACTGAATTCTGAAGGTTTGGTTTGCTGGGAAGTTTAAATTTATCAGTATACTCGTACAAATTATATCGAATATACTCGTAGTACTTCTATATATTTCTGTCAAACCATGGTTGTGGGTAGCGAAGATACCGGGTTGAAGCTATTTATTTTTAAACAAAGTATTACTGATTGGATTGGAAAGTATTACTTTCCAAAAAAAATGGAAAAGTAGAGTGTCTTACAAATTTGAAATTCTTTTAACTGGTTAAATATTTTCCCCAAATTTGAATCTGTTTTATGGAGAATAAATAGAATGATATTAAGTGAAGAACTGTTCGAGGTACACTAATTAATGATCGGTAAAAATTTGGTTGATGGTACATAACTCTTAAACTATAGTTAGTATTTAAAAATAGGCTTGAACATTTTCTGTTGATGGTGACTAACACTTTCAAAAAAGAAACATTTTATACAATAAAATGTGTGGATTTGGCAAATATAACACGGTGGTACAAAATTGAATGAAATCGAAAAACCTGGGGAGTGATTTTATTTTTCTTGTAGGTCTTGTTGTTTTAAGGAAGAATCCAATAGCGAAATATGCCGGACACCTCCAAAATCCGGATTTACGGTTAAAAAACCGGTTTCTGTACATTTGCGCACTTACAAGCCTGTAAATTGTTGATAATTGGTGATCAAAATTAAATTTGTATCTTTTCCAATTACTGCAATTTTTTATTTTAAAAGAGTGACCTCCGAAGGTTCTAAAGTGTTCTCAAGGCTTTTTGTAAATGTCCCAAAATGTTCTGTTATTTGCTTTAATTTCATCCTTTTTCGAAATGCTGTATGGTGGAGCGTTGGACATGGGCGCTATTCGAAAACATGGACCGGTAATAATTTAAATTTTTCCGGAATACTCCTTTTGCACACACACAGAGAAAAAATCAGTTGGGAATCGGTCCGAACTACAAAAATTTTGTTGGATAAACCGGCTTTTTGTTGCAATAACCAATATTCCATAGTATTGACGGTTACGTTGTTTGAGATCTCAAATGATGGTTTCTCCAACCATATCACAGTATTCACAGCGAATAACACTGTTATACCAACCGAATTCAGTTTAATTACTGGTTGCCACAACTGACGGTTATGGCAAGCAACCAGTTGTGATGTAGATGTACTTTGGTTCCAAAAATTGGTGGTGACAACAGATTAGTTCTTTGTAGTGACCAAATCCTGTTAAATTCTCTGTTGTAACATACAATTTGTTAATTTCAACATCTACATATAAACCCTATAATATTTTATCGGTTCTATAAGTAGTAACAACAAGATCTTGGTTTACGACGACAACATATTTCGAAATACCCAAAAACAAAAACAACCAAATGGTCAGGCAGTTTAAGTTTCTTTGGTTAGAAGGTTAATGCTTCCAAACGATACTGTCATATAAATAAACGAACTAAAAATAAAAAAAAAATCCCAGAATATTAAAACAGGCTTAACTGTAATATACCGACATTACCAGACTTGATCAGAATTTTCGCCATAGATAGACCTGTTTATGATTTAAACAACAATCCATGTTTTTTTGGTGGCGACCCATTTTTCCGAGTAACGGCCACTCCAAGCTTGACAATTTATCCAAAGACGTATCTAATTTACCGATCAGTTACCCCATTGCTAGGTGCTAAATTATTATTTTTTTGCAAAAAGTACTTATAACCAACAATCTATAACAGCAACCAACACATGTACAAATTCTGTAACAATAATCATTATGATCTGTTATGATTACCTATACTTGTTTTCTTCAACCGAAAGTGTCAGTCCACTCTACTAAAACTTGCTCTGTATCCAATAGACATTTGGTTGTTACGATGAATACATTGGTGCAACCACCAATATCCTGTTGAAAAAAAATCGTTTGTGGCAACAAATCTGTTCTCTAGGTGTACCTATAGTGGAAAGCAAATACATGTACGCTGCTTAAAAAAGAAATTACCTTCTTCGAACATGAAAACATACTTTTCCTTTCCTTTCACTTCTCTTTTCTGGGATTTGCCTATAGACAGCAAGTCTTTCATAAATCGTTACACTTTTTCTCATGCATAATTTTGTTTAGTTTTTTCCGTTCTTCTCCTCTTTTTTTCGGTAACTTACAACCAACGAAAAACAACATAAATCGATGATTTTTCTTTATGTAATAAATACATAAAAAATGCAAAGTAAAAAATTGGAGGGGAAAATGGCAAAATCGTCGAAACATATTCACACATACGAGTACATACATACGTATAATATGGGTTTAGCTTTAAATTAGAGTGGGCGCGTAACAATGGTGTTACCAAAACTTGGGAGCTTTTATGGGTTTCTCGAACAATTTAACGGTTCTGCCTTGACATCTGGATATTTAAGCTTTAGTTTGTCTCATATTTAGAAACGAAATCCCTATGGACTTCGTTTGCAATAAAATAAAACTCAAAGTAAATGATTGAGTTGCTCAAAGCGAATATCGATTTTTTTAATTGTCAAACACTCAGGGGTTCCCCGATACATGCAATGAATATCGTTGGTGGGGGAAAGTAAGGGAGTAGAGGGATGAAAGCGGGAGTAATGGTTATTGATATTTGTCTTGAATGTCGTAATTGGTGGGAAATACATTTGCGGAAGTCGATTCCATATGTGAAAGCGCAAATAGAAAGGGACCTAAGAGTAAAAAAATCAATTTTTATTTTTTTTTGATGTGGACAACATCTGAGCATCGAATGAGACCGATCCCATGCCCCAAAAGTGTTCCCTCTCAGAGATATGCGCGTTTTATGAAAGTGAAGTCGACGATTCTAAGCGCAAATAGAAAGGGACCTAATCTTTAAAATGGCTCTCCTGAAACTGTTTTTTAACCTTAGGTCCCTTTCTATTTTGCGCGTCACATATACAGAAAGTACGGGCAAAAAACGAATTCGATCTGTAGTGTATAGTGCGGCCAACCGGTCAATCGATATCAAACGGGTGTGATTTTCTCGAAAGTTGTGTATCCCTGCCGAACTTCCAAAGATCCCAAAGAACACACTCCACGAAAGTAACGATAGAACAGAGACACACAATCTACATGCCGACGATGCTCTAGGGAGATAAAAGAGTTGAGTACCCTACTGTCACCCACCAGCACCGTCGCTCTCCTTTGGACACAAGCAAGTAGCTTTACGGACGATTTTTGAGCATCTGCCCATTATGGGATTTGTATTCCATTCTTGAGCGCTTCTTTCGGCACTTCGAATACCTTACTCGCTCAATGAGCGTCACATTGTATTTTTAAGCCCTGAACATCAAGAGCATTTGATTGTTTAATATCCATACCATCGATAGAAATTGACGACAGCGATGGGTCGGTTAATCGCTTGTGAGCCAACAAGAATCTACTCTATTAAATCGGTCCCATTAGGAAATGGCCAGTAAATCCCGACCTCATCTATTATTCGTCTTTTATCTTCAATATTTTGGAGACTCGGGCAACAATAGAATTACAGAGGTTACTGTCATCCGCGAAGGAGAAGAGTGGATTCACAGTCCGACCCAGTAGATGGTCAATGAAAATAGTTAATATAGCGGGAGAAAGGACAGAGCCTTGTGTTAGACCTGCAGCCAGCCTGCATTTGTTGGATGAAAACCCATCTACTACAATTCGTATAGTGCGATTGACACCAAACGCGTTCAGCTAAGATATTAGTGCACCGTGCCAGACTCTATCAAAGGCCTTGGAGATATCATGAGCCGCGACCTTACTCTCACGAAACTGGTGGCCGACACCGACGCTTCAATAAAAAATTCGTTAGGTCTCCAGTAGAGCGATTTCTACGGAAGCCATACTGGCGATCGCTTAGCAGGTGGTTAACCATGCCCTCCATTACCTCGAAGAGAAAAGACCAAATCGCGATTGGCCGGTATTTCGCAGGATTATTGGCTATACCCTTTTTAGGCATCGGCTGGACAACCTTCCAACATGCTGAAAAGACTCATGCACGATAAGCAAGGTTGAAGAGGTTGCTTAATGGACGGGCTAGCTTCAAAGAGCATACCATCAGGGACCGGGGACTTACTAACATCGAGATTCGCTAGAACCCCTTTAACTCAACGAAAAAATATCTTAGGCATGAAACTAAAAACTTTTTTGTGCTCGAAGAGTGGTTAATTGCCTTCCGGATAGGATATATACTCGTATACTATATATTTTATCAGATCAGTTGCCATTTCGGATAAGCGAATGATATGCAGAAACAAGTAAAAACGTCGTTTGTACCCTCCTCCGTCCATACGCTACTAAAGTGACAAAATAATGTTACTTGTTTTGGAACTCTATATTTGGATTCGTAGCAAATTTGCTTTTATTTGAGGACCCATACGTCCAGATGGATTATTGGTTACCCGTTTTGGCCGACGAACGAACATAGCTACATCGACTTAGTATTTTACGAAGATCAATAATACGTATGTATACTTTTTTGTAGGGTATCCGATCAATTTTTCGTGGTGTTGGATACAGAATGCCAAATTAGGTAAATAAATAACAAACAAAAATAAATATTTGTTAGTATTTTTACACTCTTCATACTTATACCGTCTCGAAGTACTTATAGTTATCTGTGACCATATAAAGTATATATATTATTTATTGTCGTAAAATCTTAGAAGATCTAGCCATGTCTGTCTGTCCATCTTTTCTTCAGTTAAAAACACGATTTAGTTCAAAGAAAACCAGTTGGAGTGTTCAAAATTACCAGGTATATGCCCGGCAGTCAGTGATCTGTTGGAAATAAAAATGGATCAAATCGGACAAAAGGAGGGACTAAAAGAGGTCCAGATTTTTTTTAATTTTTTGACATTTTCTCTATGTAATTTAATTAATAAACTTTCAACCTTACAATAAGTGGTAGTGATATTGTGCCTTGGACCTTAGGCCGTTGGGCCCCAACTAATATGCTGATCGTCTACCTGACAGATTACGAGGGTTGTTATATATATATATATATATATATATATATATATATATATATATATATATATATATATATATATATATATATATATATATATATATATATATATATATATATATATATATATATATATATATATATATATATATATATATATATATATATATATATATATATATATATATATATATATATATATTTGTGAACTAGGCAACACTAAGTGTTGCCTGGCGCCATCTAACATTTCCAGTGGAAAGTATGACATTTTTTAGCATAAACGTACTCAGAACATTTTTAAGTACGACCATCATTTGTGTTACAGTGACTTGAAAAATGGAATTACCTCCTGATCATTTTCGTGCGATCATTTGTTGGATTATCACGACAAGAGTGCATCGATGAACTTAAATCTTTGTATGGCGATAAAGCCCCATCCTATAGCACTGTGAAAAACTAGTTTAATGAATTCAATGGTGGCCGACTCTCGCTCAAAGACGAAGGTCGTGAACGTCGCCCAACTGATAATGCAAGATCGTCATGTGACATACCGTGAGATAGTGGCATCTTTGGACATTTCTTCCACCAGCATACATTCGATATTGCATGAACCCCAGGCCGCAAAAAAGGTTTGTTCTCGTTGGATCTCGCACAATTTGACAATAGCTCAAAAAAGGCTCGTGTCGATTGGTGCAAAGAAATTTTAAAAAAATACAATCGCTGTGCTTTTAAAACCGTTTATAAGATTGTCACAGGTGACGAATCATGGATCTATGAGTGTGAGCCTGAAACAAAACAGCAATCGACCGTGTGGGTCGTCGAAGTCGAGCCAAATCCAATGAAAGTTGTACGCGGAAGCAGCACTTCGAAGCAAATGGTCGCCTGTTTCTTCGGCGAATATTGTAATGTGGCGACTGTTGCGCTTGAGCAACGTAGGACGTTCAATGCTGAGTGGTACACCACAATTTGTTTGCCTGAAATCTTGGGAGAAATTCGAAAAACGAACAAGAGAAGACGAATCATTGTGCACCATGGCAATGCGAGGTCTCACACATCGGCTTAAACCAGCGACTTTTTGACTGCCCTCACAGCCTGACTTGGCACCCAATGACTTCTTCTCGCACACCAAGAAATAAATGAGTGGTGAAAGATTTTCGTCGCCAGAAGATGCTGTTGAAGCGTTCAAAAACCATGTTTTGAAAGTGTCTCAATTGCAGTGGAAAAAGTGCTTCGGCAATTGGTTTGAGAACATGCAAAAGTGTATAAATCATGCTGGATAATACTTTGAAAACCAATAAAAGCATTTGTGATAATAAAAATTCGCATTTTCATTATTAGACCAGAAATATATTTAGCAAATCACATATTCCAGTTTCTTAAGTGGTAGGAACCTAAAGATACCCGAAATTACTTGTTCAACTTATGGACTGCGAGTCAATCGCTCCTCAAATTCTTGGTGGTACTCTTGACTGCCCTTCCATGTCTTCATTGCATGCCACTGCTATCAGCGATAAGCTGAGAAGTATGAACAAGGTCTTTTAGTCGTTAGTCGGCTGCACTTGGGGCAATGACATAGAAACCCTGCTGACCTCTTACAGTAATAGGTCCATCGGTAATGAACTATGCAGCGCCACTGTGCCCCCGATATGAGCCAGATGCAGTTGAGAAACATCTAACCTCTCAGAACGCCGCCCTCAGAACTTTGACAGCGTGTCTCATTTTACTACCGGAGGAATACTCCTACCTACATTAGGTGACAAGGATCTTGCCCGTAAGTCGACACAACTTTATGCTTTCGCAGCACTTAACGGGTGATCAATCTAAAGGTATTTTTTTCAAAATAAATACAAAAATTCAATCAAGTGTGGAATCTTTATTTTTTATCCGAAATGACATTTTATGCCATTTATTTTTTGAATATAATTTCCTTCAACTGTTCGCAACTATGCCTAAGGGTGTCTATTCTGAGAATCCAATTTTGGATGACTCGTTCGAGCATTTTGACAGGTATGGCTTTACGACACATACCGTGGTTTTCGCGGTGTAAGTCTTTCCATGATGAAATGACAAACAATAGTGAAAAGAAAACAAAAATAATGTTTAACACAACTCATTCGTAATCTGTGAAAAAAAACGTTTTGAAAAAAACGTATAGATTGATCACCCGTAAGTTGAAGTATTACAGAGCGTATTATTCGACTTACATCTTTATGGGTTGATATATATAATACAGAAAAAAAGGTCATAAGATAAAATCAAGAACCTCTGGGCCAAGGGCCGATTAGGCTGGCATGCATTCTGACGCAATCGAAGAAACGGTCAACAGTGTGAACGTTTGAAGACCCTGCTTGGAGACCATCTTCATGAGGAAGCCTAGTAGGAGACGGGGCTACCCCGATAAACCATAGTGATATTGGCCCAATTGAGATCTGGTACCTAATGATACACTTTACCTGCTCAGTTGCTTAACCAAGCCCTCTTAACTCGTTCCCTTTAAACACTCCCGTTGTAAGTCATCAACTTCTAGAGCCTGGAAACGAGCTCTGAAGTGCTAGCAGCATAAGACGGCTACTATAGCCAGAAATAGGCACTTAGCTAAGCTGCTAAATCTACAACGTTCGGTGTTTCCAAAATTTTTTCAGCACTCTGAAATTTAACATTAAAATTTATTTTGGACGCAGTAACAACACTTATCTTTTAGAAATCGGACCTAATGCTAGTACATATACCACAATGTATGGCTCTGAAACTTTGTTTCTACATTTGTATTTTCTGTCTGGGCATGGGCCCAATAATAGACCACGCTTAATCTTCTAATGGCGATTGCAAACATTCTTTGTCGTGCCATTTGTCGTGACCCATTCTATTAAACCCACGGGGAAGTGAACATTTTTACCTGCACTAAATTTAGCAAACAATGAAAACTTAAGCGTTCCCTTGGGCGTATAACTCACTAACAATTGTAACATTAAAAAAGCAAACTTCTTCCTGTTTTTACTCCACAACCAATATGCCAATGAATATACGGTGAATAAACGATTTCTGAGCAGGCCAGCATACACATATGCACGAGTATGTGTGAGTGGACGAACCAGTAAGCGTTATGCTCCAACAAACTGGGCGAATGGAACAGCAGAAATCACCAGCGCCACGGTGGTGGTGGCTTTAACCTCCACTGGCAGTGGCACTACCAGCCACTACTCGTACAACGACAAGAACGCCATTAAAAAGGTTTCCAATATGAAAACTTTAAGCTGTTCAGGAAAAAACCCCTTAAGAACAAAAAAAACGGAACGATGAAATATTCAAACTTTCAGACAAAACGCACACATACACATATGGACGTTTCCGCACAAACTACATACCTTAACAAACATGTGTGTGGGGATATGTGTATGGGTCCCTCTTGCTGGTGCAAAAAAAGAACATTTATTGCTTTAAACAAAACACAAAAAAGATGGGACGAATGGGACGAAGTGAAACGTATAAACGAACGAAGAGATTACTTACTTTAACATTTGACCGGAAGTTCGACAAAAGTTCAAATTATATGCACTATTGTTGTTGTAGTGGTACGTAGTGGTAGTAGTGGAGGTCGCTTGGTTGTTGTACAGTTAAATAAGGAAATCCCCTACACCTACATACGTCTACAGAAACTCATACGCATACATGTGTGTTGCAATACACAAACACACATTCTCATACACAGGCTCGTATTGTCCTGGCACTTATCACAGTTCACTGTGTGGGTATTTGTGTTCTCGTCTCGCGTATGCTTGGGTATGCTTTTCTTAAACCCTTAAATGCAAATTCGATTTCGGAGTAGAGATCGTGATTGGAAATGAAACTTTGAGATAAAAACCCGATAACTTTTAGATACGTTTTGGGATCATGTAAGTGGTATCGTTTCACTAATAAAATTTCAAAATATTGATAAGTGCGGTTATATGGACTAGAGTGTCCAAAACCGAAACCGAAAACCGGCATTCCGATTTATATGACAAAAACCGAGAGTCGGTTTCTCAAAAATAGCTAAAACCGACAAGTCGGTTATCCCGTTTGTTTGCTGTCAGATTTCTCGGTTTTCGGTTTTTTGGCTGTTAAATGTTAATTCACAGACAATTTCTAATTTCACGTGCGGAAATCGTAACTAGTACTTACGCTAGACCTTTAAGAGAGCTGATCGACTCAGAATCACCAGTTAATACGATCTTACGGTGTATGTGTGTCCGCCATCCATCCGTGTACTGTCTATATAAAGCTTGTTATAAAACTACAGTTCACAATTGTTGCCCGAACCTTAGGAAATATGGTAGAAGTTTTTTTGGACCAAGGATGGACGCTAGTAAATTTAAATTGAATTAGCTCCCACAAACGCATGTTCATGGATTTTATGTTTTTAGCTCATTTTACACCCAATCTTGATAAAAATTGGCACAATTCAGTTTTTTGAACCAATGACTGATGTTACTGCAATCGGCTTAGATTTACTTTTCTGGCTCTAGAGGCCACATATTACATCTACTTTTCATAAAATTTTGGCGGAAATAAGTTCTTTTGGACAAATCAGTACAAAGCTCAGTAAAAAGTGGGTCATGACGATCAATATTTTAATATATATCTCTTTGTACTTGATCTATAGATTCCAATGATACATACAAACACCCTTAAACAACCATATGTGACGCGTATTTTGCGCGAAAGGGACCTAAGGTTAAAAACCAGTTTTGTTCGGGAGAACCATTTTAAAGATTAGGTCCCTTTCTATTTGCGCTTAGAATCGTCGACTTCACTTTCATAAAACGCGCATATCTCTGGGGGAACACTTTTGGGGCATGGGATCGGTCTCATTCGATGCTCAGATGTTGTCCACATAAAAAATAGTGAAAAGTTGATGAAAAGTTTTGTTCAGGAGATCCATTTTAAAGGTTGGGTCCCTTTCTATTTGCGCTTAGAATCGTCAACTTCATATCTCTGGGAGGGAACACTTTTGGGGCATGGGATCGGTCTCATTCGATGCTCAGATGTTGTCCACATCAAAAAAAGAAAAAAAATGAAAATTGATTTTTTTACCCTTCTGATTTTGATCCAGTTTGGTATGCTCATGATTTAACTACATACTCGTATTAAATTTTCTTACGAAGCCAAATACTAAGTTATATTTGCAGTTTGACTAAATGAAGGATGTAATAATGTCGGTCATGCCAGTCTTTAGCTATTTTACTAGTTCTTGTATACATAAAAAAAAAACAAATCTCTATTCGCAGCAAGTGATTTTCCATTCTAGAGACTAGAAAAGGGGACAATTACTGCTGGTTAAGGAAATATTTACCATTCTCAGCAGGCTAAAACCGGAGTGTCGGTAAATGCCGTTTTTTTAAGCGCGGTTTAAAAAACCCGGTTTTCTGAAACCATTCCTTAAGTGACGTCAGAGATCGCTGATACCGAACTGTGCTCCAATAAGTTTAATCTTGGCACACCCATATCCTCTTCACAAGTAGAGCAGCGCAGTTTTTAGTAAGAAGCTTTAATACTGGTAATAAAAATGGGCCAGATCGGTCAAAAGTTTAAAATTTTTCCCTCACAAGGACAGGTGCATCCTTTGGAAATATCAAATCCTATACTTCAAAACGCAATACTCGTATTTCATGAACAATTTGAGATATGAAGCTGACATTTATAATAGGAGTAAAAGTGGGTGGGGTGACGCCACGTTTAAAAAACTCCATTTATGCTCAAACTAATGGACCGATCATTCTAAAATTTTAACATGAAGAAACAAAGGACTAGTCAGATAATCCACATTATTTTGTGGTTAAATTAGAAAAGGGGCGAGGCACCTCCTACACAAGCCTGAACTTAAAAACACAATATCTCACTATTAGATATATATGAAGCTGGTATTTATAACATATGATATTGGCATGGAGCGAAGGACATCTTGGAGGAAAAGTGGGCGGTGTCACGCCCCTTTAAGAAATCGCATGTATGGCCAAACTAATACACCGATTCTTATAATACTTTAAAAGGATAAAACCAATGACTAGGCAATTATTCCAGACTCTGCAAAAGTGAAATTGGAAAATGGGGCGTGGCACATCCCAAGCAAACCTGAACTAAAAAACACAATATCTCACGAAAAAATATGGATATGAAGCTGTTATTTATAAAACATAATAATAGCATGGAATGAAATACACACCGAAGTAAAAGTGGACGATGCCACGATACCTTTAAAAAATCGGATTTATGGTCAAAGTAATGGACCGATCGTTATAACATTCTAACAAAAGAAAAACGAAGACTACCATGTTATCATTAATTATATTGTCTTAAAATTACAAAAAAGGACGGGACCCCACCCATATAACCCTAAAATTTGAAAGGCTTTATCTCGTACTCTAATACCGATATGACGATAGCAGTTGGTGCAATTCTGTATAGAAATTATCATAAAATTATTGTACGAGTGCGACCGCAAAAGTAACTGGCCTAACATAAAAAGAACCGTTTTTTGGAATTATTATTATTTATTTTTCAACATAAATTCCTTCCAACTCAATACACTTCATCAAACGTTTTTCAAGTTTTAAATTCCATCCGAAAAATAAGATTTTTCAAGACCTTCAAAATATGCCTCAGTTTCAGCAATAACCTCGCTATTGGACGAAAACTTTTTGCCACCGAGAATTTTTTTTAAATTTGGAAACAAGAAATAATCAGAAGGAGCTAAATCTGGACTATATGGTGGATGCGGAACAATTTCAAATCGTAATTCGGCCATTTTTTGTTGAGTTAAAAATGCAGTGTGAGAAGGAGCATTATCTTGATGAAAAAGAACTTTTTTTTCTAAATACGGTCGTTTTATCTTGAGTTCTTCTCTCAACCGATCCAATAATGCACAATAATATTCACTATTTATAGTTTTTCCTTTCTCAAGATAATTAATAACTTTTTTACCCCTTGCATCCCAAAATACTGTGGCCATTACTTTTCCTGCTGACTTAACAGTTTTCGCCTTCCTGGGACCACTTTAACCAGCTTCTATCCATTGTTTTGACTGTTCTTTGCATTCTGGGATGTGGCGGATCAATGTTTCATCAACAGTTATGAATCGGCGCAAGAACTCTATTGAATTACGCTGATAAATCGCTAAAAGCTCCTCGGAATTGGTCCAACAGATGATTTTTTGGGGCAAAGTCAACAAACGCGGCACCCATCTTGCGTATAACTTTTTCATGTGGAGTTCATCATGTAAAATACTCCAAACTTGTTTTTCGTGTATTTTTACAATATCAGCAAGTTCTCTGAGCTATATTGGTCTATCTTTAGTCACTTCATTAAATATTTTTCTAATGTTTTCAATAGTAGTAGCAGTTTTCGGTCTTCCAGAGCGTTGTTCATCTTCCGTACTTGAACGACCCATTTTAAATTGTTGAACCCAGGATTTCACGGTGGAGTATGATGGTGCATTATCACCATGAACAGAATCCAATTCATCTTTGATTAATGGTGGCGTAGAACCTTTCATATAAAAGTGTTTAAATACCACACGAAATTCTTTATTTTCCATTTTTAAAAAATTATAAAACTTGTTTACTTCAATCACCTGTAACAAAGAAAATAATCGTTAAATATTTCGGAAATTTTGAGAGATGGCTTATAAAAGATTGCTTTTAAAAAACAAAAAAAAAGTTGCTAGTAAAACAGAAAATGTGCCAGGCCAGTTAGTTTTGCGGTCGCCCTTGTAGAAGGCCAATGTGTTTTCCTTCACAGAGGGCTTTTCAATTTCCAAATCAATAATTCTACTCGTATATGGTTCAATATGATCCAGATCCTTAACAGTTAATTGTCATTCTATAGAACAACATTGTTCTAAAATTTGTTCAGATCAGACAATAAATGTGGCTTCCAGAGCGTCAGGTTCTAAATTCGGAAGGGAGCTTTGTAAGAGGGCTGTATATACTCATAATTGTACGCTGATCAAAACCATATTTTAAGATGTACCTATGGTGGGGATATAAAAAGGCATATGTGGAACATTATCATTTTTTTTTATTTTAATACAGAGAAGCAATACGAGCTAAAAGGGCCTATGTGACATTTTTGTATATATTTGTGTGTAATACAAAATCGCGCCTTAAACTCAATTTTTTTTAGTAAAAACGTGGCAAATCTATATACATATACATATATGTATGACAGCGCATAGAGAAAGGGACCTAAGGTTAAAAAAAGTCAATTTTCATTTTTATTCTTTTTTTGATGTGGACAACATCTGACCATCGAATGAGACCGATCCCATGCCCCAAAAGTGTTCCCTCCCAGAGATATGAGTGTTTTATGAAAATGAAGTCGACGATTCGAAGCGCAAATAGAAAGGGACCTAATCTTTAAAATGGCTCTTCTGAACAAAATTTTTCATCAATTTTTCACTTTTTTTTTGATGTGGACAACATCTGAGCATCGAATGAGACCGATCCCATGCCCCAAAGTGTTCCCTCCCAGAGATATGCGCGTTTTATGAAAGTGAAGTCGACGATTCTAAGTGCAAATAGAAAGGGGCCTAATCTTTAAAATGGCTCTCCTGAACAAAACTGTTTTTTAACCTTAGGTCCCTTTCTATTTTGCGCGTCACATATACGAATCGACTGCATTTATTAATTTTCAAAAATTTCGCGAAATTAAAAAATGCAACAGTTTTTTGGCTCTTCTGAAAAGTATCGGAAAAACATATAGGCCTTCTGCTAGGAAGACTGATGGTATGATGTTCGAATAGAAAGAAACATACTCTGATAGAAAAGAGGCCGTTGTCACTCCCCTTAAATATTTTGTTCATATTCTACCGTAATTCATAATGGAGCTAATATAAGTATAAGCTGAACCTTACTTGTCTATTTGTTTTAAAACACTCCACGGTTTAGAGCTATGATTGCATACATATTGTGCATCGATTATTATACAAGATTTGGTTCAAGAAAATGTCGATATATACAAGATTTGGTATAACGCTGTTGGATGTGGAGAAACAAATTTTGCGGCTATGCCCCTTAAAGTTAATCAATTTACTGTAGCGATCATTCAACTTGGCATTATAAGATTATTTTCTCCATGTCTACGTCGTGAAAGAGCCCGAAGCCAATATTCGAAATGGCTTTCCCGCTATAATGCCTCACGCTGTATACCGGGTGATCAAAAATTTAATCGGCCGTTCGAAGAACTGTCAGTTTAACCAAGACGGTCACATGAGCTTTAGCTGGGCTTTTCTTTAACAATCTGAATACTAAACGTCTATTATCTTACACTCATGCGTGAGACATTATCTCCTTGCTGGCTATTACTTCACCCTAAAGGGTTAACAATTCATTCCTTCAGTTTGCAGTTTGTCTTTCACCTACTCAGACCCCTCACCCCCGATCCATAGTACTCAAACACATGAAACGAAGAAAAGGAAAAACTTTTTCGAGTACAAAAAGAAAAATGAAGCAGAAGACGTAGTAGAAGAAGAAGATGAACAAAACCAATCTTTTACAATATTCCAGCAATTGTTAACATTGAGACCCTTTCAAAACATGAGAGTTCGTTTCCACTTTGCAAAAGTATATTTGAGTTGAAAATAAATGAACCGAAAATATACTAAAAACAAACACAAAATTCAATTGCTCTGGAACAGTGGATCAAACTACGGCAAGGGCCATCATCAGACCGACTGTGATAAATTCTCTGTCTTGCATGAGGGCAAAATTGTGGAAATATTGCCAACACTTTATTATGGCGATTATCTGAATGAAAATGAAATGCTTTCTGAAGGGTTGCCACGCATAAAGTGTTAAATTTGCCGTTTCACCCGTTTTCCCTTTATGAGCGCGGAGGTGGGGGTTTGCTTGGTGGGGTTAACTCGCCCAAAACGATTTGTTCCACTGTTGTTTTACCCATTGTAGGGGACGAATTTGCAAGGAATGTTTGTCTGTGGATGGTACTCACTAACATAAGTAACAATCTCTGGGGTTTTCCATTCGATTTTCCCTTTGTAGTATATGTGTGGGGTTGGCTGTGTGTGTGTTAGTGTTTTTCTTTTAATATAATTTTCCTTTAGTTTCTCCCAACCACTCATTCTCGATTTATTTGTAATTCTAAATAGTAACAGACAATTGCTTGTCGAGTTGGTGGCTGCAGTCGTTCGTGCGCCATGATTTTGCCAAAGAAATCGCAAGAAATCTTTTGTTTGAGTTTTCTATAACAACACCAAAGAAATTTGCAAATACATCCGAATATCTTTTGGGAGGCAAGTAAGAGAACAAGTAAGAACATGAATGGAAAAAAAACAAGTTTAAATTTTATTAATCGGTTGGGAACGACTTGGATGTTCAACAAGCTGTATCTGATGATTAAGATGAGAAACCTAAATTGAAGTGATGCGATGAAAGGAAGAAAACTTAGCAGTGCCCAAGAATAGAGTACATTTATTGATGGCCAGGAGGAAGATCTTCTGGGTAAGGTTGCAATATAGATTTAAGTACAAATAATAAAAAAATGGAATCTTAAGATAACATTAACCCTGCATCTGAAGAAGACTCCCAAACATATTTGAGCTACATATATCTTTAATTTTACGGATTGCCTCATAATCTTCAGTTAATTTGCTTTTACGATGTTCATCTAAACATTGCCGTCCATCTAAAGCACAAAATCACAGATCGCGAATGTTGATCAATCGAAATAAAATCTAGGACAGGGTGGAGTGCAGGTGGAGTGATTTCTTGCTCTGCAGGCTGTGGCGGCACTGTTGGTCGAACAGAGTGGAGAGTGTGCGTGGCTTATAGTGGCTGACAGGAGATTTGTATTTGTCTGCATTTCAGTTTCCTTCATGCATTGGACACGTGAGGAGAGGTCATTTTGTGTTAAGAATATTTTTCAAATGCCCACTCGATCATTGCAGTGCAGCGTGCTTTTCGTTTACGATTCGCTGTTCCCCCACGCAGACGTGTTCCTGGACATCAATCCATTGTAAATTGGGCAACTTCATTGAGAACAGCAGGGAATGTGTCATGTGTACGATGGAACATCGAGAGAGTTAGAGCAGCAGTACTGCAATCTCCGAATCGCTCTGCTCGAAAGCAATCATTGCTCTTGGCATTTTCAGACTTTTTTCAGCCAGCTCTTGAGGCAATGCAATTGGAGGATACATGGTTCCAACGGGATGGTGCCATTGCGCACATCGAGGGTTATCATAAATTGTTTGAGGCAAATGTTTCCTGCATGGCTTATCTCTTTGAGGGGTGATGCGAACTGGCTGGCACGCTCACCAGACCTAGCCCCACGCGATTTTTTCCTTTAGGGTTATCAAAGTCGATGGTGTATATCAACCATGTCAACACCTTAGAAGACCTAATTAAAAATAATGAGGCTGAAATTGGCAGCATACCAGTCGACATGTTCAGTAAACGTATGCAGCAGATACACTACTAATATTTAAAATCTTGTAAATCAGCAAGGCGTCAGTCGTGTCGGGCATATCTTCGTAGATAAGCGACTTCACATAACAATATAAAACATAGTCTAGCGGCGGTGCATCGCACGATCTCGGGGGCCACGCCTAAGGCTCTCGATGCTAGATAATGCGCTCACCAAAAATTCCCTTCAATAAATTGATAGCTTCGTTGGTTGTATGGCATGTAGGGCCGTCTTGTTGGAACTAAAGGTCGTCCACATCAACCTCCTCCAATTCAAACACGAAAAAATAATTAATCGTGGCTCTATAGCATTCCCCATTGACTGTAACATTATGGCTGGCATCAGTTTTAAATAAGGACCAATGATTCCCTCGGCCCATAGACCACTCCAGACATTGACTTATAGAGGATGTAACGGCGCCTCAACAATGGCTAGTGAATTTTCATTACTCCATTTCAACCTAAAATAAACTTCAACGCTGAACAAAATTTTCTTGTAAATATCACCACGAATTGTAAACGTTATTCAGGAGTAAGTCTATTTATTATGGAATGGCAAACCAAACTGAGCATAAATCAAGTGACATTTGTCGAAAGGACCAACTCCGAAAAAAAGTGTGGCCAGATTGAAAAACATACGTCTAAAAAACACGCACATATGGGTATCAAACAACTAGAAGAACATTTCTCACGGTTTCAAAAAACCCCTGTTTAAGGCGTTCAAAAACTTGTGTTATTGTTCTTTCTGAACATCCAGAAATGCAGGGTATAGTATAGTCGGCCACACCCGTTTGCTTGTTTATTTTTTAATAAAAAACAAAGTTTTTTCGTAGCAATTGATTTTAATACATTTTTACTTTTCACATGACTTTTGATTGAGAAAATATTTCAAAATCAATATTTCAAAATGCTAAAACCAGAATGTCAGGTAATGCCTGTTTTTTTAACTAGAAAAAGCAATAGTCGGTTTTTTTTAAAATGCGGTTTTGAAAAAAACCCGGAATGCCTGTTTTTTGGAAACCCCGTTCTTTAAATACTCTGGCTCGAAGCTACATATTAAATCCGATCTTGATAAAATTAGACCCAGTCTACGATCAAGTAGTAATCAGTTCCGATGAAAATGGGCCATATTGATTCTAGTTATTAAATAGACCCAGTTATACAGGTCGAACCCGATTTTAAATATAACCGCTGTAGACCACCTATATTTATTTCAATATTGAGTATATTTAATGTAGTATGGAGTTTATTGGTCAAGTTTTATTTGTTTACCCTCAAAGAATGTAGGCTATACTTATGTATATAATTTCCTCATTCCGTTTGTAACATCTTAAAAAACCTATCTGCGACACCATAATATAGTATAGATCATCGTAAGATTATTGGACTATGTAGTCATGTCCGCCTCTCCGGCAGCCCGTCAGTATGTGTGATGAAAGTATAATTTTGTCCAAATAAAAAGAGCTCGAAAATTATAACTAACATTATATAGGTGCTAGGTTGCTGTTTGGTGGGTATTGAAAATAGGCTAAAAGGGAAAGATTTTTTCTTCGAGGGCCTCAAGTATTGCTGACCAAATTTGTAATTTTTTATTAACTTTAAAATCGGCTTCTCGTAACTTGTTCATGAAAAGTTCAGTAAACGTATGCAGCAGATACACTACTTATATTTAAAATCTTGTAATAGAATATCGATTTATATTTAGCTGCCGATCCCACTCATAATTTTCCTATTATTTATAGAAACTAAAAAACCGACATCCGATTTTTATGTCCAAACCCGACAACCGGTTTCTCTTAATATAGGTAAAACCCGATATGTTTACCCGGTTTTTTATTGTTGTGTGTAAAAGCAAACCGAATTTCTCTAAGTAATCCTTTCTGTGGGCGGATCGACTCAGAATCACCAGATGTTTCGATTTACCAATGCTTATCTGTCCATCCCTTCCTCTGTTTGGTTTCCATCTATAAGTATAGCTTGTTATCAAAACATGGGTCGAATTTTTACCAAATCTTCATGAAGTTTGGTAGAAGAAAGTTTTTTGGACAGGAGCGGAAGCTGCTGACATTTTTGAAAATCGTTAAAAATTTAGATATGGTCCCCACACATATATTCAACCGATTTCATGTCTTTAGCTATAGCAACCAGATATTACGCCCAATCGTGATGAAATTGAATACAAGTTGACATTTCAGAAAATCGTTTAAAATAGATATAGTTTCCGCACATATGTTCAACTGAATTTATGTCTTTAGCTATAGGAAGGAAGCTACTACATCACAAACAACAAATGTTTAACCGATTTTATGTCTTTAGCTCTGGAAGAACATTAAACATGCAATCTGGACCAAATTTGTAATTTTTTACATTGCCACTGTATAATGTAATTTATTAACTTTAAAATCGGCTTCTCGTAACAGTTAAAACATAAATATAAACACCTAAACGTTCCCATAAATGGGAGTGGTCATTGGGTTTTGGAGCTTAAATACCATTCCCTAAAACTATTCCGGAAACTGGGAAATCTTCTCGCAAATCCAAAAATGTACCTACCTTTAAACTATGGATATACTTTATATACGACTACTATAAATATTAAAAAAGAACAATAAAAATTCATCACGATTATTCACATTAATTTTACGATCAAAAGAAAATTTGGGGACTTGACCCATGGGTATGGTGTCTGGGCTGCTGAAAAATGTATTTTCAAACATGGGCATTAGTACCCAGGAACAGTAAAATTTTCGTACTTATCTGACATAACATACATGGCATAGATTTTACAATTTTGCTGAATTGAAGGCCTTGACCAATGGGCGTGAGCTACGGGCCCAGGACCCAAAAAAGTACCCTAATATTTGGGGATATAAGGTCACAACATTTAGATTTTCTAACAAATTCAAATATGTACCTACATTTAAGATATTTGGAGTTTGGACGGACCCATATAGGCCCTAGGTGCTAAAAGACGCTAAAATTTTTCACGTGTGCAAATATCAACAGTGTGGGGGAAAACAGAATTTTAAACCGGTTTCTTGTGAAAGGTTTTTTCAGATACCCTTTCTCCCATTGAACAGGCATTAACCGGCTCAAGACCTCTTGCTTCTATATTTAAATAGAAGACAAGTTTTTAACAAAATGGCAAAGTGACATTGATTTTCGTGGCTGCACACTGCTTTTCAACAATTGCAGCAAAGCTTTCTGAAGAGGGTTGTCACGGACCCGAAATCATGATAAAAGCAGTGTGCAGCCACGAAAATCAATGTCACTTTGCCATTTTGTTAAAAACTTGTCTTCTATTTAAATATAGAAGCAAGAGGTCTTGAGCCAGTTAATCCCTGTTCAATGTGTGAAAGCCACAGACCGAAATAAAATAAACGAGCTAAACATACTCTTTCTCTGTAAAAAAAATGTGTAGCAGTAGTATTAGAAAAAAATGCTTCCAATAAAGTGATTTTGGAAATAAGTTTGAAGGAGTTCATAATTTGTTTGTTTATCACTTACGTAAGCGGATAAAAGTGGTTAAATGTGACATACCTGCAAAGATAAATAGAATATAAAGGTTTCGTTATAAAATATGGTTACATTTATACTGTATATAAGGTTAAAGTAAATTAGACTAGGAAAATATGCATCATTTGTACTTATACAATCTTTTACAATAGTTTATTGTAAGAACTGGATAAGCTTTAGCTTGTTTTAATATATGTAGAAAAAATTGAATACCTTTGATAGATACCGCTTCTAATCTCTAAACCAAACAACCATGCCTTATAGCAGTATCGGACTAACAAGTGTAGTGTAAAAGCGGTAAACCTTTTTCGGGAAGTTTTAAAAAAAGTTTTCTATAAAAGAATACTTCTATTTTATTGGCATTATCTTTAGAAGTAACAAGTAGCAAGATATACCAGGTATGATTGGCTAAATCTTCAAAGCACTAATAAGTAGTATTAGTTTAGTTGTTTCTGGCTTCAAGCCCAGTTCGTTTTCCACTGGATTATATTCTATAGAACATTTCTGGAAAGCAATGGGTATTTCCCGTGTTCCGCAGATAATCTGCGTTTATTATTTGTTCGTTTTTTAGTTACTAAATTGCAAAATTTCCTTGATTTTCGGTTTTGTTTTTCTAACCAACATGTTCCTATTACCAATGAACCCACATATTGTTTGCAAACTTGTTATGTTGCAAAACTACAAACCCTCGAGGTCTGGAGATCCAACCAATATCATGCAGATACGAGTATCTGCTTTCCCTTATTATGTTTTTTATATTATGCGTTCTCTTTCTGTAATTCCTTGACTTTTGCACATTTTCCCACACTTAAAATATTAATTATTCTAAATTCTTGGCATTTCTTTCTTCGCATTTCCCTGTCGCAAGTTATAATTTGTGTAAAATACAACGCGAAAAAGTCGAAAAGAAAACTTTCACTAAGGAAGCGAAAGAAAATGCAGTGCAGCACTTAAGAAGTTGAAGGACATTGATGGAAATGTGAAGAAAATCATTGATGGAAAAGCGCAGAAAATCATTGATGCATTAATACAAATGATGATGATGACGATGATTATCGCAATCAATTATAAGTTTATATTGAGTTGACGAGAGTTAACGATAGTTAACACTAGATTAAACCATAAGGAGTGGATTGGTCGGTCGGTCTATACGATGTCAAACTGGTTTTAAAGAAATGCATGACAGTGAAGAAAAGTTCCCCACTTAGTGAAAGGGGAAAGCTGAAGAGAAACCAGAGCATTCCCCCATTTTAAAGTTTAATTTACAAGAAAAGTTTAAAGTCCCTTTTTTTAAATCCAAGTAAAAATTGCCTTATATTTGAAGTTTTCTCTATATTTTTGGGTAAAAATGAAGAATTTTTAATTTTACGTCTTGGGATCCTTTACGTGCAATTGTGTGGTTCAGTTTAAAATATCAAAAATGTTTCTTTAGTGATTTTGTTTTTTTTTTGCCTTAAAACTGCTTCCTCCAATGATTTCATTAGTGTTAATGAAGCCAGATTTTTTTGAGATTTTATTTTCGTTTCGTTTTGTTGATTTTTACGACAACACCGGCATCTTAGACAATAAATTTTAATAAACTTTGTTTTGTATGTGAGGTGTGTCCGCCTTTTTATTTTTTTGTTGCTATTACATTTAAAGGTGGATATTTTGTGTCTGGTTTGTTATGGATTCTTGTGGCCTTAATGGAAGTCATTATTTTCAATTAGCAAAAGTTTTGCGGATTTAAAATGAATTTTTTTGTGTTCGCCCTTCCGTAGCGAACAAAGAAAGAAAGGAAGGAAGCAGATTTGGAAACAAAGCGAGCTATTAAATGAAATGGCAGACGATTTAAGGAAAATGTATATAAAAAACTAGGAAAACAAACCAAAACCGTACTTGGCCTAGCCGAATCTTAAATCGTTGATTCCATGTCCAAGGAACGAATTTTGGGAAAACCAGATTTGAAAATTTGGAAATGCCAGACAAAAGTTTTCGTACCATAAGACTCAAATAGTTGAAGGTACAGGATGCCCAGATACAGTCGATTTTAACTAAAAATGAAAAACGATACCTACTACGGCTTGACTGAGTCTTAAATACCCTCCATATTCGATTTTCTTTAGAAATATAAAAATAAAAAATATTATAAAATGGTCCCTATGCAAATTGCAGCTTTTTATTTTCCTTCCACCGAAGGGTATAACGTTTCACCACAAAATATTGATCTAAGACCATAAACAGTAAATATATTATTGATCTTTAAGACGATCAAGCTATGCCCATTCCTCCGCATGTCTGTTAAAAGAAACGATAGCGGCCAAACGAATTAACCTAATGGCGTATGGTCGTAAACTGTTTAAGATTGTTAATACACGGAGAAAAAATGCTGTCGGCAGAATTTATTGTTGTATGTTTGTTAAACATTGGATTAATGTCCGAAATTTCAACAGTAGGCCTGCTTAGATATCTGCAAACATATTCAGGGACCAAAGATACATGGGACGCCGTGATGTGATGGATCACTACTATCATGCCATAATCCAGGTTCTACTCCGGGTAAGAACATTTATCGTAACAATTTATAAGCGACGGATTTTCACCTCATAAATGTCGGCAACTTTATGAGTAAGAGATTTATCTCTAAGCTATGTAAATTCTCTATAAAATTAAATGCTTCTTAAGCATGTCTCAATACAACCGAATGTTAGTTGGTAGTGCTCTGTAACGTTCACAAATTGAATCTGAAGTATCGGTTAAAAATAAGAAGTATCCGAGCTTCCAGAAAATAATGTTTGTATCTAAAAGTCCATTGCCGCACGAAAGAACTCCTAACAATTTATCAGCGGCGAGTTTTCACCTCGTAAGTGACGGCGACTTAACTAGTAAGAGATTTATCTCTAAGCCATTTTAAAACTTCTTTATAAAATGATTTAGATTCGTAAGTGACGGCGACTTTACTAGTGAGAGATTTATCTCTAAGCCATTTTAAAACTTCTTTATAAAATGATTTAGACGTTCGGATCCGACGTGAAACAGAAGGTCCAGGTCAGCGCACACATAGAACAGATTCGTTGCCACATTCGAATTCGAATACTTGAGGTTGCATGTACCTCGAGTATTCCATCAGTACAACCGAATTTTAGTTGGTAGTTCTGTAACGTTCATTGAAACTGAAGTATCGGTTGAAAATACGAAGTATCCGAACTTCCAGAAAAGAAATTTTAAATGTTAAAGTTCACATGCCGCACTTAGAAGAGGCAAAACTGTTTCCTTGTATACTTGAAGTAATCTTTAGCGTGGGCTATGTCTAGGAAAAAGAGGAAAATATGATAGAAGATTTTTACTGAATAAAGTAGAATAAATTATTTGCTTAAAGCAGTAATAATTGGATTATTTTCGCTTTTTGTTAAGATGAATGTTAAGATATAGTCACCAATATTCGTTTACAACAACAAAATGTTGGCTAAAATAATGGCTGCCGCTACCATCAGTTATGACAAATAAATACTTTTTTTACGTTTCATTGGTATGACCGACCATTAATTTCATCTACAGTGCGATGATCATATTTATTATCTTGTAGTATGTCGAACCGAATATCGATTACTATAAAAAAACGTGTCGTGATTGCCACCAAATTCTATTTTGCAACGGAACTTAAGTAGTTCCAACTAATTCTCACTTTCTGTGTATAAGTATAGGGTGATCCATCTAGAGGTATTTTTTTAGAACAAAAAAAAATATAATAATTCAAATCAAGTGTGGAATCTTTATTGCTAATTTAAGAGGACATTTTATGGCATTTATTTTTTGAAAATAATTACTTTCAAAAATTGGCAACTGTAACATGGAAATGAGCGTTCGGTGAGAAACGAGAAGATCTGGTGTTTTCGAACAAAATTTTTTTCAGTAATGAGGCCCATTTCTGGCTCAACGGCAAAGTCAATAAACAAAATTGATGCATTTGGGCTGAAGAGCAACAAGAAGAGGTTCAAAAGGTGCCATTATACCCGGAGAAACCCACGGTTTGGTGCGGTTTATAAATGGTGCATCATCGGTGCATATTTTTTCAAAAATGATGATGGCCGGAACGTAACCGTGAATGGTGCTCGCTATCGCGATATGATATCGATCTTTATGCAACCTGAAATTGAAGCCCATAATCTTGATGACACTTGGTTTCAACAGGACGGTGCCACTTGCCATACAACTGCTCAAACAAAGGATCTATTGAGAGCTCATTTCGAAAAGCAGGTAATTTCAAGATTTGGACAGGCCACTTTTGGTAAGCAGAACTGGCGCTGTGGGATGAACCAAACGTAATGTTACGGTGCCGCCTAGATCGAGTGATATCACATCTTCAGACATTTTTCTTTCGGGTTATGTAAAGTCCAAAACATATGCTGACAAACCAGCTACGACTCAGGTTTTGGAAGCCAACATTACGCCTGTCATAAAACCCATACCGGTCGAAATGCGCGAACAAGTCATCCAAAATTGAACCCTCAGAATGGAAACCCTGAGGCGTAGTTGAGGCCAATATTTGAAGGAAGTTATATTCAAAAAATAAATGGTATAAAATGTCCTTTTAAATTACCAATAAAGATTCCACACTTGATTTGAATTTTTATATATCTTTTTTGTTCTAAAAAAATACCTCTAGATGGATCACACTTTAGAATAATTGAATCGTGCACAGCTCACTGATTTCAGAGAAGTTCCACCTTGTTCCCCTTTGTTGAAACTTTAGTAAGTCCACATTTGAAATAAATTGCGTGTTGGGAGTAAATCGCCTCCATGGGTCCATGATTCCGAGCATCAATTTTATTTAAATCAAAACACAAATCCATATTTGGATGTGTAGTGAAATAATTTTCACCAAGGCCATATCGGACACTATAACTTTAGGGATAGCATAAAGCGTTTTGCTTTATTTGAGCTAAAGGTAATATATGTGAATGTAAATGTACCGTGTGTTGAGACAGAACTCAAAGGCCATTTTTATAGGGGCCATAGTAAAAGATGTAGTCGAGCTTCTGTAAGATTGGTAATAAATCTTTTATATCGCACTATGCTAAGGTCAAGAACAGCCGGATATAATTTGTGACTTTAAGAACTGCGGAACCTTAACTCTCAAATGACCTTAAAGTGAAGGATATATAGAAATATGGACCGACAAGCACAAACATTGACTAGTGTTTCCTTACAACACATTGTACGTAATTTGGGCAAAATCGGATTAATTTGTGGCTTTCTCTGGGTATAATGACACCCCTTGAACCTCTTCTTGTTGATCTTCAGCCCAAATGTGGCAATTTTGTTTATTGACTTTGCTGTTGTGCCAGAAATGGGCCTCATCACTGAACAAAATTTTGGTCGAAAACATCAAATCTTCCCGTTTCTCACCAAACGTTCGTTCATTTCCATAATACAGTTGCCAACATTTGAAGGTAATTATTTTCAAAAAAAGCCATAAAATGTCTTTTCAAATAACCAATAAAGATTCCACACTTGATTTGTATTTATTGTTCTCAAAAAATACCTCTAGATGGAGCATCCTATATAAACCTTGGACTATGAATATGATCTATTTTCGCCATATTTAATAATTGATCGCTTATAACGTAACATTCGAAACATTTGAGTATGATCGGGCTCAATTTGTGGCTTTTGATGTAAAATTCCAAGACCATCTAGCCATGTCTGTCTGTCAGTTAAAGTTACATTTAGTCCAAACGAAAAGGGCTAGATGCTTCTTACTTACCAGATATATGTCTTATAGTAATAGATCGGTTGGAGTTGAAAGTCGACCAAATCATGCAAAAAATGTAAAAGTTTCTCTCTGAGGACCTAAAAGAAAGTTGTAGGAAACTGCACTAACAACTGAATTCAGATACGCAACTATTTCATCTCGCTGTATTACTTCTAAGCAATTTGGTAATATTTTTTTTCGGTCTCTGTTGACCTTTCTCTGAAATACCCATATGTATTTTTGTTTTACGATCAATCTACTTATTAATGTACCTAATATTACCATATTCTTGTTTATTTTTCATTGGTTTGTTATATGCTTCTAATCGATAAAATCTATTTTCAGTTTGTGCTCGCAACCACGAGTGGCAATTTTTAAAAAAATCCCGTCTTAATTATATAAAAAAAATCAAAAAAGTTGATACTTCCTGTGTTATGAAAACGCCCGAGCAGGGACTTGAACCCTGGACCCTTGGATTAAAAGTCCAATGCTCTACCGACTGAGCTACCCGGGCTCTGCCACGTCGCTTGCTTAAACATTCACATAACTTTGTGTCCACATATACCACCACACAAGCATACACGATACACGCGTACACATTGAGTGTGTGCATTTCCGTGTGTATCTTTTGAATACAATAATTCCTAAAATAGACTCATTTCTGTTTTAGCTTGAGAAAATATGAGATGGTTTTTCCTGGTTTTAGTTAAAAATAGATTTTGTACAGAAATGGAAACCAAGCAAGAATCTAATACATGCTTTTGTGAGCAAATGAATACATGAATGAGTATGTTGTGTTCAATAGAAACGCCACATGCAATTAGGAAAATATTGAGAAATCTTGAGGGGGAAAATGTGTTTTAAAGAAGTCTATGTTTGCGGTAAAAATATTAAATCGCCTACATTTTAAAGTCAACTAGTGTATTTTAGGGTTCCAAAGTCGATGCCAAAAGTCGACATTACGTAATGGCCACAGTATTTTGGGATGCAAGGGGTATACTATTTATTGATTATCTTGAGAAAGGAAAAACTATAAATAGTGAATATTATTGTGCATTATTGGATCGGTTGAGTGAAGAAATCAAGATAAAACGACCGCATTTAGAAAAAAAAAGTTCTTTTTCATCAAGATAATGCTCCTTCACACACTGCATTTTTAACTCAACAAAAACTGGCCGAATTACGATTTGAAATTGCTCCGCATCCACCATATAGTCCAGATTTAGCTCCTTCTGATTATTTCTTGTTTCCATATTTAAAAAAAATTCTCGGTGGCAAAAAATTTTCGTCCAATTGCGAGGTTATTGCTGAAACTGTGGCATATTTTGAAGGTCTTGAAAAATCTTATTTTCGGATGGAATTAAAAAACTTGAAAACCCTTTGATGAAGTGTATTGAGCTGGAAGGAGATTATGTTGAAAAATTAATAATAATAATTTCAAAAAAACGGTTCTTTTTATGTTAGGCCAGTTACTTTTGCGGTCGCCCTCGTATACCTTTTTTTAAACCAAAAAATATATAAAAAATCGACTTTCGTCTAGTGAATTTTTTGTGGCAAAATGTCGCTTAAGTGTCTTTTATTTCGAATTTTTCTATTTAAGATTTTTGCAACTTTTAAATTTTTATACGATCCACTAAGAGTGGGTGTTATACTTTATTTGTAGCTCCGTTTGCAACACCGCGAAATATTGATCGGAGTCCCGAAAAAGTATTTATAATAATGAATACCGTAAAAATTTAAGACGTTCCAAATTCATGTCCATCCAAATTCTGAAATCCTGCAAGATGATAGCTTATCGTAATAAGCTTTTTGGCATTGTAAATGGGCAAAATCGACCCAGTGAAATCCTTGCTTCCCTTTAATGGACTTTTCTCGAAAAAATTACACTTTTTTTGGGTATTTGCTTTACAAATGGCAATTTTGTAAATGAGCAATGGTTAAAATGGGTACTGTTAGTTGCAAACCACTTAATTCACCAAAGAGTGCATAGGACGGCACGTTTTGGCTCATGTAGCTAAAAAACAAAATATAGACTTATGGGTACTCAAAATTTTGCCACGAATCAAAATACAGATTTATTATTTTGGCTTATGTAATAGTCGGAAGTATGGTCTGGACTATATTATATCCTGAGCTACTGGATGTGTAAAAGCCCATTAAAGTCAGACTTTTGGAATGTTCGAGGGGCTCAACATTTATACAGATATTTTAATCATGACACATTCGAATTTGTGAGAAAGTTTCTTTTTTAACCATATTACTACACGCAGAGAAAAGATATGGTTACTATATGGTCACCGCAAAAATAATATGTTCTCTACAATAAAAGCTTGATCGTCGCAACCATAGTATTGCTTTTTGAATTTCATTTTGACAACAGTATGATTGCGGCAATATTAATATTGTTGAAATGTAACAATAGTATTAATGCCACATTTAGAAATGAAAATATGGTTGTAGCAACCATATAAACATGGTTGGTGCAAAAAAAGTATTGTTGTTTAAAATTTACGTTAACAATGATACGATTACGGCAATCATACATTATGGTTGCGACTATGAACATAGCAAATCAGGTTTAATAGAGCATACCTGTATGTACGTGGGATGTTTTTTTGATATACCAAAAAAACACATGTTTGTGCACGTGTCCATTATAAAAAACAACGACAGTCGGAAGGTAGTCGAGAGATTTTTATTGTGCTTATTGTGCTGGTTCTCGTTTATTTAAAATCTGCTTGCACTTAAGTGTATAGCCATTGATCATGGTTTAATCACATTCGTTTCTTGGGGTCTACTGATGGTGAAGTACCCCTGCTGGAAACTAAAAATATTTTCGACTGCCGTTGGAATATATATTTTTGTTTATTGAATAAAATGTTCAATAAAAAACATGGCCTCAATTCAGGCTATTAACTTATTGTAATGCAATTTAATAATACTTGCTTGATAAAAATCTCTATTTCTGAATAACAACATTACCCAATCCTAAAAAATAATTTTGGGGATCATAGTATGGTTGAGTGTGAATTATTCTATGATTGTGGGGATCATAGTATTGTTATGTGTGAATCATACTATGGTTCTGAGATTCATACTATGGTTGTATGAGAACCATACTATAGTTGTGAGGATCATAATATGGTTGTGGATATAATAGTATGGTTGAGTGTGAATTATACTATTGTTGTGAGGATAGTGGTATGGTTGTGGAGATCATAGCATGGTTGAGTGTGAATCATACTATGGTTGTGGGGATTATAGTATGGTTATGTGTGAATCATACTATTGTTGTGAGAATCATAATATTTTTGTGCCACAACCATATACGCAACAATATTATGATCCTCTTCGAATATTGTCACTCCAACCATACTTTTTTTCTGCGTGTACGTTTAAATGCTCCGGATTTTCGTCCTTAAAGTCCGTCACTCAAATATAGCCAAATCGCAAAAAAAATTTGCTTCGCTCCTTGAAAAAAATGAACTGTTAATTACACAGTACAACAGCCAATCTGGGGGGTGAGAAATTCCAAGTTAGGGTGATGGTACTAAGTCAGTATATTAAAACCCTCAAAGGGTTTTGCGTTCGTATGTGCCAGTTACAAAATGCGACATAAATGCCTATAAACAAAATGCGACATAGATCATAGAAATCGATTAACGCGTTCTGCTTTTATTCAAAATTAAGTAACTTCACTTAATTGTAAATAAAAGCAGAACGCGTTAATCGATTTCTATGATCTATGTCGCTTTTTGTTTATAGGTTATGTGAATTTACGTGAAAGTTATAAGACTCTACACGTTTTTCCGTTTGGGATTTATATGTTTTAAAAAAAATTTTAATTGCAAAAATATTGATTTGGTAGAGAAACAGTATATTAATGGATTAAAGAAAATGTAATTATTAATTTTTCTCAATTTATTTCAGCAAAATCGAACTAGTCGTTCTCGAGTTATGTCAAACTACGTTTTTGCCAACATTTTACAACTAAGCGAAAAAACATCAAGATAAGGAAAAAATGTAAAAGGTCATAAAAACTGGCACATACGAACGCAAAACCCTTTAAGGGTTTTAATATACTGACCTAGTACCATAACCCTGACTTGGAATTTCTCACCCCCAGACAATAACCCCAAAAATGTTCCACAGTGTTATTAAACAATAATTCGGTTATCAAGCGGTTTTTTGGTCCAAATCATTCACATGGGGCTATATTAAAAAATTAAAAAAATGGTCTAAGTTGGCGCAACATTGGATGTTTGTCCATCACAATGTATACGAATCAACATCGAAACAAATAAGAGTGTTCTGGAACGGTTGTACCATAATTTAATGAAGACCGGACAACAAATGCGATCTGCAGTTTGATAACAAGCTTTAAAATAATTTGAGTCGATTATAAACGCGAATGTGGGTCTTGTTTAATAGTTGTTGGTAGTTATAAACATTTGCCATAGAACTTACTCTGTAACTTAGGGTAGTGCATGGTATAAGTAATTGTTATGCTGGCAGCAAAAAGTCAAAAAAAACGAGTCAAAAAAATCGATTATTCGAGACAAATCGGGCACAAAAGTAAATCACGACTATTTAATTTTTCCAACAAAAAATCGATTAGTCGACTTATTGATAATTGAGTTTTAGAACCCTAGTGTATTCCAAGATTATTTCAGTTACAATAGGGTTGTAAGCAGAATCAACAAGTCTCAGTCGTTCGATCGGACCGTCCGCCATTGCCTGAAGCATTCGATTTGATTAAATTTTAATTTTAAGCAATATTCATGAATTAGGGTTAGAGTAATGTGAGTTTCAGTCTACTCACATATAGAGTCGTTTTTATGGCTGGTACAAGAAGGGGCGTATCTAAGGCTCCGACAAAATTTATTATTTGAAAACCAAAAATAGGATGAATGGTGCATTTGGACTAGATGTACCATAATGGGGCACGCGCGAATAAAGCGTGCCCCATATTATGCACTATAAGACAAGTTATGTGGGTTCCAATCTCCCCTAAAATAGGGTCCTTAGTGTGTGAGGTGCCTAAAGGGGTGTGGCTGGAAATCTATTTATGGCTCTTATTTAAGAAGTTACGTAGGATGTTTTTATTTGAAGGTAGGTTCCACGAATAGTATTAAAGATATTAGAATAATAAGTTTGTCTTATAATACATTCTTAAGAATTGATCTTAATGGATCGTGCAAATAGTTTTGTTAAGTTTCCAGCCCATTGCAATGCATGAATATCTGAGGCAGTTACTGCAGAGTATCGTCTAGATGACTTTGCCGTATTATTTTTTGCTCTTAGCTAACAACAGAACTGCCTAATTATATTTTTGATATCTTACGGTATTTTGCCCACTGTGCGCCACCTTGGAAATATATTTTTCAATGGCCACAACGAGGGACCAATCGTACCAATATTTAACGGAAGAAATTCACTACTTTGAAATTGTTAGGCTAGGTTAGAACGGAAGGACGGGTGACAACTGATAAGTTTACTCAGCCCGTTTGATCGGTTACCACAATGGATTATAATCCACTTTTTTTATTATGTGCGTACAAAGATGAAATAAGCATATTGCAGAAAGCTAAATTTACTTACTCATTAAAGATACTCTCGTTCGTTGAAGATAAAGTTATTTGGTTCTTAATTTACGCACGGGTAACATTGTTTGCGAATTTGCGTTAGCTAGTCTAATTCATAATGGATTTTATAAGTACTAATTCTACGGGGAATCGTATAAATGGAATCAAAATTATGGTGCGTTTGCGCTGAAGGGACCTAAATCGGGCGTGTCATCCAATGTTTTTCTACTATCGTAAAAAAATGTTACAAGAAGTTCGCAATTTAATTGAATTTCATGTACGAGTATAAGGAGACAAGTAATATACACTGAAACAGGGTCAATTGCGGGTGAGGTGCCAGAAGGCGCTAAGCTAGGAATTCCATTTTACGACAACATGTTTACCTTGTAACTCTCTTCACACAGAAAAAAGTATGGTTGTGGTGACAATATTCGAAGAGGATAATACTATTGTTGGGTATATGGTTGTGGTACAACAATATTATGATCCTCACAACAATAGTATGATTCAAATACAACCATACCTTGATCCTCACAACAATACTATGATTCTCACATAACCATACTATGATCCCCACAACCATAGTATGATTCACACTCAACCATACTATGATATCCACAACCATAGTACGATCCTCACAACCATAGTATGTTTCACATACAACCATAGTATGATCCTCACACGCAACCATGCTATGATCCCTACAACCATAGTATGATCAGACACAATTGTACTTTGATCCCCAATATAATTCATTAGGATTTGTTGAAGTTGTCGACAATAGATTAGAACTATGAAAAAAATACATTAAATTCAAAATAATTTATTTTCCAGTAGAAAAAATAAGTTTAAATAAACGTAGGCGTTTTTATTAAAAATATTTTAGTTAAACAAAGCCAAAGTGGATTGTTTAAAAAAATTTAATTTCGATAAATAAGGACTATTATTGCATTAAATCCGTACCAATAACATTTCTTCTTAAAAGCATATTTAAATGAAGAAAAATTACAATCATACAGTATGTTTGCCGCAATCATATAGTTGTTAACATAAAACGCAAAAAACAATACTTTTGTCGCACCAACAATATTTATATTGTTGTTATAACCATACTTTCATTTTTAAATTTGGCAATAATACTATTGTATCATTTCAACAATATTAATATTGCAGCAATTATACTATTGTCAAAACTAAATTCAGTTAACAATACTATGGTTGCGATGAAATACTTTAATTGCGGAGAACTTATTATTATTGCCGTGACCATGCAGTATCCATGCTTTTCTCTGCTTGTTCTTAAGCACTGATATTTAGTCATATCGTACGAAAAAATATCAAAAATGGTGCAATTCTGTGGGAGGTACAAGAATGGGGCGTGTCAATCACATTTTTTATATGCATTTTTAAAGCCGTCAATAAAATATTAAAATTTTACAATTTTAGTGAGTTTAACGAACTGGGTGACAAGTTATGTGGGTTCTAATCTGTCTTGAAACTGAGTCAGTTGTGTGGGAGGTACCAGAAAAGGTGTGGTTAAACGATTAATTTGTTATTACCAAGTTTGTCACATAACTTCATTCTTAAGTATTGGTTTTAGTTGGTATCGTGCAAAAAGTATATATTTACGATATTTAAGAATACCACTTGTGGCGGATATGACACATTTGTGTGGGTGGTAGCAGAAGGGTTCCATTTTCAATCCCATAGCCAGTTTTGGAAATGGCTCATGTGGCCCAAAACAAAACAATTTGAAGCATATTTTGCTACCAATCCAAATATACTTTTAAAGTTTTTGCTGAGAAAACCGAATTTGTTTCCCTTTAGTAGCGAAGGGACGTTCGAGGGTATATAAGGCCTGACTGATCTTAACAACGTTTTAACTTGATTTATTTTAAATTAATCTGAATATCTCAGCGATAGTGTGAGACTTTTTAGAACGTAGTAGAGACTCAAATGTGTATTTTAAAAATCAACAATTATGATTTAAAACTTACAAGTGATGTCGCTGATCCACTTTCAAATACCCTGCCGCTGATCATACATTAAAACGTTAATCGTGACGTAATTTTTCTGTCTGAAATTCCAAATCGTCAAAGAACATACTTAGATTAAAGTTTTGTTGGCTCACAATTCGCCTCTAGACTGATAGTATGGATACTACGTAATGAAGCTTCACAGTTAAGAAAAGTTAATACACATTTTTCATAAATCGGGCCAGTATTTCGACCAACCTTCGGCGTTTTAGTAATTACACACCACCATACCAAACACTGTTTGACCTCTTGCCATTCAGCAGCATATCAATTATTTCAGTTGCTAATATTTTAATCTCTACCAGCAATTTTAATTCTCTATCTCTGAGTGAATATGTGTGTGAGTGAGTCTGTGTTATTTTTTTTTTTGGGAATTTCGACATTGGTAAACCTAAAAATTAAAATTGAAAATTTATTTCACCCAAGCATTCAACTGTTCGGTCTAGTTGTTCCATTGTATGCCGCCACGCATTGTAACATCAGGTCAATAATCAATTGTTGAAAACCTCAATGCGTTAGTGTGCATTGCATGTGTAGTGGTGGACGGTTCGTAGGTGTGTCTGGCCATTTGAGTATGTGTGAGTGTAGAACATAATTAAAATTTTACCAAAAATATGGCTCTGTCACTTACTTTTGACCACCTCAAAACCACAATCAGAATCACATAAAGCCGTTGATTTATTCAAATTCAAATGAGTGTTTGTGTTTTAGCGCCACTGTGTGCCGTGAATTTCAGTGTGGGTGTGTGTAAGCGAGTAAATGGATTTGGACTCACTTATGCGTATGGTACTGGAACTTATGCGTATGCCAGAGTTTAGATATGCTGTTTGAAATATTAGCTAACAGTAGGTGGAAGTGGTAGGGCTAAACGGATACGATGAATGCTGAAAATTGGGCGGCTTTTAGAACTTTGACGTAAATTACAGGCTATCTTTTTAAAGAAAAAAATTCGACCACTGGTTTAGAGCAATTTTACCCTTTTACCCACCAACCACCAATCCGAAAAATTTCAAACCGCTGCCATTTTGCCCCCATGCATGATCGTAGATGGACACATTTTTATGAAATAAGCCAGGGAATACGCTGGAGAAATTTGTCCAGTCGTGAACGAATTACCCTTTATATTAATTGATTTCCTAAGTTCCTATAATGAGAAAAGGGACTCAGAAGTGTGATCCCTCTCCAATTTTTGTATGCCGTATTATCACCTTTCTTTGATATATTGATGATCATCAAGTCCTATTACAGCTCGTCGGAGAATTCCATGCTATTCGATCGTCGTTGCATTATACCCTGGAGCAAGAAGGCACTTGTTTGGTGGTCTACTTTAATCTGGATTGATGTTTTCATGTCATGGAGCTTTGTTTGTTTTAGGTTGCGAAAGCTCCATGTTTGTTTAGGTTGTGGAAAAGATGGTTGTGCCAGCCTTTGGTCGAATAATTGCGCTTCGGGTCATTTCAGTCAATAGAACAGGCGAGGTGATTGTTGTCGGTACTCTCGGTAAGACTCGTGCAATTGCATAAAGGTTGTGCATTGATAACATGCTGGAGTAATGTTGAACCTATACGCCGAGCTGGATAATTTTTTAATATGTTTAGGTCGCCGTTATGACGGGTGTTTTTTTTTAGATGTGTTGTTTTAAATCTGGCCACACTTTTTTCTGAGTCGGTCGTTTTGATGGCTGTCGCTTGATTTATGCTTAGTTTGGTTTGCTATTTTATAATAAATAGACAACTTTTGAAAATCGTGGAAATTTATTTCCAAAATAATGGTTCGGTTCGAGCGATGCATCGCGCGCTGCGTTCAATATTCGGTCGATATAATCGCACCACGTTTACTCTAGTGGATAATGCGCATCCTCTGAGACGACGTACAGTGCGCACCGAAGGAGCCATTGCTGCTGTGAAGCAGAGTATCAAACAAGACCCGAATGACTCTATCCGCCATCGCACGCAACAATTGGAGCTGTGCCCATCTACTTTATGGAAGAAGGATCTAAGTTTTCGGGCTTATACAATCCAACTCGTGCAGGACTTGAAGCCGAACATCTATCAAGCGCATCGCATGTTCGGTGAATAGGCCTAAAACGAGATGGCCACCAATTCAGATTTTTACCAGAAAATTGTGTACTGCGATGAAGCTCACTTTTGGTTGAATGGGTACGTTAATAACCAAAATTGTTAGCTTCTTTGTCAATGGAAGTATAGTTACCCTGAATCCTAAAAGCCATGCGGGTTCTGGCTTCGTTTGAAGGAATTTAATCCCTTTTCTATTTATTATGAGTTTCTACTCATCTTCGGGTATTCAATGCCTTCTTTTTGAGTCCTTATTTTCGTCACCGGCATTTAAAGTTAAAAGTCATCATCAAAGGTGTTGATTGTGTATTATTTTTATTAGTTGAGGTTTTTAATAGAAAGGTCAGCTGGCTGAAAATTTTCAGAACAGGTCAATGCGAAAAAGAGAATTCTTATGTTGACTAACATAAACGAGAGGTTGAAAAGGTTATATCGAACATAATCTTTAAGTTGCTTGATTTAGATCTGCTGAAACATTAATAAAGGGTGGTCCAACCATAATGCACGATGTCACACCTTGCCGTTAAGTTCTTTACCCAGCTTAAATTGTCATATCTTTGTTTCAGTACTTGACAAACTTAACCGTGGAGAGGTTAAGTTTGTCAAGTACTGATGAGTGAGCATAGCGTTAAGATTGACGAAGCTTTTCAAGAAAATGGGCATTTAAATCAAAATGCATTTCGTGAACTTCATGATTTTTTTGGTGAGCATAATCCACCATATGTGCCCACAATCGGAAGAGTGTAAGCAAGTTTCAGCAAACCGGGTCTGTAGGATATAAGAAAACTCCTGTGCACGCTCGCCCAGCGCGTTCTGCGGAAACATTGATGTCGTTCACGATAGTGTGGCAGTCTTCGTACCCAACAATCAAACATCTCACGAACATCACTGAGGCAAATTTTGAAAAAAGGTTTCAATTTACACCATTACAAGGTTCAATTGACTCAAGAGCTAAAGCCTCTTGAGCATTTCAAGCGCCGTAAATACGCCAAATGGCTGGTTGAATAGACAGAATAGAATGGTGAATTTAAAAAGAAAATGATTAGCGGATTCGTGAATTGAATTGCAGTAATTGGGCAAATGAGAATCCACGAGTGATTGTTGAAAAGCCGATGCATTCAGAAAGAGTGAATGTTTTGGGCGGTTTATAGGCTGGCGGGGTCATCCGCTGTACTTCTTCGAAAATGAGGTCGGCCAAGAAGTTACAGTGCATGGTGTTTGCCATCGCGAGATGATAACGGCCTTCTTGTGAACAGAAATTAATAAAATAGACCTGGACGATATAAGTTTTCAACTGTATGGCACCATTTTCCACACAGCCAATGAAACAATGGCACTTTTGCATTGCAAATTCAATGGCCGCGTTTGTTATCTCACGTCGTGGCGATGTTATTTGGCCGCCACTATCATGTGATTTGACACCGTTGGACTTCTTTCTTTGGGGATATTCGAAAGAAAAAGTTTGCCTCAATAAGCCAAGAACAATTCAGGAGCTAAGGGATAATATAATTTGCCACATTTATGACATTTAATCTCCATTATGTCTCAGAGCAATTAAAAATGTGGGCTGTCGGATAGTGCTATGCCACCGAGGCCATGACCAGCATTTGGTCAATATTTTGTTTCAAACATAGTTGTCATAGCTGCTACTATCACAATGTTTTATTTACAATTAACATCGTGCGTTTTTGTGGGACCATCCTTATTCATCATAATTTTCATTATTCTAGTTCCGCACTATGTGAAAAACCGAAAAAAAACAAATTCAGAGTTAGTGAAACGCCCGAGCAGGGACTTGAACCCTGGACCCTTGGATTAAAAGTCCAATGCTCTACCGACTGAGCTACCCGGGCTCTTGACGCTTGAATATTCAAATATTTGTACGCTCCCCCAGCAAAAATATTCTAATATTTTTGTATATTTTTTGTTTGTTTTTTAGATGAATTTATATTTAGAATTCTCCAGTCATTTTTCCACACAATAGTGGTTTTCAGTGTCTAAGTAAAAGTCTTTATAGTCACGGAAAACAATTCTCCTACAACATTTCTTTATGATGACAGTTTAAAGTATTTTGAGTTTAGTTTTCTTTTACATAACGTATAGCCCATTTTGCTGTGACACATTTGCCCCCGTAGAAATACCGCTTCTGCGATATTTAGTTATCACTCTCCAGTAGAGTTTCTCTCCCGGGCTTTTTCGCCCGAGAAATCGCAGTCATTTTTTTATCACGGTTTCCCGGGAGTCATGTAGAATTCTATGGTGCCCATGTTGGATACGTTTTACGTTAAAAATATTTTATAAGGAAAACCTTTTGATTTAGAACAAATTAAGGTTTGAATTGAGGTTAATGTGAATATACAAACAGATCTTTTAAATATTTTTAAATAAAATTTGTTGTGTAAGCGCTTTGCCGAAGAAATATGAAATAATTAGCCGCTGATTAATTTTTAACAACTTTATATTAACAAATTTCCCACATTCATACATTTTAAGGAGAACAAATTTTAGAAGCTTTGAAGAAGCGAATTGAAGAAAAGAAAATACAAGTGGCTTAAAACCTTACGAATTTATTTTGAATATCCTACAATATTTAAACACAAGGATAAAATTATTTCTATTATTGGCATTACTACGGATAGATTATAGAGGGAATTCTAAGTTATTCTATAACAAACACAAATAGTACAAATCGATAACCTAAAAACCTAAAAAAAAGGTTTGAAAGAGCAAGTGGAAAACCCGGAAAACGTGATTTATATAATGCTCTTTTGACAATACGCCTAACATCAGTGCAAAGCGAAAGAATATTTTCTATAATTGGGCAGTTTGTAAATAAAATTAGTACCGACTGTCTTCTGATTTCATTAATTATCTTTTAGTCTTAAGATCTCATTTTCAAAATTAATTTAATAAAATTTTAAAATGCAACATAATTTTTTATTATATAAAGTGTGGTTAAATTTTAAGGGCCGATGTTGAATGTGAACCACACCTAATGGTCAAGTGTTTTTCTACATTTAATTTGATATTTCTCAATTTCAGACTAATTCAATTTGAACCAAGGAAAGATACGCAAGCGAGCAACGCGTTAAAGTTATTCAGGCTTTGGGCAACAGTGGATGATCAATTTTCGAAAAAAATCTTCTTCAGTGATGTGGCACATTTTCACCTCAGTGGATTCGTCAATGAGCAGAACTGCCGCATTTAGGCGAATGATAACACTAGTCAACAGTCAAAATGTACTCGGGATGCGATAATTTTTTCTGTGTAGATAACCTTGACATGAGCTCGAAAAACGCAATAAATTTTTTTTTTTTCGTTTGGTTTTTGTTTTTTTTTTTTTTTTTTTTAAATTTTAAAATTTTTTTTTTGGTTAATTTGTTTCGTCCGGCATAACTCGGGAACCACTAGCCCGATTTAATTGAATTAAATTTTAAAAAATTTAATATTACAATTCCCTTAATCTGTTCATATATTGTTTTCCTATACAAGCAACAGTTTCCAAGTTAAAAATGAATATATAAAGGAAAAAACTTATTTTTTGCCTAAAGATTTAAATTTTTGTTTTTTAAAAAATCCATAAAAAATCTAAAATGAAAAAAAAATGTCAAATCTTATTACTTTTACGTAAAGTCACATAACCTATGAGCAAAATGAGACAAAGATCATGAAAATCGATGCACGCGTTTCGCTTTTATTCGCAATTGAGTAAAGGTATGAATTTCAAAAATTTGTCACCCAACATATATTTTTGTCACCCAACAAATTTTAATTTTTTTTGTAATAAAAAAGAAAAAACCTCACCATAGACAAAGTTGTGCATATGTCGAGCAAATTTTTGAAATTCATACCTTTACTCAATTGCGAATAAAAGCGAAACGCGTGCATCGATTTTCATGATCTTTGTCTCATTTTGCTCATAGGTTATGTGACTTTACGCAAAAGTAATAAGATTTGACATTTTTTTTCATTTTGGATTTTTTATGGATTTTTTAAAAAAAAAAAATTTTAATCTTTAGGCAAAAAATAAGTTTTTTCCTTTATATATTCATTTTTAACTTGGAAACTGTTGCTTGTATAGGAAAACAATATATGAACAGATTAAGGGAATTGTAATTTTAAATTTTTTAAAATTTAATTCAATTAAATCGGGCTAGTGGTTCCCGAGTTATGCCGGACGAAACAAATTAACCAAAAAAAAATTTTTAAAATTTAAAAAAAAAAAAAAAACAAAAACCAAACGAAAAAAAAATTTTTTATTGCGTTTTTCGAGCTCATGTCAAGGTTATCTACACAGAAAAAATTATCGCATCCGGAGTACATGAAATTTTTTTCATTTTGTTGAGTAGTGTAATGGAAGAGTGATTGACGAAAAAACAATGTACCCACAAAGAGTGACTGTTTGGTGCTGTTTATGGGCTGGCGGCATCATCCGGTCAGGCAGTTACTGTGAATGGTGTTCGCTATCGTGAGATGTTAACGAACTTTTTATGGCCAGAATTGGAAGATATGGATGTGGACGATATGTGTTTTAAACAGGACGGTGCCACTTGCCAAACAGCTAACGAAAAAATGGCTCTTTTGTGCGACAAATTCACTGGCCGTGTTATCTCACGTCGTGGCGATGTTAATTGGCCGCCAAGATCTTGTGATTTGACACCGTTGGACTTCTTTCTTTAGGGTTATTTAAAAGAAAAGGTGTACGTCGATAAGCCAGCAACAATTCAAGAGATAAAGGATGAAATAATTCGGCATATTAACTGCATAGAATCTCAATTATGCCTCAGCGACATCGAAAATTTGGACCATCGGTTGGAGGTGTGCCGCCGAGGTCGCGTCGGATATTTTGTTCCATACATAATTGAACTGTACCAGTATTATTATAATAGAAAGAAATGACAATAATTTCCTAACTAGTTTGTGTTTTATTCAAAATCAACATCGGCCGTTTAAATTCAACCACCCTTTACTTTGTAACTTGTGTTTTTGTTTCAACTGCAGCTTGTAAAGGGTAGAAATAAAACGCACATAATTTAATCTTATGGTCAAGAATTTAGCTTTATTATAATGAAAAGGATTCCCCTTTCTTTTTAAATAATTTCAGACAAGTGACAGCCTAAGTTGGTTCGAATAAATTCCAATCGTGAGGCCCAATTTTTGACCACTTTTTGCAGCATTTGGGGCCGTATGTCAGTGGTAACGAGCCGAATATTCTCTTTCAAGGTGTCAATCGTGTCGGGCTTATCTGCGTAGACAAGCGACTTCACATAAGTCCAAAAGAAATAGTGCAGCGGTGTTAAATCGCACGATCTTGGAGGCCACGCCACAGGCCTACGACGCGAAATAATGCGTTCACCAAAAGTTTTCTTCAATAAATTTATTGTTTCGTTGGCTGTATGGCATGTAACGCCGTCTCGTTGGTACCAAAGGTCGTCCACATCAACATCCTCCAATTCAGGCACGAAAAAGTCATTAATAAAGGCTCTAAAGCGTTCTCCATTGACTTTAATATTATGGCCGGCTTCATTTTTGAAGAAATATGGGCCAATGATTCCCTCTGCCTATAGAGCACACCAAACAGTAACTTTTTGATGATGTAACGTCGTCTCAACAATGGCTTGTGGATTTTCATTACTCCAAATGCTACAATTCGGGTTATTGCAACCAAAGTGAGCTTCATCACTGAACAAAATTTTCTTGTAAAACTCAGGATCGGTGACCATCTCATTTCGGGCCCATTCACCGAACGTTTGATGGTCATTCGGCTTCAATTCTTGCAAGAGTTGGATTTTGTACGCCCGAAAACTAAACTCCTTACGCAAAATCTTCCATAAAGTGGATGGGCACATCTTCAAATTGTTGATGTACTCATTCGGTTCTTTTCCAATACTCTGCTTCACAGCAGTAATAGCGCGTTGGGTTCGCACTGTACAGCGTCTCTGATGATGCGCGTTATCCAACGGTGCGAAACCGATCCATGGTTGCTCAAATTACCGACTTTGCTGGGAGATTATGTCGACCGAATATGGACCATCAGATCGTGGAAATCGTGGAAGTTTATTACCAAAATAATCGTTCGGTTCGAGCGACGCATCGCGTACCATGCCTTCGGTTCGAGCGACGCATCGTTCGGTTCGAGCGATGCATCGCGTACCATGTGTCGCTCGAACCGAACGATTATTTTGGTAATAGACTTCCACGATTTGCAAACTTTTTGCCGGAGTTAGTTAATTTATAATAAATTGGCAAACTAAATTGAGCATAAATCAAGTGACAGCTGTTAAAAAAAACTCCGATTAAAGTGTAGCCAGATTGAAAACCACGCGTCTAAATGGAGCACCCGTTACTATAATTGATGTATTTAAAAATGAATAAATTCATACATCACGCAAAGTTAATTAACATGGTTTGTGTTTTTGTCTTATGCGAAAATTTCAGGCAATCCCGGAAAATGCAAAAACTTTATCCGGTTTCCAGGGAAGTGGAAATGACCGGGAAAAGGAAAACTTTACTCTACAGTTTGGCTCCTCTTACATTAAGGCGATAGCCTAAAAATCCAAATGATTTAGCGAAATATCTAAAAATTACTTATTCTTAGAAGTACTCTTTCCGAGTTAGCCAATTGCATTCTTGTTTTACACTATCGTATAAACCTACTTAGAGGTGGCATTCCAAAAGCGTGCAATACGATACACAGTCGGAGACTTTAAAAAGAATCGGTAGAATGTGGAAGAATGGGTTGGGGACAGTAGTGCACGTCTCGGGGAAGTATTGAAAACAAAAGTTAGGTATCACATGAAGAACATATTGTAGGAGATAATATTTTTTTTTTAATTAAAGATAAATCGCCTGCAGTTCTCTGGTTATTTCAGCATTTGCAAAATCTATATGTCCCATATCGGCCAAACAATTTTGCCTAAATAAAAAGTTACTACGATCTTTCATTGATTCATTTGTCGAAGGAGGCACATTTTCACTTAAAAACTATTGGCCAATCAAAAATCATTCCACAAACACTGAGTAACTTTGGCAAATGCACTGAAATACATCTTTTGTTCGCCCGAAAGCATGCATATTGTTATAATTTTTGTTTTGTTCTTTTCATCTCCTGGTTTCATTCCATTTGATATGATTCGTTTTGTTCGGCATTTATGTACTTTCCACTTTTCTATCCGTAAATCAAAAACTTCCAGGGTTTGGTTTACTTACTTTTCTTCATTTATTAGAAATGTATACAATTACATTCAATTATTGAAATATTTATCCAACAAGATTTTCGATTTGTTCGGTACGTCGATATATAAGTAGCAGAACAAGATAAAGTTTTGCTGCCGAGAATGAATGCATGTTGTTTTTTGCAGTTTTTTTGTAACTGGTTGAATTTGGAAATAACTTTTCACACCGAAGTGAATGCAATATTTTTTGGTATACCCTACAGCACACTGTGGTACAGGGTATTGTGACTTAGTACTGATATTTGCAACGCCTTTAAGGAATGGTGATCGACCGTATGTTAAGTATACTGAACATTATCTGATTCAATTCAGCGATGTCCGTTCGTCTGAGTGTCCCTCAAGTCCATTTTTAACACAAAATTTGATGCGAATTCTTTGATCTATTTTTCCACAGCAAAAAAAATCGCCAAACAAGCAAAAAATCCCTAACTGTTATGTCTCTCACAAACAAACTCAACTAAGATCATATGTTCGAGACAAGTGTCGCTTATCAAATACTCGTAGCCCGAAAATTTAAACGTTTCACATTTTCTTCTGAAAAAACCTAGTACATCTAAATTCGGTCAATAATTTTATATTTGATATTAGGTTATTCCCGATTTCAGAACTTACAACTGGACCACATCGGTTCGTATGTTGGTATTGCCCCAATACTAGGTCCTTCTAGATTCTATAATCTGCAGCTTTATTACCAGGATTTTCCATCAGATTCGTAACAAATTACACATGAAGCGTTACGGTCAACCAACACCGATGTCCTGTAACCTTAGCCCATATCGTTCCGCGTTTTTCGACTAGCCTCCACTCAAAAGTACTTTCGATTTAGGATCCTGAAACTTTTGAGCGAAAAATTTTACCCAATCACGCTAAAACTTTGTATGGTACGTTAAGAGCGACAAAAAATTAATTCTAACTTATTAAGTCCGATCATACTAAAGTTCCAGACAGAGGTGCTTAGTCCTTAAAATGAAAGACTGGTGTTGGGTATCTCATAGTCGGCCACGCCTGACAATAACTTTTTTTTATTTGTTATTGTGTGTAAAATTGGTAAAATATTTGCTTTTTTATTAAAGACAAAAGTACAGGGTGGGCCAAAGTTGCATTGGGGTTTAAACATTTAATCATTTTTTTCAGATTATATAGGGTGATCCATCTACAGGTATTTTTTCAGCACAAAAAAAATATATTAAAATTCAAATCAAGTGAGGAATCTTTATTGGTAATTTGAAAGGACATTTTATGGCATTTATTTTTTGAAAATAATTACCTTCAAATGTTGGCAACAGTATTATGGAAATGAGCGTTCGGTGAGAAACGGGAAGATCCACTGTTTTCGACCACAATTTTGTTCAGTGATGAGGCCCATTTCTGACTCTACGGCAAATTCAATAAATAAAATTGCCGCATTTGGGCTGAAGAGCAACAAGAAGAGGTTCAAGAGGTGCAATTAGACCCACGGTTTGGTGCGGTTTATAAGCTGGTGGAATAATTATTTTTTGAAAATTAATGATGGCCGGAACGTAACCGTGAATGGTGCTCGCTATCGCGCCATGGTATCGATCTTTATGCTATCTGAAAATGAAGCCCGCAATCTTGACGACGCTTGGTTTCAACAGGACGGTGCCACTTGCCAAACAGCTGCTCAAACAATGGATCTCTTGAGAGATCATTTCGAAATGCAGCTAATTGCACATTTTGGACATGTGATTTGGCCGCCTAGATTGAGTGAAATCACACCTTTAGACATTTTTCTTTGGGGTTACAAAAAGTCCAAAGTCAATGCTGTCAAACTAGCTACGATTCAGGTTTTGAAGGCCAACATTACGCGTGTCATTAAAGCCAAACCGGTCGAAATGCTGGAACGAGTCATCCAAAATGGGACCCACAGAATGGTAACCCTGAGGCGTAGTTGCGCCCAACGTTTAAAGGAAATTATATTCAAAAAAATAAATGCCATTAAATGTCCTTTCAAATTACCAATAAAGATTCCACACTTGATTTGAATTTTTATATTTCTTTAGTTCTAAAAAAATACCTCTAGATGGATCACCCTGTATAAATAACACTTGGAGAATAAATAATGGAGTGATTCACAACTGAACAAAGAACCAGCATAATAGAATTTTATTATTTAAATCATCGATCAATTATTTTAAGGCAAAGTGATGAATGATGAAGTTCATTTTCACTTGAATGGCTTGGTTAATAAGCAGAACTGTAGGTTCTGGCGTTCTGAAAATCCAAGAGTTATTCATAAACGCCAATTGCACCCCATAAGGTGTACAGCATGGTATGGGATCACACCGGCATATATCATTGGGTCTTACTTCTTCGAGAATGAAGATGGAAGTGCTGTAACCGTAAATGGATAGCGGTTAATGATAGATACTCTTTTACGTCCTGCTCTTGAAAACAGATCTGAGATGTGGTTTCAGCAGGACGGAGCCACTGCCCACACTGACCTAGACACAATGGCACTATAAAACAAATATTTGGAGAGCGAATAATATCCAGAAATTCGGAAATTACTTGGCCAGCGCGATCGCTAGATTTGTCAGTACCCGACTATTTTCTTTAAGGTTTTTTGATGCAGCGAGTATGTGTGAACAAGCCCGAGACAATCCTATAACTCAAGGCCAACATTTTTGCATACATACGAAGCTATAGCCACAAATTTTGAAAGATGTTACGGAAAATGCTCTTAAACGAGCCCATCATTGCAAAGCTGAAAACGGGGGTCATTTAAGTGACCTAATTTTTCATACTTAGTGTACAAAAATTCCATTTTGTTTATTACACTGTATGACAAATTTAAGCTTTTGGTTGCACACATGAAAAAAATTAGTATATTCTGAAAGAGGAGGAAAAAATAAAATACACGTGTATCCCACTTTTTCTGCATCAATTCGTTATATTTGCAAAAAATTTATGGATATGGACTTGTATGTTAATACAAAATATGTCTATATAAGTGGTTTTTAACCAAATATATATTCACATTTTTCGCGAAAATACGAATTGATCTAGAAAAACTGGGACACACGGGTAGTTTATTTTTCGACGTAGATTCCGAATATTTAGGTCTTCTTCATGTGTGCAAAAGCGTGTTGAACGGTGTTATATAACATGCGAAAAATATAATAAACGAAAAAGTTATTAAAGTTTTAACCCCATGGTAGCTTTTTGCCCACCCTGTATTTACTGTAGAATGTTTTTGAAACAGAGATTGCTAGAGAATATTCTCAGGCAACGTATGTATAATAATGGTGGCAATTGATTCTGATACAATTTGTCGTACTTAAAACTTTAAATATTTCAGACGACTTAACAAATTTTTTCATTTTAAATATATTTTTTCTAATTTTCTTGTTCCAACAGAATATAAGCCCAAGTCATTTAGATAAGTAGGACAACTGCTAGAGTCAGTGTTGCCAGAACGGATCTTTTGGAGCTTTTTTGCCACTTTTTTTGGACATTAGTACTTTTTTCAGAAAACGGTGCCAGGTGCTTTCTGGCACTTTTTGGCTTAAAAATCACTTTTTCTGCCACCTTTTCGCAGTACACAAAATGTATACATATATTCAATTACAACTGCTTACAGTGTTGTTGCCTGTTTATTTTGAACTGAATTCCGTGTTTGTAAAACTGTGCTTTAAACTTTTAAACTATGCGGACAATGATAGGAAAGCGAATTTGCAAAATTTGGGGCTACTTTAATTTACGTCGTATGGTACGTTAGCTAATTTTAGTTTATTTACTCTTAAAAGAAAATGTAATACTTTAAAAGTGAGGAAGTAACTAATTTTAAAATGTGTTAATACAATGTTTAACTGTTTCTGTTTACAGAATTTACAAAGTTGAACCAGAAACAACGGGTTAGCTACGATAAAAAAGTTTAGAATTTTTTTTTAAAAAAATCTTTGTAGGCTGTTGGCAACACTGGATAGAGCACGACAAAAAATTAAGCATTAGTAAAAAAGCTATAGTCAGATGTGGGCTGCTATATTATATCCTGCATTCCTGGCTGTTCCGAAAAGCCCAATAAACAAATGTATTTGGACCCAATTGACCCGGATTGTAGAACTTATGTGATATTTGTGTTTGTGAGGAAATTTCATTGTTTTTGGTAAAAATCGGTTGAACATAAGTATATGTGCAAGGGAAGTGTGCACGACTATCATGCCAGTAAAACTAGCCTCAAGAACATCTAGCTATTCAAGAGTATAGGAATTGAGTCATGCCCAGCTCACTGATTTAAAATGAGTTTACCCTTGTTCCCTATCCAGATGTTGCAGGACTTTCGTAAGTAGAGGGTGGACCAACTAGAACGCACTATATTAATTGTAAATAAACATAAAGTTTTCAGAGAGTTATCTTAATATTTCATTATTATGATAGAAGGATCTAGGGCAATTATGAGAAAAATAAAATATCGGCCTAATGCGTGTCACTGCTTTGGTAGCATATTTCTATCCCTCGGTCCATATTTTCAATGACTGAGAGACATTTTGGTGGTCCAATTTCGGTAATGTGCCGAATTATCTTATCCTTAAGTTCTTGAATTAATCTTGGCGTATTGAGGAATACTTTTGCTTTTAAATATCCCCAAAGAAAGAAGTCCAACAGTGTCAAATAACTTGATCGTGGCGGCCAATTAACATCGTCATGACGTGAGTTAACACGGTCATTGAATTTCTCGCATAAAAGAGCCATTGTTTCGTTGGCTGTGTGTCAAGTGGCCCCTTCCTGTTGGAACCACATATCATCCAGATCCATACCTTTAATTTCTGGTCACAAGAAGTCTGTTATCATCTCGCGATAGCTAACAACATTCACGGTAACTGCTTGGTCGTGCTCATTTTCGAAGAAGTACGGCTCGATGACAGAACGAACTGGGCAAGCATGCATAGGTGTTTCCACATTTCCTACAGACCCGGTTTGCTGAAATTTGCGCACAATGCTCCCGATTGTGGAAAACTTTAGTCGATTATGCTGACCAAAAAATCAGGAACTGCACGATTTGCATTTGATTTGAAAGCCTTTTTCGTAATAAGCTTCAAAAATCTTAACGCGCTGCTCAATTGTGTACCTTTCCTTGGTTGAATTTGTCAAACACTTTAACTTGAAATGTCAACTTAAGTTGGTAAAAAACTTAACATTTAAGTGTGACTCACAATTAACATCGTGCATCGTGCAGGTCAATACATTTTTTTAAATAAAAAAATCCATCTCGATTATTTGATTACTTACACTCATTTGCATTTCAGCTAACGCGCTACATAACTTAACATTAATTTTGTTATAACGAAATTTTCCACTAAAACTCCAGAACAAAACCAAAACGAAAAAGAAGTTAGAGGAAAAAAATCAAAGTAAAAAAAAAAGAAAATAAAAGAAATGCCAAAAAATGCGGCAGCAATATGAAGAATATATGAAGCCCGCAAATAAACCGAAACATATACACATAGATTTGCACACACACACACATTTATACACTTGCATCCATCCAGCCAAAATCTAACTAAATTTGAAATGGAAGAAGAAGAAATGGCAGGAGGAAGAAGAAGAAAACGGACAACAGCAACAACAAGGACAACAAAACAGATTTGTAACATGTTGGCGTCTCAAAACTTTTTCAAACATGACATTAAATGTTACTGCATGTCTGCTTAAAAATGTATACCCAATACCCGAAAAAATATATATTCCGTATTTTTCCAGAGGTGAAACTTGCGGATAAAAATGTTCTGCGCAAACACACTCACATACACGCTCGTCTCAGGCACGCTCCAGACGAATATGTGAGCTCTGTGAGCGCTGAAGGATAACTAAGAAGAAAAGTGCATAGACACTTACTCGTACATACATGCATATCCGGAGATGTATGTATGCCACAAACATACATACAGACATGTGCAAAAAGGGATTTCTAGCGAAGAGTGATGCAATCTTTACAATGGAAAATATTATTAAAAAATAAATAAAGTCGTTGTTATGTTCGACCAGGTAACATCCATATTGAAAGTCCCAAAAATCTCTTGTTTTGATCTGGAAAAGAATAGACTCTATGGCCCATGATTCACTACAAATCTAAAAATCCATAATTGAATTCGTAGTAAAATTTGTTTTAATTTATGTGGGCCTTTATAGGTTGATTCATTCACGACATTTATTCTTTAATTGTAGCGAGCCCTGCTGGAGGACACAACCCGAGAGTGTTCGAAATTTTGTTGCAAAGTGATATTTTAAAGCGTACAGGGCATCAAAACAGGAAGTGAGCTAGGCTTTGAGTGGTTGCCAAATAAACCGAAAATATGGAATATACAGGGTGATTCATTCACTACTGCTCAACTTTCACCAGCGTATTCCTTCATTAAAATATGAATGTCTACGACCATGTCCGAAAATGCAAAAGGCGAAATGGCAGCGGTTTAAAAAATTTTGGAAAAAAATTTTCTGTTCAATGTGTAAAAGCAACAGACCGAAATAAAACAAACGAGCTAAACAATTTTGTGGTTTATAATAAAAACGTGACTAAAATATTAGTCGTATAGATAAAAGCTTTTGTCAAAAAGACAATAAAAGTATAAATTTAAAAAGTAAATATAATCGAATGTTGGCTTTTTCTTAGACGTAAATAATCCATCACATCACTCTGAGACACACCCTTTATTTATACGAAAGGGAAATGAAAGAAATGTGAAAACTGCTTACACTCCTTATTCTATACAAGGAAACTAAGTTTGGGAGAAAAAAAAGTGAATAAATGAAACAAAAAAATTCTGAGGTGTATGCGTTTTTTTTCTATGTGAATACGTTGTTGTTCCTACGGGCCAAGTTTTATCATGCTACCGAAGTCAGCCATCAACCAACTAAGGACTAAAGCTAACGAGGAGGTGGACAGGACAGAGAAAGAACCAAAAGATATTGCAGTTGTAGTTTTAACATAATACTTGATGTCGCATTTGTTACGGCAGTTTTTCTGTGTGGCGGAAGTAAATGACGCAAACACTACATGATGGCAACGAAAAACTTTCATTTCATCCTTAACGCCGCCACCCGTTCCGAGCTCTGGCCAGGGATCTTAAGATTGAAATGATGGTTGCGTGAATAGTTGCTTCGTTGGTCGGATGGTCGGTTGGTTGAGTGCCTCTTGTAGCCAGGATAAATGTATGTTTGGTTGGTTCTGTGGCCAGGTTTGCTTTTGTGGCTCATTTTTAAAGCAGACATTGCATGCATCTTCCAATTTTGAGCTTCTCAAAGGAATTTATATTATGGTCATTGTTTCATTATTGATGAAAACCGATTTGTGATTTCCTTGGGTCCTTGGGGGAGGGAAACAAATAGAAAATTAATAAAAATAGAAACTTTGGCGGATGTTTTAAAGGATAATTTCCCAGTGGGTAGTATATTTATATCTAAAAACAATAGGTGGTGCTGAATTTCTGTAAGAGAGTCAGAATATGACTCTCTCCATTTTCGCCATCTGCAATCAGAGGACAGATTTATTGTCACAACAGGATAATTGTGACTGCCGTATATTTAAATTGAAAATACTTGGGAATCTCTGCTTTTAAGAAAAAGTAAAATAAGTTACATTCGGAGGCTGGGTTGAGTTTTAAATATCCTATATTACTTAGAATATCAAGGACTTGAAAAAATTCATTGTTTCCGCGTATCCATTTGCATTTTGTTTTATTTTGCCAGTTATCCTCCAATGAGTAATCCATCTTGTCCCGAAATAATGGTTAATCTTAAAATGTTCATATTTGGAGACGTGAGGAAATTTCTGTGATTGAAGCAAAGAAATATTTTGGCAAAAAGTCTCTCTTCGAAACTTCCTACAGAAAGACTAGAAGTTATACACTAACAAAAAAATTTTCCAAATGAACCCCTTAAAAACGTATTTGGCATTATTTCGACTTAAAGTTCTCATAAAACGATGCGCAAATACGATTGAGATCGCAACAGATCGCCAACAGTTTTATACGTACTGATATGGCTGCTAACATTTAAAGTAAAACATAACAGGGCTGTGAACAAATCGAGTTTATGGGTATATTGTAATTTTTTACTTTCATAGATACAGGGTGATCCATTTTCGACTGGACAAATTTCACCAGCGTATTCCTTGGCTCAATTCATGAAAATATGTCCATCTACGACCATGTCCGAAAATACAAGGGGAGAAATTGCAGCGGATTGAAAATGTTCGGATTGGTATTGCAGGGTACTAGGGTAAAATTGCTCTAAACCAGTGGTCGGATTTTTTTTTATCTCTTAACTTTCCAAAATGACTTAAATAAAGCCCAGAGGTCCTAGCATTTGATAGTTATTACTATTTGACTGAAACGCAAAGAATTGTTTTGTGTTAATTAACAAAAACAATAAAATGAGTGCTTGTATTCCACAAAAAAAAATTTGGCATTCAAGTCAAAAAGTCATAACTTTGGTAGGACCTCTGGGCTTCGTTAAGGTAATTTTGTAAAGGTAAGAGGTAGGGCTTCGACCACTGGTTTAGAACTTAGCAATTTTCCCTAGTATCCTCCGACCAATCCAATCCGAAATTTTTTAAACCGCTGCCATTTGTAAGGGACATTTTCGGTCATAGTCGTAGATGGACATATTTTCATGAAATTAGCCAAGGAGCAATTTTCCCTAGTGTCCTCCGACCACCAATCCGAAAATTTTTAAACCGCTGCCATTTGTAAGGGACATTTTCGGTCATAGTCGTAGATGGACATATTTTCATGAAATTAGCCAAGGAGTACGCTGGTAAAATATGTCCAGTCGTCAGTGAATCACCCTTAGGTGAAAATTTTCAATAAACACACAAACTCGATTTGCTCGAACGTTAGCGCGTACACACAGAGAACAGATTTGTTGCCAAAGAACCAAATTTTTTTCCAACCGAATGTTGGTGGTTGCACGTACTACAACCGAAACGAATGTTGATTGGGTACACAATATTCAGTAGAAGGAACTGATACTTTCGGTTGAAGAAAACAAGTATCGGTTATCCTAACAGACTAAGACGATTATTGGAACTAAATATGTACATGTTTTGGTTGTTGTTATAGATCGTTGCTTTTAAGTAGTTTTTGAAAAGATGTCATAATTTACCGACTTGCAATGGGCAACTGATCAGTAAAAAAATACGTCTTTGGATAAATGTTTTGATAAGCATTGCAGTTATGCCAAAATCAGAAAAGAATTATTATGATTTATAACAATATTTATTCTCAAATTTTGGGTGGCCGTAACTAGGGAAAACCCAAAAAAATGGTTGTTGTTTTGAATAATAAGGTGGTTCATCTACGGCAAAAATTCTGAGCGAATCTGAGGAATGTCGCTAAATAACAGTTAAGCCTGATTTTTTTGTTTTATTTTTATTTATTTTTTAATTAGAGTTCGTTAATTTATATGACAGTATCGTTTGGAAGCATTAACCGTCTAACACAAGAAACTTAAACTGTCGACCATTAGTTTTTATAAATTTTTTGGGGACTATAAAATATGTTTTCGTCGTAAAACAAGTTTTTGTTGTGACTAAAACCATTAAAATATTATAGGTTTTATATGTTGATATTGGAATAACTAACATTATGTTACAACAGCCAACTAACCAGGGTCTGGTCACAACGAAGAACTAATCTGTTGACTCCACCAATAAGTGGTACCAAACTAGCATGTACATTACAATTGGTTGGTTGCCATAACCGCCAGTTGTCGCAAACAATAGTTGAACTGAATTTGGTTTGTATAACTGCTTTATTGGCTGTAAATATTGTGTTTTGGTTGTAGCAATACTATGGAATGTTGGTTATTGCAACAGAAATTCGGTTTATTCAACCGATTTCTTGTAGTTCGGAAATTATTTTTTCTCTGTGTGTAAGAATCCAAAAAAACGGCTCCTATAGTCACTACGAACAATCAATACTAAATATAGACATGTGGGTTACATAAATTTAAGCAAGTTTCACTACGAATTCGGATTAAGTTTGAAGATTTGTCTGATATTAAAGCTAAGAGTCATTGTCCCTAGGGTCTAGAAAAGCTTTCAATTGTTATTAAAGACATATGGACAGTCAAATTAAATGTCACTGCGAATGGGTAAATGGATTTATTTTAAAGATTAAACTGTGATTCGGCTAGGATTCATTGACACAGAAGGCCCAAAAAAGACATCTACCAAAACACCATACGGACGAAACATATGATAACTCCCAGCGTACAGTGCACATAAGTTTGTGATTTTCATACACAGGGCGGGCCAAAAGTTGCCATGGGGTTTAAAAATTTTAACTTTTTCTTTTATTTATTTTTTTTATTTGTTTTTCATATTATATAAATAACACTTGAAGAATAAATAATGGGGAGATTCACAACTGAACAAAGAACCAGATTAAAAGAATTTTATTACTTGAATCAGCGATCAATTATTTTAACACAAACGCAAGAGTGATGAAGCTTATTTTCATTTGAATGACTTTGTTATAAGCAGAACTGTAGGTCCTGGGGTTCTGAAAATACTAGAGGCATCCATCAACGCCAATTGCTCCCCATAAGGTGTACAGTATGGTGGGGGATCACATCTTCAAATATCATTGGGCCTTACTTCTTCGAGAATAAAGATGGAAGTGCTGTAACCTTAAGTGGAGCGCGGTATTGGTTTATGGTAGACTCTTTTTTACGCCCTGCTCTTGAAAACAGTCCTGAGATGTGGTTTCAGCATAACGGAGCCACTTCCCACACTGCGCGAGACACAATAGCTCCTTTAAATCAAACTTTTGGAGAACGAATAATTTCCAGAAATTCGGAAATTATTTGGCCAGCGCCATCGCCAGATTTGTCGGCACCCGAATATTTTCTCTGGGGTTATTTGAAGGAGCGAGTATATGTAAACAAGCCCGAGACAATCCTTCAACTCAAGGCCAACATTGTTGCAAAAATTCCAACGCTACAGCCACAACTTTTGAAAGATGTTATGGAAAATGCTCTAAAACGAGCCAATCATTGCGAAGCTGAAAACGGCGGTCATTTAAGTGACATTATTTTTCATACTTATGGTAAAAAAAAATTATATTCGATATAATATATAATCTGAGAAAAAAATAAAAAAAAATTAATAAAAAATTAAGTTATTAAAGTAACTTTTGGCCCACCCTGTATATGTGTGAGTTTTATCGAAATCTGAAGGTATATTTTTCAATTTATGGCGTATGTCTTTAGTCCAAAAAACTCACTTCTGCTAGATTTCATAAAAAACGAATAACAATTGTGGCCTGGCTTTTGCATACAAGCTTTAAATGGAAGGGCGGGCAGACAGATATCGTTAAATCGAATCAGCAGTTGCTTATAACTCGATCGGTTTAGTTAAAGTTGAGCCTAGCTCAGAAATTTTTGGTAGGTACAAACATTTGCCTAACTAAACTCAGTTATAATAACCTTATCTACAGAGTGGTGCAGAGTATACTTATAGATACATTAAAGACGGAGTCAATATGAACGCTCTTAGAATGCACTGAAAATACTCTGCACAAAAAACAGGGACATTTAAAATTCGATAGTCATAACTATGACCCTTTTGCGAACCATAAAAGATCGCTCTGAATAAGGAGATAACTTCACAGGACAAATTACTCGTGTCGACATTATATCGAAAGATTTCATAACATATCAAACCAGCGCCTTTTTGAACGGTCAAAACGTAGAATTGATGGGTCATCGGCCGTACAGCCCTGACTTGGCACCCAAATGACTTTTTTTTGTATCCGCACAGCAAGAAAAAAATGCGTGATCAACTATTTTCGTCGCCAGAAGATGCTGTTGAAGCGTTCAAGAACCATGATTTGGAGATGTCTCACTCGGAGTGGAAAAAGTGCTTCGACAATTGGTTTGAGCGCATGCAAAAGTCATGCTGGAGAATACTTTGAAAAACGATAAAACTATTTTTGGCAAGAAATATATGTGAAGCTCAAAATAGAAAGGGACCTAAGGTTACAAACCAGTTTTGTTCAGCAGAACTATTTCAAAGATTAGGTCCCTTTCTATTTGCGCTTAGAATCGTCGACTTCACTTTTATAAAACGCGCATATCTCTGGAAGGGAACACTTTTGGGGCATGGGATCGGTCTCATTCGATGCTCAGATGTTGTCCACATCAACAAAAAAAAGTAAAAAGTTTATGAAATGTTTTGTTCAGGAGAGCCATTTTAAAGATTAGGTCCCTTTCTATTTGCGCTTAGAATCGTCGACTTCACTTTCATAAAACGCGCATATCTCTGGGAGGGAACACTTTTGGGGCATGGGATCGGTCTCATTCGATGCTCAGATGTTGTCCACATCAAAAAAAGAAACAAAATGAAAATTGATTTTTATACCCCTAGGTCCGTTTCTCTATGCGCTGTCACATATATAGCAGCCCTCGTATGAATCATATCTCATCCAAACCGTACAATTGGATATTATTATTACCATATAAGATGCGACCTGGCCAAACTATTGTTAAAGCAAAGATTTGCATTTAAGTTTAGTGAGATGATTTTTGTTTGGAATAATTTGCGTCTCAATCTACTGGGACCATTTCCCTTCATAATTTTTTCAGACAAAATAAAGCCAAGGGTTTTTTTTCTGTTTTGTGTAATTCTTGTTTTATTTCGTTCCCTATTGGCCTGACATAAATTATTCGATTTGTCTGGTAGTCGAGAAACCTTTCCCTTCGATGTCTACATTATCTTATCAGAATCATACTCGTATCACTCCCGTGTTGGCCCTGGAGCAGCCGCATTCCTTTTGCACACTGCAGCAGGGTGTTAAGAATGTAATCTCTATCCAAAATTACAGCGCTCTCCAATTTCAAAACACCCAGAGTTCCCTTTCTACCGTCATGGACGAGACGTACAAGCATTTCTGGCAGCAGCCAGTAACAGCCAAGACCTCCTCTGGCCATCCTCTTTGACGCGAAGTGATAGGAGTGTTAGTACCTGAAAATCCAAAAGCTACGTTGTATTGTGCTACTTTGAGCTGGTGGATATCGTCCACCCCAACCGGTGATATCGTTTTACTAACTACTGTTGTAGCTTCTTGGTGTTGGTCCAGGACTCTGGTGCAGTTGTTGCTGTTGTCCATTTCTTTAAGGTGTTGTTAGAAAATTTGTTTCATTCTTTCTTGTTTCTGCGTTGTCGTGCCTTTTTTCCGCTTAACAGACTAGTTTGGATTGTTGCTGTTGCTGGCGGTTTCGTCCTTTTTCCCTTAGCTTTAGTGCTGCAAATCTTTTTTTATTTGCGAAATTCTTTAACAAACAATGGAAAACAAAATACTTTTACAATACACAATACCAGACACATTTTATTCTTATGGAGCGCCGTTTCCAGAATGTTTTTCGGATCGTCTTTTTTGTTTGTTGTTGGCGGCTGCTGTTGTTGTTGTAGTCTTGCATTTCTGTTTTGAAATTTTTCGCATTGTGTTGCGAGGACTGCTTCTGTTTTCATTTATTTTTTTTTCTTTTTGTCAGTAAGGACTTTTGGGGGTGTTGGCGGGCGTTATGTGTTAGGAGGTGGAACAAATTAAGTAAAAATGTTGGAAAATCACTAAATTGAAGTTCTAAGAGTTGTACTGTAACAAAATGGGATTGGTAGTGCTGGAACAGCGGGGGCGGTTACCCGGGCAGCGAAGGGAATACATATGCACTTTATATGTTTTTGTAGGACATAACACAAAATGACTTTTAGCAGTGGAAAGTTTGTTTCGTTTTTTTTTTTCAGAAAAATAAAATAAAAATAAAATTTAAGCAGTGCGAGTAGGTGGAGCATTTCATTATTGATGAAAACTGATTTGTGATTTCCTTGGGTCCTTGGGGGAGGGAAACAAATAGAAAATTAATAAAAATAGAAACTTTTGCGGATGTTTTAAAGGATAATTTCCCAGTGGGTAGTATATTTGTATCTAAAAACAATAGGTGGTGCTGAATTTCTGTCAGAATAGGACTCTCTTATGGCCATTTTGCCATCTGCAATCAGAGGACAGGTTTATTTTAACAGAAGAATAATTGTGACTGCCGTATATTTGACGAGAATTAAAAACATCGGTTGAATTGGCAATACGTTGGAACCTCTGCTTTAAGAACAAGTAAAATAAGCTACATTTGAAGGCTGGGCCGAATTTTTAATATGCCATTTTACTTAGAAAAGGTGAAATTCTTTGATAAAGTTAATAAAGTTAGAACTTGAAAAAATTCATTGTTTGCCTTTTGTTTTATGTTGCAAGTTTTCCTCTAAAGAGCAATCCATCAATTCCCCAAATAAGGCTTAATCTTAAAATGTTCATATTTGGAGACGTGAGGAAATTTCAGTGATTGAAGCAAAGAAATATTTTGGCAAAAAACTTCCTACAGAAATATTAGAAGTTATACACTAACAAAAAAAATGTTTCCAAATGAACCTCTTAAAAACGTATTGGGGATTATTTAGACTTAAAGTTCTCATAAAACGATGCGCAAATACGATTGAGATCGCAACAGATCGCCAACAGTTTTATACGTACTGATATGGCTGCTAACATTTAAAGTAAAACATAACAGGGCTGTGAACAAATCGAGTTTATGGGTATATTGTAAATTTTTACTTCCATAGATACAGGGTGATCCATTTTCGACAGGACAAATTTCACCAGCGTATTCCTTGGCACATTTCATGAAAATATGTCCATCTACGACCATGTCCGAAAAGGTGGAGCATTCTAACATGGACAGGGTATTTCAAATACAAGTTTCGTTTTAAAATTTAATAATTTAAAAAAAATAACAAAAATTAAGATTTTCGGTTTATTTGAAAGAGCAAACATTCGCATTACCGGAGAAGGGAGTGTATACTTTATTTCTCATTTCGTTGGTATCATCTAGAATAATTGATCGCAGCCCATACTCGTATTAGGTATGTACGTTATTGATCGTCATATTTATTTTAGATGATCTAGACATGCTTATCGTACGTCCGTTCATAATTTTTTTTGGAACGGTTATATATAGACAGAGAAAAAAATAGTTGGAAATCGGTTGGAACTGCAATGATGCTGATGCAAAAGAAAAATGTCGGTTGCTATCGCCAACTCTTTATAGTCGCAATAGATATTCGGTTGAAAACACAATATGATGATAAATATCATTATCGTACTGTATTCAAATTTATGATCGGTCATACCAATGAAACGATAAAAAGGTACTCGTATTTAGTTGCCCCAACTGGTGGTTGTGGCAACCAAAAGTTTTGCTAACATTTTGTTGTTGTAACCAATTACACAGTGTAACAAAAAAGAATTAAGTCATAATACCTGGGAAGTGATATTATTTTTCTTGTATATCTTGCTGAGTACAACAAAAAACCGGTTTTTAAATTTCCCAAACACCTCCAAAATCTGGAGTTACGGGTAAAAAACCGGTTTTTCGGATCTTACGCAATTATATGCCAGTATCTTGGTTGAATATCAACCGATTTTGAGGCCTTTCGAATGATGTATACATTTTTAAAATCACACTGAAAGAAATCCGTGCATTTTTCCTGTAAACTCTTTTTTTTTTAAATTTTTGTAATTTTTTAACTTTGGATGCGTTTTTACACAGAATTTTTTAAAAATGAAGCTAACAATTTTAATGAGAGTGTTCTTACAAATACAACTCGGTGTCGTTTTTAAAATCCCGGTAGAAACTGAATGAGTTACTCAACTTTTATAAAAACAACATTTTTGAAAACATGCAATTATTGGCAAAACGAGTACTACTTAGAAATGTTTGTTTGATCGTTTTCTTCTTTATTGAACATCATCGGTATCCCGTTTAAGTGACCAGCAATATTCGGAAATCATTTTTATTGTATCTTTTCCTTCAAAACGTTTTTCCATTGTAATTATTTCTTGATGAATGTGTTCGTTTTGTTCATCACTGAACTGGCCCAGGTTTTTTGGGAAGAAGTCTAGATGTGGATGGAGGAAATGAATTTTAATTCACATTTTGCAGCCCATTTCACCATACGCACTCAAAAATTCATCAACAATCGCGACATAGTTGTCGCTTCTGTGATTACCAAGAAAGTTATCACATAGTGCAACAAAACTCAACAGAACTGAGCTTGTTGATAAAATTATCATCTCTCATAACTTTACGAATTTAAGGTCCAATGAATATACCTGAAATTCATTAGATCTGTGAAGAAATTAATACTTTCTTCAATTTTGGCTTCTCTTAATTTTGGGAACACCGCTCTAAGTTTTTACTGCCTATTAGATATGTGTCACGAGATGGCCATACCTCGCGATCGTAGCGATCTGGTGCACGACTATCCCATTCACAATGATAACATGGATATTTTGTGTAACCACCTAGCATACCAAATAAAATTATCAAAATCTTTAAATCAGCGACTACTTTCCATGTCATAGTTGACTAATGGCTGTATTTGGTTCATAATTTCATACGTTTCTTTTGTACTAGTCGCATATGCGATTGGAACAGATGGTAACAGATTTTTGTTATGCAGTAAAACAGCTTTCAAGCCTAGAAATAGCATTACGAATTTTATATAAAAAAATTAAAAATCTATTAAAAACCAATATGTTTGTTGAATACGTAGTTTTACATGAACCGTAAATGAAAAGTCGACATTCGTCTGCCTTATAATTTTGACTTAATGCCGAATAAAGATTGGGTACATCAGCGCAATATATGAAATTACTGTCATTTTCACCAGTCTTAAAACTTTCTTCAAAAACCAATGTCCGGTCACTTCTTCTACAGAAAGTTACACGAAAATCTTCTTCCAACAAATTCCACTGCCTTGATCGCAACCCAAGGATGTCAGTCTGTCGTTTTGACAAACTTAAATCGCGAACGAGATCGCAGAAATCTGCATTTGAAACAAAATTTCGCTCCCTTGTAGATTTGGATGGAAGGTACTCTTCTTCCACCAAATATTTTTCAGCTTCAAAACCACATATGCTCGTTGTCGCAACTTTATCATTACCAGATACTGGTTTTGTAACACTTACAACATTTGCGTACTTTACATTTTTGCGGGTTTAAAAAGTGTGCCCGGAAATATTTGTTTCACAAAAGTAGCAATCATCTGGTTTATGCCAGAGCTGATGATGCCAAGTCATAGGCGTAGAAAAGGGCAAAGAAATTGAAAGTTGAACTTTGTATTTTTTTTAATGTTTTACAGCCATTTTGACAAACAAATTCTGGCTCATACCAGCGACTGAATTTGTAAAAACGATTGAAGTAATAAATCAAACAAAAAAAATGAACAAAAACTAAAACAATATGTTTACATGACAAACGGGATACTGAGATATTCAATAAAAAAACGGTCAAGCAAATATTTCTGAGTAGTTTGGCCAAAAATTGTATTTTTTTCAAAAAAAATTGTTTTAATAGAAGTTGAATAACTTAGTTTCTAATGGATTTTTAAAAATGACACCGAATTGTATTTGTAAGAACACTCTTTTTATTATTCAGTTCATAAAACGTTCGCTTTCTATTAAAAAAATTCTGTGTAAAAACGCATCAAAATCGGCTGATATTCATTCAAGTTACAGACATATAAGTTCGTAAGATCCGAAAACCCGGTTTTTACCCGTAACTCTAGATTTTGGAGGTGTTTGGGAAATTTCAAAACCGGTTTCTTGTTGTACTCAGCAAGATCTACGAGAAAAATAATATCAATTCCCAGGTATTTTTTCTCTGTCACAATGTGTTATTAGTGATGACCATATCCAAACACAAGTTGTTAAATGGATTTTTCTTAATTTAGATAATTCGATTTTTGCTGACTTTAGGCCAATCGATTAACCATATTTTTTCCATTAAATACGAGTATCATCCATCATCTTTTCCATTTCTTCCTTGTCATGACCCTACGAGTACTTTAAGAACTTCAATTGTGTAAGCAAACAGTATTTCGCCTCTGACTTAATTTTTGTTTTCGTTGAACGAGTGTGGACTTTGGAACTCGGTTGTGAGAACGAATCTGTTCTATGTGTGTTGTTTAAGCAATTTAAGCAAAAGTCGACTTTTTGAGTTTTTCAAAAACCAAAAATTCGATTTTTCGACCTTTTCAACATTTAAAGTTGATTTAAATCGAAATTTGTATGTGTATGAAATATGTTTAATACCCATCACCGAAGCGTTTCCCAAATTTGTCATTCCGTTTGCAACACCAAGAAATATTGTTCGGAGTCCATGTTTGTCCATCCGTCCGTCCAAGTGTCTCTTGAAAACACAATAGCGGTCAAACGTATTAACCTAGGGTCCTGAAATTTTGCATGATATGGCTTTTGGTCATAAGACGTTTATTATTTTTTGAAGGTACACAATTTTATGTATTTGCTCAACAAATTATAATTTTTTGTAGAATGAATATGGCTTCAATGTGTAATGTTAGCTGGGACGCAGTAAATACCACAAAAATCGGCATAGTTGCTGGACTATTCGGTTCATGTGGCCCAAAAAACTCCCACATAGTCAAAACGGGCGATTAATAATCAATATGGACATATGAGTACTCAAATTAAAGCAAAGTTTGCTACCAACACATATATAGAATAATTTTTAAGTTTTGGCAGGGATTAGAAGATGGCGTTTTCTGCAGCATTTTCTAAAAAGGCCAGTCTGCTAACTGTCAGTCTCTGAGGATGATATGATCGATGATCTTGCGTGGCTTTACTGCTGAGATGAGGACTTTTGCTTGTAGCAGATAAGATGAAGATGCACTTCGTCGGAATTGATAACTTTTCGGTCAAAATAATTGTCCATTGCAAGCTTTTAGGCTCATACCGAAAAGCGATTACGAAGCGCATGATCCAAAGCCTAGAATTGTTCAGTAAATTGGATCAGCACTGAGAAAAAATATGGCTTCTACAGGTCTCGGCAATAATAATATGTTCTCCAATAAAAATATGTACGTCACAACCATAGTATTGTTTTCTAAATTAAGTTCTGACAATAGAATGATTGCCGCAATATTAATAAATGTTAACAATAATACGATTACGTCAATCATATTGTATGATTGTAATTTTGTTTCAATTGAATATGCTTTTTAGAACAATGTTATTGTTACGGGTTTAAAGCAATAATAGCACTTTTATAAAAAAAATTTAAACAAACTGCTTTGGCTTTGTTTTACTGAAATATTTTTAATAAAAACGCTTACGTTTCAAACTGATTTTTTATTCTGTTAAATAAATCGTTCCTATTATTTCGAAATTAATGTATTTTTAAATAATTTTCATTATTCAAATCTATTGTTGACAACTTAACCCAATTCCAATAAATAATTTTGGGGATCATAGTATAACTGTGTGTGATCATACTGTGGTTGTAGAGATCATAACATGGTTGCGTGTAAAGCATACTTTTGTTGTAAGGATCATACTATGGTTGTATGTGAAACATACTATGGTTGCCGGGATCATTACGTGGTTGCGTGTAAAGCATACTTTTGTTGTAAGGATCATACTATGGTTGTATGTGAAACATACTATGGTTGTGAGGGTCATACTGTGGTTGTGGAGATCATAGTATGTTTGAGTGTGAATCATGCTATGGTTGTGGCGATCATAATATGGTTATGTGTGAATTATACTATTGTTGTGAGGGTCATACTGTGGTTGTGGATATCATAGTATGTTTGAGTGTGAATCATGCTATGGTTGTGGCGATCATAATATGGTTATGTGTGAATTATACTATTGTTGTGAGGATCATAGTTTGGTTGTGAGGATCATAGTATTGTTGTGAGCATCATAGTATGGTTATGTGTGAATTATACTATTGTTGTGAGGATCATACTATTGTTGTGATAATCATAATATTGGTGTACCACAACGATATACCCAACAATACCTAACAAGATGATGCTCTTCGAGAATATTGTTATCCCAACCATGCTTTTACGTGTAGCCTGGATTCGAACCCTTTAGTTTACGGCTGCCACCTTCTCGTCGGTACGAACCGGACGATGACAAGGACCGTGAGATTTGTTGTTGTAGCGGCAACTTATCCCGGGGTTACAGCCGGTCCATAGAACCGGCTGTCGTAAGATTACCCGTGAGTGTTGTCCAGTACGTGACCGTCTCACGAAATATTAGCAAAAACTAATATTTTCAATTTCGACTCTGTAAAAAAATTTGCATTACTTCCCAACGTTGTTCAAGCGAAAATTGTTTCATTTCCTTCCAAGGAGCTATAATACTGACTTGCTGTCGAAATTTTGAGTGAGAAAGAATTGTCGTTATGAAAATAACATATGGTACAAAAAGAACCCACTGGATGAACCACCAGGTATTGCAATAAGTTTATTAAAAATGTACTATTTGAATTGTGACACACAAATAATTGGTATGAATACAGTTTGTTAAGTCGATTGATTGATTCACGGTGATTAAAATTTCCTAGCCCCAGTGCAGAAACACAGTTGTAGAAATATGGCAGCTCACAGACCAACGCGGTTTTTTAACGCAAGCTGTGCGGCAGTCTAGACGCCTCGTGCAGCCATATAAGAAGTTTCATAAGTACAAGCGGCTGCCGCACCGCCTGCAGTAGAATATCAGCTTTATTATTCTCTTTTACCGCATTATCAATATCTAGTATTGAATACCTGAAAACAATACCAGCCAAAGTTTAACCGTTGACTATCTAAGCGCTTAGGCGAAAACTTTGCCATTTGAAGTTCCAACATAAATACTACTCAGAAAATCAATTTAAATGCCCCTTCTAATTCCCATAATTGATGGCTTGGAAACCGAAGTTGGTCCTCGGACTTCCAGCACGGCCAAAATCTACATTCACACACTCTGCATACGTATCGATTTCATAGCGTTTATTATTTATCAATGTGTATTTGACTTTCCCTATAACGATTTTCATTTCATTGGAACAATTTCAATGGCAATCATCTCTGGGCACGGACACATCATCCGCATCCGTGGTCGGTCGATGGTGGCTGTAGGGAAAACAACTGCATTACCAAAGTCAAGCACGTCAATTATCCAATTATCTCCGTGTTTTAAAATCTCTGTAAATATGTATTGTATATAGATGATATCGGTGTGTGTGAGCGTGTGTGTGCAGCATATCGGTGTATGTGTGCTGATGGGAGTGAGCTTCGAGTAGGAGAATGATGCTGATGACGCTGAATGCGGTGTATAAAATGCAGTGTTGGATTAAATGGAAAGAAACTCAGCAAATATTGATATTGTTTCTCGTGTACTCGTATTGGTATAGAGTTTTCTTTAATGGGCGAGTGTGAGTGCAGGAGTAGTTTTTTGTTGCTTGTTTTTGGTTATAGCTCACACACAATTAAGGTGACCAGTATGCCGGATCAGGATATAGCGGCCGAAACTCACATCTGCCGATGAAGACGGAAACTGAAATTTGTCATAAAGAAAAAATGTTCTGTAAATACTGGCGACTTTAAGGCTAAGTTATTAATCTCTAAGACATGTTAAAGCTTTTCCATAAAATGCACTAGGTACATTTCTAAAACAATTAAGTAAGTAAGCCAGTCATAAATATTCCGACTTCTAAAACTAAATCAAAATTTAGTTAAAAGTTAGTTTTATGGCAAATGTTTGAACCTAAAAAAAAATTTGATCTGAACCCAACTTTAAGTATACCGATCGACGTAAACATTTGAGAGATTTATCCTTATATTTCTAATAAAGATATAAGGATCTACGACAATTATGTGTGAAACAATATATTGGCCAAATGCTCGCCACGGCTTCGGTGGCATACCTCTATCCGATTGTCCATATTTTCAATGACTGAGACTTAATGAAGGTTCAATGCCGAATTATCTCATCCCGTAGCTCTTGAGTTGCTCTTGGCTACTCTTGACAGCGCATAGAGAAAGGGACCTAAGGGTAAACAAATCAATTTTCATTTTTTTTGATGTGGGCAACATCTGAGCATCGAATGAGACTGATCCCATGCCCCAAAAAAGTGAAGTACACCAAAGATACACGTATTTAAATCTTTGAAATGGCTTTCCTGAACAAAACTGGTTTTCACCCTTAGGTCCCTTTCTATTTTGCGCGTCACGTATCCTCAACTTAAAGTCCAACGGTGTCTTAATACCGTGGCGAGCAATAAACATCGCCACGACATAAAATAACACAGCCATTGTAATTTCACGCAAAAGATTCATTGTTTTGTTGGCTGTGTGGCAAGTGGCACCACCCTGTTGGAACCACAGTCATTCAAACAGTCATTCTATGTAGATGCATAGGCTTTTAAGCAATCAATCGTAGATTTTTATTTTAACAAAATCAGGCAATTTTGCTTGGTAACGAATTCACTGTGTACACATTTGGTCGATTATGCTGACCAAAAAAAATCACGAATTGCACGAGAAGCATTTTGATTTTATAACCAATTTTCGTAAAATGCTTCAACAGTCTTAACTCCCTGCTCAATTGTAAACCTCTCCATGGTTGTCAAACGCATAAACAGAGAAAAAAAACTAAAGTTAAGGTGTGACTCGCAATTAACGTCGTGCATTATGGTTGGACCTCCCTTTAAACCCACCAGATGATTCTATTTAACGATGTCTGTCCGTCCGTCCATCTATACCTTGTAAATAAACAGGGAGCAATTTTTGTCATGAAATTTCGCAAAAGTACCTTTTGTGGACGCTATTCAGATTTTGACATAGCTCCCACACATGTTTGTTCAAACGCTTTTATGTTTCAGCTCGCGAAGTCACATATTACTTTCAATTTTGATGAATCTTTGGACAAGTAAGTTTTTTTCTTGGCCCAACGACGGATGCTATTGAAGTTAAAGACAATCGGTTCAGATTGAGATATTGCTCCCACAACATATGTTTTAGTGATTTTATTTCGTTCGCTTTAAAATCCACATGAAATTCGGCACTGTACGATCGATCATTTACCTGCTCAGATAAAGGTCCCATTATAATTGCGATTTTGATCAAATTTGTTATGGTATATGATTTAACTAATTTTCGACCTTTTTTGAACACATAGGGCCAATTTATACTATAGCCCCTTAAAAAGGATTGGGGCCCAATAGCTGTCAGTATACATGGGCATATGGGTTTCGAAAATGTTCTTGTAATTTGGTTAATTTTGGCCCCATTTCAACAAAAGACGATAAACTATAGAAGATGAGTGAAATGAGTTTTTACGAGTAGTTGAAAAACAAGATGGGCAACATTAATTTTGGGAAATTTGCTATTTTGTGTTCAATGTGGGTAAATTTAGTGTTTTCCGTGTTTTTTTGGGGTTTCAATTTGGTCTTTTTGGCGTTCTTCTGAATGTGTACAAATCAAAGTGACTAGGAAACTGTTTAAGGCTAAGAGGAAAATTTTTACATCATGAACGATTTGGCCCATTTTCAATACCATTCTCTACAGTCCATCAGCGACCTGTAGTTTGCCACGAATTTGTGCATTACTGAAGTGCTTTTTTTCAACGATATTGCAAAGAAGAAGCATATCTTCCATCTTCTAAAGTTTATCGTCTTTGCTATATACTACAGATCAAATACGTCTGTACAGAACGTTTGTGATATCGACTTTCGGCAAATGTATTTCCTACCAATTACGACGTTCAGAAATTCAGAACATATGTCAATAAACATTTGTGCCCATTTAAGCCTCCTCCTCCTGGGTAGAAACATCAACGTAGTGCACTGAATGTATAGGAAAAACTCGCTGAGTGTTGGTCAAAGAAAATATTTCAGCCGTGCCAAAGCTTATATACCCTCCGTCACGGATTATGGTCATATAATGGTAATGGTTTATGGATTATGGTATATGAACATTTTGTCATGGCACCAGCCTCTTTTTTCATACCAGAAAACTACACATGTCTTTTTTTTTAAATGTAATTTAAAAATATTTATTTCATATCTATACAATTTTATAAAAGAAAAAACAACGTAAGAAAAATCTTGCAAAAAAAACCTAAAGCAAAACGTAGCTGGCAAATAAAATAACATGCCTCGAGCAAACTTTTCTTGGGTTTCCCAACCTTTTGAACTCAATTTTCTTAAAGAAAATTTGTTTTTAATCTCTTTTACCATCTACTATCTTTACATCCGTATTAGTTCACGAGCTACAGCCTTAAAATTTCAGCGTTGTATGGGCGGGGCCACGCCTCCTTGTACAATTTTACCGCAACATAGTCTTAAACAGTTTCCTAGTCGTTGATTTTATGCTGTTCACCAATTTTTTACGTTTATTCAGAAAAAGAAACAACAAAAAAGGTCTCGAACCAAAATAAAAACTGTTCAAGTCATAATAATGATAAAAGACCGAATGAATATGTGACGCGCAAAATAGAAAGGAACCTAAGGTTAAAAACCAGTTTTGTTCAGGAGAGCCATTTTAAAGATAAGGTCCCTTTCTATTTGCGCTTAGAATCGTTGACTTCACTTTCATAAAACGCGCATATCTCTGGGAGGGAACACTTTTGGGCATTGTCTCATTCGATGCTCAGATGTTGTCCACATCAAAAAACGAAAAAATATTAAAATTATTTTTTACCCTTAGGTCCCTTTCTCTGCGCTGTCACATATAAACAAAAGAAAAAACTAGAATATCATTTATTTCAAATAACGTCGTCTTATCTCTAATAGTTCATGAGAAAGTGAATTTACGATCAGGCTTGTGTGTCCTAGTTATTAATTCCATATTGTTAAAATTTTATAACGATAGTCCATTACTCTGGCCATAAATACGATTTTTAAAGGGGCGTGGCACTGCCCACTTTTGCTCCAGGATATGTTTCGACTCCTGCAAATATTTCATGAAATATTGTATTTTAAGGTTCAGGTTTGCTGATTTTCCCAGAAGTACTCGTATATCAAGTCTTTTTAAGAGGAACATTTTTACATCATGACCGATTTGGCCCACTTTCAATACCATTCCCTACAGTTCATCAGAGACCTGTAGTTTGCTTTTCAGAGACAGATAGACAGTTATTTAGAATATTTATATGTAATTTATAGGGTCTCTGATCAGTATTTCAAGGTAATCCTATTATGAAGGGTATACAAAATAATGACATTTTCTCATAAATTTAAATGTAACATTATTTTATTTTGGGTTAACTGTTAAGTCCGTCAATTGGCTTTTTAGCACATATAGAAGCGAAGGATATAATATAGTCGGCCAAGTCCGACTTTGGGTGTTTTACTGGTTTATAATAAAAGTGATCCCCTTTAAAGTTTTCAGTTTTCAAAATATATTTACATTTAATCCATTGAGGACCGTTGTGATGCCATGGGTCGCTACTAAGTCTATACACAATATGTCCAGATGGTTCGGAATACAGGTCGTAACTTTTTAGCTCTTTTTGCTCAGTCCCTGTCGAAACCAACCCGCACTGCTCAGAAATACTAATTTTTGTGATCTCAATATCAGGTTTTGGATTCTAAAAACTGAATACTTCCCAAACATATAAGAGCTCGAATATATGAGGTATTTTATGCTTTCACCTTCCTTCTCTTTCCGACAACTTCTGCAGTAGTCATCACCAGATAATCTTAGTTTGGCTTCATGACTGCGTAAAAAGCAATGTCTTGTGATTAGGGTTTGTTTCTTTCCATAATTTTCATTTCCCCGGATACGGGAAATATTTTTCTGAAATCCCGGGACGATAAATTTTCTCAATGCAATTAACGACACATAAGCATACATTTTGTAGATAAAATAAACTGAAGAATGAAGTTTTATTTACTCAAATACCGAGCTGCTTTAATTGAAGTCCATATATCAGACGCGCAAAATAGAACGGGACCTAAGGGTAAAAACCAGTTCTGTTCAGGAGAGCCATTTTAAAGATTTAAATACGTGTATCTTTGGTGTAGAATCGTCGACTTCACTTTCATAAAACGCGCATATCTCTGGGAGGGAACACTTTTGGGGCATGGGATCGGTCTCATTCGATGCTCAGATGTTGTCCACATCAAAAAAGGAAAAAAAATGAAAATTGATTTTTTTACCCTTAGGTCCCTTTCTCTATGCGCTGTCACATATAGACTTATTGGAAAGCATTTGTTGGTTAAAAATAGCCAAATGTGGACGAAATTATTAAAAACTAAGGGATTTGGGCCGAAAATTGAGTAGAAGATTAAAAATACATTTAAATTTGCTTTTATTATCCATATTAACATTGAAATATTTTTAAATGGCTAATTATACAGCACAAGATCCACTGTTGATACTTGCGCCTTCGGTATAGTTTGATTGAGTAATTATCTTAAATTCTTTCTTTAGGGCTTTTAATAATTCCTTTTTTTATAGCGAGGAATCAATAAAAGACATATTTTGTCGCAGAGTATTCAGGTCAACTTCTCAGAGTTAAGACTGCATATAATTAACGGGAATCCTTTTTTTCTCCGGCAGCCAAATTCGGTGGATATCAAACTGATTGGTTTTATCGTTAAAAGATGCGCGACAATTGTGGGTGGTTTTCGAAGTCAGGAATACAGATTGCAGATATTTGATCGTAGCCTATCTATCAGAGTACATATAAGTACTGACATCGATAGCGTTTTTCGCCCCAGACACCGAGAGCCGATCGACCAGATATCTGCCTTAAAAACGCTACAATGTGGGGGAATGATCCTAGTTCAGGCGATTGGATTCCAAATGCAACTTTTCCCTATAATTTCAACCCATCTGTGTAGAAGCATATTTATATAATCATCTATGCGTCCCTTCCTGACAGCATTTCTTTTCAAAACTAGCAACTAGTATTTTTCCTTACACATTCAAGTATTTATTTGCTATTGACTCAATGCTTTTTAATCTGGTCACCTTAATACCGAATTGATACTATTTAAACAAAAGAATGAAAGATAAGCTGAGTAAGATATGCGAAAAAACACAAACTCAGACTTACAATTTACTTAAGTTGTTGAAGTTTATCTTCTTAATTAGTGGCAAATCACAGAATGCAACGATGCAATGTTCATACTTGAGCGATGGCTGATGAGCGATAAGTGTGTTTTCTCAGCAAACAATGGAAACCACGACAAAATCCAAAAGGAATAGAACCAGCAAATGCATTACAAGTTAAATTCAACAAAGGAAGAACAAAAAAAGCTAGCTTCTGCAACTACAAAACCACAATCATAGAAAGGAATGGCTCCATTTCATTCGTTATATTATTTAACAGGAAGAAGGCATACCACATAGAAGGTGAAGCCTACTACAGAAGGAAACCACATCTATAAAAGATTGCTGGGCAGTGCCCTCCAAAATTTGAGGATTTTCGTGCACCATTATCTGCAAGTACGCTCCAGTACCTTGGGCTCCTCTACAATGTTGTTTTACCTAAATAGTCCAGCCGCGTTATCCTCTACAGCCTCATCTGTACGGTCTGATGTGCTCCTTTTCTTCTGTTACCCGAAAACGTAGTGACGTTTTATGGAAATTTCTCCATATCCCAAACTGAATAGCCAAAATCTCATTGTGCAACAGTTTTGATGACAATTATTTGAAAAGTAAACATTGTTAATATCTCCTCCATCCCTCTCAACGACCCACTCCCTTTCCCTTCCATTAGTCAACTCTGCCAAGGAGTAGCATGGACTTCGTAGCACACATATATGCAAACATACATCTAAGTTGCTTTTTGGTACACTTTACAGAGAAAGAAAGGACAATATTTATTTAAAATATTATGATTATCTTACAATTAAGCGTTTGTCTTTTTACTTATGAATTCATTTTGTCAAATTGCACAAAAAGTTGAAATCTGACACAAAGAATTTACTGGCATCCTTGTAAGCGCGCTGGCAAGAAGTCTGACAATGTTTGGAATATTGCTTGGAACACGCCCGCTAGTGGCTAGAAAAGGATTAAGTGGCATTCTGTTACTCAATCATTCGTATAAAAATGTTGAATCGGACCTCGAGCGATGTAAATATCAGGATGATTCCTTAGGAGTTCGATGGGGCCAAGTGACATAGGGCTCGTTTTATGCGAAAAAAGTAAAGCTTTAACTCGAGTTTCTTAAAGCCACCATCGACGATCTTGATTCTCTCTGGGCTGGCATGAAGCTAGACGTCTATCCAATCGATTAAATTCCAGGCTTGAGAGTGTGGATTTCTCTCCTAATCCTGGAGGATAAGGCCATGATGGGTAGACCGTTAGGGAGCAAATGAGAGACAAGAGAGATGACAACGATTTATGGACATGAATTGAGTCAGAATCATTACGAATCCCCAAGCTCTTGCAAGGGTACTTATATCTTTATCCTTAGCTTGCATTCATTAGTTAAAGATGAAATTCCTGCGAACACGAATCGGGCTGAAGCTGGAGACAATTATAAAAGGCATACTTTTTTTCTTCCCCTTTACCAAGAATTGATCGGTTCCCACAATTCTATCGATAAAACTTGTGTCTCAGTGAACTAATGCCATTTTGGAATGGGAATTGCGACCATTTTTCTATAGGAAAAATTGTGTCTCAGTGCACTGAGACCATTTTTCTATAGGAAAAATTGTGTCTCAGTGCACTGAGACCATTTTTCTATAGGAAAAATTGTGTCTCAGTGCACTGAGACCATTTTTCTATAGGAAAAATTGTGTCTCAGTGCACTGAGACCATTTTTCTATAGGAAAAATTGTGTCTCAGTGCACTGAGACCATTTTTCTATAGGAAAAATTGTGTCTCAGTGCTCTGAGACCATTTTTCTATAGGAAAAATTGTGTCTCAGTGCACTGAGACCATTTTTCTATAGGAAAAATTGTGTCTCAGTGCACTGAGACCATTTTTCTATAGGAAAAATTGTGTCTCAGTGCACTGAGACCATTTTTCTATAGGAAAAATTGTGTCTCAGTGCACTGAGACCATTTTTCTATAGGAAAAATTGTGTCTCAGTGCACTGAGACCATTTTTCTATAGGAAAAATTGTGTCTCAGTGCACTGAGACCATTTTTCTATAGGAAAAATTGTGTCTCAGTGCACTGAGACCATTTTTCTATAGGAAAAATTGTGTCTCAGTGCACTGAGACCATTTTTCTATAGGAAAAATTGTGTCTCAGTGCACTGAGACCATTTTTCTATAGGAAAAATTGTGTCTCAGTGCACTGAGACTATTTTTCTATAGGAAAAATTGTGTCTCAGTGCACTGAGACCATTTTTCTATAGGAAAAATTGTGTCTCAGTGCACTGAGACCATTTTTCTATAGGAAAAATTGTGTCTCAGTGCACTGAGACCATTTTTCTATAGGAAAAATTGTGTCTCAGTGCACTGAGACCATTTTTCTATAGGAAAAATTGTGTCTCAGTGCACTGAGACCATTTTTCTATAGGAAAAATTGTGTCTCAGTGCACTGAGACCATTTTTCTATAGGAAAAATTGTGTCTCAGTGCACTGAGACCATTTTTCTATAGGAAAAATTGTGTCTCAGTGCACTGAGACCATTTTTCTATAGGAAAAATTGTGTCTCAGTGCACTGAGACCATTTTTCTATAGGAAAAATTGTGTCTCAGTGCACTGAGACCATTTTTCTATAGGAAAAATTGTGTCTCAGTGCACTGAGACCATTTTTCTATAGGAAAAATTGTGTCTCAGTGCACTGAGACCATTTTTCTATAGAAAAAATTGTGTCTCAGTGCACTGAGACCATTTTTCTATAGGAAAAATTGTGTCTCAGTGCACTGAGACCATTTTTCTATTGGAAAAAATGTGTCTCAGTGCACTGAGACCATGTCCATTTACAAAGTTTTTATTTGACAGAACAAGTTAACTGTTAATTTTTCAGTGGTAAAATCCATTTTTCTAACTTATCAGTTTTTTTTGGCTTTTGTTTTTCACTACATTATTTCTCCACTAGTAAAATTACTTGTTTCCCAGAACAAAAAACCCCAACTTTTCCACATTTACACAGATTATTGAATGTAATTAGCAAATCTGTGTTATGTTGCCCCAGAGAGAGAGAAAGAGAGAGATAGCGACTGCCATGGCAGGATGCTTTTTGGCATAAAAACAAAACGTAATTAGTGACTTTTTGTTTTGCAACGATTGTGTTTAACTTTCAATTAAATTTGCATACATTTTTTGTGTTCCAGTGTGCCCTGAGTGCAGTGCGTTCAGTCAGTTAGTCAGTCGTTCGGCTCCATTCGAAATGACAGTGATGAGATAGAGAACGAAAATCGTAGCTACCCGTTCCGTTCTGGGCTATTGTGTAATGCGAGCATAAAGTATATTGTCACATTATTTACTTATGTAAATCTTCTATGCAGTGTACATCCATACAGGCAGACAGACAGATATTATAAATGTACTTACATACAGACATACATATGACAGTAGATGTATAGATTGAAGTTGACACATACAGATTTCCAAAAACATACACTTGCACACGTCCTATGACACTCATTTATCCAGGACCACATATACGCATACACTCACACATATACACACATACAGATATGCGTATCGTGCCATCCATTCAATGATTAGAATTGTTTACTTTGCTTTTAATGACAAACCTTTCCCTATAAATAAACAATATCTTATGTCTGTGTATGAGTTTAAGTATACATGTGTGTGTAAGAGAGTCTATGTTTACCCCCACATATGCTGCAGTATTAGTGGTAGTGGCATCGGTATCGGTGGTGACATCAGTTCATTGTATGGGAATATAATTTACTTATTGTTTAGTTTATATAGATTAGTTATCATTTGCTTTATCACATCTCATTTGAAAAGTGTGTAATGCCGATATGAGTCTGAGCACATGTACGAATGTGTGTAGGTCCTTTGCATGTGCTATTCATATGTATGGATAAAATCCTCTATTATTTATACATGGCTTTTTGACGTAGTCAAATGTGTCAGTGAAACATTTGGAACAGTATACCGATTATGATTCTTGGTAATATGTTGGGTATTCCAAAGCGAATAAGGCTTAAAAAATATCTTTTCTACGTTTTATACTAAATGTGCACTGCGTGCCGCTTGGGAGTTCTTATAAGAATTGGATTTTGTGGATGCTTTGAAAGAGGTACACTTTGCCTTTTCGCTTGTGGGCTTGTAGATCAATTCAGCCATTAAAAGAAGCATTAAATATAGCTTATCATATATAGTACTTCGAGTTTTAATAGAATTCACGATTCATTATGTATACGCCAACCTCTCTACACAAGAGAGGTCTAAAACTAAGTTTTTTTTAAAAACTTAAAAAAAATAACAAAAATTGTTTTTTTATACCCTCAACAAAAGGATGGATATTAATTCATGGCTACATCTCGATATATTGATCGGAGTCCTTATAAAGTTCATATATTATTGATTGTCCTGTACTTGGAAGGTCCCTTCTACAGGGTGGCACAGCTGTAGAGGCCAGCTGTAGAAAACCATACACAGTTCTGGACACAATGACCTTAAACATTCAAACCACAACGGTAGTTTTGCGCCACCCTGTACAATGCTAATGTAGCATCCATACTTAACGCCCTTGACATAGGCATAGGCGCACATTTAGTTAAAGCAAAGTAGACCGGAATCATAAACTCAACGATAGACAATGGGTATGGCAAGGCAAAGAGTGGCGAGAGGCACTTTACAGGGGTGATTCCGACATTGTACAGACTGATAAATCTAGATGTTTTTTTAATAGGGTTTTTTTTTCATAGATTACGCGTGAGTTGTGTTAAACTATATTTTTTTCTATTCACTATTGTTTGCCATTTCATCAAGAAAAGACCTTCAACGCGAAAACCATGGTGTGTGTTATTCACGCTCGAACAAGTCGGTCGAAATGCTCGAACAAGTCATCCAAATTGGACCCTTAGAATAGACACCCTTCAGCGTAGTTGCTGCCAACATTTGAAAGCAATTAAATTTAAAAACATAATGGCATAAAATGTCATTTCAAATGTACAAATAAAGATTCCACGCTTGATTCGAATTTTTGTATATTTTTATTTTGAAAAAAATGAAGAAAATGAAAATATATCTTTTGTGGATGACGCGGTGCTTCCGGTAGCAAATTCTTGCCAAGTATTAGAGAGAACATGGAAGATCACTAAACCGACCCTTATGTTGAGCGACACACAAAGGGAAAGGAGTAAAACCTACGAGGACAGAAGTAGTCCTAACAGATTTCGAAAGCTAACGAGTTTGCAACCGAAAAAGATTCACTAATTATACGTATACATGGATAATAAGACTAATTCTTACCTACGAATCAGTAGAAGGGTGGAAAGTGGCACAAAAGACATCACATCTCTTACATCTAGCTAAAGCATCTCATTGAGAAATAAAGAGAAACTTCTCTCAAGATAGTGAAATCTGAACGAATTAATTCCTACTCGCAGAGATTAAATATGGTTGCTATATGGTCACGGCAATAATAATATGTTCTTCGCAAAAAAAGGATGTTCGTCGCACCCATAGTATTGTTTTCTGAATTTCATTTTGACAATGGCATGATTGCGACAATATTAATATTGATAAAATGCAACAATAGTACTGTTGCTAAATTTAAAAATAAAAATATGGTTGTTGCAACAATATAAATATGGTTGGTGCGACAAAAGTATTGTTTTTGTGGGTTTTATGTTAACAATAATATGATTACGGCAATCATACTGTATGATTGTAATTTTTCTTAATTGAAATATGGTTTTAGAAAAGTGTTATTGTTAGGGATATAATGCAAAGATAGTAATTTTTATATGGAAATTTAATGTTTTCAAACTGCAAAACGCTTTCGGTTTTTAAACTGATTTTTTTCTACTGTTAAATAAATTATTCCTATTATTTTGAATTTAATGTATTTTTAAATAATTTTTATAATTCAATTCTATTGTTGACAACCTAACCCAATTCTAATAAATAATTTTAGGGATCATAGTATAATCGTAATTGTCTGTGATCATACTATGGTTGTTGTATCATAACATGGTTGCGTGTGAATCATGCTATGGTTGTATGTGAAACATACTATGGTTGTGTGGATCATAATATGGTTGTGGAGATCTAGTATGGTTGAATGTGAATCATACTATGGTTGTGGGGATCTTAGTATGGTTATTTGTGAATCATACTATTGTTGTGAGGATCATACCATGTTTGTATTTGGATCTTATTATTGTTGTGAGGATCATATTATTGTTGTGAGGATCATATTATTGTTGTACTACAACCATAGTATGATGCTCTTCGAATATTGTTATCCCAACCATACTTTTTCTACTACTCAATGGCCGGGCCCTATTTTTTTACGGCGGCTCCAAACGGCGAAGAATTTCATAGAGAAGTCTTTACGTGGAGGTAAATCTCCTACTCGTAAAGGCGCCGGTATTTATGAGGTGGAAACCCCTCGCTAAAACATTTTTGGTGCTCTTAACAGGTGTTGAACCTCGGCTTACTGTCATAAAAGTCGTGTATACTTTCATCACAGCACGGCGACCTACTCAGACGATATGGCACCGAAAAAATTTCAAGAAAAAACTTAAAAGTGTTGATAAATAGCCACGAGGATTCTTCATCAAAAATCGTCATAGAAACTGACGACCACAACCACAGGAAAAAGTCAGGCACATAGATCAGATGACCTAGGGGGCCAACGAAATGTGGAGTTTCTGGATATCAGTTTATTGGAAAATTTTCGTCGCAATTCTGTCATAACAGGCCGGACTATGTGAGGAGTTGCACAATCTCCAGTAACCGTTTTCTTCGAAGAAGTAGGGCCGAACATTGCAATGCAATTCCGTCTCATGGAGTATCTGTGGTTGGAAGCACTCCATATTTAACAAATTGGTTTGCTTATGTTGTCGTTTAATTTTAATAGGCCTCATTAGACATGAAAAGTTAGTTCAACATGTTTCCGTCCTCTTCCACCATTTCAAACCTCTTCTGACAAAATTCCAAGCGAATCGGGAAGTCTGCTGCGCTAATTTTGTTTGGCAATTTGAATTTTATATAGGAAATCATTGTGCACAATTGACTGCAATGATTGTCGAAACTCTTGGATTTGTTGTACGGGGGCTGCTATATATATTTCTGGCCTAATAATAAAAATCCGAATGTTTACCATCAAAAATGGTTTTATTGTTTTTCAAAGTATTCATGTTTTCAAAGTATAAAAATATAAGAAAAACTTGGTAAAAAAGGTAAACTCGTTACCACGCCTACTCTCGTACCTCCTACACAAGTGAGCCTGTTTCAGTGCAGATTTTAACCCACATAACTGGACGCCTAGTGCATGAAATTCAATTAAATAACGATTAGCGTAATATTTGAATAACTCGCATATAATAAAAATGGTTGACACGCCCCATATTCCGTTACCTCTCATGCAAAAGCTACATTCCACCCACTTTTTGTGTTCTTGCAATGTCTATAATAATATTCGTACGATATGACTAAACACTCAGTTCTTAAGTAAAGAGCCTTAAGGTAAACATGTTGAAAAATACGGAATTCCTAGCCCCTTCCCTTCTCGCACCTTCCTCACAAATGACATTGTTTCAGTGGAGAATATACCCAAAACTTACCTTGTCTGCATGAAATGAACTTAAATTGCTTGGCCTATAATATTTTTATAGTAGATTCATATGAGCGTGCCAAAAATGTGAATGACACGCCCTCTTCTGATTGCAGTTGCACTAACTGTACCATTCCGCCCACTTTTGGGTGAATATACGTATATGAAAGTTAGATCCACAGATTGCAAATTTTTAACTCGTTTATATACAGGGTGGCTGACGAATATAGCTACATTAACAAACTCCAGTGCGTGATAGCGGCGGACAATCCAAATACTTGATAAAGAGTCCATTTTTGTTAAATCTAAAAATTTATCTGCAAAATAAAAACAAATTGTCAGCCATTTGCCGTTTTTCTGTGGGGAACCGTAAAGTTCCGATGTTGTATCAACAATCAAGAAACGACTCAAACACTCAAGGTTAATATCACTCAAGTAATCAGTGAGCTACAGCCCGAAACCACCAACAAGGTGCTGATATATTGGATGGCCACAAGAACAAAGTTCTATTCCAAAATTGATGGCAATGCTTGTTGTTACTAATAAAGCCATAATATTTGTGGAAAAAAATAATTTTGTTCATTTATTGTACTTTTAAAAGCTAAAGTTATATTCAGTCCACCCTTTATATACCCTGATTAATATGTCGATGTCTTGCAAACGTAATGTGTGTGTGAGGTTTTGGTAATTACCCAAATTGAGCCAGTAATTGACTTGTTGTTGATTGTTTTCTGATATCAGTACTTGAAAGTTTTGCTGGGCAATTACATGTGACACAGTTAGTTGAGCCTTCCGCCCTGCTTTCGTACCCCCTGGTATTTAATTGTTTTCCAAGAATACTAGTATTGATTTTGTTTGCTCGCAAAAAAGTGATTGCTTGTTAAAGGCACTTGCGTACCAGCGTATTTTCTGTCTCCGAACAATTAATTGAAAGAAGTTAAACATATTTACATATGCTAACAATGCGTATGTTTTTGTATGCGAATCATTATTGCGTGTGGGCCTGACTTTAGTCCTCCTCTGTGTACTCGTACATATTTAAGTACGAGTACGTGAGTACCTTTTGATGTTGTTGTCGTTGGATGCTAAAGCGATTTTCATTCGAATATAATGATGTTTGAGAATACAATCATTTCATTTCAATTTTGTTCAGTTCAGTTGATTCCATTCAATCTCATTATAAAATGGCATTAATTCTGCCTTTTTGTCTTGAGGCCTTGTTATGAGTGATAATGACAGTTTAATAACAATTAGGTTGTTCTACATACAAACATATGTCTACGCTGGCAGCGGGAAGATTTGCAAGGCCTTCGTCCGGAGGGCCTTCCGTACAGATCTAAAATGAATTCTTTAAAAGCTTCTATATGAACATTACAGAGCCCTCATTTTTTACCACAAAGCTCCGTCCTTATGCTTTAATTCCTGGTAAACTTCTTCCATTATATTCTGAATTCCCTTAAGATTCTTTTAAGGAAAATATGTGAAACAACGCTTAAAAGGTAACTTTTTTACTCGTATTTTATTATGAGGATTTGTTGTGACGATTTTATGTGGGACTTTTTCATGAAATCGCTGAGAGTGATAGCGAGTAGCTCTACAATCCAACTCTGTGTCAATTTTATATGTGTGTCGACTAAAGGTTGAATGTCTTGCGCATCCTAGAAACCTGTAAATAGGCCTGGCTTTTACCGCATGCTCTTGCTGAATGCGTGTGTATGTATACTCGTATGTACATATTTATTAAATCATTACATAAAGCTATGATACCTCGTAATATTAATCTGAATAAGGGTGTACCTACTTTTGTGTAATTTTAAAATAGTAAGCACTAGTGTTGCCATGTAGAAAATTTTTTTCTTCCAAAAATATCAAAAAACCGACCATAACACCTTGTAGCCGACCAAAATTGTAAAATACATCGAGACGCAATTAAATGTCGTAAAAATTATTGTTTATTTAATAAATAAGAAATAAGAATAAATTTAAAACTTCACTATTAATTCTTTTTCTCTTTAATAAAAGTGGTGTTTTTGGTTATGACTCGATAACTAAGACTGGATGGCAAAAGCGCCATAATTTAGTAATTTGTTAACAATTACTAAATTCTGCTATGTCCAGGCTTATAAATCGAGGCTTTACTGGAAGCATCTGTAATATATCTTTCAATATTGAAACAACAAGAAAAACGACATTAATTTCAGACTGGCTGAAGTTTATATACCTTCCACTATGGATTCGTTATTGAAATGGGATAGTAACAATTATCGTATTTATGGTGCATATGACGGCCGTATTGGGTCCCTGTTTCCGATAAACCATTTTAAGCACCATTGTTCGCTCTTAAGGTTGCCAATGCCATTGTAGGCAAGTAAGTCAATTTCCCTATAGAATAAAGAACCTGCTGTAGGTAGCTGTCTGATCGCTACATTAGGGTAAATACAAAGTAGGTGTTGTGAGGACAACTTCTAATCTGTATAGCTTCTAAGTTTCTTTTAATAAGAAGTTGTTGTTCAAAAGCTGCCTCAGTAATTCGTATTTCCCGAAATCGTGGAAGAATTCTAAGATTATGCCTATTAGAAAGAAAGCTGAGTCTGACGATATTAATAACTTAAGACCTATATCACTCTTATCCAACATAGGCAAATTATTTGAGAGGGTGATTCGGCTGAAAATGGATGATGGAATGAGAGAATCTTACATACCAGACCTACAATTTGGGTTTAAGAAGGGGCATTCGACCACTGATGCCCTGTTGAAATTTCAGGACGACGTTGTGTCGAATTTACGGAGGCAATATTGTACGGTTGCGGTTTCGCTGGATGTGGAAAACGCTTTCGATAGAACTTTTCATGATGACATTTTGTTTAAAATGATCCGTATAGGCTTTGACCCCAGAGTGATTAAATTGTTTCGAAGTTATTTCTCGGACAGATTGTTTTGCGTTCTATTAAATTATAGAATGTCGAAGTTTGGTAAGGTAAGGTGTGGAGTCCCACAGGGATCATTATTAGCGCTGCACTTATACAATAATTTTATTAGCGATTTTCCACACACTAGTTCAGATTCGATTGGGTTATTATATGCAGATGACAGCCTTTTATACGCGCACGATGAGTCCCCGAATATTGCGTTGATGAATGTTGCGGATCACCTTGTCACTGTCAGGGAGTTCTATGATTATTGGGGTATAACGAGCAACGCGTCCAAAAGTGAGGCTATTTGTATTCGAAACGCCTCAGGCAAGTGTAGAAGGTTTGTGGTTCCTGAGAGTAAACGGTTGAGAATCAATTTCAGGAATGACATGCAATATTTAGGCATTCACTTCAATAATCTTTTGAAATTTAATAGACATGCTAGGTCTGTTCTCCAGAAGGGCTATAGGATTATGGGATCTTGTTCGAAAATTCTGTGGAATAGGAGTTTACCAGTAGAGACGAAACTATTACTGTACAAGACTAGTATACGCCCGGTCGTTTAATATGGGTTCCCAACATGGTTTAATGTTTCCCCGACAGTTATAAAGGAATTTGAGATATTTGAGAGAAAGATATTAAGATATTGTATTGGTAAAAGTTTTTAGTCGTTCTCCAAGCGATATTCAAATAAGTATACGAGGAGTCAGATCTCAGGAGTAAGTATACGAGGAGTCAGATGTATATATAAGGAGTCAGATGTTACGCCTATTGGTCTGTATATTTGTGACGTAATTAATAAATTTATTACAAGGATTTCCCTTCACGAGAATTCCATTATAACCGATATTTACAATGCCCAGAAGGACATTCGCCGGTCAGATGTTTGCTATTTATCTCCGAATGGATTTTTGAGTGAAAGTCGGGCAGATTTTGATACCTCGGTTTCCTTTCGTCCCGAGTTCTACAAAAAAGTGGTTCCGGGTGCACATAGAGGATAGCATCTTTATGATTGGAATATTGTTAAGGCTCTTTAACAGTATTTGTTAATTTTTCTACTTATTTTTTTTCCTCTATCCTCTCCTTTTTTGTAATCAACCCCTTCCCTTCACCCCCTAATTTTAGGCTAGTTATAAGTATACTTTTAAGCTAAATTCTAGGATATTTCACTCCTAAGACCACATTAGCCTCGGGAGCAAAGGCGAACACACTTATCAGAGCTACATACAAATTAAAAATATTTCTATACACAGAAAAGGCTTGGTGCCGTTAGCTGCACGATATTGGTAATTTAGGCAATACATTATAGTCATAAGCAATTTCTTGTTCATAGATATGTCTGTCATTGTTTTTGAAAAAGTCTCAATAAAATAAACTAAACTAAACTTAATCAGAAGTTGCCAGGTCACAAGGCTGCCGAACAAATCTATACCAAAAATCATCGTTTTTATGCTTTCCACTATAGGATGGAAGTAAATATAAATTTGTCATTTCATTTGTAATACATCGAAATACTAATCTACGACCTTACAAATATTATTGATCGTCATAAAGATCAAAGACGATATAGCCATGTCCAGCTCTTGAAAGCAAGATTTAGTCCGAACGAAAAGAGCAAGAGTCTTCAAACTTTCCAAAAATGTGTCTTATAGTCGACGTTCCGTTGGTAGAAATCGGACAAAAGGGGGAACATTTCCTTTTTAAGTGATTAAAAAATTCCTGACATTTCTATGAAATTTAATTTATTAACTTAAGAATCAGTTTTTATTGAAATAGTAGGCATAGATTTTTAAACCTTTGCATAAATGGGCGTGGTAATTGGGACCTGCCGACCTAGGGTTCCATAAACCGTCGCCTTAAGTTTGGGGGCATTTGAGTATACAGAAGCGGTGACATCTTCTCTCAAATCCAAATATGTATATATATTAGAGATTTGGACCATTTTGGGACTAGGACCATATAGATTCATACAGGCCCAAGGGTCCCAAAATCGGACTCATTAAACTATGTACATATGAGTATTAAATAACAATTAAATTTCGTCACGAAGCATAATGTCTTAATAGTTTTACGATTCGAAGAAATTTGGGGCCTTGACCCATGGCGATTAGAAGTCGGCTTCTTGAAAATATGGACATATCGATTTTAAATCACAATACAATTTCGTCACGAATTAGAATATTATTTTACGATTCGAAGACAATTAAGGCCATGGCAGTAAAGTCCATATAGCGTCGAAAAATTGTTCCCTTCGAAAATGGACATACAGATCCTTAGAAACAGTAGAATTTTATAAACGATCTGAATATGACATTTTATGGCCGACTGACGTTGTTCAGTACGATATTTCATACACACAGATAGTTCGACGATTTAAAAGTATCTAACTTGTTTAATTTTTTCTTGGTCAGGATAGTCATTCCAATCTTTGTCTTAAGAAATTTTTGCAAAAACACGTGAAGCACTTACATTTTTGTCATGGTAAATTTCTGCAAATGTTTAAAGGGCTTTACACAAGTTATGAGTTTTTGAAAATTGTAATTTTCGTCGCTTAGTCAAATTTTGATTTTAAAATCGTCAAAATGACAAATCGCCCTGGCCAGTAATAACAATCATGCAGACGTCATGACTAGATACTGATATCGTATTCAAGAGCGTTTCATATCCAATCGGGGCCACATATTTATGAATTGAAGGCTCCCTGTGGCTGAAGCCCACCTATAGTGTTATTCATAGGTTTCCGCTGTCTCACAAAATAAGTTTGCACATAGTATGCCCACGAACTAAAGCTCCTCTGGAATTCGTAGGTTAGTTCTAGCTCACCTTCTCACCAAATTTACCCAAATCAGGTAAATCTTGAGTTGAGTTAAGAAATTTCTGATCGTTATAGGTAGATGTTGAGTTTAGGAAGGTATAATTCAGAGATTTTAAGGCAACTTGATGGTCGGACAAAATATTTACCCCATTGTGGAGAGAACATTTTTCAGAGTCATCCGGCTACTTCATTAATAGCTAAGATCACAGTTTTGTAAACTCTACAGTGAGCATGAGGTTTAAGGCCTCTTTTAGCTCTAGGTTCTTAAAAAATAAACAGAAGTATAGAAGTCGACATGCAACGTTTTGCCAGGAGTTCGGCAGTTTCATGCATCCCTATCGACTAGAAATATAAGTACCATATGTGTATAGTTCTTCTTTAAGTACTTCGAAGATACGTTCTTCGTATTACGTTCCACTTTGCTGATGCCACGAGCGATTAAGGTAAAGCTATTTTAACCCAGAGACGATGTGAATTAACCACTTAAGTAGCACGATTTGAGCGTGCCATTACAGTTAATTATTTTCACTTTCGATTTTTAACTTGAGTGTTTATATTCGGTTATTGGTTAAACATTTCCGCATTTCCCTAAAAAAAGAAGGGCCACCCGAATTCACCTCCATAAATATGTGTGCGAACATATTTTTACTGGCATGTATAGTATGTCCTCGTAATATAAACAATTGAAAGTCAAGGATGTTTTAATTACCCGCAGGCTTTGAGAATCCTCTTTCATGTTGTTTCGTTTCCTCAAAGGAATCACAATCTTAATGCTGTGCTGGAGTCTGAAGTGATAACACATTTGGCAGTAGATAACGTGATAAGAATCAGAAGAAATTTTCGAGGTGGTTTGGTCGATTTATTTCATTGCTTTTAGTAGGTATAGCTTTAAAATATGTAATTTATGTAGATAGAGGTTATGCCTCTTGTAAGGGATTCTTATCCGGTTTAGAGCTTAAGTTACTTGTCTGATCTGGATCTGGAGTGATCCATCTTGAGGTATTTTTTTCAATAGGGGGTTTTTTATCACAGATAACGCGAGAGTTGTGCTTTAATCATTTTTTCTTTTCAGTATTGTTTTCTATTTCATCATGGAAAAACTTGACGGCGAAAACCACGGTTAGGTGTGGTTTATGGACTGGTGGAACCATCGACCCATATTTTTTCAATTTTTTTTTTCAAATTTTCAAACGGGGGATCAATCTACAGGTTTTTTACATTCCCTTTAAATCTCTAAACTATGTCTTCCTCAACTCAACATCTGCCCTAAACTATCACAAATTTCTTAACTCAGCTGTTTAATATTTAAGTTTTTTGGCTGAATAAGCAGAGCAGGTAAGCTAGGTACTACCTTACGGATTCTAAGGGGAGCGTGAGTAGTGTTAAACATTATTTTTTTCTTCTTTTCAGTATTGTTTGACATTTGATGATGCGCCTCGAAAAGCTCGGTTTGGTGGTGGACTTTGGTGGGTGGCTCCATATTTTTTCAAAAATAATGATGGCAGCAACGTAACTGTGAATGGTGCTAGCTTTCGCGCCATGATATCAGACTTCTTGCTACCTAAAATTGAAGCCCGTTGTCTTGACACGATTTGGTTTCAACAGGACTGTGCTACTTGCCATACAGCTGCTCAAGCAATGGATTTATTGAGAGGTAATTTCGAGCAGCTAAATTCACATTTTGGACCGATGAATTGGCCGCCTAGTAATATCACACCTATAGACTTTTTTTCGTTGGGGCTACGTAAAATCCAAAGTCTATGCTGACAAACCAGCTACGATTCTGGGTTTGAAAGCCAACATTGCGCGTGTTAACGCCATACCGATCGAAATGCTCCAACGAGTCATTAAAAATTGGACCCTCAGAATGGACTTTCTGGGGCGTAGTTGCGTGCAACATTTGAAGGAAATTAATTCAAAAAATAAATGGCATAAAATGTCCTTTCGAATGAACAATAAAGATTTCACACTTGATTTGAATGTTTTTAGTTTTTTTAATTTTGAAAAAATACCTCTAGATTGATCACCCATTAGTAAAGCATATTAAACTCCAATCCTAGGTGGGCAGATCTTAACATTTAGCAAAAGTTGCATTTACAACTCCACAGATTTTTCGATTTACGATTAAAATAGACTAGTCTATTTCTTACGTTTCCCTTAGTAAGAAATTGCAGTCTGTGCTGGACTTTTTATGTATAGCACGGGTACGTCTTGGAACCAATGCTTTATTCTATTGCTAAGAACCAAAGAGTCATATAAAAACTCACTCACAATATAAGTAAGGATAATATAAAACTAGTAAAAACCAAAGCCGATCGTGGCCGACTTTATAAAATCCTGCACTTGTGGATTTTCAAAAAAGCCAACTAAAAAAGGATGTTGCTGCCCCCTAGACGGGCTCCTTATTTACCCAGATTTTAAAACCAATGTCAATTGTGAATTTGTGACAAAATTGTATTGCTTTAGGTAAAATCGGAACATATATGTGGTAGCTACATTAAGGGACACAATTCTTCAAAAATTATAGGATAAATATCAATGCGAAGAGTAAACACTGGCTTAGCAGCCCTAAATTATTTTACATACCAGCTAGCCATTATGGCAACTTGTTTTCAAAACTCGCTCTACTTTTTAGTTTTATATTTAGATAAAAGTGAAGCTAAGTGTGTGAACAATATTGATCCTGTTTTAAATTTGTGTAACAATTTTAATAAATTTAAATTTTTGTTTGCTGGTTCTTTTTAAAGAAAATAAGTCGAATAATAGTTTACAGTAATATTATCAAAAATATCAATTTCTTACTGTTTAGATTTATTTAGATAAAGGCAAAAGCTAAGTGAGCTCTTTTAAAACAAAATGTCGTAAAAGATTAAAAAAAGCGGCCTCATATCGAGAGCCAATAAGTAAAACATATCTGTTGGATTTGTTAATAAAAAGAACTCAATTATTTGAAAATTATAGACAATTTATACAATAGTTGATCAAAATATAAGTATATGTATTTTTTCAATAATGGTATTTTCACAGATAACGCGTGAGTTGTGTTAAACCTTAATTTTTTTGTATTGTTTGCCAGTTCGTCATCGTAAAATCTACACCGTGAAAATCACGGTTTGCGCGCATTTCGCCATACCGCTCGAAATGCTGAAACGAGTCATCCAAAATTGGACCCTAAGAATGGACACTCTGACGCGTAGTTGAGGCCTTTATACGTATATATAAAATTATATTAAAAAATAAATGGCATAAAATGATCTTTCGAATAAACAATAAAGATTCCACACTTGATTGAAATTTATGTATTTTTTTATTTTAACCTCTAGATTGATGACTAGATATATCGCCGGCGCACAGTGGTTCAGGATCGATTTCCATCGGCCGAAATTCTATAGCTTTGTATCCAGTAAATATTTTTGAGTTCTGTGAAAGGGGCAATTGTAGTCAAGAATTATTCAGGAGTCAAGAATTATTCAGGCTATTTGGTATATTTTAGAAACTAGTCTGTGTCTTATACATTTTAAGAGCTATAGCAATTTTTTAAATATAAAGTGTGGTTTCTTATCTTTAATATGGCGTCAAAATTTTGCTTATACTCGTACAAAATATATTTGGGTTGTAGTTACTATTTAAAAAACTATCGATTTTGAAAAAAATATTTCTTTGAACCAACATAACTTTTAGTCATTTTTAAATGACAAAGTTCAAGCTTTCCAATAGAACAGAAATTTTAAAAGACAAACAGTACTTGCTTTTACAGCCGATTCAAATTTACTTCGCATTATATTCAATATATAATGACCACTTTAATAATTCATTTTTCTTACTCACTTTTATGAAAACACTTTAAATTTTCAATAGCTCCAACATACCTGCAAATAAAAGAAAATCTAATTATTTTCATGATCGTTATATTACACACAAAAAAAAAGAAGAACCGGCAAATAAATGAAATCACAATTTAAGAAATGCAATAAATAATATTGACAAAAGACAACTTTAAGCGCAACCACGAACGATGCCAAAGAAATCTTCGCCAGAGTAATATTTCAAAATTTGATTGACATCTTCTGTTATCCTTCCATCAAGCGACCGAGTGCAGGATTACATGAAAACGAAGAAATAAAACGAAAAAAAAGATTGAATGTAGAACAAATAGCAAACAGCCAAGGCACAGTGGTTAGAAACCAACAAAATTGAGGTCGTAAACTGGTATAATCAAAATTCACAAAATAATGGCATAAACTATAACTTGAGAAGGTAGTGTACTACTTAGGCTTTTAGAAAATTGAGTATATGGCCAGAGTGTGGTTCAATTGCATCGCATCTTATTATTTTTAAAAACTGTTAATATTTTGTTAAAAAGGAAATTTAGTACACTCTAGGTTTACTGTGCCCCACGCCATCATTCCCAGGATAAAGAAAACAACCTCAGTCAAGTGCTTCAGCAGCAGCTTCAGCTTAGCTCACTTGGAGTTGTTGGTTTTTGCTTGTTTGATGTCGCCTCGGCGACTTTTTCTACCCACAATCAATGGCTTTGGATTTTTTTTCTGCTACAACAGAGAAAACAAGCAAAACAGAGAAGAAAAACAATATTTGTTTTATTTTTTCATCGATTTGTTTGTTAAGTTGTTGTATATATGTTTGAGCGTATCCTTTTCGGTAGATGTCTAAATGTGTGGGTGTGCGACTCTCCTACAGAGGGAGGGAGAGAGAAAGAGAGACACTCTGTTTGTATGTATTAGAAGGATTTTACTCAATTTGTTAAAGATAATGTAACATGTTGGATAAATTTGTTCAATGGAGTGCATATAAAACCAACTAAATTGATTGCAATTGATGGTTGACATTTTGTATTTGAGTGTTCTCTTCTTTCTCCTTCGTCAACTCTCTGCACTTTTCTTGCCTTGGCCTCAACTCATCCTTTGTGGTGCACTGGTGGCTGGGACTGCTCGTGTTTTCTATTCAATTTTAGTTTCTTGTGATTTTTTTCTGTTTGTTCTAGAGGGACTTGTAATAAAATATAATTGAAATAAATCAGTTAGTTCTTGGGGTGAGTTTTGCCGGTCATAAATTATTAAACAAATAGGCTTGTCCAAAATTCCGAAAGGAGGTCACAATAAATAAAATAACTCATTCAAATTCAATTTATTTGCAATAACATCAAAAGAGAAGTTTAGGGTATATTAGATAGATTTGGTTATTACTATTAGTGTGTTGTCCAAATTAAGAAGTTTATCTTTGCAATATTTAGAACTTGATCTACATAAATTAACCCCTGCCTGCGCTTTCGAATTGGGGGTTGTTGATTACTGAAGATGTTTTATACAGGGTGGCGCAAATCTACCATTGTGGTTGAATGTTTAATAAATTTTTAAATTTATTCTTTTTTATTTCCGAAGCATACTTAGGGATTTTGAAATGGAACACTACATAATAAAGCCACAGCCCACACGGCAAGGGACACAATGGCTCTGGACCTCTTTGGAAAACGCATTATTTCGCGCAGAAGCGATTTCAATTAGCCCCCACGTTCAGCGGATTTAACAGCGCCAGACTGTTTTCTTTGTTGTTATTTGAAAGAAAGGGTATACGTAAATAAGCCAGCAACCATACCACAGGTAAAGCAACATTCGCCATGAAATTTAAGCCATAACACTGAAAATTTTACAAAAAAATATGCAAAATGTACTATAGCGCACATATGTGCGCAGCCGAAAATGGCCACCACTTGCGGAATATAATTTTTATACTTAAGCCAAAAAAATGCCCCATTAATCTATATATATAAAAGAAAGTGTCCGAAGCGATGTAATCCCATAACTCGAGATTGGCCAAACCGATTTTGATGATTTGAACTTTGTTGGAAAGGTATTTTCTCAGCACGGGTTTTTAAAAAAAAAAATTAAAAAAAATAAAAAAAAAACTTCAAAATATCAAAATTTGAAAATGTCTGATTTTTCAATTTTCTTTTTTCATTAAGTATATAAAAATGATATGTGCTTTGCTACACCGCTTAAAACTTGAAAACGACTGGGGAAAACTGGATACTTTCTTCTGGGGGTTTGTTCATAATCGAAATTTTGGAGTGTGGGCGGAGGAGGCGTAACAAAACTGTTTTTTGAGCTTGAAGGCTGACAATCGGTACAAAATTTTAGGTTACGATGGTCTGTTGATGATTTATGTGTAGTTTGCATGAAACCGGCATTTGAAAAATATTTGGTATGATGGTTTAGTAACAAAACACATTTCATTTATATATTTATTAGGGTGATCCATCTAGAGGACTTTTTTCAGAACAAAAAAAATATAAAAATTCAAATCAAGAGTCTTTATTGGTAATTTAAAAGGACAATGGCATTTATTTTTTGAAAATAATTTCCTTCAAATGTTGGCAATTATGGAAATGAGCGTTAGTCGAGAAACGGGAAGATCCTCTGTTTTCGTCCAAAATTTTGTTCAATGATGAGGCCCATTTCTGGCTCAACGGCGAAGTCCATAAACAAAATTGTCGCATTTGGGCTGAAGAGCAAGAAGAGGTTCAAGAGGTGCCATTATACCCAGAGAAAACCACGGGTTGGTGCGGTTTATAACCTGGTGGAGTTATCGGTGCATATTTTTTCAAAAATGATGATGGCAATATAATATATCGATTTTTTTGCTATCTGAAATTGAAACCCTTAATCTTGACGACACTTGGTTTCAACAGGACGGCGCCACTTGCCATACAGTTAACTTAACAATGGATCTATTTGGAGGTCATTTCGAAAAGCAGCTAATTTCATGTTTTGGACAGGTGAGTTGGCCGCCTTGATCGAGTGATATCACACCTTTAGACATTTTTCTTTGGGGTTACGTAAAGTCCAAAGTCTATGCTGACAAACCAGCTACGATTCAGGTTTTGGAAGCGAACATTACGCGTGTCAATAAATTGAACCCTCAGAATAGAAACCCTGAGGCGTAGTTGTGGCCAACATGTGAAGGAAATTATATTCAAAAAATAAATGCCATAAAATGTCCTTTCAAATTACCAATAAAGATTCTACACTTGATTTGAACTTTTATATTTTTGTTTGTTCTGAAAGATCACCCTATAGATGAAATCGTGAATTGGAACGCGAGCGTTCCTACGACACAATAACTTTGCAACAACAAATACAAACAAATATTCCACTGTTGAATAAACAACAAATGATTGCGTATGATACACTGATAAAGGCTGTCGATGATGGAAATGCTGGACTTTTTTTCCTTGATGCGCCCGGCGGAACAGTGAAAACGTTCCTGCTATCATTGATGTTAGCAGCAATACGTGCTCAAAGTGGTATTGCTTTAGCATCTACCGGAATTGCTGCAACACTGTTGGAAGGTGGAAAAACCGCACATGCAGCACTAAAGCTTCATCTAAACCAGCACATCAACGAAAATCCTATTGGCAACTTTTTTAAGCAATCAGCCATTAGTAAATGCGTTGGCTTTAAGTCTCTAAACAAAACGATTAAGAGTTACAAGACCTATTTTTTCTACAAACAGTCTTACATGACACACCCTGCTATCCAAATATTTTTTTCTCTTTATACAATTCGAACTAATTTGGCTAATTTAAGGTTTTTGACCGTTGGCTCTAGGATCCCTTGGTTGTCGAAGAGTTTGTCCCTTTGAACATGGACATATGAATATTTAGAAACAGTAGAATTTAATTAAGAATCCGAATCCAAATCCTAAATCGTAAAATGAATATGACGTTAATTTTATGATTTAGCTAAGCGAAGGCCTTAACCTATGGTCGTGGTTGAATCGTCCCGCAAATAATTCTGGGTACCTAGAAACAGGGAAATTGTTTCACAAATACGAATAATGTACCTAGATTTAAGATTTGGGCCAATTTTCCTTGCCCATAGGGGTCCAATAATCATCCTCTATCAACAATGTGCACATAGATATTAAAAACAACTACAAAATTCGTCACGGATCGAAAAATAAAATTAATTTTACAATTCGACTATATTTGAGGTCTTGGCCAATATAGGTCATAGGTTCCTAGACTGCCGAAAATGAGTTATCTTTGAACATCGACATATATTTACTTAGAAACAGTGGAATATCCACACTAATATTATTATGCATTAACTTTAACAATTTATCTATATTTAAGGTCCGAATCTATGGGTTGCCCCCTTAACATAGTTTCTCCAAAACATTGAAATTTACGAGTTTGAACAAGACAGCGATCCACAGGGCCCCAAAAATATAGTTCTGTCGAACTTAGACCCATCACCAACAACCCCAATACTGGCAATGCCATACAGCATCACAATCCATGGTGGAATGTTTAAAGCTCAGGCCCGGCCGAACTAACGAATTGTCTACTCGTTTTCCTTGTTGTAATATAACATTTGGTGCCCCTGGACATATCAAGTAAACAAATTGCTGAAACCATTACTATATAATGCCCCAATAGTCGAAAAACAGATGAGGCCATAGTGTAATTCTAAATAAGAAGCCTGGTATTCGAGACATCGTTGGCCACACTCTGACCGAAACGCTATTTAACAAGATCTATCATTTTCCGAGATCTTCACTGAAGGCTCAGAGCATACGAGTAACAATGATGTTTGTTTCAGGATCCAAGGACCTGTCGTGTCTGCTCAATTAAGAACAAATACAAGGGTTGCTATTTATATCTCGGGTCCGGCAATAAAAACACAATAATTTATCATTGGAAATGGTTTAATTGTTTTTCAAAATATTCTCTTTTAAGATCAATACACTTTTGCATGCGCACAAACCAATTTTCGAAGCACTTTTTCCACTCCAATTGAGACACCTCCAAACGCTTCAACAGCTGCTTCGGGCTATGAAAAACGTTGACCACTCATTTTTCTCTTTTGATGCTAGGGAATAAGAATAAGTCATTGGGTGCCAAATCAGGGCTGTACGGTGAATGGCCCATCAATTCGACATCTTGAGTGGTCAAATAGCTTATCGTCGTATGTCACATGTCGGTCTTGCTTAATCAGTTCACACACAGCATCGATGGTTTCTGGCAAAGTAAACGAAGTTGGAGGTCCTGCACGTAATTCATCCTGGAGCGAACGGCGTTCGAGACTGAACTCTTGGTACCAGCGATTAACAGTGGTTTTTGATAGTGCTTCATCGCTAAAAGTCGAAACTAGTTGATTTAAACACTCTTGTCTCGAAAACCCATGATGAAAACCGTAACAAATCATCGCACGAAAATGTTCACAGGACTGAGATGAATTTTTCAACACACTGTAAACAAAAGAAGCCGCCCTCAAATTATAAAACGTTCTGAGTGAAGTTATGTTAAAAAGCATCAAAGTTTCCAATGGAAGTTCCAGTTTACATCCGGGAATACTAGTATTGTCAAGACCCGAAATATAAAAAGCAACCCTTATTTTTTCCGACAATCAGGCTGCCGTTACAACTATCGATTTTGTCTTTCAGAACTCAACATCGATCCTAAACTGCCGCAAGTTTCCTAACGAGATAGTTCAGGAGCTCCTTATTAGTTGCCTTACCATAGTGACTTGCCAGACATACTTTGGAGCAAATACGCTAGCAAAACTCGGTACTACCTTACGAATTTCAGGGGAGCTGTACAGAGTTAAGCATGCCCCAGGCATATGTGGCCCCGACTGGATGAGGAAAGCTCTCGCAAACTACCGTTGTTATAAAAACCTAAGGTCTTACTGGTTGTAAATACCTAGCATGACTGCACAACGACTGATTGGACGTCATGCATTGGAACTAAAAGTAACGCGATCCCTCGACAGCCGGATCTATGCACCGGATCGTCCCGAGAGAGGAATTGTTCAGCCAAGGGCTGTCACCTCGGTGCTATGTGCCGCTACAACAACTACAACTAAAAGTTGCGACCAACGCGTATTACAGAAGCTGTGAAGACGAGCAAGGAGAGAAGCCTATACGTCACCCCCATTTTATGTATCCTGCAAACTTATTCCCCGGAAGAGAGGGAAACCACTAATTGGCGGGCTCTGTTTAGATTAAAGTAGCTGTGACCCTAATTTGATATGAGATGCTCTGGCACACTTCTGTCAAGACCTGACATCTCACGGATTGTAAAGGGTGGTCCAACTAAAACGCACGATGTTTATTGTAAATTAAACAAAAAGTTTTTTATCTTAATATTCTTAATTATGATAGAAGGATCTATGAGAATTATATGTGGAACAAAATATCGGTCAAATGCTTGCCACGGCTTCGGTGGCATACCTCTATGGCTAATGTATTTAATAATTCTGATACAAAACAGTGGTTCAATGTCGCTAGTGTGCGGAATTCTCTCATCCTTAAGCTCTTTAATTATAATTGGCTTATTGACTTACATTTTTCTTTTAAATATCCCCAAAAAAAGAAGTCTGAAGGTGTCATTACATGATCGTGGCGGCCAATTAACATCGCCACGACGTGAGATAACACGACCATTGCATTTCTCGCGCAAAAAAGCTATTTATTGTTGCGAGGGCTGTGTGGCAAGTGACAGAGTCCTGTTGGAAACACATATCGTAAAGATCCATAACATCAATTTCTAGCCACAAGAAGTCCGTTATCATCTCACGATGGCCTACTCCATTCACGGTAACTGCTTCGCCGACCTCATTTTCGATGAAGCCACCAGCCCATAAAGTCAGTAACTCTCTGTGGTCGCATTGGCTTTTCCCACAATCACTCGAGGATTCTCGCTTGACCAAATGCGGCAATTCTGCTTGTTAACGAATCCACTGTGGACACATTTTGTCGATTATGCTGACCAAAAAAATCACGAAGTGCACCAAATGTATTTTGATTTAAACGCCCATTTTCTTAAAAAGCTTTAATAACCCTAATACGCTACTCAATTCTGTATCTCTCCACATTTGAATTTGCCAAACTCTAAAACAAACTAAGTTGAGCAAGAAGCTTGACGTTAAGTTGTGACACACAATTAACATCGTGCATTATGGTTGAACCACCATTTAGTTGACATCACGGGACACTGTCTGGTGTCTTGAGACCAAAAGTTGCGATCAACGTCTTCTGCAGAAGCTGTAAGAGAAGGAGTAAGAGTACAAGCAGCCCCACTTATGACGATCAGGCAAGAATCTAAATAATTTTCTTACTTCTCTAGGGTTTAACCAAACTTTTTAGTACCAGCATTAAGCTTAAGAGCTTTGTATGGAGCTAAAAAGTATTTAACAGGAGGCGGACTAGAGTTTTTTTTGACCAGTTTCCGTTATATCAGAATAGACTACATAGTCTAAGCGAGTCTGCTTGATAATTTAAGCATTAGAATTGAAATCTTATAGTTTCTAGATGCTTTCACTGCTTTAGGAATTAATGTTCCCCAACTGTTGCCAGTCAACCAGAAAAAGAAGAGTTACTTTCATCGATGCCGGCGCAACTGTGTGTGAGTGAAATCAATGCCTGTCAGATGTGTCACATACAAAAGTGTTATGATACAATATCAGTTTAATTTCTTTCTCTTTTGTTGTTGTTGGTGTATCCTTCATTTAGGATGTGTCTGAGTTTGTGTCGCTGATGGTGTGAGATTGTCATGTTGTTGTTGCTGCCTTTCTTTTTTTTAAATCCGACATTTTCAAGGCAATGATTTGCTCTCATACGTTCTGTTTGGATTATGGATAAATGTATGTGCACAGCTACACTTACACATCGTGCATGCATACAGTTGACAGTGAGTTCTGGCGTTGTTGCTTTTTTCCAACACGATATGAGTGTGGAGGAGGATGGCGTTGGCTGTATGTGTGAGTGTGTGTGGCTCTGAGAGTGCTTTTGTTGATGCATGCTGTATGTATGACAATATTGACACAAAGGATTCACAAGTTATTAATGCGGTGGATATTGAGGTAAAGGAGAGCACCCACATATACACACAAGCCCACTCTCACAAAATATTACTAGCGCTCAGACATACCCCCGCCCACACTCGCACCGAAAAAAGACGAAATGATTTGTTGGTGACGGCGCTGGTGACGATGATGTGAATGATGATATGGTCGTTGATGACGATGCTGTTCGGTGATGACGATATCATATCGATAACTAAAGCATAAAACAAAAACAAAAAACACAATGCATGATTGATGGATAACGTCGACAGGAACAGAAATCTGTGATATGATTATTAACTTAATATTAAAAATTCAAGAGTTACAACACTGAACAGAGCTGAAGTGAAGATTGACTGATTCAACACCCCGTACATGCCGCTTGCAACTGTCGGTGGAGAATAGCAGCGCGTTGCTAGAATGTGACGGCGGATTTGCCGGTGATAGAAAGGATTTACATTGAAGCGACATAATCACGGTGAGTTGCAGTTTTTTTCCAATCAGGATAAATTGTGTTTATATGGATTTTGATTGTGAATCAAGTGGTCGCAAATTGTGGAATTTGTTAATATTTGTTGTTTTTTTTAAATTAATGTAAAACAACAGTGTCTAGCGTTATGGTAAAAGGAACAAAGGAAGACTAATTGGTCACAATAAGTTAAAGTTTGTAGCCAAAACTTTAAGGACACGTCTCTAAGGTTCTTCTCAGTTACAGTCCTAGAAAATCTTACAAAAATGTCTCTACCTGCGGTTTCTGTGGTAGTTATCGTTAACGGTGTTCCAACCATAATGCACGATGTAAATTGTGAGCCACACTGTCTAGTTTTTTTGCCAAACTTAATTAGACATTTCATTGTTTCAGTATTTGAAATATTCAACCAAGAGAGGTACATGGGCGTTCTTAGAAAAATGGACGTGCACTTCGGATTTTTTTTTTGGTCAGCATAATCGACCAAATGTTATTTTTTTTAGCTCGTTTATTTTATTTCGGTCTGTTGCTTTTACACATTGAACAGTGATTAAACCGGCTCAAGAACTCTTGCTTCTATATTTAAATAGAAGACAAGTTTTTAACAAAATGGCAAAGTGACATTGATTTTCGTGGCTGCACACTACTTTTATCATGATTTCGGGTCCGTTTTTTATTTTATTTATTTTTGATTTTATTTTTATTTATTTAGTCTATGGAATTACAATCCTTTTAACCTAGCTAAATGTAAAAAAATATTTTATCTAAAATAGTATTAAATTTATTCAAAGAATATGTAAAATCTAAATTACAACTTTTTTGAAGTCCCCCAAGAGGCTCTTGTGAGGCATAATTTGTTCTATATACAGGAGTATAAAAATATTTATTATGCCTTAAACAGGTTTATTAAATCCAACACAATAAAGCACTTCGGATCACAAAAAATACAAAAATTCAAATCAAGTGCGGAATCTTTTTTATTCAAACCAAAGGAAATTTTTGGGCCATTTTGTTTTTGAACATAATTTCCTTCAAATGTGGGCCGCAACTACGCCTCAGGGTGTCCATTCTGAGGGTGCAATTTTAGATGACTCATTCGAGCATTTCGACCGGTATGGAGTGAATGACAAGCGTAATGTTGGCTTCCAAGACCTGAATCATAGCAGGTTTGTCAGCCTAGACTTTGGACTTTCCGTAGCTCCAAAGAAAAAAGTCTACCGGTCCAAAATGTGAAATTAGCTGCTCTTCGAAATTACCTGTCACTAGATCCATTGTTTGACCAGCTGCAGGGCAAGTGGTCAATTTCATGTAGTAAAAAGTCCGATATGATAGATAAATAGCGAGCACCATTGAAAGTTACGTTTCGACCATCATCATATTTGAAGAAATATGGTCTGATAATTCCACCAGCCCATAAATCGCACCAAACCGTGGTTTTCTCTGGGTATAATTGCATCTCTTGAGCCTTTTCTTCTTGCTCTTCAGCCCAAATGTGGCAATTTAGTTTATTGACGTTGCCGTTGCGCCAGAAATGGGCCACATCACTCAATTTTAGTCAAAACAGCGGATCTTCTTGTTTTTCGCCGAACGCTCATTTCCATATTACAGTTGGCAACATTTGAAAGAAATTATAGTCAAAAAATAAATGGCATAAAATGTCCTTTCGTATGAACAATAAAGATTCCACACTTGATTTGAGTTTAAGTATTTTTTTGTATTTTTAAAAAAATACCTCTAGATGGATCACCCTATATAAGGCCTATTGTAAAAAAAACAGTGTAGAAAACTTTGCACGACAATTGACTAATGTTTCTAGATGTATAAGTATTAGCCTACATCTGGCTTCATACGACTGAATATGGATATGTGCCTCAGTGGATTCGTTAACAAGCAGAATTGCTGCATTTAGGCAAATGAGAATCCACGAGTGCCTGATAAAAAGCCGATGCATCCAAAAAGAGTGAATGATTAGTGTTGTATGCGTTGGCGACGTCTTCAGGCCGTACTATTTTGAAAATGAGGTCGGCCAAGGATGAAATAATTCGGCACATTAACGCCATTAAACCTCCTTTATGTCTCAGAGTCATTAAAAAACTTGGACCATCGAGTAGAGGTATGCCACCGAAGACGTGGCGAGCATTTGTCAAATATTTTGTTTTACACATAATTCTTATAGATCTTTCTATCATAATAAAAAAACTATTAAGGTAATAATACTTGACGCTCTGAAACGTTGTGGTAGCTTCTCGTATATCGCCGTATATTTCCTGCAAGTACACTCATACCTCGTTATACGGCCTAGATTCGTTCCAAAACAATTGGCCGTAATTCGAAAAGCCGAATACCGAATTGCTCATTTTTATACAAACCTACAAAACGCAGGAGATCGGTTCTATTTAAGAAAACTAAAAATAGTTTCAGTCAAAATAGCAAGTTTAACTAATTTAATGCATAACGAAGATGAATCATACATATTTATTTGTAAAAAGGAACATTACAGATATTTTATATACCTTAAGTGTTAAAAAAACATGAGCAACCAAATAGGTAGAAAGAAGTTCTCGTTGCTCTTGAACTTTAGGTCTAAAAAGTTTACTTAATCGTTGTTGCTTTGAGATGTGCTTTAGGTTCTCCTAAAGTTGTTTGTAGCAGCCAAGAGAGTTATTTATTGATTGTGTAACTTGGGCACTATGTTCTTCTTGCGGATCATTATCAATAAGAACACCAACGCCCTGTTCAAAAAAACAGGAGATTATTTAATCTTTATAGTAGCTAATTTTTGTAGTAAATATACTCTGGCTCCTCCTTACTGCCTGATGGTTCGAAAGAATTAAGTTGCATTACCTCTTCAGTGGTAAGAGGACTTCCTTGGGATCGCAATTAAATTATTTTCTTGTAAATTGTCAAAGTCGACATCATTGCCCATTCCCAAAATACTTTGGCAAATGACAGGCACGGAATCAGCGTCGGAAATTACTTACTCAGGTGCTAGAACACATTCCGGCCATATATTTCTCTAAACTTTGTTCAAAGTTTCCGGTTTGACCTCGTTCCAAGCATCGCGATATTGACTACAGATTTTTTTTTTATATTATAACCATTCCAAATGGAAGCAATATTTTGTTGCTCAATTTTTGTTTTGTTTAATATGTCTCAACTTCAGGTCAAAATAATTTTTAAACAAATCATCAAAAATAGCTTTTGTCATCCAAGCCTTTTTATTGGATTTCCAAATGACCGGCAGTTTTGATTTATCGACTCCTTAAAAAGCTCTGGGATTTTCTGATCTCCATTAAATATTTGTTCAGAGCAATATCAACCTGTTTCTATAATTGATTTAAATACGGCAGGGTACTTTCTTGCCGCATCATCATCAGCACTTGATGCTTCGCCTCTCATCAAAGTATGTAATTTTTTTTTGCCGTATAATGAAAAAATTTGGCCGTATAACGAATTCAAGCCATAATTTGAAAAGGGCGTTTACGCTAAAAAAAACCTAAAATGAAAGGCCGTATAGCGAGGTATGAGTGCAGGCATGTTTTAACACCGCTCTAATACACTCGAACACTCGTTTTATAGTAACGGGTGGCCCAAATAAGACCAGCTGATGTGAAACACAAATAACTTTTTTATTTTTTAACTTAATTTATTTTTTCTTTTTGCAGTTTATAACTGAACTCTTGGAAATTTAAAATGAATACGTACAGTCCATAACAATCCATTAAAATTATCGATTTTTATTATTCTTCTCAACGATCAATTGCTCTGACGCAGCGAAATTATCGCCGTTTTTTTACCGTAAGATCAGCGCCCACATCTTCCATGATTACAAGTTTAGTTCGCCGTTTTGAGGAACTGGGTTCAATTTCCGACCGTCCAGGAAGAGGTGCTCATCGAAATATGCGGTCTGTGAACGTGGAAGCTGTGCAGCAGCTTGGCGCTAAAAAGAGCCAATGCCTGTATCGAGCAAAATGGTGGTCGTTTGTCTGATGTCATATTTCACACATAGTCACGTTAAATTTCCATAAAATGTATTTAACATATAAAAATAAATCATTTAAAAAACCGTTGTTACAAGAGTTATACGTGTTTAACATCACTAGGTCTCATTTGGGCCACCCTGTATTATTTTCTATGGCTACTTGAGGTCTACGTTCTCTAGTTATAACCAGTTAGCAATGATAGGTTTTTCAGTTGTCATATTACTTATGTTGTTAAAGTTACCAATGCCATTTTAATTTCAAAACATACAATAAGGTTTGACAATGTGTCATGCATACGAACATGACGTTATTAGATAGACCCTGTAGGGTGGTCAAAATAAGACTGAGGGGTTAAAAATATTCATTTCTTTTTTGTTTATATTTTTTTTCTCTTTTGCAGGATATATAGTTTCTTTTGGAGATATATGATGGCTAAATATGATGTATAGCAACTCGTCAAAATTATAGAATTGGTTTAGTCTTCTGGCAAGTCTATTATCTCAACTTAACGAAATTATCATCGAGATCTTAATTTCATAATGGCAACCAGTAACAACATGATTAAGAACTTAGTCTAGCGTTTCGAGGAACAGGGGTCCGTGTCAGAATCCTAGATTATCACATCAGCGTCAATTACATCCCTCAAGATGTACTGTTTGGTGCGTTGTTATGGTTACCAATATAGACACTCGTGAATGGCGCGTGTATGTATAGGCCGATTTTATTTTTGAAAATGAGGAGAGTCAACCCGAAACCATTAATCTGGACTATGATTAAAAATCGTTTGCGTTAAGAATAATCGTAACATATGGTTTCAGCAAGATGGGAAAAACATTTCACTACGACAAATTAAAAAAAAATCATTGTGCCAAAATTTAAATTTTTAATTTTCTCTACTTGTATTCTGAAGGTTTTTTAGTGGGGAATACATTTTTTTAATTATTACCTTTGCGCGGTGACATACAACATTGCCACATGCAAAACAATATAACATACGAGCACGTGAGATTACAAATACGACTAGAAGAATCGAATCTTCATCTACCACCCTTCATGGTACCACAAAATTTCAGCCACCTAGCTTCAATACTCGTAGTGCGACCTGTAGTTTGCTTTCCACAGACTTAAGGGCACGGCGAGATCATCTTAGAACTTTACGAGGACTCAGAACATATATAGGGTGGACCAATAAAACTATAAATTTAAATCGACTCAAAAAAAAGTACTGATAATTTTTTTAAAATTTCTTGTTTTATTGGAAAGGTTGAACATTTCCATTTAATAATGGAACACCATCCGATTTTTTGGGTTCGCCCAATGAGCTTAAGATTGTTTGGCAGGAGGTGAAGAATTTTACACCATCCGATTTTTTGGGTTCGCCCAATGAGCTTAAGATTGTTTGGCAGGAGATGAAGAATTTAACCGAAAAATCGTGTTTTCAAATAAAGTAATTTTCATCTCCTTGGTTCGGAGAACACATTGGGAAGCCAATGCATCCACAACGAGTCACTGTTTGGAATTGATATTAGGCTGACGGCATCATTGGGCCGTTACCGTCAACGGTGAGCATTACCGTGCCATGCTCAACGAATTATTGTTTCCAAAACTTCAAGATGATGACATGAACGACATTTGGTTTCAACAAGATGGGGCAACATGTCACACAGCCAACGCAAACATCGATATTTTACTCACTGCTTTCTAAAATTGAATAATCAGCCGAAATTGTGTTGTTAAGTGGCCAACTCGGAGCTGTGATTTGAGCCCTATGGATTATTTACTGTGGGGAGCTACTAAGGATAAATGTTATGCAAAGCATATATAGACAATTGAAGCGTTAGAAACATGAAATCGAAGTTGTCATTGAAGAGATTCGACCCGAAACAATCGAAAATTTACTGTACAATTGGGTTGATCGGATGAGGTACTGCCAAGGCTGTTGTGGTAGTCATATGAAAAGCCACAAATTTGAAATAATTATCCAAACTTTTTTTTACAGCTGAAACAAATTTATAGTTTTAAATGTCCCACCCTGTACTTTATGGGATATCCGGCCAGTATTTCGAGGTATGGCAATCCCTCAATCCTATGACGCAGGATATATTATGATTCTGCACTTCTGTGTAGCAAGACCTCTCCAGTGGTATAAAACATATTTTTTTATAAATTGAGTCCATAATTACCCTAAAAGTGTATAAAAGAATTTGACGGAAAAAAACTAACATTTTTTTCTGTTAAGTTTATTTTGCATTTTTTTTCTGTCATTCACTACGTACAACTTTCCTTTCGGTTTACAGAGATACGAGTATACTCGTAGCCGGTACAAAGATCCAAATATACTCGTATCCGGTTCAAAGATCGTTGCCGGTTCAAAGATTAAAGTCCACTTTAAACCAAAAATGTATTATGGCAAAAATGAAGTTTTGGCTGAATTTTTAGTCGCCATTGACAAAACTTATGACCAAATTGATGACTCAAAAAATCTTGTCCCGTGTATTTAGCCCGCGGTGCGATTCTTTATACATGAAATCATGTTAGGCTACTTACCCAGTTTAAAGTACCTATTTCCCCCAGTTGATGTGTAAGAATTCTGTATGGCTTGAGTACATTTTGAAATTGACACAGTCTCCTTTATTTATTGAACTTTTAAAACTTTAAATTTAATCTACACAAATTGCATACCAGCATAAGTTGTGCCAAACACGAGTGCCTATATTGGTAAACGTCTCATTATATTCCATATGAAAATTGCAAATGAAATTGAATCACTCCTTGTCCACACACACACACTTTCTCTCTCACACTCTCTCTGTCTCCCCTTCTTTCGATCTTGGCCTCTGTCCGTTTTGCTTCTTCTCCCCAGCCAAGGGCCGACGAAAAGGATACAAGCAATCACATTCTCAATTCATTTGAACGTTCTCACTCATTCATCAGATCTACTTACAAAAGTCAATTAAGCATATTAAGTGCACGAGTACGTACATACATAAGTGCATTTTTGTGTACATTTTATTGCAAATTTGTATGTGTTTGTGTTTATTTATACATGCGAGTACGAGTATATGAGAGGGAGCGCGCGCTTGTGTGTGTATTTTATTAAACAGTAAAAATAATTTGCCATGTGAGTGAAAGGATATCGTGAGTAACAAAAGGGCTGTTTGGGGGCGGGACGAGAACGCAAGGCAAGGCAAAATGTCCTAGCGAAAAGTATTCGACGAACCCTTTTCGTTTCATTTCATGCTGCCGCTGCTGCTGCAGCTTTGGTTGTTGTCGGCCAACAGCAGTAGCAGCAACAACAGCAATATTTACTTATAAAAATGTCCTTGTATGACTCTTGTTCAAACATACGAATTCCTGTGTTCATACGAGCGTCTGTGTGTACTTATGGAGGCTATGCATATACGATATGATTGAAGGGACAGGACAGTGTAGCAACAGCAGTAGCAGCAGCCCCAGCCATTGAGACTGAGTGTTAGCCTCGTCCTGTGTATGTGTGCACTCATACTTGTACATTCATATGCATACATATATAAAATGATGTCATTGCATGTGGTGGCACAATTGTATTGAGCAAATGTCACATGTTGTTCGCCGGAGCTGGACAATGTTATCGCAAATTCAAGAGATAAAGTCGGGCTACTTTAATGCGGCCATAATTTTGCGGATATGCTAGAAAAGTTACTAAAGATTTACTTTTCAAAGAATGTGGCTTACAACAATGAGGTAATCAGCAAGAATAGGCCAGGTTATCCCTCGACACCAATCTTTTGACATGTAAAATGTGTTTTTTGAGACGCGCGGTTTTCAAAAAGAAATAAAACGCATATAATTTAATGTCATGGCCAAAAATTTAGCATTGTTATAAAGATAAGGGCCGCCGCGGCTGGCCCTAATAAACTCCAGCCGAAAGGTCCAATTTTCAACCACGTTTTGCAGCATTTGGGACAGTAACGCGCCGAATATTCTCTTCGAAGGCGTCAATCGCATCGGTCTTATCTGCGTAGACAAGCGACTTTACATAATCCCACAAAAATAGTCCAGCGGTATTAAATCGCACGATCTTGGAGGCCACGTCACAGGCCCACGACTTGAGATAATGCGCTCACCAAAAATGCCCTTCAATAAATTGATTGTTGCGATGGCTGTATGGCATGAAGCGTCGTTTTGTTGGAACCAAAGGTCGTCCACATCAACATACTCCAATTCAGGCACGAAGTCATAAATATTTATCATAAATAATAGTTTCCCATTGACTGTAAACCGGCTCCTTTTTTGAGAAATATGGACCAATGATGCCCTTTGTCCATAGAGCACACCAAACAGTGACCTTTTTAAAGGATGTATTGGCGTCTCAACAATGGCTAGTGGATTTTCATTACTCGAAATGCTACAATTTTGGTTATAAACGTATCCATTCAACCAAAAGTGAGCTTCATCGCTGAACAAAATTTTCTTTTAAAAATCAGGATAGATGGTAATCTCGTTTTAAGCCCACTCACCACGATTTGCAAACGTTGCTCCGGAGTAAGTATAATCAAGTGACAGCTGTCAAAAAGACCAACTCCGAAAAAAGATTGAAAACCACACGTCTAACAAAAACACCCTTTTGTTAAAGACGGTGTGCAAGTTTTTCGAAAAAAAAACACTTAAAAACGTCGTAAAGTTCGACCATACTGAATGGTTTATGTCCTCAAACATGGTAAGCTGATTTTGATCGTAAGGACCCTTTTGTTTGCTCTTTTGGTACGTTAGTCCGACCTTAAGTTTTAGAAGTTTTAGTAGAATTGGAAGCAAAATTTAGTTTATGCTAAGTTGTTTGTAAAAGAAATCTATTGATGGCTCTCGATGTGGAGTCTCTTTAGAGCTGGCAAGAGTGAGTTGTATTTTCGTGGGCAATTGTGTGAAGAAAACTTGAAAAGTAAGGTTTACAACAGTAGCTCTCATTCGTTTGTGGAGAGCCTGGCCTTATAAAGTTCGGTTTTACTTTCAACAATTGCAGCAAGGCTTTCTGAAGAGGGTTGTCACGGACCCGAAATCATGATAAAATTGTGCAGCCACGAAAATCAATGTCACTTTGCCATTTTGTTAAAAACTTGTCTTCTATTTAAATATAGAAGCAAGAGGTCTTGAGCCTGTTTAATCCCTGTTCAATGTTGTTTTGATATATTAATTTTTACTATAGATCACCTGTATGGGCCAGACGAGGTATTTTTCGGCTTACAGGATCTGAAACTTCCAGCAACTACGCCCGTTTTGGATATATTTAGTGCGCCTCAATAAAGGGTTTAAATCATGGTTCGTCCAAAAAAAACATGTTTTTTAAGCAAATTTTCCAAAACGTGTAATTTTTACCGAGATGCCTTAAAAATTTCCCCTTAAAGGGAAACTAGTAAGGTCGACGCCTCGCCCTTGTCCCATCAATCCCTTAAGAACCCATCAAATATTTCCTGGCAGAACTTAACACTTTCGTTATGTTCGAAGCTAATAAGCGAAATTTTGGAATTTCGGCCCCCAAAAACTGTAATTTGTTAAGCAAAGGCTCCAAAAGGTGCATTTTTTATCCGAGATACATTTAGTACTTTCAAGGCAAAACTAGTATGTGAGGTGCCATGTCCATTCTTCAAGCAAGATCTTATGAACCCTGAAAATATTATCTGGCAGAACGTAACACTTTCGCAATGATCGAAGTTAGTGACAGTACAGGTTGGCTGACGAATATTGCTACATTAAGAAACTCAAACAACTTTTTTCTCAGTGTATGGAATTCTTCTTTTATTCAAGTAAAATCTCATTTAATTTTATTATATAGGGTGATCCGTCTAGATGTTTTTTTTTTCAGAACAAAAAATATAAAAATTCAAATCAAGTGTGGAATCTTTATTGGTAATTTGAAAGTACATTTTATGGCATTTGTTTTTTGAAAATAATTACCTTCAAATTTTGGCAACTGTATTATGGAAATGAGCGTTCGGTGAGAATCGGGAAGATCCACTGTTTTCGACCAAAATCTTATTCAGTGATGAGGCCCATTTCTGGCTCAACGGCAGAGTCAATAAACAAAATTGCCACAATTGGTTGAAGAGCAACAAGAAGAGGTTCAAGTGGTGCCATTATACCCAGAGAAAACCCCGGTTTGGTGCAGTTTATAAGCTGGTGGAATCATCGGTGCATATTTTTTCAAAAATGATGATGGCCGGAACGAAACCGTAAATGGTGCTTGCTATTGCGCCGTGATATCGACACTTGGTTACAACAGGAAAAGCAGCTTATTTCACGTTGTGAGTGACATGTGAGTTGGCCGCCTAGATCGAGTGATAACACCCCTTTAGACATTTTTCTTTGGGGTTACGTAAAGTCCAAAGTCTATGCTGACTAACCAGCTACAAATTCAGGTTTTGGAAACCAACATTTCGCGTGTCATTAAAGCCATACCGCTCGAAATGCTCGAACGAGTCATCCAAAATTGGACCCTCACAATGGAAACCCTGAGGCGTAGTTGTGGCCAACATTTGCAGGAAGTTATATTCAAAAAATAAATGCCATAAAATGCCCTTTCAAATTACCAATAAAGATTCCACATTTGATTTGAAACTCATTGAGAAAGTTTCGTAGCAATTCTGTCCTAACCGGCCGGGCTGTGTGAGGAGTTGCACGATCTCGGTGAAACCACACAGAGTTGAAAAAGAAATTCTCATTCGGCGTAAAACACTCTCAACATGCTCAAGTAACGGTCTCCAGTAACCATAACGGTGTGGCCGTTTTCTTCGAAGGAGTAGAGCCCGACAATGCAGCGTGATAAAACTGCACACCCCACATTGTGACACGAAGTGGATGTAATTCCGCCTTATAAAGTATCTGTGGTTGGAAGTACTCCTTATTCGACAATTTTGGCCTCAGTAGACATGAAAAGACAGCTCAACCTGTTTCCGTCCTCTTCCACCGTTAAAAGCATCTTCTGGTAAAACTCCAAGCGAATCGGGAAGTCTGATGCGTTCAGTTTGTTGGCCATTTAAATTTTATATGGGAATAAGTCGAAATCTTTGTGCATAATTGACTGCAATGACTGCCTGCTTATTCCCATTTAAGCTTCTTTTCCAAACTCTTGGATTGTATTGTATGGCAACAGCTACAGCAGCGATTCTTTCCGCCGTCTGAACTGAATGTTTCGATGGTAAAGTATCCTGTTGACTGTTCCATGCTCGGCCAAATTGTTAACAAGTCTCATTATGTTGCATTTTCTCGGAGGACTGCCGCCAAACGTGCGCCTATACTTTCTTTGAACCGAAACTACGGAAACTACCAGTGCGTGATAGCGGTGGACAATTCAAATTCTTGTTTCAGTGTCCCAGTTATCCATTTTTGTTGTTTAAAAATCAATCTGCAAAATATGAGTACAAAAAATTAACCAAATTCATTAAATAGAAAAAAAATATATTTTTTTTGTAGAGTTTAGAAGTTTTTTCTCGGTGTCTTGTGATGACTGGGACCTACCACGGCCTACCTAATTTTGTTTGACCGCTATCGTGCTTTCAACAGACAAGCATACGGAAGCACATGGCTTAGTCGTCTTAAAACTAAAGGAAGACAAATATAAATTTAATCCTTAGGGAAGGTCTTAAGGGAAAACGTGCATTTAAAGGACAATTTCATTTGACGCTGGTGCTGAAGATTTACAAAAAGTTATAAAATTGCCCCTTGCTCAGAACTCGTTTAATAACTTTATCATTGTTTTTTATTTTACCTTTTTATCTACTTAGGGGGCCATAGGTTTCTTTTTGCGGGATTATATGAGTACACATTGTAAAACAATTTCATAAAGTCGTGCCATTGGTTTTTTTCGGTCATTTCTTTGTGGAAATTTTTCAAATATTTACTTAAATTTGCACGTTTTTAATTTTATTTATTCTCGAGTGGAAAAGTTTGTTATTTTCACCGTAAAACAGGTTTTGAGCAGGTGTTCAAATGGAAATTATAAAAGAATTTTAGAGTCAGTATCGAGTGCAAATCCATTTCCATTCCAAACATGGAATATTTTATTTATCAAAAACACAAAACGCTAACAAACAAGAGAGATGCTATTGATGGGATTGAATGGAAAGGAAGCAAACAAGGCCGATGATTGGAATTTCAGTATATTTTGGCTTATAAAGGAATGAGGCCGCACGTGTTTCTTTAACTACTGTAATATACATTTAGTTCAGATAACAAAAAGGGTTCTTCTGAACATATTAAGATATTTGTTGTTCCAATTTTAGGTCCTGTTCTCTAATTGTAATGCGATCGCATGTTGTAATAAAAATGAGTTTGACCAAGCAAAACGATTTGAGTTTCCCATTTAAAGAAAAGTAACATGAAAATCGGAATTACTGCTCTTCTTTCGTTTTTTATAAATACATTTACTGAATACATGCCTTGTTTATCACCGGCACACATTTAATTTGTCTCTACAGAATTACTCCATACTCCAAATATTCAAATAATAAATTCGAACTTCCTATTTAGTTTCAACAACATTTTATTAAGCAAGAAATCAGTGAGATGTTCAATTATTCTATTGCCTATCCGGATCCTAAATCCTAAGTTTTATAGAGAAACTTATATATAGCATAAAGATTACTTACCTACTCTCAAAGTCGCAGAAAGGTTCTTGCCCGGATTTAAACCTAGAGTTTCTTGTATGTTAGTCGTGCAGACGAACCTTCATACGACAGAGGCCCAAAGGTCGAAGATATTTATGTGGGAAAAATGAAAACACCGCTGAAATATGTTAGATGCCCGGCTTTGATGTATCTAAGCTTAACCCACTTCGTATTGAATTTATTTCAATAAAACCGGACGTTAATAGTGCGATACGAGTATAAGAAGGTATTACAGGAAGGAAAACGGCAGGATGTATTAGTCGGCAAGGGGACTTTGGGGAAAGCTGAAGCTGCAAGCTGGAAGTAGTAACGTAATACGAGATCAGACCAGCTACTTAAATAAAGTACACAGAGCGATCAGGCCCCATTAAAACTGTGAAGCTGCTATTTAGTACCTGTATCGCAGGTAAAGTAACTTACGACCCATCGAGTAGCAGATTGTCTTCTGCCCATCACTCAGAGGTGGAAATGCCCTCTCAGCATATCATTGAGTTGAGAACCTCCAGGATACCTGGGGAGCGTACCCCAGTGTACAATTCGAGAGATAATTTTAATACTGATGAAATGTCGGAATCACGCTCGAGGTCAGTATTTTTGTATATTTATTTTTATATTATTTTCGATATTTCAAACTTCATCGAAGATCATCTTCAGGAACCAAGCTAACAATAAATATAACACATACTTTACTGCTGAACTGATATCTTCATCGTCTGACAACAACAATAACAAAAACAACAATTCAAAGATAATTTAAATAATTTTAAAAAAATACGGCATTGACTTGGTGGTTGAAGAGGATTCGTAGTAAAAGCGACTTAAATTGGAGTACTCGCACCATCGGTGGTTCCTTCTCTTGAAGATAAGGACCGTCCATAGGGCCTTTTACCATAACATCTCCTCCAAAACTTAAAAATAAATTTATATGAGGATTCGTATTCTAATTTAGTTTGATTTGAGTACTTAATATTGCCTAATGATCTCCCATTTTGACCACATAAGCAAAGGGGGCAACTGTTTTAAGATATTAAGTGCGTCCAAACTACAAAGGCAAATACTCAAAATAGTGAAAAAGTCTCTTAAAGGGAAACTTTACCATCATTTTTGCCCATTTACAATACTAAACAGGTTATGACCATAAGCCATGTAAATTTTTAGAATTCTAGGTTAAATTATTTGAGCGCTATAGTGAATTCAACAGGCACAGGGACAGATGAACGAACAAAAGTATATAGTCTAGTCTTTACGGTAATCTTAACAGGGTCTCCGATTAATACTTAAAGGTGTTGCAAACGGAATGACAAACTTATTGTATACTCCATCCGTGGTGGAGGATGTACGATGCACAACAATTTTATGGCGCTGCTCGTACACGCAGAGAAAAGATATAATTACAAAAGATATAATAACAACAATAGTATATTCTCTGCAATAAAAGTGTGGTCGTCGCAACCATAGTATTATTTTTTGAATTTAATTTTGACAAAAGTATGATTCCGGCCATATTAATATTGTTGAAATGTAACAATAGTATTGTTGTCAAATTTAAAAATGAAAATATGGTTGTAGCAACAATATAAATATGGTTGGTAGGAAAAAGGTATAGTGTTCATGGGTTTTTTGTTAACAAGAATATGATTACGGCAACCGTACCGGCAAAATCGTAATTTTTTTAATGTGGCAATGTTATTTTCAGGAATCTTACGCAATAATAGGAATGATAATTAATTTTTTTCAAACAAAACTACGGATTAGTATAACTTAATTAATTTTAATAAATGAATTATTTTACTGTTAAATAAATCACTCCTTTATTAAGAGTAATTAAATCCTCTATTGTTGAATAACAACTTATCCAAATTTTTTCAAAATATGTTGGGAATCATAGTATGGTTTTGTGTAAGTCATACTATGGTTGTGGGGATCATTCTATGGTTGTACGTTAAACATACTATGGTTATGAGTATCATAATATGGTTGTGGTGATCATATTATGGTTGAGTGTGTATAATAATATGGGTGTGGGGAGCATAGTATGGTTGTGCGTGAATAATTCTATTGTGAGGACCATAATTTTGTTATGGGGATCATAGTATGGTTGTGTGAAAAACCCACTATTGTTGTGATGATCATAATATTGTAATGCCACAACCATATAACCAGCAATAGTATGATGCTCTTGGAATATTGTTACCCCAACCATACTTTTTTTCTGCGTGTAGTGTACCTCTCCATTGTTAAATTTGTCAAACACTGATAAAAAGAAATGTCAAATTATTTGGGGAAGAAACTTGACGTAAGGCTGTGACTACCAATTAACAACGTGCATTATGGTTGGACCACTTAATGTACCTCCAGATCTATGATCTTAGCGCACTACCAGCGGCCAATTTCATTAGATTTTAACGGAACCTAATTTTTGACGTTATTTTGCATACAGGAAAAATATTGCTGAAAATAAACACGATCGGCCATACAAATGTTCGTCCCGATTTTAGGCTTAGCCAACCAATAGCGGCAAATTTCATCAGATTTTAACAAAATTTTGGTTGTGGTCTAACACACAGGATAAACATTACTGAAGAAGGACCAGATCGGTCCAAACTTTGGCATGTTCTCCATACAAATGGTTCAGTCCATTTTGGTTCTAACGTCCATTTTCCTCGGATATCACCAAAATTTTGTTTCTGCCATTATTTAGCACACTGGCAAAACTTAGATTAAGACTAAGGTGTGTGTTGAGGGTACCACTCATTTGGACTCGCCTGGTTTTTTCCTATGCTGTATGGAAAGAGTCATGAAAAAAAACATCTAAAGCTTTAGTTAAGAAAAGATAAAAAAGTAAAATAAAATACAATTCAATATATCTAAATTGTTCAAGAACCTTTGAATCCGATCTAATTTGGAAGCATTTTAAAATCACAAACTGTGCTTTTAAATAATTTCACTTCTATCAATAGTGGCTAAGACTAATTAGGACTAAGCTACTATTTAAATGAAATACTAAAGCTGTACCTTAAATAAAAAAACAGAAAACTTTTTTTTCGAAAAAGGAAGAAACTCATCCTTACATGTCCTATGAAGAACTTCCACAGTATTAATTTTCTTGCAATCCTTGTCCAATCCTCCCGCTGGGCTAAACTTAATCGAATGAAAAAAAAACTGCGCAATATTCTTAACTTCGTATTTGTATTTTCAGCGATTATTGCGTACATTTCTTTAAAGACTAATTAAAACTTTTAATTTGTCTTGTTTTCAGCAGTTTCACCAATATTTCGATGTAGTTTTCAGAATTTTTAGATTTGCGAGAAGCGTGTGCTCGTGTGTGTAAGCACTTGTATGCAGTGTGTGTTTGTTTGTTTTTCTTGGCCATGTTTTTCTCCGTCTTCAGTCTTATTTAGAATCCTTTTATCCTCTAGATGCATGTATACCATACTCGACATTCATGTCTGTCAGCAAGTCAGTGTGTGTGTGAGTGTGTCTAAATACAAATACAAGTACGAGTACACCACCCACACATATGCAAATAAACCGACAGTGTAAAGTACTGCAATTAAACCACAATTATTTTAATTATGACATGTACGAAGTACGTACACACACAAACACACACATGTGCACTTACACTTGTATACGTAACTCTTGTAATGTAATTACACTGTACAACATTTAACAAGAAATGTACCCATACACACATGCCACCGCTTGGTGGCGATGGCGGTGGCACAACATCAAGATAACTTATGCAGCTAACGTTTATCCTGTCAGGACGACGAGACGTGCAGGGATTGATGGCAACGATTGCGATTGGCTAGGACGCCGAGTAAATATTTTGTCTTCTTCTTCTTTGCGCAAGTAATTTGTGCTTTCTTTTAAATACTCTCTAGCTGTGGCGTTGTGGCAATAGCCGTAATTGGCAAGAAAACATGTTTTAACGGGAATACGAAAATTAATCGCCCCACCACAAATGAGTCAAGGATACCATGCAGTGGAAATGTGGCTATCGGAAAAGAAGATTAATTAAAGCAACAGCAGCGATTTGAGTCAGCACATGTTTTGCGCTTCTTTTGAAAAGTTTATTAACAGTTTTAAACCTCCCACCGCAGAGTATCCTAAATTTCTTAACTCTTTTGCAACACCTCGAAATATTCATGGGAGACCCTATAAAATATATTTAATGGATAGACATAAAATTCAACGATCGCCGTCAAGACGATCTAGCCTTGGTATTCCGTTCTTCCGTGTAGCTCTTAATAGCTCAAAAACTGTCAAACAATTTAACCCGGAAATCTGAATTTTTGCACGACGATGGCTTACAGCTTTAAATTATTTAGGATTACAAATAACTAAAAAAATTTCATTTTAAGGGTCTAAGGTTCCTCGCAAAAAAGTATTTCTTTAGTATTTCCTTAAGGGTGCAAGGTAAAGGGTGGTTCAACCATAATGCACGATGTTAACCGTGAGTCACACCTTAACGTCAAGCTTTATGCCCAATTTGATTTAAGATTTCTCTGAGTCAGTGTTTGGCAAATTTACTAACTAAGAGGATTACAAGTAAACAGTGCGCTAAGACTATTGAGGACTTTTACGAAAATCGACGTTCAAATCAAAGTGTATTTCGTGTACTTTGTGTTTTTTTGGTCAGCCACAATCGGAAGAATTGTAGGAAAATTTCAGCAAACTGGGTCTATAGGAAATGTGCTCGCCCAGTTCGTTCTTCCATCGTTCTGTCATTGGGCCGTACTTCTTAATCTGAATGACCGTACTTCTTCCAATATAAGGTCGGTCGAGCAGTTGAATAGAGTTCGCTATTGCGAGATGATATTGCACATTTTGTGGCCACAAATTAAGGATATGGACCTGGACTAAATATGGTAATAACAGGATGGTGCCATTTGCTCGCAGCCAACGAAACAGTGGCTATTTTGCACGAGAAATTCAATGGCCGTGTTATCTCACATCGTGGGATTTTTCAAAATTTAACCCTGCGGGTCAAACGTAGGTTCAATAGAATTCGTGTTGGAGGTATGGTTCCTCGAGCAAAGTTTCTTATTTGTATCCCTAGAATACGATTTTTAAACCGACCCGCCCTAGTATATACATTTAATCTCAACATATATGTAGGGTGATCCATCTAGAGGCATTTTTTCAGAACAAAATATATAAAAATTGAAATCAAGTGTGGATTCTTTATTGGTAATTTGAAAGGACATATTATGGCATTTATTTTTTTAAAATAATTACCTTCAAATGTTGGCAACTGTATTATGGAAATGAGCGTTCGGTGAGAAACGGGAAGATCCGCTGTTTTCGACCAAAATTTTGTTCAGTTTATATAATCCATACTCAATAATTTTTTTTTTAAAGCTTTTCATTTTTTTTATTTGTCTGTTGCCTAGTGTAGTTACTGAAAGGTGAGTGGGTGTTACAACTCTCTAAAGTGCTGTTCAACTGCTTCAAAGTGCTTGCTGGCTTTTGGGGTAATGAAATCTGTATGAATCTATTCTCTGTTTGTTTTCCATAAGATAATGTCAATGGCATTAGAGGGGAAAAATACAAATTGTCGTGCAGTCAGTCGCAGTCATCAACGTAAGAGTGTGTGTGTTTGTAGGCAGCCGCAGAGTGTTTTAAACGCAAATGACTGAAGTGATGAAACATCATTAAAGGTAAGCAAATGGGAAATACAGACAAGCTCAAAAGTCAAAAAATGGGGGATAAATTAAAGCTAAAAAAATGTGCTGGAATAAAGGATATAAATTTTAAATATTTTAATGTGTCATAACGCCGACAAGGATCCAAAGATGCTTTCGCAAATACTGGAGTCTGCCACAAGGTTTTGGGTTTAGTGCAAATACAGATAACACAGAACAGTACAATTGACTAGGCGATACAAGATCCCTTTATTTGAAGATCGTTTTTCAATAGTGCCAACTATGTATGATTAGTGCCGGATAGTTAGCTAAACTGGAACCAAAACATGCAGTCAAGAACCACTTTATAGTGCAGCAAAAAGGTCATTGGCCACAACTGGAGAATAAACCCTTACAACGTATACCGGTTATAAAAGTTTATTGTCAAACCGATGCTGTTGGGTGGTGCGCGACGCTAGAGAGGAAAAATTGTTAGAGCAGGTTCAAAAACATTATGACAATGTGAGAGGTAATTTTAACAGATGCTCTTAGAACCACAAACCATTACATTTCTGGATAATGTGTACAACACTTCGTTCAAACTTTTACCGGACTCCTGCACATATGGCATTGAGGAGAATTGTACAGATAAAAAAAAGAAAATCTCCTACCTATATTCAGCAATGTCATGCAACGAGCTCCAAATAAAAGTTGTTGTCTAGGCGTTAATCGCTGGAAAAACTGAAATCATCGCAATAATTTAATCTAGTTACAGCATTTATCTGTGATCCAAAATTTAAGAAAATAGCTACTGTACAATTTTTTTTTTGTTATTTAACAATTATATTTGACAATTTTGTGTTTTTTCCTGATGTTCACTTCCGATTGAAAAAACAAATTATATGTGAAATGGAAAAGATTATATATTCTATTTTTCTGAAGAAGTTGGAAAAATCCAACGAAAACTCGGATAGGAAAGAATGAAAAAATAATTTTTTAACAGCATTTTATCGCCGGTGACCTTTAGATTAAACTAGTTTTGTTTACACGTAAGAAAACCTCGAAAACAGTTTAAACTCCTCTACGCTGTTGTCAACCACAAGGCTTAAAACAAGTAAAACGTCTAAGATCGGACAGCACAAACCTTAAATAATCTACACCGTCCCTAAGCTACTAAAATACAAAAGTAAGATTTTTGGTGCTTTTTGTCCTATCAGCCCGTGCCTAATTTCAGCGAAAGCTTTAAATTACATAGTACAACATTTTTGAGGTTATTGATTCGGGACTCAATTCTGATAATTGTTTGTGATAATAGCCCCAAAAAGAAGAACTTCTGCATCTTTTGTTTGGTCAAGGTACACTAAATAATAATTTAATAATTAATTTAAAGTTAGTAAGTATCGTATAGGGGAATTTGTCACGTTTTAGTCTTTTTTTTGTTTATCATAACTCGAGAACCACTAGTCTGAATAAGCTGAAACAAATTTAAAAAATTAAAAATTACAGTTCCTTTAACGTTTTTGCTACATAAGCAACAGTTTCGCAGTTATAAATAAATGTATGAAGAAAAAATATTTTTTGCCTAAAAAATTAAAGTTTTTTTTTTAATTCATAAAAAATACAAAACGGTTAAAAGTGTCAAGTCCTCTTACTTTCACGTAAAGTCACATAACCTATGAACAAAATGAGACTTAGATCAGGACAATCGATTTACGCGTTTCACTTTTATGAACAATTAAGTGTAGGTATGAATTTCAAAAATTTGCTCGAGATATGCACAAAATTCTTTGGAAAAAACATTGATGACTTTTTTATTGATTGAAAATGAACATTCCAATTCTTATAACAGCTATTCTTATGCGATATTTATATGTTATCTATACATGGAAACAAAATTTAGAACATTTTCAATTATTGTCACTATCCATCCTCGTTGAAGTTGACGCCTGTGGTTCTGATGACATGATTTTCTTCGTAGGTTGTTCATATTTATGTTCTGAGTCTGCACCATCATCCGAGATAGACAAAATATTCAAGGGCATGTTTTGTTCAGTGTGTCCACAAATTTCAGTGTAATCTTCGGTGCATTCATTTTCAAACTGTATAATTTTAGAACTCCACCAACAAACCAACGTTTTTTCCACGGAATTTTGTACATATTTCGAGCAAATTTTTGAAATTCATACCTACACTTAATTGTTCATAAAAGTGAAACGCGTAAACCGATTTTCACGATCTACGTCTCATTTTGTTCATAGGTTATTTGACTTTAAGTGAAAATAATAGGACTTGACACTTTTTACCGTTTTGTATTTTTTATGAATTAAAAAAAAACTTTAATTTTTTAGGCAAAAAATATTTTTTTCCTAACAAATTTATTTACTCGTATAACTGCGAAACTGTTATTATGTAGCGAAACGTTGTATGAATAGATTAAATGGATTGTAATTTTTAATTTTTTTATATTTTTATTAATTATTAAATGGATTGTAATTTTTAATTTTTTTAAATTTGTTTTAGGTTATTCGGACTAGTGGTTCTCGACTTATGAAAAACAAAAGACCCTAATACGTGACAAATTTTCCTATACGATACTTACTAACTTTAAATTAGTTATAAAATTAATATTTGATGTACCTTGACCAATCGAATGATGCAGAAGTTCTTCTTTTGGGGCTACTTTCACAAACAATTGTCAGAATTGAGTCCCGAAATCATGTGTTGTACTGTGTTATTCTACTTATACTTATATATTATATTGATAACAAATCTGCTTTAATTTCAGTATTATTAACTATACGTATACTTATATAACTCATTTTGACCATGGGGACCCAACTTTTACGGCCACATCAGCCTTAAAATCCATCAACTATGCCGCTTTGTTGTATTTAGTGCGACCCAACCAAATACTCAATAAAATGTAATTATTGCCGAGGTATCTAAATTCCTGAATGTGCAACTTTGTTTGCCCTTTGACCGAATTCGAATCAGCTTATAAACATAAGCCATCATCATGCACAATTTTAGGATCCTTGGTTGATTCGTTTGGTTCATTTCGTGCTTTAAACAGATACTAGGACGGACTGACACGGCTGCATCGTCTAAATTTTACGCCGATGAATACCAAGTCAAGTTTTTTACCCAACTTCATTTGACATTTATTTGTTTCAGTGTTTTACAAATTTAACCATTGAGAGGTACACAATTGAGCAGCGCGTTAAAATGGTACACACGTTGTAAAAGAAATCTATTGATGGCTCTCGATGTGGAGTCTCTTTAGAGTTGGCAAGCGTGAGTTGTATTTTCGTGGGCAAAACTTGAAAAGTAAGGTTTTCAACAGTAGTTCTCATTCGTTTGGTGAGAGCCTGGCCTTATAGAGTTCGGTTTTACTTTCAACAATTGCAGCAAGGCTTTCTGAAGAGGGTTGTCACGGACCCGAAATCATGATAAAAGTAGTGTGCAGCCACGAAAATCAATGTCACTTTGCCATTTTGTTAAAAACTTGTCTTCTATTTAAATATATAAGCAAGAGGTCCTGAGCCGGTTTAATCCCTGTTCAATATGGTTGAAGCCTTTTAAGAAAACGGGAGTTCATAGAGGATAGTCGTGGCGAGCATTTCGCCGATATTTTGTTTCACACTTAATCTTTATAGATCTATCTATCGTAGTAAAAAATATTAAGAATGTCTCTGAAAACTTTTTGTATTATTTACAATTAACATTGTGCATTTAAGTTGGACCACCAACTTATAAATACAGTAGACGCTCATAAATTAGCACTCTCAGGAATTAGATCTTCCTGAAATTAGAACCAGCACATTGATGCATTGACAACTCGGAAGTTAGAACCAAAAGTTTTTATTAAATGTTACGCAGAAACTAACTACAATAAGATACACTGCCACCGCATTCCACCAGTTGGATAATAAATAACATTTTCCTTTACCTCAATGAATTATTTTAAGTTTAAAATATTTATGTGATATAATTTGACTGAAATGTTATTTAAGTTTTCGTTTTTCTTAAAAAAATACTTAAAATTGGATGAAAATAGTGTATTCGCCTTATTTTTGTGAAAATTAAAAAACGTCCAGAAATTAGAATGTTTCGGAAATTAGACCCGAAAAACAAAGTTGTTCTAATTTGTGGGTGTCTATTGTATAAACTTTGTAGGGTTTCCGATCCATATTTCGCGGTGTTGCAAACGCAATGCAAATTTAGTACACCATCTACAGTTCGAACGTGCTAAAATTCTGTGAGGAAGAATTTGCAAGAAGTGAAGGGTCGGTCTTGATTAAAATATATACAACTTTACGAGGGTTGCTATATATATTTCTGACCTAGTTAACACTAAGTGTTGCCTGGCGCCATCTGACATTTCCATTGGAACGTTTGACATTTTTTAGCATAAACGTACTCAGAAAGTTTTGTTGTACGACCATCTTTTGTGTTGTTTACAGTGACTTGAAAAAAAACTGGCAAAAAAATGGAATTAGCTCGTTAACATTTCCGTGTGATCATTTTCACAACTATCCACGTGGGCTATCACGACAAGAGTGCATTGATGAACTTAAATCTTTGTAGGGTGATGAAGCACCATCCTATAGCACTGTAAAAAACTGGTTTAATGAATTCAATCGTGGCCGACGCTCGCTCAAAGACGAAGGTCGTCCAAAAACGGCCGTTGTGCCAGAGAACATTGATGCCGTGCGTTAACTGATAATGCAAGATCGTCATGTGACATACCGAGACATAGAGGCATCCTTGGGCATTTCTTCCACCAGCATAATTCGATATTGCATAAACACCGGGCTGTAAAAAAGGGTTGTCTCGTTGGCTCCCGCGCAATTTGACAATTGCTCAAAAAAGGCTCGTGTCGATTGGTGCAAATAAATTGTGAAAAAATGCGATCACAGTGATTCAACTGATAATGCCAGATCGTCATGTGACATACCGTGAGATAGAGGCATCCTGGGCCATTTCTTCCCCCAGCATACATTCGATATTGCATGAACATCTGGCCGTAAAAAAGGTTTGTTCTCGTTGGATCCCGCACAATTTGACAATCGCTCAAAAAAAGACTCGTGTCGATTGGTGCAAAGAAATTTTGAAAAAATACGATCGCGGTGCTTTAATAGAGATTTATAAGATCGTCACAGGTGACGAATCATGGGTCTATGCGTACGAGCCCGAAACAAAAAAGCAATCGACCGTGAGAGTCTTCGAAGACGAGTCAAATCCAATGAAAGATGTTCGTGGAAGAAGCACTTCGAAGCAAATGGCCCCCTGTTTCTTCGGCAAAACTGGTCATGTGGCGACTGTTCGGCTTGAGCAACGTAGAACGGTCAATTCTAAGTGGTATACCACAATTTGTTTGTCTGAAGTCTTTGGAGAAATTCGAAAAAGGAACAAGAGAAGACGAATCATTGTGCCCCATGACAATGCGAGCTCTCACACATCGGCTCAAACCAGCGCCTTTTTGACCGGCCAAAACGTCGAATTTATGGGTCATCCGCCGTACAGCCCTGACTTGGCACCCAATGACTTCTTTTCATTCCCGCACATCAAGAAAAAAATGCGTGGTTACCGATTTTCGTCGCCAGAAGGTGCTGTTGAAGTGTCCAAAACCATGTTTTGGAGATGTCTCAATCGGAGTGGTGAAAATGCGTCGAAAATTGGTTTGAGTGTATGCAAAAGTGTATAAATCATGCTGGAGAATACTTTGAAAAACAATAAAACCAGTTTTGATGATACTAGCTGACCCGGCCAACGTTGTTTTGCCTTCAAATTTTATTTTCACTGAAAGTCTGGTTCAGTTGCAAAGTCATGGTGGATTCATATTTTGATGAAGAAATGCAGTTGCACCGTGCAAATGACATTTGCACGGGATACAAATTTTATTCAAATAACTTTTACTGGAGCCGAAATAATAGAATAAGGTATTCTGATCATTTTATTGAAATCTAAAAAATAATAGAACAATAAATGTATTCAATTTAAGGCTGCACGAAACACTTCATTTTTTGATTTCTGCATAAATAAATAGTGAGGACGGTTTCCCAACTCGAAAACATGCCCTGTGAAAAGCATGACATTTCCAGATTTATGCCGCACACTTCCAGCGGCATAAATCTTGAAATGACTTGTTATGGTCATCGCAAATGCAAGTTTCAGTGGGAACTGAATTCGTTTGAACTGAAATGGCAAATCAGTTGAAGTCAAGGGAATTCGCGGAATTAGACATTCTTCTCCTTTGAACGGCCCTTTCACTATCACATTGTTCATTAGCTTTATCACAATCAGGCGAGTTTCATAACACAGTTTTGGTGCAGATTTCGTAGCATAATGATGACAGATCCAACTTTAAGAAACAAATGATGAAGCCGCCAGCAAATCTAAAGAGTTTACGAATTCCACTGAATATTTGACGACATCGTCTTCGTTTTCAATGTGATCGATCGATTTGTATGAAAGCTATTCTCCCGGAATTTGATTTCAAATCGTCCAATTTAAGTCATTGAAATCAGTATTTTTCGCTAATAAAATGAAGCGTGCGCTCAACCAATGGTAGTTACGATGTTCGGATAAACATTAGTGATGAGTTCATCTTTGGTTGAAATAAATTGGCAAATGGTAGGTGCAATCGATATTAAACCACTGGAAGTATTTACTGGAATTTCTCCATTTACGATTCTCAGCAGTTCTTTTAAGAAAACTTCTGCGGTTCTAAATGGAATAGTTTTCACGTATCGCCACAAATAGGATGATTTCAGGCATGCATTTAATTCATCTGATTTCGGAATCACGGGAAGTGTTTGTCGGAAGTCGCCTGCCAACAGTATCCTCACGCTACCAAAGCGATTATTATTGTTGCGCAAATCTTTCAATATTCGATCGAGTGCTTCTAATGATCGTTTGTTCGCCGTCGTGCGCTCATCCCATATTATCAATTTACAATTTTTCAACCCTTTTGCAATGGCTGATTGCTTTAAAAAGTTGCCAACAGGATTTTCGTTGATGTGCTGGTTTAGATGAAGCTTTAGTGCTGCATGTGCGGTTTTTCCACCTTCCAACAGTGTTGCAGCAATTCCGGTAGATGCTAAAGCAATACCACTTTGAGCACGTATTGCTGCTAACATCAATGCTAGCAGGAACGTTTCACTGTTCCGCCGGGCGCATCAAGGAAAAATAGTCCAGCATTTCCATCATCGACAGCCTTTATCAGTGTATCATACGCACTCATTTGTTGTTTATTCAACAGTGGAATATTTGTTTGTATTTGTTGTTGCAAAGTTATTGTGTCGTAGGAACGCTCGCGTTTCAATTCACGATTTCATCTATAGGGTGATCTTTCAGAACAAACAAAAATATAAAAGTTCAAATCAAGCGTAGAATCTTTATTGGTAATTTGAAAGGACATTTTATGGCATTTATTTTTTGAATATAATTTCCTTCACATGTTGGCCGCAACTACGCCTCAGGGTTTCCATTCAGAGGGTTCAATTTATTGACACGCGTAATGTTCGCTTCCAAAAACCTGAATCGTAGCTGGTTTGTCAGCATAGACTTTGGACTTTACGTAACCCCAAAGAAAAATGTCTAAAGGTGTGATATCACTCGATCAAGGCGGCCAACTCACCTGTCCAAAACATGAAATTAGCTGCTTTTCGAAATGACCTCCAAATAGATCCATTGTTAAGTTAACTGTATGGCATGTGGCGCCGTCCTGTTGAAACCAAGTGTCGTCAAGATTAAGGGTTTCAATTTCAGATAGCAAAAAAATCGATATGGTTATTCATGATTACGTTCCGGCCATCATCATTTTTGAAAAAATATGCACCGATAACTCCACCAGGTTATAAACCGCACCAACCCGTGGTTTTCTCTGGGTATAATGGCACCTCTTGAACCTCTTCTTGCTCTTCAGCCCAAATGCGATAAATTTGTTTATTGACTTCGCCGTTGAGCCAGAAATGGGCCTCATCATTGAACAAAATTTTGGACGAAAACAGAGGATCTTCCCGTTTCTCGACTAACGCTCATTTCCATAATTGCCAACATTTGAAGGAAATTATTTTCAAAAAATATATGCCATAAAATGTCTTTTTAAATTACCAATAAAGACTCTTGATTTGAATTTTTATATTTTTTTTGTTCTGAAAAATTTCCTCTAGATGGATCACCCTAATAAATATATAAATGAAATGTGTTTTGTTACTAAACCATCATACCAAATATTTTTCAAATGACGGTTTCATGCAAACTACACATAAATCATCAACAGACCATCGTAACCTAAAATTTTGTACCGATTGTCAGCCTTCTAGCTCAAAAAACAGTTTTGTTACGCCTCCTCCGCCCACACTCCAAAATTTCGATTATGAACAAACCCCCAGAAGGAAGTATCCAGTTTTCCCCAGTCGTTTTAAAGTTTTAAGCGGTGTAGCAAAGCACATTTCATTTTTATATACTTAATGAAAAAAGAAAATTGAAAATAAACCTGTCGAAACACGCTGGGTGGTAAAAATCAGACATTTTAAAAGTTTGATATTTTGAAGTTCTTTTTTTATTTTTTTTTTTTATTTTTTTTTTAAAACCCGTGCTGAGAAAATACCTTTCCAACAAAGTACAAATCATCAAAATCGGTTTGGCCAATCTCGAATTATGGGATTACATCGCTTCGGACACTTTCTTTTATATATATAGATATGAACAGCCGTAGAGTTCTGTGAGGAAGAATGTAGAAGAAGTGAAATCTTGATTCAAATATATAAGAATACTTATAACGGGTGGCCCAAATAAGACCAGCTGATGTGAAACACAAATAACTTTTTTATTTTTTAACATAATTTATTTTTTCTTTTTCCAGATTACAATTGAACTCTTGGAAATTTAAAATAAATACGTACAGTTCACAACAACGCATTAAAATTATCGATTTTTATTATTCTTTTCAACGATCAATTGTTTTGACGCAGCGAAATTATCGCCGTTTTTTTAACGTAAGATCAGCGCCCACATCTTCCATGATTACAAGTTTAGTTTGCCGTTTTGAGGAATTGGGTTCAGTTGCCGACCGTCCAGGAAGAGGTGCTCTTCGAAATATTCGTACTGAAGAGAATGTGGAAGCTGTGCAGCAGAGTGTTGCAAATGATCCATCTGTCTCAACTCGTCGTATCGAGCAAAATGGTGTTAATTTGTCTGATGTCATATTTCACACATTGTCACGTTAAATTTCCATAAAATGTATTTAACATATAAAAATAAATCTTTTAAAAAAATCGTTATTACAAGAGTTATACGTGTTTAACATCACTAGGTCTCATTTGGTCCATCCAGTACATCTGAAGTCAGGCCACATCTAACGCATCGGTTTATAAGCTGGTTGGATTCAATAAGCAAGGGGCGCCTACTAAGAAAGTCAAAATATTTGATACAATGAACTCGTCGAAAGCAATTACAGGCAATCCTGCGCATAATTCCGTATTTAAAAACAATTGACGAATTGGCATCAATAGGGGCATTGATATACAGGAAGGCAGGTTGCAGGCACTATCTAGACAATCAGTGTTACTCATCGTCATGTGCTATACTCTTTTCCAGGGGTTTCAGATTTTTTAAATGTTATTTTACCCAACAGAGCGATGTGAGATTTACGTGCAGGGATTCTCGGTCTACACCGATGAATTAAATATGAACCTAGGGACTGAAGCTGGGTTTTATATGAATGATTTAAGGATACACGAGTGGTAGCGATTGCATAACAGATTTTGTGATTTACAGGTTGATTTACTACCTATTGACAAAGTAACGCCCGAACAACGCTGTTAAGTTATCCCTGGTGAAATTCAAAGTTGCTACGACTTGTTAGGTTCGTGGACTCAGTATTGTCAAATGAAACGAAGGTAAACCGTAAGGCTAGATTGCAGGTAGTTGTCTTCAGGATTTACTATAATGTTTTGCAAAGGCTCAAACTTGGCAGGTATGTGTGAATGCCGCCGCTAAAGTGATAATGAGAAGTAGATAGTAATGAGAAGTAGAAAGTGATAATAAGAAGTAGATAGTGATAGTGTTGCCTAGATGCATATCTTTCCAAAAAAGTTGTAGTTGTCTGAGCTGTTACTTTCTTGAAGATCTGAAATAGTTATACGCTTGAAAAATATGTGATCCCACCGAAATTATAGTATACTATATCTCACAGACAGACCTTGCAGTTTAATTCAAAATCGACGTCTTTAGCCGGACGGCTATTAATGCCGTAGACTCAAGGACCATCAAATCACGCTATACCATAGACTGATTTTTCTTCTTTACCCAAATTCAGTAGCACGAAATCATACTCTGATGGGAAACAGGAGATGGCAACCTACCAGGTGAATTAGGAGACGAATGTGTCAGGTTAGAATCCTATGCGCAGCAAGAAAAAACTACCCTGGACATAAGCATTCTGATCGTATACATTTAAAGTTGCTAGAAACGAACTGGGAGCAGCAGAAACTAGGTCGAGGTGAGAATCAGTACAGTTTTTCTTGATGTTGTTGGCCGGTCATTGAAGTGACGCGCACCAAGAGGCTGCTCTCCCTCGGCAAGAGTACACCATACATTCATACAGAAGTGATAACGCGGCTCTGTAATCTTGAACATTTCCATGAACAAATAGTCATCTTCTCAAAGTTAATTATTTCTTATCTTCAGAAATTTGGTATGAATGTAGAAATTTCTATGGAGTGTATGTATAATCTGCTCATAGATTTTAAATGTGATTTGACAACATCTGTCAAATACGCCGAGAGCTTGTCACTGGCTTTACTGCTTCCACCTGAGTTTCAACTAAGAACACAAAGGCTTTAATCAAATCCCGCATAACACCACTAACACTGCATACATTACCAGCACATATTCACACATTCATACATAAATAAGTAAAGCACATACACTGAAAGAAAAACATCCATCCATCTTACATTTCAAGTCGATAACACACTTGTGTCGAATCAATTAAATGTTACTTCGATTTAATAATGATCAACTAAAAACACTTTTGCTTTACTTTGATGTATTGCATTTCTTTCAGTGTATGCCCATGCCTGCATCCATCTGTGCGAGTATAAGTACATGAATTCCTTTCACTCCTTCAACTGCCAGAGCCCAATTCTGTGGCGGCAAAGAAGAAGCTATCAGACGACAACTGCTTGTTAACATGATGAAATAAAACAGCGGGATACCGGACAAGCAACAATCTCATTTTCCTTTCAGTCCACATGGTACAGAGGGGGTTCTTAAAGTCATCATTATATAGATCGGCATCATCATCATCCTCATAGTCAACATACGAGTACAAGGAGGCATCAGCCAAAACTTCAACAGCAAAAAAATATACGTATGTGTGTGAGAGGGGAAGGAGTGCACGAAATTCCCAAGAATTTGAACAGAGAGACATGGTAGCCTGCCTTTTCGGCGCTGAGTGCTGGTTGGCTGCTGACTGCATGCTGATTGTGCTGTTGCATGGCCCGCTTTGGCTGACTGCCTGGCTGGCAGTCAAAGTTGAAAATGTTAAAAAATTACAATAAAATTATGTGTGCGTGTGTGAGTGAGTGAATGTACGTTAGGTATTTTTTTGCTCATACTTGAGTTGTTGACGCCGCTGTTGCTATTATCCTTATGGTGGTTATTTTTTTTGAAACGACACTTGGTCTAGGGGGTCAAGATCGTTACTTTTGCAGTTACCCTACTCGAGGTCCGGTCTTTTATAGTAGAGACTTCAAGTCTTAGCTGAAAACAGCAACGTTTCCTAATAAAAAGCCTTATAGTTCCAAAGGAAAGGAAAAGCTTGATCGATGGCTTAGTTATGTTAACCGCTTGTTGTCAAACGTAGGAGGGTCGAGGCACAGAAAGATAGAGGTTATCGCCGGGGTAAAAAAATTTAAGGTTCTGCAGCTCTTCATACAAACCACACGACCGTACTTAAATTTTGCATGGTACGTGACGAGCACCGATAATCAACTCTGGTGAAGTTGGACCACGCTATATTCGTACAGCCACCTTACCAAAGTCCCTCCCGATTTAAAAACCTGCAGCTTTAAAAGCCACATATTCATAGGTTCTGGCCAAATTTCGCAGGGTGCAGAGAGAGTGACCAATACCAATCTCTAGTGATTAAACGGTTAAATCAGGTCACGGAAACGCATCCTTTTGCATGCGCTCAAACCAATTGTCGAAGCACTTTTTCCACTTCGATTGAGACACCTCCAAAACATGGTTTTGAACGCTTTAACAGCATCTTCTGGCGACGAAAATCGTTGACCACGATGTGCGGGAATAAAAAGAAGTCATTGGGTGCCAAGGGCTGTACGGCGGATGACCCATCAATTCGACGTTTTGGCCGGTCAAAAAGACGCTGGTTTGAGACGAAGGTTTGAGCCGATTTTTCTTGATGTGCTGTAATAAAAAGAAGTCATTGGGTACCAAGTCAGGGCTGTACGGCGGATGACCCATCAATACGACGTTTTGGCCGGTCAAAAAGGCGCTGGTTTGAGCCAATGTGTGAGAGCTTGCATTTTCACGATGCACAATGATTCGTCTTCTCTTGTTCGTTTATCGAATTTCTCCGAAGATTTCAGGCAAACAAATTGTGGTGTACCACTCAGACCACTCAGACCTCCTTTTGCTGTTTTGTTTCGGGCTCATACGCATAGATCCATGATTCGTCACCTTTGCGATCTTATAATCGGCTTTTACAGCACCGCGATAGTATTTTTTCAAAATTTCTTTGCACCAATCGACACGAGCCTTTTTTTGAGCGATTGTCTAATTGAACGGGATCCAACGAGAACAAACCTTGTTTACGGCCAGGTGTTCATGCAATGTCGAATGCTGGTGAAAGAAATGCCAAGGCTGCCTCTATCTCACGGTATGTCACATGACGATCTTGCATTTTCAGTTCACGCACAGCATCAATGTTTTCTGGCAAAACGGCCGTTTTTGGACGACCTTCGTCTTTGAGCGAGCGTCGGCCACGATTGAATTCATTAAACCAGTTTTTCACAGTGCTATGGGATGGTGTTTGATCGCCATACAAAGATTTATGCTCTTCGATGCACTCTTGTCGTGATAATCCACGTGGAAATTTGTGAAAAATGATCGCACGAAAATGTTCACGAATTAACTCCATTTTTTGCCAAATTGATTTTTTCAAGTCACTGTAAACAACACAAATGATGGTCGTACGTCAAAACGTTCTGAGTACGTTTATGCCAAAAAATGTGAAACTTTCCAATGGAACACTTAGGAACACTTAATGTTGCCTAGACCAGAAATATATGTAGCAACCCTCGTATTTGCGTACACACGCGACTTCACGTAACCCCACAAAAAATAGTCCAGCGGTGTTAAATCGCACTATCTTGGAGACCACGCCACTCCCACGACTCGAGATAATGCGCTCACTAAAAGTTTTCTTCAATTAATTGGTTGTTTCGTTGGCTGTATGGCATGTAGCGCCGTCTTGTTGGAGCCAAAGGTCGTCCACATAAACATTCTCCAATTCAGACACGAAACAGTTATTAATAATGGCTCTAAAGCGTTCGCCATTGACGGTAACAAAATGACCGGCTTCATTTTTGAAAAAATATGGACCACGGATTTCCTCTGCCCATCAAGCACATCAAACAGTGATTTTTTGAGGATGCTACGGCGTCTTAATAATGGCTTGTGGATTTTCATTACTCCAAATAAGACAATTTTAGTTATTAACGTACCCATTCAACCAAAAATGAGCTTCATCGCTGAAAAATTTTTTTCTTGTAAAAATCAGCATCGGTGGCTTTTCATTTTTGGCCCATTCATCACGATTTTAAACGCTTTTCCGCAGTAAGTCTATTCATTATGAAATGGCCAACCAAACTGAGCATTATTCAAGTGACAGCTATCAATAAGACCAATTCCGAAAAAAGTGTGGCCAGATTGGAAACCGCACGTCTAAAAAACACCATTTACTAGCATGTACCCAGTGGGTACCGATTTTTACGTACATCTATGGAATGATAATCATCTCAGTTGTCATTACTTCCAGAACTTTTTGGTTGAGACTGCAAAATAATTGATAATTTTCTGAACTTCATCAAAGTAAGCCCCCCCCCTTTTCCTAGGCGGCTCAACATTATCGATGGTATCAACCCCTTAGTGCAAACACCACCAACATTGAATATCCTGCCAGAGTGTAGGGCATTCCAAAATAAGGCTTAGAAACGTTTTGTTTGTATTTTTTTTGGAACCATTCGTCGGTTTGTATGCGTCTATGCAGACGAAAAAGACATTACGCAAAGTCTTTTGTGTCATTTGTGCCTTGCATGTTTTGCTGTTTGAATTAAATCGTGGCAAAAGTTAAAAGTATTGTCATTGTCTTCAGCCGGAGGAAAAATGAGAGAACTCATATACGTACAACTGAAGAAGAGTTGTTGGCAAATGTGTTGGCAAAGATATGGTACACAGCAAACTGGCAGATACACTCACACATACACACACACATGCTGACACTTAAATTTATACACGTGCACAGAGTACATACGAGGGTGGCTTTAAACGTGACTTGGGCTTGGCGAAAATCTTGTACATAATCGAACGCAGCTAAGGATTTTTCAGCATTGGGTTTGAGGCAGACATCGTAAAAATCTATTGCAATGAAAAGTATAATAAATGATGAAAATCCGACCCCTAATTGTTGACGACCACCGCAAACGAATAGTGGACCACGATTTACGGATATAAAACTGATATGTGCGAACACTCCTGCGACAAGGTGCCAGTATCACACTGACGGATGTCCTATAGATGTACAAGACTGATATCACCGCCATCTAGGAAGTTAGATGGAACAGACATGGCTTTAGAATATCAGTAATTGTGACATATATATTAGCTGTCATGAAACACACAGAGAAAAAACTAGTTAAAAATCGTATGAAACTGCAATAATTCGTTTGCAAAAGATAAATTTCGGTTGAAATCACCAAATTTTTATAATCGTAATAGATATTCTGTTCGAAATACCACAAGATGATAACCATGATCATCGTAATCTGCTCACAACTTATTGATCAATCATACCAACAAATCGCGGAAAAGGTTTTTAGTTGCTACAACAGGTAGTTGTGGCAACCAATAGTTTTGCCAACGTTATGTTATTGTAACCAATTATTAGTAATGATAACTAAAACTTTGTCATAACCAGAAAAGGTTTGTTTTTTTTGGTATTTGTTTAAAAATAAAAAAATTCTACACCAGCCAATCGATTTACCGAATCTTCGTCTTCCAGTAAAAATCATCCACCATTTTTCACATTTTTCCTCGTTAAAACCTTTTCTATGAGAACTACAGTGCTTCAAATGGTAAGAAAACAGTTCCTACGACTACAATTTGAATTTTTTTCTGAATGTTCGGTTACATATAATGTTACGCCGAATTTTTAGTTCCAATAACTAAAAAATACATATCACCTTCGGTTGTACTGACGGAATACTAGAGGTGCATGTAACCAAAACTGTTCGGTTGGCAAACAAATTCGGTACTGGCAATGAATCTGTTCATTGTGTGCACCAATTTCCACATGCAAGTTCGTTGTGAACAAGAGAGTCCGTCATCTTGTTACCGAATTCACCCCTGTAGACGAAGAGCTAGCCACAATCCGCATCAATGCGGACTGTTAGCAACAAAAATGAAGCTAACATTTTTCTATATTAATCTATTTTATTGGTTAACATGCGCAGACGGAAGACAAGGACATAGAAACTAAGCTTAAATACAGAGAAAACATTAGTTTTAAATTGTTCCAAACTAGAAATATTTGGTTGGATAAACATAAATTCAGTTGCAATTACCAATATTCTATGCTATTGATGGTAACATGGTTCGACTAACCATGAGATGATAGCTACAATAATATTACGATATTACAGCCAACAAGTCGGTTATACCAAGCGAATTCAGATTAAAATTTTTAGTTGCTACCATTTAACGTTAAGCACAACCAAACAAGTATGAAGTACATGTAACTTTGGTACCAATAATTGGCTGTGACAAGAAATAAATTCTTTGTAGTAAACAAACCCCGTTTCGTTCGGTGTTCCCAACAAAATGTCAGACTTTCTGGGATGGTGAATGCGTTCTTCTAGAAATAAAAGACTTATAGGTAATGTCCAAAGGATGATCCTAGTAGCTCCCAGTAATTTTTTGTCTATCGAAGAAATTTCCATTTTTTAACTCTTTACTGAATGAAATTAGTTTAAAAATTGCAAATATTCCTTCATTAAAACGAGTTTTTGTGATGAGGTGGCTTTTGTGAAATCGTATGGAGTGTAGTTTCGTAGAATATTTAACATCCTGTCTCTAAGATTGGAGTATCCTCTTCCTCCTTTTTTCAAAAAGAGTAAAAAAATGATTCTTTTACGGAAGTTTGAGTATTTTTATGTTCTACAAACAAGTTGTCCAATTATTTTCAGTTAGAGCTTGTCGTTTTTTTTTAATGAAATTATACAGGGTGGAGAGCGGAAATTAGCTTATTTGGGAATGAAATAAAAAAATTATGAAACTTAGAGAAATGTATTTTATATTTTATTTATATTGAACAGTAAGGGAATTTTTAAATAACTGGTTTTTCAAATAGTGTATCAGCAAATGTCGACCTTTGCTATCCACACACTGCTATATACGTTTTCTGAAGTTTTCATGAACTCTAACAAGTATGTCGACTGGTATTCTCAACAACTCGGACTGACGTATGGAACGACTTGGCGCATTTTATATCGAGATCTTAAAATGAAAGCGTACAAACTACAGCTTGTGCAAAAACTAAAGCCGCCCGACGTTTCCAAGCGACTATGCGCTCCTAGAATATCCGACGTTTTCGAGCCAACTTTTGTTCAGCGATGAACCTTAGAAAAATGTATTTTATATTTTAATTATATTGAACAGTAAGGGAATTTAAAAATTACAGGTTTTTAAATAGTGTATGTGGGAAATGTCGACCTTCGCTATCCTTACACTGTTGCTTATGTTTTCTAAAGTTTTCATGAACTCTAAGAAGCATGTCGACTAGTATTCCGCCAATATCAGCCTCATTATTGTTATAAGGTATTCCAAGGTATTGGGACGGTTGATATACATTTTCGACTTCAGGTAACCCCAAAGGAAAAAATCGCATGGGGCTTAGTCTGGTGAGCGTGCCGGCCAGTTCACATCACCCCTCTAAGAGATAAGCCGTACAGGAAACATTTGCCTCAAACAATTCGTGGTAACCCTCGACGTGTGTGCAGTGGCACCATCATGTCGGAACCACATATCCTCTAATTGCATTGCCGGCTGAAAAATTCCTGTATCAATGTCAAGTACCGTTCGGAGTTTACAGTTACGGCAATTACGGTCGAGCAGAGCATTTCGGCGATTGCAGTACTGCTGCTTTAACTCTACCGATGTTTTGTGGTGTCGTAAACCTTCTCTCAGGTTCCCTTCGTACACATGACACATTCCCTGCTGTTCTCAATGAAGTTACCCAAATTACAATCGATTGCCGTCCAGGAACACGTCTGCCTAGGGTAACAGCAATTCGTAAACGAAATGCATGCTGCACTGCCATGATCGAGAGCGCATTTGAAAAATATGCTTCAAAACAAAATGACCTCTCTATACGTTTTCAATGCATGATGATTACTTAAAGGCAGAAGAATACAAATCTCCCGTCAGCTACTATAAGCCACGCGTACTCTCCACTCTCTTCGGCCAACAGTGCCACAGCCTGCAGTGCAAAAAAGCATATGTGAAGCGCAAAATAGAAAGGGACCTAAGGGTAAAAACCAGTTTTGTTCAGGAGAGCCATTTTAAAGATTTAAATACGTGTATCTGTGGTGTACTATCACTTTCATTAAACGCGCATATCTCTGGGAGGGATCACTTTTGGGGCATGGGATCGATCAAAAAAAAAGTGAAAATTGATTTTTTTACCCTTAGGTCCCTTTCTCTATGCGCTGTCACATATAACCGCGCTCCACCATGCATAACTGCTTTTAAAAGATAATCGTTTATTGTCTCAAATGTTATACTAAATTACTACTATTTTCATTTTAGTAAAGCTTGTTTAAAATAAAATCAGAATATCTTGCAACTAAACTGTCACGCTTTGTCCTTTAAATAATAATATTTGTTTTAATAAAATGTATTAAATAAGTTATATTCATAATAGAAACTAAAATCAACACTGAAAGGGCGATTGAAAAAAAAAGTTTTCCCCATATTTTTTTTAAATAAACTTAAAAATATGACCCATATGAATGTTCATTTTTTTATTACATCTGTAGCAAAGACTTCAAGCATTCATTTGAGGTATTTTGTGTCACATTAAATTTCAAGTAACTGAAAATATTTAGGTTTACTTCACTTAAATAATATATCATAATCAGCTTCATCGTAAAATTTTTTGATACTTTAAAACCAAAATTGTATTTTTTTGACCCACTTATCCTTTTTGATGCAAAAAATCGTTCCACTTGTGCATACAAATCTTTATTAGATTCGAAAGCTAATACCAAGTTTAAAAAAGTTCTGTCCACAATTCAAATAATAATTATTTTCAAATCGTTAAATATAAAAATTAAAAAAAAACTTTATAAGTTTGGTCAGATAATCGAAAACATAAAATTTTACCAATAGTTGGTCCAGTTAAGAAATGCTCGTGTTAATAACAACCGAATTCAAATACTACTTATAGCCAATACTCTATATGAACAATCAAAACAAGTACAAATTTAGTTACAATAATCATCCTAATTAGTTAGGGTTACTAAAACATTGTCTCTTCAACCGATACTGCCTTAGGTACGATACTTGGGGCCTAACAAATGACCGTTTTATTCAAAACAAGTAACCAGTTGTCAGTATGGGCACTTTAATTATAGCAAATATCCCAACGAGTCCAACTATGGATTTATTTTTATGATTTAACTGAGACTGGGTTCAGTCGGTTGTGTCCACCGATACTTAAAGTCACAGTGATCATGCGTATGATTATTGTTTTTTTTTTCCTATTTTTCAATAGCAAATCCATGATAATGTAATATAAAATTCGGCCTAATGAATTAATTAAATTAAAAGAATTTTTCAATATTTAGCTTCATAGTCTAATGAACGCGAATTCTTTGTAAGACTCAGTACTTTTCACCTCACCCTCGCAGGCCTACGATACACATCTGTGTATTTCGATGTGAAATTATGCACGACATTCCGGCGGTAGGTGGGCATAAGAATCGGCAAGAGGACGAAGTTCATTCCGGAGGTTTTCCTGTGATGTTTTGCTGCCGTTGTGCCGTAAATGCGTAAACAAGTGTTTGTCACACATGTCTCGTGATATCTCAGAGAGAGAGCGAACAAAAACTTTTATTTTTGTATTTTTTTTCTTTCTGTTCTTTTGTTGCTATTCTTGGCGTTGTTGTATTGAAGTTCGTTCTTCATTCATATTGTTTTCACTTTGCCCTAAGTTTGACGTCATCGTTTTCTCCGCTCCAGGACCTTTACCACCTTCTTCCCGATGTTGGTTCATCTTGAGCAGGGCTTGTTGTATATTTTGTTTTTAATAATTTCTGGTTAAATGTGTTGTTGTGTAATTGAATTTTCAACTTTGTACATTTGGCACACAAACACACGCGCACATACGCTCACCCGCATATGTCGCAAAAGGATGATGAGGATGACATTGAATGTTGTGCATGTGTGTGTGTGGGGAGGGGGAATGGTTTGTAATGTCGTGTGACAATACTTTTTTGGGATTCTTGCATTTCGAGTTAAAAGTTTTCATAATTTTTTGTTTCCCCTTTCGCTGTGAGTGGATAAAAAAACAAAACAAGCATATTTAAGTACTTGAAGCTTTGATTCGAAAAAAAAAAAAAAAACAAAAGCAATGAAGTATACAAAAAAATAACTTGAACCTGATTTGAAATATAAGCCTTAGTGGTGAGGGCTGTGGCGAGCAAATGTTGCCTGCCTGAAAGGGTTGTTAAGACGGTGGTTTAATTTAAATGCTCTTATGATGGCAGATACGGACAAAGATGTTGATTTCAATTGGTTTGTTGGTGAAAGAAGTCAATGATTGCATTGAAAGTCTTATTCACTTAAAATAGAAATAAGACAAGTAATAAAAGCCTGAATTCAGTCATGTAAAGCTATTTTATACCCTACACCACTGTGAGAAACACTAACTGAAACCCGGAGCGTTTCGCTACTCCCCAACTTGATTTTAGAGAAATAAACAGTACTCAGTTCCTTTATTGTTCCTAGTTGTTATTATAGTTTGCAAGATTTTCTTTAACACGTATTTCATCGCAAACCGATCGGTCTAAAGACGCTTTTTGAAAAGGGGGTAAGTAATGGGTGATAGAAGTAGAGTTACTTGTTTTTAATCGTTTAACTTTATTACGAAAATTTACGTTCTGTGAGGAATGTGTGTCGTGCACTTCGTTCAACTTATGGTCAACATAATCGGCCTACTGAGCGTACTATTCGCAACAACATCACCCATCATGACCCCCAGCATATTCAATATTGGATAATATTCGACCGAATAGACCACGTCCAGCGCGCAGTGAAGAAAATGTAGCGGCCGTAGCTGAGAGTGTACATCAAGACCATGGAGAGTTGATTTAGCGCCATTCGCAGAAACTCCGACTGACGTATGGAACGACTTGGCGCATTTTATGGCGAGATCTTAAATTGATAGCGTGCAAAACACAGCTTGTGAGAGCACTGAAGCCGCCCGACGTTTCCAAACGACATCGCATCACTCTATGGGCTCTTGAAAAGTTCCAAAAAGATCCGACGTTTTCGAGCCAAATTTTGTTCTGGCTCAATGGGTATGTAAACAAGCAAAATTGCCGCATTTGGGACGAAGAGCAACCAGAAGAGGTTCAAGAGCTATCACTTCATTCAGAAAAAACAACAGTTTGGTGCGGTTTGTGGGCCGGTGGAATCATCGGTTCATAATTCATCAAAAATGATGCTTCAGCTATGAGGCCCATTTCTGGCTTAATGGGTATGGTAACAAGCAAAATTGCCGCATTTGGAACGAAGAGCAACCAGAAGAGGTTCAAGAGCTGCCACTTCATCCAGAAAAAACAACGGTTTGGTGTGGTTTGTGGTCCGGTGAAATCATCGGTCCATATTTCTTCAAAAATGATGCCGGTGAGAACGTAACCGTCAATGGCGACCGTTATCGTGCCATGATAACCGACTATTTGATGCCTGAAATTGAAGCTCGTTATCTCGGCGACATTTGGTTTCAACATGATGCGGCCACTTCCCATATATCGCATCAATCAATGGATTTATCGAAAAACACTTCGGTGAGCAAATAATTTTACGTTATGGGCCGGTCGATTGCCTACCAAGATCGTGTAATATCACACCGTTAGACTTTTTCCTGTGGGAATATGTAAAGTCTAAAGTTTATGCGTACAAACCCGCTTCGATTCAGGCCATAAAGCAAAACATCACGCGTGTCATTCGCCAGTTACCAGTCGAAATGCTCGAACGAGTCATCGAAAATTGTACTCAACGGATGGACCATCTGAGACGTAGCCGCGGCCAACATTTGATAGAGATAATCTTAAAAAAATAAATAGCAAAGAATGTTCTTTCAAATGATAATAAACATTCCCCATTCAATTTGAACTTTCTGTATTTTTTTTCTTTGAAAAAGTAGGGAACCTCGAAATGGATTACGCGTTACATGGTGGGCAATTTAATATTTTAAATTTGAATCGGCTATAAAAAAGAACTGGAAATAGAACACAATATCGTTCATATGACTACCACAACTATCTCGGCAGTACCTAATCCGCCCAACCCAATCATTCTCGATTGTTTTGGATCGACTCTTTTAAATGGCAACTTCGATTTCATGTTTCAACGCTTAAATTGTCTCTGAATGCTTTGCGTAACATTTTTCCTTAATATCTCTCCACAGAAAATAATCCAAAGGGTTCAAATCACATCTCCGAGGCATGCTGCGTTAATGTCAAGACGATCATAATTATGGGTTTTACAATTAGAAAAAAAGGGGCGTGGTCCCGCCTATTTTCCCCCCGAACTTAAGTCATTATACATTAATAGTATTTTTCTAATCCAGTGTTTATAACTTAAACAGTTTAAGAGTACTGGTCGATTAAGGCTTTTAGATGGTGGGGGATCAAGACCCATTAAAAATTACCCTAATATATATTCTATTACAATTTCTTCGCCCACAAAAGAATACTGTGTCAATTTCAAGACGATTCGCCTATAACTATGGTCATTTTACCACTTTTAGACAAGGCCAGTTGGCACCGCCCACTTTCTATCCGAATTTATATTATTATATACCGACTCGGATGTCTCTAAAGATTATTGTTTATGAGTACGGCTCATTTAAAATTATTGTTATGTAGGCGGTGCCACACTCCTTTGTAAAATCGTATCCGTTAAGACAATACTGTTTGAATTTCAAGACAATCGGTTTATGATTATTGACGTTACGGCACTTTTAAAAAAAATGGTGGATCCGCCTTTTTCTCTTCCGAACCTGTTTCGTTACACACTATTAGAATATATTCCAAATCTATTCCTAGTTCTTTTAGTTTAGGAGTTCTGGTCATTTACAGTTTTTGAATATGTGGGCGGAGCCATAACCATTTATAAAATAGTATCCGTTTTGACAAACTATGCGCCCACAATAGCATACTATGTACATGTTACGACGATCTGTCTATAATTATGGCCATTACATTACATTAAAAAAGGGGGCGTGGCATCGCCCTCTTTTAACCCGAACGTATATTATTACAATCAATTAGTACATATACTGATTTTGATGTTCGTAACTCTTATAGTTTATAAGCTTTGGGTGTGTTAAGTTAAGTTTTTGAAGAAGTAGGCGTTTCCACACCCCTTTTTAAGACCATATCCGTTTACAGAATGCCACAATATCCTGACCTGTAAAAGCATACTGTTAAAATGTCAAGTGGACTATAAGTATGGGCTTTACAACGCTTTTATAAAAAGGGTCATGGCAACGCCCACTTTTCCCACGACATTTGAGGTTACATACCAACAGCTTATATACTAATCCTTGTGCTCGTAGCTCTTTTAAGTTTTGAGTAATGATCATTTTAACATTTTAGGAGTGTGGGCATGGCACCGCCCTCTTGAGTTATCAAAAAGAAGTAGCCTTTTTTAACCAGCAACCACACATCTATATTGTTTGAAAATTTCAAGAAGATCGGTTCAGTAGTAGGCTCCTATAAAGAACAAACATAAATTAAAATTTATGCATAGATTTGTAAGGTCTAGAAAAGATATTTCTAGGTTTAGCAAACGGAATGATAAATTTAGTTTACACTCCATCTTTGGGGGGAGGCAAGTGACCTATCACCAGCGTTGGCTATAGGTTACTTATAACGCAGTATCCTAAATTTGAGCGAGATTGGACTAATAATGTGGCTGGTCTTCAAATCTCAATGAAATCAATTACTACTAAGCTATTGTAGACTTTTTAATGGTAAAATTTGACTAGGGCCGTGGTACCGCCCAAAAAACTTTGAACCTAAAATGACAAGATCTCAATAACTGATGAAGAAATGACTACGATATTTGGAAATAGAGGTTGCCATGCATCGAAGCGCCTTATAAAATCGCATTTACAGCCAAAGTAATAAATTTAAATAGATTGAAATCAATGAATACGAATTTTTTTAAACTACGTTATGGTTACATTGGACAAGGGGCCGTGGCCCCGACAACCCAGAACTTGAAAAGATCTCATGATCTTTCTCGATGATATTGGGAACATATGACTTTGGCATGGGTATATATCATCGTGGATCAGCGGTGGGTGATGCCACGCCCCATTTAGAATCGAGTTTATGGCCAAGGTATCAGACCGATTGCTATACAACTTTAGCAAAATTAAGTCAATTACTAGGTAATTATTTTATACATTGAACAGGGATAAAACCGGCTCAAGACTTCTTGCTTCTATTTAAATATAGAAAAGGAGGTCTTGAGCCGGTTTAATCCCTGTTCTATGTGTAAAAGCAACAGACCGAAATAAAACAAACGAGCTAAACATAATTATTTTATGTTATGGTTAAACTGGACAAGGGGGCGTGGCACCGCCTAAACAACCATGAACTAAAAAATCTTATAAATGAATAGAGACAAAACGATGATATTTGGAAAATATATTGTTGGCATGGATCATAACCTGTCCTGGAGGGAAAGTGGGCTGTGTCACGACCCCTTTAAAATCGAATTTACGGTTAATGTAATGAACCAATCGTTATACATTTTTAACAGAATAAAATCAGTGACTAGCTACGATAATTATTATAAACTAGTTTATGGCGAAATTGGACAAATGGGTTTAGCCTCCTCCCATAATAAACCTGAACTATGAAGGATATGCTTTCGTGAACTTATACCAATATGACTATAGTTTTGGATAAATATGATGTTTTATGAAGGGAAACACACTCTGATAGAAAAGAGGCCACTCCATGACAACATTTTCATATTGGAGTATGATATCCACGATGGAGGCTATTTAAGCTTTGAACGTACGAGTATATTGTCCACTTGTTTGTTGTAGAGAGAAGATCATTAGATTTGTAGAGTGAAGAACTTTATATTTCTAGAGTAAAGAGCTATAAGTAGTTATGTAGAACGGGTAATTCTAAATTTAAAATACTAAGGCTCGGTATTTTACGTTAGCTCTTATATGCCTTGAGGTGTTCACATAATTGACAATTTTAAACCAGGCTTAAACCTGGTGAAATGAGAAGGTAACCTCTATAGCCATACATTTCCACAATTTCGGAGTGGTCGGTTCTGCTTGTTGACTGTTATACGGATCATGTGTTTGAGCATTTAAAGCACATCCGATTTACCAGCTGCTCGGACGCGTGTGTTTGCTATTTGCTATAACAGAAGAGGGGCAGATATAGATCAGAAAAGGGGCAGATATAGATCAGAAAATTTTGAGTTTACTTCTCAAAATTCACGAAGTGCTCGAAGTAAGTAGTAAATGTGTATCTAATATGTTGTCGTGTTATTCGAGCTTCTGTTGGTGTTTTTTCTTGATGTCTGGAATTACACCTTTAACGAAAGGAATTTTTAAAACTAAGTGGATGTTTTCCTTTCTGATATAATAGATTTCACCCCTAATCAAGCACATTGTTTCTGATTGGACTCTTTCGATTCTAAAGAAAATACTTAAGCTGGCTTTGCTACATAGCTGAGCATAGGTTAACCAAATAAGTTTGATTGCCCTCTTGAATAGCAAAATCATGCATCAGATTTTGTTCGCAATAAGTTGTTACTGAATGCGATACAATCTTCAAAATAAGTCTTATTGGCTTTGATAGGACTTCTCCAGTTTAGTCATTGATCCAAAGGATCCTTAGGTATTGTTGAGAAAAAGGGATATTGTTTAATATCAATGTCCGAGTTGTGCTGAAAATCATTTTGAATGTTAACTGTGAGTATTTAGCCTTGTTGGCTTCTATTTTCCAGGTAAATAGCCATTATTTTGCTTGTCTGAGAAGAACTCCTAGATTCAGGGACGCAGCGGTATTGTCAAAAAAATAGATGATAGTACGTTTTGGCTTGTAGGATAATATGCGCTAAACAGAAGATAAAGGAAATGTCCCGGAACACTACCTTAAGGGTCCTAGCTGTGGTTTTAAAGGTACAGCTCAAGTAGACGATGCTCATTTGCCAGTTTGCAGTATGACATGTTGATTTTTTTAAACTTTGAACATGATCCAGACCTACATGATTAGTGCAGGAATAATACTCTACATATTATACGAAGTCACCCAATATTGGGCTGGCTGTCTGGAGTACAGCCAGCTGAACCGTGGTAAACATTTAAATGGTGTGATATTCCATAAATAAATGTACTTACAGACATAAGTCCCCCAACATCCCATTAAGGAACCAGGGGTAACTTCTCTCAAACCAGTGAGCAGTGCACGATTCAATTCATATACTTACTGACCGGGATTTCCTGTTTAGCGGTGGCTCCGAATGGGCAAAGCATTTTATAGAGAAGTTTTTATATGGCTTAGAGATAAATCTCTTACTCGTAAAGTCGACGGCACTAACGAGGTGAAAATCCGCCGCTGAAAATTTGTAAAATATTCTTACCCGGAGTTCAGTCTGTGTTAACTGGCATGATAGTCTTGGACACTTCCTTCACTCCACGGCGGTCCAAATAATTTTGGACTCGTTTTTGTTAAATTCAAATTTGTTTTCCGGTGGATCTTATCTGGTTATCGTAGACCTGAGACTACCAAGATTTAAATGCCGACATTATTTTTACTTCGACGGTTTAAAAACTGAATGCTGCAACGATTGCACTGGTTGGGATATGTTTTAAGAATGAAGTTTTTGTGTGCGCTGAGCGCTGAAGGGAACAACTGATGTTTCTGTAGAAAGACAAAGTCCAACAAGACCAGCGGAAACTTAACGTAATCCACTGCATGTCACGCTCACAAGATCAATGACCTTTTAAGATTGAATACAGCTGTATATAAGAAACAGTACTTCTCCACGTAACTGCCAGCTTCTCGGCTGGACAAGTGAGAGATAAATCGCTAAGCCATGTGAAAGCTTATCTATAAAATGCATTACCCTTTACTAGCCGGCATTAAACAATAGGCCTCAGTAAGAGTGTACAAGAATTATACATATTTTGCTTAGCCCACAGATTTCTATAGCAATAGTGCTAAAGGAACTACAAAGGACGGGACGCACTCGAAACGTGGAATCGAGATCCAGCGATGTTACGACGCTAACGTAAATGCTAACCAGACCCCGCGAAGTAGTACCTAACGGCAGTCCCGCGGGGGAGTGGTGGAAGTGTGGGAGGTGTGGTTTAGTACGTAGGCGCCAGAGATGGCGAATCGTGCATGTTTGTAGTGCAGATATGGAGATTCCACACCACCGGTTCGTAACAAAAAAGAATAACTTATTTCTATTCCCTCTCAATAATACTTGCTATAAATGTGATCCGTAAAATAGTAACGCTAGTGGTGTAGGGTATCATATGCCAACCGTGCCGACTTTAGCCTTTTCGTACTTATTTGTAGTTTGAACATGATAATCCTTCTAATACATCAAGATTATCATGGCAAACAGAAAAAAAACACAGTATAACATATTTTTTCTCCAAATACAAACATTTAGCGAACAGTTGTTGTTGTTGTCGATGACGACGATGATGATGTTTTTCTTGGTCGCTTTTAATAGCACAATTTAATAGTTCCATTATTAGTTTTTCGGTCGGTAGTCAGTGTCCTTTATTTTCCCAATCAACTCTAATCTGGTGTAGCACGGACAGACGGACGACCTGATAGACAGCCATACAGCATGGACAGCATCCATATGCACGTCCACGACAACAACAATAACAACAGCAACAACAACTATAGCAAAGTGACTAGCGCTCATCGATGAACGGGTGTAAGGCCACAGCAACCAGAGCTACTGCTACTGCTGAAGCTGGGGACGATGTTGCTGCTGTTGCTTTTGTTGCCTTCGCTGCCTGCTATCAATAACCATCAATACAAACATAATAGACCAGATATACGACTATATAGTTCACAACTACAACAACTGCAGCAACAGCAGCAAAGCCAGCAAACAATACAAACATTAAACACAATCAAACACAGATATTCTCCACTACCGACACAATATGCATACATGTAGGGACGTGCATACACATGGACCTACTGTGATACAATAGCTATAGATATTCTCAACGATATCCATATCCACTCACTTACACACATACACATAGGGACGCATACAGGACGACTAGTAAATAATATGGCTGGACGGCGAAGAGCACTGTCGACCGGAGCAAAGCTGAGCAGAGCAGGACACACACAGTACCATGGGTATGGGCATGGCCATATGAGTATTTATAGTCAATGAAGACATACATTTTAATTGTTTTCCGTATAGGCAGGGCTCTGTCTGCATTCATATTAAAGCTTAAACACAAACCTACACATACATGCAAACGAATACACTCTCGCACACTTTGACTTGCAGTAGATTCTGATCTGATGGAATATTGGTATGTTTATACACTCTTTGACACACATGCACACAGACACAAAACAAATTGTGTTCATGCGGACAAGGAGAAAATGCAGTATGAAGCCGTAAACTATTATCCCGAATCTTTCTCTCTGGCCTTTCGTTCGCACAGCGGCATACTTTCGTTCATACAGCACAGATCCACGCGCGGACACACACACGCACACATATTCCCACATAGGCATTATCATGCACTCTGTCTGTATGGGTCTATAGACAAAGTATATTGACTCATAGATTTACTGAGAAATTATTTGAGTCTGCTGTTCAATCAATATGAATGTTACGATGCACGAGGCCCATTTGGCCAGGACAAAGATCTTTCAGTGGCTTATGCAACCCAATGAGATGGTCTAAAATTGTCGGAAAATAATTCGTCAATCAATGGATAAGATATGTTAAGCAATAGATTAGAGTCGGATTTAAGGGTTCAAAATTATAGCACATCAGATGAGGCTCTCAAAGGGTAACGATTTTGAAACGTAAAGGAAGCTTAAAGGTGATTTCTCGTTTCGTGTTTTTACTGTTTTGTTCCCTGATTGTAACAGCCCCACTGCCCCTAGCTCTGGTTCTGTTTCAACGTCCCTTTAGAAAAAGGAGGGGAAGAATCTTTGCAGTCAGCTTAGTGGGCGTGGAATATCAGGAGGATACATCTACATATGTAAGTATTGGAACTGACTCCATATTTGCAGTCAGCTTAGTGGGCGTGGAATATCAGGAGGATACATCTACATATGTAAGTATTGGAGCTGGCTCCATATTTGACAGGACCTAATTTTTAGGTATTTTTAGAGATAGTTTTTCCACAGGGGTTTTTTTAGAGTTTGCGCGTGAGTTGCGTTAAGCTTTATTTTTATTCCTTTTCAGTATTGTTTGTCATTTTATCATAGAAAAACTTACTCTGCAACAACGCATCCAAATTGTGTAACTGAATTATGGAAATGAGAAACGAGAAGATCCGCTGTTTGCGAACAACAATTTATTCAGTGATGAGGCCCCTTTCTGGCTCAACGGCATCGTCAATAAAAAAATATCCGCATTTGGGCTGAAGCGCAACCAGAAGAGGTTCAAGAGCTGTCACTATAACCGGAGAAAACAATGGTTTGGTGCAGTTAATGGGCTAGTGGAATCATCGGTCCATATTTTGTTGAAAAATGATGATGGCCGGAACGTAACCGTAAATGGTGCTCGATATCTCACCTTGATAACGGACTTTTTGCTACCTGAAATTGAAGCCCGTAATCTTGACGGTTTTCCGTTTCAACAGAACGGTGCCAATTACCATGCAGCTGCTCAAACAATGGATTTATTGAGAGGTCATTTCAAAGAGCAGCTTATTTCACGTATTAGACCGATGAGTTGGCCGCCTAGATCGTGTGATATCACGAGTTTAGACTTTTTTCTAAAGTCTAAAGTTTTCGCTGACAAATCAGCTAAGATTCCGGTTTCGAAGCCAATATTACGCGTGTCATGAACGCCATACAGGTCAAAATGCTCGAACGAGTCATCCAAAGTTGGACCTTCCGAATGGACACGCTAAGACTTAGTAGCGGCTTACATTTGAAGGAAATTATGTTTAAAAAATAAATGGCATAAAATGTCCTTTCGAATGAACAACAAAGATTCTTGATTTGAATTTTTTTGTTTGAAAAAAAACCTCTAGACTGATCTCTCGTTACAATTTATCTCCCAAATACAGCCACATTTCCGTCGACCTGAACATTCCATGGCAGTCGCAACTCTGCTGTCCAAGTGGGTAACAGAGTGGCTGAGGATTTAGTAAAGGTTATTTTCATATTTCTCGCGTGGAAAGTGGCTGCAAGATCAAAAATTTCAACCTATCACATAATCATCAACATACGTAACGATCTCAATTTCCTCAGCTGGAAGTGGTACGAGTATATCAGGAAGATACATTATTATATGTAATTGTCTATGGTGGCTCCATGTTGTACACGACCACATTTTCAGGGCCCTTAGTCACATGACCTCCCTAAAAAAGGCACATTGAAAAACTGATGTCATATTTACTTATAGGGGCCTGCGTCTTAGTCCCATTTTTTTAGGCCTAAAATTCATTATGTTCGTAGAATTAATATTATACAGGGTTGTCCAACCAGAATGCACGATGTTAATTCTGACTCACAGCTTAACATCAAGTTTTTTGCTCATCTTGACATTATACATTTCCTAGTTTTAGTATTTGACAAAAACAACCATGAAGAGGTACATAATTAAGCGGATCGTTAATATTGTATAAAGTTGTTAAATGCAAATTTCCTCGTCACCTTAAAATTAACTGGGACCTTCCAAGGCCGTCCTTTCTTCGCCCAAGGAAAATCTTTCACCTCCGAGAAATTCAGAAAATCCGAATATTGCATTGTGTAATATGTGACAACAGCGAACAAAACGTCGTTTGGTAACTACAAAAAATGTATCAGTTGTCACTGCCGATCATTGGTACCAAGGATTTGTTTGGTTGGCACCAGTTGTGGTAGGAAATTATTTTACTGAATTCGGTTGGTAAAACTAACTTATTGGTTATAAGTTTCAAAATATTATTGTACCTACAAGGGTTGCTATATATATTTCAGGCCAATGTTTTGACGTACGACCGTCATTTGTGAGTTTACAGTGACTTGAAAAAATAAATTTGGCAACAAAAAATGGAATTAACTCGTGAACATTTTCGTGCGATCATTTTTCACAACTTTCGACATGGATTATCACGACAAGAGTGCATCGGTGAACTTAACTCCTTGTATGGCGATGAAGCACCATCCTATAGCACTGTGAAAAACTGGTTTAATGAATTCAATCGTGGCCGACGCTCGCCCAAAAACGGCCGTTGTGCCAGAGAACATTGATGCCGTGCGTAAACTGATAATGCAAGATCGTCATGTGATATACCGTGAGATAGAGGGATCCTTGGGCATTTCTTCCACCACCATATATTTGATATTGCTTCAACACCTGGCCGTAAAAAAGGATCCCCACAATTTGTTTGCCTGAAGTCTTCAGATAAATTCGAAAAACGAACAAGAGAAGACGAATCATTGTGCACCATGACAATGCGACCTCACACACATCGGCGCCTTTTTGACCGGCCAAACCAGCGCCTCTTTGACCGGCCAAAACGTCGAATTGATGAGTCATCCGTCGTACAGCCCTGACTTGGCACCCAATGAGTTCTTTTTATTCCCGCGCATCAATAAAAAATGCGTGGTCAACGATTTTCGTCAGAAGATGCTGTTGAAGCGTTCAAAAACCATGTTTTGGAGGTGTCTCAATCGGAGTGAAAATTGGTTTACGCGCATTTAAAAGTGTATAAATTATGCTGGAGAATACTTTGAAAAACAATAAAACCATTGTTGATGATAAGTATTCGCATTTTGTATTATTAGGCCAGAAATATATATATCAGCCCTCTTATACACTGCATATGTTTAATAGAATAAAAAATAAATTATAAAGCATTCCCAAACATTTAGTCGTCCGTTTTGATCAGATCCCCTGCTAGACGGCAGTGATAGTGTCATTTGCTCCTCCTCTAATTTTATACAAAGGAAAAACAGAAGTAATGGTCTAGATAAATAAACGATAATTAGGGGAATGAGCGAGGAACTCACGGGAATGTAGAGATCTGGGATTCCATGTGAAATCATTATTCTTGTCTCGTTTTTGAACTTCTCATTAGGATTGTCCAATACGGGGTTGGTACTCCAGCACAACTGTTAGACGGTCTTATGCCAACATCAGAATGTGATGTAAATGGACCTTTATAAAAGATTGATTTAGAAAACTCTCAAATGGGTCTGGTAATGTTTTAAGACAAATGTTGGTTTTGAAATTATTGAAAAGTTTTCGTGATTGCGGAACCTGCAGCTCTAGATTCTGACCAAATTTCGCATAGAGCATTATGAGCCACTAACATTATCTCTGGTGAAATTGAACAATATTGGCCCAATAATGAAATCTAGCGAAACTGGACCATAAAGGTTCATAATTTTGAATGGCACCGATTCACAGCTCCTTCCCGACTTAAGCACCAGTAGCTTTAGAAGCATCATATTACCTTTGATTCCTGCCAAATTTCGAACAGAGCCGTCCAGAAATAATATCTGGTATTATTGGGTAAATTAAGCTTTTTAAGCCTAGTTTAATTAGACCATGTTTCAGATTCTGTTAAATTTCCGCATAAAGCTCTACACTCAACCAATATCTATTCCTGGCTAAATTGTACTTTTTCAGCTCAAGTGCCGAATTTGCAGTACGGGCAAGGCCGTTTAAATATTTCTAAGTATCGTAGAAAAAATAATATTAATTGGAAAATTTTATGATTCATATGGCTACATGCTTGAATTTAATTCCATTTTATTGCTTGTACACACAGAGAACATATTTGTTGCCACAAACGAATTTTTTGCACGTACAAACCATGTACAACCGAATGTTGACTGGCTAAACGACTACTTTCAGTAGTGGGAACCGACAATTTTAATTGAGAAGACAAAGTATCGGAAACCCTTACTTATTAGGATGTTTATTGGAAATGAATTTCTAAATGTATAGTTTGTGTAAGGGGCTATTGACTATAAGCACTCTGAATTCGTTTGTCGTTACCAGGAATTTGTTAACTCATCTTTTCACTTCTTCAAAAAAACGACGAAAAGGAAACTTCAATCTTAGAGATAGAATAATAAAATATTTTACAAACATGAACTTCATTAGCAATTGTAGCAAATCTAATAAATAAATGCGTATGTTGAACCTATTTCAAGTCATTTCGTTGACTAAGGATCGCTAACTCTCATGCCGAATAGAGTTTTAAATTTGGTTTCCAATATTTTCCTAGGCGATTTCCTGTCTAATGGTCTGATTCTCTATAGCTTCCATAGAGGCCAGCATCAGTTCAATCCAAGATAAATCTAAGAACAAAATGAAAGTCCGAAATTGTAATTAAGATTGCCCAACTGGTTGTTTTCGAATATCTTACAGACCCACTTTTTATTCTTTTCAACTAATTTCCACCTATAAAAAGGCACCACAAAACGTTAGAGCCCAACTAGGCAGTTGCCAGGTTTTCCCAAATATAAGTGCCAGCCCTGGTAAAGTCCGATGGTGACAGTGACCATGCCTTATTTTATTTTATTATTAAAAAGGTTTCGATTATGACAAGGAACTTTAATAAGCAATCGTTGGGCTGAAAAAGATCTCCAAATGTTGGAAGCGAATACGCCGCAGTTAAGTGCAGGCATCTCGAAACAGCTTTCATTGTGATAAGAAACTTTAAATTGATCTAAACGGTATTAGAAGAATGCTAATCTAACAGATATTTTAAAAACTTGCTCATTGACTTTGCTTACCGTGGTACAAATTTAGATGGAATCGATCTTAGCTTTACTCTCAGAACCAATCTTAGCTTTACATAGTCTCCTATAAAATTCCCCACATTCTCTCTACTACCCACGTTCCTTGGCGCGTTCATACACACATACATATGTAAGTCTGTGTATAGTTTGTGTTTTTGTTTATATTAACAACCTACAAAATGCACAATGCTTGTATCCTGCCATGCAACAGTGTGAGTGTGCACTACTTCTGTTACGTTTTAGTGCGCTCGTCTATTTGAATGCTTTTATAATGCTGAAGTTAAGCGTGAATTTCATCAGTGCCATTATTGGTAATTTTTGAGCGATTCCTTGCCCCTGCACTACTCCTCGCTCACGCTTTTATGCCGCCGTCTTTAGCGTTTTGCTCTGCGTTTTTTCAAGAATTTTTATCACAGCGAGGTTTTTCGATATCAAAAGTCAGTCAATATGAGTCGTGGACTTTTTTCCAGTTGCTCTTTCATCTCATCAACTGACAGTTAAGTAGTGCGAGTGTGTATGTATGAGTATATGTGTACGTATTGGTTATTTGTCTATGGCTGAGATAGAGAGTATGCGTGTGTGTGTTTGTGCCTGTGTGAGTGGAGTGTGTACTTTTAGTATTTTTTCTGCTTGAAGTGATTTAATGACTCTGCTCTTTTTTTCCGAGCTCTTCCTTGCTGCTGTCGCTGTTGTTGTTCGTGCCTCGATGTGTTGGCTGTTGTACGAGTGCATCCTTTTTTTATGATCCGCACTTCATTTTTATGCTAATATTTAAACTATTGTGGCAAAGCTTTTTTGATGAAGCAGAAATAATACTTTGTAATAGATTGGAATTTTTTTCGCAACATTTTTTTCTACGTTGAGCATTTTTTCTTCATTTTCTGTGTGAATAATAAAGGCTTCAAAGGCGTAATAGAGGGAGGAGGGATGGTTAAACATTAAAGGAGCCACATTATGGCGCAAGCTTGGCATGCAGTAGATAAAGGAAACAATCAATCGATGCATCAGTAAATCAAAATGTTGAATAGCTTATGAGTTTGCAAGAATGAAGGCGGAAACTAGGGTAATTTCAGGATATTTTTCTGGGGACAAGTTCTTAGTTTCGTTGAACAATTTATTTCCGAAGATAATTTAGATTTTGTTCGTTTGATACTTTGACGTGCCACTGTAAAAGCAATTTTTAGCCAGACACTAGCTTATGTTAATTTGCGAATCTTGAGAGTTATCGGTCTAACTTAAAAAAATTTTAACGACATAGGAAAAATGTGATGGTGCTAATTATGTAAAACCATTAATATATCCAAACCATGTAGACATGCGATGTTTTAATGTCTTGGCAACGATTTAAAAGTTATTTTAAGTCGCAAGGAAAGCAAAGCTTTCAAGAAATCCCCAAAATATTTTTAAAGTTGATTGGATAGTTATGAAAGTTTTTATACCCTCCATCATAGGATAGGGAGTATTATTACTCAGTCATTTCGTTTGCAACGCCTCAAAATACTGAATAGTTGTAAAATTCAAAGATGATTTAGACATTCCGTCTGTATGTCAGTCTGTGGAAAACAAACAACAGGTTGCACTGTTCAAGCTATGTGGTCGAAACATATGTTGATGAACTGAACCGGCTGGTATTGAAAATGGGACAGATCGGCCAAGAGCTGAAAATATTCCCCCCAAAAGCACTAGGTAATCCTCTAAAGAAATCAACAACGACGATTTTCAAAATTTCGTGGTGTTGCAAACGAAAAGACTAATTTAGTATATCATACACCCTTTGATGGAGGGTATAAAAGCGATATGAGGCTGATAATTAGAACATATTATGTTGGCCCGGATCAAAATACGTCCTGGAGGAAAACTGGGCAGAGCCACGCACCTTTTAAAAATCTCATTAATCTTCAAAGTAACTTACCGATTCATAAAATTCATTTACTTGTAACATAACGAAATCAATGGCAAGGAGTTTATTGTAGACTAAATTATGGTAAATTGGACAAAGGGCGTGACTTCCCCCATACAACCCTAAACTAAAAAGGACACTATCGCATGGTCTATTAGAGATAATATATTGAGATTTAGAACAAATGATTTTGGCTTGGATAAAAACACATAATGTAGTTAAAGTAGGCGGTGCTATGACTTTTTAAAAAATTAATTTTATGGTCACAGTAATTGGCTGACCGTTAAAAAAGGTTAGCAAAATGAAATCTAAGATAAGCATATTATTGTTGTTGTGTTAAAATTGGACAAAAGGGCGAGGTCCCGCTCATAAAATTCTAAACTACATTACGGTAAGCTTGAAGGATGGGCGTGGTACTGCCGACACATCCCTGAACTTAGAAAGACGATGTAGCATGAACTATTAGAGATATGACGATGATATATGGAACATATGATGTTTGCATGGATCGAAACACATATATTGGAGTAAAAGTGGGCGATGACAGGCCATATAAAAAAATCGAATTTATGGCCAATATAATGGGCCAATCGGTAAAAAATGGGCCAAATGAAAAAAATGAAAATTGACTATATTATATTAAAATTGGACAGAAGGTCGTGGCCGCTCACATGCAACCCGGGATTTTAAAAGGCTACATTTCGTGTACTTATACCAATATGACGAAAGTAGTTGGTATATATGATGTTGGAATAAGGAGAAGTACACCCTGGATGAAAACAGGACGGTGTCACGCCCCCTTGAAAAAGTTTTCCTATTGGACTGTTAGCCACCTAAGAGAGTATACAAGCTAAGAAACGGCCGAACTTAATTTGCTACTTATTTCAATTGTTTTTTTAGAAAGTTATTGCTACTTATTTCAATTGTTTTTTTAGAAAGTTATTAAATTCATCTTGATGCCAAATTATACAGCAGGATTTGTTTGAGCATAGTTACCCTGAAGTTACCTCTGAAATCCAAAGCCACCAATCGGATGCACATTGCTGCGCTAGTATAAAAGAAGACCTAGAAATTCTGATATTCTGCTGATCAGTTCAATATGGAATGGCGAAAAGTCAACCTGACTTATTTTGCTATTGGATTTAGCCCCGTAAACGATTTTGTTGGTACAAGAATTGATACCGGATAATTGATACCCCGTAAAAGACTTTGTTAACACAAGAATTGATACAGGACGACTATTAATAACTTGTTCATCAAAGCCTCACTACATCTAGAAAGGTAGGATGTTTGGTGCGATTTATAACATGGCGGCATCATCTGATCGACCACCCTGAAGGCAATATTTTTTTGCAATACTACGAAATATTGATCTGACCCCATACTCTTCATCGCTGTAAAATTCCAAGACGATCTAGCTATGTCCGCCTGAGTGTGTATGTTGAAAGCACGATAGCGGTCAAACGACTTAATCAAGGATTCTTAATATTCGCAAGATGACGACTTACAGTCATAAGCTGTTTGGGATTGTAAATGGTCGAAATTGGCTCAGGGATAAAAAAAAATTCTTTAGGGGTAAGAAGTACACTATTGTGAGTATTGGTTAGCACAAAATAATTCGTTGTGGACGGGCAATTGTTAAAATGGGTACAGTTAGGTAGGACGCACTTAGTACCTCAAAAAAGGGCATAATGGCTAGACTTCTTGGCTTTTGTGGCCCAACAAACGTACTACATGGGCAAAACGACCGATAAATAATTATTGTGTATTCAAATTAGACCAAAGTTTGCTACGAGTCCAAATATAGCAAAATTTTAAAGTTCTAATTTAAATAAGGTACGAAAAAAATGCCCGACGGGGCCAAAAAACGTACCATTTGTGTTTTGCACTTTATTAGCGAAGGAATAATGGGTGCAGTTAGGTGGGACGCACTTAGTACCTCAGAAAAGGTCATAGTGGCTAGACTTCTTGGCTTTTGTGGCCCAATAAACGTACTACATGGGCAAAACGGCCGATAAATAATTATTGTGTACTCAAATTAGACCAAAGTTTGCTACGAGTCTAAATATAGCAAAATTTTAAAGTTCTAATTTAAATAAGGTACGAAAAAAAATGCCCGACGGGGCCAAAAAACGTACCATTTGTGTTTTTCACTTTAGTAGCGAAGGAATAATGGAGTTTATATATGGTTCGGCCAGGCAGAACCTAACGATGTTTTTTCTTCTCTCGCACTGACGAAAGAGACACCATTATCCACAATGGTTTCGTTATAGAACAATGTTAACCGAATTTTTTTGATCAGAGCGATCTACTTGACCGTGTCCAAAATAGATTGATTGTGCTGAGAGGAGATAGTAGAGTTTAACTCAATTGTCTCCTTTGAGAACAGTCTGAGTGTGTGTTACGTGTCGCTGTTCTTTTGATAATTTCATGGTGTGTATTAGGGTGGGTCGATTTAGCAATCGATATTGTGCCATTGATTTTTCATTAGCTTTTGGCAACGAAAAAGAGTTCCACTACGGCATATCAAAAAAATCATTTTCGAAGCGCCCACAGTTTTTCGACTTTTTCTCAATATTTAGTTTTAAGTTTTTTTCGTAGGTAAAACAAAAAAATATTTTTTTATATATTACTTTTCCAAGGTAACTTACAATGCATACAAATAAACAGTGCCACGTACAATATTATATAAGATATGACAACAGAAATACGATAAAGAGAATCATAGCGAATCAAAAAACCTTCAAAGAAAAAGTTTAGGAAATTGAATATATTGAATAGTTGGGCGCCTCAAAAATAGTTTTTTTTCATATGTCGTAGTGGAACTTTTTTTTACTCATGCCAAAAGCTTCGAAAAATCGATGGCAAAATATCGACAAATGTTTGTCCTAACAAATCGGCCCATCCTAGTGTATATTCATCATCCTTTCGTTTAAAGTGTGTGTTCATCAGTCATCTTATTCTTGGTGTGAGGATGTTTGCCAGGGATAGGCTACTGTCTTAGAATTCACAACGTTTGTGTTATCGATCGAATTTGTTTTTTGCCCGTACAGTCCGTATAGACTACCGGCAAATGTATATGTATATTAAACTTATTACGACATCTGCAAGTTCAAGGCAAGTGTCTATTACCACTAATCCTCTATATTAATATTCGTACACTAATTGCTAGGCTCTAATGAAGCAGATTGAATAATAACAAAAAAGGCATAATACAAAGTGCCGAAGAACCCTATTATACTTAGTAGGGACATAAATACTGTTACAACATTGAACACACCCATTTTAATAGTAGAACTGAACATACCCCGTTAATGTCATAAGGGTTTCGAAAGCTAACCTCAATAGCGTTAGTCTGTAACGCGATTTAAAAATTGTTTCAACTTTCATCATGGAGTGGTCAGATAATGAATGAAGTGGTCAGAGTATGAAATGAAAAAAGCGATATTTACAAAATGCTCCGGCCACTAGGGATTAGCCGCATGTTCGTCTACCGATGCATACAACTGTTTGAGGAGACTAAAGATGTAAAAGACCGCCACGCTCTGTTCGAACACCGCATGTCATCAAAGCCGTTAAATCAAAAATTCACAGAAATCCGCTCGGAAAACAGAAAATCACGCAAAAGTCCATGAGTCGAATCATTAAAAATGACTTCGGACTTGGGGCTTTCAAACGACGTACCGGACATTTATTAACTGCAGCTTTAAAAATAATAGGATTGAAAAATGCAAACGTCTTTTGGGGAAGCACGTTGATGACTTGCACAGAAAAATTTTGTTCACCGATGAAAAAATTTTGACCGTTCAGGAAAAATTTAACAAGCAAAATGATAGAGTGTATGTGCGGTCATCTAAGGAAGCATCAGAACTGTTCTCAAGGGTGGCTAAGGGTTATCACCCAGCTTCGGTCATGGTGGGGTGTCTCTTACGATGGACTCACTGACCTGCCTTTCTGCGAACAAGGAGTCAAAACATCGGCCAATGTTTACCAAAAAACCGTTTTGGATGCTGTTGTGAAGCCTCTTAACAATTCGGATTCTGCGCCGGCCCATAAGGCTAAAACGCCTTAGGCCTGGCTTCGAAACAATTTGCCAGCGTTCATTTCCTCTGAAGGAATGGCCTTCAGGCAGTCCAGATTTGAACCCATTGGATTACAAATTGTGGACGGTTTAGAGGACAAGGTTTATCACAAAAGATACCCCAACATTGGATCTCTTTAGACTGCTTTGATTCGAGCTGTGGCCAATTTTCCAATGGGCGAGGTTTGTGCAGCTATTGACGATTGGCGAGTGCGACTTAAGACGTGTGTTAAGGCAAAAGGCGGACATTTCGAATAAGTAGATTCTTTTTGGATAAAATATACATCAATAAATATATTAAAAAATATTTGGACCAAAAACATTCAGTACTTTTTATTTTACAGCATAAAACGAGTGTAACAGTATTTATGTTCCTACTAAGTATAAATAAATATCACTTCCTAAAAAATTACAAAATCCTTAAAATTGTGTAATACGTACCAATTAATCATAAGTATTCACTCCTTTCATTTCCGGGTGTCAGTACGAGTATTTACCGCGATTTTATCAGTTTGTTTTTTTCTCTGTATAATCCCCTAACATGATTGACAATCGAAAGTGAAGGTATATTTTCATAGTCGGAGCAAAAAATTACCATTTTTAACATATTTCACAAAATACGTTTTCAATAAAACTTTGTACGCCAGCAATCACATTTCACATGTCACTATAACCACTCACAATGCCGCCCACTCTCTGCCTGCCCGCCATCTCAAGCGGCACCGACTCCAGCACGGAACGATTCAATCCTCCTTGCCGTCATCGTGCACTCCAGATGTTGCACAAGCCAAAAAGCGCTTTGATCGCACTTGAAAAGATTTATGGCGAAATCATTTTGACTCATTCAAAGAGTACGTACATATGTGTGGTTGTGTAAGTGTGTGTCTCTGTGTGAGTGTGGTGCTCTCAACAATAAGTGGCATTAACTCTAAAAACGTGCTTCAATATTTAATAATAGTTTTGTCTTTATTATTATTTTCCTATGAAAGTGACTGTATGTGTGTGTGAAAACATACAAGGAAGCATACCCTGGAAGCGTACAGTGTGTGTGAGTATGTTTTTGGAAAAAGGGGTTGGGGGGAGGGGATCCTAGATCTGAAATGAAAAACTTGTAGACTTTTCATATTATGTCACTTCTACGTGTAGTTTTTCAAAAAGCCATAATTCATGATAAGGCCACACGCATACAGATACATGCTCACACATACCATCTTTCAGTTCAACATCATGTGTGTAAAATGATTCCATATCTGTGTGAATGGATTTCAGCCTCCCACACTTCATACTGTGCGAATTTATCTGTCCGTCTGTCCATACATCTGTCCGTCCGTCCGACTGCCAGTGCCTGTATGTCTGCCTCTGCCGGGCCATGTTTCATTTTACATTGAGCTTAGGATCGATGGGATTTTTTTGCCCGCACTCTCCCGTATGCGTTTGTGCAACAGCCATTTTTTACAACATTAAGTGTCGGTCTGTCTGTCTGTCACATCGTTCCGAGTTTATTACAGTTTAATTGTCGGTTGCCAGCAAGCCAGCCAGCCATTCCGCACAGCGCAAAATATGCATTTTAGATTATGGCCGATTATGGTGGCACAGATTAATGTCAGTATTGATGGCAGTTAACAATTATTGACCTAAAAATGAAAAATATGAACTCACCAAAGACAGGCACGATGACTGGCAGTCAGACCGAGCGGCAGGCAGTAATACATATGTGGCAATTATGTGAAAAGTGAACTGTATTATTGAAAATTATTATTTTTTTTTTTTTGGAATCAGAGTAAAATATGCGGTCAATTATGAACTTTGCAGGAAATATTTTGTTGGGAAAGAGTTTATATTAAATAAGACTATCAAGTTATGGCTTCCTACGATGTGGCATCTTCTAATAATCGTAATAGAGCGTTCCTATAACCCGGCTTTTCCGTTGTTTTTTTAAACCGTGTATAGAAAAACCCGACTGGACTAGACGGGTTTATTTAAAAGTAAAAAAACGGTATTAACCGACATTCCGGTTTTAGCCTATAGTCTAAGAATGGAAAATATTTTAAAGTCAGTCAGTTATTTCATTTGATTTTAATAGTCATAACTTTGGAACGGTAGGACCTCTGGGCTTCGCTTAGGTAGTTTTGGAAAGGTAAAGTGGTATCTTGTAAAAGAAAAAACAAAAAATCCGACCACTGGTTCAGAACTTACTATAGAACCCTCCGACCACCAATCCAAAAAAATTTACAAACCGCAGCCGTTTCGGCCCCTTGCATTTTCGGGCATGGTCGTTAATGGGCATATTTTGATAAATGAGCCAAGGAATAAGCTAATGAATTTTTTCCAATCCTAAATGAATCACACTGTATAGCCAAACTGTGCAAAAATAATTTTATTTTTATTTAAAACTTTATATAGTTATTTTAAAGCCATATCTCCATGTATATGGGAAGCCATTTTTGGGCCCCAGATAAAACATAAGCCTATATGACTCAAATTAGTCAAAAATTATTTGTTTTTCAAAAATATACCATATAAAACTTGATTGAAATCCCAATTGAAATGTATGATTTAGAGCGGTTGTTTTATCGTGAGAAATCTAAGCACTGGGGATATATTAAAACGTGGACCGGTATGACCTATTTTTATCAAGGCTGATCAGTGATCGATCGTTATGAATTGCAGCCGATATTGGATAGACTATATGGCTTCTCGATCTAAAGACATAAAATCGGTTGAACATGTGTGTGATCTATATAATGGTTGATCCAAGTATAGATACTTTTGTCAATAGCCTTTTTCGACAGATCACGTGTGAGTCGTGTCATGCTGTCATGTTATTTTTGTTTAGTATTGTTTGGCATTTCATCGTGGAAACCCCTACGCTTGAACAAAGTTTACAAATCGTTCAACTTTATTATGAAAATTCATGTTCTGTGAGGAATGGGTTTCGTGCACATTATTTATTTATTCAACTTATGGTCATCATAATCGCCCTACTATTCGCAACACCATCACCCATCTTGAGACCCAGCATTCATTATTGGATAATATTCGACGAATAGACCACGTCCAGCACGCAGTGAAGAAAATGTAGCGGTCGTAGCTGAGAGTGTACACCAAGACCGTGGAGAGTCGCTTCGGCGCCGTTCGCAGCAACTCCGACTGACGTATGGAACGTCTTAGCGCATTTTACGTCGAATCTTAAATTGAAAGCGTACAAAATACAGCTTGTGTAAGAACTGAAGCCACCCGACGTTCCCAAGCGACATCGCTTCGCTCTATGGGCTCTTGAAAAGTTCCAAGAAGATCCGACGTTTTCGATGAGGCACATTTCTGGCTCAATGGGCATGTTAACGAGCCGAATTGCCACATTTGGGACGAAGAGCAACAAGAAGAGGTTCAAGAGCTGCCACTTCATCTAGAAAAAACAACGGTTTGGTGTGGTTTGTGGGCCGGTGAAATCATCGGTCCATATTTCTTCCAAAATGATGCCGGTGAGAACGTAACCGTCAATGGCGACCGTTATCGTGCCATGATAACCGTCTATTTGACGCCTGAAATAGAAGCTCGTGATCTCGGCGACATTTGGTTTCAACAAGACTTCCCACACATCGCTTCAATCAATGGATTTATTGAGAGAACACTTTGGTGAGCAGATAATTTTACGTTTTGGGCCGGTCGATTTGCCACCAAGATCGTGTGATATCACACCGTTAGACCTTTTCCTGTGGGAATATGTAAAGTCTAAAGTTTATGCGGACAAAACCACTTCGATTCAGGCCTTGGAGCAAAACATCACGCGTGTCATTCACCAGTTACCAGTCGAAATGCTCGAAGGAGTCATTGAATATTGGACTCAACGGATGGACCATCTGAGACGTAGCCGCGGCCAACAGTTGATAGACGTTATCTTTAAAAAAAATTATGCCAAAGAATGTTCTTTCATATGATAATAAACATTCCCCATTCAATTTGAATTTTCTGTGTTTTTTTCTTTAAAAAAGTAGGGAATTCGAAATGGATCACGCGTTATAATCTTAACTGATTTTCATAAAAGTCAACAGTCCTTTTCCAAAAAACAAACTTTTGCACATTTTTTGAAGTTCGGACATAAATTGCGAGCTGTAGTTTGAAAACAAGCTTTTGAAATACAGCAGACTGACGGATGGACAGATATTGTAAAATCGAACCAACTGGTGATTTGTAATCGAGCGGTACACTTAAAGGTAGGTCTAATTTAATTATTTTTATCTTTACGTATTTCGTACTTAAATATTCTGAATTTAATTTGCTTTTATTTACAACAATCAAAAACCGGGTATACCGACATGTCGAGCTTAAGCTATTTTGAAGAAACCGACTGTCAGACTTAGAAATAAAAAAACCGGAATGTCGGTTTTCTGTTTTAGTTTTGAACACTCTAAATCGTAAGTATAATAAGTAAAAATGTCCTCAAGTGCAGCCTCTTATACCCTTTACCGCCAATACGAAACTATATTCTCCTTTTTTGGCTTACGTCCGGCCTTAATCTCAGCCAAAACTTTGAATTCAATTGCTTTAATTTGAGAACCCGTATGCCCGTATTGACTATTGATCGGTCTAGCAATTATACACCTTTTGAGGCATTATTTGCGTTCCAACTGAGCATTCTAATGAGCAGAAGGACTTGTTACTCCCCTCTCAGAGGCAACCTCTTTGGCAAGGGTAGGTCAATCTCAAACCTGAGAAAAGTAAAGAGAGACCCTGGAGCATTACCAAACGCAGTGTTGCCAAAACGACGGTACTTTTTTAACTCGGCATTTTATTTTTACAAAAGTACCTCCATTTGGTACGTACTGCCATATAAGCACCTAATGTGACAACTGACGATACCTAATAAATTACATTTCCGCCTAAATTTAAATTGGCTGACATTTTAGATGTTAGTTTGCTTTAGCACATTGAAAAGGGATTAACGGGCTCTAGACCGCTTGCATCTACATTTTATAAAAGACAATTTTTTTTACAAAATGGCAAAGTGACATTTAATTTCGTGGCTGCACACTGCATTGATCGCGTTTTAGGGCCCGTGGTGACCTTCATCTGGAAGCTGTGCAGCAATTGTTTAAAAGGGAACTAAACTTTTTAAGTTTAGCTCCTTTTTTATTTTGGCCTTTCTTCACTGTTGACACATTTTTTTGTAGGCTTAAGGCAATACTGTACCTACATTATTGTGGGCAGAGAAGCGGGAATGACTAACCAATATAGCGACTTTTTTTGTAATGTCCCTAGGCGGTAGACCTCAAGAACTTCATAAATCAGACAGTTCAGCTAATATAGTCCATCTACCACTTCCAGGGATTCTCTAAATTCGATCGCACAGCAGGCTGATTTACTGGCATAGGTGTATGCATTTGTGGTATAAAGCGGTATAAACTCTACAGTACAGTACTGTGATACAGGCTCTGTTATTATGACCTAGTGCAAATGGTTTAAACGCAATAAAGGAAAATATATAAAGCCCATGTATAGAAACTGATTGATTAAGAATCACTTTATGATTCCATGAATCGCTATCCATCCACCAGTTCATCTATCGTTGTAATCAAATTACAGGTCACGTCTATAAACCGATTCCGTTGTAAGTAAGTAAATTGTTCAGGTATAGACCAAAGTCGAAACCTAAGGAAATTGTTTCATAACGCGTTATGTTTTGATATCACTCAAAGGTTTTCGCGAGTTTAGAGCCTACAGCTCTACAGGGTGGGCGATTTAACAATTTAAACTTGAATCGCCAGAAAAAAGTGCTGATCATGTTTACAAATTTCTGGTTTTATTGGAAAGGTTGAACTTTGTCATTTAATAACCGAAAACAATATCATTAATATGACTACCACAACTGGCATGTCATCTCATCCGATCAAGCCAATTTTTCTGTATATTTTTGATTGTTTCGGGCCGAATCCTTTCAATGGCAACTTTGATTTCATGTTTCAACGCTTCAATTGTCTGTGAATGTTCTGTGCAACATTTATCCTTAATGGCTCCCCACAGAAAATAGTCCAAAGGGTTCAAAACACAGCACCGAGGCGGGCAATTGACAACACAATTTCGGCAGATTTTTTGATTTTCGAAAACGGTGCGTAAATTTTCGATGGTTGATTTGCCTGTGTGACATGTGGCCCAGTCTTATTGAAACCAAATGTCGTCCATGTTATTCTCTTGAATTATCAGTACTTTTTGATTACTTTTGATTCAAATAAATTTCAGGCAGAGCATTACGAGTGATTAACACCCATCTCTGGTGAAGTTAAATGAAATCGATCCATGGTTTCACGCAGCACCCACACATAGGTCCTTTCGGATTGGATAGCCTGCGCAACTAAGTCCTCCTCATGAGGTCCTGGAGCTCTATGCCACAAATTAAGCTCGATAATGCTAATATTTTTCACGCAGCACCAACACATAGGTCCTTTCGGATTGGATAGCCTGCGCATCTTAGTCCTCCTCATGAGGTCCTGGAGCTCTAAGCCACAAATTAAGCTCGATAATGCTAATATTTTGCACTTCTCAATGCAATTTCCATCTCAAGTAATGATATTAGTATCTGTGACCACCGATAGACGCTGCCTAATTATTTTACTTGAGCCTGGTTTCAAAGTCTATCGAACTTTTATCTAACCTAAAGGAAGCTTATGGTTTTGGCGATCATTATGTTTTTTTTTACACCCAAGGTTTACAACTTTAAGTCAGTATTACCTGTTTAGGTTTTAATTTGTTTTCCAATCACTGTGCAGCGTCGAGTAACAAATTATGATCCTTTTCTGCCTCAAATTGCGGTCAAAGAGTTGAAGATATTATTTTTCGATTATGAAAGCCGCTACCAAAAAAAAATGTATATCTTTTTTTTCTATTTAATGAATCTAGTTATTTTTTTTATTATACAGATTGATTTTTTTTATTCAACAAAAATATATAACTGGGCCACCGAAACAAAAATTTGTATTGCCCGACGCTATCACGCACTGGAGTCCGTAGTTTCGGTTCATAGAGAAACTACGGACTCCAGATGGACCAAAATGAGACTTGTTAGCAATTTTGCAGAGACAGTCAACAGAAGACCTTACCATCGAAACCCTTTAGTTCGGACGGAGGAAACAATCGTAGCTGTAGCAGCTGCCATACAAAAAAAACCCATTAGTTTGGACAAGAAGCTTATCTGCTCAAATAGGTATAAGCAGACAGTGATTGCAGTCAATAATGCACACAGATTTGGACTTATTTCCATATAAAATTCAAATGGCCAACAAACTGAATGCAGCAGACTTCCCGAGTCGCTTGGAATTTTGCCAGAAGATGCCTCAAATGGTGGAAAAGGACGGAAACATGTTGAACTGTCCTTCCATGTCTGACGATGCTTATTTTGATTTGAAAGGCAACATAAACAAAGAAACTTGTCGAATATGGAGTTATTCCAACTTACAGATACTCCATGAGACGTAATTGCATCAACTTCGTGTCACAGTCTGGTGTGCAGTTTCATCACGCTGCATTTTCGGGCTCTAATTCTTCGAAAAAAACGGTCATACCGTTACGGTTACTGGAGACTGTCTTTTGAGCATGTTGAGAGAGTTTTTCCATCTAGAATTACGCCGAATAAGATTTTTTTTTAACTCTGTGTGGTTTCAGAAAGATCGTGCAACTTCTCACATAGCCCGACCTGGTATGAAAGAAATGCGACTAAAATTTCCCAATAAACTGATATCAAGAAACTTCACATTTCGTTGGCCTTACTGCACCTGTCTACAAAGCAAAACCAACAAATGTGAATGAACTAAAGTAATTCATTCGAGGAACAATTGCGGCTATTCCTGTTTTAACTCTCCAAGCAGCAATGAACAACTTTTTGGTAAAATGACGCACATGCATCAACGAGCAGGGGAGTTAATTTAAATTCCATTATTTTTAAAAATTTTAAATTTTATCAAGGCGTGGTTCGCTATACTTATACATTTTTCGAGGATGCAGTAGAATACTATTGACCAGTAAGCGGTATAAACTATTTGTGATGCACAAAATATGTGAAAGGAGTGTTCATAATCAAGTCAGGATAACAATAAAATTTAAATGCCATCTCTCAAAATAATAATTCAAGAATTTCACAGGCACTTAAAAAACCACACACCACAACTTAGCACATTCTTTGTGATACTCCACACTGATGCTCGTGTGGCACGAGAATTTTTTCCAAAATACAATAAAGAAGTTTTTTTTTAATATAATAACAAATAATAATAACAGAAGTTTTTATACACTTCCCACATAAAAAGTGCTATGAAAATTTGAAAGAAGATGTGGCTGTAGAAGAGGAGTATTATTGAATTTTCCATTTCATTAAGCAAACTTAACAATGCACGTAAAAAAAATTGTACGCACACACACACTCCCATCTGATGCCAACCACTGAATTATAGGGAGTGAGGACGGCTCTAAGTGATCTTATGCCACAAAACCACAATAAACCAATGAAATTGTTATCCAAGCAAACAGACTGAGTTTTCTTTTTGCGTTATCCTTGTTTTTTTGGTTGGTTGGGTTGATGATATGGGGCACTAACCAAGAACTTTGAGAGGGCACGTTATGTGAAGTTTGCGACAGACAGGTATTGTATCAATATCGGCATATACTTAAAGAAAAAGTAAAATTATCTTACAAGTCCGAGTTTGTACCCACATTTAAGAATTGACCTAATTTTGCACTCCGACTTCCTCATAAAACTCCAAAAATCAACGTCCATCAACTGTAGTATCGAAAAACAAAAAAAATGTTCGTCACGAATCCGAAAATAAGAAAAATTTTACTATTCTACTAGGTCTTGGCCAACAGATTAAAGTTCTTAAGAGTGCCAAGAATGAGTTCCCCTAGGACATTATTTCATAAAGCTTACACTCTTAAGGTTTTTCTAAATTCAATGGCCGAATCTATGGATTTCCTGTGCACCTTAACAATGGACACAGACGGTCCAAATCACACCACGGATAATTATAGGTCAGATTACTATGCTAGATTTAAAATATTTGGGGGATCTTTGTGTGTGGGCTATTTAAAAACGTAGGCTGATATTGTTCAGATCACTATGCTTGATTCAAAATATTTGGGGGCTATTTAAAAAAGTAGACTAATATTGTTCATTTTCACAAGAAATAGGTGTTGATCGCTCGCTATTTAGTCGGGATTAGATATAATATGTGGCAATTATGGTCAAATTTTACCAGAGATAAGTTTTTGTTGTTCGTAATGCTGTGTGCGAAATTTGGTCGAAGTCCCTTGCTGTATGTTAGGTTTTGAACTGTGCCAGTGGAATGAGATAGTGATTCGGAATCGCAAGGTCTTGCAAACATCAGCACAAAGTTGTATTACCCTTAAATACAGTGTGTTGTTGGTTATAAGTACAAAGGAGGTACCGTTACCGTCAACAGTCCTTGGTGCAGCTCGATGTTAACCGACATTATAGAAGCTCGACAACATTGATATCTTCGCGCTGTGCTTCCGACAAGGTGGGCTTATGTGCCAAACAAGCTTCGAAACGCTCTAAAGAATAATTTGGAGAATGGCTCCTCTATTGGCGAACACTCTTAATCGACCGCCTTAAGATCGATATTTTCTCTGGGGATGGGCCAAGTTATTTATTTTTACTAACACGTCAGCCATACTGAACGAGTTTGAGGTCGAGTCATCAAAAAGATAAGACGATCAATTGAAAAATCAACTTTAGCGTACCAAATTGCATACGTTTAGCTTCTAAACTTTCTTATTAAATTCAACCAATATCCCCTTAGGGACAAACAGGGAACTTTTTTTGAATCAGCTAGCGTTGTATGATATATGTAAACACAAAAACCAGATTCATTGCCACATCCGAATTTTTTGCCAACAGAATGATTAAGGTTACATACACCTCGAGCATTCCATCAGTACAACCGAATGGTAGTTCCTGCTCTGTATTTTTCACTTATTGAAACTGTATCCGAACCTTTACAAGATAATTTTTAGATCTAAAAATCCTCAAGCCACACTTGTTCAACGAAAAAAATTAAAAGTCAGCTTAAGTCAGAGGCGAAAAACTGTTTGTTCGCGCAATTAAAGTACTTGAAGTACTCGTAGGGAGGGTCATGACGAGGAAAAAGTGGAAAATATGATGAATGATTTTTACTGGAAAAAAATGTGGTTATTCGATTGGCTTAAAATCAGTAATAGTCGAATTATTTTATTTAAAATACCCATTTTTGGTTATGGTCATCACTAAAAATTGGGTTCAACAACAAAATGCTTGCAAAACCACCAGTTGTGGCAACTTAATACCTTTTTGTGTTGTTGTGTTTTTAAGCTAATAGATTTTAATAATAAATTCCTTTTAATTTACATTTACCCAAAGTTTCGTCAATTATTTGTTGACTTCCTCAGGGGTTTCGTCTATTTAAATTAAACATATATCACAGTTTGAATATTCATTAACAACAGCATATTAAACTTACAGTATTAATTTAAGAATTTTACATTAAATTAAACGTTACATTTACACATGTAAAACAACATAAACCCAACATAATCCGAATATCACAGAAAGTTTAAGTTTAGTTTGGTGTTTGCAACTCAAATTCTTCTTTTCCAACCGATTTCCAACTATTTTTTTTTCTTATACGAGTATTTACGGAACGAGACTGTCTAATGATGGCTTCGAATGGCTAATGCATTTTAGAGAGCAACATTTTAACGGATTAGAGATAAACTACTGACTCGTAAAAACACCGGCATTTACGAGGTCGAAAAAATATCGCTGCAAAGTGTTTATAATCGCTGTAAAGTGTTTATAAAGGTTGGTTAAATTTTAAGGGCCATTGTTGAATGTAAACCACAACTTAACGTCAAGTTTTTTTCTGCATTTCATTTGATATTTCCCAATTTCAGACTAACTCAATTGGAACCATAGAAAAATACACAAGCAAACAACGGGTTAAAGTTATTATAAGGGTTAAAGTTATAGTGTGGATGATCAATTTTCGTAGAATATCATCTTCAGTGATGAAGCACATTTTCACCTCATTAAATTCGTCAATAAGCAGAATTTCCGCATATGTGCGAATGATAATACAAGAGTGATTGTTGATAAAATAATGCATCCACAAAGAGTGACTGTTTGGTGCGGTTTATGGGCTGGCGGCATCATCGGGCCGTATTTTTTCCAAAATGAGGCCGGTCAGGCAGTTACTGTGAATGGTGTTCGCTGTCGTGAGGTATGGATGTGGGCCATATGCGGTTTCAACAGGACGGTGCCACTTGCTACACAGCTAACGAAACAATGGCCGCGTTATCTCACGTCGTGGCCATGCCAATATCAAGTGATTTGACACAGTTGTACTTCTTTCTTTGAGGTTATTTGAAAGAAAAGGTGTACGTCGATAAGCCAGTAACAATTCAAGAGCTAAAGGATAAGATACTGTGGCACATTGACGGCATAGATCCTCAGTTATGCCTCAGCCAACGGATGGAAGTGTGTCGCCGAGGTCGCGGCGGCCATTTGGCCGATATTTTGTTCCATATTATCATAATAAAAAGAAATTACAAATTTTTCCTAGATAATTTGTGTTTTATTCAAAATCAACATCGGCCCTTAAAATTTAACCACCCTTTATGTACCCGGATTTAAATTGGTTTATTTGTTAGATAGTCAGGAGCATTGACTATCTATCTATATCGGCTCACAATCATCCTCTCACAAGCACCCGGGTTCCAATTAAGTAGAAATAAGAAGGCGGTGAGAAGGACGAAAAGACCTCGATAACCATTTTTTTGAGAATTTAAAGATATTAGTTCGTCACGTTAGTTGGGGTTTCCATTGGTCATTATTAATACCAGCACTTGTTCGTAGTAACCACTAGAGCAGAAATAAGTTAAGGATTAAGAAGTGTAGTTGGGGTGTGGCCTTACGTTCTGTCCTTGTAGAGTTTTGCAAGACCATCCAATATCTTGCCATGCATGTCTTCTTTATTTTGCAACGATTATAGAAGCTTGCCTGTTGGTCCCCTATAAATTTATGGTCATTTGAAAAATATTGCATGTATGCAAAGCCCCATATATATATTTGAACATAACCACACATGAATTCACACAGACCCGCACAATTTTTCACACATACATACAGAGGGAGATGTGTTCACAAATTCATATGCATGTATGTTTGTATGTGGTGTATCATAAAAGTTATTATATGCATTTTATTCATAAGTCTGTAATAAAAAAAATAAAATATAAGTAAGAAACCGAAGTAAAAGCTGGGGTATAAATGAAGTGAAAAACGGAGCACAAGCTCAAATGAAATTTGTATAAATGTATGCAAGTGTGCGGAATAAATTTCATTTTCTGCAGTTTTAGTTCCATATTACTGCCCGAGTTTTTCCTCTTTTTTTGCAACTTCTTCCTATTCTCTGTCAGGGAGGGTAGTGTGGTATACTAATGGTTGCATTCCACAGTAAAATTAACATACTCACACTTTGGTGAGTGGTGCTGAGGTCAGAGCAGGGTCTTCGTATGGCTTGCTGCGAAGAGACGATGAGTCAGTATAGAAATTATTAGTTTGTTGTCCACCACAAATATCCACTCACGACTGCCATTCTGGATGGCCAGAATGGCAAGGATGCGAAAATAAAGTTATTATTGCATTTCTATGAACACGGAATATTTCCTGCAGAGATTACTCTTCGACGGTAGAGGAAGATAGCTTAATTTACTAGCACTGCCCCACATATATTTACCCAGGTATTTTCGGAGCATTATCCTTTTCCCTTTTTTCATTTGCCAGCTTGGTTCATTCTTGTGGGCCCATAAACTGTGCAATTGCAAATTCAAAGTATAATTTTCGTAAAAACCAATTTGCCCCTCATGTTCAGCAGTCATGTGTCGAGTATCTTTGCTACTTTCATGGTGATGTATCGCCTTTTTTAGTGTAGTACTCCTTCCCTGCTAAGGCCGGAAGGAAGGAAGGATAATGCACATACATGTACTTGTGTGTACATGTTGGCGCTTTGGCCTACAATTTATACGTTTAGTCCTTGCACTTTGTTATTGGCTTCAAAAATATCCTGCTGGTTCGTTACCAGCATGTAGCATCACCATCACTGGCAAAGGAATCATAAAAAGGAAATCTCTTTGCTGGCGGATCGGGCAAAGGTAAAATATGGTTAGCAACAGTTTGAAGGAGCTCGTAAATACACACACATCCATGCCTTTATGTATGTATGTATGGGATGTAACCATGTATCTACGACCTGGGATATTATTGAGTATTTATGGATTTGTTTGTTAAATTTTTATTAAATTTTAATGCTGTTCTTGTGGTTGGTAAAATTTATAATGCAATCTTTAAGGATTTTTGAGGTGTTGGTTCAATTTTTTTTAATGGTTTTGGTTATTTTAAGTTTGGGACTAGAAGGAGCTAATCCAATACTATCCTCACCAATTCAATACTGCTTCGACTTACTTTATTGTGCTAATTACTTAAACTTTTTGGGCGTGAAATATTTTCGTAGATAGCTTTCCAACAGCTCAAAAGCCTCAGGATCCAGTTGCATGTGGATTTGCTTCTTGATTAGAACTTTCCACTAAATTGGCATTAACTCGCATGTGTGTCGACATATGAGTGATTGTGATACTGCAGTGCGACCTTAGTCCTTTACTGTGCATGCTCTAAAGGCTCGTACCGAGTTAAAAAGAAGCTGGACCTCCATAGATGACTATTAAAGAACTTTAAACCACAATAATGAAGCAGATCTGAAAATAATACAAGTCACAACTAAAAATACACAAGAGCGCAGAGAACTTCTCGCATAGCAGAAATCCACAACATCCCATTAAGGAACAGGGGGAAACTTCTCTTAAATCAGTAAGCTGCAACGATCCAATTCTTATACCGACTGTCCGGGACCTACAGTTTAACTAAGGCTTCTAAGGGCTAATGCATTTCCTAAGGGCAAATCCATTTTTTTAGAGACCTTTTTACATGGCTTAGAGATAAATCTCTTACTTGTTAAGTCGCCGAAATTTACGGATAGAAACCCGCCGCTGAAAATTGTTAGATGTTCTTACCCGGGGTTGAACCTGGGTTACCTGACTCGATAGTCACACACGCAACGGCGGCCCACTGAATCAAACCCACTACCATATCTTTAGCCAGATGGATGTTAGACATCATCAAGTGACAATCGATACTCGATGTTGACCAAGGACTCAACGAACATATGTGACGCGCGAAATAGAAAGGAGCCTAAGGTTAAAAACCAGTTTTGTTCAGGAAAGCCATTTTAAAGATTAGGTTCCTTTCTATTTGCGTTTAGAATCGTCGACTTCACTTTCATAAAACGCGCATATCTCAGGGAGGGAACACTTTTGGGGCACGGCATCGGTGTCATTCGATGCTCAGATGTTATCCACATAAAAAAAGAAGAAAAAAAAATGAAAATTGATTTTTTTACCCTTAGGTCCCTTTCTCTATGCGCTGTCACATATAGTAAATGGGAGTCAACTAGAGCAAAACGGAGCGAGCATTGAATTTACATTTGCAAAGATAGCCACATTTCTAGGAGAAATTTTGGAAAGCAATATCTCGTGGAAATAAATAGAGGGAAAGGCTTAGAAATTACTTAAAGCCTGATATGCATGCAGAAAATCTATAGGGCAAAATTGGGGACTACGAGGGTTGCTATATTCATTTCTGGCGTAAGCAACACTGAGTGTTGCATGGCGCCATCTGACATTTCCATTGGAAAGTTTGACATTTTTTAGCATAAACGTTCCCAGAACGTTTTGACGTACGACCATCATTTGTGTTGTTTACAGGACAGAGAATTTGGAAAAAATGGAATTAACTCGTGAACATTTTCGTGCTTTCGACGTAGATTATCACGACAAGAGTGCATCGATGAACTTAAGTATCTGTCTGGCGATGAAGCGCCATCCTATAGCACTGTGAAAAACTGGTTTAATGAATTCAATCGTGGCCGACGTTCGCCCAAAGACGAAGGTCGTGAAGGTCGCCCAAAAACGGCCATTGTGCCAGAGAACACTGATGCCGTGCGTGAACTGATAATGCAAGATCGTCATGTGACTTATCGTGAGATAGAGGCATACTTGGGCATTTCTTCCACCAGCATACATTCGATATTGCTTGAACACCTGGCCGCAAAAAAGTTTTGTTCTCGTTGGATCCCCCACAATTTGGCAATCGCTCAAAAAAAGGCTCGTGTCGATTGGTGCAAAGAAATTTTGAAAAAAATACGATCGCGGTGCCTAAAAAGAGGTTTTTAAGATCGTCACAGGTGACGGATCACGGATCTATGCGTATGAGCCCGAAACAAAACAGCAAATGGTCGCCTAATTCTTCGGCAAAACTGGTCATGTGGCGACTGTTCCACTTGAGCAACGTAGGACGGTCAATTCTGAGTGGTACACCACAATTTGTTTGCCTGAAGTCTTCGGAGAAATTCGAAAAACGAACAACAGAAGTCGAATCATTGTGCACCATGACAATGCAAGCTCTCAGACATCGGCTTAAACCAGCGCCTTTTTTACCGGCCAAAACGTGGAATTGATGGGTCATCCGCCGTACAACCCTGACTTGGCACCCAATGACTTCTTTTTTTCCCCACACATCAAGAAAAAATGCGTGGTCAAGGATTTTCGTCGCCAGAAGATGCTGTTGAAGCGTTCAAAACCCATGTTATGGAGGTGTCTAAATCGGAGTGAAAAAAGTGCTTCGACAGTTGGTTTTAGCGCATGCAAAATTGTATAAATCATGCTGGAGAATACTTTGAAAAAAAATATAACCATTTTTGATAATAAATATTCGCATTTATATTAATAGGCCAGAAATATATATATATCAGCCCTCGTACGATCACACGTTGTAAAATGGATTTATACGGCCAATTCCTACAGGGTGGTGAGAAGCGACGGAAGTAGAACTGGATAAGAATCGGAGGAGTGCGGCAAATGAAACTACTGCGGCCTGTACTATGTACTTCACAGGCTGTACTACATATCAGCAGCTAGTTACTTCAATGGACTTCATCATAAGAGAGACAGCCAAAGCCATGTCTTTACTGTACGAGTATGGGTCATCCCTGCTTAAACCGATGCAATGAGGTAGTGCGACCTTCTTCAGAATTCTGTGGTCGAGAACATTTTTATTATTAGGGCAGAAATATATTAGTATATAGCAGCCCTCGTATCACAATTTTTAAATTAAAAACTATATACTATTAAAGTTTTAGTAAGACTTATTCACTATTTTGGCCAAGATGACAATTTTTTTAAAATATGTTTGGCACTACCCACGGTTCAGGGACAAGTAAGTTCCTTATGTCAACGGCGGACAAGGTGGAAATTAGGGAAAATCAGTTCAGTTTGAAATATAACCCCCCACAGGTATGTTTAACCAATTGTACCAAAATCAATGACATTTTCTCTCATATTCGAATATGACATAAGTATAAAAACCTTGGTTAATTTAAAGTCCGCCTAAGGGTGTACAAAAACCTATTATTAGTCGGATTTTCCGAATATCCAAAATGTGCAGGGTAAAATATTGTCGACCACTCCTGACTGTAGGTTTATTACTGGTATTTTTTATTTTCATACCCTTATCTTGTTAACCTAACCCTAGCATCAAATTTCTTACAAATGATGAGATAAGATCTTTTTAAGTTTAGAGTAGAATAAGCGGTGCCACGCTTCTCTCCATATACTTTATGGATCTCCGATCAATATTTCGAGGTGTTTTTAAACAGAATGAGTAACTGTCTATACACTCCATGCTATGATTGAGGCTGTAAAATCTGCAGCTGCTGCATAGCCTCAGCATGTCCAGACACTTACATCAAGCTTTCTCTATCTCATGCAGCATGTGTCTATTGCTTGTGGCTACCGAACAATATTTGAATAATTAGAGCACCATTTACGCCATCCAATTTCTATGGAAATCGCTACAACGGTAGCTAATAAAGTTCAATTTATGATTTTAAATATTAAGGAAATGTTACGCAAATGAAATAAAGTTTATGGCAACGGCCTCATAGCACTTGTTGTGGTTTCTTTTTTGTGTTGTATCTTAAAACTTAAACGCTAGATTATGCAATCGGCTAAGTAAGTTTATTGTAAGCATTTAATTTATATTGTTGAAGTATGAGGTTTTATTTTTAGTGTAATTATAAATTTAAAATGCATATAAGTTATAGTTTTCCTCCGCAACGGGGGAACGGGGACGGCCGTTCGGCTATGTGCAAATATAAGACGGAAAGAAAAATGTTTAACGATTTGCCAAACCAACTCACTCATCTTGACGATGATGACTATGAATCTTTGAAGTTGTTATTACTTGAAGCATCATCAATTTAAGCAAACTTGCACAAACCCCCAACGGCGCGAGCTCAGCTCGGCACAACAACAACATTATTCGAATCTCCAGCTCCAGGTCCATCATCATCAGCAACGTGAACATCAGCAGCATCAGCATCATCATCATTACCATCATCAACACCATCGTCATCGGTAACACATTTGGGTCCCTGATTACCGACATGGTCGTCAGCAGCACCATCGGCATCGGCATCAGCTTTAGCATAAGCGTCATCATGGTGCATTGCAGTATTACCTTAAGTTTTCGCATACATCCATAGTTTTGTATTAAAAATGACCCTTTCCTTTACAACAACAGCAACAATGTTATGTTGTTGCTGCTGGTGGAACTGTATATGTTGCTGCTGCTGTTGTTGTTGCTGCTGCTTCCCTTTTAAAGGCCAAACAAATCAGTCGTGCCTGAAGATTAATGATAGCATTATAGTGTCGTCTACGTTTTATAAACTTCAAGTAGAAAACATTAAATTTATATCAAACTTCGAGTGGACGTGTGCACGCCTCTGTGTCTGTATGTGAGAATGTCCTTCTGCCAGGATATTTTAAAACACACACACACACACTGGCATATATAGCGTTTTTTTTCGTTGTTGTCGGTCATCCATCTATCCAATCAAGCAGCCAACCAAGCCGCCAGCCAGCCAGGCAGCCAGTCAGTCAGTTGTTGAAGCAAACAGCCAACTCTGCCTGCACTGGGCCACCTTACGAGTATATCGGTGGCCGCATCCCAGAGTAAGTACACTCTGGATTTTGGCCTTAGGGCTTTAACAGTTTGGTCCGTTGCTATTGGCCAGCAAGCAAACAAATAATCATCGTCGCAACGCTGGTGCAACATATCCACAGCCACAACATGATCTGCTTTACAAACGTTCAGCCATGCAAGCAGTTCGTTGTCCGTCCGTCCATGTTGTCAGCCGTCCACATATACGAGGTTGGATCGAAAAGGTGTACTTTCGCCTACGAAAGTTTGCAAAGGGAATCTCAAAAATTGATGACCGGCTGAAATTTCGCGGCATTAGTGAAAGTCTAGCTTGATTCCGCCGATTTGTGAAATCCTCGGATTTAGTGTGAATATCGGTATGCGGTTTTATGTCCAAAGTTCTAACGCGAACTTTAAATATTTCAAGTAATCGACACCATTCAATCCATACCAAACCAGTTGTGTAATAGGCTCTGTTTTCACATTCAGGTCATTTGACTCTGCATTTCCCGTAGGGCAATTAGCATCTTCACAGAGACTCACCACCTAAAACACCCTGACCTCACTCATGTTAGTACCCAACAGGGTTTTGGAACTTTGTCCTATCTAGTTTTGGTCTACATAGTCCTGGCAACCTTAGGTTTGTCGGTCCTACTTAACATTGACATGTACGAGTATTTTTGTTTCTAAAAGTTGACGAGCTTTTAGAAACAAAAATACTCGTACATGTCAATGTTAAGTAAGCTCATTCTAGGTGACAGATATTGGTTTTTATAGAATTGTGAGCATCTGCATAAGCTTTAGATACGTCAGTTAATCTGCATATCGGTATCCTTTAACATTACTGGGTCCTGAAAATCAACAGAGTCTAACAGTACGCGCTAAAAAAATGCCTAATAAACATTTGAAACTTTTTCTAATGTGGATTTTAACAGGCTATCAGGCAACGCCTTCGCAGCTGTCTAACTATGCACCTAGAAGTTATAAATTAGGTTTTCGGAAGTTTGACAAACTGCAAAAACTGTCTATAGCAAGAAAACCAACAACTTTTTCCCATCGAAATAATTTTTGTATCTGATCATTTGTTATAAAGTAATAGTTTCAGCTTCTGACCCTACTCTCATCTTTGACTTATCGGTGTTGCTGTGATTTCTTTGGATGCCTCGTTAAGTCGCACATCACTTTGTCAGAGATAAGAACATTGGGCATTTTTATGATATCAAACACTAGTATTAAGTAATCGAACCATTCTGGCGAAAAGACCGAGCTGCATGATTTGCCAATCACCCTTATTAGTCTAAAAGTCCAGAAACCCGCCTTTATCCAATTAAGCTTTAAAGCATGCCTCTCTGCTAGCTTCATTATTTTCCTGCTAAGTTCAGCAGCTCTGTTGATCTACCCTCGTATGTATGCCCTGCATCACACACATATACATATGTATATGTATGTATGTATATGTATATACTGCAAAATGTTGCAAGCAATTTTTCTTGCAGTAAATAATTTTTCATGCACGAGCTGCAAATTTATTCCGTCGTCATGCGGACACCAATTGATCAGGAACACAAATAAAAGAAAATTGATGTCACACAAAATTTTTAAGTGTTGCCACACGCATTTTAAATAGGTGTTTGTTCGTTACACTCCATCCAGTGCAGGACGATGCCACGGAACTCATTTCTCTTACTCATCCTCGCCCCGCCACCGAACCACTACGGATGGCAACGGACCACATCGACGGAGTGTTTCTCCACTGTAGAAGAGGCAGAAGGGCAGGCAGCAGAGGACAGCGACAGCTTTATTTGCTTCATGCCACCAACATCGCCAACACGGTAACGAGCGACCAAGGCGAAAAGAGCTGGGGCAAAAAGTGGAATTAATTGACGTTGTATTATGAACGATGACGACGACGACGGTGGCAGCGGAAAGGATGACTTCTTTTTTTCTGCACTGGTTTGACAAATTTGTATAATTTGATTTTACAATGAAGCAGGGCGGAAGTTTTGCAATAAATGGGTTTTGATTTAAAAATGATGTCTTTCGGAACAGTTGCATTGGTTGGTATCGGAAAGGACAACCGGAGAAGAGGACCATGATTAAGCTAGCTAATACATTCTGTAATGTGTTTGGTATGTGGGGCAAGGTAGCTTAGCAGACAACGAAGAAAGTGAAGGTTTGTGTTACTTAAGTGCGATGAATAGTGTGCATGATAATCACACAACAAAACTCAGTTTTAAAATTGAAAAATTTTCCGCCGACTACACAGAATACCTGGGTGAAATAATAGACATGAAGCTAAAAAAGGCTATCTGCCACCGAGGATGATCCAGTGACAACTACTGAGGACGGAAATTCCAATAAGAGATGATTGGGCATCTAAAGCTATAAAATCAAAGGACGAAATCTCAATAATTACGGATGTTTCAAAAATATAATCACATACTCAATAAGGGGGTTAACTCAGAATTCCTCGATCAAACAATATATCGACGGTCTTTTCTCAGAGATGCACGGTCTTTCCGCAGAGGTTTTTGCCATAAATACAGCTGCAGACAAGATTTTGGAACTGAGCATATCTCCGTCAAACATTCGGACATACTCGTATGAGGGTAGCATGACAGCCAATAATCAGTTGAACTGTATAACAGCGTCCGATTGTTTTATATGAGTCTCGCTGTGATCTCGTTAACCATGGTACGCCATCGCACAGAAGACACTACCAAGCGATGGCCAGCGCTCCTTGAGGCCAATCCCGCTTGTACCAATTCGAAGCGTGTTATATGGACACAACTGCTCCCTTAGTAATTGGCCGAAGCCTATCTAAAACCTTTGATGTTCTATGGGTCGTAGCACCCGATTGCGATGCATCTCCACACCGAGTCTAGGATCCTCCCTCGATTTGGGTTTAAATCACAGCCACCACGATACTACCCGAAGGGCCGCACCTGCAATTCCAGGCCAGAACAATAGTTCTGGGGGCTCCTGACTACCCGTGATACCAGACTTTAGTCTCCGGTCAGACCCCGTAGCCGAGCTACAACCAGTTTGCGAACCATACATCTCGGGACTGATTACCCGAGGTTTAAGGCATCGGCCATGATAGCATATATACTAGCAAAAACAAACATAACATATAAATGTTATGGTCTAATAACATATAAATGTTATGGTCTAAGACAATGACTGCTTCACCGCTCTGAGCGAGGTCTATCTCTTCCTCTACTGGTAGACGAAGGTAAACGGGAACCATGTTTTAAGACAAGGCCCGACCAACCCCCCAACAAAACCCGAGGGCCTATAATGACTAGGTAAAGTCTTGAGAAAACCCCCATTATTCCCAGTCACATTGGTACCGGATAGGCTTTGGTCAGGTTCCGTAACCAAATTTGCTGCCAGTTTAAGTCCCATGTAACCAGGGGACTGGTAGCCCTCCTTAACTGTTAACGGTAAGATCAATATTTCTAATGCCAACCCAAAGGCATAACTCAACGCTAATATAGGCCCCAAGACACAAAGAAATACAGCCAAATAGATAGCGGACATATAAGCTAGTATGGGATCAGGAGAAGCGATGGAGCCAAGAACTAATGAATGCAAATTGATACTGTATCCAATGATTCGTTCATTGGATACAGTATTAATTTACAGCTCAAACTATAAGTGCAGAATATCCAGGACTCTCAGGCAGGTTATATACCGAACTATCACCAGGGAACTTTTAACATTCTAATGACGATCGATGACAAACCTTACAGGAGGAGTTTTGATAGGGAACAGGTTAATTGCACCATAGTATGCATATACCGCCTGGGGATTAGTGTACAAAGAACCAGCATGTAGAAGAAGAGGAGGCAGTGGAGGGAGCAATTGCTAGGCGCAATGATGCAATGATCTCAATAATACAGACTTGCCTACCTAGTCAGTACCTAGTAGGGACATAAACACTGTTACACACGTTTATGCTGTAAAATAGAAAGTACTGAATGAAAATGAAAATCTACTTATTCGAAATGTCCGCCTTTTGCCTTTACACACGCATCAAGTCGCACTGGCCAATCGTCAATAGCTGCACGAACCTCGTCCATTGGAAAATTGGCCACAGCTCGAACCAAAGCAGTCTAAAGAGATCCAATTTTGGGATATCTTTTATGACAAACCTTGTCCTCTAAAACTCTCCACAATTTGGAATCCAATGGGTTCAAATCTGGACTGCCTGAGGGCTATTCATCAGAGGAAATGAACGCTGGCAAATTGTTTCAAAGCCAGGCCTGGGACGTTTTAGCCTTATGGGCCGGCGCAGTATCCTGCTGGAAAGTCCATGGCTAGTTTTGGAACAGGGAATCGTAAAGAGTCTTCACAACAGCTTCCAAAACGGTTTCTTGGTAAACTTTGGCCGATGCAAAAATGCAGGTCAGTCACCCCATCGTAAGGGGCACCCCACCAAACCATGTCTGAAGCTGGGTGATGACCCTTTTCCACCCTTGGGATCAGCTCAGATGCTTCCTTAGATGACCGCGCATACACTCTATCATTTAGCTTGTTAAATTTTTCCTAAACCGTGAAAATTTTTTCATCGGTGAACAAAATTTTTCTGTGCAAGTTATCAGCGTGCTTCGCCAAAAGACTTTTGCATTTTTCAATCCTATTTTTTTAAAAGCAGCAGTCAATAAATGTCCGGTACGTCGTTTGAAAGTCTTTTTTAATGATTCGACTCATGGACTTTTGCGTGATATTCATCTCAGGGGCCATGATTTTCTGTTTTCGGAGCGGATTTCTGTGAATTCTTGATTTAACGGCTTTGGTGACATGCGGTGTTCGAACAGAGTGTGGGCGGCCCGACCGGCGGCGGTGTTTTACATCTCCAGTCTCCTCAAACAGTTTTATGCATCGATAGATGAATGCGGCTAATCACTAGTGGCCGGAGCTTTTTGAAAATATCGTTTTTTTTCATTTCACACTCGAAAAGCGCAGTTGCAGCGATACGGTTCTCATTATCTGACCACTCCATGATGAAAGTTGAAACAATTTTAAAATCCCGTTTCAGACTGACGCTATTGAGGTTAGCTTTCAAACCTCATATGACATTAACGGGGTATGTTCAGTTCTACTATGAAATAGGTGTTTTCGATGATTTAAACGTTATTATGTCCCTACTAAGTAGATTCTTAGATAACCTAGCAGATGTGCCTCTTACTCTTAAATGCTGTAGAATTCGAGCGGCTCTACACACGATACAAACAAGCTGCCTCAGTCCACCTATATGTATTCTTCTTACTCCCCTATAACTCTTTACTCTTTCCACTACTCTTTCCATTTTCTGTAGGGTTCACAATGGTCCTCAATTTTATCAAATGCTGGGCTTTCCTTTTAAGCTTACCTTACCTACGCTATGTAGATACTCCACTTATATATACCTAAATATAAGATTCGACCATCGTTTTTCTAAATATGCCACCAATGGCTCGCGTGTGCCAACATACGAGTATTAAACAAAACCGCAAATAAAGATCCTTTTTTGTGGTTTCCATTCATTTCTTGCGAACTACATGTGATCATGGCTTTAAAAATATGTACATACTCGTGTATATATTTGCAGCAAACAGGTTCATATGTATAAATACACTGAGCGCAAGGGAAGATGCCAACCCAATAGTTGATTTACATGTAACGTCAGACACAAATAACATTATCTATAGTTTTGACGTTGGGTCCGCTTGGTATTAAAAGGCTTGGCATTCAGAGGCTTGGCAATTACCTCTCCGCCGTTTCCATAGGTAGTAGCATACAACATTTAAGTTCCGTCCGAATTAAGTTTTATTATTTTTGTTTCAATTTTTAAGGTTTCTTTGTTGTGGTCAGCAATACTAAAGGGTGGTTAAATTTGAATTGCCGATGTTGAATGTGAACCACACCTTCTTAATTTCAGACTAATTCAATTTGAACAATGGAAAGATAGAAACGTCATAATTGGCAATAAGGCAAATTTTCACCTTAGTGGATTCGCCAATAAGCAGAATTGCCGCATTTGGGCAAACGATTGTAATTGTCGAAAAAACAATGCACCCACAAAGAGTGACTGTTTTTTGAGGTTTATGGGCTTGCGGCATCATCAGGCCGTATTTTTTCCAAAATGAGGCCGGTCAGGCAATTACTGTGAATGGTATTCGAGTTGGAAGATATGGATGTGGACGATATGTGGTTTCAACAGGACGGTGCCACTTGTCACACAGCTAACGAAACAATGGCTCTTTTGCGCGACAAATTCAATGGCCGTGTTATCTCACGTCATGGCGATGTTAATTGGCCGCCAAGATCATGTGATTTGATACCGTTGAACTTCTTTTTTTGGAGTTATTTGAAAGAAAATGTGTACGTCGATAAGCCAGCAATAATTCAAGAACTAAAGAATGAGAAAATTCGGCACATTAAAGGCATAGAAGCTCAATTATGCCTCAGCGTCACAAAAATTTGCACCATCGGATGGAGAAGTGCCGCTGAGGTCGCAGAGGCCATTTGGCCGATATTTTGTTCCGCACATAACACAGTGTAACAAAATCGAATGAAGTCAAAATACCTGGGAAGTGATATTATTTTTCTTGTAGATCTTGCTGAGTACAACAAGAAACCGGTTTAGAAATTTCTCAAACACCTCCAAAATTTGGAGTTTACCTGTAACTGTGTTTTTCGGATTTTACGCACTTATATGCCAGTAACTTGGTTAAATATCAACCGATTTTAGTTTGGCTGATTTGGAAAGAAAAAACTGCAGCCTTTCGAATGGTGTATACATTTTCAAAATCACGCTGAAAATAATCTTTTTTTTTGTAAACTCATTTTATTTAATATAAATTGTAATCTTTTAACTTTGGATGCGTTTCTACGCAGAATTTTTAAAAAGCAACCGAACTTTATTGAATATATAATAAAGAGAGTGGTCTTACAAATACAATTCGGTGTCATTTTTGAAAATCCGTTAAAAATTGAATGAGTTATTCAACTTTTATTAAAACAACATTTTTTAAAAAAATACAATACAATCCGAAAAACCGGTTTTTTTTACCCTATGTTCAGATTTTGGAGATGTTTGGAAATTTCAAAACCGGTTTCTTGTTGTACTCAGCAAGATCTACAAGAAAAATAATATCATTTCCCAGGTATTTTTCTCTGTCGCACTGCGTAATTAAACCATACCAATATTTATTAACACTTAGTAAAAGCATTATTTTTGTTGTCCCAGCCAATAGTCAACGACTTTTTATCTGTATGTTGAGGGCTTAGTTGCTTTAGGTAACTCTTCTGTTCCAAATAATGAAAACCCCAAAACTTTGCATAACTTGTTTTCAACTTGCCCTGAAAATAAATTCAGATCTTACACGCATTTTGGCATTTTGGGATTATTTTTTACTTCCGAAACTTGAGCTAGGTTTTCATTAATATTACGTAAGATTTCGTTGGCACCACGTAATCTTTTCTTTCAGTGTATATGTTTGCGGTTAGCTATCTGCTATTTTGGGGTTACGTGTCCGTCTGTATGCATATGAATCTAAAGCCATCTAATCTACGGCGTATAAACACAATTGTATCTGTCCGTACATGAGTATGAATTTTAAAATCCACACAGTATCATTTCTGCTACCTTAACAAATTTATGCGGACACTGATGGTTTTTTCTGGCTTCTGGTCTATGGTGGCCAACGGGGCTCACTACGGGTTCATTCCATACCATGTCGATGTATGTGTGCGTGAGAGTATCGAGATACTCAATGGGGCTAGCGGTGGGCAATGCATGGGTGTTTGGTAGTCGTATTTTTGGAAGACCATGTTTATAAATAACATATTTTCCAAAACAAAATTTATATAAAGTATACATTTTAAGGGGTATTCCCAACTAAACCTCTGGCCAAACACACTCCGGCAGACACTCGAATAGCTGCCGGATTATCTGTATGTGTTACCCCGAAATATGTGTTAGTACGGTGTGGTTACAAAATTTACTACACACTTGTTTTTGTTTGGCTGTTTTTAGTTTTTTTTGCATTTCTGACCATTTATTGCGTTTAGCTTTGCCTCGGCACATATTAGCCGGGTGGGGCTTTGGCATTGGGCTACGAGCAACAAATTCAAATCCTTTCTGGCCCACAAAGTTACCGAAACTATTTTCAAATTTATGTCCATGTCCAGATTTGCGTATATGAATGTTATAAAATATTGCTAATATTTCTTTTTTTGTCGGTAATTTTCGGAAGAGTTGCGATTAATACTCTTTTTTGTCCCGTATGGGCTATGGGAAAAGGTTGTTTGGTGTGTGTGTGCAGGTATTTTATGACCTGTTGGGGGATTAAAAAGTTGATTAGTTGAAATATGCATTTTGTTGGGAGGTAATATTCAAAATGGTACATATTGGTGTAATAATTCAATGAAAATATGTTTTGGTGGCTGTTGAAATAACTGCAGAAAATTGGAATTTTTTAATATGAGGAAGTAAAATTTAAAATTGTTTGAATTCTTAGATTAAGACTGCATTTCTTTGTATCAGAAAACCATTTTTTAATAACAGATACTCTACTTCAATAGATCAGTTGGCCAGAACTGGCTTTATGATGTCCACAGTGGTGTACAGAAGACTCGTCGCATCGAATCCATTCTTATTAAGATGGAATGCAATATAAGACAGCGGTAGTTCCTTAAGTTGGGAGGTTGGAAATTCCCTGCTCCGTTCTTAAACACCGATGAAAAAATCTGTTTAAAATCAGTCCGAACTACAACAATTTGGTTGGATAAACCGACTTTCAGTTGCAATCGAAATCAACATTCCATAGTATTGATCATTACACGGTTCCAGATATCAAATACAACATATCACCATTTCCACAGTAACTAACACAGTTATACCAACCGAATTCAGTTTAGTTATTGGTTGCGATGACTAGCGGTTGTGGCAACTAACCAATTGTGATGTACCGGGTGTCCGCCGGAAAGGTATACTACTTTGTTTCTTTATACTTTTTGATTAAATGAAAGAGAATGGATAGATGTTTTATTTAATGTCGGCAATTATGTACGGAATACAATATCAGATAAATGTCCGCCTCTTTTTGCCTCAAAAATGCAAGCCGTTTTGAACACATCTTTCATTATATTTAGCACGGCGTGGAATTGAGGTTGATGGATTGTTTTGAACACTTTCTTGAGCAGCAGTAATGGTTTCAGCCGGTCAGGCCTATTAGCTACGGACTCTCTTTTTTCGAAATCATTTACTATAGTGCGTTCGTTCTTGGGTAAACAAATTTAGTTATGCCAAATTTCATGAAAATCGGACAACAACTGCGACTTCTAGTTTTATTACAAGCTTTCGATAAACGGTCGGACACACGAAATGACTGTCATCGTTAAGTAGCATCAACTGGTGATTCTGAGTCTATCGGTACCCTCAAAGGTGTGTCCAGTTCAAATAAAAGGTGGTCCAACCATAATGCATAATGCTAGATTTTGTGGCCAAATTAATTTGACATTTATTTGTTTCAGTGTATTTCAAATTCAACGATGGAGAGGTACATAATTGAGTGACGCGTTAAGATTGTTAAAGCCTTTTACAAAAATAGGCGTTCAAGTCAAAACGCACTTCGTTAATCGTGATGAGACAGGCGTTCACATTAGTCAATTCGTAAATAAGCAGAATTGCCGTTGTTTGGCAAATGAGAATCCACGAGTGATTGTTGAAAAGCCTACGGATCCGCCAAGAGTGATTGTTTTGTGCTCTTGTGGCGAGAAATTCGATGGCCGCGTTATTTTAAGTCGTGGAATAAGCCAAGAAGTATTCAAGAGCTACAGGATGATATAATTTGGCACATAAAAGACATTGAACCTCCATTATGCCCCAGGGTTATTGAAAAAATGGACCATCGGATGGATGTATGCCACCGAAGCCGTGGCTAGCATTTGGCCGATATTTATTTCACACATAATTCTCATAGATTGTCTTATCAAAATAAAAACTATTGAGATAACTCTCTGACAGCTTTTTGTTTTATTTATAATGAATATAGCACGTTTTAGTTAGATCACCCTTTACTACTTACGTATTCCTTGAGCTATGAATTTTCTGATTTTACATTCAACAGTAAAAAAAATTTAAAAACCTAACAGCAAAAAGTCGGGTAAACCGACAAGTTGGGTTTTAGCTAATTTTGAAAAACCGACTGTCGCGTTTTGACATAAAAACCGGAATATCAATTTTGGGTTTCGATTCTTGAGATTCTAGCTGATATATCATTCCGGACGGGGAATCGTATTAAGTTAAAATGACTGAAAAGTGCCATTATATCTCGGGCAGTGTGGGCAGTGGCTCCGACCTGCTGAAACCACGTCTCTGGTCTGTTTTAAAAAGCAGGACTTAAAAAATTTTCTAATAATCCAAAACCGCTCTCCATTTACGGTTGCAGCACTTCCATCTTCATTCTCGAAGAAGTAAGGCCCCATGATATTTACAGATGTAATCCCACACCACGCCTAATGGGGTGCAATTGGCTTTGAGTAGTGGCTCTTGGATTTTCACCCCAGTCCTGCTTATTATCAAAGCCATTCAAAGCTTCATCACTTTAAAAAACAAAATTCTTTAATTCTGGTTATTTGTTCAGTTGTAAATCTATCCATTATTTATTCTCCAATTATGATTATTTATTCTCCAAGTGTTTGACATAAAAACCGGAATATTGGTTTTGGCTTTCGGTTCTTGAGACTCTAGCTGACATATCATTCCGGACGGGGAATCTTATTAAGTTAAAATGCCGCTGCCTTACTCATTAGAAGAAGGTTTAAAACATAAGGTCCTTGAGTCATAAGCTAATACCGAATACCCTGCCTGATCTAGGTTTTTATTCTTCCCATCATAATCCTTTACCTTTACCTCCAGAACAGCCATTGAGACCCATCCAATTTTCCGTCCCTAAAATTTGCTTCACCCTCGAACAGTTTTTGTTTTACATTCTCAACAAACGAAAAATGTGTGCAAACGTACCTGTCATGGCATGACAATAACAGACAAAAATAGTTGTGGTTTCTAGAGGAATTTTAAGACCCAGCTACAGCTACAGCTGCAAGGACATGTCACACATCGAAAACCACAAAAACTAAATAACGGAAGTAAGTGACACACTAAAGTACTACTTCCGTCTCCATTCCATGGGGGCGGCGTCTGGTTAGACGATCAAGCACATGCGAATGTTAAGGAGGGGCTAAATCTCGTTACCCACACCGGTGAGTGAGTGGTGTGCTGCATTGTTTTGCCGTCTAAACAAATTTCGGAGCTTAACTCACGGCAAAAGTTTGGTGCACCTTCAACGTTGCTGCTGCGGTTGTTGCTGGAGTTGGAAACTCAACTCAACTTAAACTTATTGAATTGATGTTATTACAAAAATACCTTTAGGTTAAACTATGAACACCGAACACACACACACACACTCGCTCACCGTGGAATTTTATAACGCTGCTCAGCAAGAACAAATGGTTGTTACATTCAACGCTTTTGTTCAACGCTTCCGGTTTGGTTGGATGTACACTAACACCGTTTAGTTTAGGCTTAAAAACTTGGCCTGAGTTATGAGGACATTGCACGCACGGTTTTCCAACTAGACGATGTCGGAGTTGGTGTGGGTACATGTGCACAGTGCCGGTTAATTCCACCAGCCATCTTCCACCTTCCCCTTTTGGGTGGCTGTCGGTCTATCGGCGTATGTCTCGCTTACAGTCTGTCTCGTTTTAATGGTATTTAAACCGCAAAAGTGCATAAACAATTCACAGACAAAAACACATTAGGAGGAAAGAAACTTTTACCTTTACTTTGGAGCCGCTTCCTACCTGCTGCCCGGCTGTCTTTCTGTGCAGCAGGAAAGCGTTCTTAAATTACAAACACCCGGCAGTAACAAAGGGACATAAGGAAAAACAAGTTGGATTTATGCTGCTGTTTAAAAGAAAGAAGACGAAAAAAACAACAGAAATTGCACTGCATTCAATTAAGTTGAAATTTATTTGCCAACATATTGTTGTGAAGCCCATTTTTCCAGAGTGCACTACAAAGATAGTTTTTAGACAATAAGTGGGTCGTAACGTATGTGACTGTAGGAAAATTCGCTAATGTCACTACATGGATTAAAACCCAATTGTGAATGGGTATTAGATAAACGTACTTACTCAAAAATACTAGTTAGAAAAAACTGGAAAACTTCTCGCGAATTATAATGTGATACCTGTTCGAAACATATTGGCTGAGGACTTTCGTCGAAAAGCTTCGAAATTAAAATCTGATTGGTTAAGCAGTGTCCACGGTTATCAATAGGAGTAAACCCAGGTTCAAATCCGGATTAGAACATCTAAAAAATTTTAAACAGTGGATTACCGCCTCGGCGACTTTACGAGAAAGAGAATTATCGCTAAGCCATGTAAAACTTTCATTTAAAAAGCTTTGAGACTAACCATAAAGACCTAGTATTAAATTTAACGCCATTTTTGTAACAAAATTTACTTGACACCTTTGCTCTTGATTTTGACGAAATTTTAAGGTTTATGCAAATCTTGTATTTTATACCGATCGCATGCTTCTCCATCGATCTGGTGACCACTTAAAGCTTATAATTTGGAGCAATTGATGTCAGATGTAAATGATACTCAGTATGCGTCATTTGTTTGCCGTCCGCCGAAGGATGGAGTGTGCCAGTATACTTATACAAAGGGGGGTCGGCAAAGTTAGGATTGATATGTCTCAATATTAAGGGTGGTCCAGCTTTTATGCACGATGTTAATTGTGAGTCACAACTTAACGTCAAGTTTTTTGCCCAACTTATCTTGACATATCTTTGTTTTAGTGCTTAACAAATTCAACCACGGATAGGTACATGATGGAGCTGCGCGCTAAGATTGTTAAACCCTTTAACGAAAATGGACGTTCAAATCAAAATTAACTTTCTGCAATTCGTGATTTTTTCCGTCTGCATAATCGACTAAATGTGGCCATAGTCGGGAGAATTGTGAGCGAATTTCAGCAAACTGGGTCTGTAGGAAATTTGAAAACACCTGTACATGCTGGCATAGTTCGTTCTGTCATCAGGCCGTATTTCTTTAAATATGAGGTCAGCCAAGCAACAACAGTGAATGGTGTTCGCCATCGCGAGATGACAACGGACTAATTGTTGCCAGAAATTGAGGATATGGACTTGAACGATATGTGGTTCCGACAGGATAGTGCCCCTTACCACAGAGCCAACGAAACAATGGCTCTTTTGAGCGAGAAATTCAATGTCCGTGCTATCTCACGTTGAGGCGGTGTTAGTTAGCCGCCACGATCATGTGATTTTTTGGAGATAAATAAAAGGAAAAATAACGTAAAAAGCCAAGAACATTTCAAGAACTAAAGAATATTTCAAGTCTCAGAGCGATTAAAAGTATAGACTATCGGATAGATGTATGGCTAGGAATCGACTAATATTTAATATCACACATAATTTTTATCGATCCTTTTATCACAATAAAAAATTCTCGGAAATCTTTTTGTTTTTTTTTTTGCAATGAACATCGTGCGTTTAAGTTGGACCACCCTATAAATTTCGTGTTAATCTTCACTCTAATTAATATATAAATAAATAATATATAATTACTTCATTTACATTAATTAAATATGGGTAAAAGACCGACATGTTGGTTTACCCGGGTTTTCGCTGTCAGGTTTTTTGGTTGTTGTATGTAAAAGCAAAGACGAATTGTCCAATTTTCAAAGCACGTTTTCCACTGCGATCGACACACCTCCAAAACATGATTTTTGAACGCTTTAACCAACAGCTGCTTCGGGAGATAAAAAACGTTAAACACGCATTTTTTCATGCTAGGGAATAAGAAGAAGTCATTTCGAAATCATCAATTCGAAATCTTGAGTGATTTCGAACACTGCTGGCAAACAGATGTATGTATACTACTCATAATTGACCGTCCTACGTTCCACTGAAGGCACTGTGGCAACATGGCCGGTTATACCGAAAAAACGAAATCATTTAATTCGTTTTACTTCTTCTACAAACAACTTTTGTTGGATTTGGCTCGTCTTGAAAGACCCATAGTACGGTCGATTGCTGTTTTGTTTCAGGTTCATATGCATAGATCCATGATTCGTCACCTGTGTTATACACTGCCTTTGAGCTACCGCAGTTATACTTTTTCAACATCTCTTTACACCAATCCTTACGAGCCTTTTATTTAAGCATTCGTAAAATTATGTAGGATCCAACGAGAACAAATTTTGTTCACGGCCAAATGCCCAAGGATGCCTCAATCTCACCGTTTGTCACATGTCGGTCTTGCTTAATCAGTTCCACAGCATTGATGGTTTCTGGTAAAGTGACCGAAGTTGGACGTCCTTTACGCAACTCATCCCGGAGCGAACGGCGTCCGAGACTGAACTTTTGGTACCAGCGATTAACAGTGGAATTTTAATGGTGCTTCATCGCCAAAAGTCGAAACAAGTTGACAACACTCTTGTCTCGATAAACCACGCCGAAAATCGTAAAAAATAATCGCACGAAAATGTTCACGGGATAATTCCATTTTATGACTGAAATGAATTTTTTAACACACTTTAAACAAAACAATTCGCCCTTAAATGGCAAAACGTTCTGAATGAAGTTATGCTAAAAAATGTCAAAGTTTTCAGTGGAAGTTTCCGTTTGCATCTGGAAACACTAGTATTGTCAGGGCCCGAAATATAAATAGCAACCCGTATGTAAAACTTGAAATGTCCTGTACAATTTTGAGGAAGGGGAAATTAGAATTTAATGTCTTATCTCATTTTAAAATTATATACCGATCGAATGCTTCTCCATCCATTTGGTGTCCACTTAAAGCTAAAAATTGAAAGAAATTGATTTCAGATGTAAATGATGCTCAGTATGTGTCATTTGTTTGCGGTCCGCCGGAGTTTTTCAGTATACAAAGAGGGTAGGCCATGTTAGGATTTGCATGTCTCAACTATAATGCACGATGTTAATTGTGTGTCACACCTCAAGTTTTTTGCCCAACTTAATTCGGCATTTTTTTGTTTCAGTGTTTAACCACGTAGAGGTACACAATTGAGCAGAGACATATATTTTTTAAGCCTTTAGCGAAAATGGACATTTGAATCAAAATGCATTTCGTGAACTTCGTGTTGTTTTTGGTCAGCATAATCGACCAAATATGTTCGGGACCTGTTCTTAAACTTCAACTGTATACCAAAAAAACATAGGATTCATAAAACATAACCTCTAGTTACAGGGAGCAGGGTATCATCTGGTCGGTCTTTGCCATCTGCCTTCTTAGTTACGTGCATTTAACCATGTACATCCTGTGCATAGTTAAATGTTAACAGCAACACGGCAGGAGCAATATCCGCACCCGTATTCAGGACATACGGAATAGTTGGGTTAGCTTCCTCTAAGTCGTTCCAATTGCAAAGTACCTTTTACATTATCGGGGGGTATAGTTTTGAGTCAATTCTATATTGTTTATAGCATGTGCCTCTATTAATAAATACATGCCGACATAAATAGGCATATACTATGTACATATACGAGTATATGAACATATGCTTATAAGTATGTGTTTAATCACACGGTATATGTATTTACACGCTTCCCAGGATATGCATACTTCAGCAGCTTTTTGTGTAGGAATACGTGCAATTTCGCTCTGTGTTTTGTTTAATCGATATTTCACTGTGGCTTTGCTGACTCAAAAAAGAAGCAATTATGAAACTGAATATGAAAATTAGCTCGAAAATAACTTTAGTGCTAATAAAATTGGCTTAAGTGTGTGATGTGATGTGATTTGTACGACAAGCAGGCGAAATTTGCTGCGAAAGATGTACGTGCAAAGGGTGAGAGTTTAGTAGAAATTTTGATATGCTGCCTAATTTGAGAATTGGATTATTCATAAGGTCTATAGAGACGGCGTCACAAATATTTAAATAGACTAATTAGAAACTGTGATTTTAGGGTCATATCTTACATGTCTGATTCGTATAGGTGACGCGCAAAATAGAAAGGGACCAAAGGTTTAAAACCAGTTTTGTTCAGGAGAGCCATTTTAAAGATGAGGTCCCTTTATATTTGCGCTTAGAATCGTCAACTTCACTTTCATAAAACGCGCATATCTCTGGGAGGGAACACTTTTGGGGCATGGGATCGGTCTCATTCGATGCTCAGATGTTGTCCACATCAAAAAAAGAAAAGAAATGAAAATTGATTTTTTTACCCTTAGGTCCCTTTCTCTTTGCGCTGTCACATATGTACGTATTAATTCCCTCAATATGCTATTAATGCACCAACGAAGAACTTCTAACAAAATACAATATTATTACCATACTCTCAAATCTGGACTAAATGGTTTAGAATTGCTAAATCATTTTTGCCGGGGAGTTTTATAGGAAATATTTGGGTTTAATATTTCACTTTACTTCACTTAAATAATTTATTAAAATCAGATTATCTTAAAATTTATTGACACCATAATTGATTTTTTTGACCCACTTTACCAATTTGATGCATACATTCAGAAAACAGATTTGTTGCCACAACCGCATATTTTACCAACCGAATGCCTGAGGTTTTATGCACCTTGAGCATTTTATCAGTACAACCGATACGTAGTTGGTGCTCTGTAATTGTCAGTTATTGAAACTGTAGTATCGGTGCAACTCACTAAGTATCCTAACCTTCAGAAGAGAATTTTAAATTGATCCAAAAAAATTAATGTTTTTGTCAGAGGCCAAACCTGTTTGCATACGCAATTAAAGTACTTGAAGTACACATAGGGAGGGTGATGAAGAGGAAATAGAAGACAAGATGATAGATGATTTTAACTGCAAACAAATTTGGTTCATCTATTGGCTTAAATCAGTAAAACTCGAATTACTTTATTTAAAAACCTAACCATTAAATAATTAGTTACAGCAACAAAATGTTTGCAATTCTATTGGTAGCCACAACCACCAGTTGTGACAACTTAAATCTTTTTCGCGTTCCATTGGTATGACCGATCAATAAGTTGTGAGTACAGTACGATGACCATATTTATCGTCCTGTGGTAGTTCGAACCGAATATCCATTACGATTTTAAACATTTGGTGATTGCAACCGAATCGTTGTAGTTACAACCGATTTTCAACTTACTTTTTCTTTGTGTGTACAATTGTTGCAATTATGCATGCAAACTTGATTAGATTCGAAAGTAAAAACTAAGTTTTAAAAACCTGCTCATAATTCAAACAAGAGAATGAATACGAGGGCCTAGGCAACACTAAGTGATGCCTTTCGCTATCTGACATTTCCATTGGAAAGTTTTACATTTTCTTGCATAAACGTACTTAGAACGTTATGACGTACGACCATCATTTGTGTTGTTTACAGTGACTTGGAAAAATCAAAAACCAATTTCGACGTGGATTATCACGACAAGAGTGCATCGATGAACTTAAATCTTTGAATATCGATAAAGTACCATCCAATAGCACTGAAAAGAGAAAACTGGTTTAAAGAATTCATACGAAGGTCGTCCAAAAACGGCAGTTGTGCCAGAGAACATTGATGCCGTGAGAGAACTGATAATGCCAGATCGCCATGTGACATACCGTGAGATAGAGGGATCCTTGGGCATTTCTTCCACCAGCATACATTCGATAATGCATGAACACCTGTCCATAAAAAATAGTTTGTTCTCGTTGAATCCCACACAATTTGACAATCGCTCAAAAAAGGCGATTGCGATCGTATTTTGAAAAAATACGATCGCGGTGCTGCAAAATTTGCTTATAAGATATTCACAGGTGACGAATCATGGATCAATGCGTATGAGCCCGAAATAAAAACACCAATCAACAGTATGGGTCTTCGAAGACGAGCCAAATCCAATAAAAGTTGTTCGTGGAAGAAGTACTTCGAAGCATGGTCGCCTGCTTCTTCGACAAAACTGGTCATGTGGCGCCTGTTCCGCTTGAGCAACGTAGAACGGACAATTCTAAGTGGTACGCCACAATTTGTTTGCCCGAAGTCTTCGGAAAACGAACACGAGAAGACGAATCATTGTGTACCATGACAATGCGAGTTCTCACACATCGGCTCAAACCAGCGCCTTTTTGACCAGTAAAAACGTCGAATTGATGGGTCATCCGCCGTACAGCCCTGACTTGGCGCCCAATGAATTCTTTTTATTTCCGCACATCGAGAAAAAAATGCGTGGTCAACGATTTTCGTCGACAGAAGATGCTGTTGAAGCGTTTTGGAAGTGTCTCAATCGGAGTGGAAAATGTGCTTCGACAATTGGTTTGAGGGCATGCAAAAGTGTATAAATCATGCTGGAGAATACTTTGAAAATCAATAAAAGCATTTTTGATGATAAATATTCTCATTTTCATTATTAGGTAAGAAATATATAAAATATATAAAACTTAATTATTTCGGTCGGATAACTGAATACATAAAATGTAACCATCAGTTAGTCTTGTTAACAAATGCTCTTGTTGCTGACAACCGAATTTAAAGAGTTCTTATTGCCTATAATCTATAATAGCAACCAATACATGTACGAATTCAGTATGGGTTACCGAAAACTTGTCTCTGCAGCCGATACTGTCAGTTTCCACTACTTAAAAATTCGGTCGCTGTGATGGAAAACATGGATAGTATGTGCAACCACCAACATTCGGTTGGAAAAAAATTCGGTTGTAGCGTTTTGCGCTGTAGAGTTTTACGCTTAAGAAGCGTACGGAAAGTGCAGGGTATATTAGGTTCCGCCTGGCCGAACTTTACTACGCGTTTACTTCTTTGTTTTTTTTTTGAATCGAGAACAGTATGATTTTTTCTACTCATCTAATCTTGCGGCTTAGCTACTCAGTTTTAGTTATTGAGGCTTAACCTTAAACACCCTTCAACTAGTAAGTGTGTTCAGCATGACAAATTTATTACAAAGTCTTAAACTTTTATTGGCCTTTTCAAATTATTGATTTCAATAATGCAATAATATAACTGAAACGATTGCCATGAAAGCGAAAAAATAAACGAATATTTTAAAGCCTTTAACTCTCAAGTGCAATATTTTGCGCAAAACTCAAATTGTTTAGACCAGAGAAAACCCCATTTCAAATACCCCGCCCTATTTCAAATCGTATAATAAACTTTAGATTCTCTGCGTCGCATTAACCATGATTTGTTCCTGAAAATTTTAACCGAAGGCATCAACAAGATTACTATCATTTCCGAAATCATCAACCGTTACGCATATTCAAATTATCACACAACCACCAACAACACCATTACCATCGGCAACGGCATAAGCATGAGCAAAAGCTGCAGTAGCTGCAGCATCAACGACAACAGCATCCTTCCAAGCTGCAAACCATTGGTGGCATCACAGCAACTAAACCGTCAAGCGGGTGAAGCACTGTAGTGGTATACAGGCATGGTTGTAGTAGTGGTGGTGGTAATCAGTGTATGTGTGTGAGTATACAAGCATGCATGCATGTATTCCGGGAAAAAGGAATGTCGTATGTCTGTCAAATGCAAATTACCTATCACTTCTGTTGCATTCTTTCAGGCATACACGTACGCACACAGCCATGCATACTACAACAGGCATGTGTGTGTGTTTGTGTGTGCAACAGCATCGGCAGCTTCTACTACAACTACAACGACAATGCGAATTTTCTTTCCTTTTTCATGCATATGATTACGTATATCCTCATGTAAATATGCAAACATTGACATCCATACAAACCTACACACACACACACACACCCAAACACAAGCGCACAGTCACACATACAAAGTCGGCACAGTTCGGCAATCTCCTGCATTCCTAAACCAACTGTCAAATAGCTTTGGTCCTACATGGGCACTCTCGCACAGACGCACTCGAAACAAAACATGTGCGTGCGTGTATAGAAACCAAAGCGTCATGCATATGCATGACACCAACAGCAACAACAACACTTTATTATTCTGGCCAGCACAGCTGTAGATAACCCGAACAACATTTGATCAACCAAACCGGAGCCAGCCATTGACAACATGGACATCTTCAGGGCTAGTTCAGCGAAGCGAAGCAAACCAAAACTTTTACTGGGTTGCGTTTGAGGGCACTAAGAGCTCGGACCAAAACAATTGTAATTTAAAGCTTATTTTGACATACTCCCTGGTAGCCAACCAATACCACGGCAAAGAACTCGTTCACACAAAAACAAAAGTGTACCAGTGACAAACAAACAAACGTACAGCCAACTTAACCAATATCCTCATAGCACACATCCCGCGCTAACGCTCACATCTACAGAGCATGTTAATTCAGTAACACCTTCATATCCTTTCGTATCCTTCGTTCTTCTTTCATCTGGTTGAATGGCGCATTTAACAGGTTTGATCTTCATGTACTTGCCGCCAGAGTCGAGTGTGAGTGACCCACCGTGTGTCGACGAATGCGTGAGTCTGTGTGATGAGTTGGTTCTTTAAAATGCATTTTAGCGTTTTGTCAACACCACACACAAACACACAAAGCAGGGATAAAGAAAATGGCGATACATTCGTCCAAATCTGTAGCTACACATATCTGTCTTTGTGTGTTGGGTTGCCCGCTAGCCTGAGTATCCGTGTTTCATTGTATATGCATAGCTGGAATTTGCATAACGTCTATTAACACTTTCACCATGCAGGGAAAGTGAGTTCTTGATTTTGTATGACAAGGACTAATTTACGTTTCAAATATCCCAGTGGAATTAAAATTGAAGCATTCCACAATCTGATGTTTATATGATCTTTTTGCTCAATCTTCAGCTAGTTAAAGAAGAAGAGTAAGTTTTAAAAAACGGTTGGAGGTTATGTGGGTAGTACATCTTTTATGCATTAGAATGCAAGTTTTTACTGGTCAAAAAAGCATTAGGTTCAAAGTCGCAACATAAGCTAGAACTAGTTACCGGCTCTTAAGACCAGCAAGAGGTCCATTGTGATATGAAAGAGAAACAAGTGGACAATTCGTTTTCAGGTTGGGCCGAATACTCGTACACGCAGAGAAAAAGTATGGTTGTGATGACGATATTCGAAGAGGATAATAATAGTGTTAGGTATATGGTTGTGGTACAACAATGTTATGATCCTCACAACAATAGTATGACACTCAACCATACTATGATTTCCACAACCATAATATGATCCTCACAACCATAGTATGTTTCACATACAACCATAGTATGATCCTCACAACCATAGTATGATTCACACGCAACCATGTTATGATACCTACACACACACAATTTTACTATGAGCCCCAATATAATTTATTAGAATTTGTTTAAGTTGTCGACAATAGATTTGATCCCCAATATTATTTATTAGAATTGTTTTAAGTTGTCAACAAACAATAGATTTGAATTATGAAAATTATTCAAAAACACATTAAATTCAAAATAATTGGAGTGATTTATTTCACAGTAGAAAAAATAAGTTTAGATAAACGTAAGCGTTTTTATTAAAAATATTTCAGTTAAACAAAGCCAAAGCAGCTTGTTTAAAAAATTTTAATTTAGATAAAAACTATTATTGCATTAGGTCCGTACCAATAACATTTGTTCTAAAAAGCATATTAAAATAAAGAAAAATTACAATCATACAGTATGATTGCCGTAATCATATTATTATTAATATTAAACGCAAAACACAATACTTTTGTCGCACCAACCATATTTATATTGCTGCTATAACCATATTTTCTTTTTTAAATTTGGCAAGACTACTATTGTTGCATTTCAACAATATTAATATTGCAGCAATTATACTTTTGTCAAAACTAAATTCAATTAACAATGCTATGGTTGCGACGAACATACTTTCATTGCGGAGAACATATTATTATTGCCGTGACCATGTAGTAACCATGTTTTTTCTCTGCGTCCTCCTGTATGGATTGCGTTCCTGTATGATAGTGTCAGCAATGGAGCGGTTTGGCAGCACTTCCTTTTCGGGGCCCTTTGAACTGTTGGCACATGGGCCACGGCCTCCAATTTATCCAAATTGTAACATTATCATATAGAGACCCCGAAGGCGACAAAACTTCTACGAATCCTTTTTAGTGAACTCTTCAGTCCTCTTTGTGCCATCTAGTATTTGCTGGCCTGCCGTGGCTTGATGGGAGTGTGCACGACTATCACCCAGGTTCTAATCTGTGTAAGAACATGTAACACCTAACGGGAGGGGGTTCACCTTGTAAATGCCAGCGACATTGCGAGTAAGAGACTTATCACTAAGCCTTGTAGAAAGCTTCTTTATAAAACTGCATTAGCCATCCGGAGCCGGCGCTTCGAACTCTTGGAGTTAAAAGGGTTCTTGCGAATCTCGATGTTAGTAAGTCCCCGGGCCCGGATGGTATCTCGGCACTTGTACTAAGTAAGTGCTCCTCGACGCTAGCCCGTCCACTGCGCAACCTTTTCAACCTTGCTTATCGTGCAGGAGTCTTCCCAGCGTGTTGGAAGGTTGCGAACGTCCAGCCGACTAAAAAGGGTGAAGCCTATAATCCTGCGAATTATCGGCCAATCGCGATCTACTCTGCGCTCTCCAAGTTAATGGAGAGCATGGTTAACCACCATCTTGCAGGGTATCTCGAGTCAAACGACCTGCTTAGCGACCGACAGTATGGCTTCCGTAGAAATCGCTCTACGGGAGACTTGATGGCTTTCCTGACGGAAAGCTGGAGTCGGTCTATCCACCAGTTTGGTGAGAGTAAGGTCGTGGCTCTGGATATATCCAAGGCATTTGATAGAGTCTGGCACGGTGCACTTTTATCAAAGCTGATCGCTTTTGGTGTCGGTAATACATTTGCTCGATTTATATCGAGCTTTCTTAGAGATCTCACTATACGAGTTGTTGTAGATGGGTTCTCATCCAATAAACATAGGCTGATCGCAGGTGTGCCACAAGGCTCTGTCCTTTCTCCCTCATTATTTCTCATTTTCATTGATGATCTTTTGGGTCAGACCGTGAATCCAATCTACTCTTTCGCGGATGACAGCAACCTATGTCATTCATATTCATTCGACCGTAGGCCGAGCCTTCAAGATATTGAAGACAAAAGGCGAATAATGGAAGAGACACTTGGCCGGGATTTACTGGCCATTTCCGACTGGGGTCGAGTGAATAGAGTCGATTTTAATGCGCGTAAGACACAGTGCTGCTTGTTGTCTCACAATCGATTCACTGACCCAACAGTGTCGTCATTATCTATCGATGGTATGGATGTCGAACAATCAGATGTTCTTGATGTTCTGGGCATCGAAGTGTCGAAAGAAGCACTCAAGTGTATAGGCTTCCTAAAGCGGTGCAAGAACTATTTCACTCCTTCTGATCTTTTCGATATCTATACAACCTACATCAGGCCAAAGATGGAATACAACTCCCATATATGGGCAGGTGCTCCAAAATCATCCTTGGAGCTTCTGAACCGTGTTCAAAGGAGAGCGATGGTGCTGATAGGAAACAGTAGGGTATCCAACTCTATTGTTTCCCTGGAGCATCGTCAGAATGTGGGTTGTGTGTCGCTGTTCTATCGCTACTTCCATGGTGTGTGTTCTTCAGATATTCGTGGTCTTATTCCTGATGTGAGGATGTTCGGCAGGGATTCACGACTTTCACACCCATTTGTTATAGATTGGCCGGTTGACCGCACTTACAGATCGAATTAGTTTTACGTTCGTACAGTCCGTATGTGGAAACAACTTCCGGCAAATATATTTCCCACCAATTACGACATCCAGAAATTCAAGACGAATGTCAATAAACATTACTCCCTCTTTTCCCCCTTCGATCCCTTGCATTCCAACGACTAACGCAATGCATTGCATGTATAGGGGAAAACCCCTGATTGTTGGCCTATTAAAAAAATATAAGTATTAATAAAACACAAAATATTACATAAATAGAGTTCAAATTTATTTGAGGTGTAGTGCAAATGTTACATTTTAAGAATGAAATTCGATTTCGGTCGTATGGCCACCACGAGCCCATATACAGCGATTAGAATACTATGGACCCAACTTGCACACATTTCGACCGAAGCGCTGACAACTTCGCGTCAGATGTTGTCTCTGAGCTCGTCTAAAGTTGTTGGCTTTTTGGCATAGACCAATGACTTGATGTGACACCATAAAAAGAAATCCAATGGCGTTAAATCGCATGAACGATGTGGCCATTCGAACGGACCATTTCTCGAGATAACACGTTAACCGAATTTGCCTTTCAATAAATCGACTGTAACACAGGCTGTGTGGCCAGTAGCACCGTCTGCTTAAATTCTGTCGAAAAAAAATTTCTAACATGGCACGATAGCGCTCTCCATTGACAGGAATATGACGATTGTTTTCATCGACGAAAAATACCACACTTCCGGCATGAAAATCGCACAGTGATTTATCACGGATGCAATTGTGTCTCTTGAAGCACATCTGAGTTTGTTGCTGTCCAATAAAGCATATGTGACGCGCAAAATAGAAAGGGACCTAAGGCTAAAAACCAGTTTTGTTCAGGAGAGCCATTTTAAAGATTAGGTCCCTTTCTATTTGCGTTTAGAATCGTCGACTTCACTTTCATAAAACGCGCATATCTCTGGGAGGGAACACTTTTAGGGCATGGGATCGGTCTCATTCGATGCTCTGATGTTGTCCACATCAAAAAAAAAGTGAAAAGTGGATGAAAAGCTTTATTCAGGAGAGCCATTTTAAAGATTAGGTTCCTTTCTATTTGCGCTCAGAACTGTCGACTTCACTTTCATAAAACGCGCATATCTCTGGGAGGGAACTCTTTTGGGGCATGGGATCCGTCTCATTCGATGCTCAGATGTTGTCCACATCAAAAAAAGAAGAAAAATGAAAATTGGTTTTTTTAACCTTAGGCCCCTTTCTCTATGCGCTGTCACATATTTCGTTTTTTGACAAAACCACTCAGCCAGAAATTAGCTTTATCGCTGAAGATGAGGATAATTGCAGTAAGCCCTCTTGAAGTTGCGACCACCGACTCAGAATTCCGGTAGCAATTTTTAATGATTTCAGCCGGTTCTGTGGACCGGATTGACCCGAAGAACAATACTTCGGCCAAGGACTGTCACCCCGGCACACAGTTGCCGCTACAACAACAACAACAATGATTTCCAAACGTAGCTCGTAAGTGAACTTTACCATGAGGAAAATGTTGACTTCGGCTAACGTTTTGACACTGAAATATCATTTAAAATGTTTGATGGTGCTTTGACATAGAGCTACGAAATTGTTATGTCCCTATAGGAAACCCCTTTATTAGCAACAAGTAAAATTACAACCTTCTTACTAAGCCTAAAAGAAAATTATTTTTGCACCGTATCAGCATAGACTTATGGGAACCAAAAAATAGTGAAATTCTCTCACAAAGTCAAAAACGATATTATTTTTTGGCACGCCCGAGGGGTCCAAAACGCCTTTTTTTAATTTGCTTTGTAGAACATGGTAAAATAAAGTCGGCCACGCCCGACTTTAGCTTTTATTATAACCTTTTTTATTGTCGAAAAATTAACCTATTCAATTATTTCATGAATCAATTAATCAATTATTATCATAAGTCATCATTCAATTAAACAAGTTTTCAATATTTTTCTGTTTAAATATTTATTTAGATTCTCTTTAAATGCCGTTGCTGCACCGTTTTTTCCTGAGAACCAGAAAAAGGACTCCATCTCTGTGCAAACAGGAAACCGGATCTCCTAACACTATGTTGGGCATAACAAGTACTCCAATCAGTGCTTCCGATTCTCCGAATTTCGCTCGCAATTCTTTTCTTTTCCTTTTATGGCGTGTTCTAACATGTTTTGAAAAAAAAAATCTGCTTTTGTTTCTCCAAAGCGAATTATGGGAATGTTTGCAGAAAGTGAACAATAAAACATCGCCTATCTGCAGCAACAGAGCAGCGGTACCAGCAGCAGCAACAGCCAAAGAGAAAAATTGTTATGTCCCTTTAGGAAAATTTACCAGCAACAGCCAAAGAGAAAAATAGCTCAAAAAGTCATTTACTAATTTAGCAATTTTTTTCGTTCGGGTGTATGTGTGTTGCCGTTGTTGATGGCATTCTTTTATCGTTTAAAAGCTATTTCACACTTACTCGAATACAAATTGCTATTAAACGTGAACTAACTCGTTTTTTATACCACAATTTTTGCCAACAATTTGTGTGTGTGTGTGTGTGAGTTGCTGCTGCTGCCCTTGCTGTTGCTGATATTGCCCTTGCCGTTACTGTTGTTTGGCAGCTCCACTGGCCATGTTGTCGATGCTGTTGGTAGTGCAGCAACTGCTGCTGCTGCTGCGGGGGTGTTGCAGATGCCAGTCTTGCTTGCCAGGCTAATGCTTTTGTTTCATTTATATCATCTCGCTACCACGACCACAAGCATTACCACCACTGGCACTTGGAACTTTTACTTCTTTTACTCTTTACTTTCTCCATGGCTATGTGTGCGTGTGTGTGTGTGCGTATTTTTTACGTTTACGCTTCAAGTTCTTGGTTTTTTTTACTCGTCTTCTTGTGCTTTTCCGTGTGAACATGAAGGATCCCGACCGACAGAACCTGCTGTTGTTGCTGCTGCTGGAGCTGGAGGCAATGAGTAAGTGCATGGTAGCATGAATTTATGATTTATGAAGAGCAATGGCAACAGCAACAACACCATGAAATAGGACAAAAATGAAATGTTGTTGTTGCAGGGCCAAAATGCTTACAATGCGGCTAAATGGGAGAAAATAGGAGCAGCGACGAAAAAATATAAAACGCGTTCAGTGGTTTCATCTGTTAAGGCACAACAACAAGAACAACAAAACAGAAGCGGTAAGGACGTGTTGAAGTGATGATACTTTTTGTTGTTGCTGTTGAGGTTGCGCGCTGTTGCCATTGCCATCGCCATCGTTGCAGCAGCAGCCACTATTCTTATGGTTTTAGGGGATTTTACTTTCATGTCGCTGCACAATGGGTTTTCTTGTGGATTTCAACATTTCCGTGATATGTTGTTTTATGTGAAGAACAGTGGTCTCAAAGTCGATGGCGTGTGAGCACACATTGGTTTCGCATTACTGTCGTCATCACATTTGAAAATCATTATTTCGAAAAGTTTGGATAGTAAACATTAGTTTTATGAGGTATTAGGAGGTGAATAAAACAAGTAAGTAAGTTAAAGTCGCTTGCTCCGACTTACATATGCCCTCAATCATAGACTGTCGGTTTTAAAGAAAGGGGGCGTTGTTAGATTTCAAATTTCCTTCTCGTTAATAAAATCCAGCATTAAAATTCATACTCACTCATTTTCACTACCTTTGCCTGATCCTATTAAAATCTCGTAAATGTTCGTTTGTGTGTGGAAATGGGGCGTGGCGGTAATTTTTATGTAAAAATGAACTTGACATATTCCAGAAAACAAGTTCAACCTAAATCTATGCATTAGGAAACAAGTTATCTAGGTTTCCATGTACGCTGGGATAAAACAGTTTGTGTGGGAGGTACACAAAAGGGGCATGGCTTAGACACCAAATCTATGTCAGTAAATTTAGTCAGTGATTCTTATATTTAATACTTATATTCATTACAATCGTATGCATAGATTTCAAATTATTATGCGAATACCAAAAGTGGCCAGAATGGTGCATTAGCTCTGGAGGTACAAGAAAGGGGCGTGTCAGCCACTATTTACATATGCAACAACATAGCCGATATAAAAATATTATGAAATTCAAAATTTTAGCAAATTACATGCACTAGAGGAAAAAATATGTAGGATGTTATTTGCACTGATACAATGTCAAGTGTATGGGACGTAATAGAAGGTAGCAGGAATTCAATTATTTTTCATCCAGGTTGAGTTAGATCGTAAGAATACAAAAAGTGGGCGTAAGGGAGCATTTGCTTTGGTGCGACCAGAATGGGGTGAATTAGCCACTATTTTCATAGCCGTTTTACCAATATTATGGAGTTCGCAATGTCAAAGACAAAATATGTAGGATTTTATCTGCACTGACACAAGGTCAATTGTGTGGGACATACCAGAAGGGGCGTGGCCAGGAATCCAATTATTTTTCAACAAGTTAACCTTACTACTCTGTTCTTAAGTATTGGTTTTGAGTTAGATCTTAGGAATAATAAAAGTATATATTCAAGGGAGGTGCCAAAATTTGGCTTGTCAAGCAATTTTTTTATATGAGAGTATAAAACCGTTTTTATAATATAACAACGTTAACAATTTCATCGAATTTATCGCACTGGGTGACTAGTTATAAGGACTCTAATCTGCACTGGATCAGGGTCATTTGTGTGGCAGGTATTAGAAGGGTTGTGTTTAGGAATCCAATTATAAGTCACCAAGTTTATCTTATTACTTAATTCTTAAGGATTGATTTTAGGTCAGATGGTGTGAATAATATTAAAGATATCAAAGGAATACCAAAGTGGGCGGAGTCGTACATTTGTTGTACACTTGCGTCTCGTTGGTACTAGAAGGGTTGTGGCAATATGTCCAATATGACCAATTCCATAAAAGAAATTCGAAAAATATTTTAACATGCAAAATTCAAATACGAGTGATACCTCCTTTCGCGATTTATTGGGCGAACCATCCGCTCGGACATGGCCTATTGGCTTAAATTAAAATTAGTTCTCATTTTAATTTTAAAAGTTTTAAATACATTCCCAATGTTGGAAAAATTGAATTTAGCCAAGAAGAAACACTCTTTAACATTGAACCCCCCATCAAATATGAACAAAATAAGCCTCAAGCATCCCTACGGGAAATGCAGAGTTAATTACCCTAAATGTACCGAATCGAGGATAAGTGAATATAGAACTTGTCACAGAACTGGTTCGGTATGGATATAATGTTGTCAATTACTTGAAATTTCAAAGTCGTCAAATTCGCGTAATAACTTCGCACGTAAAACTCCATGCAAAAGATTTAACATATCCGCGGATTTCAGCAATCTTTTAAACAAGGTCCGCTCAAGGTGGAAAACTTATTAAAATGTAAACAAATTTACGTACAGATCAAATTTTTCAAACAAGACTAATCGTTAAATTGAATTGATGAGATGAGATCGATGGATGGGTACTGTAATGGGTATTCTATGATGGATACAATGACACGTTCGATACCAATCCTTTTTGATCAGTCCCGTAATATATCACATGGTATCGGAGTAGTGTGCATTGATTTCCTCCAATGACAAAGCCATATAGAAGATAGCAGTTCTGTTCATATAGTTGGGTCTGTACTGAGACCGGTCTCCATCCGCAAGGGACATATCACGTGACTGGTACTGTAACAGTCCTATTTTGCGTTGGTATGGATTGATTTAGAAGGCTCGTACGTAACTTGGACATTATTGTATTCCCTACTAGTATATGGGTTAGAATGTTTAATAGGTATTTAAAGTTTTTTTTTGCTCAAAAAGTTAAGAAAAAGCCTCTTAATAATTGTATAAATAAATTTACTAAAAAACTTGCTGTTCTGAAACGGATTGAAGTATTTGTGCAAAATTTAAGTTTTTTCTTTAGGAGGTTCAAAAGTTTAAAATCGTCTTCAAATGCATTTTTGGACTTTACTAAAAACCTAGCTGTTCTGGAAGGGATTGATAGATTTGTGCAAAATTTAAGTCACAGGAAAGAAATTACTTTTTATATTAAAAATTAGTTAATAAATTTTTTGAAACCATTTTTTATTTTTTTTTTTGAATATTATTTCTTAAAGTGTATATATCACGACCATCACGGAAACCAAAGTTACTTTGCTATTTTGTAAAAATCTTGTCTACTATTAAAATGTATATGCAATCCCTGGTTAATCCCTGTTTTGTGTGTTAAAGCAAAAGACCATAAACATATTAGGCGTGTTCTTTGCAGGTTTCTAAACAAGCATTTGTACGGAAGTTTCTCGGTAAGCAAGTGAGTTGGCTGCTACTCACTGCTACAAGATACAATACGAAAAAAAATTGGTTTTTCACAATTTGTTTTGCAAACATTTTTGGGCTTATGCTGCCATCTGATTCAAAATGTTTTTGAATGTTGCCAGATTACCATATCGCTAACTAACTAGGTAACCAAGCTAGTTACTTGAAAAGAACACGGCTATTATTTCTACCTAATTTACATCCTACTCTAACCAGTATTGTCAAGTCGGAGTTTCTAAAATTTCCCGAAGTCAAAGACCATACCATTTAAATACAGTTTCGCCAGAGTAAGTAGTTATTATGATAAAATGGTCACGATCGGGATTAGCCTGTGGTTTTTGAAGCTGCAGAACCTTGCATCCGAAGGTACATTTCTGTGGGAGGCTTTCCGAAAACGCAGAAGGTTGTGATTTTATTTTGGTACAGTCGTTTGCATCCGCAATTTCCGAAATCGGTAAGTTTCTATGTATAGATAATACCTAAAACTTGAACCGATATTGCCCAATTTGAATACGTTTTTCCCCTGGTCCAAATCTAAACAATGTACAGGTTGTTTTTTTAGATGTGTGGTTTTCAAGAAGTAGTAAAGGCATATAATTTAATGTTATTGCCATGGATTTAGCTTTATTATAAAGATAAGGGTTTGCCATTATGTTTAAAAAATGATTTCGGCAAGTGGCCGCTGAGGCTGGCTCAAATAAATTCCAGCCGAGAGGCCCAATCGTTTTGCAGAATTTGGGGCCGAATGTCAGCAATAACGCGCGGAATATTCTTCCAAGGCGTCGATCGTGTCGGCCTTATCTGCGTAGACAATCGATTTCATATAATCCAACAAAAAATAGTACAGCGGTGTTAAATCGCACGATCTTGGAGTCCACGCACTGGCTCACGATGCGAGATAAAACGCTTATGAAAAGTTTCCTTCAATAAATTCATTGTTTCGTTGGCTGAAAAGATTACGGCCTTCAATTTAGGGTAGCAAAAAGTCCGATATCATGGAGCGATAGCAAGCACCATTCTCGGTAACGTTCCAGCCATCATAATTTTTGGAAAAAAATTGACCGATGGAACACCAGCTTGGCTTTCTCTAGGTAGGATGCCACTTCTTGAACCTCTTCTGGTTGCTCTTTAGCCCAAATAGACTAATTTTGTTTATTAACGTTGCCGTTGAGCCACAAATGTCATCACTGAACATAATATTGGTCGAAAACAGCGGATCTTCCAGTTTAAATTTGGCCATATGGTACAGTATCTCCAGAGTTATTAGGTATTTTTATTATATAGGCACGATCGGGATTAGTCTGTGGTTTTTGGAGCTGCCGAACCTTGAATCGAAGACGATCGTTCTGTGGGTGGCTTTTCGAAAATGTCGACAGATATGATTTGATTTTAGCAGAGTTGTTTTGTCAATATCGTGTGTAATATGTGGTTTCCATATCCGATACTTCCTAAAATCGGGAAAGTTCTATATATTATACCAGAAACTTAAACCGATATGGACCAATTTCTATACTTCACTTTCTCGACCCAAATCTGAACATTGTACAAAGTTTATTAGAAATCCGGTGGTCTTATTTTTGACTTGTTCTTTGATTACTACTCGTATATTAGACGGACAGACAAACGGACGGAGAGATAGACGGACATCGCTCAATGGAATCAGGAAGCCATTGTTAATCGATTGGTATACGAGTATTTTTTAAATGGTCTATCTCCTTTCCTTTAAGGTACTACAAATATCTGCACTAAGTCATAATAACCTGTACCACTGTGAATTATAGGTTATAGACTCTTTGGTAGTGCCCATTTGAGCTAATCCGTACCCAATTTTAATTTCAAAGTCTTCAAAATATAACTAATTGAAAAACCGTCTGCTTCAGCCGACTAACTGCCTAACTGCCACTCCACAATACCACTGTCTTCGATCATGTTGTGGCAATCCTTTTTTTGGGGATGTGGGTGGTAACCGAAGTCGTGTTAGTCCTGGATTGTCTCGGGTCAGCCATGAATTGATAAATGAGTTTTCAACTTTTGTATCGATTTATTGAGGTTATGTGTGTCTGTGTGTCTGTGTGCGTGTGTTCATGTTGTAAACTAACTGCGAACATTTTTAAAGGGAATCCAGGAGACTCGGCCTTGGCAAAACAACAATCCAACACTATCCTATCCCAGCAAAAAGATGGCAAAAAAGAAACGCAAAAGACTTTTGCCAAAGAAAATCATGAGCATATTTTTTTTTGTATTTCTAGACGATTATCTTTGCATTTTTTCAAGTATGACCGTTCGTCTGGCTGGCATTAAAGGGATATCTGTATATATCTTTGTATACGAATGTCTGCATATCCGCCTTTGTTGTTGCTTTGGATGTACGTATAAACGTAGATGTGCATGTGTATTGTATTATGTGTAATATTTCAAAAACTATGGCAAATTGATTTTGTATAACACTTCGCATAGAAAAACTTTTGAGTGGTTGAACAGCAGAAACAAAAAAAAAATATTCCAAAAAAAACCAGCCGAATGAAAAATTGCGGAAAAAGTGATGTTGATGTTAGCAGCTCTGTGGAATACCGGATTTGCTGGATGGATATTTGGGTGTTTTTTCTTCTTTGCGTCTAAAGGAAACATAGGAAATTTATTATTTTTTTTATTTTCAAATTTTACGTTATTTATGTGTTTATTTGTATGTGTTTGTGTGTAAGCTCCAGCCATAAGGGCTTGTCGTTGGTTGTTTGGGCATGAATGTGTCAGCCTGTGCAAAAAAAAAGTATGCTTCAAAAATCAAAAGGAATTTCATGAATTCAAAACCCCCCGCCCCAAAAAACATCACCCATAAAAAGTTTGTTATACTTTACACAAAATCCATTTACATACCGACATAGACACATGTACTTCGGCTATGTACACATGTTTGGAATATTGGGTGGTACCTATTGAAATATGGTCAAAACTTTGCGTGTTCGGTGGAGCTGAATCGAATATAAAAGAAAAATTACCTTTTTAAGGGCAATAAGTCTGACCCAAATCCCATCCAAACCAAAATCCCATCCAAAACCAAAATCCCATCAAAATAAATCTTCATATGGATTCGTAGTAAAGTTGGCTTTAATTGAATCGAATGGGTAGCTCATATTTAGTGGTGGTCCCTTCTTTTGACAGTGGTCTATAATCAATTTCTTTAGCCAGAAGTCTAAAACTTTTGATCTAGTAAATAGTTTTGAGTTCTGTCAGAAGGACTATTGTAGGCTCAAGGTTTTTTTTTAAAAAATTGACATTCAAAATCGGGAATAAATTGGATACAACATATAAAATAAGCCTAATGTTGACTATTTTGCAATTTTAAAGAAAAGTAATTTTGTTTTTTTTTGTTTTTCGTTTTTTTTTTTCATTTATGAATGCATTTACATATATAGGGTGGCTTAATTTAAACGCACGATGTCAATAGTAAATGAAACAAAAGACTTTCACAGAATTATCTTAATATTTTTTTTTAAATTAGAAGGATATATGACAAATAAGTGTGAAAGACAACATCGGCCAAATGCCCGTTACGGTCCTCGTGGCATAACTCTCTCAGATGGTCCATTTTAATGATTTCAATGAGCCTGAGGCATAGGTGAGGTTCAATGTCGTTAATGTACCGAGATATGTTATCCTTTATCTTTTAATTATTCTTGGCTTATTAACAAACACATTTTAAAATATCAAAAAACGAAGTACAGAGTGGATCGCGGAAATTTACTTATTTGGGAATGAAATAAAAAAATTATGAACTTAAAAAAAAATTTTTTTATATTTTAATTATATTGAACATTAAGGGAATTTGTAAATTATATTATTTTAAATAAAGTATCTGACAAATGTCGACCTTCGCAATCCACACACTTCTGCATACGTTTTTTAAAGTTTTAATAAACTCTCACAAGCATGACGACCGGTATTCTGCCAATTTCAGCCTCAATACGGTTAATTTGGTCTTTCAAGGTATTGAGGCGGTTGATATACACCTTCGACTTCAGGTAACCAATGGAAAAAATCGCATGGGGCTAAAACATGTTCACATCACCTCTCAAAGAGATAAGCCGTTCTGGAAATATTTGGCTCAAACAATTCATGGTAACCCTCGCTGTGTGTGCAGCGGCACCATCCTGTTGGAACCATGTATACTAGGTAGGGTCAATTTTTTTCTCGACAAAGCGGTTGTCAAAATCGTAATCTACGACGAATTCTAAGAAAATTTTCCAAAGAAACCATGTGTCTAAAATCAAAATTGAGCTTCCGATTTTTAACGAGAAAGTTTTCGTTGTGATCTTTAAAAAAAATTTAAATATTTATGAAATTTTTGTATTAAAAAAGTTCTCGTTTTATGTGTAGAAAAAAGAGATAATTAGAAATCAGAAAAAAAATGACCCACTCTAATGAACAAAGTGACCTTAAGCTATTTAAATATAAAAAAAACACAGCTTGCCATGAAATTGTTGTTTCAGTTATACATGGAAGTGCACTTTTATATAAATTTATTTGTTCCACGCAATATTTGCCACAAAATTTGCGTGAAATTGTAAATAATGTTGTTCAAAATAACGGATATTTTGCCCACTCAGAAAATGTGCTTCTAACAATGATGGCTTTAAAAAAAATTTTACATTATCGTGAAAATCTTTACGACCCAACAAAATTAAGAGTTTACAAAAAGCCCACTATAAATTTTAACTGCACTAAATACTTCGACATGATAAACTTAGATAACGATGGCATTTTATCGGAGCCCCCATTCACTGCAAGCATACCCTATGAACACTTGCTCAACTACATAGAATTTGACGATCCACCGCTTCCGGATCCACACATTCCTCTACACATTCAAGGAACCTAGCGGTTTGTGCAACTACTGACTAAAGTCTCACGTCGAACTATTGAAAAAAATCGCGATGGTGTTATGGCAGTCACAGTTAAAAGTCGAAACGTAACACCTAGGATTGATAGCAAGAAAGACCTTAAAAATAAGTAATGTTGAAATAAAAAGTGTGATATTTTCAAAACATCGCAAAATTATTTATTTTAATTTTAATGAGGCGAGAGGTAACATAACTTAAAATACAAAGCCTTCCAACCCGTTTTCGAACTTGACCTTACCTTCTCAGCAAGACATCTTTCTGTAAAATGTCAGCTCTCTAGCATTATTATTGTGGACTATAGCGTGTTTTCCACAGACGGAAAGACGGACGAAAACTTTCTCGTTAAAAATTGGAAGCTCGATTTTGATTTTAGACACATGGTTTCTTTGGAAAATTTTCTTAGAATTCATCGTAGATTACGATTTTGATAACCGCTTGGTGACTTTTTTTTCGATCCATACAAATTGACCCCCCCTAATGTATACTCTATAAGTAATTGCATTGCCTAAAGAGCTGGCTGTAAAAACCCAGGAAATGCCAAGAGCAAGTGTTTGCCTCCGAGCAGAGCGTTTCGGAGATTGCAGTACTGTTGCTCTATCTCTCGGTGTTTTGTGGTGTTGTTATCCTTCTCTCAAGTCCCCTTCGTAAACATGACACATTTCCTGCTGTTCTCAATGAAGTTACCCAATTTACAACATCCGCGTGGGAAAACAGCGAATTGTAAACGAAAAGCACGCTGCACTGCAATGATCGAGTGCGCATCTGAAAACTACTCTTCAACACAAAATGACCTCTTCTCACGTATCCAATGCATGATGGCAACTGAAAGGCTGACGAGTACAAATCTCCCGTCATTTACTAAAAGCCACGCACACTCTCCAACAGGGCCGCCACAGCCTGCAGCGCAAAAATGGAAATTTCCACACTCCACCTTTTAGTAGAAATATTTATAAAAATTATGTGAGAAATAATATATCGTCCAAATGCTCGCCATGGCCTTGGTGGCATACTTCTATTCGATTATCCATATTTTCAATGACTATAAGACATAATTACAAGTTATTTCCTCCTTAGCTTTTAAATAGTTATTGACTTAATAACACACACTTTTCCTGTTAAATATCCCCAAAGAAGAAAGTCCAACGGTGTCAAATCACATGACCGTGGCGTCCAGTTAACATCTCCACGCAGTGAGATAACACGGCCAGTGAATATCTCGTGCAAAATATCCATTGCTTAGTTGGCTGTGTGGTAAGTGGCACCATCGTCCTGGTGCATAACCTCAATTTCTGGCCACAAGAAGTCCATTATCATCTCGCGATAGCGAACACCATTCACTGTAATGGCTTGGCCAACCTCATATCGATGAAGTATGGCCCGATGACAGAACGAACTAGCCGAGCATGCACAGATATTCTCAAATTTCCCAAGGTCCCGGTTTGCTGCAATTTGTGCACATTCTCCCGATTGTGGACACATTTGGTCGATTTTGCGGACCACAAAAATCAGGAATTGAACGAAATGCATTTCGATTTGTACGCTCATTTTAGCGAAAGGCAAAAAGACAGTGTCAAACACTGTAGCAGAGAAATGTCAAATTAAGTTGGGCAAAAAACTTGACGTTAAGGCGTGACTCACAAATAGCATCGTGCATAATTTTTGGACAACCCTTTATAAAAAATTGAATTTGTGTTTGTTTGTTGCCTTTTAGGGCCTAAACTTCTGAACTCACCCTCCTTTAATTTTCGCAAAAAATAGCTGTAGGACCGGAGGTTAAAATAGGCTACTATGATTTTTGATATCTCAAGTGGGCGGTGACACGCCCACCCTCCCTAAAATTTATATAAGTTGTTGGTATATATAAGTTGTTGGTATAAACAAAGAAAGTCTAGGGGAGGCCTATTGCCTAGAAAGTTTTGGGAAATGTCACCTTCAGTTAACGAATACGATTTTTAAAGTGGGCGTGGTACCGCCCACATTTCAAAATACTTAAAACACCCGACATACCAATTATTGTTCAAATACCGTTAACGGGGGCAGAAATATTGGATTTTTAGTTTGTGATTTGTATGGGCGCGCCTTTGTCCAATCCCGCCCACATTTCCAGCATAACTTAGAATATGTACACCAAACCATCATGCCTAATTTTGTTCAAATACCGTTAAAAGGTGATGAAATAAGAGATTTTTAATTTGTGATTTGTATGGGAGGTACCACGCCCACTGGGTCGAATTAATGCAAACTACACATAAACCATCTACAGACTATCCCTAACGTACCCTAAAATTTTGTACCAATTGTCAGCATTCTAGCCAGTTTTATCACGCCTCCTCCGCCCACAGTCTTTTTTCCCTAAACCTTCGCGTAGCAATTATGAACAAACCCGAACAAAACGAAGTATCCAGTTTGCCCCAGACGTTTTCAAGTTTTAAGTGGTGTAACAAACCACATTTAATTTTTATGTCTATAGATTGTGTAATGAAATTCGTTTAGGGGAAAAGAAGGCGTTGCCACGCCCCAATTTTAATAGCGATGTAACGCTAATAATATCATCTTATGACCTATATTACAAATGGTCTTTCATTGCCAATAATCTGCGATGCGAACCCGAGTCCCTTCATTAGTTTTAGAACATAAAAATGTATTAACAAAACTTAGATATTTCCAAATTCGTTTCCTGGAGTCAGAGCCGTAGTCACACAAATGTGTTCGACTTTGACTCTGGGAAAAGTTTTGAAACTCCGACTCCACAACCCATTTTAGAATAGAATGTAAATTTTGGTAGAAATTTTATGTTTAGTTCGTTTGCTTATTTCGGCCCCACATTGAACAGAGATTGCCCAAGTCGAGGCCTCTTGAATCTACATTTTAATAAAACTCGAGTTTTTTACAAAAGGGCAAAGTGACTTTGATTTAAAATATTAGACACCCTATTACAAGTACATGCCCATGTACGTATATATTTGTTCAAAAATGGGGGGGATTAATATTCGCAAAAAAAAAATTCTCCTCGTCGACGACGGGTGTTTCTTTTTTTCTCTCTTTTGTTCTTCTATATTTTTGCAAGTGTTGCCAAACAAAAATATCAAAACAACAAAAGCCTTTAATTAATTTATGCATGCGAGATTTCCTTCCACACACAAACACACGCACCCGCACACATATGAGTACGCACCCACATACATTGGCACAATGTTTGACGAACAGGAAACTCTCAGGGACAAGGCAGGTCCTTTGGCTGGGGGATTTTGTTAGGCGTTAGCGTGGTATGCCAGTCCGAGGTAGAGGCAAAATGAATTGACAACAGCAGCGAGGGTTCGTGTATTTCTTTTGAACCCACATACTTTGCAACACTTATGACCATGGAAAGGGTATTTTAAAGTGTTTTATATCGTTTTGGTTAGGGTTAGGCTAATATTTAATCTAAATTTGAACACTGTAGCCAATTTTCAACACTCACAGTTACCGGAAATTGTTATTCGCATATTTATTTATGTTTATGTTGAAAATTGCAAGGGTGGTTGGTTGGATACGTTTCAAAAATCGAATACCTTTATCATGTGGGGAATGGCAACGCAGAGGGCTTTTTAAAGAAAGTTTTATTTATTTTTTTCGTTGTCTAACCAAAGAGTTAGCTTTTAGTTTTTTTTCTGCATTTCATTTGATATTTCTCTAAGACTAACTCAATTTGAATCATGGAAAGATACAGAAGCAAGCAACGCGTTTAAGTTATTCAGGCTTATTATTATAATTATTATCAATTTATGAAGAATATCATCTTCAGTTATGAGGCACATTTTCACCTTAGTGGATTCGTCAATAAGCAGAATTGCCGCATGATAATACAAGAGTGATGGTCGAAAAATTGTCGCAAATATAATGCCAACTTTATGGACGATGTAACGAGGATTTAAATAAAATGACCCCTTATTTCCAAGCAAAAGTTATTTTTCATCAAGATAATGTCTCAATGAATTTATCAATGAACAATGAAATCGCCACCAAAGCTACAAATATTAGTCGATTATCCTCATATTTGCCTCAAATACTTTTGTTTGGGCACTGAACAAGCTCAAACTTTTAAATTTCGAATAAGTTAAGTCGTTAATTTTTAGGATTTTTCTAAAATCAACGCCAAAATAGCGATAATTTCCAAATTTCTAGGGGACGCGACCCCTAAATTTTTTTTTAATTTTTTTTCTTTATTTTTCCCCTCTTTAGGACCCCAGACTACATCTCTTTCCGAGGTTAACTTTTTTTTTTTTGAATTTCACTCCACCCTAGTGTACATGCTGAGAGTGTACATGAAATCCCCAGGATAGTTCTCAGCAACTTGGCTTGTCGTATGAAATAACTTCGAGTCTTTTAAGGAAGGATTTTCGTTTGAAAGCGAAAAAAATACAGCTCGTGCATGAACTGAAGCCTTACAATATTCCTGCGCGTCGCCGTTTCTGTGTTTGGGTTATTCAAAAGCTCGAAGAAGAACCGCTGTTTTCGCCCAAAAATCAGTGATGAGTCCCGTTCTCGGCTTAACGGCAACGTCAATAAACCAAATTGGCGCATTTGGGCTGAAGAGCCACCAGAAGAGGTTCAAGAGCTGCCACTTTATCCAGAAAAAAACAACGGTTTGGTGTGGTTTGTAGGCCGGTGGAATCATCGGTCCATTTTTTTTCAAAAATGATGCAGGTGAGAACGGTCAATGGCGACCGCTATCTTGCCATGATAACCGACTATTTGATGCCTGAAATTGAAGCTCGTGATCTCGGCGACATTTGGTTTCAACAAGACGGCGCCACTTCCCACACATCGCATCAATTAATGGATTTATTGAGAGAACACTTCGGTGAGTAGATAATTTCATGTTTTGGGCCGGTCGATTGGCCACTTTTCCTGTGGGGATATGTAAAGTCTAAAGTTTATGCGGACAAACCTGCTTCGATTCAGGCCTTGAAGCAAAACATCACTCGTGTCATTCGCCAGTTACCAGTCGAAATGGTCGAACAAGTCAACTAAAATTGGACTCAACGGATGGACCATCTGAGACGTAGCCGCGGCCAACATTTGATAGACATAATCTTCAAAAAATTAATGCCAAAGAATGTTCTTTTAAATGATAACAAAGATTCCCCATTCAATTCAAATTTTCTGTGTTTTTTTCTTTAAAAAAGTAGTGAACCTCAAAATTAATCACCCTATATTTTTTAAAGTTTGCCTTACATCCTTATGGACTACATTTTTAAGCAGAGTTTCTATCGTAATTCTCCCTGTTACATATGGAGAGGAGCTTTTATCACATTCCTTTTTAAATCACATTTGTATAGAATTCCGATTCCCGGCATTACCTGTTTTATAAAATATGTCTTACATCCTTAAGGACTAAATTTTCAAGCAGTGTTTTTAAGAAAAGGCTTTCAATTACATTTCGAGTAGAGTTTAAACCACATTTCTTTTCCAATAACTTCTACGCCTCTAATTTTAACATGAATTTCACTTATACTGTAATATTTCCTTTGAATAATTAATCCTCTTAAACAGGCCTTTAAAGCAATGCTACGTCTCTCTCCAATACTCCAGTGCGTTCTTGAATCACTTCAGCTCTGCTGCCTAGTCGCTGAAGTGAGTCATCCATCCATGCAGACAGCATTCCAAGCGAGTCTACACACTTTTTTTGATTACCGCTACTGATGTTGATCGCTAACGTTGCTATTGCCTTTGCGCGATTTTTTGTGCGATTTTATTTTCCACGCCAAACGCACACAATAAGCTCTCTTAAAGCGTGTTAGACTGACTGGATTTTTTTCTGACTGTTTCATGTGTACGTACATGAGGCAGGTTTTTTCCCCATCGACATCGTCCTTCGCACCAAGCACTGCTGCTGTTACTGCTGTTGTCGCTTGGCTGCTGTTGTTGTGTTTATTGTTATAATTCACGCCAAAAGCGTTTTTATAGGCCCGGTTTTGTTGCTGCATTTTTTTGTTTTGCATATTTACATTTTATTCCGAGGAGGGTTGCTATTGATGTGGCCAAATGAGAGTGAGTAGCAAAACAACAACACAAAAAATGCAAAATCGCAAAGAAACCGAATTGCAAACAAAATGTGCGAATGACTGCGATGGGTGGTGGATAGGGAGGGATGACAGGTGGCAGGTTGGCGCGCAATCCGGGAATTCACAGGGAAACCTGCATATGTTCCTACATGCATGAATGCACCGGTCACGAGTGCTTGAGAGGGTGAGGAGGTGGACCAATGGCTTGAAGTTTGCAGGAAACGCGCCCGCTCGTATTTGTGTGCGACTGTGAGTGTGTTGGTGTGTATGTGTTTATATGCAAATATTTAAATGGTTTTTTGATTGCAGTATATTGATATATTCATTAATTGAGTACTATTGTTATGAATTTTAAATTTGTCTGCTGTGTGTCTGTGTGTGTGTTCGTCCTTTATGCAGGCGATGTGTGGTTTGTGGTGGCAAAGGAAACGGATACGCTGAAAAAGGAGTAGGGCGCAACATAAATATATACCCACCCACATACTCGTGTGCACAATGTGTACAATTGAGTCGGAAGTTAATATTCGCTAATAAGACTTGCAAGAAGGCTTTAAGCAAAATTAAATGTGGTTAATGGGCCGAGTATCCTTTTGATGATGTCATCGTTCTGCGGCATGGCAAATCGATAAGTTTCTAGCTGCGTAGCAAAAAAACGAGGAAAATGTTTAAACGATACGCCTTGAAGAATGAGAACCATATTAATGCTATTAATTTATTTGCTATTAAATATGTAAGAATTAAAGTGAAATTAAGTTATGCTATGAATATCAGAGATGGAGGGAATTGTGGAAAAAGAAACTATTTAAAAAAAACTTTTGCAGGAAAATATTTGAAATGGTTGAATGAAGTGACATCAGATTAGAAATACGTAAATACAATAATGTTTAAAAGTCTAAAGTGCACACAGTGAAAAAGTTATTTGAAAATCAGTTTGAACTTCAAATAATGGGTTGGATAAACATATTTTCTGATGTCATCTCCAACTTTCTATGGCATTGATGGTTACATGTTCCGACTTGCCATAAGATGGTAGCTACAATAATATAATGATTGTCACAGCCAATAAATCGGTTACACCAAATGAATTCAGTAAAACTTTTGGCTGTCGCAACTGGTGGTTATAACAACCAACCAATTATAAGGTACATGCTACTGTGGTACTAATAATTTATGGTGGCAGCAGATAACTTATTTGTGGTAACCAAACCTAGTTTAGTTCGTTGTTGCAACATACGTATAACTCTATGCAACAAAATATCAGACTTTCTCGGAGGGTGAATGATTTCTTTAAAGGATAAAAGACTTGTGATTATAGTAATTTCCAAAACGACGGGGAATCGGAGGACCGAGTTTGTTTTATGGACCAAGGAAATTTTTATTTTGCAACACTATACCATAGAAGTTTAAAAGTAACGGTTAACCAACCTTAAGGTATTTTTTCAATAGGGGTTTTTTCTTTTCAGTATTATTTGCCATTTCATCATGTAAAGACACAGCGACAACGACGGTTTGGTGTGGTTCGAGGACAGGTGGAATCATCGGTTCATATTTTTTTCAAATTTGTAACAGGGGATCAATCTAGAGGCATTTTTTTCAACATAGTTTTTTCACAGATAACGCGCGAGGTGCTTAAACTTTATCTTTATCGCGGAAAGACTTCAACCGCAAAAACCACGGCTTGGTGCTTTTATGGGCTGGTGGAATCATTGGTCCATATTTTTTTAAAAGTGATCATGGCCGGAATGTAACCGTCAATGGTGCTCGCTTTCGCGCTATGAACTTTTTGCTACACGAAATTGAAGCCCGTAATCTTGACGACATTCGGTTTCAATAGAACGGTGTCGCTTTCCATACAGCTTTACATGACATTAACGCCATACTGGTCTAAATGCTCGACTAAGTCGTCCAAAAATTGTATCCACAGAAAGGCCACCCTGAGGCATAGTTGCGGCCAACATTTGAAGGCGATTATATTCTAAAAATAAATGACATAAAATGCCTTTTGAATGGACAGTACAACTTCCACACTTGATTTGCTTTTTAGTATTTTTTTTTATTCAAAAAAAATACCTTAATATTGAGTACCTGTTATTAGATATTCTCTTGTTATACCGAATTTTCATGATTAGATGTCTTTAAAGAAATCGTATAGATTTTTTTAAAGAACATTATAACATTCTATATCCACGATTTTAACATTCTATGAAAAAATGAAAAAATGTAGTCCAATTAAATTCAGTTTGGAGGGTGTTCTTTCTTAATGAAATTGTATGGTTGGGTTTAAAGTGTTCTACTAAATTACTGCTATTATAATTTTAGTTAGGTAGTATAAATAACAAAAAAAGAAAAAACTATAGGTAGTCTAAAATAAAAATAGAACACGAACTTTTCGTCCTTTTTTCCCAAAAAAAAAGTTTTAATAATACATAATGAATAAGTTATGTTCAGACTGGAAATAAAAATCGCCAAAGGGGGTCGATTTATTTATTTAAATTTATTTCCACTCATGTTTTTTAAATAACTTACAAAATATGCCCTAGATAAAAGTGTATATTTTTTATCACATGTAGCCAAGATTTTAAGAATTTATTTGAGGTACTTCGTGTAATTGTAGGATTTTTGAAAATTACCAAGAACGAGGGAAATCTCACGGTATTACTCGGATACGATTAATTGATTGCATACTATGTGAAAAAAATTACATCTGGAGCATGGATTAAACTCTAGGAAGCTTTTGAATTTGGGCTTCATGAAAATATGCTCCATTAAGATCCCATTTTACCACTATTGGTTAAAGATCGTACATAGATTCTAGAACGGCAGAATATGAAATCCGTAAGATCATTTGTAGCATCATAATTGCGACCTGTATTTTGATTTAATTTTTGATATTCAGAATGGAAATTAAAATCGCCAAAGGGGGTCGATTTATTTAATAAAATTTATTTCCACTCATGTTTTTTAAATAACTTACAAAATATGGCACTTGTATGGTACATTTGAGGTACTTGTAGGATTTTTGAAAATTACCGAGAACGAGGAAAATCTCACGGTATTACCCGGGTACGACTAAATGATTGCATACTATGTGAAAAAATTTACGTCTGGAGCTGCATGGCTGAAACTCTAGAAAGCTTTTGCATTTGAGCTACACGAAAATATGCACCATTAAGATCCTATTTTACCACTATTGATTGAAGATCGTACATAGATTCTAGAGCGGCAGAATATGAAATCCGTAAGATCAGTTGTAGCATCATAATTGCGGTATAGACAGACCGAGAACGCTCAATGCAATCAGATTGGTGATTCTGAGCCAATTGGTACACAAATCATGAAGTTGATCTACTGTCGTTATCAAGATAAAATACAGATTGTACTGCTCCGCACGATTGTGTTAATTATATTCATCGGCTCAAATATTTTATCAGAAACTAATTCCATTAAGCGATGCAAATATGAACTGATTTTAACAACTGAACCTTGCACATTATTCAGGATTGGTCTCAGGACGAAACTTATTGTATCTGCAGGTCAGAAAGCCACATATATTTGATTCTGACCAAATTTCGTACAACTCCTTACACAAAGGTCTTTTCTATATGTGACAGCGCATAGAGAAAGGGACCTTAGGGGGAAAATCAATTTTCCCTTTTTGTGGGCAACATCTGAGCATCGAATGAGACCGATCCTATGCCCCAAAAGTGTTCCCTCCCAGAGATATGCGCGTTTTATGAAAGTGATGGTACACCAAAGATACACGTATTTAAATCTTTAAAATGGCTCTCCTGAACTAAACTGGTTTTTACCCTTAGGTCTATTTTGCGCGTCACATGTGGGAATCTGTTGAAAATTATATTTTAAATGGTAAGTGATGAGCGACCAAAAAGTATCACTACTTGGGCCATATCGGATCATTGTTCCAATGTGAGGATTCACACTGTTTTATAGTTTTGCCGTTACAGAAGCCTTTTTTTCTTTCGATCTTATTTAAATATATTAAAGTGTACTAGGAAAGATCTGGAATCAAGCTAGAAAAATTGTACTATATCGAGTCATGTTTTCATATACACTCGATTTTGCTCATATTTAGCTTAGAGCATTGTAAGGGATGTATAAGTAGCCTTGGCAAAATTGTACCTAATTCCTTTTGCATAGTCCTAAAAGACGTTCTCCAATTTAATTTCTAATTCCTAACAAGTCATAACGTTTTAAAGTTCGAACCTTATATACCTGCCACCTTATGCTACCTTAAAGAAATAACAAAGAAAAATAATGGTCTGTATTTTGGTCTCTTCGTCCCATGCGCTAGTCCCTTAACTCAAACAAGGTTTGATTTGTGTACCGCTATGTCCCTATTGACTACTAATCGGCCGCTTAAGCCCTCTGGCACGTTTTTGAGCTACATAGGCCAAAAAGTGCAGTAATTTTTTGAGGTATTTATTGAATTCCTACTAACAGTAAGCCTTTGTCAGTCCACAAAAATTGTGATATTTTAAGCAAATACACATTAAATAGTCCCTTTAAAAGGACAAATTCCCCCCCCCCCCTCCCAGGCTGATTTCGTCCATTTACAATCCCAATTTTTGTGATATTTTAAACAAATACGCATTAAATTTTCCTTTTGCCTAGGCACCCATGGTCCTTTTAAAAGGACAATTTTTCCCCCTATGCTGATTTCGCTCATTTTCAATCCCAAATAGCTTTAGGCTATAATTCATTATCACGCAGAATTTTAGGATCCTAGGTTGATTCGTAAGACCGCTTTCGTGCTCCCAACAAGCACATGGACATGGCTGGATTGTCTTAAAATTTTACGACGATCAATAATATAAATACATTATAGGATCTTCGATCTACCGTTCGTGGTGACAAATTAAGTATACCATTTTTACCCTTCAGTGAAGGGTTTAAAATCGTATAAATTATTGACCTCCATAAAAATTCAATCAATCTTTGTAAATTAATTAGTCGAACATATTTCGAGTCAGTTGATACATTTCTCAATTATTCAGATAATAATAATAGTTTTTTAAATTTTCCATTTCGCCTAAAAAAACTTTTATAGATTGTTTTTATTTCATTTTAAATCAATTTTTTTAAATTAATATTTCTCACGCTCTGTATGTAAACATTCCAGTCATCATCTCGCGAAATATTTGGCAATTTATGGTATTGCCATAAATGACTTTAATGAATTGTTAACACTTAAATATTTTGAAAAAAAAAAACGGAAAAAGGAAAAGCATAAAATATGAAAACTATTTTGCATTACACTTACACACACGCACACATATTTGTTGTTCATACCATTCAATAATAAAAACCTCAAATTACTTATAATTTTCGTTTGTACGTTCGTGCGAACCTGAATATGATAGCATATTATGGCCAATCTTTTAACCAAAACAAAAAAATGGATAATAACAAGAAAAAAATAGAGAGTTATGAGCAAACAAGAGCATTAAGGATATTCACGAAGTGGTAACAAATTAACCATTCGGGATAACATATTTCTCTCTACGAAGTATCTATAAGCGAATCGAACACGATCTTGAATATCTCATTTAGATTGTCAGGTAAGTACCTTTTATTACTTTTTCTATTATTTTGAAACCAAAAAGAAGTATTTACTGATAGTAGGTTAACTAATGGTGTGGCTTGTTATATCAAAAGGTTAATATCAGTTCTCTCCCTCATTTTATGCCCCCCCCCCACTGAATAGACTTTATACTCATTTTCTCATTTCGTCTGCAAATATCCGACATTTTGTTGGAGACCCCACTAAGTGTACTTATATTCTGAATCTACGTAAAAGTCTTAGATGATCTACCCATGTCCATCCGTCCGTCGATATGACCGTCCGTCACTACTACCGTCCGTCTATATGTGGAAAGCAAACTACAGGTGGCTGACATTTTGCAGAAATGTGTGATGATGCTCCGAAACGGTTGGTTTTAAAAACCGATCAGATTGGTTAATAGGTCAAAACTTCCTCCTTATACGGACTTAGTCAACCTCTAGAAAAAGAACTTCATTTGAAGTATTTTAAGGGTTGTTTAGCTTATATGTCACTACGATGTTGTGACATTTTTACATTATTTTACGCTTGGTAGGATATATTACGATGTGATTGCACAAAGGGGCGTGGCACTGCCCAGACGACACTGAAGAAAGACCATTTCTCATGAGATACAGGGTAGAGTGCGGTAATGTGCTTTTTTGGACTGCAGGTTGAGGCGGCACTGTTGGCCGTATAGAGTGGAGAGCGTGCGTGGCTTGTACTGGCTGACGGGAGATTTGTACTTGTCTACCTTTCAGTTGCCATCATGCATTAGACACGCATGGTGTGTTAAAGCGTATTTTTCAAATGAGATGCATGGTAAAGTGCGGTAATGTGCTTTTTTGGACTGCAGGCTGAGGCGGCACTGTTGGTCGAAGAGAGTGGAGAGCGTGCGTGGCTTATAGTGGCTGACGGGAGATTTGTACTCGTCTGCCTTTCAGTTGCCATCATGCATTGGACACGCATGATGTGTTAAAGCGTATTTTTCAAATGCGCACTCGATCATTGCAGTGCAGCGTGCTTTCGTTTACGATTCGCTCTTGCCCCACGCGGACGTCTTCCTGAACGCCAATCAATTGTAAAATGGGTAACTTCATTGAGAACAGCAGGGAATGTGTCATGTGTACGAAAGGGACCAGAGAGAAGGATTACAACACCACAAAACATCGAGAGAGTTAGAGCAGCAGTACTGCAATCTCCGAAATGCTCAGCTCACTTGCTTTTGGCATTTCCAGACTTTTTTTCAGTCGGCTCTTCAGGCAATGTAATTAGAGAATACATGGTTCCAACAGGATGGTGCCACTGCACACACAGTGAGGGTTACCATGAATTGTTTGAGGCAAATGTTTCCTGTACGGCTTATTTCTTTGAGGGATGATGGCAACTGCCCGGCACGCTCACCAGACTTAGCCCAATGAATTTTTTTCTTTGGGTTTACCTAAAGTCGAAGCGTTATATCAACCGTCCCAACACCTTGGAAGATCAACTTAACAGTATTGAGGATGAAATTGGCAGAATACAAGTCGACATGCAAGTAAGAGTTCATGAAAACTTCAGGCAACGTATGCAGCAGTGTGTGGATATCGAAGGACGACATTTGGCAGATACACTCTTTAAAACCATGCGATTTAAAAAATCCTTAACTGTTCAATATAATTAAAATATAAAATAAATCTTTCTAAGGTTCTTATTTTTTTATTTCATTCCCAAATAAGCAAATTTTAGCGCTCCACCCTGTATAACGATGATATTTGGATCTCACCAGAATGATATTGGTTCGGAACGTAACGTACACTGGCGGAAAAGTGGGAGGATGCCACGCCCCTTTAAAATTTAGCATGGCCAAGGTAATGGTTCGATCCATATACTTATACAATTTTAACAGGATGAAATCAATGACTAGAAAATTGTTAGAATATGTGTTATGTTAAAATTGAAAAGTGTGCGTGGCACCGTTCATTTAACTTCGAATAAAAATAATTTACGAACTTTTAAATTTACAATGATGATATTTTATACACATGATAATGACCTGGAACACATAGCCGTTGCACGGCCTTAAAAAAATCGCATTATTTGCCAAAGTTAATGACCGAACATTATAAAATTTTAACAAAATAATATCAAGAAATAACAAATTATTAAAGACTTTGAAATGTTAAAATTCGACAAAAGGGCGTGGTAACGCCTATTTGACTCTGAATGATGAATGACCATTTACCGTGAACTAATACAGATATGACGATACGAGTAGTAAATTATTATGTTTTAATGGAGAGAAACACAGTCAGTTTTTAAGGAGAGGAACACAAATCGAAAAGAAGGTGATGCCACGCCCCTTAAAAAAATTATATTGGACCAGAAACCATAATGGAGAGAATATACGCTTCGGCAGTGCTGAACTTAGTTTGTTATACCCTCCACCGAAAAGTATTTAATTTGTCAATCCGTTGGCAACACCACGAAATATTGATCGGAGATCCTGTAAAGTATATATATTATTGATTGTTTCTAAGCCATGTCCTTTAGATCGTCCTTCTGTGTGTTTTTTGAAAGCACGAAATCGTTCAAACGCGTCCACATAGGATCGTAACATTTTTACATGAAGATGGCTTATGCTCGTAAGCTGTTTGGGATTATAAATGGGCGAAATCAGACCAGGGGAAAATAGTTTCACTCGAAGTGACTAAAAGAACCTCGGTAAAGATTACACTTCTCTGAGTATTTTTTAACAAATCGTTATGTTTTGTGCACGCAGAGAAAAGATATGGTTACTATATGGTCACCGGAACAATAATATGTTCTCTACAATAAAAGCATGTTCGTCGCAACCATAGAATTGCTTTTTGAATTTCATTTTGACAACAGTATGATTGCGGCAATATTAATATTGTTGAAATATAACAATAGTATTATTGCCAAATTTAGAAATGAAAGTATGCTTGTAGCAACCATATAAACATGGTTGGTGCAACAAAGAATTGTTGTTTACAATTTACGTTAACAATAATATGATTACGGCAATCATACCCTATTGTTGCGACTATGAACATAACAAAACAGGTTTTATAGAGCATACATGTATGTGTGTGTATGTTTTTTTGATATACAAAAAAACACATACACATACACATCACGATACAGTGAATGGTTGTAGTCCATTAAAAAACAACGACAATCGGGAGGTAGTTCGAGGTATTTTTATTGTGTTTACTTTGTTCGGTGAAATACTCTAATACCGACTGGTTCTCGTTTATTTAAAATCTGCCTGCACTTAAGTATATAGCCATTGATCATGGTTTAATCACATTCGTTTCTTGGGGTCTACGGATTGTGAAGTTCCCTGCTGGGAACTACAAATATTTTCTACTGCCGTTGGAATATATATTTTTGTTTCTTGAATGAAATGTTCAATAAAAACATGGCCTTAATTTTGGCTATTAACTTATTGTAATGCAATTTAATATAACTTGCTTGATAAAAATCTCAATGTTTGAATAACAGCATTACCCAATCTTAATAAATAATTTTTGGGATCATCGTATGGTTGAGTGAATCATACTATGGTAGTGGGAATCATAGTATGGTTGCGTGTGAATCATAATATGGTTGTGAGGATCATACTATGGTTGTATGAGAAACATACTATGGTTGTGAGGATCATAATATTGTTGTGGAGATAATAGTATGGTTGAGTGTAAATCATACTATTGTTGTGAGGATACTAGTATGGTCGTGGAGATCATAGTATGCTTGAGTGTGAATCAGAATATGGTTGTAGAGATCATAGCATGGTTATGTGTGAACCATACTATTGTTGTGATGATCATTATATTGTTGTGCCACAACCATATACTCAACAATAGTATGATCCTCTTCGAATATTGTTACCCCAACCATACTTTTTTTCTGCGTGTACATAAAATAAAACAGCTAAAAACATAAAATTAATTTAAAATTCATCTTAAAAGCCAGATATTTTCCTAATATTGCCAATAACCCGATGCGGTGGCAAAATTCGGGTCACACAAAGTTCAAGTAGTTTCGAAACGATTCTAAAAAAATCTATTCAATGGTTTGGACTTTAAACATTAAGTACGCTTATGACTAAATACCCCTTTTCGACTTCCGACAAACTATTCCCCTCTCCCAATGCTGAAAAACAATTTGTAATATGAAAATAGTAATAATAGTTTTTTCTTTTTTGGAAATCGTCGAACTGTAGATATTTCAATTTCATACTTTTTGCATATTTCATATGAACACTTCACTCGTCTGACCATCACGTGCCGCAAAAGTGGCAAAAAGAATGAGCAAGACTTTAAATGTATGAACTAGAATGGGATGTTATAAAAATATTGGCCATAAAAAACAAAACTGGAAAAAATCTGATTCATACAAATCTAACAGACTTACAAAAAAAAAACGTTAAATGGTCATAAATACAAACAAACAACGAATGCCAATGCATTTTTGTGGATGCACTTGGATGAGAGTACGGCTGGACGCGGGACGGACGTCAAAGACCAAACGATGCATTTGCAATGGTAGAAATAAATGAAACGAACAGACAAATGTAAAGACGGACGGGCACGAATACAAAATCGTGCATATGTCTGAGCGTCGGACGTACAAGTGTGAGATTTCAACTGAACCTATATGGGTCTTTGCTATCACATAAGCGGAAAAGTTTTGTAAGAAGTTGTAAACGTGAGACGTTCTGGTATCTTGGCATTGCCCATGCCAGGTAAAAATTGGATAAAATATTATGATATTTAGGGGACAACATGAAAACGATATTAGTAATTTAAAAAACGGCCCTATGCTTTAACATAAAGAATCCAGCGTAATCCTTTAAATCCCTTAGTCTTTTAATTACTTAAAAAATATGATATAAAATAAGAAAGTCACCTCTGAAAAAGTCACCTCTCCGAACCATTAACCACTATAATACATTCACCATATCATTGTGAATTTCTTGTCCCGATAAACCTTTTTTATGTAAATATTTAATGACACCACGGATTTCTAATTTTTTCATTGTAAAAAAATCGCGGATGCGTCTTTTGTGAACACCTGTTTCTATATGAAGGAGTTGCCAGATCGAAACAAAATTTAACATGTGTTCATAGCAGAGATAGAAGTTTCCAAAACACTTAACTTTTTTCTGTTTTTACGGCGCTTTTTGTGCTAGCCTAAGAAGTTTCCGAACCGCCCTCGTAGTTTTCAGAAAATATATCTGCTTATCGCCTAACTAAGAATGCAAGGGGCAAGAAAACGATTAAAACATATAGACATTGTCGGAGTTTCAATAGTCGTTTCTCCGATGTTGCCACCATGCTTAACAACACACCAATCAATTTTTTTTGTGGCTGATGAGTCCTTCCTCGATAACATGTGGATTGTGTTCACTTATAACTTCAATTTGGCTTTATTACCACTGCTTTAGCATTTATTGACCAAAAACCTAACGCAACATAAGTCGGGTTGACTTTCCGGCAATGACCAATTCAGCTGCTCAACGCCGCAAAGTGGTCCAGAATTAATTTATATCAAGCAAAAATCTATATTTATTGATCTAGTAAACATTTTTCAGTTCAATAAAAAGGACGATTTAAGCCAAGGACCATTTAGGTTTCATGATCTTTTTAATGCATTGTCGTACTTCCTGTATGCAGTTATCCTCCAGTTATTCGCTTTGATACATATGTCATGGGTTTTTGGGGTATAGCACTGGGAAATAAACTTCGACTGGGATACAATTTAGCCTTAGGAGAAAGAAAGTTTTCTTTTTTTCAGCTGCATACGTAGAGGTTGTTGCAGCTGAAAGGTTGTTTAGAAAAATATGAGAAATTCTCGTTTTGGAATTAAAAAAACGTGAATTTTTGCACTTAATGAACCATATCTTTCAAAAATGGGAAACCTAACCAAATTGTTTCTTCCTCCGTGAAAGGCTTTGGAAGGATACTCGTTATTTTGGTCCAAATATTTTGGTAATTGCGTAGTCATAGAAATTTGCCTAATTGATTTATATCAAAGCCGAAATTTCGTTTAAACTTTAAAAAAATTGTACGACCGTATGGCATTTAGTGAGCTCGGAGACATTTGGAGTTTTGCCAGCAAATTCAACCATGAAGAGTTACTCAATTGACAGGAAGTTACGACAGTTGAAACCATTTACAAAAATGGGTATTGAAATCAAAATGCACTATGTGATTATGTTGGTTAGCGTAATCGACTAAATGTGACCAAGATCGGGAGTATTGTGCGAAAATTTAAGCACACCGGGTCTGTAGGAAAATGAGAATATCTGTGCAAGCTCGCTTAGCGCGTTCTGTCATCGTTCTGTCAACGGGCCGTACCTCTTCGAATATGAGGTCGACCAAGCAGTTACCGTGAACGGTGTTCACTATCGCGAGATGATAACGTACATCTTCTGGCCAGAAATTGAGGATATGGACGTGGACGATATGTGGTTCCAACAAGATAGTGTCACTTGCCACTTTACAAGAAAAAGTGTTCTTCAATAAGCCATGAACAATGCAAGAGATAAAGGATGAGATAATTCGGTACATTAATGACATTGATAGTCCATTATACATAAAGAGTTATAACTTTATCATAACTTTGGACGACGTAAGGCTATCTTCCATGAGAAAAAAAAAACAAAAAAATCCGACCACTGGTTCAGAACATAGCAATTTTACCCTAGTACCCTCTGACCACCAATCCTGAAATTTTCAAACCGCTGCCATTTCGTCGCCTTGCATTTTCAGGCATGGTTGTAGATAGACATATTTTTACGAAATGGGCCAAGGAATACGCTGGTGAAATTTTTCCAGTAGTGAATAAATCACCCTGCAAAAGTCATTAAAAATATGGACCATCGGATATTTTGTTACACGCATAATTATCATAGATCGTTTTATCATAATAAAATATCTTACGATAATTCTAGAAAAAGTTTTTGTGTTATTTAAAATTCAAATAGTGCATTTTAGTTGGACCACCCTTTATAACAATTGAAATGAATATTACTACTGCTGATGGTTATATTTAAAAAGAAAACAAATGGGGAGTAATATATTTTTAGTTTACAGATCTACAAGCCCTGATGACATTAATCCAGAACATCTATAAAAATCCTTGGGCAGTATTCTGCCATCACTACGAGCGTTTTTTTCTGTAAGATTACTATGGTCACATAAGACTAATTATCATTTTTTGCTTCTACCATCTGGCATAAAGCGGCACATTCATACCTCAAACTTCTGCAAGCCAACCAAAATAAATGAAAAAAGATGATCAACAACAAATATTGGCGATGCTCTATAACAGTCCTACATAAAGAGACCGGAAATAAACTTCTCTAAAACTGGATACAATTCATAAATGTAAATATAATTATAAAATATTAGGAGAATGTAACAAAATATGTATTTTACAAAAAATTACCCAAACAAAAAATATTGGTTCTATGGAAAGTTATTTGTCATTATAATGACTCTATTTTAAATATTTTTTCTTATGTTTGCCCTTTAAAGTTGAAAAATACAGAATAAGGTTTTTCTATCATTTTTATCGTAATGAAATTAATTTCTTTAAATTAAAATAACCATGTAATTTCCAATTGCTGAAATATCCATGTAATAAAACTCAAACTTCTTTAGCATTATCTATGCAGAATTTAAATATATTCTTGATAAGTAGATTAATAAATAATTTAAAAAAAATTACTTGGGTATATTGTTTTTTCAAGGTCGAGATCAAGGTGCTCCTTTAACCACTGTCGTACCATGTGAAGATTGGTTGATTTTCACGTAAAGCGAAAAGTTACACCTAACAAATTAAGTCAAGCAATATAAGCCTATTTCAAGGAAAACGGCTGTGAAAACGGCCTTACATGAAGGAGTAGGAATTATGTAGGGATTCATTCATTATAAGGATAAAACGATGGCGGCATTCATGCACGTGAAAGGCGCCTACAATAATGCTAATATATCTATAAACATCCATGAACCACTAAGTGGACAGGAAGAATGCCTAAAGGTGGAATAATTAACCCAACGATCGGCCATGGTACGGCAAGAAAACGATTTCGAGAGGTACTCCACAACGGGAACGATCTCAACGACAGTATGAAATCTAGTGGTAAACGAAATCCTTGTTAAACTTGATAAAGTAGGCGTCCAAATAACCACTTATACGCACAACGTGATGCTACTGGTAAAGTGCAAAATCATGCCAATGATCAGTGAAACCATGGGCATTAATCAATTCTCGCGTTAGGCGACAAACAGCGGGTTAGAAGTAACCCCAACGAAGACAGAACTAGTCCCATTGTGCGAATGACTTGAACTAACGGGTGATCAATCTAGAGGTATTTTTTTCAAAAGGGGTTTTTTAGCCGATTATGCGTGAGTTGTGCTAAACTTAATTTTTCTTTTTTTTTAGTATTGTTTGCCATTTCATCATTGAAAGACTTCATCGCAACAACGTCTCCAATTTGTGCTACTGCATTATGGAAATGAACGTTTGGTAAGCAACGTTTTTCGACCAAAATTTTGTTCAGTGATGAGGCCCGTTTCTGGCTCAACGGCAAAGTCAATAAACAAAATTGCCGCATTTGGGCTGAAGAGCAACGGGAAGAGGCTCAGGAGGTGCCACTAAACCAAAGAAAACCATGGTTTGATGCGGTTTATAAGTTGGTGGAATCATCGATGCAAATTTTTTCAAAAATGATGACGACCGGAACGTAACCGTGAAAGGTGCTCGCTATCGCGCCATGATATCGATCTTTATGCTATCTGAAATTGAAGCCCGTAATCCTGACGACATTTCGTTTCAAGAGGACGGTGCCACTTGCCATACAGCTGCTCAAATAATGGATCTATTGGGAGGTCATATCGAAAAGCAGCTTTTTTCACGTTTTGGACAGGTGAGTTGGCCGACTAGATTGAGTGATATCACACCTTTAGACATTTTTCTCTGGGGTAACAAAGTCTATGCTGAAAAACCAGCTACGATTCAGGTTTTGGAAGCCAACATTACGCGTGTCATTAAAGCCATACCGGTCGAAATGCTCAAACGAGTCATCCAAAATTGGACCCTTAAAATGGAAACCCTGAGGCGTAGTTGCGGCCAACATTTGAAGGAAATTATATTCAAAAAATAACTGCCATAAAATGTCCTTTCAAATTACCAATGAGTTGAGTTGGACTTTTATATTTTTGTTTGTTCTGAAAAAGTACCTCTAGAGGGATCACCCTTTATTAGAAAAAGCGTGGTACTTGGGTATCACCCTTGACTCCAAGTTATGCTGCAAAAGGATTCTGGAGGAAAGGAGAAAGAAGACACTTTGAGCCTTCTAGGCATGCAAACAACTTTGCGGTGTGTGCAATCAAAAATGATAATCTGTATTTATGGTTAATCACCACAATTAATCGGGTCAGTGGTATGTTGTAGGTATCCTAATCACAAAATAAACTAACCTAGGGAGAGTAGAGCACATCCGATAACTGATACTTTATTTTCTTTTTTGTAATTTAGGACGAAGCGTATAGTCTGCCCGCCCCCAAATTTTTCAAAACAAAGCAGCACTAATTCATGAGACCCCATACGCTGTATGCAGTATCCCATATGACTTTGTGAATTGGCTGGGTGGTCCATATTGTTATAAGCCTGGTTACATTTAACCTCCCTCCCCCTCAGCCATATGAATGAATGCATATTGATGATGATGAAATCGACGACTGTGATGATGATGTTGCCGATGACTATGACGATGATGAATATCAAAACAACCATATTTTTTAAGAGATTTTTCTTTTTTCCATGTTGCCGCAGTGTGGATGATACGTGGGTAAAAAAAAACGCGGAAACAACGACCAGAACAAAGGCAAAGGGGCAAACGCGCGTACAAAAAAGAACAAAAAAACAACAATAACGAAAAAACGGCGAATGAAAACAATGAATTATTGTGGAAGTGCTGGTGTGAAAGTACAAAATGAATACATGAATAATATCATGTTTAACATCAGTATTATGCTGACTACTTGTTATGGTCCGTCCATCTCTGGGCTTCGCACACCAACAGCCGCAGCCCGTTGCAATGCCCCAGCACATATTCCAACATACGCCCTCTAGCCATGCAAGCACCTCTAGCAGCAACACCATCAGCATCATCGTCATTCCAGATTGATAAAGAATCGGTATCGAGGGCAGCTCGACAAAATATGGTTCGAATAGATGCGTGTGAGTGTGTGTATGCGGCATGAAGATGTCGATGCTTGTTATTACTGACACTGAGTAATCGGTGTCTGTATGTGTGACCATATCTGAATGCGTGATCATGTCCACGAGAGAGATAGAGTGTGTATGTGTGGGTCGGATTTTCTTTTTGTTTCACCATATAAGAATGTAAGTGTGTTTGTTAGCGCGTGCTTCCGTACGTGTACCGGACATGCGTTCATAGCGGAAGTGTAAAATACGGATGTGGCGCCTTTAAGACTTTCTTTATTTCGTTTTCTTGTTGTTGTTTATGGCTGGCAGACAGCAAAAGGCTGCCTGCCACAAACGAACAACAGCAAAACTAATAAAATATATACTCGCACTTGATTTATACGGCTGTATTGTTATTATTGATGATGGATTTTTATGTGATTTATGGAAAATAAAAACAATTTTTATACCAAAACAAAAGTTCTGCCAGTCTTAGGTCAGCAACTGTAAGGAATATCCTTAGACAATGATGGCGAAAAGACAGAGCGAGCTCTCGACAATGTCAGCTTGTCTTGGGGAAAGACAAAAGTTTCTGCATAAAACTCCATCAACCGATAACAATGTAATATAATTTCGTTTAGTATCGTTAAAATGTATATGGTTATTATAGGGGATGACACAAGGATACTGCTTTTATAGGTATGACATTGTTTGGCTTTAGGGTATGTTATCACTATAAGGTCTCTGTTGAAAAGTTGTCTTTGATATGAGTCATCCAAGAGATGAGCTGATGAATCAGACCCTTCACATGTCAGAAAATGTTTAACACTCAATTTTCGGTGTAAGTTTTTATTAAAGACTTGGTTAAACACACACACAAAAATAGATTTGATAAAAATTCCTTTGCCTCTAATTTAAAAGATGAATGGTAAAGTGATCTACATCGTTCCACCCACTCGTAGCTATGCTGCTGATCCTCTATCAGGAGTTCAATCCGGACTGTAACACTTGATTCAATAAGAAACTATTATACGGAACACCTTTTAAGTATTCAGATGGACGAAATATAGTAAAATTGAGTCAGTTAATGATTCCCAAGTGGCTGAGGTGCTATAAATATAAATATATATATATATATATATATATATATATATATATATATATATATATATATATATATATATATATATATATATATATATATATATATATATATATATATATATATATATATATATATATATATATATATATATATATATATATATATATATATATATATATACATATATATATATTAGCACTGAGAACTATTACGGCCAGACTGTTTTGTAAAGTAAAAAAATCATTAGCTGTTCACAGCTCGCTTTATGCAGTAATCCCTGTCCGGTAGGTGTTAATAATGGATGGTCCAAATAAAACGCGCGATGTTAATTGTAAATTAAACAAAAAAATTTTTTAGAGAATTTCCAAATATTTTTTACTGTGATAGATGGATTTATGACAATTATGTGTAAAATAAAATATTGGCCAAATGGTAGCCACGGCTTTGACGGCATAAATGTATCCGATGGTCCATATTTTCAATGACTCTGAGATATAATGGGGTTCAATGTCGTTAATGTGCCGAAGTATATCATTGAGTATCTCTTGAATGTTTCTTTTTCACTTTTTCTTTAAAATATCCAATTAATATCATCAGGAAGTGAGGTAACACGGCCATAGAATTTCTCGCGCAAAAGATTGAGTGTTTCGATTGGCTTTGTGGCAAGTGGCACTATCCTGGTGGGACCAGGTCTTTATCCTCTATTTTTGGCCTCAATAGTGAACACAATTCACGGTAACTGATTGGATGACCTTTTGACCATTAGCGTCAATTGTTGAGTTGCCAGTATTTACGTTATGCGTCTAAATTTGTGTGTTAGTGGAAAGCATTTAATGTAATAAGAGTCCTATATAACGTATCCCTAAGGAAGACAACAAAAGATTTACGAAACGTCGCGAAGAATGGAATCAAAAGGAATTGTATTTACAAATGTTAGGTCATATTAGCTTAAATAACAAAAATATTCTTTCATTTTGGTTGGACCACCGTTTATTATATAGTAAGCAGCTCACAGGTTTTAGAGAGCTCTAAAGCCCTCCCCCCCCCGTAGGTGGGTGTAATTATTTGGCATGCTTGGCTCATTAAAGGCCAACGGATGCTGTACGTCTTACGTCCACTTGGATAAGCCTATGAAGATATTTTATTTTATTCTAAGAAGTGCGAAGGCAGTTCACGATCCTCTTAAGCAATATAATCAGGAAATCGTATTCGATGTTGTTTAATTTTTGTGTATATGTCCATTTAGACCCTCTACCGAAATATCTGTGTATGCATGATTGTATCTCCTTAATATCCGCTGGGTTTGAGAGGTTGTGTGAACCGTTTAGTAGTTAGAAGCATTTTAAATAGTTTATACCCTCCATCATAAGGTACAGTCTATATTAACTTGTTTATAACGGCCGGAGACCCCATAAAGTGTATATATTCTGAATAGTCGTATTCTTCTTAAATGATCTAGTCCATCAGTCTGTCTGTAGAAATCCAACTACAGGTTGCACTATTGCAGCAAGGTGGCTAAAATTTTCGAGAAACATGTGTTGATGGCCTGAAACGGATGTTATTGCAAATGGACCAGATCGGTCAAAGGCTGAAAATGTTCTCCTCACAATTTAATCAAGGTTAAAGTTAATCTCTGGAAAAATCAACAACCCTGAACATATAACTAGTGGAAAATGCTAAATTCTGATGTGACCGACTATCGAATGTGCACTTTTGAACGTTCAAAAAAGTCAAGTGAAAAAAGGGGGTTTTTAAAGTTTGAACGGGTTCTAAATTTACACAGATTGTAAAACTTATATCATATTTGTATTAAAATTTCATTGTTTTTGGTAAAATCGCTTGATAATATATACGTAAGCTATATTTTAATCTGAACCGATTTTCTCCCATTTCGACATGGTTCAGCCTTTGTTAAAAAACAAGATTGGATGTAATAAATAGCTTCTAGAGGAATCTATGTAATATGTGGCTTTTAGAGCTAAAAACATAAATTCGGCTAACTTATGTGGGTAGGAGCTATATCTTAATCTAAACCGATTTTCTCTAATTTCATCAGCTTTTATCTTTTGTCCAAAAAACTTACTTGTGCCAAATTATATCAGGATTGAAAGTAATATGTAGGCATTGAAAGCTGAATATATTAAATCCGAGCCGATTTTCACCTTTTTCAACAACGTCCGTCCTATGTCCAAAAAACTTACTTGTGCCAAATTTCATTAGGGTTTAATATAATATGAGGGATTTTCTAGCTGCAAATATTAAGTCGGATAACCATATGTGTGGGAGCTGTATCTAATTCTAAACAGATTTTCTTCAATTTTAATAGCATCCGTTCTTTGTCCAACAATCATACTCGTGCAAAATTGCATTAAGATTGGATATCAGACGTAGCTTCTAAAGCAAAAAAACATAAGAATCGAATGATTCAATTTCAATAGCGTCTGGACATGGTCCAAAAAACTTACTTCTGCAAAATTCAAAAAGATCAGACAACAACTGCGACCTGTAGTTTGATGACAAGCTTAAGATAGACATACGGAGAGACGGACGGGCAGGCAAACATCGGTGATCCAAGTAGATATACTTTTTTCAATAGCCTCTTTTGGACAGATCACGTGTGGGTCGTGTGAGTCGTGTCATGGTGTCATATTATTTTTGTTAAGTATTTTTTGGCATTTCATCATGGAAAGACTTACGCCTGAACAACATTTACAAATTGTTCAACTTTATAACGAAAATTCACGTTCTGTGAGGAATGTGTTTCGTGCACTTCGTTCAACTTATGGTCAACATAATCGGCCTACTGAGCGTACTATTCGCAACACCATCGCCCATCTTGAGACCCAGCATTCATTATTGGATCATTATCGACCGACTAGACCACGTACAGCACGCAGTGAACACAATGTAGCATACGTAGCTGAGAGTGTACACCAAGAACGTGGAGAGTCGTTTCGGCGCCGTTCTTAGCAACTCGGACTCACGTATGGAACGGCTAGGCGCATTTTATGTCGACATCTTAAATTGAAAGCGTACAAAATACAGCTTGTGCAAGAACTGAAGCCGCCCGAAGTTCACAAGCGACATCGCTTCGCTCTATGGGCTCTTGAAAAGTTCCAAGATGATCCGACGTTTTTAAGCAAAATTTTGTTCAGTGATGAGGCCCATTTCTGGCTCAATGGGTATGTAAACAAGCAAAATTTCCGCATTTGGGGCGAAGAGCAACCAAAAGAGGTTCAAGAGCTGCCACTTTATCCAGAAAAACCACGGTTTGGTGTGGTTTGCGGGCCAGTGTAATCATCGGTCCATATTTCTTCAAACATGATGCCGGAGGGAACGTAACCGTCAGTGGCGACCGTTATCGTGCCATGATAACTGACTATTTGATGCCTGAAATTGAAGCTCGAGATCTCGGCGACGTTTGGATGCAACAAGATGGCGCCACTTCCCACACATCGCATTGAGAGAACACCTCGGTGAGCAGATAATTTCACGTTTTGGGCCTCGATTGGCCACCAAGATCGTGTGATATCACACCGTTAGACTTTCTCCTGTGGGGATATGTAAAGTCTTAAGTTTATGCGGACAAACCCGGTTTAATTCAGGTCCTAAACATCACACGTGTCATTCGCCAGTTACCAGTCGAAATGCTCGAACGAGTCATCGAAAATTGGACTCAACGGATGGACCATCTGAGACGTAGCCGCGGCCAACATTTGATAGACAAAATCTTCTAAAAATAAATGCAAAAGAATGTTCTTTTAAATGATAATAAACATTCCACATTCAATTAAAATTTCCTGTGTTTTTTTCTTTAAAAAAGTAGGGAACCTTGAAATAGATCACGCGTTACTTCGATCGGTATATTTAAAGCTGGATCCAACTCAAATATTTTTGGTAGCTACAAATATTTCCCAAGAAAAAAATTGTGATACCCTGTTCCTAACAGTGGTGCAGGGAATAAACACATGTACTATTGATATATAACATGGCATACCATATGTTGACAGGTGTTAGAACAGATCTAGGAGGAAAAGTGGGCATACACACGCCCCTTTAAAACCGCATTTATAGCCAAATTAATAGATCGATCCAAAAAAAATTTACAGAATGAAATCTATGATTTTTTATGGTTTTGATTATATGGGCGTGACTACGCCCATACCACCCTGAACTTTCAAAGGCTTTATCTTGTGATATAATAACTATATGACGATATTAGTAGGTATATATAATGTAGTACGTATAGAAGGAAACACTCCCTGAAGGAATATTTGGCAGTTTCACGTCCACTGGCCAACATTTTCATATTGGACAGTAATTCATAATGTAGGGCATTCAACCTTCGGCACGGCCGAACTTAGTTTATCTACTTGTTTTTTTTCTCAAGTAAAGAGGCGGTCACGAACTTAAGATGTATTCAATGCTGTCATAATTCTGTGTGTATTATCTCGAGAAATGATCCGGTCGAATGGCCACTTCATTCATGCGATTTTACGCCTTTGGATTTCTTTTTAAAACACCACATGAAGTCATTGGTCAATGCCAACAAGCCAATAACGAGCTCAGAGACAGCATCCAACGCGAAATTGCCAACGTTCCGGTGCAAATGTGTGCAAGAGTGGTGGAAAATAGTATCCACAGGATAGATTGCTGTACACGGGCTCACGGTATGCCCGAAATTGAACAAAACTCTTAAAATGTAACATTTTTACTACACCTGGAATAAATTTTAACTCTATATTTTAAATATTCTGAGTTTTATTAATATAAAAAAAATTGTTATGTCCTTAATGTAAACCCCTCTATTTGATCGCATTCTGATTATAAAAGTATATGTCGCTAATGCAAATGACAGTATAATCGAAACATTTCAATCTACTTTCGTGGAGTGGTGTCCGAACACACCCGTCGGAAGGATCGTTTATACTTTAATTAAAAATCTTAAAAGAAAGTGCCCATTAAGATTTAATGAAAATTTTTATTTTACTTGTGTACCCATGCGTCTCTGTAATCAAAACGGGGCAAAACGGAGAGTAAACGATTAATTAATATTTTAATTAAATCACAAACTTACTTAATACAATTTAAAAACAAAATTGATCAGATCTTTCACGATATGACTAACATTATGTACAAATTATACCACGACGTAAGTTATAAAAACTTGACTTTCACCCAGTTCAAAGGGGTGTTTTCATAAAACGATTTAAAATTTCCCACCCTGACTGCAATGAATTACAAATGCAGCTACCTGCCAACAGCTACAAGCAAACGCTTAGCAATCAATGTCTCAGTAGTACCAGCCAAACACCAATTTATGACATAATTACTTACGTGGCCACAGCCTGGCTCCCGAGAAATAAAAACTGGCCTAAACGGCACTTAACTGCATGCACGTACCTGTAACAAAAGAGAGGAGTGTTAGAAAAAAATCATATCAAATCAATAAATAAAATTAAGCTGACAATTAGAAAAAAGCACCTTCCTTTTAAGATGATATGATAAATTGTTGTCTCTGCTGTTGAAGATTGTTTATGGTGACTTGTTTCAGCAAACAACACCATTTTTCCAATCAAGTGCTGTGACAATGTAAATCACTCACAAAGCACAGTGTTTGAGTTGTAGTTTTTATCGGACTACCAAGCGGGTACAGGGTAAAATATACCTAGCTGCAATAGAATTTCTTAGCGGGAGTCAAATCTTTTCAATTGCATTGAGCGAAGTTAGTCCATCTGTCGTTCTTTCTAATCAAAGTATAGGTCGCAAACCTATGCCAACGAAACTTAGCACATTGTTTGATACAGGTTCATACTATTGACAAAGCCTATATAAACAAATCATGATTTCATATAAAACAAACGATTGCAGAACCTGCTGGCCTGGAAGCCAAGTATAACATTTGATTCTTTCTGATTCTAAGCTCTGGTGAAATTGGGCTTTCTCGGTTCATTTTTCATATAGACCTCTCGCAAATGTCAAAATCTACTTGAGTTCCCTCCGTTGTTGAAGTCAGAGATAATATCAGATCGTGCTGAAATTTAGCATGGTACGATAAATCAACCAATATATTCCCCCGCGAGAAACTAAACTGTATCGGTGAATCATTTCAAATAGCCTCCTAAGAGCTATAAATCCTTTTGTGTCAAATTTGTGACGCATAAATAACTCAATATGAGCTCTGGCAACACTGGATCATATCGGACCATATTGTTATAAAGCTCCCATACGAAGGAAATTCCAGATTTGGAGCTCTGCCACTTTAAAAGTCGAATATTACATCCAATATTGCCCCGATTTAGTATAGCTCGTTGTACGAGCCATTTAATCAGCCCTGATGATGGCTGTTCGAAAACATATAGCCTCACACAGGTCCCTCTCAAGTCCTGGTCCCTCCTTAGTCGCTCTAGAAGTCACAAATTAAATCCGATTTTACTTAAATTTACAAGTATATAGTAGCTTTTCTATCTGAAGCTCGACCATATTAGTTCATCTTTTAATGTAGCCCCCATACAAACTTTTTTGATTTGAAGTCCTGCCGCTGTATAGCTTAATTTCAAATTCGATCTAGTTTTAATTTTTCTCCCCTATTGCGTTGGAGGGTTGAAAGTAGGGGAGCGGAGGAGGCAAAAGAGGAAGTAATGTTTGTTGCCGAATTCGATCTGTAGTGTAATGTATATACTGCGGTCCTTCGGCTGTATGAGTGACATCTAAAATCTGACCTTGCTCAAACTCTAGACAGATGCTCGGGATTTTCTGTTTTAAAGAATGGTATTGGGTATCTCATTACCAGCCCTGCCCGACTTTAACATGTTTTACTTGTTTACTCTCCACTGTAGGATAGAAGTATATATAATTTTGTCATTCTTCTCTAAGACCATATTAAGTATATACAGGTTGGGCCAACAGTTACCATGGGGTTACAAATAAAAAAATTAATAAACGAAAAAGTTATTAAATTTTTAAACTCAATGGTAATTTTTGGCACATCGTATACATTATTTTTTGTCATAAAATTCGAAGACCATCTAGCCATGTCCGCCTGTTAAAGGCACACTTCGGGCCGAAGGAAAAGTGCTAGAGACTTCGAACTTACCATATCTATGTCCTAAAGTCACCGAACGGTTTGTATTAAATATACCTTATCGTACAAAAGAGAAAAAAAATCCCTGTTAAGGGACAAACAAATTCCTTTCCAAAGTTGGATTTGTGCACATTCTCGCAATGTAATTTACTTATTTATCTTGAAAGCAGACTTTCTTAAAAATAGAGGGCATAGATGCTTAAACCTTCCGATAAATCGGCTTGGTCATTAAGCCCTGGACTCTAGGATCTTAAAATCCGTACCATAATGTTCGGGACCTATAGGTGTACGGAAACCGTAAAATCTTCCATAAATCCAAATAAATACCTATGTTTAAGATTTGGACCGATTTGTCATTAGGACCGATCAATTAAGCCAAAGGGCTCCAATGATCGGCCTCCTTGAACTATGAACATGAGGGTATTAAAGAGAGTGCAAAAATTAAATTCGGCCGTGCCAAAGCGTGTATGCCCTCCATCATGGATTACGTTCCAAAACGAAAATTGTATCAAGGAGGTCGTGGCATGGACCTTTTTTCTATAAGGGTGTATTTCAGTTTCTATAAGGGTGTATTTCAGTTTACTTCTATCACAATATCGGTATTAATTTACAAGATATAGCCTTTAGAAGTTAAGGGTTGCACGCTACTAATTGATTCATTCATTCTGTTAAAATTTTATAACGATCGGATAATTACTTTGCCATAAATTTTCAGCCGACATGTGTTTCGTTTCATCCCAATATCATAGGTTCCAAATATCACGATCATATCTCTAACAGTGTATCATACATGGCCTTCCAATGTGTAGGATTGTATGGGCGGTGCTACGGCCCCTATTCCAATCACATCGTCAGGTATCTTACAAATATCACATTGCCACCCATAGCTTGATGTGGAAATTTCGTAACGATTGAATTTAATAGAGGTGATATATGAGCAAAAAAACCCCAACAAAAAAACTACAAATACAGTGGTTTTCCAGAGGTTGACTCAGTCCTTGTGCGGGAAATATTTTGGCTCATAATTTACCACAACCAAATAGGACATCGTTTAGAAAAAATAAATTGCACCAAAATTGATTGATTGTACAATAGTACCAAACACTCTTTAAATGCACCAAAGTTCAATTGTACCAGATCTTTCATCAATGGTTATTATGTACAACTTTCTTGTAACTAATGTACTGGAACATTTTCCAAGTCGGAGCAAATCCACGGCGAGCCACTTCCAACAAAAATGTGCTGACAAGTAGAATATTTTAATTCGAAATGATGAACTGAATTTTCACCTGTATAAAATGTGAGTGGTCCAACAATTGTCAGCACTGGACTATTTGAAACGACGGACCATGAATTGTTTGATGCAAATGCTTCTTGCACAGCTTATCTCATTGAGGGGTGATGTGAACTCACCATACTTCGCCCCATGCTAACAATATTGGGCTGCTATATATATTTCTGGCCTAATAATGAAAATGCGAATATTTATTGTTTTTTTAAAGTATTCTGGAGCATGGTTTATACACAGTTCCATGCTCTCAAACCAACTGTCAAAGAACTTTTTCCACTTCGATTGAGACACCTCCAAAACATGGTTTCAACGCTTCACCACCATCTTCTGGAGATGAAAATCGTTGACCACTCATTCTTTTCTTGATGTGCGGGAATAAAAAGAATTCATTGGGTGCTAAGTCAGGGCTGTACGGCGGATGACCCATCAATTCTTTGCACGTTTTTCGAATTACTCAGAGACTTCAGGAAAACAAATTGTGGCCTATCACTCAGAGTTGGCTATCCAACGTTGCTCAAGCGGAATAGTAGCCACATAAGCAGTTCTGCCGAAGAAACAGGCGACCATTTGCTTCGAAGTGCTTCATCCACGAACAACTTTCGTTAGATTTGGCTTGTCTTCGAAGACCCACGCGGTCGATTGCTGTTTTGTTGCGGGCCCATACGCATAGATCCATAATTCGCCACCTGTGACGATCTAATAAACGCCTTTTGAAGCACCCCGATCGTATTTTTTGAAAATTTCTTTGCAACAGTCGACACGAGCCTTTTTGAGCGATTGTCAAATTGTGCGGGATCCAACGAGAACAAACCTTTTTTTTTACCGCCAGGTGTTCATTCAACATTAAAAATACGCCGATGGAAGAAATGCCAAAAGGTGCCTCTATCTCACGGTATGTCGCATGACGATCTTGCATTATAAGTTCACGCACTGCACCAATGTTCTCTGGCACAACGGCCGTTTTTTGACGACCCTCGCGACCTTCGTCTTTGAGCGAGCGTCGGCCAAGATGATGGAGCTTCATCGCCACACAAAGATTTAAGTTCATCGATGCACTCTTGTCGTGATAATCTAGGTCGAAAGTTTTGAAAAATGATCGCACGAAAATGTTCATCAGTTAATTCCATTTTTTGCCAAATTGATTTTTTCAAGTCACTGTAAACAACACAAATGATGGTCGTACGTCAAAACGTTCTGAGTACGTTTATGCTTAAAAATATCAAACTTTCCAATGGAAATGTCAGATGGCGCTGGGCAACACTTAGTGTTGTCTAGACCAGAAATATATATAGCAACCCTCGTAAGCTATTTTTCAGAAACCGACTGCCGGGTTTGGATATTAAAACCGGTTTTTCGGTTTTGGTTTTGGACACTACTGTTAATATTTATTTAGACCCAGTTTTGAAAATGTTTAATCGAAACCTTGTGAATACAAGTACACAAGGGCATATCAAGAATTCCGTGACTTTTCCAATATAACAAAGTTTTGCAAATTTGCTATTATCTTGATGAAAAATAACTTTTTTCTTGGTCATATCATCGTTAAATCGGTCCAATAAGATGGAATAATAATCGCCGTTTAATATTTGTCCCTTTTGAAGGTATTCGATGTGGATAATCCCACGTGCTGCCAAAAAATGCATCACCTTATTGGCCGACAAAGTCACGTTGGCCTTCTCTGGAGCCGGTTCACCAGAAGAAACCCATTATTTATACTGCTGCTTAGTCTCCAGAGTGTTGTAATGGATCCATGTTAAGTCCACATTTACAAAATGTTGCAAAAACTCATTCGAATTTCGGTTAAACAACTCTAAACAATCCTTTGAAGTTGTCACACGATTACGTTTATGGTCAATTGAGAGCAAATACTGCACCAATCTTGCAGACGTCTTTCTAAAACCCAACTGATCATGTAAAATCGAAACCACACTGCCATATGAAATGCGTATGGCATCAACAATCTCACGCACTGTTACTTTTCGATCGACCAATACTATATCATGAAGTTTTTCGACATTTTCGGATGTATTGACCTTAATTGGCCATCCAGAACCTTCAGCGTCATTTGTAAAGGGTGTTTTTTATTTGGGTATAGAACTTTAAGTTGGCATCACTTTTTTAACTGGCGGCCATTTTGTCAGCTGTCAAGTGATTAATATTTAGTTTGGTTTGCCATTTCATCATGAACAGGTTGACAAAAGAACAACGCTTGCAAATCGTGCAAATTTATTTCGAAAGTAATGGTTCACTTCGCGAAGTTCACCGCAAGCTCCGTCCATTTTATGGTCGACATAATCGTCCATCAGAGCAATTAATTCGGTTAACCATGGATCGGTTAACATGGACCATTGGATTATTTTCTTTGGGGATATGTGAAGTCGCTCGTCTACGCCAACAAACCAGAAACACGTTAGGGGACTTGGACGCCAACATTCGTGGCGTTATTGCCAACATACGGCCCCATGTGCTCGAAAAAGTGGTTGAAAATTGGACCTGTAGAATTGGCTTTATTCGAGCCAGCCGCGGCGGCCACATGCCCGAAATCATATTAAAACATTAATGGCATAAAATTATCCTTCCAATAATGCCAAATTGATGGACATTAAAACGATTTTCTTGTGTTTTTTTTCAATTCGAAGTTCTATACCTCAATAAAAAAACACCCCTTACTTGTGCGACCACAACGAAAGTCAGTAAATCACTTTTTTTACCAGTGAAATCGATGGTGCAGAGTTCCCATAGTATTTATCAAGCTTTTTCTTGTATTGATTGACGGACGCAAAAAATAATATTTTATGATCATTCGAAACTCACTTTTTTTCATTTTTGAAAAAAACACGAGGTTGTGTTGTTTTGAAAAGCTGTTAAACTAAATGACGGAACGCTCTCAAAATTTGCCAGTATTTTATTAACAGTTGATACTTGATGGGAGCAGTTCATATAACTACGAGGGTAGTTGGAAAAGTCACGGCGTAACCAATATGCCCTCGTATGATTCTACCATCCAACGTTCCTCTTCAATGTATTTGATATTTTTAAAGTATCAAAATTATTTCTACTTTATGTTGTACGAAACCACTGTTACGCATTTAACCGTGGCGCTCTATTTACCATTGGTGTACACTGGCATTATTCATTCGAAGACACCCCAGTGTCCATCATAGCCTTTGGCTGCAAAACCTGTTAAACCAGTGAAATGTATTAATCGCTACCATACAGACCCAACAACAGCGGCAATCTGAAAATAATCTAAACGCCACTAAAGTCGCAAACAATTAGTTGATCGACAAGAGATTTTCGATTACATCATTAATTTTCCCTATGTCTGTGTAAGAGTTGATTTGTCGACCGCATTTTTTCACATTTCCTACATATTTTCATTCCCACATTTTTGCTTTTATTTCTTTGTTTTTCTCGCCTTCCTGCCGTCGTCTGCCTGCAGTGTTTTTGTCTAATTTAACCACCACAGCAATGACGGCTAAAACGTGTTATTATGCATCTTAGCGTAATTATGGTCAGTGGATCATAAAAACAACACTACAACTTTAGGAAAAGTCTTGTACGGCTAGCCGCGGCCTGCCAATTGAAACGAAAACATGCACGGGGTACTGGTGAAGTTTGTGGTCGATCGTACATCATCGTGCTGCAGCGCCACATCTATTTAGCGTCAATCAATTGCTTCGATGAAAAACAAAAGGCATGCCAATAAAAATTATAAGAAAATTGGAAATCTAGTTAATACTCTTGGATTAACACAGACTTCCTGCTCATCTGCAATCAGATGTATTTTGTAAATAGATCTATTCATATTTTGCTTTAGGTGAATGCTGTTAATCAACTGAGTTGGTTAACATAAAATTTTCTATAGTCGGTTATGAAATATTACAATATTGATTTCTTTTGATTTATTTGATTGAGAAACATTAGCTGTGTTCTTTACAGATTACTAAACTAGCTTTGTATGATTGTTAGCAAGCGTGTGGGCCTTAACTCGTAAAAGAAACGAGTTATTGTTACCACACTTATTTTTTTGTTGTATAGTCAAACAAGAAGTCAAATAAGAAGAGGTCTTATCGGTTAATAAGTGTACGGTTCATTTACACGAGATGGGATAATTAAAACCAAAAATTAATTCAAATTGATAGTTAAAAAAAAATTTACACATTTTTATAAAAAAAAGAGTGGCAATTATTTGATTTATTATAAGCAATTAGTTATTTTATTACAACTTTTAAATTGTTTTTGTCTGCATTTGACGAATTCGCCGATGAACCCTCTTGCTGTTCAATTCTCTTTGGTGCACACAAAGAGAAAGAATGATGCCATATGACGTACATCTTTGTTTAAAGTTGCCAGATTACCATATAGAAAACTAAAATTAGTGACCTCAAGAGAACACGGCTATTGTACCATTTAACATTGTAACCATGTAAATGGCGGCTACTTTACGAGTAAAGGATTTATCTCCTAGCCATGTAAAAGCTTTTCTATAAAATGCATTAGCCATTCGCAGCAGGTATTTACGAGATAGAAAAAAAAATTGCAGCTAAAGAAATGCTAGGTGTTTGTTAGGATTCGAGCCTGAATAACATGTCTAAAGGTCGTACACACTGTTTGAACACCACAGTGGCATAAAATGTATAAGTTTAATAACTAAAATCGTAACCTCTTGTTTCTGAAGCTCACCAAGAAAACTGCAAAGGGTACGGCTTCGCATCATCGTAAATGAAAAGCAAACAAATAGAAACATCGTTTAGTTCGAACTTGCAAAACTTTAGTTTTTATATATATTCCTGCCTCTATATTGAAAATGCGAATATTTATCATCAAAAATGGATTTATTTTATTTTCAAAGTATTCTCCAGCATGATTTATACAATTTTGCATGCGCTCAAACCAATTGTCGAAGCACTTTTTCCTCTCCGACTGAGACACCTTCAAAACATGGTTTTTGAAAGCTTCAACAGCATCTTCTGGAGACAAAAATCATTGACCACACATTTTTTTCTTGATGCGCGGTAATAAAAAGAAGTCATTGGGTGCCAAGTCAGGCCTGTACGGCGGATGACCTATCAGTTCGACGTTTTAGCAGGTCAAAAAGGAGCTGGTTTGAGCCGTTGTGCGAGAGCTCGCATTGGCATGGTGCACAATGATTCGTCTTCTCCTGTTCGTTTTTCGAATTTCACCGAAGATTTCAGGCAAACAAATTTCGGTTTACCACTCAGAATTGACCGCCCTACGTTGATAGCGGAACAGTCGCCACATGACCAGTTTTGACGAAGAAACAGGCGACAGTTTGCTTCGAAGTGCTTCTTCCATAAAAACTTTCGTAGGATTTGGCTCATCTTCGAAGACCCACACGATCGATTGCTGTTTTGTTTCGGGCTCATAAGCATAGATCCATGATTCGTCACCTGTGACGATATTATAAACGTCTTTTGCAGCACCGCAATCGAATTTTTTCAAAATTTCTTTGCACCACTCGACACTAGCCTTTTTTGAGCGATGGTCAAATTATGTATGATCCAACGAGGGCAAACCTTTTTTACAGCCAGGTGTTCATGCAATATCAAATGTATGCTGGTGGAAGAAATACCCAAGGATGCCTCTGTCGCAAGGTATGTCACATGAAGATCTTGCATTATCAATTTACGCACGGCATCAATATTCTCTGGCACAACGGCCGCCACAACGACCTTCGTCTTTGAGCAAGCGTCGTTGAATTCATTAAACCAGTTTTTCACAGTGCTATAGGATGGTCCTTCATCGTCATACAAAGTTTTAAGATTATCGATGCACTCTTGTCTTGATAATCAACGTCGAAAGGAAATTTTCACAGTGATATAGGACGTGTTTCATCGCCATACAAAGATTTAAATTCATCGATGCACTCTTGTCGTGATAGTCCACGTCAAGAGTTGTGAAAAATTATTGCACGAAAATGTTCACGAGTTAATTCCATTTTTTTGCCAAATTGATTTTTTCAAGTCACTGTAAACAACACAAAAAATGTTCGTACATCAGAACGATCTGAGTACGTGTATGCTAAAAAATATCAAACTTTCCAATGGAAATGCCAGATGGCGCCAGGCAACACTTAGTGTTGGCTAGATTAGAAATCTATATAGCAATCCTCGTACTTGAACAACGACTTCATAGTGCCACAGACGTCTTAAGCTTTTTACACAAAACTTTCTATAGAATAATAGAGTAAGGGCAATCTAAAAATTAACTCCTACATTAATTTGGCTTATGCCATCACCAATTGTAATAACTTATAGAATAAGTTTGCAATAGCATAATTTTTCGCATTTCTAAACGTCAAATCAAACATAATTATACAACACATAATAAACAGCAGTGATTAATCAATCCACCTCCACTCGCGTAACCTACTCTGTGAAAATATTACAAATTTGCTAAAATTATCTGACTGCAGAATAATGATATTGTTATGCGGAAAATCTTAATTATTTATTTAGAGCCAAATCGTTGGTTATCATATAATCATACACTCACTCACTCACTGGCCGCTGCAAGTAATTTATAGAGTTAAATCAACATTGCAACTGTTTCCTACCAGCAATGAACAACGCCACCAGAGACCGTAATTTTCATTTAACACCAACTGAAAAGCTCTAGAGTAAAATGCGCTACTCACAATGGTGGCATACATTCAAATCCACTGGCATGCAGACAGACAGAGAGACATACAGACGGTCCTCCACATCCGTACAGTTGGAGTTATCATCCAACCATTCGCCGCGCTGTTCGTACAAATAATTTGTACATGTTAGGAAATACAAATTATTTTCCTAGCAATTTTAGGCGATTTCCCTCGCCTCTCCGTTGGAGTTTTAAAGTTAGCAGACTACTGAGCTAGAGTTGCCATACTCTTCTTAAATATAAAAATGGAAAGCGTTAGGTATTCGAAAAGCTACCCAAACCATGGAGTACCTACGAGCAGAAAAGTTGTGTCATAGACTGAAGTACCATTAGAAAGCTTTGACTTGGCTTAAGAAAGCAAGGCCTTAAAAAATATCATTCATATTATTTTTCCACAAGCTAATACGATCAGGTTTGTTGTTGTTGATCATAGGCAATTTGCTTTTTTATGTGATTTTTGTATGGAAAGGATAAAGCTTTTGATATAGAGCTTTTACGATGTCATTGAAATATGTTGCATAAAAAGCTCTGGTATTATGGCGCGGCGTACAGAGGCAACTACTCTGTAATAACAAGGGCTTTGTCATGGGAATAATAAAGTTTTTTGCATATCATAGAGACAAAATCCACTAAAAAGCTTTGCTTTTGTGGCATGTTGTACTTACTTTCTTAAGTCCCACAACATCGCATAAAGGGACAATTCTTATACTCACTAACCGGGACCTACTTCCTTACGCCCGCTCCCAATGGCTTATGAATTTTACAGAGAAGTTTTTATGAAGTTTCTCTAACTCGTAAAATCGCCGGCATTTACGAGGTGAAAACCCGCCACTGAAAAACTGTTAGATGTTCTTACCCGGGGTTAAACCTGGGTTAACAGGCATGATAGCCCTGCACACTTCCTTCACAACACGGCAACCTATTTTTATTAAAAAAACATATTGTATGAAAGTTAATACCCGAATATATCAATGCTTTTGCTGTGGTAAATACTTATATAAAGCTTTTGTCATAGAGTTTTTGCCATATCATAGAGAGTAGTAGCCCAAAAAGCTCTGGTGTTATGGCATAGGGTACTGAGGAAATAACTCAAGAATATCAATATTTTTGCTATGGATATAATAAAGATTTTGCTTTCAAACGCCACTCCTTACAGCAAGAGCTTTTTCATAACAATGTGTGATCCATCTAGAACTATTTTTTCAGAACAAAAAAAAAATATATCAAAATTAAAATCAAGTGTGGAATCTTTATTGGAAATTTGAAATTTTATGGCAATTATGGTTTGAAAATAATTTCCTTCAAATGTTGGCTGACTGTATTATGAAAATGAGCGTTCGATGAGAAACGGAAATTTTGTTCAGTGATGAGGCCCATTTCTGGCTCAACGGCAAAGTCAATAAACAAAATTGCCGCTTTTGGGCTGAAGAGAAAGAAGAAGAGGTTCAAGAGGTTCCATTATACCCAGAGAAAACCACGGTTTGGTGCGGTGTATAAGCTGGTGAAATCATCAGTGCATATTTTTTAAAAAATGATGATGGCCGGAACGTAACCGTTGATGGTGCTCGCTATCGCGCCATGATATCGATCTTTATGCTACCTGAAATTGCAGCCCGTAATCTTGACGACACTTGGTTTCAACAGGACGGTGCTACTTGTCATACGGCTGGATCTATTGAGAGGTCATTTCGAAAAGCAGCTAATTTCACGTTTTGGACAGGTGAGTTGGCCGCCTAGAATGAGTGATATCACACCTTTGGACATTTTTCTTTGGGGTAACGTAAAGTGCAAAGTATATGCCGACAAACCAGCTACGATACAGGTTTTGGAAGCCAACATTACGCGTGTCATTAAAGTCATACCAGTCGAAATGCTCGAACGAGTCAGGACAAAATTGGACCCTCAGAATGGAAACTCTAAGGTGTAGTTGCGCGCATCATTTGAAGGAAATTATATTCAAAAAATAAATGCCATAAAATGTCCTTTGAAATTACCAATAATGATTTCACACTTGATTTGAATTTTTATATTTTTTTGTTCTGAAAAAATACCTCTAAAGGAATCACCCTATACTTCTTTCAATATATTATATATAAAATATATATTATATATTTTATTTATTATATATATATGTTATATAATAATTTATATAATAATAATATTATATATAATAATACAATTTATTTATAATAGCTCTTCTACGAGTTGTTGTGGTCACCCACTTCACGGGAATTACAACTTAAATATGACAACCTGGCAACCCTTTTATGCGGTATGTTTTCTATGAACACTTCATTTTTTTGTATGTTTTTTTTGCACTCTGAACACTTTTTAAATGAACGAATGCTTTAGAACTGCGTTTGAAGTGTTTAGTCCAACCAAGCTACCCCACGTAACACTAGGACGAACAGTAATGCTGGCATATTTCAAAGTCTGCCTCGAATTGTTGATGCTGCAAAGAAGATGCGACTCCGTAAAGGGAGTTAAAAACTAAACTATGAAAAGACGAAAAGCACAACCGCAGTTGTAAAAACGTGAATTCGCATAACAAACATATCAGAGTGTATGGAACCGAACAGTGTCTTAAGTCTGTGGGATGCTTTCGCACTTTTTTAAGTACATCAAAGCAGCGGAACATACGGTAGCCTATTTAAAAATTGGGTATTAAGTGCAATACTAGATTAAGCTTTAAGTGAATATTTTATATTATATAAGTTTTTTCGGAGAAGGAAACAATAGGAAGCATTTTTTGCTAAGAAGTAAAAAAAGGACTGCCTTTGTTTGGTTGAATTGACACGATGGTGCATCATGAGAACAGTCATGACCGAGTGTCCCCAAGTCCTATTTCATCTACAGGGTGGAGCGAGGAAATTTGCTTATTTTGAAATGAAAAAAAATTATGAACCTTAGAAAAACTTATTTTATATTTTAATTATATTGAACAGTAATGGAATTTTTAAATTACATGGTCTTAAATAGTTTATCTGGCAAATGTCGATCTTCGCTATCCACACACTGCTGCATTCGTTTTCTGAAGTTTTCATGAACTCTAACAAGCATGTCGAATGGTATTCTGCCAATTTCAGCCTCAATATTGTTTTTTAGGTCTTCCAAAGTGTTGGGACAAATGACATACACCTTCGACTTTAGGTAACTCCAAAGGAAAAAATCGCATGGAGCTAAGTTTGGTGAGCGTGCCGGCCAGTTCACATCACCTCTCAAAGAGATAAGCCATCCAGAAAACATTTGCCACAAGCAATTCATGGGAACCCTCGCTATGAGTGCAATGGCACCATCCTGTTGAAAGCACGTATTCTCTAATTGCATTGCCTCAAGAGCCAGCTGAAAAAAATCTGTATCAAGTACCGTTCGGAGTTTACAGTTACGGCCGAGCAGAGCGTTGCGGAGGTTGTAGTACTGCTGCTCTAACTCTTGCGATGTTTTGTAGTGTTGTAATTCTTCTCTCAGGTCCCCTTCACACACATGACACATTCGCTGCTGTTCTCAATGATGTTCCCTAATTTACAATTGATTGTCGTCCAGGAATACGTCCGCGTAGAGGAACTGCTAATCGTAAACGGAAAGCACGCTGCACTGCAATGATCGAGTGCGCATTTAAAATATACGCTTCAACACAAAATGGCCTCTCCTCAAGTGTCCAATACAAGATATCAACTGAAGGGCAGTCGAATGCAAATCTCCCGTCAGCCACTATAAGCCACGCACAATCATTACTCTCTTCGACTAACAGTGCCGCCATAGCTTGCAGGGCAAAAAAGCCAAATAACGCGATCCACCCTGTACTACCGATGGATATATGGAGGGTGCAAGCAGATTGATTTGTTTATCACTTTGGAGCATGTTGCAATGGTAACTGACAGAGAAGACTACGAGTACATAGACCCCAAGATATCTTCCAGTTAGGAACTAGCCAGCAGAATACCCGGAAATAGAAAATGTCTCCATTTTTATACAGACGGTTTAAAGCTAGAGAGGGAGAAGTGCTTTGCAGTATGATGTAGAGAGCTTATTCTTTTCGTAATAGATTACCAGATACTTGTTGTCTCTAAGCTGGGTGTCAGGCTGAAATAAAGGCAATTAGGGAAGTAGCTGGCTGTGTCGTAATATTGCGACCAACACTGGCGTTTCCATTTAAGCCAAACAGCCGAGCAGCAATTTGATCTCTGGAGGCTTAATCCCTAAATTTACCAACAGTTCTGACTGCAGCAGACATCTAATTAAGATTGCTGAGCAGTTTAACATATGCCTCATATGGCTGCAAAGCCTCTGAGTTTTTTTAAGGAAGGGTGGGACCTAGCGATTTTGCGAAGAATTTAAAAGTAATTGTGCACCACTCTACTTTTGAAGGTTTTGCCTCAGAAAAAATGCGGTAAGATTGTCCGATAAGAGATGGATAGATCGTGAAACTAACAGGGAAGCGAGATAAATCTGGCCGAAATAAAAATTAAGAAGTCCCTTTTCACACTAGTGTCTGTTCAGACGGGACATGAGTAGTGAAAAGGCTAGGATGCTAGGTGCCCATTACTCCAATTACTTACAATTAGTTAAATTACAATTACTAAGCAGTCCAATTAATTCACCAGAAGCAGTGAAGATGAGGAAGGAGTAGATAGCGCTGGGCATCTGCTTTGCTATTAAGTAAACGACTTTGGAAAATGTTGGGGCTTCCTATCTAGAAGGACTGACAGATCCTGATGGTACCGATATTCGTAGCATTGATAATGTTGTGTATCAGACAGAATAGTTCCATCAAGGGGCACCTATATCGTGCTGGACTTTGATTAGTCTATGTGATTTGGTTCTAACCGGTTGGCACCACTACCTTATCAAAGCTAGTGTATGGTGCACTATCGCGCTATTATTCTACTGCCAGTATTTACAGAGGACCAGCCTGTGAAAATTCCGCCATTACCAATCCAAAACAGTTATGTTAATTCCACTTGTTAACAACTTACCCCCTCTTAAGTGGTTTTGGTCTATTCAAAAACTTACTAATTTACGGATCTCAGTACCCGTTTGCAATGAAACTCGGCACCGAATCGAAACTCTTTTTGCATTCCCAAAGGAACGTACTTGCTAGAGATGTTGTATAATGTGAGAAGTACCATAAAAACCCTGGTTCTATGGCGTGTTAGATAAAGACAAAAAATTAAAACACATTTATATGGGAAGACTGAAGCTTTTTCCTACACATGCCACGAAGTAAAGCAAAGCATTTTATTTGTATTTCTCTTTAAAAAGTCCCCTCTGGCCGCATGATTTGGCAATATCTAAAACAAGTTTAATAACTTAAGTCGGACGTAGTCGAATACATTACCAAATTTTGTTTCTTTGGTCCCATTGTCTAAATGAAAGCAAAAATATATTGACATAACAAACTATGTAACCTACAAGAGAAAAAAATATAAGCAAATAAAGTTAGGAATATTTTCAACCCTCCAGTCTTATTTGGGCCATATGTAGTCCAAATTGGTCCAGGATTAATTGTTGGTCCTTTGAATGTAAAACACAAAGTAAAATATTATTTCCACGCAGAGTGTTTTAGCCACTGTGCTGAAAAATATATTTGTAGGCATTTTAAAATTACTCGTGCGCACATACACGTACGTATGATACGAACGATATGTACCCATACATTGGAAGTCTGAATGAAATTGTACCGTATATGAGTAGGAATGAATGAATGTCGAATTGTTTATGTGTTTGTATGTCTGCACTCATTGTAATTGCACAGCAATTAAATTTAACGCAAAGCATTCACACATACGCTTATGTATATAAGACTGGGTCGAAAAATTGTAGCTGACGCATATTTTTTTTTGTTTGTATAGGGTATAATCTATATTTAAACGAGAGACTCTGGTACTACGTTTATGTGACTTGACAATACTTTAAAGCTACATCAATTTCATCTATGCCAAACATTTGGCATAGATGTAGCTTTGAAATGAATCTAAAGACAATTTAAAATATCACTAGAAACTTCTTTATATGCCCAAATTCTGTTTATTCTGAAATCGCCTTTATTTTGTTGCCTGAGTAACGTCCCATTCTAATATACATGATCATGTGGTTGCGCTCACGTTCAATATGAACATACACATATGCGAGTATGCTACACACACACGCGTGCATACTCATATACAAATAGTCTTACATTTGTAAAGGATTTCATTTTTTCACATTTTTTAACGCTTAACCGTGACAGAGTTACCACGTTTTTAGAAAATGTTTTGTTATTTTAAGAAATCCCCAAACTAAGATTTAGGCTCTAGCTGAAATTCCATACGAGTATAAATCTGGAAGATAACTCGCATTTAATGGCCTTAGACATTTGGCAGAAATCATCAGAGGGGTAAGGTGTGCGAAGCAAGATGGCTGATAAAATAAAATAAACAATCAATGATCAGAAACTGAATTGGCAAAAATAAACAGAGTTACATTTATATTTTTGGATCCATGCGAACTGTGGTTGCTATCGCTTATTTTACCCACATCAGTATTAAGCATGTAAAAACATCATAAGTTCGAAAAGGCCGATCTGTTTCTTGGACCTCTTGTATACTTGAGTTTGACACCAAACTTAGACTGAACTTCAAACTAAATTCCTATCTATATTCATAATAATTTGAGTACTCAATTGCTCATGTTTACCGGTGGTCTCTACTTTCGAACATAAATACGGATTTTTGGGCCCCTTCGGCCCATGTATCCGACTCTAAGCTCAGCAAAAACAAAATAAATCTATTTTTAGACTCTTAGCAAATTGTTCTTTAATTTGAACAACCATTATTGACCATTGATTGTAAGTTTTAATAAAAATAGCCGTCTCTAAGCCCATGAACTGTCCATTTACAAAAATTTATTTGTCAAGCAAATAAAGGATGTTCCACGTAAAACGCACGATGGTCAGTGCAAATTAAACAGAAAGTTTTCATAGAATTATCCTAACAGTTTTTATTATGATAGAAGAATCAATGTCAATTATGTTTGAAACAAAAAAAGAGCTAAATGCTCGCCACGGCTTCGGTGGCATACCTCTATCCCTTAGTCAATATTTTCAATAACTCTAAGACATAATGCATTTTATGTGCCGAATTATAGCATCGCTATGCACTTGAATTGTCTTGGCTTATTGGCGTACCCCTTTTCTTTTAAATATTCTTTAAGAAAGAAGTCCAACGGTTTTAAATCTCATGATAGTGGCGGTCAATTAACATCGCCACGACGTGAGATAATACGACCATTCAATCACTTGTGCCAATAGTCATTGTTTCGTTGGCTGTAAGTGGCACCATCCCGTTGAAACCACTTATCATCCAGTTTTATATCCTCAATTTCTGTACAGAGGAAATTCGTTGTCATCTCGCTATAGCGAATACCGTTGACGGTAACTGCTTGGACGACCACATTTTCATGTGGTACATGTGGATGCATTGGTGGCTATTCTGCTCCACTGAGGTGAAAGTGTGCTTCGTCTATGAAGATAATTGAATTCTTTGTTACGTCACCATTCACTTGTGTCTGTTCAACCAACCATTCGGCATATAGACGACGCTTGAAATGGCCAGTAGGCTTGAGCTCTTAAATTAATTGAACCCTGTTAGTGTATAAATTCAAAGCATTATTGAAAATTTTCATCTTTGATGTTCGTGAGATGTTCAATTCTTGGGCACGACGACAAGTTGAGGTTGACGTCTCCTTTGCCACACTTTCGCGAACAACGTCAATGTTTTCCGCAGAACGGATTGGGCGTGTATGCAGAGGTTTTTCATATTTCCTACGTAACCGGTTTGCTGAAATTTGCCCACTATTCTATCGATTGTGGACACATTTGGTCGATTATGCCCACCAAAAAAATCACGAAGTGCACGAAATGCATTTTGATTTGAACGCCATTTTTGTAAAATACTTCACCAATTTTAACCCGCTGCTCAATTGTGTACCTCTTCATGGTTGAATTTGTCAAACACTAAAGTAAGGAAATGTCAAATCAAGTTGGCCAAAATACTTGACGTTAAGGTGTGTATCACAATGAACATCGTACAATATGGTTGAATCACCCTTTACCAAAAAAAAATTATTTTTTTCGAGTTACCTTTATTTTTTTTAAAGGAGTCCCTTTTTACCGATTGCACCTATTTACAGACCCAAACAGCTTATGTCCATAAACGATCTTCATGCTAAATTTTAAGGTTTCAGCTTAATTCATTAAACTTTTATCATTAGTAGGCATAGAAATGAACGTACGAGTACGAGAGAGGCCTTCTTTAATGTCTTAAATTTCTTCATTCGGAAGGCCTTCCTGTAAAAACCTTCTTCAAGGCCTTAAAATAAAGTCATTTATAAGGTCTTCATTTTGAGACCTTTAATAAGGCGTTGCGGGATAAGGGAAAGGGGAAGGCCTTTAACTCCAACAACACCTTGTGTTATTCGGAAAGAAAGAAGGAAAGCAGAGAGAAGGCCTGCTGGCTGCTTTTGAGTGCCTTTTATAACGTCTGTCAGGTCCCTCTTTTCGCAACAAACAAATTTTAGTATACACTCTATGTATGTACTTGTATCCCTCTCTGTGCATTGATGTACTGATAGAAATGTGTCTGAAATGTTCTCATCAAGAAACCACAGAAGAGATCTTATTTGTTGCTACCTGTAGAATCTAGATCAAATATTTCGCTTAGTGTATAGCCAAATATTAATCGTTAACACCATCGAAGAAATGCTCAAGCGATACTGACTGCATTCGTTTCCTTTCGTCCAATGTGTAAGCTTACGTACTTTTAAGTGAACCGCCCATGGGCGTTCTTTTGCCGAGCACTGCTCTAACCAAAGCTTTACCATTTAAAACAGAGGCCCGCAATTGACTATAATCCCCTAAACTGGCAACACTGAGCAAAACTGGCTAAGAGAGTGGGAACCACTGGAAGCACACGCTCATACATTGAGCAATAAAGACGTTCTATATTCGCTCAGCCAGATGAAAAATTTACACAAATATTTGTCTTTTCGCACAACAGCAAAAAGGAAAAGACCTAACTCACACACACGTACCCACATACACACTCAGCGACGCAGGCGGAAAGAAGAGTTGATTTCTTTTGTCAGCAGTATTGTTGAACTTTGTTGTAGTTCTTCTGCTACTGCTGCATCCTGCAGCTGTTTGTCTATTTTGTCTCTTCACAGACATTTTATCACTTTAACATTTTTTTGTTTTGTTTTTATTTTTCTGTGCACAAATGCATGGAGTACAAAACGAATCATAATAAAAGTAATAATAACTACAAAGGACACAAATACGCACACATACTCACACACACTCGCTTACACATTTCATTTATTTGTTTTGCATTTAGTTTTTTAATTTATGTGTGACTGTGTGTGTGTCTTTTATGAGCATGTAATCCTACTTTGACTTCTGTGACTGATGCCTCTGTTGATCTTCTGAAGGCATTCCCCATCACAAATTGTGGAAACATTTTTTTCTTTTTTTTTGGGTTTCATGATGATCTTAATGGAGACGATGAAATACAAATTATGCCTTTTAATGGAAAAATGCCATTCTTACTGTGCATGTATTGTCTTTAATGTGGAAATGGTATGAAGCATGCTATACCATTACATATACGCCTTGCAATAGAGAAGTACTTTGATAAATTCACATTTTTATACCCTCACCCTACTGGGTAATAGAGTATACAGTAGAAATTGTTTATAACGAATTTTAAAGAACCGACTAAATCAGACCGTAGTCGCTTAAATCAGTATTGAAATTTCTGATTAGTTTTTATTGTTTAAATTCAACAATATTTAATAATTTATTGAGACATCATGTTGTTTAATGATAAAATAAATTTAAAGAAACAGGCATATGTATCCACAGTTCAATAGTAAGATTCAAATATTTAAAAAAAAGATATTAACTAAATATGGTACGTTGTTTATCGAAAATATTTTAATTAAATTCACACATTTACATAAAAAGATGTAACTCGTTTATTGAAAATATTTTCGTTATGAAGCGATGAAAAACTTCACATACGTATTTACAAATAAAAGTTGTAAAGATTTTTGAAAAAGCAGTAGGAAACACTTTTAGTTACAAGTAGAGGTGATTGCATTTTTGGTAAGCCCCACTTCATAATCATAAGACCCCACTTATGGGCAGCCAGTTTCACATTTAAAGAGAACTGCCGGCAGAAGAGTTTGCCACCGAACACTATAAAAATTCCTCGCACTGCATGCATATTAAAAGACATCCACCACCTCCACACACACTAGAGTGCATGATTTATTTGTTTATTGCTTATTTTTATTAAATATCACTGCAATATCTGATAAATACAATTAGTGTTTTTAGCGGTTTCTAAAGATTACACAATGTCTTCGAAATTTAATATCTCAAATACAAAGAAATTGTTTTCAATATCAAATAGATCTTTGAAATTCTTTAATGTTTGAGTCTGTTGTCGTAAGTTTGGCAGTAAAAAGTTTTGTCGGTTCAGGAGTCTGTATTGGCCCTTTCTCCAAGACTAACATGGCGAAAACAATTTTTGATAGTTGAGGGTTTCACGTAATTTAAAGCGTTTTTCAAATACGGAAATGGCGTTTAAATTGTTAGCTTGAGTACCTCTCCGCAATGTTTTCAAGCTACAATAATATTTTTAAAATTTACAGGTTTCCGAAGTTTGACGTTAATGACTTCAAGCCTTGATCCGTAGGTTTTAAAATGGAAGTTGGTCTTAGAGTTTCGTAAGACCAAATCTACAACAACTTTACTTGCGTCAATTTTCATGATTCCCTTTGAACTTGCTCCTTACACAAGTCAATTCGGTTACGGAAATTTTGGTTATCATTTTTGCCTTTTCTTACATTCTGTAATTAGTAAAATATACTGAAATAATCTGCAGCCAACTTCACACTATGAAAAGCACAAAGGGAACTGACAGTACGTACGGGCAAGTTATTTCCCTTTTTATTCTCCTTCAAACTGGAGTTGCACATTTCCTTTTTCACATTTCTTAAAAAAATAATAAGAAGAAAGCGTCGAACTTAGAGATAGGATGTTAAATGTTCTACAAAATAATCTTCGTACAATTAAAATTTAAACTAAACTCTTTTCACAACACACACACGTTGCAAAAAAATCTATTGATGGCTCTCGATGTGGAATCTCAGTAGAGGTGGCAAGAGTGAGTTGTATTGTCGTGGGTAATTGTGTGAAGAAAACTTGAAAAGTAACGTTTACAACAGTAGTTCTCATTCGTTTAGGGAGAGTCTGGCTTTATACAGCCACGAAGATCAATGTCACTTTGCCATTTTGTTAAAAACTTGTCTTCTATTTAAATATAGATGCAAAAGCTATTAAATCGGTTAATCCCTGAACAATGTGTAAAAGCAACAGACCGAAATAAAATAAACGAGCAAAACATTTAAACATCCCATCACAAAAATTAATGAATATGTACCCTGCACCACTCTGTGGATAAGGATATTATTAAGTTAGTTTCGTGGCAAATGCTTATAACGACCAAATATGTTTAAGGTAGACCCACCTTCAATGAAGTCTGTCTGTCCATCTGTTCGTCCATATAGAGCTTATAATTAAACAACAGGTCGTATTTATTGTCTGTTTTTCATGAAATGGCAAGTTTTTTGGAGCAAGGAGGGATGCTATTGAAATTAAATAAAATCGGTTAAGATTAAGATATAAATCCCACCTTAGTATATGTTCGTCGGATTTTTATGTTTTTAACCTTAGCAGCCAAATCTTACAAACAATTTTGATAAAACTTAGAACGAATAAGTTTGTTGGGTCAAGGAACAACGGTATTGAAATCGGAGGAAACTGGTTCAGATACCTCCCATTTTATGTTTTTAACTGTAGAAGCTACATATCACGTCCAATCTTAATGAAATATGGAACACGTTTTTTTAGACCAATGGCAAACGGTATTAAATTTGAAGAACGTCAGCTCAGATTTAGATATAGCTGCCCTCTTATATGTTCATTCTATTCCTTTGTTTTAAGCTCAAAAAGCTACAATTAAGCACACGTTATTTTGATGGACCAAGAAGGATGTTGCTTAAATTGAGGAAAATTTGGTCAGAAATAGGTATAGCTTCCATAAATATATGCATGTCTTTAGGTCCAGCAACCACATACTACTGCCACTGTAGATACAATTTGAAACGCGTTTGTTTTCTGGACTAAAGAAGGTCTTCATTAAAATTAAAAAAATATGTTTATTTGATTTTATGTTTTTAGCTCTAAGTTTGGCACAAGTATGTTTCTCGTGCCAAGGAAGGGTGCTGTTGAAATTGAAGAAAATTGGTTAAGATTAACATAATATATATATATATTATATTATAGCTCCCAGATATGAGTTCAACCATTTTTTGGGAAAAAGCTATAAAAAATTCTCACAAATTTAAATAAGACATTAGTTTTTAAATCTGTAAAAATTGGGTCCAAAAACCAATTTTCAGTAGGGTTTTCTAAACGTTCATCCAGTTACGCCCTACTTTAGGTTTTTGTACTAAAGGATGGTTAAATTTTAAGGGCCGATGTTGAATGTGAACCACACCTTAACGTATAGTTTTCTTTTGCATTTCGTTTGATATTTCTCAATTTCAAACTAATTCAATTTGACCCAAGGAAAGATACACAAGACAGCAAAGCGTGAAAGTTATTCAGACTTATTATAAAAATGCATATCGTGCACTTAGTGATTTTTTTGGTCAATTTAATCGTCGAAATGTGCGTACAATCGGAAAAATCGTTCAAAAATGTGAGCAAACCGGGTCTGTAGGAGATGTAAAAACACCAGTGCATTTTCGTACAGCTCTTACTGCAGAAAATATTGCTGCTGTTGCAATAGTGTGGCTGAAGAGCCGGCCTCCTCAACTAGTCGTCGTGCCCAACAATTGCACCTCTCACGCTCATCGTTGATGAACATTCTGCATAAAGTCTTGCATTTACACGCTTACAAGCTGCAATTGACTCAAGACCTAAAGCCACTTGACCAAACGTCATAAATGACAAGAATGGCGGCAAGAAATTTCATCGGCCCTTAAAATTTAACCACCCTTTAGTTTAAATTATTGTATCAGGGATTGCATTGTGAAAAAAAACTTCCTTTATTAAAAATAACTAAGATCTGCTGGGACACCGGTCCTTTGTTACAATTTGTAAAACTCAGTTAGGTCATTATTAATTAACGGCAAATGACAGATGTTCTTCAGCCAGTGTAATGGGCAAATTATATCCCCTGCTTAGGAAATCGGCATTCGAATATAAAAATGAACAAAGTAAAGTAAAAGTAAAATAGGTCTCGAAAATATACTGCAAAGAAAAAACTTTTATCTGTCATAGCTCGCTTATGGATAGATGGTTTATATATCCACTAACAGTTCTGAAATTTCCTAATAAATAAAGAAAAAATTATGTTCTTCAGCCAGTGTAATGGGCAAATTATATCCCCTGCTTAGGAAATTGGCATTCGAATATAAAAATGAACAAAGTAAAGTAAAATAGACCTCGAAAATATACTGTAAAGAAAAAACTTGTATCTGTCATAGCTTGCTTGTGGATAGATGGATTATATATCCACTAACAGTTCTGGAATCCCCTCATAAATAAAGAAAAAATGACCACCCAATTACATAATCATTACCGAAATTGATAAATATGACTGCCGAACGTAGCGTGCACATCTTAACTGAATTATGGTAGCCTACCCCATTCCCCAGACCGTACGGGAAAACATGAAAATGTCGTTTTATGTGTGTGTGTGTGTAGACAGACGCAAAATGATGTTAAAAGTGTTAAGATTACATGACACATAACATGATACAAGTTTGTCTGATTTTATGTTTTATGTACTTTTTACATTTTTCTTCTTTTCGTCGTCATCATCATCATCGTCTTCTTCTTCTGCTCTTCTGTTAGCACAGCAAAGATGATGTGCACAAAGTTTTTTCATTAAAAGATTTTTTTTTTGTTTAAAACAAAAAAAATTAATAAAAACCGTGGAAATGAAAAAAAAAAACGATGATGATGTGAAAAGTGAGAGTCGTTGTGCTACACCAGAAAGATGATGCTGACGACGATGGCGTTGGTGATGAAGTGACATTTAAGGCCACATGAGGAGCATAAAACGGAGCCATAAACGCTAAGACCGGCGTAATTATGCAACTTGTGCCCAGCAGAGATGGTGTTTCGTAAGGAAATATTGCTGCAATGCCTTTGATGGCCATTCAACCGACAAGTTGTGTGTGTGTGTGAGTGAGTGTGTAAGTCAATCTGAGGCAGTTGTCTGTCATCCTATAGTATTTACTATGTAGGGGATACAGGAAAGTGATTTGGTAAATATCGAATAGTTTTAAAATAAGAGGCTATTAAAATGTTAGTCCGATTTTTATAGTCTTAGTTTAAGTTGTTTTCTTACGTAAGTGGGCGTCACAGTAGGGTGCGCTGGAAAATGCTTTTATGCCATTTCAGTTCAGAAAAGAGCTCAACGGCTGGATTGAATTTCAAAAGGCTACTGTGGAGAAAATAAAATGTCGACATTTTAACTATATGTCTTCTATTATGCCTTCCTTATATTTGAATCGAATTATGGTATCTTTTATCCAAACACAGCAAAAATTAATCTCCTACCGCCTGCAGTAGAGCCAATTTTTACCCGACAAACTTATGACGTTGTAAATAAAGTATGTACAGGACGCAAATATGACACGATCTTGATAATTTTTACACAATGAAAGTTGTGCTTGATCTGCAATCAAAGCTGGTAAAATTGAATCATACACGAAGAGAAAAAATATGGTTACACTATGGTCACCGCAACAATAATATGTTCGCTACAATAAAAACATGTTCGTCGCAACCATAGTATTGTTTTTTGAATTTCATTTTGATAACAGTATGATTTCGACAATATTACTCTTGTTGAAATGTAACAATAGTATTATTGCCAAATTTAGAAATGAAAATATGGTTGTAGCAACCATATAAACATGGTTGGTGCAATAAAAATTATTGTTATGAACATAAGAAAACAGGTTTTATAGAGCATACATGTATGTGTGTGATATGTTATTTTTGATATACAAAAAACACATACACACGATACAGTGAATGGTTGTTGTCCATTAAAAAACAATCGGAAGGTAGTTCGAGGAATTTATATTGTGTTTACTTTGTTCGGTAAAATACGCTAATACCGACTGGTTCTCGTTTATTTAAAATCAGCCTGCACGAGATGAATTTTTCAACACACTGTAAACAAAACGATTCGCCCTCAAATGACAAAACATTCTAAGTGAAGTTATGCTAAAAAATGTGAATGTTTCTAATGGAAGTTCAAGTTTGCATCTGGAAACACTATTATTGTAAGGCACGAAATATAAATAGCAGCCCTCGCAATAGGTTTTATAGACCAACGTACATACATATACGAATATATATGTGTGTGTTTTGGTATGCCAAAAAACAAAACATATACACACACATGCTACAGTGCATGGTTGTTGTCCTTTATAAGAAACAACAACTATCAAAAGGCATTGTAAGGGATTTTAATTGTTTTTACTTTGTTCGGTAGAATACTCTACTTTCCTACTGGATCATAGTATGGCTGTGTGTAAATCATACTATTGTTGCAAAGATCATAACACATTCGGCTGCGGGAATTTCCGTCATTCACTTGTCCTTAAATAAACTAATGACGTGAATTTCCGCTAATTTTCAAATTGATTTTTTCAACAGCCAAAACTGACTTTTTTTAATCATTGTCTATAATTAGAGTTGCTATAGTGCTAAAATAGAATCCTGTCATGACAGGAATTCGCTTCAGTTGTTCGACACAACTTAAAAATTGTGCAATGATAAAAAACAGGAATTGCAGCACTTTATTTTTATATGAAAAAATTAATAAATTTTCTTGCATTCACCTGCTGAATTAAATTGAAGCCGAATGTGATAATGCGATTTTGTGCCACAACCATATACCCAACAATAGTATGGTGCTCTTTGAATATTGTCACCCCAACCATACTATTTTCTACGTATAGGAACCATAAAAAGATGTCCTACTAATTTATGGTGAGAACATCACATTTTACATCAGATCTTGCTCAAATAAAACATCGCGCGTTTTGAGAAACCTATAACAAATATCGCACAATATCGCTTCGAGTTTTTCTATGGCCTCCACGATATTTTTACCCTCACCCCACTGGGCAAGAAGGTATATATCATTTGGTACGGACAACATGCGTAATGCATCGAAAAAAGTATTTAGGACCCTAGATATCTTTTGACCAAATCTGTTGCATGACTTTCAAAGTCATTTGAGCCATGTCCTTTTTTCCGTCAGTGCAGCAGGTTCGCACGATTACTCCAGAGCAGGAGCAACCAAACGTTTTAAAATTTTGTATGTCATAATATCTTTCCGAAACTGCATATGGGATCGAAAATGGTTATTGCCACAGCCCTTCTTGCACCTTCCACACAAATGTACCATTACGCCCATATTTGGTATTCCTCAAATATCTTTGATAAACAGTGGACCAGCTATAATGCACGATGTTAATTGTGTGTCCCACCTAAACGTTAAGTTTTTTACCCAAATTAGTTTGACATGTCTTTGTTTCAGTGTTCGACAAATTCAACTATGGAGAGATACACAGTTAACAGCGCGTTAAGAATGTTGAAGCCTTTAAAGAAAATAAGCATTTAAATCAAAATACATTTCGTGCACTTCGTGGTTTTTTGTTCAGCATAAACGACCAGATGTGTCCACAATCGGTAGAAATGTGCGCAAAATTTCAGCGAAACGGATTTGTAGGAAATGTGAAAACACCTGTGCAAGCTTGACCAGTTCTTTCTGCGGTAAACATTGATGTTGTTCGCGATAGTGTGGCAGAATAGCCGCCAACTCTGACTCATAAATGGTGTACGCTATCGCGAGATGATAACGGACTTCTTGTGACCAAAAATTGAGGTTATGGACCTGGAAGTTATGTGGTTCCAATTGTTAATTGACCGCAACGTTTATCTGGTTTGACTCCGTTCGACTACTTTTTTTGGGTGTATTTAAAAGAAAAAGTCTATTTCATGCTCTTTTTATAACCTCCATAATAGAAAAAAGGGTAAAATACATTGTGCCATTCCGTTTACAACACCTCGAAAAAGTAGTCGGAGACTCATAAAGTATTTATATTTTGAGTCGTCGTACAATTCTAAGATGATCGAGCCATGTCCGACTGTTCGTCTGTGGAAAGAAACTAACAGGTCGTACTATTGAAGTTTGGTGGCTGAAATTCCGTAGAAACATGTGTTGATGCACTGGTATTGAAAATGGGCCTGATCAGCCAAGAAGTAAAAATTTTTCAAACACAAAGACAGGGTCGATCTCTGCAAAAAAAATCAACAATCCTGAACATAAAAACAGAAATAAAAAAGAAATGACCATGATATTTGGAACATATGATGTTGGCATGGATCGAAATTCATCCGGTAAGAATGTGAGCTGAGCTACGCCCCTTTAAAAATAGCATTAATGGATAATATAATAAAGCTCTCGTTATTAGATTTTAACAGAATGAAATCAATAACTATGAAATTTGTATAGACTATGCTGTGGCAAATTTGGGCAAGGGGGCGTTGTACCACCCAAACAACTCTGAACTTTGAAAGGCTATATCTCATGAATTAGTTATAAGGATAGAAGTTGTAATATAAGTTGCTGATGTGGAAAGAAGCACACCCTGATAAAAAAGAGGACGGTGCCACGTGCCATGAAAAAATGTTTATAATTGGGCGTAATTTATTATGGAGAGTAGATAAGCTTCGGCCCTGCCGAACTTAATTAGTCCTCTTGTTGAAGGTATTAAGAGCCTCTTAGCTAACAATCCTTTTGAACGGTTGTTCGCTCACAAAAAAGTTATGAGTTGCGTAGCAATTACTCAAAAACCTGTACTTTTTCCGGGCACCTTTAGTTCATTATATAGAAACATTTCCCTCTTTGCCTATTTCGCCCACTTAATATCCCAAATACTTTATGACCAGATATCATCATAACTCAAAGTTCGGCGCATTGTAGCTTTATTCGTTTGATCGCCTATGTGCTTTCAACAGACACACGGTCGGACAGATATGGTTAGATCATTTTAGAATATTATGACTATTAATTAAACTGTTATGCAAATTAGCTCGTCGAATTTAAATGACTCCTGAATCCGTATTAGGTATACGCATTGTATCTATCACATACAGTTTTCAAGAAATCGTGAAAATGATTAATAAATTAATTTGTCTAAATTTTGGCAAAACTTCTTATACGATACACTTGAAAAGAGAAAATATAATTTGGTAAGAAATGCAACTTTCGCATAAATCACAACTTGTAAAAATCGAATAAAAATTGTGGAAGTTACAGCCAAAAGAAGTCAAAACTATATGTGACAGCGCATAGAGAAAGGGACCTAAGGATAAAACAAAATCAATTTTCACTTCTTTTTTTTGATGTGGACAACATCTGAGCATCGAATGAGACTGATCCCATTCCCCAAAAGTGTTCCCTCCCAGAGACATGCGCGTTTTATAAGTGATGGTACAAGAGATCCATTTTAAATCTTTAAAATGGCTCTCCTGAACAAAACTGGTTTTCACCCTTAGGTCCCTTTCTAATTTGTGCGTCACATATTTTTTTTTTTGGTGAACAATTTTTTTAACTGACAATTGTACCCCAATTCTGGAGCTCACCCACACGGGTTTGCACAAAATCATTAAGAAAGTACAGTAATGTTTTTGACGTGGTCTATTTTTTGATAATCCGACGAAAATTGCCTGAATTAAAGCAATTTTTGTAAGAACGAGATTTAAAATTAAGCATGTTATTTCTTCACAATGTCTGTACAAAAATCCTCCTTTACACATTCCTTTCTGATTGTAATAAAAAATCATCTTCCAAATTCGAATTTTCCATTCAGTTGGAGATATCCATTCTTTGGAAAAGTACTATAAACTATATGTGAATAAGTTTCATACAAGGTACAAGAACATATTTCTAATTACAGTGAATGAAATGTATTTTCACGATATCTCGAAAACTATATGTGACGCGCAAAATAGAAAGGGACCTAAGGTTAAAAACAGTTTTGTTCAGGAGAGCCATTTTAAAGATTAGGTCCCATTCTATTTGCGCTTAGAATCGTCGACTTCACTTTCATAAAACGCGCATATCTCTGGGAGGGAATGCTTTTGGGGCATGGGATCGGTCACATTCGATGCTCAGATGTTGTCCACATCAAAAAAAAGTGAAAAGTTGAAGAAAAGTCTTGTTCAGGAGAGCCATTTTAAAGATTAGGTCCATTTCTATTTGCGCTTAGAATCGTCGACTTCACTTTCATAAAACGCGCATATCTCTGGGAGGGAACACTTTAGGGGCATGGGATCGGTCTCATTCGATGCTCAGATGTTGTCCACATCAAAAAAAGATAAAAAAAATGAAAAATTATTTTTTTACCCTTAGTTCCCTTTCGCTATGCGCTGTCACATATGTGATAATGCAAAACGTGATAGTGCAATACTCATTTAGGATTCAGGAGATCATTTTACATAAGCATCAGTTGGTTTTGTTCAAGGGAGTTTTCTTGTAGCAAAACAGTGTAATTTGTGTATTTTATAGGGTTTCCGAACAATATTTCGAGGTGACTCATTTAGTACACACTCCACCTTCGGTGTAGATATCTTCGGTCATATAAAATCACCTTAGATAACAATTTGACATTTAAAATACATAGAGGTATTCGTAGATTACAACAGAGAAAAGCTTGGAGTTCTTTAAAGCCTTAAAAGAAAGTTCTGGGTCTTTCGAGTCGATTAGCAGATTGTCTCTGCTGATTGTCTATTTTTAATTGATCACTTCGATATTGCAATAAGGCAAGTTGTCATAGATTCGCTATTGAAATACCTCAATGGGAGTTAAAACAACTGTGCCATCAAAAAGCTAAGATACTACAAGAACCTCTAGCTCTAACAAATTCGTGTGTAAATAAGGTCGTTTTTCTAGTATACCAACCTGCTGAATCATAAAATAAGTTTAATGCTGCATGTGTTGTCAACACGATTTAAACGCATACATATTTGGGCACTTCGGCTCCTTTATCTAAAAAGGGTCCTCAATTTCTTTATCCACGTACCACATCACATTATATGTCTGCCCTTAGGCTATTTATCATTTGATCTTTTTTAACTGTCGCCATTTAGCGCTAGTGACAACTATTAATTGTGATAGTACGTTTTTGCAAGCACGTATGCGTATGCGTGTGTGTGTTTTTGTCTTTATGTGTTTATCAGTATGTGTGTATATGCCGGAAGTTTATATATCCTGCCTAAACGAGAATGTGTATGAAACTGAGAGAAACGGAAGAGCCATAGATTTGAACTTTTATGCCAACATAATAGATTTATGAGTGCAGCCATCTTGAGTTAAAAAGCCATATTGAAAGCCATAAAACAACAGCAGCAATAATAGTAGTAGTTGCCATTGCTATTGTTGCGGCCGGCAGCAACAGCAACAAAAGGATTATACGATTTTTTTTCAGTTAGTTGCTAAATAAAAATCAGCTACAACAATCGCATGATGGAAGAAAACTGAAACATAGAGCATAACTAACCAAGCTCGGTAAATAGCAAGCGAGAAAAAAAAATATGCATCAAGATTAATTAAGCAATTAAACGAGAGATGAAAACGAGGAATGCACATTTTTCTAATATGTTCGATGCAGAAAAAAGGGTAAGCCTTAAATGAATAATGGGCTTTTGAGCACTTCAATGATAGGCCAGAGTGATCGTAAGAGAACAAATTGAATTCTCTGTATTTTTTCAGAACAAAAAAAAAAATAAAAATTCATATCAAGTGTGCAATCTTTATTGGCAATTTGAAAGGATATTTTATGGCATTTGTTTTTTTTTTAAATAATTACCTTCAAATGTTAGCAACATTATTATGAAAGTGAGCGTTCGATGAGAAACGGGAAGATCCGCTGTTTTCGACCAAAATTTGGTCAGTGATGAGGCCCATTTCTGGCTCAAAGTCAATAAACAAAATTGCCCCATTTGGGCTGAATAGCAACAAGAATAGGTTCAAAAGATGACATTATACCCAGAGAAAACCACGGTTTGGTGCAGTTTATAAGCTGGTTTAATCATCGGTGCATAAATTTTCAAAAATGATAATGGCCGGAACGTAATCGCGAATGGTGCTCGCTATCGCGCCATGATATCGATCTTTATGCTACCTGAAATTGAAGCCCGTAATCTTGACAACACTTGGTTTCAACAGGACAGTGCCACTTGCCATACAGCTGCTTAAACAATCGATCTATTGAGAGGTCATTTCGAAAAGCAGCTAATTACACGTTTTGGTCAGGTGAGTTTGCCGCCTAGATCGAGTGATATCACACCCTTAGTCATTTTTCTTTGGGGTTACGCAAAGTACATAGTCTATGCTGACAAATCAGCTACGATTCAGGTTTCGGAAGCCAACATTACGCTTGTCATTAAAGCCATACCGGTCGAAATGCTCGATCGAGTCATCCAAAATTGGACCCTCAGAATAGAAACCCTGAGGCGTAGTTGCGGCCAACATTTGAAGGAAATTATATTCAAAAAATAAATGCCATAAAATGCCCTTTCAAATTACCTACAAAGAATGCACACTTGATTTGTATTTTTATATATTTTTTTAGTTCTGAAAAAATACCTCTAGATGGATAGCCCTATAAATATTTTAGAATTAGCTCAGACAAGGTCTCGTGTATAGCTGGATCCCGAAGTCCTGAGACAATAGTTTAGGTTTTTACTAATTTTACACTATCGTAATTTAACTGAAAACTAAATTCTGCATAAACTTAAAAAAACAGTATCGTACCATAAGATACTTTAAAGTATACGCATGTGTTACCCCTAAAATCCTGGTGAGGAATGTCGGGGAGCCGCTCTTAAATTGATAACGACATAATTTCTATACTGGTGACAGGAATACAATTTATTAAAATATAGATCCACGCAAAACTTGTACGGTGGGCAGCAAAGAAACAATTGCTGCTGTACAATAGTAGTTAATCTTCGATAAATAGGACCGGATAGCAAAACCGAATTTGTTAACAAAAAGTATTCATTCATTCCTGTCTTAAGGAATAGTCAAGGGAAACTAGAGTCTAGTAAAATTGGTTTTTTGTAGCCATTTAAGTACTTAGCCTGCATAACTATATATTACGAGGGCTGCTATATATATTTCTGGCCTAATAATGAAAATGCATATATTTATCATCAAAAATGGTTTTATTGTTCTTTAAAGTATTCTCCAGCATGATTTATACACTTTTGCATGCGCTCAAACCAATTGTCGAAGCACTTTTTCCACTCCGATTGAGACACCTCCAAAACGCTTCAACAGCATCTTCAGGCGACAAAAATCGTTGACCACGCAACGATTTTTTTTCCCTTGTGCGGGAATAAAAAGAAGTCATTGGGTGCCAAGTCAATGCTGTACGGCGGATGACCCATCAATTCGACGTTTTGGGCGGTTAAAAAGGCGCTGGTTTGAGCCGATGTGTGAGAGCTCGCATTGTCATGGTGTACAATGATTCGTCTTCTTTTGTTCGTTTTTCGAAGACTTCGGGCAATTCTGAGTGTTGTCCCACTCAAAATTGACCGTCCTACGTTGCTCAAGCGGAACAGTCACCACATGACCAGTTTTGCCGAAGAAACAGGCGACCATTTGCTTCGAAGTGCTTCTTCCACGAACAACTTTCGTTAGATTGGCTCGTCTTCAAAGACCCACACGGTCTAATGCTGTTTTGTTTCGGGCTCATACGCATAGATCTATGATTCGTCACCTGTGACGATCTAATAAACGTCTTTGAAGCATCGCGAACGTATTTTTTCAAAATTTCTTTGCATCAATCGACACGAGCCTATTTTTAAGCGATTGTCAAATTGTGCGGAATCCAACGAGAACAAACCTTTTTTGCAGCCAGCTGTCCATGCAATATCGAATGTGTGATGGCGGTAGAAATGCCCAAGAACCACAGGCGACCATTTGCTTCGAAGTGCCTCTTCCACGAACAACTTTCGTTAGATTTGGCTCGTCTTCGAAGACCCACACGGTCTAATGCTGTTTTGTTTCGGGCTCATACGCATAGATCTATGATTCCTCACCTCTGACGATCTAATAAACGTCTTTTGAAGCATCGCAATCGTATTTTTTCAAAATTTCTTTGAACCAATCGACACGAGCCTATTTTTGAGCGATTGTCAAATTGTGCGGAATCCAACGAGAACAAATCTTTTTTGCAGCCAGGTGTCCATGCAATATCGAATGTGTGATGGTGGAAGAAATGCCCAAGGATGCCTCTATCTCACGGTATGTCACATGACGATGTTGCATTATCAGTTCACGCTCGGCATCAATGTTCTCTGACACAACGGCCGTTTTTGGACGACCTTCACAACCTTCGTCTTTAAGCGAGCGTCAGATACGATTGAGTTCATTAAACCAGTTTTTCACAGTGATATAGGATGGTGCTTCATCGTCATTCAAAGATTTAAGTTCGTCGATGCAGTTGTGAAAAATGATGGATCCCCTATAAGATTTCACTCTCATTTGAAGCCATGCTGGTTTGGAAGCCTTATATTCATTTCAATCTTTCTCGAATTTAGATTCTTGTGGTAAAAGTACGCTAAGACAAATAAGATTTGCCATCGCTGTGAGCTACAACAACTGAAACAGCAGGTATGTACGGCCAGGCTTAATCTATATACCCACCGCAAAAACCATCGGAACATGGTCCACCTTCAACAGGGTTTGTTCATGATCAAAGCTATGCAATCTACCAAGTCACACCAGTTACAATTTTTCATCTCTACTTTATTAACAATTGCAGATAGACAGACCCACGAAGTAACGAACGAGCATCGCTCAATGGAGTTATATATGACAGCGCTTAGAGAAAGGGACCTAAGGGTAAACAAATCAATTTTCACTTTTTTTTGATGTGGACAACATCTGAGCATCGAATGAGACCGATCTCATGCCCCAAAAGTGTTCCCTCCCAGAGATATGCGCGTTTTAGGAAAGTGATGGTACACCAAAGATACACGTATTTAAATATTTAAAATTGCTCTCCGGAACAAAACTGATTTTTACCCTTAGGTCCCTTTCTTTTTTGCGCGTCAAATATAGTGATAGTAAATCGATCATAAACTTGGGGGTCAATGTTCATTCCCTCAAGGAACAGCGACACTAAGTCATTATACCCTCTACCATAGTGAGGTGTAGGGTATGTTGTGTAGCTACGAGTATATTGGCACCAAGATGATAAATTGTACAAGATGGGCGATATGAGCTTTATCGAGTAAAAGAGAGAGAGAGGTAAAAAGAAGGTCCTTAAATTGCTCGCCGACTGCACTTGAGACACTGTCAAAAACCACTTGTTGACCTCTTAGAAAGCCATTAGTCGGTCTGTGGTAATTTATGCAGTGCCAGTGTGGATCTGAATGTAAGAGAGCCCTAGTGAAGAAACATCCAGGCCTGGCAGGACGCCTTAAGAACTGCAAAGGGTCCAAATGTTCTTGAAATATCACCTAACTGAGAAGATGAAAATCATTGTCCGTGGGAAACTTCATGCTGTCGAGGCAGAAGTGATTAGGAGAGTTCTAGAGGGCCCAGCGCTACAAGCGGCAACCCTTTAGATTAAAGGCCCTTTCAAACAGCTCTGACCGGCATTTACTCTGAAGCAACCGCAGAAACTATCAATAACTTTACATTCCCTCCTAGGGGACCATCCTTCAGAGGTAACCTAGCAGGAGGGGGGACTACCCTGAAAAGCAAAATAGTATTGGCTAAGTTGAGATCTGGCTAAAGCAAATGGTGGTCTTACCACAATGCACGATGTTTATTGTAAGTCACGCGTTAATCTGAGGGGTTTTGTCCAAGTTAATTCAACATTTATTTGTTTTAGTGTTTGACAAATTCAACAATGGGAAGATACACAATTAAACAGTGCGCTAAAATTGTTAAAACATTTTACGAAAATTGGTGTTCAAATTAAAATTTGCTTCGTGATTTTTTTTTTGATTTTTTTCAGCATAATCTACCAAACGTGTCCATTATCGAGAGAATTCTGCACACATTTCAGCAAACCGAGTTTATAGGAAATGTGAAAGCAGTTTGGCTTGCTCGCATAGTTTGTCCTGCCATCGTTTTTTCATCGGGCCGTACTTCTTCGAAAATGAAGTTGGCCAAGCAGTTAGCATGAATGGTGGTCGCTATCTAGAGATAATAACGGACTTCTTGTGGAATGAAATTGAGGACATGAACCTGGACTATATGTAGATCCAACAGGATAATGCAAGTTGTCACACATAAAATGAAACAATGACTCTTTTGCCCGAAAAATGAAATGGCAGCCAACGAAACAACGGCTCTTTTGCCCGAAAAATTCAATGGCCGCCGTGGCGATGTTCATTAGCCGCCGATAATGGGATTTCACATTTTTTTTGACTATTTTCTTTGGGGATATTTTAAAGAAAAAGTGTGCGTCAATAAGCCCAGAACAATTGAAGATCTAAAGTATGACAAATGATGGGCACATTAACGACATTGAACTTCCATTAGTCTAAGAGTCATTGAAAATATAAACCATAGGATAGAGGTATGCCAACGAAGCCGCGGCGAGCATTTGACACATATTTTGTTTCACACATAATTGTCATAGATTCTTCTATTTTAGTAACAGATACAGGGTGGCAAAAAACAACCGTTGTGGTTTGAATGTTTAATAAATTTTTTATTTATTGGTTAATTATTATTATTACTCTTTGTGATACAGTAATGAATAAGTATATCCCGCAAGTGGTGGCCATTATCGGCTGAGAACATTCGTGCTCTTTCCACGATAGCCCCAGTTGTGCCGAACGTCTTCTTGTTGATGTTTCTGGACTGTCCTGCACACTATCCACAACACGGTGGATATTTTAGACCGTGTAGACCGTTTAAAATAAAATTCAACAACTGCTGATCCCTGTTGTGTAGTGTTTCATTTCAAATTCGCCAAGTTTGCTTCACAAATGAAATAAAATAAAAAACATAAATCAATTTTAAATTTAATTAAACTTTCAAACCACAACAGTATTTTTCGCCACTTTATTAAGATAATTCTCGGAAAACTGTTTGTATTGTTTTACAATTTACATCGTGGGTTATAGTTGGACCACCATCTACTAGAATCAGTTTCTACTTAAACGGAATTGGCAGCATTGTGCCAAGCATATGTCTCGCATGCGAGCGACCACACGACACACTAATTCTGTTCAGATGCCCAGCCAAGTCCACTTAGCTGGTTCCCAGGTCCCTGTGGATACACCTCGCCGCAGACACCACATATTTTAAACTGGAAGCCAGCTCTACAGAGCTGGCTGCAGATGAATACGAGGGCCACAACCAAAACATAATGGCCCATTTAACTGCTACTATTCGATATACCCCAGCTAAAGCGAAACTAAAACTACATAAATAGGCCCTTCCTTTTGGTGGACCCTTTTACACGTTTTGCTTGTAATTCTTTACATTTTATAATCAAGGACTTTGCTGTGTAAAAAATTATAATTTTTAAAAATGGCCACGAGGAGAAGGGGTGTTGTTCATAACACTCAAGGAAGAACGGTCATGCACACATAACTCGAGAACGTTGAGGAGGAAAACCAAACGAAAAATGCCATAAAACAAAAGAACAAAAAGAAATTATTACACGATGTTGTTTGTTGTTAAATTTTATCTATTCCAAAGCCAACAACTATAACAGCAGTAACGATAACAGCAGCAACAACAAATAACTCATCAGCAGGGCCATCAGTTTTGAGATATCGCAACAGAAATGTTGCTGCCGTCGTTTCTGCTTGAATTTCCGCCTTCTTAGTTCTAGGAGGGGTAGCCCAGACCGTCCGACAGCAACAAATCGAGATTTTCCGTTTATTTTTCATAAAAACTCATTTTGATAATAACACACAGAGAAATAAAAGCAGACGGACGGAGAAGAAAAACAACAGCCACTGAAAGGAAGCGATATGAATGTGTAGATGTAAATGTGTATGAGTGGCTTGTGTAGCCTCCAAACACACAGACACAGGATATCAAGGCAGACACAAGGATTTACAGTCGAAGCAACAACAGAGAAATGATTTCGGTTTGGCGCCAATGCATCGTAAAATCAGTTCATAAAATTGGCGTCAGTCAAAAACTTAGAAGAGGAAGCGCTTTTGTTTTTTGGCTATTAAACTTTTTGTTTTGCTACAAAGCTTTCTAGCGCGCGCTCTATCCCTCTCTACTTGCTAGCCTATCTACTCACTTACTCTCCGCAGGCTCAATTTATCTGAGTTCATCTGTCTATGTGTGAGGTTGTGTGTGTGTGTGAGTATTCGTTTGTCGATGATGTTGTGAAAACAAATAAAAGTACAGAGTATTTAACCTGATTTGTTGTGGCAAAATAAGCCACGCTAATACCAGCATAGCTAGATGAGAATATGTTCACATGTAGTAGATGTACAATCGCGAGGCCTGTCCGTGTACAGTATTTGGCCACATTGTTGTGAAGTTTTGAAAATAGTCGGAAGTACTTAGTAGGGACATAAATAAATACTAAATGTTTTTGGACCAAATATTTTTTAATATATTTATTGATGTACGGGGGCGACCGCAAAAGTAACTGGCCTAACATTAAAAGAACCGTTTTTTTTGGAATTATTATTATTTATTTTTCAACATAATCTCCTTGCAACTCAATACACTTCATCAAACGTTTTTCAAGTTTTTTAATTCCATCCGAAAAATAAGATTTTTCAAGATCTTCAAAATATGCCTCAGTTTCAGCAATAACCTCGCTATTGGACGAAAATTGTTTGCCACCAAAAAATTTTTTTAAATTTGGAAACAAGAAATAATCAAAAGGAGCTAAAACTGGACTATATGGTGGGTGCGGAGCAATTTCAAATCGTAATTCGGCCAGTTTTTGTTGAATTAAAAATGCAGTGTGTGAAGGAGCATTATCCTGATGAAAAAGAACTTTTTTTTTCTAAATGCGGTCGTTTTATCTTGATTTCTTCACTCAACCGATCCAATAATGCACAATAATATTCACTATTTATAGTTTTTCCTTTCTCAAGATAATCAATAAATATTATATCCCTTGCATCCAAAATACTGTGGCCATTACTTTTCCTGCTGACTTAACAGTTTTCGTCTTCTTGGGACCACTTTTATTAGCTTCTACCCATTGTTTTGACTGTTCTTTGCATTCTGGGATGTAGTGATGGATCCATGTTTCATCAACAGTTATGAATCGGCGCAAGAACTCTATTTGATTACGCTGATAAATCGCTAAAAGCTCCTCGGAATTGGACCAACGGACGATTTTTTGGGGCAAAGTCAACAAACGCGGCGGATAGTTTTCGGATAGCTTTTTCATGTGGAGTTCATCATGTAAAATACTCCAAACTTGTTTTTCGTGTATTTTAACAATATCAGCAAGTTCTCTGAGCTTTATTCCTCTATCTTTAGTCACTTCATTAAATATTTTTCTAATGTTTTCAATAGTAGTAGCAGTTTTAGGTCTTCCAGAGCGTTGTTCATCTTCCGTACTTGAACGACCCATTTTAAATTGTTGAACCCAGGATTTCACGGTGGGGTATGATGGTGCATTATCACCATGAACAGAATCCAATTCATCTTTGATTAATTGTAGCGTATAACCTTTCATATAAAAGTGTTTAATAACCGCACGAAACTCTTTATTTTCCATTTTTCAAAAATTATAAAACTTGTTTACTTCAATCACCTGTAACAAAGAAAATAATCATTAAATATTTCGGAAATTTTGACAGATGGCTTATAAAAGATTGCTTTTAAAAAACAAAAAGAAAAAAAGTTGCTAGTAAAACAGAAAATGTGCCAGGCCAGTTAGTTTTGCGGTCGCCCTCGTATATTGTATCAAAAGAGAATCAACTTATTCGAAATGTCCGCCTTTTGCCTTTACATGAACCTCGTCCATTGGAAAGTCTGTGAAGGTGTGTTCTAAAACATCCATGACCTGTCAAGAAATGTGTTATCTAGTAGTTAACCTAGCCCTGGGTTCTATGTGCCTGGCTGTGCTCACCATACCCTTTCAGTATGCAAGTTGGTTATTTTAAAGCATCGTCAAAACTGCAGTTACCCTAATGTGATTTCCATATTTGCTATATTTGCTACATCTTGGATATTTGCTTGGTCGATGCCGTAAACTCAAACTTGACTGCTTATAGTTTACCCATGGTATTTTAGATTCGGTAACCATCTCTCTAACAACTCGTATCAGTTGAGAGTCCACATTACCGGATTGCCAGAATTAACTCCTGTAATTCCTCATTGCATCTACAGTTCTGGGTGGCGATAAATAACGAATTAACTACAGTGATTCTTCACTGCATCTTGTCCAGTTTCCCACTTACCTTACCGAGTTTTGTGTGAAGTCCTATATTTTACTGAGCCTTGCGGCTTGTGATGAGTCTTCTTCTTAACTCCAGAAACACCTTAAAGGCAGCTAGAAAGACGACCATTAGACTTTCCCTTAAAGTTCAAAACACAAGTCGGCCACCATCATGTGGCCAGATACTGTGGAGCACACCTATGCCTGTGTATGTGTGACTATATGTATGTTTGTTTTAGTGTTTGTTTTGTTGTATCCTTTAATCATATAAAAACTTTTTGGAATATCTACACTCTGTTCAAGGTTTATGAGTTGTTTGTTGTTCAGGCCACAAACGAACAAGCAAACAGGCAACCAAGAAAAAAAACACCAGAAAAAAAAGAAAAACGAAATAATAGAATGATAAACTAAAATTCGATGACACGAGTAAGTCATAAAACCGAAAGCGAGTCCTTCTTCTGCCAGTTTGCCAATGCGGAAAATGGCAACGCCAGCCAAGACCATCATATTATGGAAATCAGTTAATTAAATGAAAACATTGTATGTATATGTAAGTAATCCATACACAAACACACATGCACACAAACAACGATTACCAACTACATACAGAAAGTCACACAAAATGTAAATGTTGCAGAAATCGGATAAAAGCGCAGATATGATGTCAGCTCTGGCACAATTGCCACATTTTTAGCACATTTCAATAAATTTTATGACTTGTTCGCCCCTCGCTTACTTTCTCTCTCTTACTGCCTCCTTCCATCTCCATCTCTATTATGAGTCATAGGGATTTTTTATGCGTTGAAGCGTTTAAGTATTCATTAATTAACAGGCCTTTAAATTGCTGGCATAAATTCTCATTTCTGCTGGACCACGGTACGTATGATTGACAGTGTCCGGCATTTGCATTACGTATACGCTTTAGTGGCGCTGTTTATTTTTTTGTATCCAGCTGTATTTACCTTATTGGAAGGATATTATGCCAATTTGTTGGGGGCAATTTCATGTTGGCAACATAAGAATCTATAGGTTGCAGCTATGGCAATGTATTAATTAATTAGTGTATGGTCCAAATTTATCAAGAGCGGTGGATTTATGTAGAGGAATTAATTTAAGATATTGTGACTTTGCAATTTTTAATCATTACACCAACACTTACATATCCCAACAGATTGTTTGGTTTAACATCTCATAAGAGGAATACTCAAAATTAACTAACTTAGGGTGGCTTCACATCCTCACGTTGGTCCAGGCTAGCTCAAAAAACTTCGGTTTTAGGCTGCTTTCTCAAATTTCTAATTCCAAGGAAATTGGCATTATTCTCTACTTGGTCTCTCCACCGAAGTCTCGGTCTTTCCTGTCCGTGGTAGTTATTGTCTAACGCCTTTCTGGCTGGATCGTTTGTTTTAATCGAGCCAGTTCAATTGTTGTATTTTGATGCGCTTAACTACATTTATGTCGGGGTACAATTTATACAGCTTCAGGTTTGTCAAACGCATATACTTCCCTCACGAAGCTGAAGAAGTAGATTTTTCGAAGTGGTTTGTCTTAAAGACTGTCAATGCACTTTCATTTGCTTTTGAAAGCACACTTATTTGGGCACCCTAAAGACACACAGGTAGTATCAGTGTAATCTACGTTGTTTACCCAACCCAAAATATCATCTGTTTGCCTACACAATCGCTTTCGCTTTATTTTAGTGCTGACATCCTTCGTTTAGTTTATGGCGGATCCGATTTCGAATCGATTATTTTTCCGAATATTTTTCCATAATAAATTTTCCACGTCTCTACTTTACGACTGCTAAATATGAACTGTCAAGAATAATTTTTACCAGAATGGCGGTAAAACCCGGCGGAAACCCTGTTTAAGAATATAGAAATGATTTTATTTACAAAAAACTATGGACAATTTGTGTTTAACCCCGTTTGTTTAAAATAAATAACATTTCTGGCAAGAAAGTTATTCAATTCAAATAATTAACATTTTTGGGAAGGAAATTATTTAAGAATAACTTATTAAAAGTTATAACCATTTTAAGGCAAAATGACTTCCCACACAAAACCATCACAGACCTACTAAACAAATGGAAATCGAAATCCAATTCCTCAGCTGTCATCGCAGAACCTGTAACAAAAATATATAAACCAACAACATATATACCGAGTTTTTCAGAAAGGCTTAGCCATTCCAACATTTATAACAAAGAGAAATATCAACTTGCACTAAAGACACACAGTTCAGTAAACAGTTTATTTAGCAGGACAAAATCTCGAATAAATATCGAAGATAAATCAGACGTTGTATACAAAATAAAGTGCAATGGTGACAAGTCCGACATATGCCAAAAGGTATATGTCGGCACTACTAAAACTAAACTTAAAACAAGAATTTCGTCCCACAAATCTGACCTAAAAGCCGTAAATAGGCCCATAGAACAAAAGACCGAACTTGCGGCCCACTGTACATTGACTGGACATAAGCCTGACTTTAACGACGTAAAATTGTAGCGCAAGAGAGAAATTATAGAAGAAGATACACTCTCGAAATGCTTAACATTATTGACGTACCTAATGAGAGGACAATTAATTACAAAACGGACACAGATGGAATCGCACACATACATAGAAATGTGGTGCATAAGCACAGACGCAAGCTGAAGAGTAACACAAAAATCAGTTGACAGCGATAATCAGACGGACGACATTGTTTTGTTAATGTAATTATTTTTCAAATATTGTGTTAATGGTTTGTTTATTAAATGTAATCATGTTTTGTATTTTGTCAGTGACAACCCCTGAAGATTATTGACGAAGTCAATCGAAATATTGGGATAAATAAAAATTAAACAACACATAAAAAAATGACCTCAAGCCGAAAATTAATTTTATAAATTTTAAGAATAACCTTTAAAGAGTTTAAGCGAGCTCGATTATTACTCGCCTAAAGAATTTCTTGAATAAGGTTTTTTCTACAAAAGACAATTTTCAAAGCAAACGTTTTATGATAAAGCCAATCCGTACTTGGGTTAACAAAATTCTCGTTCTCTCGATTGTGAAGTTATCACCTAAGCAATCACTTACTAGTTAGTTAAGCGAGTACCAAAAGAATACGCCTATTGTCTCTTTGGATTTTTTCCAAACAAAATATTTCCACTTTCATGCATTTGGTCCACAATTATTAAACAACAGTTAATGGATATTTTTTCCAATATATCATTTAACTTATGGTTATGGTCGAAATTAAACGCGAAACATGTGTTTAATGGCAACAATTGTGTGAGCGTGGACAAAGATGGGAAAACCGTAAATGTGTGCATCTAAAATTAAAGTAACAATTAACTGCAATTAAAATTCAACAGATTTATGGCACAAAGGCACACAGACACGCACACACACACAATCAGATCCATATATGCATGTATGTGAAGATATACAATTACAACACAACCTAAAGTGTAGATGAATTGAAATATAAAATAACAATTTCCATTTAAATGTTTTAACAATTCAAACACAAACACACCGAAAGCACTCGTGTACAAGGCGATTGTGTGTGAACACAATGAACACATACCAATAAACACACGCACACAAGTACGTGAATGTTGGCCCCATAAATACAAACATTACGTTGTAATGTTTATGGCATCAAATTTATGACTTTTTGTCCATATAAAATATACTCTATTTTTATCTTTTTCTCATTTTGCTGTGTGTGTGTGTGTGATTTTTTTAGCCAACTTCATTTTCCATTTGCCCCTACTTCCCCTACTGCCAGGCAAGGGACACTTTATGGTAACTTTTGTTTGGTTCCAAATTTTATGATGCATTCATTTTTTTTGTTCAAAACAAATACACCCACATGTGCCTGTATGAGTTTATTTTAAATTATTAATGAATTGGCCAAAGTAAAACATATTAAATATGTATGGCAAATATTTATATCAAAATGGAAATAGAAAGCAAAAAAAACATGAAAATGGCATAAAAGTCTGTAAGTGCTATGACACATCTGGACTGTAGTAGCAAATTCATTTTTATTTTTCGGTGAAATTAGTTTGAAAGCAACAAATTTTTAAACGTTTACACTTTTATGCATAACTTTGGTTTTGGCCATTAGGCGGGCGTCGGCAAAAACAATCGATGACTCACTCACTTATTATCAAAACAAAACAAAAAACATTACAACATAAACATTCAAGTGGGTTGCGTCCAAAGGCAATGGTGTGCGGACAATTTTAAGAACCAGCCATAAATTGCAGCACAGTAGAGCTACAATTAGATATCTGAAACAAATAAATTCAATCCCCCGCAAATGATGAAGAGTTCGTAGAAAAGAAGGTGTCATTCAGAAAATCACTTGATGGATTCTTTGTTTTAATGTAGGGAAGCACAATCTACTAATCTTCGGCTGTCTACATATTTAGTAGGCACATAAATACTGTAACAACATTGAACACACCCATTTCAATTGTAGAACTAAACATACCCTGTTAATGTCATATGGGTTCTGAAAGCTAACCTCAATAGAGTTAGTCTGAAACGGGATTTAAAATTGTTTCAACTTCTATCATGGAGTGGTCAGATAATGAGAACCGTATCGCTGTAATAGCGCTTTTCAAGTGTGAAATGAAAAAAACGATATTTTCAAAACGCTCCGGCTACTAGGGATTAGCCGCATGTTTGTCTGCCGATGCATAAAACTGTTTGATGAGACTGGAGATGTAAAAGACCGCCACAGGTCGGGCCGCCCACGCTAAGTTCGAACACCGCATGTCATCAAAGCCGTTAAATCAAGAATTCACAGAAATTCGCTCCGAAAACAGAAAATCATGACCCGTGAGATGAATATCACGCAAAAGTCCATGAGTCAAATCATTAAAAAAGACTTGAGACTTGCGATGTACCGTACATTTATTGACTGCAGCTTTAAAAAAATAGGATTGAAAAATGCAAACGTGTTTTGGTGAAGCACGCTGATAACTTGCAAAGAAAAATGTTGTTCACCGATGAAAAAATGTTTACCGTTCAGGAAAAATTTAACAAGCGTATGCGCGGTCATCTAAGGAAGCATCTGATTTGATCCCAAGGGTGGAAAAGGGTTCACCCAGCTTCAGTCATTGTTTGGTGGGGTGTCTCTTACGATGGGGTCACTGACCTGCATTTCTGCGAACAAGGAGTCAAAACATCGGCCAAAGTTTACGAAGAAACCGTTTTGGATGTTGTTGTGAAGCCTCTTAACAATTCCCTGTTCCAAAACCATCCATGGACATTCCAGCAGGATTATGCGCCGGCCCATAAGGCTAAAACGTCCCAGGCCTGGCTTCGAAACAATTTGCGTTCATTTCCTCTGAAGAATGACCCTCAGGCAGTCCAGATTTGAACCCATTAGATTACAAATTGTAGACGGCTGTAGAGGACAAGGTTTATCAGAAAAGATACCCTTGCATTGGATCTCTTAAGACTGCTTTGGTTCGAGCTGTGTCCAATTTTCCAATGGACGAGGTTCGTGCAGCTATTGACGATTGGCTAGTGCGACTTAAGGCATGTGTAAAGGCAAAAGGCGGACATTTCGAATAAGTAGATTCTTTTTGGAATATATTTTTTTAATATATTTATTGATATATATTAAATAAATATATTAAAAAATATTTGGTCCAAAAACATTCAGTACTTTTTATTTTACAGCATAAAACGTGTGTTACAGTATTTATGTCCCTACTAAGCACATCAGCTGTAACAAATTTAGCCGAGATGGTGTCTAACAAGCAGGGACAAAATATGGTAACTTTATGGTCAAAGCAGCAATAATATGTTCTCTTGTTTGTCACATCATAGCATTGTTTTTTTTGGATATAATAATAACAATAGTATGATTGCGACATTATTAATAATGTTTAAAAATAACAAAAGTATTAATGCCAAATTTAAAAATGAAAATATGTTTGCAGGAACAGTTGGAATATGGTTGGAGCGACAAAAGTATTGTGGTTTGGGTTTTGTGTTAACATAAAATAACATTAAATAAAATGATGAAGGCAATCATACTTTATGATTGTAATTTTTATAAACTTAAATATAGTGTTTGGAACAATCTTATAGTTACGAATTTTATGCAATACAAGTATTTTTTATCTGTAAATTTTAGGGTTACACACAAACTGCTTTGGATTCGTAAAGGGTGGATTTTCGGACGTACGGTTTTCAAGAAGAAATAAAACGCGTATAATTTAATTTTATGGCGAAGAGTTAAGCTTTAATATAAAGATACGGGTTGGCCATAATGTTTGAAAAATGATCTTGGGCAAGTGACCGCCACGCCACTGCTGGCTTGAATAAAATCCAGCCGAGAGGCCCAATTTTCGAGCACTTTTTGCATCATTTAGGGCCGTATTACAGCAATAACACACCGAATATTCTCTTCCGATGCGTCAATCGTGTCGGGCTTATTTGCGTAGACAAGCGACTTTACATAACCCCACAAAAAATAGTACAGCGGTGTTAAATCGCACAATCTCGGAGGACACGCCACAGGCCCATGGCGCGAGATCAAAAATACCAACTAGGTGTGACCAGATTGAAAACCTCATGTTTAAAAAAGCACCCTATGTAATGTTAACCAAATCAAATATTCAGCACTACATAAAACCGACTATACTTGTACGTATTCTATAATGAATTATAATCTTGTTATCGCGTCTGATAACTTTGCGCCTTGTAACTTTTCGGACATCGGGAACTCTTCTTCTGTGCTCCTTTACCAACTGAATTAATTTCTGCTTTAAATGCTGTGATAAAATTGTTTTCAGAAAAGTAAAGAAACTAAGTAATGGATTATCACAGCAAGTGAAGTGAAAACCTATTACCAACAACTATCTTCTACTTCCGACACGGGGTCAAAATAAAAATTCTAACGATATATTCACATAATATTTTATAAAATATCTTTGGGATTGTTGAACAACCTCTAACTGTTGTTCAAGTGAAATTAAGTTTTGCAGGTGGCACAAAATAAGCTTCTACTCGTATGTTAAAACGTGCGACAATAATACTTTTTCCCATTATGTCGTGAACAGCCTTACTATAAAGTATATGATATAACGACATACACCGATGTGGTCCAATTATAAAATGGTTCGTCCTTGGTCGAAACTTTAGGAATGCTCCATGTTTCACCGAAATCGGTTTGTAATTGCTATATTTACTTTAATTGCAATTATCAACGGACGACTGCACGGCCACCCAGTCTACGATCAATGGAATCAGATAGTGATTCTGAATATATCAGCATACTTAACATGTGATATCTCCTTTTCTTTTACAAACATTAGCACTAAGTCAAAACACCCCGTATCACAATGTAGAGTACTCGTAGCATTTAAAAAATTGTTATCTCCATGTCACCTACCCAGTCTAATACACATACATATGTATGCATTAAAATCATAATATCTTTTACCATGTCAATTACAGCAATTTAAATAGTGTTCTAACTTACTAATGGATATTTAAAAGGCTCATTTAATAGGTAATTGGATATTTTGATAGCGCACGACTCAACCCACTGAGAAGCTGTACAGCCGTATGAACTTCAAATACTCCAAATAGTTAATACTCGTACTTTTGACAAATAAGAGTCTCAAAGTAGGACAATCAAATAAGCAAAAATAGAAGCTTTAAATACGAGTACAAATTCAAATTCAAAATACAAATTGAAAAGTATACACCACTCACTTTTAACCCTACATTTAAATTACTTTTATACGGTGATGGCATTGAAGGTAAGTCGTATTTGAGTTCACTTTTACGTAAACAAGCCTCACAGTCTTGAAGCCCTTAAAGATAATATTTGACGTTAATGCGAGAACCTGGCTCCCGAAGTTCTGGCGTGAGTGATGCAAAATTCCATAAAACGAGACCGTATAGTCATCAACTCTGGCAGTACCACTTGGCTATTATCATTTTCTCAACTTGATATAAAAAAATTCCAATGTAATAAATAAACAAATTTCACAAGCAGAACAAAAGTTTTTCATTAAAAAAAACAATTACAGCAAATGAAAATTGAATGGTAACTTTTGCCCCACCTTGTATAAACTATACTCGTATAGGGTCTCAGATAAATATTTGTGGTAATGCAAGCGGAATGAATAATTTATTATAACTTCCACTCTTTGTGGAAGGTATTAAAGAGCAATATCTTATGAACTATTAGCGATATGAGGTTGATATCTAGAATATATGATGTTGGCATATACACACATCCTAGACGATAAGTGGGCGGTCCCATAGCCACTTTAATAAATGGTATCTATGGCAAATAGAACAGAATAAGATCAAAAACAAGTAAATTATTATAAACTTTGTAACGGTAAAATTGGACAAGAGGGCGTGGTAGCGTCTTGATTACCCTAAACGTAAAAAATATATTCCATGAACTAATAGATATATGACATTAATATTTGAAACAAATGATGCTGGCATGGATGAAAACACTTCCAGAAGGGAAAGTTAACGGTGCCATGCCCCCTTTAAAAAATTGCATTTATGTTTAAAGAAATAGATGGTCGATAAATTTCTACCAGCGTAAAATCAATGATTGCAATGTTATAACTGATTATATTGTGTTAATATTTGACAACACGACGTGGCACAACCCTGAACACTGCAGAGCTATATTTCGTGAACTAATACAGATATTACGTTGAAGTTTTTATATGTGGTTTCAGCGATATTATTTAAAAGAAACACTCACTTGTAGAAAAAACCTTGTTAAAAATGTTAAACTGTTCAAGCACACAGAGAAAACATTAGTTGGAAATTGGTTAGAACTACAACGATTCGGTTGCAAGAGAGGAATTTCAATTGCCAAAAAGGAATTTCGGTTCAGAAGAGGAATTTCGGTTGCACTCACCAATTGATAATAAGCTTTATGGATATTCGGATGGAAACACCACAATTGGTGCTTGTGACAACCAATAGTTACAAACATTTTGTTGTTGTAACCCAATATTAAGGATGACCATAACTAAAAACAGGCTGTTTAATGGAACTATTTTGAAATATAAAAGTCGTGTCATACTGTCACGCTATTTTTGTTTAGTATTTTTTGGCATTTCATCATGGAAAGACTTTCACGCCTGTACAAAGTTTACAAATCGTTCAACTTTATTACGAAAATTCACGTTCTGTGAGGAATGTGTTTCGTGAACTTGGTTCAGCTTATGGTCAACATAATCGGTCTACTGAGCGTACTATTCACAATACCATCACCCATCATGAGACCCAGCATTCATTATTGGATAATATTCGACCGAATAGACCACGTCCAGCAGGCAGTGAACAAATGTAGCGGCCGTAGAGTGTACACCAAAACCGTGAAGAGTCGATTCGGCGAAGTTCGCAGTAACTCGGACTGGCGTATGGAACGACTTGGCGCATTTTACGTCTAGATCCTTAATTGAAAGCGTACAAAATACAGATTGTGCAAGAACTGAGGCCGCCCGACGTTCCTAAGCGACATCGTTTCGCTCTATGGGCTTTTGAAAAGTTCCAAGAAAATCCAACGTTTTCGAACCAAATTTTGTTCAGCGATGAGGCCCATTACTGGCTCAATGGGTATGTAAACAAGCAAAATTGCCGCAGATGGAACGAAGAGCAACCAGTAAAGATTTAAGAGCTGCCACTTCATCCAGAAAAAACAATGGTTTGGTGTGGTTTGTAAGCCGGTGGAATCATCGGTCCATATTTCTTTAAAAATGATGCCGGTGAGAACCTAACCGTCAATGGCGACCATTATCGTGCCATGATAACCGACCATTTGGTACCTGAAATTGAAGCTCGTGATCTCGGCGTTATTTAGTTTCAACAAAACGGCGCCACTTCCCACACATCGCATCCGTCAATGGATTTATTGAGAGAACATTTCGGTGAGCAGATAATTTTACGTTTTGGGCCAGTCGATTGGCCACCAAGATCGTGTGATATCACACCGTAAGACTTTTTCCTGTGGGGATATGTAAAGTCTAATGTTATGCGGACAAACCCCCTTCGGTTCAGACCAGTCGAAATGCCCGAACGAGTCATCGAAAATTGGACTCAACGGATGGACCATCTGAGACGTAGCCGCGGCCAACATTTGATAGACATAATCTTCAAAAAATAAATGCCAAATAATGTTCTTTCAAATGTTAATAAACATTCCCCATTCAATTTGAAGATTTCTGTGTTTTTTTTTTCTTTAAAGAAGTAGGGAACCTCGAAATGGATCACTCGTTACTTCAATTGTATAATTATACTTATGCAGTTGTTTGCCTCTGACTAAAATTTTAATTTCATTGAACAAGTGTGATATTTGGATTGTTAGATCTAAAAATTAGATCTTCTAAAGGTTCAGATACATGGTATGTTGTACGGACACTAAAGTTCCAATAACTTAAAATTACAGAGCACCAACTAACATTCGGTTGTTCTGATGGAATACTCGCGGTGCATGTAAACTTAATCATTCGGTTGACAAAAAAAACGGTTGTGACAACGAATCTGTTCTCTGTGTGTGGCGAAACCAGTCAGAGATTGGCAATGTGTTGCGAATTTTGGATCAGTGGCATTATTGGCATCTTTTTTGTAAAAAATGCAGCTGGTGACGCCTTTTCGATAGACGAAGACCGCTTCTGACGAAAGATAAACCATAACCCAAGGCTGATGCACCATGAAACAAAGGTCACGCTAGAATCAATCTTTTGCGCGCCATGGTCGGTAATAATGTTGTTAGCCGTTTCGTTACATTTGTTGTAGAGTTCCGGTAAGGGCCGATGTTACGTGTATAATCTATTGGCGATTCTGGTCCTTCAGACGAATAGAGAGCTAACCATTGGTGTTATTGAAACAGAAACCGTCGACAAGGTCTTTTAATATTATGCTGACTTAATGTGTTACTACGAAGCCAGTAGTCGAGAGGGCCACATAGTTTAAATTGTGCTCCATATATAATGGAAAAAATTAGACATTAATATAACAAAAATTATATATTTTTCATAAATTTTAAATTTTTAAAAATTAACTGGAATTGGGACCTCTCTTCCATGCTATTTTTTATTGCACGAATTGCCCCTTACAGCCATACAAAATATTTTACAATTTTAAAATGTGTTCCCAACACACCATTTACAATTCCAAAAGTTGCTAACTAATTAGGTCGACCTTTGACAAGGTACTCACGAGTGTGGAATCCATGCGAGTAAATCACTCAGGTAACCTCCTTTACCAAGCGCTGTTAAGCAATTTTCCATCGTTTTGCAAAGTCGAATATACTCCATTGGACTGATCCACAAGCAGCAGTATTTAATATGAATTTGATTATACCTTCACTAACGTGCTGCCACCAAATTCAAGTATGATGATGAGAGTTTGTGAGGTGTTCGGCAAAAGAAAACTTGGAAGGTGGGTACGGGCACAAGTCGGAGTTGAAGCGCACCTTATTTTTCGAAGTGGAATCGATATGAAGTACAAATATTTGCATACAAATGCATGCAGACTTCATGCACATTTCGCATTTAAGTTACATATCAATAAAGGGTAATATTTTTTGGTGGAGTGGTGGAAATAGAAAATTGACATGAATGTGTGTAGCTTCGATTTCGAGAACATAAAAAGCCGATATATAAATAAGAGTCTCATTCAATATTTAATATCTCCAAATGTGGGCCGTAATGGTGTGACGAAAGTGTGCAAGACTATCACCCCAGTAAGGCTAGGTTCAAATAAGTGTTAGAAAGTCTACAGCAGCGGCAAATGGCACTGTACATGATTACCCAATTTTTTTATCCTCTATTGGTTACATTCCGATTGGAAAACATGTTTCCAACCACGAACACTATTGCAGCTACAACCGATTTTCTGAAGGGCGCATTTCCAGGTCGCTTAATCTTTTCTTTTGGTAATTTACACTAGCCAACCAGGTCACCCTTTTAAACAGTTCCAGACTTCTTTTTATGAGGTTTTTGAAGTCGTGGATTTACTTTAACTAGCCTCAAATTCGTGAAGTACTTAAGGAGAATATTCGCCTAAATAATATTTCAGCAGCGGGTTTCTATCTCGTAAAAGCCGGCGACGTTACGTGTTAGAGATAGATTTTCAAGGCTTGTAAAGAATCATCTATAATATGCATTAGCTGCTCGGAGCTGGCGTTAAACGATAGGTCCCAGTTAGTAAGTTTCTTAATCGGATGTTGTCGGAATAAAGTTTAAGTATCTTCAGATATAAGTGTGAGACTGTATAGCAACTATTGATATTCAAGGAGGAAAAAAAATACTGAGACTACAGCTAGGATCAAAAATAGCTAGGAAAGGTTAAATGATTATCAATTTGTGTAATTCAAAGAATGATATAGAGTTGAACGACTTTTGATTTTAACAGGAAGATACTACAATAGACTTGTTCAATTGGAGGGAATATAATTTTCATACAGTGACGACCCGTACTTCCCACTGGATCGACTTATTTTGATTTTTTTCTTGTTTGGCTTCATTATATTGCCGGTCTATTCCAATAAGTCATAAATAACCGACAGTCTCAGAGACATTATAATCCTTCTCAATCTTATGAATTCAGACTGATCTATGTGTTGGATGAATGTATGCCACCTAGCGATGATGCAATCGTGGTTTGAGGCATGTTATATTTCAGCATCGATTTTACTGATAGGCATTTCAAACAACACAACATTTCGTCGACATTTATTTTGTCTTTAGATTTGGCAAAACAAGTTCAAAAAGCAAATAGTAGGAATAGGATTGCCTATATGGTACCCTACACTACTGTGGTGTAGATAAGATTCATCACACTGTACGGAATTTAACCGTGATTGAATTTAAAACACCGTTTATAAAGCCTCAAATGTGTGGGAACATTTTCAATGAGGACTGTATACAATCGGACCCTTCCAGCCGTTGTCGCACATCGCGCTCTATTATAAATTTCAGCAAAATCGCCTTGTAGCGCTATAGCCATAAATCAAAAAGCTTTTGTCCTATATGGTCCAAATCACAATGGTTTGTTACACCGCTTAAAACTTGAAAACGACTGGGACAAACTGGATACTTCCTTCTACGGGTTTGTTTTTAATTGCTACGCGAAAGTTTAGGAAAAAAGAGAAGTCAAAATTTTGAACTGTGGGCGTAGGAGGCGAGACAAAACTATTTTGTGAGCTAGGAGGCTGACAATTGGTACACAATTTTAGGGTACAATGGGGATTGTCTGTAGATGGTTTGTGTGTGGTTTGCATGAAATCGGCCCATGGGCGTGGTACCTCCCATACAAATCAAAAATTAAAAATCCATTATTTCTGTTCCTTCTGGTATGTCGGTTCAGCACCTAAAATTTATCATTCTTCTAAATATCAATCTACCACGAGTTTCCAACGAAACCAGTCTTTCTGTGAAAATAAAATTTGAAGGCAATACAACGTTTGTCGGGTCAACTAGTATTTTATATAACAATTTATTATAAATCTGAGCAAGGTTGGATTTAATTATGTATTCCTGAGCGGTAGGACCTAAAATCAGTATGGACTTTATACTTATAGTAGGCGATATACAAAAAATATAGACCGATATGATCTAATATGTCCAGTTTAGCTTTGAAATTTTAACACATCGGTCCTTATTTCTCAATAAGCCCCCATGTTAATGTTTTCATACACCTTACAAACGCCCCTCCCGATTTGTCGCTCAGGAAGTAACAAATTATATCCGACATTAGACCTTTTGTATTGAAGCTAGACTTTTTTAAATGTACTATACTAATATTTAATAAAGTCCCTGTACAAATGACCTTTCCGAGCCGAAGTCCTGTTCGTATTCAAACTATAGACAGAGGCTCGAAATCTTCTGAATAACTGAATGGCAAAAGCCATTTTTTATTTTACAATCCGGAAACCCCATAAAGTATATATATTCTAAATCGTTCCACAATTCTTAGATGATCTAGCCACGTCCGTCTGTAAAAAGCAACCTACAGATCTCATAGTATTAAAAATAGTGGACTAAAATTTTGCTGAAAAACTTGTTAATGAACTGTAACGTATTTAAAATGGGCCAGTTCGGTTAAATGGTAAAATAAAATTGCCCCACACAAGGACTGAGTCATTCGCTGGAAAAACCCAATCAACTGCAATCCGATGGTACCGAAGTGCTTACATTAAGTTATTTTAGCCTGGTGATACTTCAAATGGGCATGACGATGTGATTGGTCAAGGAGGCGTGGCACAGGCCACACAACCCTGATTTTTGAAATATCGTATCTCACCGTTTCTCTACGATGATGTTTGGTACATAATATATTGGCATGGGTTGAAACACATCCTTGGAGAAAAGTGGGCAGTGCTAAGCCCCTTTAAAATAAAAACCTTGTTAATGAACTATTACCTATACAAAATAGGCCAGTTCGGTCAAGTGGTAAAAAAATGCCCCACACAAGGACCGAGTCATTTGTTGGAAAAATCCCAATTAACTGCAATCCGATGGTACCGAAGTGCTTACATTAAGTTACGTTCAGCCTGGTGATGCTTTAAATGGGCATGACGATGTGATTGGTCAAGGAGGCGTGACACAGGCCACACAACCCTGATTTTTGAAATATCGTATCTCACCGTTTCTCTACGATGATGTTTGGTACATAATATATTGGCATGGGTTGAAACACATCCTTGGAGAAAAGTGGGCAGTGCTAAGCCCCTTTAAAATGAAAAACTTGTTAATGAACTATTACCTATACAAAATAGGCCAGTTCGGTCAAGTGGTAAAAAAATGCCCCACACAAGGACCGAGTCATTTGTTGGAAAAATCCCAATTAACTGCAATCCGATGGTACCGAAGTGCTTACATTAAGTTACGTTCAGCCTGGTGATGCTTTAAATGGGCATGACGATGTGATTGGTCAAGGAGGCGTGACACAGGCCACACAACCCTGATTTTTGAAATATCATATCTCACCGTTTCTCTACGATGATGTTTGGTACAAAATATATTGGCATGGGTTGAAACACAGCCTTGAAGAAAAGTGGGCAGTGCTAAGCCCCTTTAAAATCGCATTTATGGTCATGCAATAGACCGATCGTTACCACATTTTAACAGAATAAAAATTAACACTAAAATATTATTCTAGACCGTGTCATGCTAAAATTGGACAAGGGGGCGAGGCACCGGCCACTCAACCCTGACCACAGAAAGAGCATATCTCATTAACTATTATAAAAATGACGATGATATTGTACATATGATATTGACATAAATCGAAACACAACCTACCATAAAAGTAGGAGGTACCACGCTCCTTTTAAAACTTTTATTAATGGTCAAAGTAATGGACGGATCGCTATAAAATTTTAACAAAATGAAATCTATGTATATTATGTTATTATAGACTATGTTGTTTAAAAAATTGGACGAAATGGTACCGCCCAAACGACCCAGAAATTTGAAGCACGGTATCTCTTTAACTAATAACGATATGTTGATATGTTGGTATATATGATGTTGGTAATTAAAGTTACACAACCTGATAAAAAAGAGGCTGGAGTCAATAACGAAAATTCATATTTAACAAAAACAAATGATGGAAGACATTAAAGCTTTGGCCTAGCGAACTTAATTGAAGAGTGGATGGCATATTAAATCTTTTATTCCGTTTGAAATTGATCCACCGAAGAGTGGATGGTATATTAAATCTTTTGTTCCGTTTGAAACACTACGAAGTATTGATCGGAGCCCCTACGAGTATAAGGTTAACATATTATTGGTCGTCGTAAGATCCAGTGACGATCTAGTCATGTCCGTCCGAGTGTCTGTTAAACGCACAATAGTGGTCAAACAAGTCTATCTTTGATCCTAGAAATTTTCACGATTGCTAATGGTAATAACCCGTTTGGGATTGCAAAAGGACGAATTCGGCAATGGGGGAACAATGGTAGAAATGGGTACTGTTAGTTGGGACACACTTAATACGACAAAAATAAGCATAGTTGCAGGCCATCTTCTACCATGTGGCCCAAAAAACTACCCTCATGGTCAAAACGGGCGATCAATCGCCTGTGTAAAGAAATTAAAACAAATTTTGCTACAAAACTAATTATAGACTAATTTTGAAGTTGAGATTACTTACGGCTAGCCCATGCGTCCACAATATATTACTTTCCAGTGTGATTGTTAGTTATGACTTTCGCCCTAATTTAGTGTTAAACCTTGACTACTTTTAGATGGCGGTAAGAATCTATGTAGGCGCGTCATATCGCACTAATATCTGGCATTTAAGACTTCTGACAGTCTACTAAATTAGCGATCTACCAACAGAATACTAATGTATACGTTTCACTTTAGATATGATTAATTGGCTCAGAGACAATATGGCATAATAAGTTCGATGAGACTATCTTAAAGTCCAGCAGTAGAAAGTCCTAATTCCCATGTACGGTTTTTTCGTGGATGCTGTATTATAGTTGACTCAATAAAATCGTTAGTTCAATTTTTTTCTGTTCTATCACCCCACTACAAAGTTACCCTATTCTTGGAAAATATGACAATCTAAAACCCAGCCACAAACTTCTCACATTTTGTCTAATTTTATATGCATTGGCATTTAAATCATACGTTACGGTGCTCTGGCGTTTGTTTTCTTTTCTTGTTGAAAGCAAAAAGGCAAATGCGAAAAAAATCAAGAAAAGTAACAGCACAATGCAGACGAAATGAACAAACAAGTGAACAAATTATGTTAAGCCATGCCGAAGCATATATACCCTCCATCATGGATATAGTAGGTCTTATATGAAAAAAAATTGTTAAAGAGGCGTGGCACTGGTATTTTTGCCATCAATGTGTGTTTATTTTCAATTTAACATCATAAATACCAATTTCTATTGTCATAGCGGTATTAGTTCACGAAATTAGCCTTTCAAATATCCGAGATGTATGGGTGGGGCCACGCCCTTTTGCTCAATTTTAACACAATTTAATCAATTATAATATAATAAACATTGATTTCGCTCTATAGTTAACGAAATATTTCAGGGTTATATGGGCGGAGCCATGTCCTTTTTCCAATTTTAACACAATTATTATTGACTAAGCTGTATTAAAATGCGAATCATTGATTTCGCTCTATACAAAATTTATAACAATCGCTCCATTACTTTATCCATAACTGCGATTTTTGAAAAGTGATCGCCCACTTTTCCTCCAGGATGTGTTTCGATCTATGTCATCCTCATATGTTCTCAATGTCATTGTTATATCTTTATTATTTCATGGGATATACTCTTTTATATTTCGCGATTTAGCCATAGCATCGTCTATAATACTTTCTCAGTATTCGGTTTCATTCTGTTGAAACTGTATAACGTTCGTCCATTCTTAGGCCTTAACTGTGATTTTCAAAGGGGCATGAAACCGCCAAATTTTTCTCCAGGAAGATGCTAACATCATATGTTCTAAATATAAGGTGATACATTTAGAGGTATTTTTTCAGAACAAAAAAATACAAAAAATCAAGTGTGCAATCCTTATTGGTAATTTGATAGGACATTTGATGGCATTCGTTTTTTGAATATAATTTCCTTCAAATGTTGGCCGCAACTACGCCTCAGGGTTTCCATTCTGAAGGATAACTCGTTCGAGCATTTCGAGCGTTATGGCTTTAATGACACGCGTATTGTTGGCTTCCAAAACCTACTTCGTAGCTGGTTTGCCAGCATAGACTTTGAACTTTACTTAACCCCAAAGAAAAATGTTTAAAGGTGTGGTATCACTCGATCTAGGCGGCCAACTCACCTGTCCAAAACGTTAAGTTAGCTGCTTTTCGAAATGACCTCTCAATAGATCCATTGTTTGAGCAGCTGTATGGCAAGTGGCACCGTCCTGTTGAAACCAAGTGTCGTCAAGATTACGGGCTTCAATTTCTGGTAGCATAAAAATTGATACCATTGAGCGATAGCGAGCACCATTCACGGTTACGTTCCGGCCATCATCATTTTTGAAAAAAACATGCATCGATGATTCCACCAGCTTATACGAGGGCGACCGTAAAACTAACTGGCCTGGCACATTTTCTGTTTTACTAACAACTTTTTTTTTTTTTTTTAAAAAGCAATCTCTTATAAGCCATCTGTCAAAATTTCCGAAATATTTAATGATTATTTTCTTTGTTACAGGTGATTGAAGTAAACAAGTTTTACAATTTTTGAAAAATGGAAAATAAAGAGTTTCGTGCGGTAATTAAACACTTTTTTATAAAAGGTTATACGCCACAATTAATCAAAGATGATTTGGATTCTGTTCATGGTGATAATGTACCATCATACTCCACCGTGACATCCTGGGTTCAACAATTTAAAATAGGTCGTTCAAGTACGGAAGATGAACAACGTTCTGGAAGACCGAAAACTGCTACTACTATTGAAAACATTAGAAAAATATTTAATGAAGTGACTAAAGATAGACGAATAAAGCTCAGAGAAAGAACTTGCTGATATTGTTAAAATACACGAAAAACAAGTTTGGAGTACTTTACATGATGAACTCCACATGAAAAAGCTATCCGCAAGAACGCTGCCGCGTTTGTTGACTTTGCCCCAAAAAATCGTCCGTTGGACCAATTCCGAGGAGCTTTTAGCGACGTAGTCCAATAGAGTTCTTGCGCCGATTCATAACTGCTGATGAAACATGGATCCATCACTACATCCCAGAATGAAAAGAACAGTCAAACAATGGATAGAAGCTGGTAAAAGTGTTCCCAAGAAGGCGAAAACTGTTAAGTCAGCAGGAAAAGTAATGGCCACAGTATTTTGGGATGCAAGGGGTATAATATTTATTGATTATCTTGAGAAAGGAAAAACTATAAATAGTGAATATTATTGTGCATTATTGGATCGGTTGAGTGAAGAAATCAATTTAAAACGACCGCATTTAGAAAAAAAAGTTATTTTTCATCAAGATAATGCTCCTTCACACACTGCATTTTTAACTCAACAAAAACTGGCCGAATTACGATTTGAAATTGCTCCGCATCCACCATATAGTTCAGATTTAGCTCCTTCTGATTATTTCTTGTTTCCAAATTTAAAAAAATTCTCGGTCACAAAAAATGTTCTTCCAAAAGCGAGGTTATTGCTGAAACCGATGCATATTTTTAAGGTCTTGAAAAATCTTATTTTTCTGATGGAATTAAAAAACTTGAAAAACGTTTGATGAAGTGTATTGAGTTGGAAGGAGATTATGTTGAAAAATAAATAATAATAATTCCAAAAAAACGGTTCTTTTTATGTTAGGCCAGTTACTTTTGCGGTCGCCCTCGTAAACAGCACAAAACCTTGTTTTTTTCTGGGTATAATAGCACCTCTTGAACCTCTTCTTTGTGCTCTTCAGCCCAAATACGGCAATATAGACTTTGCCGTTGAACCAGAAATAGGCCTCATCACAGAACAAAATTTTGGTCAAAAATAGCGGATCTACCCGTTTCTCACCGAACGCTGATTTCCATAAGACAGTTGCCAACATTGAAAGGAAATTGTTTTCAAAAAATAAATGCCATAAAATGTCTTTTCCAATTACCAATAAAGATTCCACACTTGATTTGAATTTTTATATTTTTTGTTTGTCTCTAGATGGATCACCCTATATTATCGTCATGTCTTTATTACTTCATAAGATATTGTCTTCTTAAGATCAGGATTGTGTGGGCGGTGCCACGCCCCTTTTCCAATTACACTTTAACATGCCCTTGAATAATTGCCTACTCATTGGTTTTATAAGATAAAATGGTGTAACTTTCGGTCCATTACTTTCGCCGTTAGTATGATTTTTTAAAGGGGCCCGCCCACTTTTCCTCCGGTATGTGTTTCAATGCAAGTCAGCATAATATGTTTTATATATCTGTCTCATTTTTTCTAAAGTTTATGAGATATTGCACTTTAAAGTTTTAGGTTATTAATTTTTCCACAGGTTGAGCCAAACCTTGTGAGGGGAAAATTTGTACCTCTTGACCGATCTGGCCAATACTAAACGTTTCACTCCATTAGCATATGTTTCTGCCAAATTTCAGCCACCTAGCTTTAATAACGCGAACTGTAGTTTGCTTTTCACAGACAGACAGTCGGACATGCAAGATCATCCCAGAATTATATGGCTATTCAGAATTTATATACTTTATGGGTTCTCCCTCCACTATTTCGATGTGTTGCAAACGCAATGACAAAGTGCATATATGCTCAATCCTATGATGGAGGGTATAAAAACAACAGATGAAGGCAAATGCCTTTAAGCCGTCGAAGTCATAGTAAGCCACGACCAAATGAAAGTGAAATTAAAGAAAACTCGGCACAAAGAAAAACGCCACAACAAAACGGCACCAGTAACCGGCAGCAGAAACTTGAACGCCAAAGTTGAGGCTTATGATTTAAATTACCGACAATGCTGATGATGACGTTGAGAGCGATGAAGCGCAGAGGAAGCCGCAGAACGACGTCGAAATGCCGGCTATGCTGTTACAGTTGCGCATGGCTCATGAGGTCTGAACACGGTGCTGTGCATGTTTAGAAAAAAACAAACTCCGCAACACCATCGAGACAAGCACCGATGAATTGAAATGTTGGTTAGTCACTCATGCAGACATTCAGTCGTTCATTCCGACACATGTATGTAAGTACGTACATTCAGACGTTCCGTCACGTCAGTCCTGGCGGTCATGTAATCATATCACATTTACTTCTCTGTAATTTGTGCACTGTGTATGCCAATTGGGTGAACAAGAAAACCGGACTCTGGCCAAGCCGAGCCGCACAAACGAAAGAAAGGTGATGAAATATGATCAAATTGTCTTTAGGCACTTCCTTCCATTAAGCAGACACATTTTTCTTCGACGAGGCCTAAAGTCAGCAACAATTGTTGTCGCTCTTTGAAATGACATTTAGAGCTGACAAGTTGGCATGTTTCGTGTTGCCCACTGTGCCTTGTGACTTACAATGTTTTATAATTTTCTATCGTATTAAAGTTTTTCAATTGTATTAAAGTTTCCATTGGCGGTGGCTTTATCTTTTGATTGGTATGAAATATAATAATTATTATTTTATTTTAATTTCATAGTAAACATTTAAGATTAAAACAACACAAAAAAAAGCAATGCAAGAAAATTTTGTACAAACAAAACACTTTTGGGTAGCTGGAAAATTGTTTTTCAATTACAGATTTTTATCCATAGATTTGTTTTCTGTAATATATTTGTTCACATGTAGCTCAGCAGGGTTTGATAGAAATTAGAGTTATGAATTTCCCGGTTATTTATTTTTTATGTTTTTTTCTTAATTATTTATTTGCATTCATTAAAATTGTTTATTACAAGCATAAATCATATGAGGTGTTGGCTAATGCGTAAAAAATGAATTATGGCAAAACGGCACAAGCAGATTTAAGTTCAATTAACTATTTGAATTTTAACAAACTCAGTAAAACCTCATCGGAAGAGACCGACTACATGATACCCTCACTTTCAAATGCAAGTAACATCTGTGGCTTGTTGGTTTCCCTCTATATAGAAAAACTATATATTGTTCGTTTAAAGCAATACTGTCGCAATTTCCAAAGACACCAACCAAATTTCATAAATATCTAATGAAATATTCTGCTTTTTAGTCTGTTAGGCCCAAAACCGTAGTGACTGAGTGTAAGTTTGCAATATAAACCAAAATAGTTCAAACCAAATTTAGTTTAAATCTGATCAAAATTGCGACTGTTAGTTATATAAGGGCTATATTAAGCTTTAAACCGATCTGCTCTATATTCTGGAATGATTTTAGGGTTTTATCGGGTTGTACATTCATATGGGGGCTATATCGAGCTTTGAACCGATATGCTCTATAATCTGGAATGATTTTCCTATAAGCAAAATAATGCCACAATTCTTATTTTGTTGAATATGATCAAATTTGCCGCTGTTAGTTCGGTTAGACCCCAAATCGAGAGAAACATTTGTATGGGAGCTGTACCAATATTTATACAGATCTAGTCGATTTTTATGAATGTATTTGTAAAATAATGACAAAAACCAATTTCGTTAAAATCTGACAAAATTTTAATACTCCCATAAATTTTAGCATTCTCGAATTTTGTTCGAATTCTAGATCTGCAGAATCACAAATCGAAAGGGTCCTTTGCGTAGAGGCAATATATAAACATGGATTGGTATTTTCCAATTTCAGTAAACTTGATTATAAGCCCGCCGTGCCGGTTAGCTTGTACGACAACAACAAGTAAACTCAGGTTCAAGTCCAGGTAAGAACACTTAAAACAAGTAAAAATATAGTCCAATTAAAGGACCGATGAATGGTATATTAACCTTTTTGGGCTCCTTCGGCCTATGTGTCCGACCCTAATTTCAGCCAAAAATTTAAAGTGGAACTTTATTTAAATTCTAGCAAAATTAGCCTTCTTTTGATTGCCCACAGAGAGAAAATATATGTTTGTATCTAAACATGTAAATGTTTGGAACACGCTTCAAACATATTTATGTTTATGCTGCAAAGTTATTTATATTTGAATTTCCGAAGAAAGGGTTACACAAACATATTATATGTTTGGGACAACATTGTAGCATATTGAAAAATCACATGTCAGTGAAATAACATCAATTTTGTATTAAAAAAATGTTAGAACATTTTTGTATAAGTTGCTAGTTATCTAGCACTTAGTGTTGTCCGGCGCCGTCTGACATTTTCATTGGAAAGTTTGACATTTTTTAGCCTAAACGTACTTAGAACGTTTTGACGTAGACCATCATTTGTGTTGTTTACAATGACTTGAAAAAATCAATTTGGCAAAAAATGGATTTAACTCGTGAACATTTTGGTGCGATCATTTTTCACAACTTTCAACTAGGATTATCACTACAAGAGTGCATCGAAGAACTTAAATCTTTGTATGGCGATGAAGCACCATCCTAAAGCACTGTGAAAAACTGGTTTAGTGAATTCAATCGTGGCCGACGCTCGCTCAAAGACGAAGGTCGCGAAGGTCGTCCAAATACACCAGAGAACATTGACATCGTCATCACACATTCGATATTGCATGGACACCTGGCCGTAAAAAAGGTTTGCTCTCGTTGGATTCCGCACACTTTGGCAATCGTTCAAAAAATGGCTCGTGCCGATTGGTGCAAAGAAAATTTGAAAAAATACGATCGAGGTGCTTCAAAAGACGTCTGTAAGATCGTCACAGGTGATGAATCATGGATCGGCGGGGTCTTCGAAGACGAGCCAAATCCAACGAAAGTTGTTCGTGGAAGAAGCACTTCGAAGCAAATGGTCGCCTGTTTCTTCGGCAGAACTGGTCATGTAGCGACTGTTCCGCTTGAGCAACGTAGGAGGTCAATTCAGAGTGTTACACCACAATTTGTTTGCCCGTAGTCTTCGGAGAAATTCGAAAAACGAACAAGAGAAGACGAGTCATTTTGCTCCATGACAATGCGAGTCCTAAGACATCGGCTCATCCCAGCGCCTTTTTGACCGGCCAAAACTTTGATGGGTCATCCGCCGTACAGCCCTGACTTGGCACCCACTGACTTTTTTTTATTCCCGCACATCAAGAAAAAAATGCCTGGTCAATTATTTTCGTCGTCAAAAGATGCTGTTGTAGCGTTCAAAAATCATTTTTTGGAGGTGTCTTAAACGAAGTAGAAAAAGTGCATCGAGAATTGGTTTGAGCACATTCAAAAGTGTAAAAATCAACCTGGAGAATACTTTAAAAAACAATTAAACCATTTTTGATGATAAATATTCTCATTTTCATTATTAGGCCAAAAATATATATAGCAGCCCTACTTCTTGTTCATTCTCAATGCGTTCTGCTTAATGTTCTAAAATTTTTTAACACAGAACTTTTGTTATTCCCCAAACATAACATGTTCCAATATGCTAGACTAGAGACCCGAGCCGAGGCGACATTATTTCAACGAACTTAGAACCAGGCACGATGCATGAAAGCTTTGCTTTTGACTGGCGCAGCCACCCAATACAATTTTTCTTGGCTTAAAAGGTTACATTACATCTTACCTATACAAAATAACCTAAACGAAACCCAGAGGTCTACCGTTTCAAAGCTATAACTAGTTGACTTAAATGCATTTTTTTGGAAATAACTGTTATTGTTAATGTCCTGTCACTCTCTCTTTCTCTCTCTATGCGAAATCGATGTCAGCGTTGTATTCCTGTCTAATCATTATACTCGTATGAGACAGCTCATAGAGAAAGGGCGGGTAAAAACATCAATTTTCATATTTTTTCATTTTTTGATGTGGACAACATCTGAGCATCAAATGAGACCGATCCCATGCCCCAAAAGTGTTCCCTCCTAGAGATATGCGTGTTTTATGAAAGTGAAGTCGACGATTCTAAGCGCAAATAGAAAGGGACCTAATCTTTAAAATGGTTCTCCTGAACAAAACTTTTAATCAACTTTTCACTTTTTTTTGATGTGGACAACATCTGAGCATCGAATGAGACCGATCCCATGCCCCAAAAGTGTTCCCTCCAGAGATATGCGCGTTTTATGAAAGTGATGGTACACCAAAGATACGCGTACTTAAATCATTAAAATGGCTCTCCTGAACAAAACTGGTTTTTACCCTTAGGTCCCTTTCAATTTTGCGGGTCACATATAAGTAACTTCGCAGTCATAATTCGTACATATGCGAATTTCCTGTTCCTGCCTAGTCATCAATGTTTTTCTGGTAACTCTGCCAACCACCGCTCCCGCACATTGACAATTTCGAATCAGACACAGTTTCTTCTATTTGACCAGACAATGTTCTAACTCAGTCACAGTTTCTGCCCATTCACTATTCCTAAGCAGTCTCTGATCCTGTCTAGTACCCGCTCCAGGCCTTCAAAGAACGTTAGCGTTTACCGTCCCTGCTCAATAACCATTCCTATCTACTTATTGTTCTTGTCTTTATACAATTTCTGATAGTTTTGTATTCTTTCCCAGTCTATGTTCCCGTCCAGTCAAATATCTTTCACAATATCTGCCTGCTTACTCTTAGTAATCGGTTTTCCAATTTTAATGAACGACGACTTCGCAAGCCTTCGCTTTGTGCATAAAGCTTTGTGCTCCGGACGTACATGAATATTTTTTAATTTTTCTTTTATTACATTTAAAATAGCATGTAAAAGAGAAAAAATTATATTGAAACTAATTACAATTATATGTTCGTTAATACTGAATTAAAACATAATATTATTATAACTTTTACAGCAATGCTTGTCAATTTTTTTAATTTCATATTCATATTCCACTGTGTGTCCTACGAAAAAATTTTGAATTGATGAACCTAATCTGCCTATGTCGGTTAATGTATATCGAATAAATTGAACTCGGAATAGAATATGATTTAAGAGATTGGCTCATATTTCTCAAACCTCTTCATAAGGTACTATCACGTAAACCATGCTAAATCGACCTTTTATGAAAAAGAAAAAAATTAAACATTTGGTAACTGCCTTTTGTATTTTATTGTTAACTCTTTGTTATCAATAGTACATCCTGCAATGTCACCCACTCCTTCTTGGTTTTTCTTACAATTTTGCACAAACTCTTTTTTTACTTTACCACAAAGTCGTCGACACATTTAATGTTATTTATGATGATCAAATTGATAACGACAATGAGGACGCGACTGATATGCCAATGAAGATGATGATGTTGGCAAAAAAAGTGATTGGATCATGATGCATTTGTTCCCACTGGATGCGTTAATAAAAGTACCCGCTTGGTAATATTTGCTTAACAATATTTGCTTTGTCTTTTTACTTTCAGATCTTATCGGCGCCTACACGAATACGTCTGGATGAACGTGCGGCATTTACTGCAGGCAACAGACAACATTTCAGAGCAACTATTGCCGATTTTATGACGTGAGTTTACATGCATATCTACAATTTATCTCAAAATAATGTTGTTTGTCTTATCGTTGTTTATGGTGTTGTTAATAATTGGTGTTGCTTTGATTATTATTACGATCTATTTACTACATAATTTGTTTTGACTTCAGTCAACGAACAAAAGTTTAAGGAAATCATAGCAACGGTTGTATCAAAGGAGACGTGTATTGCCACAGAGGTCCCGTCGCTAACATGAGATTAAAAAGATTTAACTAAAATGTGTTCCGTCGTGGTGTTGTTGTTTAGTGTGCACAACTATTATAAATCTGGCTTAAAATCTTGGTACGAACATCGAGAATTTTTTAGCGGCGGGTTTTCACCTCGTAAATTGCAATTGTTGTAAAGGGTGGTCCAACAATAATGCACGATGTTTATTGTAAGACACACATTTACGTCAAGTTTCTTTACCAAACTTAAATCGAAATTTCATCGTTTCAGTGTTTAAAAAATTCAACAATGGAGTGGTACACAATTGAGCAACGCGTTAAAATTGTTGAAACCGTTTACGACAATGGGTGTTTAAATAAAAATGTATTTCGTGCACTTCGTGATTTTTGGTCAGCATAATCACCTTACTTTCACCTCGGAGAATTAGTTCACAAACAGAACATCCACATTTGAGTAAATGTTTATCTACGAGTGATTGTTGAAAAGCCGATGCATTCACAATGAGTGACTGTTTGAAACGGATTATGGGCTGTATGCGTTAGCGGGATGTACTTCTTCGAAAATAAGGTTGGCTAAGCAATGAATGGTGTTCTCTAACGGAAGATGGTAACGACCTTCTTGTGGCCAGAAATTGAGGATATGGACCTGGACGATATGTGCTTCCAACAGGATGGTGCCACTTGCCACACAGACAACGACGCAAGGGCTCTTTTGTGTGAGAAATCAAATAATCGTATTACCTCACGTCGAGGCGATGATAATTGGCAGCCACACGATCATGCGATTTGACACCGTTCGACTTATTTCTTTGGGGATATTTAAAAGAAAAAGTGTACGTCAAAAAGCCAAGAACAGTTCAAGATCTAAGGGATGAGATAATTCGGCACATTAACGATATTGAACCTCTAGTATATCTCAGAGTCTTTAAATATATGCACCACGGGATAGAGGTATGTCACCGAAGCCGTGGAGAGCGTTTGCGGATATATTGTTTCACACATAATTGTGAAATTTTTTTATAAAATATTAAGATTATTTTCTGAAAACTTTTGGTTTTGTTTACAATAAACATTGTGCGTTTGAGTTAGAAACCATTTCACATGTAACTCAGAACATATCAATTAAAATTTGAATAAAACCAATTGAAATTCAGAAAAGATCAATAAAAAAATCATAAATTACGATTGTAATTTAGAATTGGAATTAAGAAATTATATTTGCAATTCAGAACACATCAATGAAATTCAAAACACACATGTAACTCAGAACATATCAATTAAAATTTGTATAAATTAAATTAAATTGAAATTTAGAAAATATCAATGGAAATTCAAAAATAACAATTGAAATTTAGAACATATCAATTGCAATTAAGAAATTATATTTGCAATTCAGAACACATCAACTGAAATTCAAAACACATCAATTAAAATTCAGAAATTACAATTTAAATTTAGAACACATTCAATAAAAATCATAACACATCAATTGAAAATCAGAAGACATCAATTGAAATTCAGAAATCATCAATTGAAATTTAAATTGAAACTTGAAATATATCAATTTAAATTCAGAAAATATATCGGTGGTTCTGAGATTATGGTCCAATTTCGACATCATTTTTGGCATTCGATTTTTTTGCAGAATTTAATATTCAATTTAATAATAAGACTGTTGACGAAAAAACTTTTAGATGTGCACCAACTTCATGTAATGCTCAATTATATTTGAGTTGCTTGAAATCAAGATAGATTTGGAAATTTGAATTTGAGCGAATATTAGATTTTACAGGGGATAGATACTGTGTGTTTTCAGGACATAAAAAAAAAACATCCGTAAAAATATAAATTGAATAAAAAAATTACCAACTATAATTATAAAATTATAGAGAATTGAATATTATTTTTTACTATGGACTGGTTTTATTAAATAAATAATTAATATTTTTGTAAAAAATTGAGAAAAATTCAATAGAAAGTAGAGTTAGGGACAACCAGGATAATGATATTTGAACACTTTGGTAGGAAATTTTTTGAAGAACAATTAAATTTGTTAAAAAACAATTTTAAAGACTTTAAAGGTACTGTAAAGATTTATTGTATACTTTAGTAAATAATAAAGAATAATATATTTTATTTTTTCCGCTTGAAACAACCAAGGACAGCAAAGTACGAGGACGGTTCGGAAACTTCTTAGCCTAGCACAAAAGCGGAAACTTCCATCTCTGCTATGAACACATGTTAAATTTTGTTTCGATCTGGCAACTCCTTCATATAGAAACAGGTGTTCACAAAAGACGCATCCGCGATTTTTTTACAATGGAAAAATTAGAAATGCGTGGTGTCATTAAATATTTACATAAAAAAGGTTTATCGGGACAAGAAATTCATAATGATATGGTGAATGTCTTAGGTGAAAGTGCTCCTTCATATGCAACAGTAAAAAAATGGGTTGCTGAATTTAAACGTGGTCGTACAAGCATTGAAGATGAACCACGTAGTGGACGTCCAAAAACAACAACAACAACAGAAATTGTAGCCAAAGTGCATGATATGGTATTAAATGATCGACGAATCAAAGTGCGTGAAATAGCTAATATCATGGGCATCTCAAATGATCAAGTCCATTTAATTTTGCATGAAGAACTACAGATGAAAAAGCTTTCTGCAAGATGGGTGCCGCACTTGTTAACAGTCGACCAAAAATGCATAAGAATGAACATTTCTCAAGCTTGTTTGGATCGTTTTCAGCGAAATAAAATGGATTTTAAGTGTCGTTTCATAACTGTTGATGAGACATGGATCCACCATTATACTCCAGAGACAAAAGAACAATCCAAACAATGGACTGAAGCTGGAGGAAGTGCCCCAAAGAAGGCAAAAACAATTCAATCGGCTGGTAAGGTTATGGCAACAGTTTTTTGGGACTTCAAAGGTATTTTATTGATTGACTGCAAAAGGGTAAAACAATAAATTCAGAGTACTATTGCAACGTTTTAGATCAATTAGCCAGTGGCACCGTCCTGTTTAAACCAAATGTCGTCAAGATTATGGGCTTCAATTGCAGGTAGCAAAAAGTCCTTTGTCATGGCGCGTTAGCTAGCACCATTCAAGGCTACGTTTCGGCCATCATCATTTTTAAAAAAATGTGGACCGATGATTTCGCTAGCTCATAAACCGCACCAAACGATGGTTTTCGTGATGTTAGCCTTTCTATGATAAAATGGCAAATAATACTGAAAAGAAAAAAATAAAGTTTAACACAACTAACGCGTTATCTGTGAAAAAACCCCCTATTGAAAAAATACCTCTAGATTGATCACCGGTTATAATTATAAACAAAAATCTATAGAAACCATATAATAATACCATATGTTACCTATTTTTCGTGATATAAAACCTGAAATCAGACCAAATTTCCAAAAAAAAATGGTGTGTTTTATTATGGAAACCGAAAATCGGGCAAATTTAAACGGTTATATCTTCTTAACTTAAAATTTGATATGGTTAAGTTTAGCATATTTGAAATCGTTTAATATAGGTTTATACGAAATGTCGTGAAAATGCTGATTTTTGCATCCTTGTTTGCCCAACGGGCGCTACTGTGCGCCGTTTGCAAATTTTAGGAGGAATATTGGCTATAACTTTTGACCGAAGGATAAAGTGTATACTAAATTATGTCATTCCGTATGTAAAACCTTGGAACATAATACGGAGACCCCTTAATATATACATTTAAGAGGTCGGCAACCTCATCTACTCGTATATATCCGTGATTGTCCATCTGTCCATTAGAGAGTGTCTGTTTAAAGCACGTAGCAGTCAAACTAATTAAGATGGGACCTATACTTAGTAGGGCCATAAATACTGTTACAACATTGAACATAATTGAACGTTAATGTCATATGTGTTTTGAAATCTAACCTCAATAGCGTTAGTCTGTAGCGGGATTTTAAAATTGTTTCAACTTTCATCATGGAGTGGTCAGATAAAGGGCGATACGGCTGTAATAGCGCTTTTCAAGTGTGAAATGAGAAAAAGTGATATTTTCAAAATGCTCCGGCCACTAGGGATTAGCCGCATGTTCGTCCACCGATGCATAAAACAGTTTAAGAAGACTGGAGATGTAAAAGACCGCCACCGGTCGGGTTGTCCACGCTCTGTTCGAACACCGCTTGTCATCACAGAAACCCGCTCCGAAAACAGAAAATCATGGCCAGTGAGATGAATATCACGCAAAAGTCCATGAGTCGAATCATTAAAAACACTTGGGACTTGGGGCTTTCAAACGACGTACCGTACCATGGGGCTTTCACTGACCTGCATTTCTGCGAACAAGGAGTCAAAACATCGGCCAAAGTTTACCGTTTTGGAAGCTGTTGTGAAACCTCTTAATAATTCCCTAATCCAAAACCAGCCATGGACTTTCCAGCAGGATTCTGCGCCGGCCTATAAGGCTAAAACGTCCCAGGCCTCTCTTCGAAACAATTTGCCAGCGTTCATTTCCTCTAAAGAATGGCCCTCAGGCAGTCCAGATTTGAACCCATTGCATTACAAATTGTGGACGCTTTTAGAGGACAAGGTTTGTCACAAAAGATACCTCAACATTGTAAAGGCGAAAGGCGGACATTTCGAATAAGTAGATTCTTTTTGGATACAATATACATCAAAAAATATATTAAAAAATATTAGGTCCAAAAACATTCAGTGCTTTTTATTTTACAGTATAAAACGTGTGTTACAATATTTATGTCCCTACTAAGTAAACTTAGCATGATGATGTTTTATTGACAGAAGCTTAGCATGACGACGTTTTATGGACTCAAGGTACCTTAGAAGAATTTACAAAAAAATACTCCCCATGTAGTCATAATGATCGATAGTCAATTTGTAGGGTTATGTACTCAAATTAAAGCAAATTTATTTGGAAGTTCTGACTGGCTATTAATTTTTAGCGGTTGTTTTCTATATCGTATCTTCTACTTAAGTAGTAATCCATTAAAAAACTGTCATTAAATAGTTCATTCAAAACTATTAGAATACGAGTACACACAGAAGACAGATTCGTTGCTATAATTGAATTTGTTTCCCAACCGAATGATTGAATTTGCATGCACCTAGAGTATTTCTTCAGTACAACCAAATGTTCGTTGGTGCTCTGTAACGTGCAGTAATACTTATAGTTTCTGTGAAGTATCCGAACCTCCAGATCTAAAAGTCCACATGATCTAAAGTCCACATGATCTAGATCTACTAAAAGTCCACATGACGCACTTGTTTAACGAAAACATTTTAAATTTTCAATAGAGGCAAAAAACTGTTTTATTATACTTATACTTATATAAGTATACTTGAGGGACTCTCAAACATAAGGAGGATCAAGTCGAGGAAAAAGAGGAAAAGATGATAGAGGATTGTACCTGAATAAATTAGATTTAACGATTTGCTTAAAGCACTAATAATATGATTATTTTCGCTTTTGTTTTTGATGAAACTTAAATATTCGGTTACAACAACAAAATGTTGGCAAAACTACTGGTTGCCTCAACCACCTGTTATAACAACCAACTACATTTTATGCATTTAATTAGTATGACCGATCAATTAGTTGAGTTTAAAAAACGATGATCATATTAAACATCTTGTAGTATGTCGAACCAAATGTCCATTACGATTACAAACACTTAGTGATTAGTGATCGCTTTTCGACTATTTTTTTCTCTTTTCTTTATATGGTGCATAGCTCACCGATTTGAGAGATGATACCCATTGTTTCTTATAGGCTGTTTCCACTACGGTCGCGACCACGTCCGCGTCCAAAAATCAATGAACGCGCATTAAAGCCTATACAAAAAACATAGGCAGTTAGGTATGGGAAAAAGTCGCGTTCATATTGGACGATTATTTTGCAATCGAAACCCACCCATACCTATTAATGGCAACATCGCAAATAGCACATCCCTATTAAAACAGCTGTTTATCAGCATAAACATAAAGCGCTGCTGCTACTGCACATTTCCATTAGGCGCAATACCACTTGATCCTTATTCTTCACTGCGGTTAGCAAAATAATATCATTTAACTCTACGATAATGTCACAACACAAAAATATTAAACTTTTCGCACCGCAAAAAAAAACAAACAAACACAAACAGCTGTTTGAACGCAAACGTGGAAGCAAAACACAATGGAAACACCATTAAAAAATTTCGATAAATCGTAGACACCGACGTGGACGCGACCGTAGTGGAAACAGCCTATTAATGAAATGTTGCATTATCTTTCTTGCCTAAATTTAAATTGTAATTTCCGCATTTTAATTGATCTTTTCTGAAGTACAGGTGGATATGATATAGTTTCGCCAATCCAAAGAGGTTGATATTGTTTTCGAAGTTTTTAAGCAAGTTTTGACTTTAATTGATGTGTATTTTTTACTTAAAATTGCTGAAGATGAAGAAAATATAGTGTAGGCCTTTTAAAATTTTAAATTTGAATCCTCTGTGAAAAATGTACTTTAAGGCAGAGGGAAAAAGCATCGGAATGTGTTCTAATATTAAAAAAACAAAGTTCAACCTTTCCAATAAAACAAAAAAAAAAAAAAATATCAGCACTTATTTTTTACAGCCGATTCAAATTTAAAATGTAACATCGCCAACCCGTACAAAACAAATGTAACTCTTGACCAGTATTAGCTAGACTGGAAGCCATATTTCTTGGAACATTTCGTTAGGGCATTTTAAAGTCGTCTTAGCTCGATACAAAATTTTTTATAAACTTTAAGGAAATTACACAATTTTTGATTGGACTATTATGATTGGTTTACAATAACCACATCATGAACAACAACAACATAAAGAGTAATAATAGCATAGTTGAAACATAGTTTAAATAAAAAATTTACATTAATTATGGATTAGGTGTAACATGCCCCAACTTGTATGCGCAAACATATACTCGTATTCATTATCGGTGCATATCGTACGTACATACTCCTCCTCTAGCTATCTCTGATGTATGCATGTGCTCCCGGGTATGGGTTAGTCGCGTATGCATTTCAGTGAAAAGTGTTAATAGGATACAACCTTCGCGGCTGTTGCATTTTCCAATTAATTTTTTTATGCATAATTTATGTAAATGATTAACATTTTTTATGCACAAAATGAATTGAATTGAAAAATGTATGGCATGATTTTGTACAAAAACGAACTATTTAGAAATTCTGTTGGCGTTTGGCAGCTCTGACATTGGCAGGATGAATGTGTGCGCCTGTTGATTGATATGTCTGCGAAAGGCGGCAGTTTCTGATAGTTTCTGCTGGTCATGATGGCCTAAATTCGGAAATGCTTTTGGTAAGTGTTGATAGGCAAAACTGAAATCTGGCCCATAAGTACGTACTGGAGCAAGTTCGGCAATATGGAAAATACTCGTAGTCCATGAGTTTAACATGATTATCCTTATGATAAGTTCAACCATGGTGCACCATCGCACAGAAGTCATAACCAAGTGACGGCCAGCGACCCTTAAGGCCAAACTCTTCGGTACCGATTCGAAGAGTGTTGCATGGTCACAACTTCCCCCTTGGTCAGCGGCCGAGGCCTATCTTAACCTTTGCCAATCTATAGATCGCCGCAGCCGGTTGCACTGCAACTCCACACTGAGCTGAAAATGTCCCCGCGATTTGGGTTTAAACCACTGTCAACACTTACTTTCCGAAGGTCTGTACCTACTAGTAAGGCCAGAATATCCGAGTTTACTTACTCTAGCCTACGGTCAGACCTCATAGCCTAGCTCCTACCAGTTTGCGATTCATGCAGCGCGGGACTGTTCACCCAAAATAAAAAGGCATCGGCCATGAGATAGTACATATGCAGTCACAAATGCCTTCATATAGATATTACGGTCAGAAACCTTGCTCTGGATGGATATGGCTTTCTCATCGCTGTAACCAAGTGCAGATCGCAATTATTCACCGAAATCGATGAAACTTGGTAAACTCTTTAAGTTTGGGCCTGGGACCTGTTGAAATTGGTCCACATCGGTTCTTATTTCGATATCATTTACCAGAGGTATAACCCGATTTCAGAACATACACAAATTTATTCCACATATTACATCCGATTTTGAACAAACTATGCGGACATCATTTCGAGAGATTAACTCCATTGTAATTTTCCATATCGGTCCAAAATTTTCGAATAGCTCCTACACAAATAGCACCTTCCGATTTATGGTCCTGCAGGTCTAGAAGCCACATATTATACCTAATTGTGCCCAGATTTTGCATGGTATGTTATGAGCAACCATTCATTAACGGTAGAGAAACCGGATCACAAAGGTCCATATTTTCCGGAAGCCCCCACAAAAAATATTTACTGATTTTAGAATTTGCAGCTTTAAAAGCCACATTTTACATCCAACCGCTGCCAAATTTGTTTGAAGCGTTTCGAGCAACAACGCAAATGTCCGATAACATTGGACCATGTCGCTCCATAATTTCGTATATCCCTCGCACAAAGTGCCTTCCCGATTTGAGGTTCTCCACCTTAAGAAGACTCAAATTTGAAATCATTACGTTCACATTTTGTATGCTACGTCATAAACGACAAATAAAAAATTCTAACAGATGGAGGTGTTTAATCCTCTGAATAGCAGACTGGTGTGGGGTATTTTATAGATCGCCACATCCGACTTTAACTTTTTTTCCTTTTTAAAAATGGCAAAGTGACATGTAAAACATTAGATAACCACTGATTTAATCCCGATTTCTGGTCCGTGATGGCAGTTCAAGAGCTAAAGGATGAGTTAATTCGGCACATGAAAGACATTTAATTTTCATAATGTCTCAGAGTCAAAAATACGAACCATCGCATAAAGGTATGCCACCGAAGCCTTGGCTTGCATTTGGCAGATATTGTTTTTTAGGCATAATTGTCGTAGATTCTGCTATCATACTCGTAATAAAAAATATTAAGATAATTCTGTAAAAACATTTCGTTTTATTTACAATTAACATCGTGCGTTTTAATTGGACCACCCCGTCACCTTAGAAACGTTAGATTTAAAAAAATATTTTTTTTATTACCTACTAAAAAACCTAAAATAAAGGTTGAGAAAAGGTAAACAAATTTAAATTTGGGCTCATCGAATATGTTTTTTTTTGATATGTCGTAGTTGAACTTTTTTTCCTCATGCCAAAGCTATATAAGTAGAAAAATAGGTGGCGCCATATCGGGTAAGTTTTTCACTTGCAAATTGGCACATCCTAGTATATAGCATTTATTTTTAAAAAGTAAATCGAGTCTGTGAGATCTATTTTATCGTTAGACTTCTTTGCTTTGATCTAGTAGCGAAATTGCCAACGGATTTACGTAATGGCTTAGTCTTTGGAGATAGCTTGAGCTGATATCGTTAATTTCTTTTTTAACCATTTTTATTTATTGATTACGAACCAAAGAGCATTAGTGATCATACGTGTGTTTTAGTTTAATATTGGAGAGTTTAAATATTCGAATTGCTGGCAGTTCAAAGTTAAAGTTTGTGAAAAGTAATTTTGAATGTGTGAACGAAAGAATTCAAGTGATTTACAAAAACCGAAATAATTTTCTTTTGTCTACTGACAGTTTGAGGCGAAACCAAGCAGGTTGTTAACGACGTTTACGTGAATATTGAAGCATTTTTTTGTTAATGTTTAAAAATATAACCAATTGAATAAAATACAATATTCTCTTAAATTGCTGAGAATAGTTTTTCGATCTCTGTGTTTTTATTACTATCTTTAGAAAATTCCTGTATTCCTGTAAAAAAAGTTTAAAGGAAGTTCAAAAAATGCGCAGCATAAAAAACGCTTGGTTGCGTCCGAAGCTTAAAAATATTTATTTGTAAATATGGGACGACTCGCACGCTAAACAATCAGAAGAATTTGTTGTTGTCAAATGTAAAATATTATATAAGAGCCTCGGGCTAGTTTGTATGTAAAACTTTTGAGAAAAAAATAATCACCGATTGTATTATACACCTAGAGAAAAACTAAGTTGGAAATCTGTACGTACTACAAAAATTCGGTTGTATAAACAATTTAATGTTGTCATGGACATGGTTCAACATACCGGAAGATGGACGGTCTTCACATCCAATAAATATATTATTTTAACCGAATTCAGTAAATGTGATGGTTGCCATAAGTTCTGGCGGTTATGGCAACCAACTAATTTTGAAGTACATATTATTTTGGTAACAGTACTTGGTGGTCACATGAGATACGTTTGTTTTAGTCTACAAACCTCCTTAAGTTCACTGTTGTAACATATTATTGGTTGTCCCAACATCAGAATATAGTCGCTATAATAATGTATCGTTATTAGTCACTATAAAAATGAAAAAGTATTTAGTAATCAAAAAAAAAAAAATAAATCGAATAGAAGCAATTGTTAAATCAATATTTTAGAATTTGGATTAGTTTTTCAATTTGGAATTAAATGTTTCTAAAATATAAATAATTTTTTGAATTTTGCCAATATGCAATAGCATATTGTAATGAAACCCGAATATTATCCAGATGAGCCAAATATATTAAATTCAGTCTTAAGACACAAATGTTCGTGGGAATGACAACTGAATTCAAAAAAGAACTGAAAACCAACAATACACGTCTTCAAACTGATTTTTGTACACAATCAGATCAAAAAATCATGCTTATTAGTTGGGGCTACCATTACTTTGTCTCCTTAACTAATAGTGTCAGTTTCTTCTGCAGTAAAATGCCAAGCACACTCTCCATTGAGTTGCAGCGACGGAGTACATGGATTATACGTTCAACCACCAACGTTCGGTTGCAACATATCTGTTTTCTGTGTGTACGAAATGTCTATAATACGAGGGTTGTTATATATATTTTTGGCCTAGGCAACACTAAGTGCTGCCTGGCGCCATCTGACATTTAGATTGGAAAGTTTGACATTTTTATAGCAAAAATGTACTTAGAACGTTTTAACGTACGACCAACATTTGTGTTGCTTACAGTGACTTGAAGATATCAATTTGGCAAAAAAATTGAATTAACTCGTAAACATTTTCGTGCGATCATTTTTCACACGACGTGGATTATCACGACAAGAGTGCATCGATGAACTTAAATCTTTGCATGGCGATAAAGCACCATCCTATAGCACTGGAAAACTGGCCGACGCTCGCTCAGAGACGAAGGTCGTCCAAAAACGGACGTTGTGCCAGAGTGAACTGCGTGCGTGAACTGATAATGCAAGATCGCCATGTGACATACCGAGATATAGAGGCGTCGTTGGGCATTTCGTCCACCAGCATACATTCGATATTGCCTGAACACCTGGCCGTAAAAAAGGTTTGTTCTCGTTGGATCACGCACAATTTGACAATCGCCCAAAAAAAAAAGCTCGTGTCGAGTGGTGCAAAGAAATTTTGAAAAAATCCGATCGCGGTGATTCAAATACGATTATAAGATCGTCACAGGTGATGAATCATGGATCTATGCGTATGAGTCCGAAACAAAACAGCAATCGACCGCGTGGGTCTTCGAAGACGAGCCAAATCCAACGAAAGTTGTTCGTGGAAGAAGCACTTCGAAGCAAATGGTCGACTGTTTCTTGGGCAAAACTGGTCATGTGGCGACTGTTCCGCTTGAGCAACGTAGGACGGTCACTTCTGAGTGGTACACCACAATTTTTTTACCTGAAGTCTTCGTAGAAGTTCGAAAAACGAACAAGAGAAGACGAATCATTGTGCACCATGACAATGCGAGCTTTCACACATTGACTTAAACCAGCGCCTTTTCGACCGGCCAAAACGTCGAATTAATGGGTCATCCGCCGTCAGCCCTGACTTGGCACCCAATGACTTCTTTTTATTCCCGCACATCCAGAAAAAAATGCCTGTTCAACTATTTTCGTCGTCAAAAGATGCTGTTGAAGCGTTCAAAAGCAATGTTTTGGAGCTGTCTGAATCGGAGTAGAAAAAATGCATAGAGAATTGGACTTTGAAGAACAATAAATATATTGGAAATATGGGAAATATATTAAATGTGATCTTCTTTTTTTTAACTTAACCATGTCTTTTATAGAAATGTTAAAAAAAAAACAGAAATATATATAGCAGCCCTCGTATGTTATTTGGGAAATATATTAACTATGATCTTCTTTTTTTAACTTAACCATGTCTTTTACAGAATTGTAAAAAAAAATCTGTCTCGTGTTTTTAATTTTAACTGAATTAGAAGCGAATATACACACAGACAGGAGATTCGTTGCCACAAGCGAATCTTTTTACGAGGCGAATGATTGAGGTTGGATCAATTATAAAGTCGTTATCAGTACAGCCGAATATTGTTTGGTGCACTCCAATTTGTCGGTAAATGGAACTGGAAGTACTGATGTCGTTTTTTGGTGAAAGGGTGGAGAATACTAGGAAAGATTTTTACAGAGAAAATTCTAGTAGTTTATGATGTTCTATTTAACATTTTGATATCGAATTACATGTCAATAAAGAAATGAAATGAAAAAAATTTGTATATACTTTAAGGTTTTTGGTTAATACAATTTTTTGGAGCAAGTGCTTTATATTATTTATTATTTACTCACCACTTTTCGCCCTATTAAGCCTTAGGCATAGAGATAGACTATTAGGATTTTCTTTTATGAAACTCTACCTAGTTAAAAAAAAAACTTTTATTTCGAAAAATCTGGTAAACTTGAAATTATCAGATTTTAGCTCAGAATACTTTAATTTGAGATAATTAAGCAACATTTTATACTATGTATGGGGTGATCTATCTAGAGGTATTTTGTTCAATAGAGTTATTTCACATATTGCGCGTGAGTTGTGTTAAACTTTATTTGTTTTCTTTTCAGTTAGGCTTGCTATTTTATCAGGGAGAGATTTACACCGCGAAAACGACGGTTTGGTGCGGTTTATGGGCTGATGGAATTATCCGTCCATATTTTTTTCAAATTTGTAACGGGCGAAAAAATTCCCTTTGAAGAAATACCTCTAGATTGTATTTCTTCAATGGGATTTTTTCGCAGATTACGCGAGTGTTGTGTTAAACTTTATTTTTTTCTCTTCAGTATTGTTTGCCATTTCATCATGGAAAGACTTAAACCACAAAAACCACGATGACTCAACCGAGTCATCCAAAATTGGACCCGCAGAGTGGACACCCTAAGGCGTAGGTGCGACCAATATTTGAAGGAAATTATATTCAAAAAATAATTGCAAAAAATGAATGTCCTTTCAAATGAACAATACAGATTCCACACTTGATTTGAATTTTCATATTTTTTTTTGAAAAAGATACCTCTAGATTGATCCCCCGATATGAATATTTGATTTTTTTTAAATAAGCCTACATTCCAATCAAAAAAAAAACTTCACTAATAAATAACCCATTATTCGGTAATATAAATTATTTGTTATCATCCCCAATAATTAATTGCACTAAACTATTTTTTTGCAAACCTATTGGTGTCCACAACCACCAGTTGTTACAACTAAATATTTTTCCGCATGTTTAGCTCGTTTGTTTTATTTCGTTCTGACATTTCATTCGTATGACCGATCTAGTGTATGCACAATACTGTGATCATTTAGTACTCGTAGTGTCTTGAATCGAATTTTTATTACGGTTGCTTAGATTCGGTGATGATAACAGCAATTCTTGTTTTGCAACAAAAATTTTGTAGTTCTAACCGATTCCCAACTGACTTTTTCTCTATGTACTCCAAAAAAAAAAACTAGTTTATTATCACGACTAGACAAATTTCACCAGCGCATTCCTTGCCTCATTTTATGAAAATATGTCCATCTGCGACCATGCCTGAAAATGCGTTGGGGCGAAATGGCAGCGTATTGAAAATGTTCGGATTGATGGACGGAGGGTACCAGGGTGGGTGGAGTTGCTAAGTTCCGAACAAGTGGTCGGGTTATTTCTTTTCTTTCTGAAGTGCATTTTTTTTTGGAAAAATTTTGTATTTCTGTCAAATATTCATAACTTTGGAACAGTAGGACCACTGGGCTTCGTTTGGGTAATTTAAAAAGGATAAAGGGGCTATCTTTTAAGAGAAAAAGAAAAAATCCTACTAGTGGTTCATGCATTTTCGGGCATGGTCGTAGATGGATATATTTTCATAAAATGAGGCAAGAGATACGCTGGTAAATTTGTCCAGTCGTGAATGAATGGCAAGAGATACGCTGGTGAATTTGTCCAGTCATGAATGAATCATCCTGTATTAGTTTTTTTAGCTACACATTGGCTAAGACTGTGTTTGATAAATCTGAAAAATTTTAGGATTAGTTATATTAATATTTCAAATTTATTGGCTTTCTTAACGTCATAAGCAAGAACCAGAAATTAAAAAAAATTCGACATAAGATATTTTAATGAAAAATAATTTATATTTTTTATTAGAAAAATATACCACTGACCTGATTTGAATTTGCTGCTGTTGTAATTTTTGAAATGCTGTTTGTTGCAAACTTGCTACACTTAAAATACCAAACACACACACACTCACAATTTATCAAAAAATGTTGGAGACTCGAAAAGGGAGATTTTACGCGTAACCGATTTTGACTCAATTTTTTTCTATTAGAGATTTTTCTAAATTACGAGTATAATTTTTATTCCAAATAACTTTAACGAATTTTTTTCGTGCACAAACTTTTTATAATTTTAAATTATCTGTTTAATTTAGCAATTACAATAACTTTGTTTTACAATTAAATTTTTTTTTGAGTTGCCTTCTTTTTTACGAACTTTTAAAAAGAAGCTGGTGCTGGCTACAACAACACGTTAACGAAAATTTAATGACGAAATAACTTGAGTCTTGGGTTCCAAACGTCTTCCTGGCGTTGCTTTTGGATTTCGTTGATTTTTCTACTTTTTTCGTTTTCGTTTTCCTTTTTGCTTGGGTTTTTGTTTTGTTTTGTTTCAAGACAAGACAACACTGAATTCACGATGAAATTACAGAAACTTAAACTTCACAATGACTTCAGGGATTTGTGCAAAGATGTTGAAGGATTTTGAACAGAGCGCTTAGGGGGACGCTGAGGGTGAGGAAGAAAGTCTCGTCAGTCAGGACAAGATGAGAAGTGAAACTCAACCGTTGCGAATATTTCAATTTAAATTTAACAAACCGGGGGGGTTAAGAAAATTACTTAACATATTTCAACACTTTGCCAGTGAAAGAAAATTATGGTTGTTTGACTCAACTTGTTTATGTAGTTGCTCTTGCTTTGTTAATTTGTTATTTTCGGTTTAATTTGCTGTTGGTTAAATTTGTAATTCAGTTACTTTTTGTTGGGTGATTTTTTTCTTACGTTTTTTCTTTCCTTATTCTATCCTTGCCAAAGCGTGGCTTAAGCGTTTAAAAGGAAATTTCTGTGGAGAGGTTTTTGGTTGCGGTAGATTTTTTTTTATTTTTGTTTAACTATTTTCCGAATTTTTAAGCAGATTTTAATTAGCTAACTCTGTTGTCCGATGCCTGTTGTTCCTCAACAGTATTGCTAGATTTATGCTCTATGATTTCTGTAGCAGCGGGAAAATATTTTTGTGTTGTATTCTTATAGGGCTTTTGCTGATGTTGCTAAATTTGGTTTGGTTTCCTAGTTTAAAAATTAGCGTAAAAGCGCGACCGTTCATATAGATTGTCGCTTTTAGACTAATGTTTGTAACCATCACATAGTCGTTGGCCAAAAAAAAAAACAAACATGCAGCAACATCGGTATGTACACACATACACGCTCACCAAAACAGCCACCAAAACGAGCCGAACAGAAACAGAATAGAACTGCACACAGAATACAAAACAAAGACAACAACGAGGCAAATGCTGTACTGTGGAATGCTCTGAAAAGGCAGCAGCAGGAGGCAGCACACACACACACACAAGTACAATGCAATCGAATAAAATAGTAACAGCAATTGCTGCTAATGCCAGAGCTGTTGTTATTGCTGCTGTTGCTGTTGTAGCTGTGGTGGCGCTGGCATCAGCAATATTGCAGGCTGCACAAAAAGAGCCAGAGCCAGTCCAACCAACGGACGACAAAACAGCTACTCAGGCAAGAGGTCTTTTTCCCGCTGTTACGACTCGTGAAATAGCAGGCAACACAAGAACAAAAACTATTCGTGAAAGTGTCGTCCTCTACGAATAGCGCAGCTAAAAGCAAAAGAGCTGGTAAAAATAATGTAAGAGAAAATCGCACAAAACAAGGATTCACAATAATCTTTAGGTTTTTAAAAAATAAATTGTCTTTTTAATCCTGCAACTATTTTCTTCCATTTATATCCTTTCCCTTCCACATATCCAAAGGATATTCTGTCCTGATACTCTTTTGCATCGCTTAACAATTCTCTGTCGTTACCACTGTCTGCACTCGTTTTGCCCACTAATGCTCTTGTGCAGTTTTTATCAACACTCATCACCACTACACACTTTCTTCGCGTGATGAGAGTAGTTGAGGGCAGAGGAGAGTACAATTTTAAGTTAGAGTGCAGCTATGCAAGCTTTATGCAGAAGCAGTGCAGTCTCTTCATTCTTGTTCTGAATTAACATTTATGTTAATGAGTTTAAACTCTCTTTGGTGGTTTTAGCATAGAAATACTTTACTCAATTTTATGTTTACTTAAACTCCTTGTACCGTGTACACCTTGCGGTCGGATAATTCGTTTAACAGTGCTCGGATGCAATACAGCATACAAGGAGGGGGAAAGTGTTTCTTTTGTAAAGGATCTATGCTTTTGAAACATCACTTGTTTGAATATTTCAAGTATGGTTTTTCCCGGGAATTTTTTCCAATTTCCTGGAAATTTTCTTTCGGGAGACCGGGAGTTATGAAAAATCCTACAAAACCGCTTTACTTCAACATAAACTAAATGCATTTTATAAACACAGAGAACAGATTTGTGCTCACAACCGAACATTGGTGGTTGCACGTTCTCTCCATGAACTGCATCGCCACAACTAAATGTTGATTGGGTTAACAGAATCGGTTAAAAAACCGATGTATCGGCAACCCTAACTAATTGGGATGATTATTGGAACTGAATTTGTACATGTATTGGTTGATGTAATAGATTATTTGGTATAAGAACTATTTTAATTCGATTGTCATTACCTCCAGCATTGATTAACTGGACTAGCAGAAAGTTAAATTTTTTGATTCGGTTATCTGACCAAAATAACAAAGTTTTTTATTGAAATTCCAGTTTTAGCGATTTGAATTTATTTATTTTGTTGTTTGAATTATGAGCAGTTTTTTTAAACTTGTTTTTTACTTTCGCATCTAAAAAAGTTTGTACAGGGTGGAGCGCGGAAATTTGCTTTCTTGCGCTGCAGGCTTATAGTGGCTGACGGGAGATTCGTATTCGTCTGCCTCTCAGATGCCTTCATACATTGGACACCTGAGGAGTGGTCATTTTGTGTTGAAGCATATATTTCAAATGCGCACTCGATCATTGCAGTGCAGCGTGCTTTTTGTTTACGATAAGCTGTTCTCCCACGCGGAAGTGTTTCTGGACGGAAATCAATTGTAAATGAGTAACTTCATTGATAACAGCAGGGAATGTGTCAAGTGTACGAAGGTGACCTGAGAAAAGGACGTCACAAAACATGGAGAGAGTTAGAAAAGCAGTACTGCAATCTCCGAAACGCTCTACTCGGAAGCAATCACTTGCTCTTTGCATTTTCAGACGTTCTCTCCACCGGATTCTTCATGATGAACTGATTTTTCACCCGCATAAAATGTGTGCGGTCCAACAATTGTCAGCACGGGAATATTTGACACGGCGGACCATTTGTGAAGACATTCCTGCAACTATACCCCGTGAAGCAATTGTGTTCTTTTCTGATGTGGCACATTTTCAGCTCAGTGGGTGTGTAAACCAACAAAATATGCGTACCGCAGTGAGTGAAACAAACCACAGAAAACTTCACCAGAGAACTCTGCATTCGGACCGCGTCACTGTGTGGTGCGCCATATCACGAGTAGGCATCATCGGCCCTTACTTTTTACAGGATAACCGTATTGCCGTATCTGTGAACTCCGAACGGTACTTGACTATGATACATGATTTTTTCAGAAGACAGCGATAGTTAACATGAATTTTCTCTTTGAGGGGTAACGTGAACTGGCTGGCACGCTCAGCAGACTTAGCCTTATGCGAGTTTTTCCTTTGGGGTCACCTGAAGTCGAAGGTGTATATCAACCGTCTCAACACCTTAGAAGACATTATTAAGACTGTTGAGGCTGATATTGGCTGACATGCTTGTTAGAGTTCATGAAAACTTTAGAAAACGTATGAAACAGTGTGTGGATAGCGAAGGTCGACATTTGCCATTATGTTTTAAAAAATGATTTCGGACAAGTGGTCGCTTTTGACCACTCTTTGCAGCATTTGGGGCCGTATGTCAGCAATAACATGCCGAATATACTCTTCCAAGGCTTGAACCGTGTTGAGCTTATCTGCGTATATACAAGCGAATTCACATAACCCCACAAAAATAGTCAGCGGTGTTAAATTGCGCTATTTGGAGGCCACGCAATAGACCCACGACTCAAGATATTGCGCTCACCAAAAGATTCCTTTAATAAATTGATTTCGTTTCGTTGGCTGTATGACATGTAGCGCCGTATTTTTGGAACCAATGGTCGTCCACCTCAACATCCTCCAATGCAGGCAAGAAAACGTCATTAATCATGGCCTCATTGACTGTAACATTATGGTCGGCTGCATTTTTGATGAAATATGAACCATTGATTCCCTCAGTGACTGTAGTGTGCATGACTATCATGCTATTTAACCTAGGTTCAACTCTGGGTAAAATCATCTAACAATTTTCCTGTGGTATTTTCTACCTCGTACATGCCGGCGACTTTAAGACAATTTATCAACTTCTCTATTAATTTCATAAGAATTAAATCGCTCACTAATTTAAGAGAAGTTTTCGCTTGTTCCTTAAGAGGATGTTGTGGGAATTAAGTATGTAAGTATAGATTTACGTTCTTCAGCTGGTCTCACTATTAAGTCGTTAATTTTCATAATTTAAATAAGTTTAACTGCTAATATACTAATACTGATTTAGGCTGATGCCGTAAAATTTGCAAGGGTCAAACATTTCCGGAGATGTTTAAGAAGCTGAACTATGTAATATATTTTTATACTTATATTTGAATCAGAAGTATATTTAATTGCTAAACTGTTAATATTATTTTATTTTTATATCCCCACCGATGGGCGGATAGTATACTAAATTTGTCACTCCATTTGCAATACCACGGAAATTGATATTAGACCCAAAGTGTACGTATTAATGGACGTCGTACAATTCTTAGACGATCGAGTTTTGTCAGCCCGTGTGTCAGTCGAATGCGCGATAGAGGTCAAACGAATTAACTTAGGATCCTAAAACTTTGCATTTCAAACAGCATAAACTGTTTGAAATTGTAAATGCACAAAATCGGATAGAGGACACAATTTTTCCTCCAAAGGACTAAAGGTGCCTCGAAAAAAAGTACACTTGCTTGAGTCATTGATTAACAAATTTTAATATGATAAAAATGGGTACTGTAAGTTGGTACGCACATTATACTCGTACCTCTTTAGTCAATATGACCATTTGGATAGTTAAATTAAAGCAAATTTTGCTAACAATTCTAATATTGGTTTCTTTAAACCGAAAAACTGGACCATTATTTTGAGCTTTAGTAGCCTAGTGATGGGTACACGGTATACGAAATATCGCGGAAACCAAACTTCTCTAAAATGAAACACGCTAGCGAAGTTTGGACTACAGTTTTGTAGTCAGGATCTCACTTGATTTGATGCTTGCAAATGCATATTTTGCACTAATGCTATTTTTTTGTTAATAGAAATTCTATCGGGTGTGGTAATTCAGAAATCAATAAATTGTAGAAATCAATTTATACTTATATTTCGATTATATCTATGCCAACTACATGGTGCAGGTTGGAGCTTAAATGGACAGCCTACATTTACGTTAAGAACAGCTACGTGGGCATATTAATAATTCCGTGACTCTTCCAACATCCCCCTATTTATATGAAATGCTCCACTGATTCCATCAAGTACCATCTGTTAATAGACTACTGTGAGACTACTTTGAGAGAGTTCCTTCATTTAGTTTGTATTCCATTATTTATCGTAGATTTTGTTAAGAATGGAAAAAAGAGAATTTCGAGTTTCATTAAACATTATTTTTTGCTGAAAAAAAAACGTCAATCAAACCAAGGAAAAGCTTGATAAATACCATGGGACTCTGCACCATCGATATTAATGGAAAAAAGTGGTCTCCAGCTCGTTGTGGTCGTTGTGATCGCACTAGAACAAATGAAGCTGAACGTTCTGGACGACTAATTGAGGTCAATACACCCGAAAACATCGAAAAAACACGATATGGTACTGGCCGATCGAAGAGTAAAAGAGAGATTGTCAATGCCATACGCACTGTCATATGACAGTGTGGTTTTGATTTTACATGATCAGTTGGGTTTTAGAAAGCTGTCTGCAAGATGCGTGCCGACTTTTCTCTCAATTAACCATAATCGTGCGACAATATAAAAGGATTGTTTGGAGTTGTTTAACAGCAATTCGAATGAATTTTAGAGGCATTTTGCAGCTGTGGATGATGATACATGAATCTATTACTACACTCTGGAGACCAAGCATCAGTCTAAACAATGGGTTTCTCCGGGTAAACCGGCTCCGAAGAAGGCCAAGGTGACTTTGCGGCCAATATGGTGGTGGCAGCAGTTTTTTCGAATGCGAATTGATTACCTTCAAAAGGGAAATCAGTAAACGGCGAATATTATGCCAACATATTGGACCGATTTAACAAGTATTGAAAAAAAGACAACTTATGGCCAAGAAAAAAATTAATTTTTATCAAGATAATGCACGGGTGTACCTGTGTGCAGTCTCAATGGCAAAATTGCATGAATAGGGTTACGAATTGGTACCTCATCCGCCATATTCTCCGGACTTAGCACCCAGTGACTACTTCCTATTTCCAAACCTAAAGAAATGGTTTGGTGGAAAAAGATTAAGCTCCAACGATGAAATTATTGCTCAAACAAATATCTATTTTATGGACCCTATTTTGGAAGGGATTCACTTGGAACACCTTTCATGATATATGGTTTTTTTTTTCCTTTTTACACAAATCAACTTCTTAGCAATTATCCTTAAAAAGTCTAAAATTGTTCATTGATGGCCAATCAAACTCTAATTCCAAGAAGTTACAATATCAAATATAAAATTGACTTAATATTATGTTCTTCCTCTAAGGATTGTTAAAGTAAATCTGCCTTAAAGGTTTTTGAAAAAATCCGATGATCCCGGTGGAAAATTCCCAGAAAATCAGGAAACGTAAATAACTAAAATTTCCGGAAAGGAATAAGATTAAACCAAATTATTTCTGGAAATATAAAATTGACTTAATATTATGTTCTTTCTCTAAGGATTATTAAAGTAAATCTGCCTTCGATTTTGAAAAAATCCGATGATCCCTGTGGAAAATTTCCAGAAAATCAGGAAATGTAAATAACTAAAATTCCCGTAAAGGAATAAGATTAAACCAAATTATTTCTGGAATTCTGGAATATTTGTTGAAATTTCAATTCAAATATAGCGTAGAAACAACATACGATTTATTTTCTTGTTAAACTTTGGTCGATGTTTTGACCACTTGTTCGCAGAAAACTGAAGCTGGGTGATGACACTTTGCCACCCTTGGGATCAGTTCAAATGCTTCCTTAGATGACCGCGTATACACTCTCTTATTTTGCTTGTTAAAATTATCCTGAACGGTAAAAAATTTTTCACCGGTGAACAAAATTTTTTTTATCAGCGTGCTTCACCATTTTGCAAACCTATTTTTTTTAAAGCTGCAGTCAATAAATGTCCGGTTCGTCGTTTGAAAGCCCCAAGTCTTTTTTAATGATTCGACTCATGGACTTTTGCGTGATATTCATCTCACGGGCCATGATTTTCTGTTTTCGGAGCGGATTTCTGTGAATTCTTGATTTAACGGCCTTAATGACATGCGGTGTTCGAACGGAGCGTGGGCGGCCCGACCAGTGGTGGTCTTTTACATCTCCAGTCTCCTCAAACTGTTTTATGCATCGGTAGACGAACATGCGGTGATCCCAGTGGAAAATTCCCAGAAAATCAGGAAACGTAAATAACTAAAAGGAATAAGATTAAACCAAATTATTTCCGGAATTCTGGAATATTTGTTGAAATTTCAATTCAAATATAGCGTAGAAACAACATACGATTTATTTCGAAGCTTATCTATGATATCCGACTCAAATGCTCTAGAGAAATGATAGTGTGGCTTCATAAAAGTTGTACTTGGATTAAAAGGCAAAGATTACTTTTTTTCCTAGGAGTTCAGCAATACTCACATGCTGTGGTTTGAGCAACCACCACAAGAGAATTCTTATGTTAAGTGCATAAAACGAGAACTGTAGTATTCATATGCTATGAATACCTTGCAGTTTGAATGCATACAAAGAGTTTTGCTTGATGCACTCAAGAGAAATGTTATAAATTAATTTTAAGAGTACAGTCATAAATTATATATATCTGCATCAAAAGAGTTCACACCAAGGTAGCTAAGAGTACGAAAATAGTTGTTTCAATAGTTTTAAAGAGTTTTCAATTTACTTTGGTCCAATGGCGTTGCAAGTCTCCCCACAATGCTTGGCACGAGTTTGTGCAAAATCCACAAAAGAGAAGACATCTTAAATTTATCTACAACCGAAATGCACCATGCATTTTTGCACTCTTAGCACTGAGCGCCAAGTGCATTTGCTAAACTCTTGCTTGGCCGCCTGCTCTCCCAAATATCTGTCCGACCCATTCGCCACTCGTTGAGAGCTCCACTTGTAAACTGTTCCGTCACTTCCCATAACACTTCGCCGCGCAAATGTGTTAACACCAAAGAGCTTATGATGCATTCGGTGGTATTTGTTGGATGTGCGCTTCTCTGTGTAGTCATCGGCATGGCATGTTGGCGCTGTTATTGTTTCGTTGGCTTTGTTTGCACTTTTTATGGAGAAACAGGAAATTGTGTTAAATGCGGAAGGAAGTTTGTTAAATCAAAAGAGATACTTCAGCTTCAGTTAGCTGTTTTTTGTTTTCTCCCAACTTTTTGCTCTTCCTCTAACACTCGAAATGAGGAAAATTACGTGTATCTTTTGAAGAGAGTTTTAAAAACAACAACTGAAGAAAGAAAACTCCGGCAAATGAAATTAATGTTGACCCGAGGAATTCTAAGTGAGTTAGCGTTTTATTCATTTTTCGTTTTTCAATTTTTCGTCTTCGTTACTGGAGCCCAAATGAAAAGCGTAGGCAAGTGTTATGAACACAATCGTCCGCATCAGCGGAAATAAAAAATTCTCTTCGAAGGAATTTAGGAAGCTAAGCCTACGTACAATTTCAAAATAATGATGGCCCTTAAAATAAGTAAACATAAGAAAATAAAAAAAAAATTAAATCTTACGAAGAGGTTCTTCGTTTGTTTGTAATTTATTCGATCCCTAAAACCTGATGGGATAATTATCCGGAATGAGCTCTGTTGAGTGCTACCGCTGTTATAATTTGAATTTAACAATACGGAGGTGTTCAGATTGCCTTGTGAGTTAAACAAACAAAAGGACAGTTATTTTAATACAGGTGGAATCCAAAGTTTAAGTAGTCATGGTAGCGTTTTCACATCATCGTTCGAAAGTGAAAATAGTAAAGAAATTTTAAAAAAAGTACAGCTGTTGGTTATCATAAGAAATCATATATACGTATGCTTTACGAGTATAAAATGCGTGCTTAAAAAAGTACACTACAACATATTTTTGAAAATTTCAAAGTACTCTAAAAATTATAAAATTATTTAGGTTTATTAAGAAAATATTGGATTTAATAAAAAAAACTGTTTGAACTTAAAATTTATTGATAAAATTATAAAGAAATACAAAAACTAGTAAAAAACAGCTTAAGTCGAGCGTGGCTGACTATGTTTTAACTGCACTTCGGGATGTTAAGGAAAGCCCAGCTAATACTCGTATATGTTTAAGGACACATTTAGATGGACTATAAATTTACCTAGGTTTTTCTAAACTTATGTTATAAAAAAAGCCAAAGGGGACAGTTGCCCTCACTTCTGAATGTTCAGAAAAGCCAACTTGAAATAGAATCCGCTTAGATAGGCTTTAAACCCCGTTAGATAGGCTTTAAATTTCCAAGGTTGCCCTGGCCCATCGGACATTTCCATTACAAAGTTTGACATGTTTAGCATAAACGTACAAAGAACGCTTTGACGTGCGGCCATCATTTGTGTTATTTGCAGTGAATTGAAAAGATCAATTTGGTAAAAAATGGAATTAAGTCGTGAACATATTCGTGCGATCATTTGCCATTGTCCCAGAGAACATTGATGCCGCGCGTGAACTGATAATGCAAGATATGTCATGTGACATACATTGAGATAGAGGTATCCTTGGGTATTTATTCCAGCAGCATACTCGTACATTCGATATTGCATGAACACATGGCCGTAAACAAGGTTTGTTCTCTTTGGATCCTGCACAATTTGACAATCGCTCAAAAAAAGGCTCGTGTCGATTGGTACAAAGAAATTTTGAAAAAATACGATCGCAGTGCTTCAAAAGACGTTAGAGGTGAAGAATCATGGATCTATGCGTATGAATGAGCCCGAAACAAAACAGCAATCGACCGTGTGGGTTTTCGAAGACGAGCCAAATCCAACGAAAGTTGTTCGTAGAAGAAGCACTTCAAATCAACCAGTTGCCGGTTTCTTCGGCAAAACTGGTCATGTGGCGACTGTTCCGCTTGAGCAATGCAGGACGGGGTACCCTCCGAGTGGTACATCACAATTGGTTGCCTAAAGTCTTCGGAGAAATTCGAAAAACGGACAAGAGAATACGAATCAGTGTGTGCCATGACAATGCGAGCTCTCACACATCGGCTCAAACCAGCGCCTTTTTGACCGGCCAAAACGTCGAATTTATGGGTCATCCGCCGTACAGCTCTTACTTGGCATGCAATGACTTCTTTTTATTTTCGCACATCAGGAAACAAATTCGTTGTCAACGATTTTCGTCGCGAGAAGATGCTGTTGAAGCGTTCCAAACCCATGTTTTGTAGGTGTCTCAATCGGAGGAAAAAGTGCATCGACAATTGGTTTGAGCGCATGCAAAAGTATATAAATCATGCTGGAGAATACTTTGAAAAACAATAAAACCATTTTTGATGATAAATATTCAAATTTCATTACTAGGCCAAAAATATATAAAGCAGCCCTGGTAGTATAGCGATACTCGTATCGTCTGCGATCCCGACAATTGTCGCCTCCTCCGGTACTGTTCCACAGAACGGGCCTTTAAACTAAGCCTTGTCTTTGTCCGTCTTAAACCAGAGCGCTCGGTTGGAGAAATAGTTCTTAATTATTTTTAGCAAATAATCTGTAATTTTTAGTCTCCTCAGCAAAGCGACCATGTGGTTCCATATCGCTAAATTAAAGGCTTTTTAATGTCCACAGTGATAATGGCATATTATTTTCTCTTCGCCCTTAACACCTGGATTGCACATTACTGAATTGAAGATATTTGTAATGTTCAGAATTAACACGGGATAGTACTTTCATTTCGCCTTTTACCCCCGGATTGCACTCCCTGCCGTGTTTACCGCAAAGCTTATAGCGTCTATAGTAGAGAAACGCCGTCTTCGAGAAACACCATTGACCTCCTCCAGTGCGGTATGTATCCAAGAGATATATTGGTCTATATGACCGAGGTTCACCAAGTGTTCTTTTCTGCCTTTGGTATAAAGATGAGTTTTTGTTTCTTCTACCTTTTCGGGAATATACCATCTCTCAAGCAGGCTCTAAATAGCTTTGCAAATGGTTGCGCCCTTTTTTAAAGCCACATTCAGCTCTTTATCAGGTACTCGGTCCAGACCTGGGGCATTGCTATCTCCGATACTAGAGCATAGCTCAAGTATTTATACCTTCGTTACTGTCGATGGGCTTTCGACTGGAAGACGATGGATGGTTTCCTTTGGTGGAACAGCGCTGCCACTATATGGTTTATGAACACCGGGCACCTGATTTGGGCTGTCATTTTTTTCTATTAGACGGGACATTACTATGTGGTATGCACTGCGCTATGGGTTAGAATCGGCCTCCTTATATATCATCTTGAATCAGTCATATTTGCTTTGGTTAATCGCCTTCTGTAGAACCTTTCGCCACTGATGGTATGCCTCTCTCCATGTAAGGAAGTCAGGTGTTGATCAACCTCTCTTTTACAAAAGTCTAGCTTCCAGGCACTTTTTTCTCAGTACTGCTATTATATTGTTGCACCAGTAGTTTTCGGTTCTTCCTTGGTCGTGTCTCTTTTTTTTAGCATTAATGCATAACACGCTGTCTTTAAGGCTTTTGCTATTCCCTCTGCCATTTCAGCCGCAGTGTTTTCGCGCACGAGTTGGTTGAATAGTACTTCCCGAAAGTTTCATCGTCGCACTTATCCTCTGCTCACCCGTTAAGCGTGATCTTCCGTCTCGGACTTTGTTATGGCCTTTCGATACTGATGGGTAACATTATCGCCTGGTGGTCACTGAAGGTGTAGTGCTCGCTTATCTGGCTATGCTAATGCTCACGAAAGATCAAAGATGGGGCCGTGACCGGCTCATGGACGCTTCCCTCGTATACGAGCATAATGTCTAGCTGCAAGAATAATGTCTGCTACCCCAGTCTGCTGCCCAGGCTTTGAAGTCGCCTCCAATCAATACTAGGATGCGTTGGGCTGCTTCTCTTGTTACGTCTCCGATGATCCTACTGGAATCAGCAGTGGTAGGCGACATGTAGCAGCTGTATATGTGACAGCGCATAGAGGTAAAAAAAATCAATTTTCACTTTTTTTATTTTTGATGTGGACAGCATCTGAGCATCGAATGAGACCGATCCAATGCCCCAAACATGTTCCCTCCCAGAGATATGCTCGTTTTATGAAAGTGGTGGTACACCAAAGATACACGTATTTAAATCTTTAAAATTGCTCTCCTGAACAAAACTGGTTTTTACGTTAGGTCCCTTTCTGTTTTGCGCGTCACATATGGGCAGCTATGTATCGGTGTTTGCCATTTTAAAGGATAATTTTAAGGATTATTTTAGGTGTATTATAGCATGGCTCCGAAATTGGCCACGCCATGTTTCAAAAAAGCTTAACATTTCCGATTTGGATAACATTTGACTTTGTTAAGGGGCTAGGTACTACTAACAGATAATGTGTATCCTTTACTTATAGTATTTAAGAGTTATGTACTAAAAAAACATTTTTATTGCCAATTTTTCAAACGTTGTGATTAATTAATATAAAGTATATATTTGTTGAAATCTAGCATATCAAGTTTATACAAATTTTGTAATATGTACGTTTTTATGTACTGAATTTCTTTCCTTTTCTATACGAGTTGTTCTAAGCATAGTTTTACGTACTCCTACACTTCAAAATGTAAGTATGCAACTCAGCTGACCTTTTCACTATTCATGAAAATCAACTTTCATTTTATTCAGATTAAAAACGAGGAAACCGGAGTACTCATAAACTACCATATGTTACAAATTGTAATTTTAAGTCGAATAATTTTTCTCACTCTAGCAAGAAAAATTCCCCTCATTACTCGTTTATCTCGGGCAAAAAAAACTACTCATAAATTATTTTCCACTCAACCCAATGAGTTACTCTCCCATTGAACAACTCTTAATTATTTCAAATGTTAACCTCGGTTTGGGAAAAAGAGCTTTCGCATATTTGCAGCAGTTTCGTACCAAAGAGTTGCGAGTTTTCAACTGAGTTTGAAAAAAAGAGACTTTTATTACAGCGTGGTCATATTTTAAACTAATCCCACTATATTTTGGGATATTTTCTTGTTTATCTAAGGCAAACGATTTTATCTTAACGGAAAACGGAACAAAGCGAACGGGCATATGTTTGTGAGGAAGATTTATGATCATCGGTGTACACAAACACACACACACCTATGTACCTTCAACTTTGTGGCGGAAAACAAAGGAAACTGTTGTGCTGGTGAATTTGTCAAAAGTTGCACGTAACATTTTGGAGTGCATTTAGCACACAGCTTTTGTCATATGGTAATTAATTTACAGCCTTTTTGCCTAACTCTTGAAAAACTGGAGTTCGAATATTTAAGGAAACTCCATATTGAATTTGAAATTTTTATTTTAACCAATAGTTGGACAATTTTACAAAAGGCTGAAAAGTGTTCCTAATATACAGGCCATACTTAACAATTTTAATACCAGGATTTGGTAAGTATTGTGTAGGAAAAAATCATTGAATCACTCTTTTATTAATGTCCTATATTGTTTAGTTAATTTTCTATGAAAGTAAAGACTGATCATAATAACAGGTTGAAGGGTTGGGCCGAGGACGAGCGTTATTGTTTGTGGCCCACGTTTTGATATCATAAAAATCACAATCCACAGCTTTGGACACATAATTCATCCTATTCTGACAAAATTTCGTACAGAACGTTACGGAGACCAATTACACAGTGCAACAACCAAATGCGAATGGGATGAGACCAATAGCAAATGAAAGTTGACATTATTCATAACAAAACCTTCAAGGGTTTTCTTTAGTTCAGTGCGAAATTTTGCTTACAGCATTTGTAATTGGAGTTTTTTTCTCTGAAAATCTAAAAGAAATAGCACTGTTTGTATGACAGAGCCATCTAGCGTGAATTGAATTCCTGGACCCAAAAACAGTAAGATACCACAACTTTCCAGGATAATAAAAATAAATATGCATTATTTTATTAAATTTTCAACGAGCTTTTCTTGACAGCGTTTCAAAATCATCAATTGCGTGTGAAATAAAATCTCTCTCTCTCTGAATTTAAGAAAACCCTTGAAGGTTTTGTTATGGATAGTGTCAACTTTCACTTGCGATTGGTTTTACCGCATTCGCACTCGGAATGTTCGATATTGATTTTATGATCTATACTTAGTTATAAACCTTAATATTCCATTAAGGAACAAGGGGAAAAAACTTCTTAATCAGAAAGCTGTGATCGATATAATTCTTAAATTTATTGACTGTCAGCTACAGTTTAACGCCGGCTTAAAACGGGTAATGCATTTTTTAGAGAAGATTTTACCTGGCTTAGAGATTATTCTCTTACTCGTAAAGTCGCCGGTATTAAAGCCGCAGGTTGCTATTTTTCTTACTCGGAGTTAAATCTGCGTTAACTTGTGTGATAGTCATGTACAGGAACTAACACAACTAGGCGTAACTTATGGTCCATGCCACCACAGAAATATCACTCCCGAGTCCAGACCAGTCGCTCTAGATACCAAAATTATAACCGACCATTCTTCATACCATTCGCGTGTTGCGTTAGGATCGACCAGTACATAGCTTTGGTAAAACTAAATCATATCGATCTTTAGTTTTTTGGGGCCGCCAAACAACATTCAACGCCCGAATAAAATTAAATTGTATGTAGTTCATTATAGAAGATCTATAAATAATTCTGGTAATGTTTTGCCATATTGGTCCATGTTTTCATGTAACATACAAAGCATTCAACCGATCTAAGGCTTTGACAGTTCAGAAATCTATACTTGCTCAATTTTGAATTGCAAAAATTTGTGAATTTCAGCCAAACAGTCATAATTTTGTAACAGTAGAAACTCTAGGCTTTGTTTAGGTAATTTTTGGAAAAGTAAGATGTAGGGCTACTGCTTAAGAACTTTGCAATTGGACCCTAGTACCCTCCAACCACCAATCCGAATTTTTCAAACCGCTGCCTTCTGCATTTTCGGGCATGAGCCAAGGAACACGCTGGTGAAATTTGTCCAGTAGTGATGAATCACCCTGTTTAATCTTAAACGTGGTAAAATTTTACCATACCAGTTCATGTTTTCATATAGGTCATATAGGTCCGGTTTGAGGCTTTGGCTCTCTATCTTTATTTTATTTTGTCAAATTTTGGTACAGCACATTCTGGGAGATCTAAAATACTAGTTTAGAAATTATGATTTATTCCTGGTTCAGAGTTCCTAATATTTTACTACTTCCTAAAGTTTTTAGCCTTCTAACCACGAAAAAGAATTTTAAAAAATTTTCCTCTGCTTAGTATTCAAGATAAAAATTTTGGAATTTTTTACGATTTTTTATGAGATATCTCAGCTTTTTGGACCATAACTCCCAAACGTTATTACCGATTCGATCAGGAGTTATCTCAAATGAATATATTACAAAAAATATTAAAATCAGTTTAATAGTTTTGACGTTAGAGGCATTTAAAAAATCTAAAATATTGAATTTTTTGGGCACAAATCACGATTTAAATTAAATAAAATATATATAAACAGTAATATAGGAATATACAAATAAATTTGGCATAAAGTTTGGACTTTCTCGGGCAAAACATCCCTTGGTTTGCTGAAATTGGATAAGAAATGGTAGAGCTACCACTCTTGGTATAGTTTTCACTCTTGAATAAATCGGTAAAAGCGTTTCGGAGTTATGGTACAAAAAGTTGAGACATCTCATAAAAAATTAAAACAAATTGCAAAAAAACTAAACCAGAGGATAATTTTTTAAAATCCGTTTTCGTGTTTACGAGGTTTGCTATTTATATTTCGGGTCCGGCAATAAAAACACAATAATTTATCATTGGAAATGGTTTTATTGTTATAATGTAATATTATAGAATATATTATATATTATAGAATATATAGGGTGATCCATAAAGAGGTATTTTTTCAGAACAAAAAAAAATATACAAATTCAAATTAAGTGTGGAATCTTTATTGGTAATTTGAAACGACATGTTTTGCCATTTAAGAAAGCAAAATGTCTAAAGGTGTGATATCAAAACGTGAAATAAGTTGCTATCCGAAATGACCTCTCAATAGATCCATTGTTTGAGTAGCTGTATGGCAAGTGGCATCGTCCTGTTGACACCAAGTGTCGTCAAGATTACGGGCTTCAATTTCAGGTAGCACAAAGATCGATATCATGGCGCCATCACCATTTTTGAAAAAATATGCACCTATGATTCCACCAACTTATAAACCGCACCAAACCATGGTTTTCTCTGGGTTTAATGGCACCTATGGAATCTCTTTTTGTTGCTCTTCAGCCCGAATGCGGCAATTTTGCCTATTGACTTTGCCGTTGAGCCAGAAATGAGCCTCATCACTGAACAAAACTTTGGTTGAAAACAGCGGATCTTCCCGTTTCTCACCGAACGGTTGCCAACATTTGAAGGAAATTATTTTCAAAAAATTAATGCCATAAAATGTCCTTTCAAAGTACCAATAAATATTCCACACTTGATTTGAATTTTTATATTATTTTTTTTGATCTGAAAAAATACCTCTAGATGGATCACCCTATATAATATTCTCCTTTTAGATCAATACACTTTTGCATACGCACTAACCAATTTCGAAGCACTTTTTCACTTCGATTGAGACACCTACAAAACATGATTTTTAAACACTTAAACAGATGCTTCGGGCGTTGAAAAACGTTGACCACGCATTTTTTTTTTGATGCTAGGGAATAAGAAGAAGTCATTAGGTGTTAAATCAGGGCTGTACGGTGGACGGCTCATTAAGTCGACATCTTAAGTGGTCTAATAGCTCATCGTTTTAGCTGATGTGTGAGAGCTCCCATTGTCGTGATAAAAAATGATCCGTCTTCTCTTATTATCTTTCCTCATTTCTTCGAACACTGTTGGCAAACAGATGGTTGTCTACCACTCAGAATTGACCGTCCTACGTTCTACTATAGTCACTGTGGCAACATGGCCGGTTATAACGAAAAAAACGCAATCATTTGCTTCGATGTACTTCTTCCACGAACAACTTTTGTTGAATTTGGTTCGTCTTGAAAGACCCATACGGCCGATTGCTGTTTTGTTTCGGGTTCATATGCATAGATCCATGATTCGTCACCTGTGACAATGCTATACTCTTCCTTTGAGTTACCGCAGTTATACTTTTTCAACATCTCTTTGCACCAATCAATACGAGCCTTTTTTGGAGCATTCTTCAAATTATTTAGGATTCAACGAGAACAAATTTTTTTCACGGCCAAATGAACATGCAATATCTTATTGATGCTTGTCATACTAATGCCCAAGGATGCCTCAATTTCACGGTAGGTCACATGTCGGTCTTGCTTACTCAGTTCACTTACAGCATCGATGGTTTCTGGTAAAGTGACCGGAGTTGGAAGTCCTTCACGAAAGTCATCCAGGAGCGAAAGGCGTCCGAGACTGAACTCTTCGTACCGGCGATTAGCAGTGTTTTTTGATGGAGCTTAATCGCCAAAGTCGTAACAAGTTGATTTGAATACTCTTATCTCGATAACCCAAGCCGAAAATCGTAAGAAATCATCGCACGAAAATGTTCACGGGATAATTCCATTTTTTGACTGAGATGAATTTTTCAACACACTGCCAACAAAGCAATTTTTCCTCAAATGACAAAACGTTCTGAGTGAAGTTATGCTAAAAAATTTCAAAGTTTCAAATTTTTACATCTGGGAACATAGGAACCCTCGTAGGATACCAAAATCTATTAAAAAAAAATTTTAGAACTCTGAACCAAAATGGTTTTAACCCAGTGTAATCTGTCATGGAATATGAAATCAAATCTTTCTATGTTTTCAAATAGTCTCTATACAAATTTCATTTTGATGTGAAACAATGCAGCTTTTAAGTTCAAATGTTAATTCCGATCATTCCCAGTGTCCATTATGGGAGATCCTTAGTCAATAATGGTTATATTGGACCATACCGGTCCACGATTTCGTTAAGCCCTTCTTAAATTTTTTTTAATGAAGGGTCTCTAGCTGCTGTAGAAGTTATGTATAGTTATAGCTGAGTATAATTACGTATGAAATTAGACTCTATCGGACCAGAGCTCCTCTAGAGTTCCTACAAAAAAGTACATTTGCTTTTGCCGGATTTTAGCCTCTTTTACTTTTTTTTTAAAAAAATAAATAAAATATACCTTTTATGGACGACTTATAGGGGTATGGCTTCTTTAATATCCTCAGTTTAGTATGTTCTGAAAGAGAAAGACAAAAAAATTACAAAAAATAATGCAAATCTCAAGTAGTCAATTGCGTTCAGTTATATAAACCCACTTGTTAAACCCGAAATTGAAAAAAACAGTCCTATAGAGAAAATGTGAACAAATTAAGTTTGGCTTATAAACCCTCCATCATGGATTATGGTCCAATATGAAAATGTTGTCAAGGGGCGTGGTATTAACCGCTTTTCTGTCAGGGTTTGTTTCTTTTAATGTTACCATTATATATACGGGGTGTCCATCAGGAATGTATACTACTTTGTTTGTTTATAATTTTTGATTAAATGAAAGGGAATAGATCTTGTATTTATAATTGTTTTATTTAATGTCAATTATTTATGGAATACTCGCACAAGTTCAGAAAAATATCCGCCTTTGTTAGCTTCACAAATGCGAGCCCTTTTGAGCACATTTTTCACTACATTCTCAAGCTCTCACGAATATTTTGTTTGAGTTCCTCAAGCGTTTCTGGTTTGTTTGCATAAATCTTGCTTGTCAGAAATACCCACAAAAGAAGTCCGAAGCAGTCTAATCAGGCTACCGTGGAGGCTAATCAACATCTTCATTTCCTTAAATAATTTGTTGTGGACAGTGTTTTCGCAGTGATTCCATTGTATGCGATGTGGCATCGTCTTGTTGATACCACATGTTAATCAAGCCCAAAACATGCAGCTCTGGCGTTAAAAAGTTTGCAATCATGTCACGATATCGCTCTCCATTGGCAGTTACCGTTACGCCGATTTCATTTTCATAGAAGTAAGGTCCAATGATTCCTCCTGACCAAATTGCACACCAGATTGTTACTTTTAATAGATGCAAAGGTGACTGATGAATAATTTGAGGGTTTTCCATTGCCCAGAACCGACTGTTTTTTTTTTATTCACATCCCCATTCAAATGAAAATGTGCCTCGTCACTCATTATGATTTTCATGAAAATCGGGGTTGTCATGGGCGAGCTGTAACATCCTATTGGCATATGTACGATGGCGTCAATGGTCTCGCTCTTGTGTCACCGGAATCTTAAATGGAAACAAGCGCAAATCCTTGAACAAAATTGTGGCCAAAATTGTTCTTTGAAGATCAAGCACTGAAGAACGGCGTCGAATTGAGGTTGATGGATTGTTTTGAACACTTTCTTGAGCAGCAGTAATGTTTTCAGCCGATCTTGCAGTACGTTGTGGTCCATGCTTCGGCCTATCAGCTACAGACCCTCTTTCTTTGAAATCATTCACTACACGATAAATAGTGCGTTTTGTTGGCACGCTGTTTCTCCCAAAAAATTCACGTAACTTTCTCATCTGTGACGATGAATCGATAATTGATTTTGATAAAATGTTTTAATGATTAAAACATGTTGGTTTATCGAATATTTTTCCATAATAAATTTGCCACTTCTCTACTTCACGACTGCCAAATATTAACTGCCAAGACTAATGTTTACCAAAATGGCGACAAAACAAAGTAGTATACCTCCCCGTAGGACACCCTGTACAAACTACTATTACCTCATCGGTATAAGTTTACTATATGTGACGGGCAAAATAGAAAGGAACCTAAGGTTAAAAAACAGTTTTTTTCAGGAGATTCATTTTAAAGATTATTTCCCTTTCTATTTGCGCTTAGAATCATCAACCTCACTTCCATAAAACGCGCATATCTCTGGGAGGGAACACTTTTGGGGCATGGGATCGGTCTCATTCGATGCTCAGATGTTGTCCACATCAAAAAAAAAGAAAAAAAATTAAAATTGATTTTTTACCCTTAGGTGCCTTTCGCTATGCGCTGTCACATATACAGCCTTTTAAAGTTCAAGGTTGTATGGAGGGGGCTACGAATTTGTGTCCAGTTTAAAAATAATGGAGTTAATATGATTGATTTCACTCTGTTATTTTTAAAATTTATAACATTCGATTCCTTACTTTGACTATATATCCAATATTTTACAAGGGGCTGGGTATCGCCCACTCTTCCCCAAGGATGTGTTGCAATCCATGCACACATCGTATTGTCCAAATATCATCCTTATATCTTGATTAGTTTATGAGATATTGTCTTTATACCCCGCACCATTCTGTGGAACATTATGAGCTATGATCATGGAAAATGTTTGTAACTTCCAAAAATAAAAAAAAAACTAGACCCACCTTTAAGACTACCGACTCAGAATAACTACTCGTAGCTGATTCGATTTAACTATGTCTGTGTCTGTCTGTCCGTCCGTCCATCAAAAGCTTGTAATCAAACTATAAGTCGCAATTGTTGTTTAGCAAAATTTGTCTGGCCTAAAGTAGTATGTTAGTGAAATAGAAGAAAATCGGTTCAGATATAGCTCCCACTTATATATGTTCATCCAATTTTATGTCTTAAGCTCTAGCATCAACACATTACATCTAATTTTGATGGAATCATTAATTTTTGCACCCAGCAAGGACGTTTTTTGAATTGAAGAAAAGCGGTTCAGATTTAGATATAGCATCCACACATACTTATATGTGACAGCGCATAGAGAAAGCGACCTAAGGGTAAAAAAAATCAATTTTCACTTTTTTTTGATGTGGACAACATCTGAGCATCGAATGAGACCGAGCCCATGCCCCAAAAGTGTTTCCTCCCAGAGATATGCGCGTTTTATAAAAATGATGGTACACGTATTTAAATCTATAAAATGGCTCTCCTGAACAAAACTGGTTTTTACCCTTGGGTCCCTTTCTGTTTTGCGCGTCAAATATGTTCATCCGATTTTAGTTTTTAGTCCTTGAGGAAGCATATTACATCCAATGATGATGATATTTGGCAAAAGTTAGTTTCTTTTGCCAAGGACGGACACGGTTGAAATTGCAGAAAATCAGTTCAGGTTAAGATATAGGACTCATATATATAGGGTGATCCATCTAGAGGTATTTATTTCAAAATAAAAATAAATACTAAAATTCAAATCAAGTCTGGAATCTTTTTTATTCATTCGAAGGAAATTTTATGCCATTTATTTTTTGAATATAATTTCCTTCAAATGTTGGCCGCAACTACGCCTCAGGGTGTCCTTTCTGAGGGTGCAATTTTGGATGACTCATTCGAGCATTTCGACCGGTAATGTTGGCTTCTAAGGCCGGAATCATAGCTGGTTTGTCAGCATAGACTTTGGACTTTCCGTAGCTCCAAAGAAAAAAATTTAAAGGTTTGATATAACACGATCTAGGCGGCTAATTCGCCGGTCCAAAATGTAAAATTAGCTGCTCTTCGAAATTACCTCTCACTACATCCAATGTTTGGTCAGTTGCATGGCAAGTGGCACCACCCTGTTCAAACAAAATGTCGTCATGAAGACGGGCTTCAATTTCGGGTTGTTAAAAGTCCGATATGATAGAGCAATAGCGAGCACCATTCACGGTTACGTTCCGGCCATCAGTATTTTTGATAAAATATGGACCGATAATTCCACCAGCCCATAAACCGCACCAAACCGTGGTTTCTCTGGATATAATGGCACCTCTTGAACTTCTTCTGGTTTCTCTTCAAACCAAATGTGGCAATTTTGTTTATTGACGTTGACGTTGCTCCGGAAATGGGCCTCATCACTGAACACAATTTTAGTCGAAAACAGCGGATCTTCTTGTTTTTCGCCGAACGCTCATTTCCATATTACAGTTGCCAACATTTGAAGGAAATTATATTCAAAAATAGATGGCGTAATGAACAATGAATGAATAATAAAGATTCCACACTTGATTTGAATTTTAGTATTTTTTTTTATTTTTAAAAAATACCTTTAGATCGCCCTATATAATTAGCCGATGCTAGCAAAAACAATAAAAAATTCTTACAAATCGTATAGCACAAATTCAAAAATCTAGGTAAGAGGTCCAGAGTTCTTGTTTTTCGCCGAACGCTCATACCCATATTACAGTTGCCAACATTTGAAGGAAATTATGTTCAAAAAATAAATGGCTTAATGAACAATGAGTGAACAATAAAGATTCTACACTTGATTTGAATTTTAGTATTTTTTTTTTATTTTTAAAAAATACCTTTAGATCGCCCTATACAATAAAAAATTCTTACAAATCCGAATACTCGTATAACACAAATTCAAAAATCTAGGTAAGTTGGCTTTTCTGCACATTCAGAAGTGTAATATAGTCGGCCACTTTATATTTTTTACCAGTTTTATGTTAAGGGTTGTGGGGGCTGTGCAAGCCCCTCTTTTCAAATTTTATTTTTAATAAGATCGTGCGAGTTCTGAGGGTATTTCGAGAATACAGAAATAGGTGTGGAAATATTGAACATTTTCAGTATTAAAGGCAGTTTTGGGAAAATATTACGACATCTAAAATTCAAAAACGATTGGTAGCCCCTTTAAAGAGCCGCACAGACGGATATGTCTCACATGACTTAAAAAGTCTCAAAAAGGATTTGGTCAAAAAAATATGTGGTGTCTTAAATGCTGTTTTGATGAGTTACACTTACCAGTAGGGTGGGTGTATAAATATGAACTGTGTTAATGATCCGTACCAGGATTCAGACTCCTTCTTTTTACCCTAATACATCCTTTTATCCTAATAAAACTGCTCAAGCGACTTGTATTATTTTTCAGCTATGAACACCCAATCACTGTGGCGTTACTGTCAAAAGAAAAGTAAAACTTTTACAAATAATAACGAACACAAAAATTCATCTCTAATCCTTTAAGTACACATATCTTGAGGTTTACGCTCTTTTCAGTGACATCCGAAATTAGTGCGACTCCTTAAAGTAAAGACATCGAGTAAAACAAACATAATTGCCAGCAAGACCGCAACATATTGCTCTATGCCTAGACAGACATCAACTGCAGATTACTTTTGGCAACTTCATTTAGACAAGATGTGTTGATTAACATTTTGGCCCTTTGAATTTCGGCTCAAAGTGTGAACAACTCCGTTAACACCTACGACCAAATAAAAAAAATCCAAATAAGTGGGGCGGCGGTGGGTAAATGCGGCCGTCGAGCAATCTACTGAAGCAACCACAAAGGCCAACTTTTTCGAATGTTTTCCTACTAGACCTTATGTATAATTAATCAAAGGCAAAAAGGTGTCACCAAACATTAATATTAACTGAAAACTCAAGCAAAGTCGACGCTAACGAAACGCGACCAAAAATTGTACTCACGTCTCACGTTTTCTTTGCCAAACACTCGAAGCTGTGCCCCGACCGGCGAACCGGGCTGACGATGACGGCCAGTGGTAAGTAAATATGCATAAACGTGAAACGGGAATGTTTTACCTAAAAAACGAGAAACTAGAAAGAAAAACCAAATAGTAAAATGGAAGAAAACGCAACAACACAAAATAGAAAAGTTTACAAATTAACGGTCTCTGGGGGTGACAAATGTCAGCCAACATTAATGTTATTTCAGTTGTTGGTAGTCTTGTTGTTGCTGCTCTTATTGTTATGCCATTCCGACCACTCTGCGGCTGCGATGTCTACCACTTTATCACGAAGTGTCTGTCTGCGTATGTATTTGGCCAAATGATAACAAACAGCCAAACATGGTCTTGACCCTTGACATGCCGGAAATGGAGAAATGTTTCTGTGTGTGTGTATTCTAGGAACACAACAAAGCCACAAATAAACCCTTTTGTCTCCGTTTGTTTGGCTATTTTTGGTGTTTATTAAAATGCGGCAAGATTTGTAACTAAAACTCCAGCTCCATTTTCATAATAGGTTTTATATAGACCCACAGACATACACGTACACGGACCTATAACACAACTTTTACATATACATGGTTATTTCTGTGTTCACAAACACACACACATGTATAGCCACTTACACACACACACATACATGGCTTTTGAAATTCAGACCTTAGGGCACTTGTGTCAATTGTCACTTGATTAAACAAAACGCCATAGGAGCAACACAACAAATGGCCAAATAAACATTCATCTATACTCGGCAAACTCACTTACACACACACTCTCAAAGACTCTCTTACATGTGTGTATGTGTGTGTCCGTGTGAGTAAATGTTTGTATTCATTATGTGCACACAGTGGTTTATAATCAAATAATTGATATAATAAAACAATGACAATTTCGCACCAACTTAGCTCCAAAACCAGTTGCAAAACCCTGGTTTGTCACGATTAATGGAAAGTGTTTCCATTTCTAGTACTAAATTATGTTTAAAAAAGTAAAAAGGCAAAAAGCAGGCAAGGCAGATTATGAGATACCCTACGACACTTTGTTATTAACCTGATTCCGCGCCACTATCTAAAGTTTAAGCAAGGTCAGACATAATATATAACTTCTAGAGCGGGAAGGATATATTTCGTTGGTAAAATATGAATCACAGGCCGGTCCATTTTAACCAGGAATAATTTTAGGTCACACATAAGTCACTATGCTGCATTTAAGATAGAATGGATTTACAATGAGGTCCTTAGAGCGGCAGACGCTCAAAGCGGGGGCACCCATGCGTAGGGCAACTCGAAAACAAGAACCGATAAAGTTCAATATCACCAGAAATGAGTGTTGGTCTCTAAGCGCTCAATGTGAAATTTGGTCAACATCGGATGTAGTATGTGGCTCTTAAACCTGTAGGTTCTGAAATCAGAAAGCTCTCATGTATGGGACTATTTTAAAAAAAAATGTAGTGGCTTCATTCTGTTTCACCAGAAATACCATGCACAGTCTGAGCACGATCAGGTTAAATTTGTGGTTTCAGAGTTGCAGGACACTTAATCGGAAAATACTTTTGCGTCAGGGCTATTCGAAAATAGCCCTAACTGATATAGTTCAATTTTCGCCAACGATGGGAGTTGCTCGATCGATTCCGAGATATGGTCGGAATAGAATGTATTATGTGGCTTAAAAATATTAGGGTTATAAAAACGGAAAGGATCTTTTTAAGTGGGCTATGCGAGAACATGAACCGATATTTTTAGCAGGATTTGATTTTTGGCTGCTTGTTTAATGCAATGCGTAATGTGATCAGAATCGGATGTAAGATGTAGCTTTCCGATTAAAAGTACCCAAATCGAGAAAAAAAAATTCAAACATGGGTCCATAACTTCTAATTCCAGCCGAGTTGAGTATTAATTGTCCTTAACATTCTATACAAAAGGGTTAAAACATAAGCCGTTATGGACCAATTGCAAGGTTCTAAAATCGGAAAGGACCTTTTTGTGTGAGCTATGCAAAAACATGAACCGATACTTTTAACAGGAATTAGTTTTTGGCTGCTCGTTAAATGCAATGCGTAATGTGATCAGAATCGGATGTAAGACGAAGCTTCCCGATTTAAAGTACCTAAAATTGAGTTAATTATTGTCATATTAAAAAAAAATTGTTGAAATTTCAATAAAAAGCCTGAATTCTTAAATGCTTTTTAAGCTACTTTAAAAATAAGCTTGTTCCAGCGAACATACCAAATATTTGTCATGCATAAAGCTTAAGGAGCCTAGGATTGCCTAGTGACTTCTTTTTTCACCAATAGTTCCGACGAATAAGTCAATTGACCGTTAATGACGTGAAGTTTTTGCAAGAACTCCCTGCGATTGTTTCACAGGGTCGTCGCTGAGTAGGTTACTTATAGTTTGCCTCAACGTTTCCATCTAAGTGGAGAAATTCTTAATATTATACTCACTGACATTGACCTACTATCTAAAGAACCTACTTTTTAATTTCGACTCTAAATAGTTACAGATTTACTTGGCTTACACATAAAGTAGCCTAAAATCGCGAGGTGAAAAATTCGTCATTGCAAAAAGAGATATTTGTTTTGGGGCTATATGAAAACGTGGACCAATATGGCCCACTTTTATCTGAGCTATTACTTATCGATCGTTATGAACTGTGCCAAATTTCATCAATATTTGATGTAATATTAGAAATAAAGACATTATATCAGTTGAACATGCGTGTGGGAGCTATACGTGACAAAAAAAGTGGACATTTTTTTTTTTTGAGTTATAAGCCACCTTTTAATATCCCGGGTCACATATATTAATTTTAACCGATTGTCATAAAAGTCAACAGTCGTTGTGCAAAACCAAACTTCTGCCAAATTTCATGAAGATCGGATAACGAATGCGACCTGCAGATTGAAAAAAGGCTTTACGAGGGCTGCTATATATATGTCTGGCCCAATAATGGAAATGCGAATATTTATCATCAAAAATGGTTTTATTGTTTTTCACAGTATTCTCCACCATGATTAATACCTTTACACTTTTGCATGCGATCAAACCAATTGTCGAAGCACTTTTTCCACTCCGATTAAGACACCTCCAAAACACGGACTATGAACGCTTCAACAGCATCTTCTGAAGACGAAAATCGTTGACCACGCATTTTTTCTTGATGGCCGGGAGTATGATCAGTTTTGCCGAAGAAACAGGCTTCGAAGTGCTTCTTCCACGAACAACTTTCGTTGGATTTGGCTCGTCTTCGAAGACCCACACGGTCGATTGCTGTTTTGTTTCGGGCTCATACGCATCGATCCATGATTCGTCACCTGTGACGATCTTATAAACCTCTTTTGAAGCACCGCGATCGTATTTTTTCAAAATTTCTTTGCACCAATCGACACGAGCCTTTTTTTGAGCGATTGTCAAATTGTGCGGGATCCAATGAGAACAAACCTTTTTTACGGCCAGGTGTTCATCCAATATCGAATGTATGCTGGTGAAAGAAATGCCCAAGGATGCCTCTATCTCATGGTATGTCACATGGCGATATTGCATTATCAGTTCAAGCACGTCACCAATGTTCTCTGGGACAACGGCCGTTTTTGGACATTCTTCACGACTTTCGTCTTTGAGCGAGTGTCGACCACGATTCAATTTATTAAACCAGTTTTTCACAGTGCTATAGGGAGGTGCTTCATCGTCATACATAGATTTAATTTCATCAATGTACTCTTGTCATGATAATCCACGTCGAAAGTTGTGAAAAATGATCGAACGAAAATGTTCATGAGTTAATTCCATTTTTTTTGCCAAATTGATTTTTTCAAGTCACTGTAAACAACACAAATGATGGTCGTACATCAAAACGTCCTGAGTACGTTTATGGTAAAAAAAAATGTCAAAATTTCTAATGGAAATGTCAAATGGCAACACTTAGTGTTGCCTAGGCCAGAAATATATATAGCAACCCTCGTATATGGACAACAGAGGAATGGACAGACAGGTATTGTTAAATCGAATCAACTGGGTTCGTACTAAGGGTCCGGTACACATAAAGGTTGGTCTACTTTTTTTCGTAGTTACGTATTCTGTACTTGTTATTATAAATAATGCATTTCTTTGCTTTCAAATACAACAACCAAAAACCGGAAAATCCGAAAGCATATAATCGGTTGAGCCGACATGTCGGGTTTAAGCTGAGTAACCGACTTTCGGGTTTGGACATAAAAACCAGAATGTCGGTTTTCGGTTTTGGACACTCTAGTTCTCATTCTTATCTGCACTCACTATTTATTTTCGTCTGTACCACTAATTCAAGTTTTTAATATCGAAAAAGATCAATTACAGCTGGCTCACTCTTCTATATATTTCCATTCAATATACCAGGGAATATCAATACTTCCGTGACTTTTCAAATAAAACAAGGTTTTTTTCGAAAACATTTTTTTTAAATAGTCTCTTTTTAGCTCCAATTTTTGTATCCCTTCCAAAAAAAATAGGATATTTCGAGGTCCATAAAATAGGTAATTGTTTGATTAATTTTTTAATAGTTGAAGCTCAACATAGTTCCACCGAGCCATTTCTCTAGATTTGGAAATAGGAAATAATTACTGGGGGCTAAATCCGGAGAATATGGCGGAGGAAGAACCAATTCCTAAGCCAATTCATGCAGTTTTGCCATTGAGACTGCACACGTGTTCACCCGTACATTTCTTGGCCATATGGGGTCGTTTTTTTATATCCTCCTTTAATCAGTCCTACAAGTTGGTATAATATTCGCCATTTATTGTTTATTCCCTTTAGAAGGTAATAGATGCGGATTATCCCGTGTGTTCCCTAAAAACTGTTGCCATCACCTTATTGGCCGACATAGTCACCTCGGACGTCTTCGGATCCGGTTCACCCGGAGATACTCATTGTTTAGATTGCTGATTGGTCTTCGGAGTGCTGTTATGGATCCATGCATCATCCACAGTTGTAAAACGCAGCAAAAACGTATTCAAATTGGGGTTAAATAACTCCAAACATGACGATGTCACACGATTACGTTTATGGTCAATTGAGAGCAAACGCGGCAGACATCTTTCTTAACCCAACTGAACATGTTAAATCGCAACCACACTGCCATATGAAATGCCTATGGCATCAACAGTCTCACGTACTTTTATTTTTCGATCGGCCAGTACTATAACGTGGATTTTTTTTGACATTTTCGGCTGTATTGACCTCAGTTGGCCCTCCTGAACGTTCGGCGTCATTTGTACTTGTGCGACCACTAGAACAGTCAGTAAACCACTTTGTTACCATTGAAATCGATGATGCAGAGTCCCAGTAGTATATTTATCAAGCTTTTCCTTGGTTCGATTGATGGTTTTTTCGGCAAAAAAATAATGTTTAATGAGCACTCAAATTTCCTTTTTTGCCATTTTTAACAAAATCCACTATGTTGTATGTTTTGAACAGCTGTTTAACAAAAACTAAATGACGGAACTCTGTCATAATTTGACAGTAGTCTATTAACAGATGGTATTTGTTGGGAGCAGTTTTGCATTCCATATAACTACGAGAGAAGTTGGAAAAGTCACGGAATTATTGATATGCCCTCGTATATTCCCTTAAAGATACTTTCTACTGCGTTGGTTTTTGTTTTGCTTTTGTTGATCATTAAGACTCACATTAAGAGTATCTCCTTAGAACCAATGGGTGTTTAAATTATCTACAAAATCGTAGTATCCTTTATAAGAGGCTTGAACTTTCAAAATCCTATTATATTCCAGTTGGCATTCTCATTTTGTAAATGCCACACAAAACATTTAAACACTGCTTAAATTTGACAATGTTCAGCTGATTAACCACTGTTTCCCTTCCACGAGGTCCAGGAGTAAGCACACAAATATGACATTAGCGGCAACATACGGAAGTCAGCTGCAATAAAACAATGTTGGCGACAAATCGTTTACGGTCCTATAGAAAATTTAAACCGACTATCCCTGATATGCTGTACCTCGATCTATTGTAGATTTTAGCTTCACTTTTTTCAAACGTTCCTGGTTTCTGAATGTATTTTTCTTTTAGTCTTTCGTGGGTGTGCAACGTTTCGCTCAAACCAGCCTGGAGCCATAAGAAAACGGAAACGGATGTTGGTTTTTGCCGTTGGTTTTTCAAGTGAATTCGTGCTACAGCAACTGCTGCCGCCGTTGTTGTGGCCGTGTGGCACACTCAGTGGATGTCGACAGCCACTCGCCAAACCCTCAGCAACCAGAGCGCTGGTGGGGGCGGAGTTGTTGATATGTTTTTTTCTTTCGTTTCGTTCTTTCTTGTCTGTGAGTCACAGTCGCTGGCTGGGACGGTCGGTCGGCGGGTTTGTCGGTGAAATAAGTAAATAAAACAATAATTAACTAATTTAAATTCAAACCATACAACAAGTGCTTCCTTTAACTGAACTCCGCTAATACCACAGCCACTGTGGCCCCCGCTCTAGCGACTTTGGTGGCCATTGTCAGATGGTGGTGGATGGAGGCTCAACAAAAAAAGGGATTTGTGGGTTAGATTGGTTGGCTTGGTTTCCCCGGCGTTAGTAGTGTGTGTGTGTGTGTTTTTTGTTCGCTTTCCTCCCACTTCTTTCAATCTACTTTTGGCCGCTTAAAAGTGGCATGATATGGAAACCCATTAATGTTACTTTGTCCATGATTTAAGACAGATAAGTCTTTCAAAGTTTGCTGTATAGCCCGGATTTCTGCTGTTGATGCCTGATGGTTTTGTTGCTACGTTTACGTCTTTTGTCGTTGTCGTCATCGTCCTCTATGTTGTTGTTGCTGCTGCTGTTGTTGTGGGGGCGATAAAATATCAGACATTTGTTGCTTAACAAAGAATTTCAAATTAGGAAAATTTGTTTTAAATTGTCATCTAAGTGTTGGTATTTTTCAGTTTCAGTTCTACTCCGTTATTCATTTTCCACTGGTTCTTTTTCTCAGCGATTCCTTTTCAATATTTTGTGGTTGCTTATCGGGAGACTCGCTCTCTCTCTCTCTCTCTCTCTCTCTCTCTCTCGGTTCGTGCAAAAGTTTGCCCAACGCCCAACGAAAGAACAGACGATAGCAAGCGGCTATAATTAATTGTAATGAATAATTAAATATTTATGTTTAGTAATCAAAATTAACCCTGAGTCCGGATAAAAGCACCACAAACTTTAACACAGATTATACAAATTTAAAGAAATGCCATAAGATTCATGCAGCATTCGTTGACATTGACACTGGCTTTTAGCCAGGCCGTTCCAATGGAAATTGAGGTATGAGGGTATGGTGGCCATCATGACAGATGGATTTGAAGACAGACAGACCATCAGATTAATTGTATCATTTAAGGGCAATTGTTTAAGAGGCTGACATAACAATTAAGAAGGAAAACCCACAATCTGATATGTGGCACAAAAAAAGTATCCATTAGTTGAAGGTGGTTGGTTGTTGACAAGGAAACTGACATTTTGAATAATCCAGCTTTGAAGTCCGGCATCTCACCACACAGGAGGTTATAAACTTTAGCATAGGGTTAATATTTGATAAAAATAATAGGTCTCCTTAAATAAAAAAAAAAAATCTGGCAGAGTAACAAGGACATGCAAAATTAATTGATGCTCAGATGAATAGACAGACCGATGGACGAAAGCTATGGTCATATGGTCATAGCTATAGGCAAATGAGGGAAGTATGCTCGACTATCACGCCAGGAAAACCAGCTATAACCGCAGTTAAAAGCATCTAACAATTTTTCAGCTGCGGGTTTGCCACCATATAAATGTCGGAGACTTTAAAAGTTGGAGATTTATCTCTTATCCATGTAAAAACTTCTCATATCAGCAGTTCGGAGCCGGCGTTAAACAGTAGGTCATAGTCAGTGAGTATAAGAATTGAATCGTGCACAGCTCACTGATTTGAAAGAAGTCTCCACTTGTGTCTTAATATGATGCTGGGGGACTTATTAGTATGAAAGTTTAGGCAAATCATTAGTATGAAAGTTTAGGCAGATAGTTATAACGACCTCTCCGAGCCTAGTTCTTCTATGATGATCTGAAGTGAGTATCCAGTTGATCAAAATCCAAAAGCGTCTTATCCAGAGTGGTTTGTTTCTGATTAGCGTCGTTTCTCATGTCATGGTGGCAAATCCAGCACGCAGAGTTAAATAAATAAAATTAATGTTGCAATGCAGGGAGTTTATAACCTAGTTATGGTGGGAAAAAGGGGAGTAGCTCCTGCTGCAATATTCAGCTTCTTCATACAACGATTCTAATATGACCCGGTAAAAACGTCGTTCGGCTAGGCTAGGCCGAACACGATATATCCTCCACCGTCCTTACTCTACTAAAGAATTAAAAATAAAAAAAAGAATTACTTATAAAATCTGACCAAAAATCTACCTATAATTCTAATACAGGATGTCCGCCGGGAAGGATGTCCGCCATTTTGTTAAAAATTAGTCTTGATAGTTCATATTTGGCAGTCGTGAAATAGAGCCGTGGCAAATTTATTATGGAAAAATATTCAATAAACCAACGTGTTTTAATCTTTAAAACATGTTATCAAAATCAATCATCGATTACTGTGACGATGAGTTACGTGAAATTTTTGGGAGAAATAACGTGCCAACAAAACGCACTATAGTGAATAATTTCGAAGTAAGAGGGTCTGTAGCTGATAGGCCCAAGCATGGAACACAACGTACTGCCAGATCGACTGAAAACATTACTGCTGCTCAAGAAAGAGTTCAAACCTATCCATCAACCTCAATTCGCCGCCGTACTCAGCAGCTTGGTCTTCAAAGAACAACTTTGGCCACAATTTTGCACAAGGATTTGCATTTGTTTCCATTAAAGAATCAGTTGACACAAGAGCTTCTTCCACTTGACCATTTACGCCGCCAATTTACAAAGAGTGACTGTTTTGTGCGGTTTTTGGGCTGGCGGCGTCTTCGGGCCGTATTTCTTCCAAACTGAGGCCGGTGAGTCAGTTACTATGAATGGTGTTCGCTATCGTGAGATGAAAACCAACGTTTTATGGCCCGAATTGGAAGATTTGGATGTGGACGATATGTGGTTTCGACAGGACGGTACCACTTGCCACACAGCTATCGAACCAATGGCTCTTTTGCGCTACAACTTCAATGGCCGTGTTTTCTCACGTCGTGGCTATGTTAATTGGGCGCCAAGATTATGTGATTTGATACCGTTGGACTTCTTTCTTTGGAGTTATTTGAAGGAAAATGTGTGCGTCGATAAGCCAGCAACAGTTGAAGAAAATTTGGACCATCGGATAGAGGTGTACCGCCGAGGTTGGGGCAGCCATTTTGCCGATATTTTGATCATTGCATAATTGAACCATACCAGTATTAGCATAATAAAAAGAAATGCAATAATTTCTTAAATAATTTGTGTTTTATTCAAAATCAACATCGGCCCTTAAAATTTAACCACCCTTTAGTTTTACGCCTCTTTGAGTGAAGTTACTTACATATATAAGATTTGGAACTCCAATTTGTCCAGTTTGTTTCACCTTTGTCAGATATCACAATATAATTCTTTTACTCACTGGCTGGTCCCTAATGCCTTAAGGTGGTTCCGAACGGTAAATTGCTTAAGCATATTAAGTAAGTGGTTTAAAAATTGTTTACCTACTCGTTAAGGCGCTGACATATAAGGATAGAAAATTCTCTCAAGAGGATCAAGGAGTTTTATAAGGAACAGAAAATTAAAATAAAGTGAATGCACAATTTAAAATTAAAAATCGGTCTGGTGTGCTGGCTCGGCTGTGGCATATTCTGGAAGTCGAATTTTGATCCGCTGTTTCAAGCAAAGTGGCCCTTTTCGTGAATTAGTTGCTCGGGTAGAAGATTATTTCAAACGTAAAATCAAGGTCAAATTAGCCCACTCATGTGGCAGATTGCACATATTTTGGAAATCTAGAGCTTTTTATGCTTTGGCACTTACAGACCGACTCCGACTTCTCTGGCTGTAAAATACACCACTTTTCCATTGCCGTATTCCCTTTGGAGCACTCACTCAACGCTTTAGAATAAATCACAGAGGAAAACTTTGTTTAATTCACTTTCGCTTCTAATTTGATTACAGAACAAAAAAATAACACAACAATGCCATTGAAAGACACAAGGAATAACAACGAATGCCTAGAAAGGAGAACAAGTAGAAGGAAATAAAAACAAAACGATGTATAAGTTTACTAAAAGAGGGGGAAAGAAATCTCAACTCATTGTTACTGTTTGTCATTATTAATTTTTTTTTATTGTGCTGTGCCATAATCCACGAAATATTGTGTCAACGTCGTCGTCTCATCGTAGGGGCCAACAAAAAATATATGATGCCACGACTAGCATTCTCCACTCAGCCCCACCACCCCAGCAGAAGGCGGTAGACGCTGACGCAGCGGCAGTAAAAAATATGACTGTTAATACAATTTTAACTCTTAACAAAAAACGGAAGTATAACGGAAGTCACAAGAAAATATTTATAAACAATTCGCGCTGAACAGACAAAAAGCAAAAACGTTGTTATGAAAGGTCAAGCCGAATCTTTTATACCCTCCACATTATTCTTTAAAGATTTTATGGTACTATCCATAAGCTAACCAAATCTTTAAACTAATTCCAAATTTATTAATTTCAGGTCTCACTTGTACTACGAGTATTGGACACTTGTTTTGGACCACAAAAGACATTATTTCAGTTTATCCTTCAATGAGTTTAAGCAAACAATAGCGCTAATTAAGGTAAAAAACAAAAATACAGCCATCCTAAGATTCATACTTAATTGACCTGAATTTGAGGCAAAATATGCATGTATATTTATATCGTTAGCTTGCTTTGACCACAACACCGTATTTTTAGGTCTATGGGAACGAGCTTCACTTTCTGACAAATCTTTAGAACAGTTTGGTTTTATAACGAAATTTGCATTAATTTGAGTACTCATATGCCCATTTTTATTGAAAGACGATTATTTTCACCATAGTGACAGTTTTTTTGGCCCATTATTCCGATCGTAGTCTCGGCCTTAATTTTATGATTCTAGCTGTAGCTGTTTAGCTTTGGCAGTGATCAGTCAGTCAGTAACGCAACAATTTGATATAAAAAAATCCAACCACTGGTTTATAACTTAGCAATTTTAGCCTAGTACCCTCCGAACACCAATCCGAAAATATTTAAACCGCTGCCATTTCGCCCCCTTTCATTTTTGGGCATGGACGTAGATCATCAAAAAATGAGCCAAGGAATAAGCTGGTAAAATTTGTTCAGTCGTGAATGAATCACCCTGTTTGTAGATTGATTACATTTTTTAAAAATACGGACAGTTTTGGGCCCATGGAGTGCATTAGACTTAGCCTCAATATTAGCCAAATTCGTGGTGGTTAAATTTTAAGGGCTGATGTTGAATGTGACCCACACCTAAACGTCAAGTTTTTTTTGCATTTTATTTGATATTTCTCAATTTCAGACTAATTCAATTTGATCGTGGTGGTTAAATTTTAAAGGCTGATGTTGAATGTGACCCACACCTAAACGTCAAGTTTTTTTTTTGCATTTTATTTCATATTTCTTAATTTCAGACTAACTCAATTTGAACCATGAAAAGATACACATGCGACCAACGCGTTAAAGTTAGGCAAGAGTGGATGATCAATTTTCGATGGAAAATCATCTTCAGTATTGATGCACATTTTCACCTCAGTGGATTCGTCAATAAGCAGAATTGCCGCATTAGGGCACATGATAATCCAAGAGTGATTGTCGAAAAACAATGCACCTACAGAGTGACTGTTTTGTGCGGTTTTTGGGCTGGCGGCGTCTTCGGGCAGTATTTGTTCCAAACTGAGGCCGGTGAGGCAGTTACTGTGAATGGTGTTCACTATCGTGAGACTACAACGAACTTTTTATGGCCCGAGTTGGAAAATTTGGATGTGGACGATATGTGGTTTCGACAGGACGGTACCACTTGCCACACAGCTAACGAAACAATGGCTCTTTTGCGCGACAAATTCAATGGCCGTGTTATCTCACGTCGTGGCGATGTTAATTGGGCGCCAAGATCATGTGATTTGACACCGTTGGACTTCTTTCTTTGGGGTATTTTGAAAGAAATGTGTGCGTCGATAAGTTAGCAACAATTCAAGATATAAAGGATGAGATAATTCGGCACTTAGCATATAACCTTAATTATGCCTCAGCGTCATCGAGATTTTGGACCATCAGATCGATCTGTGCCGCCGAAGTCTCGGCGGCCATTTGGCCAATATTTTCTATTATAAATAATTGAACCATACCAATATTATCAAAATAAAAAGAAATGACAATAATTTTCCAAATAATTTGTGTTTTATTCAAAATCAAATCGGCCCACACTTAGTTACATTTATTTTGATTAGGGTACACATTTGTGACACGCAAAATAGAAAGGGACCTAAGGTTAAAAACCAGTTTTGTTCAGGAGAGCCATTTTAAAGATTAGGTCCCTTTCTATTTGCGCTTAGAATCGTCGACTTCACTTTCGTAAAACGCGCATATCTCTGGGAGGGAACACTTTTGGGGCATGGGATCGGTCTCATTCGATGCTCAGATGTTGTCCACATGAAAAAAAGAAAAAAAAATGAAAATTGATTTTTTTACCCTTATGTCCCTTTCTCTATGCGTTGTCACATATGCGCATATTTAACAGTGGTCAGTTGTTTTTACCATATGGTCCGTTCATTGGAGCCCCCTTTTGGCCACAATCGTAGCCAAATCTTCAGTCTATATTCATATTTAGATTCATAGAGAAATTTTCTGTTATTTAAGCACCCAGTTGTACATATATTCTATTGATCGATTGTTTTGACGATATTGGCCGTCATATGGGCCCCTAGAGTCAATAGCCGTCGTTTCGTAGTCATAGTGTTTTGTTTGAAAAGAAATTTACCGTTGCCTATGACCTATGTTACATTCTTTCAAGTAAATCATCCACTCATTCCGGCTTTACTCGTTGAACAACCTATTGATATCCGGGTCAATGTGTCCGGTCCTGGGATCGCTGGTCACGAATGCAGTAACGGTCGTCTGCAAGTAATGCTGTCCCCGCTGGGATTTCGGGGAGAATTCTCGGTTTTTGCTGAGCACTCGACACCAGACATATTTCTTGGTCCTACTACCTTGAAAAGCGTGATATTTTGCCTATAAGTTTATGTTAAGGTTATGATACAGTTAGTAGTACAGCGTTAGTATGTGGACTTTTAGTCTAACGCCTTGATAGCTGCCCGTCGGTCGACGTGTATTTTGAATTTTGCTGTTCCAAAAACTCTTAGCGGAAATGTAACTGACAATAGGTCGGATGTTATCAACGGAATCAACTTTTTTAAATAGACTCCACATAATAGAGTATAAAAATGACGTCATTAAAAACGAATCTTAAAGACGTCTCTATAGCTCGATACCTATAACTGGTGCAGTAAATTCCTTATTACATTAAGGGCCTAGTGGCAGGACTCTTTTTCTTAATAGAGTTCAAGAAATTCCAGTATTGGTTTATCTTACGTGGAGTTTACATTCACAAATTACGCATTTGCAACTAAGATAGCAGAATTTTAACAAAATCTTTCATAATAAAATCTGTGTGCATTTTCTATGCTATCCTCTTGATTCAATATTGTTTTGTCGCTTTTAATACTTCGCACCATTTGAACCTTTATAATGTGTGCCTAGTTTTGGACCCTTGTTTTATTCCATGTCTTTCTTGATTCAATATAGTTTTTATAGCTTTTATATATTTCATTTGAACATTTATAATGTTTGCCCTCTTATGGACCCCTGTTTTGTCCCCATTTCTATTTTCCATGAATCCTGTTAATTTAATATGTTTTTTTCACTTTTTTATACTTCGGTACTTTATTGAGTTTCTTACTCTGTGTATATTTTCTATGCTATCCTCTTGATTCAATATTGTTTTGTCGCTTTTAATACTTCGCCCCATTTGAACCTTTGTAATGTGTGCCTACTTTTGGACGCTTGTTTTACTCCATGTCCTTCTAAACTATATTGGCTTTTATATATTTCGCATCATTTGAACATTTATAATGTTTGCCCTCTTATGGACCCCTGTTTTGTCCCCATTTCTATTTTCCATGAATCCTCTTAATTTTATATGGTTTTTTCACTTTTTTATACTTCGGTACTTTTTTGTATTTCTTTTTATGCCATTTTCTACTTTCCATGTCATCAATTTGATTTAATATTGATTTTGGTATTTTTTAATTTTTCTCCCCAATTGTACCATTTTAACCCATTTTATGCCTACTTATATTTTCTATGCTATCCTGTGGATTTAATATTGTTTTTTTCCTAACTTCCTGCTGTTTTTCCGTTTTGGCCACGTTTTAGTCCCGTTTCATCGTCATTTCATTTTTCTATGTCATCCTCTTTATAAAATATTGTGTTTTTCACTTTTTTTTTATAAATTGTCCCATTTGGACCTTTTTATCCCAATTTCTATTTCCATGCAATCCTATTTGTTTTATATGGCTGATCTCTCTTCCCGCTTTTCACCCGTTTTGGACCCTTTTTATCCCTTTTTCTATTTTCAATGCCATCCTTTTAATTTCCCACTTTTTTGTTTTTTGCTCCTTTTAATATTGATTTTCTATCCTCCAGCTGTACAGCCCGTTCTGGTCGTTTTGTAGTCTCGTTCTATCCCCATTTATTTTTTTATGTCACCCTCTTAGTTAAATGCACTTTCTTTTATATCGTCCTTTTCACTTTTCTCTATATTGTCCCTTTTGGACCTTTTATTTCATTTTTATACCCACTTTTATTTTTAATGATATCTTGTTGATGGTTTTTTATTCCCTTTTTATATTTCACCTCTTTTGGACTATTTTTATCCCATTTTTTCCTCATTTAATTTTGCAAACCTGTAGATTCAAAATTGTTTTTTCTCACTTTCTGCTGTTTCGCCCGTTTTGGCACTTTTTTAATCCATTTGTATCCCCATGTCAGTTTTATATGCCATCCTGACGAATTAATATAATTTTACTTACGCTTTTGTATTTTTTCAATTTTGCCCCTTTTTAAATTGTTGGGCCTAGTGGCGAAGGAAGGAATACCATTAGCTTACGTTAAGACAACATTCAGAAATTTATAAAAATAAGCTCACAATATAGTCGACAGTGCCTAGCCAAAACCCAAAGTGGCCTTAAAAAATTTGTTTTCCTGGTGACGTCATCTTCTACAGCATTGCATTCACAACTCTAGCCAGCCACAGGACGACAACTAAGCCAGCAGAATGATAACAAAATCTTCCATCATAAAATACACAAAACTCTGGGTGTAAAAACGAAAGAGCATGTATACGTATGTGTGAGTCAAATTCTGTGCGTGTGTGGGAAATTGTAGGAATTTTCTTTTATACGGTAGTGGTGGTGGCGTTGGTAGCTTCTGGATTGTTCGGTTGATTCGATGGTTTGTTACTACATGTTGTTGCGTTGTTTGACAGCGATGATGATGATGGGGAGGGACTGCCAAAACTCCTACTATTACTCCCAGTGAGGATGACGTCGGCAGTATGGCTGGTGATGGTGGTGACAAAGCAGACACTTAAACGCCACTTGAACATTAAAAAATCGTGACAATAATTTTACACTGTCACCGTTTTTTTCTTTGTGAATCTTGCTGCCGTTGTTGTTGGCTTTGCTAGCTAGTCGTTGCTGGTTTGAAGGTAGTCATCGAGAGATGACAACATGGCTCCTGCAGCAACGACATCCACATTAACATCCTTAAAAAATGAAATAACGATATAAAATATATTTTCTTCGTTCGCCTTCGTCTTCGCGCTGTAGACTGTCTTGTATCGTGACATTATGTCACATCAAATTGCTCTCAACTCATTCGCTTGTTCAATTCATTCAATGTTCTTAGTTTACCTTTAATACAAAGACATGTTTTTTTCAGTTTCATTGTCGTTTTTTTTTTTTGGTTGATGCTTGCCAGTTTTATTGAAGTGTCTCCTTTTTCGGGCATAATGAACGAAATGTTACCTTAAGGACACAAGAAGCTGTTCTGTTTTTTTTTTGCTTCAGTGATGCAGAATAATTTGAAGGATATTATTTTAAGTTAAGGACTTGTAGATCGTTTATCTTGTAGTATGAAGCAATTATAAAATTTAAACAAAGTCCTTGTGAAGGAATGGCGTTTAATGAAAAGAAATATAAATTTGTGAAAGAGTTACCAATAGAAAAAAAACTGCAATTTATTAAAATAAAATTCTCTAGGTTTATTAATTCAGAAACGACGCCAGCAAGTTGTATCAAAGAGGCACACGCTAGACGAAAGACTCCTATACTGGCATATAATGTGCTGAGGGTCTGGAAAAAAACATTTTACAAATTATTACTAGCTGAAGATATTGCCGATAACAACCTCAAGATACTAATCTCAGACATCGGAGTTAAGCAGCAATAACCAGGGTCAAGAACAACAAAAGTGCAGTAGCCTACAAAAAAAGTACCGGAGGAGACGAGCTGGGCAGCTGTTGGTACTGCTGCTGTGGCAACTAACGCGAAATGAATCTCCTATACTTACACGCAGAAAAAAAGTATGGTTGGGGTGACAATATTCGAAGAGGATCATACTATTGTTGGGTATATGGTTGTGACACAACAATATTATGATCCTCACAACAATAGTATGATTCACTCATAACCATACTATGATCCCCACAACCATAGTATGATTCACACATAACCATACTATGATCCCCACAACCATAGTATGATTCACACTCAACCATACTATTATCTCCACAACCATATTATGATCCTCACAACCATAGTATGTTTCTCATACAACAATAGTATGATCCTCACAACCATAGTATGATTCACACACAACCATACTATTATCCCCAAAATTATTTATTAGGATTGGTTATTGTTGTTATTCAAAAATAGAGATTTTTATTAAGTTTCTTATTTAAAATTGCATTACTATTAGTTTATAGCCAGATTTGATGTTTTTATTAAACATTTCATTCATTCAATATATATTCCAACGGTCAAAAATACTTTTAGTTGCTTTTTTTTAAGGGACAACAACCATTTACTGCATCGTGTGTATGTTTATTTTTGTATACCAAAAAAACATACGCACACACATACATGTATGCTCTATAAAATCTGCTTTATTATGTCCATAGTCGCAACCATACTGTTTGATTGCCGTAATCAAATTTATTATTAACGTAAATTTTAAATAACAATACCAAACATGTTTATATGGTTGCTACAACCATATTTTTGTTTCTAAATTTGGCAATAATACTATTGTTACATTTCAACAATAGCAATATTGTCGCAATCATACTATTGTCAAAATTAAATTCAAAAAACAATACTATGGTTGCGGCGAACATGTTTTTATTGTAGAGAACATGTTATTGTTGCGGTGACCATAGTGTAACCATATTTTTTCTCTGCGTGTAGTAAGGATATAAATACTGTTACACCCATTTCAATAGTAGAACTGAACATACCCCGTTAATGTCACATGAGTTTTGCAAGCAAACCTCAATAGCGTTAGTCTGTAACGGGATTTTAAAATTGTTTCAACTTTCACCATGGAGTGGTCAGATAATGAGAACCGTATCGCGTTAAAAGCGCTTTTCAAGTGTGAAATGAAAAAAGCGATATTTTCAAAGGGATTAGCCGCATGTTCGTCTACCGATGCATAAAACTGTTTGAGGAGACTGGAGATGTCATAGACCGCCACCGGTCGGGCCTCCCATGCTCCGTTAGAACACCGCGTGTCATCAAAGCCGTTAAATCAAGAATTCACAGAAACCCGCTCCGAAAACAGAAAATCATGGCCCATGAGTCGAATCATTAAAAAAGACTTGGGACTTGGGGCTTTCAAACGACGTACCGGACATTTATTGACTGCAGCTTTAAAAAAAATAGGATTAAAAAATGCAAACGTAATTTGGTGAAGCACGCTGATAACTTGCACAGAAAAATTTTGTTCACCGATGAAAAATTTTTCCCGTTCAGGAAAAATTTAACAAGCACAATGAAAGACTGTATGCGCGCTCATCTAAGAAAGCATCTGAACTGCTCCCAAGGGTGGAAAAGAGTCATCACCCAGCTTCAGTCATGGTTTGGGCGGTTGTCTCTTACGATGGGGTCACTGACCTGCATTTCTGCGAACAAGGAGTCAAAACATCGACCAAACTTTACCAAGAAACTGTTTTGGAAGCTGTTGTGAAGCCTCTTAACAATTCCCTGTTCCAAAACCAGACATGGACTTTCCAGTAGGATTCTGTGCCGGCCTATAAGGCTAAAACGTCCCAGGCCTGGCTTCGAAACAATTTGCCAGCTTTCATTTCCTCTGAAGAATGGCAATCAGGCAGTCCAGATTTGAACCATTGGATTACAAATTGTGTACGGTTTTAGAGGACAAGGTTAGTCACAAAAGATACCCCGACATTGGATCTCTTAAGGCTGCTTTGGTTCGGTCTGTGGCCAATTTTCCAATGGACGAGGTTCGTGTAGCTATTGACGATTGGCCAGTGCGACTTAAGGCGTGTGTAAATGCAAAAGGCGGACATTTCGAATAAGTAGATTCTTTTTGGATACAATATACATCAATGAATATATTAAAAAGTATTTGGTCCAAAAACATTCAGTACTTTTTATTTTACAGCATAAAACGTGTGTAAAAGTATTTATGTCCCTACTAAGAACATATAAAATATTATCGACTACATTATGCGAAGTATTATGGCCCAAACTCGTCGACCGGATCCAGCCGTAACTAACCCAACAAGCAACTACCTTAAAGCAATGCAAATGCGTTCCCTAATTGAGAGCGTTTCCTAATGAGATAAGGAATATTTTTGGTCCCTACACCGAGTCATAGATTCAGATATACCACCCTGAGTGACGACTTAATCCTTTGGCAGGCATGCGTTTCGTTATTTTATTTAAATACTAGCCGCAACTCTGTGAGATACGCAATTCCCATAAATGTTTTAGAGAAATAAATAGAAGTAATATCAATTTTATGTTTTTTTCAGGTGTGTGGTTTTCGAGAAGTAATAAAACGCATATAATTTAATGTAATGGCCAAGAATTTAGCTTAATTATAGAGATAAGGGTATGCCATTATGTTTTAAAAATTTCTTCGGGCAAACCGCCGTGGCTGGCGCAAATAAATTCCTGCCGAGTGGCTCAATTTTCGACCACTTTTGTAGCGTTTGGAGCCGTATTTCAGCAATAATGCGCCGAATATTCTCTTCTTGGGCGTCAATTGTGTCTGGCTTATCTGCGAAGACAAGCGACTTCGCATAACCCCACAAAAAGAGGCCTCCAAAAGATCTTGGAGGCCACGCCACAGGCCCCTGGCGGGATATAATGCGCTCACCTTCAATAAATTTATTGTTTCGTTACCGGTATGGCACGTAGCGCCGGTGCTACACAGCCTTTAAAAAGGGGGCGTGGCACCGTCCATTTTTCCCCCGATCTTATGTCATCACACGCTCATAGTGTAAATATCGAATCTGATGTTCCTAACTCCATTTGTTTATAATCTTTGGGTGTGTTAATTTTTTGATAATTGGACAGTAGCAGGGTGACAACCAATATCGTTATTCAATATGCATTCATTATAAACACGCGCATACATTTTCCTGCTTAAGGAATTATTACATCATTGTCCTTCACATCAACTTTGTTGACTTCTCCTTTCGTCTGATTAGTAGCCGGTCAAGTATTATCTCTTTCCTTCGTGGCAATTACACTGACGAAATGTCATCATCATCATCATTTTCGGCATACGTGAATGGGCGATAAAGTAAAATTGTATTTAATGACACTCTTCACTTCCACACCATTTGTCATATTTTCAATCAGCTTTAAGGACGACTTTGGGTTTTGTTCTTCACCGTCTCAGTTTACGTGCGTTTACATTTCATGACAGCTTCGTTGCTGCTACATTTCAGTTACTTGTGGTAGAGGGAGAGGGAGTAGTTTTTTGGGTAAAAAACTGGAAGTGATGTTGAGAAAATCTGACAATTTTCCCAGTCATTAATTTATGACACAATTATCTCTTCAACAAGAGACACAGCAGCCCCAACAGCAGCAGCAGCAACAACAAGATGAAGAAATAACTCAAGACATATTTCCAAAGGACACTCACTCAGACAATTTGAAAACATTTTAATGTTTATTAAATTACCAACAACAGTAGCAACACACAAAAGTAACAACAACAAAATCTGTGAAAAATTTACGTTTACAGACAATCTCGTAGGCCGAGTTATTTTCCGTCTGCGTGCGTGCGTGTGTGTTTGTGACGGGAGTAAAAACAACAGCACATTTATTAAAACGCCTTTTCAACGCCCGCCCAACATCGTTGGCAAACTGAATAAGGATGCCAGCACAGGAAAAGACGACAATTCCCATAACATGAAAAGCCTCCAAAACTAAATAGACAGTGATGTCAACGAGAAAAACAAAACAACGATGCACAGTGTTTTTAAACCATTAATTAAAGGATTTTTTGCACAACGCACTTGTTTGGGCCACCGACCAAGCCTTATTGTCCTACAAGATATGGTCACATATAAAGACTATCAGCCTTTTGAATCCGCATTTTCAATCAAGTTGAATGGCAGTTTCATTTACTTCAAACCCAAACGCAGAGAAAAGATATGGTTACTATATGGTCACCGCAACAAAAATATGTTCTCTACAATAAAAGCATGTTTGTCGTAACCATAGTATTGTTTTTTGAATTTCATTTTGACAACAGTACAATTGCAGCAATAATAATAATGTTGAAATAAAACAATAGTATTTTTGCCAAATTTAAAAATGAAAATATGGTTGTAGCAACCATATAAACATGGTTGGTGCAACAAATGCACTGTTGTCTAAAATTTACGTTAGCAATAATATGGTTATGGCAATCATACCTTATGGTTTCAGCTATAAACATAACAAAACAGGTTTTATAGAGTATAGATGTATGCGTATGTTTTTTTGATATACAAAAAAAAACATACACACGATATAGTGAATGGTTGTTGTCCATTAAAAAAACAATCGGAAGATAGTTTGAGGGATTTTTATTGTGTTTACTTGAAATACTCTATACCGACTGGTTCTCGTTTATTTAAAATCTGCCTGCACTTAAGTATATAGCCATTGATCATGGTTTAATCACATTCGTTACTTGGGGTTTACGGATGGTGAAGTAGCATACACCCCTGCTGGGAACTACAAATATTTTCTACTGACGTTGGAATATATATTTTTGTTTCTTGAATGAAATGTTCAATAAAAGTATGGCCTCAAATCTGGCTATGAACTAAGTGTAATGAGATTTAAAATAACTCTTGATAAAAATCTCTATTCTTGAATAACAACATTAACCAATCCTAATAAATAATTATGGGAATCAAATGGTTGTGCGAATCATAATATGGTTGTGGGGATCATAGTATGGTTACGTTTGAATCATACTATGGTTGTGAGGATCATACTATGGTTGTATGAGAAATATACTATGGTTGTGAGGATCATAATATGGTTGTAGAGATAATAGTATGGTTGAGTGTGAATTATAATATTGTTGTGAGGATCATAGTATGGTTGTGGAGATCCCAGTATGGTTGAGTGTGAATCATATTATGGTTATGTGTGAATAATACTATTGTTGTGAGGATCATAATATTGTTGTGCCACAACCATATACCCCAACAATAGTATGATCCTCTTCGAATATTGTCACCCCAACCATAGTTTTTTTCTGCGTGTATATACCAAGATTATTCCAGGATTTTTTGCAGCAAGCCTTTTTGTGAGCCAGCAACCCAGGCTTGTTTCTTGGCCAGACATTATCCACATCTGGGCGGAAATACTTTTGAGTACATTACGTATTCAACCACAAAATCCTTTTTCAATAGAGTTGAGACATCAAACTACAAATCCATATACCATGATTTCTCACAAGGTGCCCTTTTTTGGGCCACCGACGCAGACTTGCTGGCTTGCAAGATGAGATCACACATAAGGATGGCCAGACTATTAAATCCATTGTTCTACTAAAAACACATTTTGAATAAAGGTGCAAAGTCATATACAGGGTGGCGCACCAATTTTGCTTTTTTTATATACAATGTATTTCATTTATTTTTTTATTGTAAAGAAATTTTAATTTAATCTTATATGGCTAAATGTGTTCAAATGCCGTAAATGGCCTCCAAGCTCATGCACGCATATGCGACACCTGAATAGAAAATTATTTATTGCGACCTGAAGGGTTGAAGTTGGGATCGCTTCAATTATTGTTATAATTGGTTGCTGCAATTCAGTCAAATTCCATGGTTTAGTTTAGTACCCTTTTTGATTGAAATATCCCCATAAAAAAATCTGGTGCAGAGAGGTTCGGTGACCTTGGTGGCCAGCGGAAGGTGGAATTTCTGGATATAAAATTTTATTGGCGCTTTGCCATAACCGGTTTGACTATATGCGCACTTGCTCCAACTAGCTGGAATGAAATGCTGTTGAATCTGATACGTCCTCGGCGCAGTTCTGGATAAAAACCCCCTTTAACATCTTTAAATAACCATGTCCATTGACAGTCACTGTTACACCGTTTTCTTCAACAAAGTATGGCCCCACAATGCAGCTTGATAAAACTGCGAACCACACAGTAACTCGTTTTGGCAGCAGTTCCGTCTCATTGAGTATTTGTGGTAAGATTCACTCCATAGACGGTAATTTTACTTGTTTACTCGTACATTTTATATCAACCGTTTATATCAAAATGGGCCTCATCAGGCATAAAGAAGCAACTTATCAAGCTGTTTTCTTTTTTGGGAATTTCAATCATTTTTTTTGGCAAATTTTAATTTGAATGGACAAATCCAGAAGGTTCTACTTCCTTGTAATTTAGACTTTGTAGGGAAACAAGTGTAAGTCATCATGAATTATCCGTTGTAATAACCGTGTGCTAACTGCAATTTGCGCCGATATGTTTTGAGTCGAAACGCTTGGATTTACATGAGTTGACGATACTACAGCCGCGATGGTGTCTTTAACCCGAACATAGGGATGCTACGGTCTTCGTGTGATGCTTCCATATTCAGCAATCATGTTTACCAGCCATTCCCTCTACTCCGCCAAACTATCGCCTTATATTCCTTTAAACGTAAATTCAGGACTGTACAGCACGGTACCGCTGCTCTACCCAAGTCCTTTTTTCGGTATCCCAAGCTTTCATTTTAATAAATCTTAATACTAACTTTACAAATAAAATACATAATTAGTCAAATAATAATCAAACTAAAAAAAATTTAGTCAGTTTTGCTTTTCTATCACGATTTGTGAGCCAGCCTGTAGATGGAAGTGTGAACGACTATTATCAAGGTCCAATCCCAAGTAAACACATCAAATATTTTTTTAGCGGCGGGCTTCCATTACTTAAATGCGGGTGACTGTACAAGCAAGAGATTTATCTCTAAGCCTAGTAAAAAATTCTGTATAAAATGCATTAAACGGCTGCATTAAACAGAAGATCACGGTCAGCGAGTACTAGAATTGAATCGTGCACAGCTCACTGATTTGAGAGATGTTCCACCTTGTTCCTTAATAGGATGTTGTAGGACTTACATAATTAAGTAAGTATTGACAATCACTGCATGTACCAGGATTTTTCGCAGAACACTTTTTATGGGCCACTAAATATGACTTAATGCCCGGCAAGACATGATCCACACCTGGGCGGATATACATTGAGTACATTGTTCCATCAAAAACACATTTGGAATTAAATTGATACCAATTATTATCGCACATACGGACGGATAGATTTTGGAAAAAACTCATTTTGAATTAAATCGATATGACAAATGATGGTACGAGAGCGACCGCAAAACTAACCGGCCTGGCACATTTTCTGTTCTACTAGCAACTTTTTGGTTTTTTTGTTTTTTAAAAGCAATCTTTTATAAGCCATCTGTCAAAATTTCCGAAATATTTAATGATTTTTTTCTTTGTTACAGGTGTTTGAAGTAAACAAGTTTTATAATTTTAGAAAAATGGAAAATAAAGAGTTTCGTGCGGTAATTAAACACTTTTATATGAAAGGTTATACGCCACAATTAATCAAAGATGAATTGGATTCTGTTCATGGTGGCAAAAAAATGTTCATCCAATAGCGAGGTTATTGCTGAAACTGAGGCATATTTTGAAGGTCTTGAAAAATCTTATTTTTCGGATGGAATTAAAAAACTTGAAAAACGTTTGATGAAGTGTATTGAGTTGGAAGGAGATTATGTTGAAAAAAAAAAATAATAATAACAAAAAACGGTTCTTTTTATGTTAGGCCAGTTACTTTTGCGGTCGCCCTCGTATATTGCTGGACTTATTATACAGATCGACAGGAAAACTATCTGACTCGAATTAGCCACAAATGTGAAGTTATCTCGAAGAAAAGTTATAAATTGTGCATACTTGTACCAAAGTCGAACACTATTTAAATGGTCTATATTGGTGCATATGTGAATAAACACAAAATGTCCGATTTCTGAAGAAGCAGCTTCCAAATTCGCAGAAGACAATGTAATGTTTTCTGCTCAAATCTCGCACAAAATGCTATGAGCGAGCAATAAATCAACTCTGGTGAAACAAGAACATATCGGCCCAAGTTTCGGCAGAATACCGCAAGCATAACAAAATTAAAAATCTGTCGCTTAATTGCCCGCCATAGCTCTAGAACAAAAGTCTCTTCCGATTCGAGATACAGCCATTCCAGAAGATACATCTTAAATTTTATTTTACTCTAATAAAACATACACGCAGAGAAAAAATATGGTTAATATATGGTCACGGAAACAATAACATGTTCTCCACAACAAAAGCATGTTCGTCGCAACCATAGTATTGTTTTTTGAATTTCATTTTGACAACAGAATGATTGCTGCAATATTAATGTTGTTGATATGTAACAATAATATTATTACCAATTTTAAAAAAGAAAAGATGATTGTATCAACCATATGAATATGGTAAGTGCGACAAAATTATGGTTGTTTAAGATTTATGTTAACAATAATATGATTACGGCAATCATACCGTATGGTTGTGACTGTAAATTAAGCATAACAGGTTTTAAAGGCCAACGTTAACACATGAATGTGTGTGTTTTTTTGGTAAACCAATTGACAACAGAATGATTGCTGCAATATTAATGTTGTTGATATGTAACAATAATATTATTACCAATTTTAAAAAAGAAAAGATGATTGTAGCAACCATATGAATATGGTAAGTGCGACAAAATTATGGTTGTTTAAGATTTATGTTAACAATAATATGATTACGGCAATCATACCGTATGGTTGTGACTGTAAATTAAGCATAACAGGTTTTAAAGGCCAACGTTAACACATGAATGTGTGTGTTTTTTTGGTAAACCAAAAAACATACACACACGACATAGTGCATGGTTGTTGTTTATAAAAAAACAACAACAATCGGAAGGAAGCCAGTAAGAGGGATTTTTATTGTGTTTACTTTGTTAAGTGGGATACACTACTGCCGACTGGTTCTCGTTTATTTAAAATCTGCCTACACTTAAGTATATATCCGTTGATCATGGTTTAATCACATCACGTTCGTTGCTTGGATGGTGAAGTAACATTCCCTGCAGTCACCTCCGTTATTTTTTCTATTCGACTGCCTTTTGCATAGATTTTTGGTTTCTTAAATGAAATGTTCAATAGAAACATGGTCCAAAATCTGGCTATCAACTTATTGTAATATAATTTTAAATATCTTGCTCAAAAAATCTCTATTGTTAAATATCACATAACCCAACACATATAACTAATTTTGGGGACCATATTATGGTTGAGTGGAATCGTACTACGCTTGTAGGAATAATAACATGGTTGGGTGTTCATCATACTATGGTTGTGAGGATCATAATATTGTAGTGGGAATCATAGTATGGTTGAGTGTGAATCATACTATGGTTGTGGAGATTTTACTATGATTGTAGAGATCATACTATGGTTGTGTGTGAATCATACTATTGTTTTGAGGATAAAAATATTGTTGTGGGGATCATAGTATGGTTGAGTGTGAATCATACTATGGTTGTGGAGATCATAATATGGTTGTGTGTGAATCAAACTTTTATTGCGAGGATCATAATATTGTTGTGGGGATCATAGTATGGTTTAGTGTGAATCATACCCAATTGGAGTACCTAACGTTTTAATCAATGGGTCCATGTTCACATAATCGATATAAAAATGGCCGTCCAATCAACTGTGGTGAAATTGTATCAAACGGACATTATTTTAACATAATCGACATAAAAATGTCCGTGCAGCTCTAGAAGTAGCTTATTATATCCCATTCGTAAGGGGGCAACAAGACTTATGTGTACCAGATTGATCACTATATAGTCGGCCCTGTCGGACTTAACACTGTTTTACCTGTTGAGTTGGAATGGTTATACTATCAATGGAGAATATTACATATCTTCTAAAGCCTAGAGATACGAAAGGTTGAGCATCCCTTGCCAGGAAGAAATGGCGAGTATACTAGGAGGAGTAAAAGTCGTTCCACAAGAAGAGTTATAGGAAGGAAAGAGGGTGTACATTAATAGTAGAGATGTGTGGCAGTTATCCAAGTATTTATGTTTGTTAGCCGTTATGGTTTATCAACTGATACGATTAGTTCGAAACCGTAACGACTGAAACTTTAATAGTGATGTGTGTAGTACGAATACATCTGCTATTTCGGCCAGGTCAAAAAAATATCTACTGCCTAGGTAGACAAGTCAACATTTATGAATGCTCCGCTTACACTTTTTTTACTGCGTCCTGGCAACTTCTTCAATAGTTTCTGAACGGAAAGCCCATACGCGCGCCCAAAGTCCGAAATAAGCAGTGGACCGTGAGGACTCCTATGAGGGTTGACCTTGATCGTTTTCGTAATGGTGGCAATTCCCTTGTAATTTGCCGGTCTATTTTCTGCAGATCTGAATTCTATTCCACCTTGACCTTGCTTCCAAAATAGACATTTCAAGCGGGATGTGTATGTCTGAGGTTGCTGGTTCGCTTACTGCTCCTGAGCCCATCTCGTTGCCCGGTGTCTCCGGATTCGTACGAGTCATTCAGTGCATCTCTTAGCACATTTTGGTTTCACATTTATAGAGTCCAACGCCTTTATGGCTGCCATGCTGTGTATATTCGGATATTTGACGGAAGTATGATTAGTTTCAGAATCTTGTCTGCGGATATATTGATTGCTCAAATCTATGCCTGTACATTTGTTCAGATATTAAGTAGGTTGAGTGATTCAGAGTAAACTCCTGATCCCGCATCTGCGGGATCTGATATTACAGCTTTCGCTGTCCTGTTTTCTCTCGTTGGAAAATTCTTCATAAACCTGTCCATCCTACCTGTTAATTTCAGTATCGCGCCATGTATGTGCGTCCTGTGGTTTGACATACAACTTTTCCTCGACTGTAGGGGATTATATGCTATTGGGCATTGAATCAGATGCCGGTGCCACGCTACCTTAAAAAAGTATGCCATAAAAACGGAATCATTTATTGAGGGTATTTAAGCTTGGGTCTGGCCGAACTAAACGAAGTTGTTGCTTATTTCAACTGAAACCACTGTGCAACGTTAGCGTCAATAGATTTAATAACAAGAACAATAATAATAACATCACAAAGAACAAAAGACAATTACCTAAAAAACATATACACACGCACAAACTTCGTACAAACGTAAGACCTCGTAACAGATAAAAAAGTAATAACGTTAAAGCCTTAAGGCACATTTACAATGACTCAGAGACAAAAAGACACTGAAAGATATTTCCCGAAATATCGTCTCCCTACATTTTTTAGCGCCCAAAGAGAAAACAGTAGAAGAACGGTGAGAACGGAAACTGGGGAGAAAAACAGAGGCAGTGTATATCGTGGCGTTCTAAGTTGTTTCTGTTGCTGAATTATCCTTTAACGTCTGAGGTAATGGCATCAGGAGGAAGGAGCCTTCTACTAGCACACCCAAACACTCTTGCAACACACACATTCATACAAACACATATCTTTTCTAATATTTAAAGCCACGAAACAGCATACGAGTATCTCTCTGTGAGTATATCCTGTTCAGCTCTCGGTTTCTTCTTCAGCTTCCTGAGAAATGTAACCTAATAACAAATCAGTCAGGCTGAAGGACCAACTGCCTCCTTGCCAATCTGCCTGATTAGCTACCATAGTTAAGGCATCCCTCCCTTCTTTTGGTTGAACCTATGCATGTGCTTCACTGTCGGCCTTTTCTGTCTATCGGATGCCATTAAGGGGAAACGTTTTGGTTTATTGATACCTTTTGGCCTCCGGCAAACGTATGTACTTTTCATATCGCAATGCGATTGAATATGGCAAAATGTTATCGACAATTATCGGGTTAAATATGTGTTAGAGATTATTAATTGATATGGACTCTTAGTCATGATTTTACGATAAGTGCTGATTGGGGCAAATTGATACAGGAACCGTAAACATTCGAGGAAATGTTTGTATCACAACATCATAACCGCAGGCATAGTTCGAGTGTGAGTAAAACTTAGATGAGATGACATGAAAAACACCTTGTGAATGACTAACATTTTTATTGAACCATATACTCGACAGTAGTAACATTTTAACAGGCAAGTGATGACAAGAATTATAAAATGAACACACATAAGAAAAGAATTTGTATTTTAAACTTTTGTTAATTTCTAAGTTTAGGACGATTTACAAAAATGTTTAATTGTTAACTAGTAAAAGAGCTAAGGTCGAGCGTGGCCAACTGTATTATACCCTGCACTTCTGGATGCTCAGAAAAGCCAACTTTAAATAGGTTTAAAGACCCTTTAAATGGTCTCTAGAGTTACCTAGATTTTTAAGCTAATGTCATATTCGAACTTGAGAGAAAATTTCATTGTTTTTGGTAAAATCGCTTGATCATACGTGTGGAAGCTATATCTTAATCTGAACCGATTTTCTCCAACTTCAAACGTGCCCGTCTTTTGCATAAGAAACTATCTTGTGCCATATTTTATCATGATTGGATGTTATAATGTTGAAAAATGGAAAAATTTCTAATGAAATGCAGAAAAACAAACTTGACGTGTAGGTGTGGTTCACATTCAACATCGGCCTTTAAAATTTGACCACCCTTTACTTTATGGGTATTATGTGTTGTCTGAAACGGAATGACAAAGTGAATATATCTTCTATCCTATGATTGAGCGTATAAAAACTGTTGACGTAGTGCTTTCCTAGAAAAATATTTTTGTAAAGAAAAATTAAATGATGAATAACGTCTTGTCTAACTGCCAAATGAAAAGGCTTTTTGAATATCCATTTGTGGGTCAGGACATCAACGACACAAAATCCGCTGACACAGCAAACATATGACATTTCACTCTTTTTCCCGATACCGTTCAACAGACGCTAAAGGGAAAAACTATAAAATTTATGATATCCTTTATTAAAAAATAATGCAAATTTCCTATCCATATTTTTATGCCGTCCTTTTACGCAATGCAGTTGTCATTTACATGTTATGGGTTTAAATCAATACCCGATAAAGCTTCCCCAACCCAACTTATAAAATCAACCCTAAGACCTTGCAGCACATTAGCCTAATATGGTAACACGGACAAGAACATTTAAACGAAAAATCACCTTAGAAACATTTTAACAAACGACATTTTTGTTATGTTAACAAAAAAAAACCAGGCCTGGCCGAGTGTTGGGCAGAAACAGAAACCGGTCAAACTCATAAAAATTTATTTACATTTTGAGCCAACAGGGGAGCGAGCAAACTGAAGGTAAGAGTACCTTTTCCTTTCAGGTCTATGTGCACACACACACATACACAGACGTACAAATACGTAACCTCTTTTTTCAAGTATTTGAAAATATTCAAACGACCAGCGTTCGTTACCGTTCCAACAAAAAGCCGGAAACATTGACGTTATTGTATGCATTTCCGGTTCTCAGTTTACAACTAAATGAAGGTATAAATAAAAGCCCATTGCAAAAGTATTTTGTAGCCTCGAACATAACAATGTTTTACAAACTAGAAAAAGAATTTTATTTTTTATCGAATATTTAAGCAGGACTTTCATGTCAACTAGAATGAAAGGCCACTTTCTTATTCCGCTTCCATACAAGGTGGCACTCGAAAGTACTTGAGTTACTGAAGGTAGTTTCCCCCGAATCATTTCTATAAATTGTTCTCCTTTTTCTGCTTACTTTTTTATATCATTTATTTCTATTGTATTGTGGAAAAGTTTGAAATAAATTCGTGTTAAGTTTTAAACAAAAATGCAGCACACCTTCTTTGTGGCGGGGCTAGATTCGTATTTTAATGAAGTGTTACTTTTTCGCAACGCTTGTAATGGATGTTCTATTCCCTCCTTGTTTTTCGGTACGAATATTTTTATATTAAGTTGAAATTCCCTGTAACAACATTATTAGAAAGTTCTTGTACACAAACGTACAAAAGGAAATTAGGGTGACCATCAGTTTAAATATGGAATAACTATAAATTACTTAATTCCCTCATCATTCCATTGAGAAAATACGGGGAACTTTTTTCATGTAAGTGAGACGTGCACGATATAGTTTTATTACTCACTGAGCACTACCTACTGTTTAATGCCGGCATCGAACTAAAAACTAATGCATTTTGTAGAAAAACTTTTCACATGGTTTAGAGACTTTTTCTTACTCGTTTAGTTGCCGGAATTTAAGAAAATGCCGTCACTGAAATTTTTTGATGTTCTTAGCCGGATTTGAGCATGTACTTAGTAAGGACATAAATACTGTTACAACATTGAACCCACCCATTTCAATATTAGAACTGAACATACCCCGTTAATGTCATATGGGTTTTGAAAGCTAACCTCAATGGCGTTAGTCTGTAACGGGATTTTAAAATTGGTTTTAACTTTTATCATGGAGTGGTCTGATAACACAGTACAACAGCCAATCTGGGGGGTGAGAAATTCCAAGTCAGGGTGATGGTACTAGGTAAGCTAAGTAACTTCACTTAATTGTAAATAAAAGCAGAACGCGTTAATCGATTTCTATGATCTATGTCGCATTTTGTTTATAGGTTATGTGAATTTACGTGAAACTTATAAGACTCTACACGTTTTTCCGTTTGGGATTTATATGTTTTAAAAAAAAAAAAATTTTTTTTTTGGCAAAATTTTCTTCATAAATTTATTTCTAATTGCAAAAATGTTGATTTGGTAGAGAAACAGTATATTAATGGATTAAAGAAAATGTAATTATTAATTTTTCTCAATTTATTTCAGCAAAATCGAACTAGTCGTTTTCGAGTTATGTCAAACTACGTTTTTGCCAACATTTTACAACTAAGCGAAAAAACATCAAGATAAGGAAAAATGTAAAAGGTCATAAAATACAAACGCAAAACCCTTTAAGGGTTTTAATATACTGACCAAGTACCATCACCCTGACTTGGAATTTCTCACCCCCCAGACAATAACCCCAAAAATGTTCCACAGTGTAATGAGAACCGTATCGCTGCAATAGAGCTTTTCAAGTATGAAATGAAAAAAAGCGATATTTTCAAAACGCTCCGGCCAGTATGGATTAGCCGCATGTTCGTCTACCGATGCATAAAACTGTTTGAATAGACTGGATATGTAAAGGACCGCCACCGGTCGGGCCGCCCACGCTCTGTTCGACCACCGCATGTCATCAAAGCCGTTAAATCAAGAATTCACAGAAATTCGCTCCGAAAACAGAAAATCATGGTCTGTGAGATGAATATCACGCAAAAGTCCATGAGTCGAATCATTAAAAGAGACTCGGGACTTGGAGCTTTGAAACGACGTACCGGACATTTATTAAATGCAGTTTTAAAAAAAAATAGGACTGATAAATGCAAACGTCTTTTGGGTCAAGCACGCTGATAACTTGCACAGAAATTTTTTTTTCACCGATGAACAAATTTTTACCGTTCAGGAAAAATTTAACAAGCCAAATGATAGAGTGTATGCGCGGTCATCTAAGGAAGCATCTGAACTGATCCCAAGGGTGGAAAAGGGTCATCACCCAGCTTCAATCGTGGTTTGGTGGGGTGTCTCTTACGATGGGGTCACTGACCTGCATTTCTGCGAACAAGGAGTCAAAACATCGGCCAAGGTCTACCAAGAAACCGTTTTGGAGGCCAAAACCAGCCTTGATGGACTTTCCAGCAGGATTCTGTGCCGGCCCATTAGGCTAAAACGTCTGAAAGGCCTGGCTTTCGAAGCCAGGCCTTTTAGACTTTGTCAGCCTTCATTTCCTCTGAAGAATGACCCTCAGGCAGTCCAGATTTGAACCCATTGGATTACAAATTGTGGACGGTTTTAGAGGACAAGATTTGTCACAAAAGATACCCCAACATTGGATCTCTTAAGACTGCTTTGGTTCGAGCTGTGGCTAATTTTCCAATGGACAATGTTCGTGCAGCTATTGACGATTGGCCAGTGCGACTTAAGGAGTGTGTAAAGGCAAAAGGCGGATATTTCGAATAAGTAGATTTTTTTTGGATACAATTAAAAAGAACTGAATGTTTTTGCAAAATAAAAAGTACTGAATGTTTTTGAACCAAATATTTTTTAATATATTTATTGATGTATAAATATATTAAAAAATATTTGGTCCAAAAACATTCAGGACTTTTTATTTTACAGCATAAAACGTGTGTAACAGTATTTATGTCCCTACTAAGTATTCACTATGATATTCACCTACTCCAACCATAACACCCTTAAGATATTGTCTTTTTATACCCGCACCACATAGTGGTATGGGGTATAATGGCTTAGTGCTTGCGTTTGTAACACATCGAAGGAATCGAGTTAGAATACCGGGACCAGAGAGAAAGTTGCTCAGAATTACATTTTGAGTCGATCTAGCCATGTCTGTCTGGCTGGCTGGGCGGCTGGCTGGCTGGCTGGCTGGATGTAAAGATGTCCATCTATTCTTGTAATCAAAGTACAGGTCGCACCGATCTTGATGAAACTTGGCATGTGGTAATATATTGGGACAAGGACGGACGCTATTGAATTTGGTCCAAATCGGAGCACTTTCTGATAGACCCCCCCATACAAAGGAACTCCCGGATTTGGTCCAAATCCAGTTGATGTCGCGTGTATTGGTCAACAAATTAAAAAAATATGCCATTCGATGTAGAACTGACCACAAAATGTAAAAAAAATAGTTAGACCCGCCTCTCGGACCTACGGGGCCTTCAGAACCCAAAAAATGGACCCATGATTTTAAATATAAGTGTGACACTTAAATGAAAGGAAATTATCTTACAATTTTAAATACAGAAAAAAATTCGACCTGTTTGGGCCCCAGGATCCATTAGGAGGGTCCAAAAGTTTCGGTTTACCCGGATTTTAGTGTGACCCCTCAAATGACAGGGAATTGCCTCAGGACTTTAAATATGTCAAGCCAAATGATTTATCTCGTCCGTGGGAGGGCACAGGGTCCGAAAACAAGGTATGAAAATGTGGACCAACTATAATTGTTATACCCTCACCACATAGTGGTATGGGGTATAAAGGCTTAGTGCTTGCGTGATAGATACAGATAGAAATAGCGACGAGTGCTTTCGATTAACAGGAGACTTAATCACATTTATAGTGGTGCGGGTATCATAGAGTCGGCCACGCCCGACTATAGCACTTACTTACTTGTTAAGTTTAGAATTGTGAGGGCGGGGACACGCTCCCTATCCATAACATAGTGTAGAATAATTGAGTTGTCATTAATTTCATCATGTTTAAATTTTGCAATGATTGGTCTATTAGATTGGCCATGGGCGTGGCACCACCAATTTTTCCGACGATTTGTGTTTCGATCCATGATAATATCATATTTCCAAGTATTATCGATATTATCTAATACTTCATGAGACATTGGTGTCTATTTAAGTTCAGGGTTTTGGACTTTTCCGCATGTTGATTCGGTCCTTGTGTGAAGAACATTTTTACCCTTCCACAAATACGTGTTATTATGGCAAGCAAAGCAGTTGTCGTGCTGTTTAGTTTGTACAAAGCATGCTGTTGATTGAAAATTAGGAATTATCTTGTCAGGCACAGGAGAAAGAGAGCCACAAGTATTAAGTTCGCTACGCAAGTATTATGGTCGCAGCCGCCACGAATATTAAATAAATTCCAGCCGACAGGCCCAATTTTCGACCACTTTTTGCAGCATTTGGGACCGTATTTCAGTAATAATGCGCTGACTATTCTTTTCCAATGAGTCAATCATGTCGGGCTTATCAGTGTAGACAAGCGACTAACCATTACCCCACAAAATAAATATTGCGGTGTGAAATTGCACACACTTGTATGCCAAGCCATAAGGCCACGACGCGAGATAATGCGCTCACCAAAAGTTGCCTTCCATAAATTGATTGTTTCGTTGGCTGTATGGCATATAGCGCCGTCTTGTTGGAACCAAAGGTCATCCGCATGTAGATTCTCCAATTTAGGCACGAACAAATCATTAATCATGGCTCTATAGCTTTAGAGTCTTGACTTTAAGATCATGGTCGGCTTAATTTTTTAAGAAATATGGATCAATGATTCCCTCTGCCTAAAAAGCACGCCAAACAGTGCATTTTTTTACGATGTTACGTCGACTTAACAATGGCGTGTATATTTTTATTACTACAAATGTGACAATTATGGTCATTAACGTACCCATTCAACCAAAAAGAGCTTCATCGCTGAACAAAATGTTTTTGTCAAAATCAGTATCTCGTTTTGGGCTCATTCCCCACGATTTTCAAACGGTGTTCCGGAGTAAGTCTATTCATTATAAAATGGCAAACCAAACTGAGTATACTTAGAAGGGACATAGATACTGTTACACACGTTTTATGTTGTAAAATAAAAAGTACTGAATGTTTTTGGACCAAATATTTATTTAATATATTTATTGATGTATCCAAAAAGAATCTACTTATTCGAAATGTCTACCTTTTGCCTTAACACACGCCTTAAGTTGCACTGGCTAATCCTCAATAGCTGCACGAACCTCGTCCTTTGGAAAATTGGCCACAGCTTGAACCAAAGCAGTCTTAAGAGATCCAATGTTGTGGTACCTTTTGTGACAAACCTTGTTCTCTACAACCGTCCACAATTTGTAATCCAATGGGTTGAAATCTGGACTGCCTGAGGGTCATTCTTTAGACGAAACGAACGCTGGCAAATTGTTTCGAAGCCAGGCCTGGGACGGTTTAGCCCAATGGGACGGCGTAGAATCCTGCTGGAAAGTCCATGGCTAGTTTTGGAAGAGGAAATTGTTAAGAGGCTTTATAATAGCTTCCAAAACGGTTTCTTGGTAAACTTTGGCCGTTTTGACTTCTTGTTCACAGAAATGCAGGTCAGTGACCCTATAGTAAGAGACACCCCACCAAACCAAGACTGGAGCTGGGTGATGACCTTTTTCCACCCTTGGGATCAGTTCAGATGCTTTCTTAGATGACCGCACATATCTCTATCATTTAGCTTGTTAAATTTTTCCTGAACGGTAACAATTTTTTCATCTGTGAACAAAGTTTTTCTGTGCGTGCTTCACCAAAAGACGTTTGCAATCCTATTTTTTTAAAGCTGCAGTCAATAAATGTCCGGTACGTCGTTTGAAAGCTCCAAGCCCCAAGTATTTTTTAATGATTTGACTTATGGAATTTTGGGTGCTATTCATCTCACGGGCCATGATTTTCTGTTTTCGGAGCGGATTTCTGTGAATTCTAGATTTAACGTCTTTGATGACATGCGGTGTTCGAACAGAGCGTGGGCAGCCCGACCGGTTGCGGTCTTTTACATCTCAAGTCTCCACAAACTGTTTTATGCATCAGTAGACGAACATGCGGCTAGTCCCTAGTGGCCGAAGCGTTTTGAAAATATCTCTTTTTTTCATTTCACACTTGAAAGGCACTATTATAGCGCTACAGTTCTCATTATCTGACCTCTCCATGATGAAAGTTGAAACAATTTTAATATTCCGTTACAGACTTACGCTATTGAGGTTAGCTTTCAAACCCCATATGACATTAACGGGGTTTGTTCAGTTCTACTATTGAAATGGGTGTGTTTAATGTTGTAACAGTATTTATGTCCCTACTAAGTAAATCAAGTGACAGCTGGCAAAAAGACCAACTCCGAAAAAAGTGTGGTATGATTGAAAACCACACGTCTACAATACCACCCTTTACTTAATGCGTACCAAAAAAGGCCTACAACGTCCAGCAACGTTCTACATTGATTAGTATGTACATTAATGTGTATGACAACGTTTATTTGTTCTTTATGTTCTAATAATTAGTTTAGAAATGGTCACCCTGGCTTTCCTCAGAAGCTCCCAAAAACAACACAATGTTCACACCGACAACATAATAGTTTCTTTTTTATTTTAGAGAAAAAAAACAACAACCTCACATAATGTGCAACATCATTGTGAGTCTCTAACCAAAAAAAACAATGTTGTAAGACTCACTTATTATACACCACTCCATGCTATAGTACAATGTTGTTATTGCAACAAATATCCACAAAATAGACAAGACACAGTTGTACGGGCACTTGAATACCCCCGAAATAAAGAACTGCAGCAGACATATTACAATACCAACAGAGAACACAAGAAAAACTCCGTACAACTCCCACCAGATAAAAATCCAAAAAAAAAACATTCTCAAAACCCCAAAGCATTGGGATCATTTGCTTATGGCTCGTCCCTGGGTTTTCCCTGTCTGCGACTAGAAACTCCGAATTGACTGAAAGTTGTCCATTGCTAAATATATTTGGACGCGTTAAAGAGACAAAACAATGGCTGCTTCCCCTACTCTTTAGTGGTGTAGCTAAACTAAGAGAAATCCACCAAAAAAGTACAAACAAACATATTGTTTTGATATTCGTATAGGGATGTGTACAAATAGTCGAAATAAAAAAAATGTACGAGCTACTGAGACATTATTAGCTAAGCGCTTCAACGACGGCCATATAATGTTAGACCTTCATTAGCGAACATTAATAAACACCAACTCCACCCTACTCCTCCTCCTCCAACTATTGCCTCTCCAACAGCCGACATTAACAAAAAGTTGAAATGAAGTTGCCACTCTTCCCTTAGGATTGCGTGGGGTGTACTGTCATAATTATAAGGATGTCGGAAGTGGGATGTCCCCGCCGCGGTAGGAGCGGAGACCAAGTTAAATAATCTTCAAGGAACTGCATTCCATGATGAAATCCTCCAACACCTACGAGTACGTATAACCGGAAATTCTCGGTATTTATGTGGTCATTGTTCTAGGTAGAAGTTGGTACAAAAAGGGTGTTGCCGAAGGCATGATGGTATTTAAGACAAACACAAAAGCTGGGCTTCCAGTTTTTGCTATTTACACACACAGAAAACAGATTCGTTGTCACAACTGAATTTTTTGCCCACCGAGTGATTGTGGTTGTGTCTACTCCAGGTATTCTATTACCATAGCCAAAAGTTAGTTCGGGCACTGAAGTTTTTGGTTAGCAACATCAGATATTAAATAAATTCTGCTTAACTTGAGATGACTTTACTTAAGGGTCAATTGGGCAAATCAACATATGTGACCCGGCCTATGAAAAAGTGGCTTATGACTCAAAAAAAAAAATTTCCACTTTTTTTTTGGTTTCGATAGTTTTTGAGACGCTCTTTCACGTGAAAACTAGAAAGTCCTAACTTTTTTAGAAGTGTACTAAAAATGTAGAGAAAGAAGAGCACAAATTAAAGAAAAACAGAATTTTATTGAAAATCCAGAATCAAGATAATAAATGAAATTGAAAAAAAATGTGGGTCACATATATTTTCTATTCCGTTCCAATAGACAGGACGAACGGATAACCTTTATTTAATTTCTATTTGTTTTATATTTCTGTTTATTTACGTCGGGGTCAGCAATACTAGATGGTCATAAGAACAAGAGCTATTGGTTGGCTTTGGCAATTGTAGGAAGCAAGGAAAACTGGAGGCAGTTCGAACAACCGATTATTTACACTCCATTCCATTGGCGCAACCGACTTGTTGGTTATACGGGTTGCTATTTATATTTCGGGTCCGGCAATAAAAACACAATAATTTATCATTGAAAATGGTTTTATTGTTTTTCAAAATATTCGCCTTTAAGATCACTACACTTTTGCATGCGCACAAACCAATTTTCGAAGCACTTTTTCTAATCCGATTGAGACACCGCCAAAACATAATATTTGCACGCTTCAACAGCTGCTTCGGCGATGGAAAACGTTGATTACGTATTTTTTACTTGATACTAGGGAACAAGAAGGAGTAATTGGGTGTCAAATCAGGGATGTACGGCCCATTAATTCGACATCAATTCGAGCTCGCATTGTCGTGATGCAAAATAATTCGTCTTCTTTTATTATCTTTCCTCGTTTCTTCGAACACTATTGGCAAACAGGTGGTTGCATACCACTCAAAATTGACCGTCCTACATTCCACTAAAGGCACTGTGGCAACATGACCGGTTATACTGAAAAAAATGCAATCATTTGCATCGATGTACTTCTTCCAAGAACAAATTTTGTTGGATTTGGCTCGTCTTGAAAGACCCATAAGGTCGATTGCTGTTTTGTTTCGGGTTCATAAGAATAGACCCATGATTCGTCACCTGTGACAATGTTATACACAGCCTTTAAGCTACCGGAGTTATACCTTTTCAACATCTCTTTGCACCAATCCATAAGAGTCTTTTGTTTGCGCATTCGTCAAATTATCTGCGATCCAACGAGAACAATTTTTTTCATATTCCATATCTTATTGGTGCTTGTCATACTAATGTGCGAGAATGCCTCATTCTCATAGTATGTCCAATGTCGGTCTTGCTTAGTCAGTTTACGCACAGAATCGTTGGTTTCTGGCAAGTGCCCGAAGTTGGAGGTCCTTCACGAAAATCATCCTGGAGCGAACGGCGTGCGAGACTGAACTCTTGGAACCAGCGATTAACAGTGGATTTTTGATGGTGGTTCATCGCCAAAACTCGAAACAAGCTGATTTAAAAACTCCTGTCCCGCGCCGAAAACCGTAAAAAAATCATCGCACTAAAATGTTCACAGGATAATTCCACTTTTGGACTGAGATGAATTTTTGAACACACTGTAATCAAAACAATTTGCCCTCAAATGACAAAACGTTCCGAGTGAAAATGATAAAGTTTCCAAGGAAAGTTCCAGTTTGCATCTGGAAACACTGGTATTGTCAGGACGCGAAATATAAATAGTAACTCTTTAAAGATTAAAATGAGAGTAGTGTATAAATCGAGAATTTGGGAAGGCAACTAAAGAAAGGGATTAGTATTCATTTAGGACGCTTAACAATAATTTGGCAAATCGCTCTTAAAGCGTCGGCGGCAGTCGGTTGAAACGAGCTTTTCGCAGCAGGCACTCCAATAGGTGTAATCATCACAGCAGATGTGGTACAGTAATTTCTCACAAGTATGGCCATGAATCTCCATTGTCGTTAGTCCAAAGTCTGTACCCGAAGTTACATCGAATTTGGTTTAGTTTTGCGACCTGTACTTTAATTACAACGATAGATAGGTGGAGCGACGTAAATTGCTTAGTGAAATCAGATAGTGATCCTGAATCAATTTGTGTATGAAAAAACATAGGGTATATCTTTCTTTGTTATTAGGTTTAACAAAAATCAGGTATAACTAATAGTACCCTGTACCACAGCGTGATAATGGACCTGTAACCTACATTGGAATAGAAATTTACAGTGTGATGAAGGATATAACAAGTTATTCAATTTTAGTCAGTTGAGCCGACCTACATCTACCCTTACCAATTGACGGTTCATGTCGAAAGCTTTTCAACACCAATGCGCTAAATACAATGAGGTAGAGAAGTGTACCATTTTTAAGGGAGGTATAAAAAACCCCAAGGGGTTTCAAATTATCGTAAATAGTTTGGTAAAATATTTTATTATCTAAGTACATTTTTTCGAAAGATCCAATGAATATTCTTGAAGAAAGTAAACATCAGCACTAAGTGTTAATATCCTCTACCACAGTTTGTGCGTATAATTAGAAAGTTCGAAGTAAAAACTCATCCGGTAAGGATCCCACAACGCCTCTCTAGCTCAAACGGGTGATCACTCTAGAGTTATTTTTTTCAATAGGGTTTTTTTCACAGATTACACTTGACTTGTTATTTTATTTTATTTATTTTCTTTTCAGTATTGCTAAGATTATGCAAAGATTTACACAGCGAAAACCACGGTTTGGTGCGGTTTATGGGCTGGTGGTGATCCAAGTAGAGATACCTTTTTTCAATAGCTTTTTTTGACAGATCACGTGTAAGTCGTATCATGCTGTTATTTTTGTTAAGTATTGTTTGGCATTTCATTGTGGAAAGACTTACGCCTGAGCAACGTTTACAAATCGTTTAACTTTATTACGAAAATTCACGTTCAGTGAGGAATGTGTTTCGTGCACTTCGTTCAAATCATATCTATCATTCATCTTGAGACCCAGCATTCATTATTGAATAATATTCGACCAAATAGACCACGTCCAGCACGCAGTGATGAAAATGTAGCGGCCGTAGCTGAGAGTGCACACCAAAACCGTTTAGAGTCGATTCGGCGCCGTTCGCAACAAGTCCGTCTGAAGTATGGAACGACTTGGCGCATTTTACGTCGATATATTAAATTAAAAGCGTTCAAAATACAGCATGTGCAAGAACTGAAGCCGTCCGACGTTCCCAAGCGACAGCCCTTTGCTCTATGAGCTCTTGAAAAGTTCCAAGAAGATCCGACATTTTCGGGCCAAATTGTGCAGCGATGAGGCCCATTTCTGACTCAATGGGTATGTAAACAAGCAAAATTGCCGCATTTGCGACGACGAGCAACCAGAAGAGGTTCAAGAGCTGCCACTTCATCCATAAAAAACAACGGTTTGTTGTGGTTTGTGGGCCGGTGAAATTATTGGTCCATATTTCTTCAAAAATGATGCCGGTGAGAACGTAACCGTCAATGGCGACCGTTATCGTGCCATGATAACCAACTATTTGATGCATGAAATTGAAGCTCGTGATCTCGGCGACATTTGGTTGCAACAAGACGGCGCCGCTTCCCACACATCACATCAAATAATAGATTTAATGAGAGAACACTTCGGTGAGCAGATAATTTCACGTTTTGGGCCGGTCGATTGGCCAGCAATATCGTGTGATAACACACCGTTAGACTTTTTCCTGTGGGGATATGTAAAGTCTAAAGTGTCATTCGCTAGTTACCAGTCGAAATACTCGAAAGAGTCATCGAAAATAATCTCTCTCGCGGCCAACATTTCATAGACATAATCTTCAAAAAATAAATCCAAAGAATGTTCTGGCAGGCCGCGAAATGTGTATTCGTATCACGTTAAGACTTACTTTTTCTAAAGCAGAAATTCAAGCTTACCTTCAACAGGATAACACTAGTCAGTTTTAAAACTCATTCTAAGAACTTTTACAATATCTCTCTTTGTTCAAATTCCTAGCATTCCTAACATCATATCCCTGTCAAACGAAATAGTCTAAAAAACAAAAGAAAATGCTAGCTCCACTGGATCTGTGTACTCCGTTTTCTATGTGGCTTCCTCCTCATCGGTTTCTACTTCATATTCGAATTCATATTTTTTTTTTGCGTGTTCGTGGCCCGCACCGTCGTGGTGCTATTATAAATTTTAGTCATGTTTCTAATAACTTTGAATTAATCATCTTTTCCTGTTGGTTACATGGCTGGTTTGACTTTCATTCGCCAACAATACCAAAAGCATAATTCCCATACATACACACACACGCCCACCCACGTGCGCAGCAAGACCGAAATACACAGCGACACAGACACAAAGACGTTATCAGCAGTACTACCACATACAAACCTCGCAACAATACCGCACACACACAAATGCGAAGAAGAAGACAGCTTCTCCAGCTCCGAAGGACTAATTCATTGTACAACATCTTGAAGTACTATGGCCGACACATACACGTTCGTACGCGCCACCCATACATACATATGAGAGACACTGTGTGTGTATGTATGGGTACTGGCAGTGGTAGTACATCTCCAGCCGTTCATTTTTAGAATTCTAATGAGGCCACACGCTGCTAGAAGGTGTCGTAGTCTGTATCTTCAGCAAAAGACGTTGGCTCACTTGGCGCTTATATTATGTCCGTACTTCTGAATTGGTGCTTTGCATTATGTTCGTATGTTTGAAGGTATATCAAAATTGTCTATCTGCATTTATGTGTGTGTCTAGAAATGTCTGTTCTTTAAGAATGTGTGTGTGTATGTGGTTTGAAGTCTTCCTAATTCTATTGCAAGTAGACGTTCGAAACTTCTCATTTTTTTAAATTAAGTGTCTTTACCTACCCCACCTGAATGGCGCTGTGATACGATCGCGTCTACGTATGTACGTTTGTCGGAGCTGCTAAAAATATCGCCAGACATAATGCTGCTAAATGATATGTAATCCATCTGCAATTTGTGGTTATTTGTAAGGGAATTTTACGCTGAATTATGTTAATTTTAAATGATTTGAATATAGAACCCCCTTTTGCAGTATTTTAGGGAGTTAGTGGCCGCTAACTTGTCTCAAATAGGATTTTTCGTGTAGTCTCTACTAAGGGATGGCTTTGCGCAAGCGATAGAAAGAATCATAAAGAGAAGGAGGAGAAAGGAGTAGAGCTTGGTCGGATTTAATACGAATCGCCACCTATTGCAACATAGACAAATTTTGTTCAGCAATGAGGCCCATTTCTGGCTCGATGGGTATGTAAACAAGCAAAATTGTCGCATTTGGGACGAAGAGCAACCAGAAGAGGTTCAAGAGCTGCCACTTCATCCAGACAACACATCGGTTTGGTGTGGTTTGTGAGCCGGTGGAATTATCGGTCCATATTTCTTCAAAAAAGATGCTGGTAAGAACGTTACCGTCATTGGCGACCGTTATCGTGCCATGATAACGGACTATTCGATGTCTGAAATTAAATCTCGTGATCTCGGCGACATTTGGTTTCAACAAGTCGGCGCCATTTCCCACACATCGCATCAATCAATGGATTTATTGAGACAATACATCGCTGAGCAGATAATTTCACGTTTTGGGACGGTCGATTTGCGACCGTTAGACTTTTTCCTGTGGGGATATGTAAAGTCTAAAGTTTATGCCGACAAACCCGCTTCGATTCAGGCCTTGGAGCAAAATATCACGCGTGTCATTCGCCAGTTACCAGTTGAAATGCTCGAACGAGTCATCGAAAATAATCTCTCCCGCGGCCAACATTTAAAAGACATAATCTTCAAAAAATAAATCCAAAGAATGTTCTTTCAAATGATAATAAACATTCCCTATTCAGTTTGAATTTTCTGAGCTTTTGCTTTAAAAAAGTAGGGAACCTCGAAATGGATCACGCGTTATTTCTCAAACTTGGTACTGAGTGGAGTAAACGTTCAAATACAGTTTTTGATTTCGAGGTTTTATTTCTGGCTAAAAGGCTGTTAATGTTTCAAAGGACTAAATTTTGAAAAAGTATTATTTTATTATTCATCCGCTATGCTCACAGTATAGCAATACTTCTGGAGGGCAGACATCCAATTATCCTTTACAGGACGATGCATGGGAATTGTAGCATTATTAAGGGTGATCCAACTATAATGCACGATATTAATTATGAATCACACCTTAACGTCAAGCTTGTCCAACTTAATCTTAAATTTCTTTGTTTCAGTGTTTGCAATTGAATTCTGGCACTTTGTGTTTTTTTGTCGGTACAAGCGAACAAATGTGCCCACGATCAGGATAATTGTGCGCAAATTTTACCAAACCGTCTCTGTAAGATATGTGAAAACACCTGTGCATGCTGGCCCAGTTCGTTCTACGTAAAACATTGATATCGATTGCGATATTATGGCAAAAAAAACTATCAACCTCTACTCGTGGTGTCGTAGTGTTCACGTCAATAAGACAAGAGCAACTCAAGAGCTAAAGGATGAAATAATTGGCACACTAACGACATTGAACCTCCAGTATGCCTCCAATCATTGAAAATATGGACCAACAGATAGATTTATTCTAACGACGCCGTGGCAAGCAAGTGGCCGATATTTATTTATTTAGAATGATAATTCTCTGAATAATAATTCTCTTAAAACTATTTGTTTTATTTCTAATTAACATCGTGTATTTCATTTGGACCACACTTTCTATAAACCAAGCGTAAACCGAGATTTGCCTCTTCAAAGATATAGCAAATATTCCGACCATTAAAGACTTTCGCTTCTAGTTATATGATAAAGTTTGAGCAATACTTGATTAGAAACTATTATGGAAAGATTACACGATGAACAGATTGGAAAAATCTTATAGATACCTAATGGGATCTTAAGCCTCAGATGACACAACCGCTCTAAAAAAAAGTTAGACACACTCCGAAATAGTCTGGTTGATTTCAATGGCAACAAAGTTTAATAAAAAGAAACTAGATGAGGTGAAGACATCCTGATTCCTCTGGATATCACCGGATCAACCTGCACTACGGCAATGGAAGTAATACCAATGTCAGCCCGATATAAGGGTGGTCCAACTACAAAGCACGATGATAATTGTAAATAAAACAAAAAGCTTCCAGAGAAGTATCGCAATATTTTGTATACTTATAGAAGGATCTATGACTGTTATTTGTGAAAATATGTGGCTGTATTTTCATTGATTCTGAGACAAAATGCAGGTTCAATGTCGTTAATGTGCCGAATTATCTGATCCTTTTAATCTTGAATTCTTCTCGGCTTATTGAAGTATACTTTTTCTTTTAAATATCCCAAAGAAATAAGTCCAACGGTCTTTAATCACATGATTGTGGCGGAAAAATAACATAGCCACGACGTGAGATAACGCGACCATTGAATTTCTCGAGCAAAAGAGACATTGTTTGGCTGTGTTGCATGTTGCACCATCCTGTTGGATTCGCATAAAGTACGTTATCATCTCGCGATAAAGAACACCATTCACGGTAACTGCATAGGCGACCTCATTTTCGAAGAAGATCGGACCGATGAGAAAACAATAGCAGAAGGCACTGGGAGAGCATGCACAGGTGTTTCAATTATCCTTCAGATCCGCTTTGCTGAAATTTGCTTACAATTCTTTCGATTATGGACAAATTTGGTCGCTAACCAAATAATCACGAAGTGCCTATTGATTTGAACGCTCATTTTCGTAAAAGTCTCAACAATCTTAAAAAACATTGATTGAATTTGGTTACGAATTAGTACCTCCTCCGCCATATTATCCGGATTTTGCTTCAGTGACTATTTCCTACTTCCAAACCTAAAGAAATTGATCGGTGGAAAGAGGTTCAGCTCCAACGATGAAATTATTGATCAAACAAATGCATATTTTATGGACCTCGAACAATCCTATTTGTTGGAAGGGATACAAAAATTGGATAAACCTTGGACTAAATGTATTGACCTAAAAGGAGATTATGTTGACAATTTTTTTTTTGCAAAAAAATGTGTTTTATTCGAAAAGTCACTGAATTATTGATATGCCCTCGTACTGACAAGCATAGGCTGACTCTATAACCTCTTTTTTGGCAGGTCGGCTAAATAAATTATTTTTAATCCCTTTGGTTTTGGTTTGCTTTCTTTAGTTTCCAGTACCAAGAATTCTCGCAAACTTCTCCACTTGGTCTCTGCACCAAAGTATAGGTCTTCCCTGTCAGCGCTTTCAGTGTTTGTTATCTTCTTACACCTGGCTTGATGATCTCACCCCTGAGCTGGAAATTTCGAAAGGAAAATATTAAAATTTTGAAAGGAAAATCCCGCTTCTGCAGATTTTTCCTCTCGAACTCCCAGTACAACTTCATATGCCTTTGAAAGTGCTTATGATTCGTCATATTAAAGAACAGTTAGTATCTGGGTACTACTGAGTGTAATATTCGTGGTCAGGCTTTTCTAAGACCTATCCCATCATTTATTGCCTTATCTAAGAGCTTCTCGTCTAGGATTGAGCTGGAATTTAGAGAGGGCACCACCCACTTTTATCAGATCGTGTGGAACTTGTAAGGTTATTTCATATTTGGTTAGCTCATTCGCCCCATCATTTACTGAAATGTTCTTGCCTTATAAATTATGTGGATAACCAACTGAATGGTTACCTAATTAAGAGATACGTATCAGTTGAAAGCAGTTCAGGAATACAGATTGCTGAGATTTCATCGCAGCCTAACTTAATATCATATAAGTATATCGACACCGATAGCTGTTGGCAGTTTCCTTTGGACTCTTTGCACATATTAAGTGCCAAGGTGCCTGTGGAGATCATATATTGAACGTTCAGACCTATTTTAAATTGGCCAACAAGCTCTGAGTAGGTGTGCCAATAAAGCTGGATATATACCGACAGAACTGATTTTTTTCGAAAACGGTCAAGTAGATCCAAGGATGATTTTGGAGCACCTGACCATAGATGGGAGTTGTACTCTGTCTATGAATCTATGTTAGTTGTATAGATATTAAAAGAATCAGAAGGAGTGAAATATTTCAGCGATTCTTCTAGATAAACGTGGATAATCTGATATGCTGAGGCGTCCAGGTATCAGCCAACCACATGCGCAAACACAGTTCGTGGTTACTCCCAAAACCAAAACGAGGTCTAATGGGCAAAAGTAACATAACGCTCGGACTAATGTGAGTTTGCTTCGGGTGTAGGCACTACTACAGTCTACCATCATGTCCAGGAGAAAAACACTATTAGAGTAGATAATCTCATAAAATTTCGATTATTAGTGCGATACGTACTACCCATAAGATCCAGAATAATTTAGTGTTGTCGATAGTTAAAATGATCGCCGCTTCCAGAACTCTTGGTTGGGGGCGGCTTATTTTAAGCTGCATACCCATGTAGGTATCCGCCATCTGCCGACAAATTCCAACATTTCGTCGAATATACTTATACTATCTTCCTCCCAATCGGACCAAAAACTGTGTTCCACTGTGTGTTGAGATTAAAACTTTTAATTTGATTTCAGTAAAATCAAAACTAGTTAACAAGATTGTTTAATAAGTGGCCTTCAATGCACTGGACATCTCAGTCTTCGAAATAATATTGGGATGTACCTTCAGTTGGGCAAATTAGTTTTAAGTACAAATCTGTTCTCTGGCCAGTTCATAGGCTTTCCTTTAGAACCCTTACCCTATTAAAGCACATATGCTTCAAGAATTAAAAAAGGAATTTTTTATACATAAACAGGGTTTTCTATTAAGAACATAACAATTTCAAATATTAATAAAACACAGAACATTTAAGATATAGAGTTAAAATTTATTCCACGTGTTGTCCAAATGTTAGATTTTAAGAATTAAATTCGATTTCAAAAACATGACCACCACGATTTTGTGTACAGCGATCTATTCTTTGGACCCAGTTAGGCACCACTCTTGCGCACATTTCGACCGGAACGTTGGAAATTTCGCGTTAGATGTTGCCTCAGAGCTCGCCTAAAGTTGTTGGCATAGACCAATGACTTGATGTTGCTTCTTAAATAGGAATCCAGTGGCGTTAAATCGCAGGAACCAGGTAGCCATTCGACCGGACCATTTCTCACGTTCACCGAATTCGCCTTTCAGTAGATCGATTGTAACGCAGACTGTATGGCTAGTGGCACCGTCTTTTTGAAACCACATATCTGCCATATCAAGCTCATCCAATTCCGGAAAAAAAAATTTTCTAACATTATACGATAGCGTATTACATGCCGATTGTTTTCATCAACGAAAAAGTTCAGCCAAATCACAACTCTGGCATAAAAACCACACTACACAGTAATTTTTTGCGGATGCAATTGTGTCTCTTTAAGCACATGTGGGTTTGTTGCTGTTCAATAACGCATATTTTGTTAATTGACAAAAACATTCAGCCAGAAATGATCTCCATTGCTCATCCTGTCGGGTGGGACGATTATTTTGGCCGAAAATTGTATCAAGTTGCGATCACTGACTCAGAATATCGTTAGTATTTTTTAATGATTTCCAAACGTTTTTCATAAGTGAATTTTACCATGATAAAAATGTTGACTTCAACTTAGTTTTTGACACTGAAAGATCATTAAAAATGTTTGAGGGTGAGGTGACATAAAGAAACGAAACTGGTATGTCCCTAATGGAATACCCTAATATAAGATGAAGTATATTTTAAACAGACCACAGACAATGAATATTTACAAAAGATTGTTATACATATATTCTCAACTTTTATTTAAAAAAAAATCTAAAATTATTTGTTCTCGTATTTTCAAACATTTCAAATGAAAACAAAAGAATATTTGACTTGTTTTTCATCTTTTGTCTCAAAAGGAGGCACTATTTTATTTACAAGTTGGCTCACAGGTATGTACCTGTGTGAACAAACACACTTACGTACTGCATATGAACAAGTCTTCCAGCCGAGGAAATCCCAACCATTGTTGAATTTCTAATGCCTTTTAAACATTTATTTTTCGGCTTCGGGTTTCGTTTGCAGTGTATATGACTACCTTTTCTCTGTCTTTATTGTTATTTAAATTCTTAGGGTATCTGGAGATTAAAATGTTAAAAATTAAAAGAAATTGCTGCTATTTTATTTTCTTCAATCGTGCAATATGTTGGAAACACAAGCACACTTACACAAAAACACATACACACGAACACATACAGAAACAAATTTACATTAGAGACCTCTTACAGTTGATACCTTTCGTTTTACATGCTTACATACGAATAGACTTACATACCCACACACATACCAGTGGTATAGAGCAGTTTTATAACAAACATCTCACCTTGGGTAGTTGGTTATTTCCGTTTCCTGGCTTTGTCCTACCCCCACCCTTGAACACACTACTCGAAGTCAAATGTGGAAATCTGCAATAGAAACACGATGAAGAACAAATGCTTGAATAACCGGAGAAAAGCACAACATTAATGTTTAAATGTTTTGAGTATTTGCTATTGTATCTTGAAGATTTCTGCGTTCCCCCTCCCTCTCAAACTTGTTGGCCCCTATTGTTGTGCTCAAGGCATGGCAAAATATCCGACAAATAAAAATGGCATAGGTAAGCTGAACGTTTATGGGAATGTCGGCATGTCTGTTTATACATATATATACGTATATATATAGTCCTGCTATTAATATTTGCTCATACTCACACATACGAACAAAACTACATTCACACATTCGTACTTGCAATCAAATTATGTACGTACAGGGAATTTAATATAATATACATAGAGTCACACTAACGCATAAGTATCTTCATGTGTGTGTGTGTTCGAGCTCCATTTTGCACGTGTATAGCGTTTATTCTTCTATTGTATATTGCTCGGTTTATACTCGTATGTAGTATGTCTGTATGAGTGTACCTTTTTAATACCCAAAAAGGCTGTTATTTTTTATTATTAACATCAATTTTATTTCGTTCTTTCGCATTCACATTCGTCCTCGTCCGCGTCTTAGTTGTAGTAGTATTTGTAAATATTTAAAGATTATGCCGGAAAATTATAACAATATTTCAGCCGATGACAAGCGTAAAGTCGTGCATATTTATTTCCGCACAAATGTGACGGAAACGCGACCTTGTGAGCTGGCCATCCTCGTAGCGGTCGTGTCGAAGGTTTCTTATCAAGATGTAAGTGAAGTTATTTAATAGGATATGTCAAATATGGTAGCGGCTAAAGACTTTAGGAATCCGAGCCACTACAGTTTGAAAGCATATGTTCTACTAAGGATGTCCCATAAAAAAATTGTTTAATAATAATCTATGTTTTTCTCCAAACAGTTTCCTTTTAAGTGGTTGACTTACTAGTCATTTCAAATATTTAGTTATTTGCAAAGATACCCGAAATTGGTTGGAAATCCATCCGAACTATAAGTATACATATTCTTAGAGTTTTTGTACTTAGTAGGGACATAAATACTGTTACACACATTTTATGCTGTAAAATAAAAAGTACTGAATGTTTTTGGACCAAATATTTTTTAATATATTTATACATCAATAAATATATTAAAAAATATTCCAAAAACATTTAGTACTTTTTATTTTGCAAAAACATTCAGTACTTTTTAATTGTATCCAAAAAAAATCTACTTATTCGAAATGTCCGCTTTTTGCCTTTACACACGCCTTAAGTCGCACTGGCCAATCGTCCATAGCTGCACGAACCTAGTCCATTGGAAAATTGGCCACAGCTCGAACCAAAGCAGTCTTAAGACTTGGGGTATCTTTTGTGACAAACCTTGTTCTCTAAGACCGTCCACAATTTGTAATCCAATAGCTTCAATTCTGGAATGCCGGAGGGCCATTCTTCAGAGGAAATGAACGCTGGCAAATTGTTACGAAGCCAGGCCTGGGACGTTTTAGCCTTATGGGCCGGCACAGAACCCTGCTGGAATGTCCGTCGCTGGTTTTGGAACAGGGAATTTTTAAGAGGCTTCACAACAGCTTCCAAAACGGCTTCTTAGTAAACTTCGGCCGATGTTTTGACTCCATGTTCGCAGAAATGCAGGTCAGTGACCCCATCGTAAGAGACACCCCACCAACCCATGACTGAAGTTGGGTGATGGCCCTTTTCCATCCTTGGGATCAGTTCAGATGCTTCCTTCGATGACCGCGGATACACTCTATCATTTAGCTTGTTAAATTTTTCCTGTCCGGTAAAAATTTTTTCATCGGTGTACAAAACTTTTCTGTGCAATTTATCAGCGTGCTTCACCAAAAGACGTTTGCATTTTCAATCCTATTTTTTTTAAAGCTGCAGTCAATAAATGTCCGGTACGTCGTTTGAAAGCCCCATGTCCCAAGTCTTTTTTAATCATTCGACTCATGGACTTTTGCATGATATTCATCTCACGGGCCATGATTTTCTGTTTTCGGAGCGGATTTTTGTGAATTCTTGATTTAACGGCTTTCATGACATGCGGTGTTCGAACAGAGCGTGGGCGGCCCGACCGTTGTAGGTCTTTTACATCTTCAGTCTGCTCAAACAGTTTTATGCATCGGTAGACGAACATGCGACTAATCCCTAGTGGCCAGAGCGTTTTGTAAATATCGTTTTTTTTCATTTCACACTTGAAAAGCGCTATTACAGCGATACGGTTCTCATTATCTGACCACTCCATGATGAAAGTTAACACAATTTTTAAATCCCGTTACAGACTAACGCTATTAAGGTTAGCTTTCAAGACCCATATGACATTAACGGGGTATCTTCAGTTCTACTATTGAAATGGGTGTGTTCAATGTTGTTACAGTATTTATGTCCCTACTTTGTATCCGAACAATTTTTCGTGGTAGTGCAAACGGAATGACATCCACTATTCGCTGGAGGGTATAAAAATCAATAAACAAACAAAAAATCGATTACTACAATTGAACCAATCACATCTTTTTGTGCAGTTGTAAATTGTCTTACCAATTCTTTAATTCAGATACAGATTATATTATCAATTTATCGAATCAACGAAGCCAAACATACTTTCGTCACGTTACACTACACTGCCCTTAAGCTACATAAAATCCATTAACATATAAAAATTTTCAATACGATTTAAATCTGCTAACAAATTTGTGTGCCTAATATGCAATGACTTTCTAATCAACATTTGTGTTATTTTGCTTTTCCGCTTAAGTTTTTTTTTTAAATTTTCAAACTTCCCACGCTCTCCTGTTGCTCTAACCTGAAATCATCGTTAGAAAAAATCGCGAAAAAAAAGTCAGAATACTTAGAATACTGAAAATTTTGAGTATGAAAGGAACTTTTTAATTTGTCATGTTTGCATTTGCCCCAAATGACACAAAAAATCGAACTCTGGCAACAAAACAACAAAATCGAAATTAAACAAGAACATTTAGCAAAAGTTTATACAGCGGCATTAAATGTTTCTGGCCAACAGCCGTTGGACAGCGACGATAAACAAAAAGAGAACTACAGTAATGCTTCAAAATGGAAGGGGCCAACACAAAATGTGCAGCATTAACGTCAATTTTGTCGAAAAACTAGACGAATATGCCTGTGTGTGTTTCTGATTGTGGTATAGAATGGAATGACAAAAAAATCGAAAAGATTAAAGAAAGCAAAAAAACGGCCATTGGAAAACTTTTCCTACCGAAAATGTCAACAATTGTGAACTTTGAGTTTTTAGTACTCGTACATCCCCCTGGATTTTTTTCGGTTCAGTCTAAAAAGATCTATGACACTGGTGTGTGTCTATGGAACATGTAAATGTAATGTCAATCTGTGGACGTCTGTGTGTTTGGATGGGGGCTGTTTGCATTTGTGTAAATGAGCTTGCAGAGCCATACCAATAAAGCAAAACAAATCCACTTAACTGGTTAAGGCTAAATTTCAAAGAGGGGCCAAAATCTCGGAATAAAAACTCCAAACATTATGATGACTCTTACTTATGAATAAAAAATGTACGACCGTATGGGTATTTGCTTGGATTTTGTATACAGAAAGGGAATATACTGAAAGGGAAGTGGTTAGAAAAGTGTTAATGGTAATAAGTGTCCAATCGTAGATCGTAGGTTAAATTGCACGCCCGCCTATTGAGACAACAACTGGCGAGTTCACTAGAGCCGTCTAACTTCGGCACATTATGAATTCATTAACACAGTGCAACACACATTTTCGTACATAAGTTTTGTTTATATTGGTTGAAAGTTCATTCCAAAGCTCGATTTTTTAGTATAATACGTTTTGCCAATTTGGCACAAGTTATTGAGTTATCGCTTTAAATTCATTGGTTCGAAGCCTAACATAAGTAACCGAACCTTAAGTATATTTCAATAATGAATCCTAGGATTTTTTTTTATGTGGATCTCTGCTTACTGGCAGGAATTTGCCAAATTTAGCCAAAATAATATATAAGTGGTATGGATCACATGTCTGAGAATTTTAAACCTGGTTTGGCTTAAATCTCCTTATAAAGGACCAAAGGACCCTTACAATCATTAACAGAGTGTTCGCGATATTATGTAGATTAAAAAACTCTAGTTATGTACACGCAGATAAAAGATATGGTTACTATATGGTCACTGCAACAATAATATGTTCTCTACAATAAAAGCATGTTCGTCGCAACCATAGTATTGTTTTTTGAATTTCATATAAACAACAGTATGATTGCGGCAATATTAATATTGTTGAAATTTAACAATAGTATTATTGCCAAATTAAGAAATGAAAATATGGTTATAGCAGCTATATAAACATGGTTGGTGCAACAAAAGTATTGTTGTTTTAAATTTACGTTAACAATGATATGATTGCGGCAATCATACGGTATGGTTGCGAATATTTTTGTGTGTGCGTATGTTTTTTTTTGATATACCAAAGAAAAACATATACACGCGATACAGTGCATGATTGTTCTCCATTGTAAAAAACAACAACAATCGAAAGGTAGTTCGAGGAATTTTTATTGTGTTTACTTTGTTCGGTGAAATACTCTACTACCGACTGGTTCTCTTTTAATTGAAATCTGCCTGCACTTAAGCATATATAGTCAATGATCATGGTTTAATCACATTCGTTACTTGGGGTCTACGGATGGTGAAGTAGCATTCACCTCTGCTGGCAACTAAAACTATTTTCGACAGCCGTTGGAATTTATATTTTTGTTTCTTGAATGAAATGTTCAATAAAAACATGGCCTCAAATCTGGCTATGATCTAATAGTAATGCAATTTAAAATAACTTACTTGATAAAAATCTCTATTTTTGAATAACAACATTACCCAATCCTAATAAATAATTTTGGGGATCATAGTATGGTTGAGTGTGAATCATACTATGGTTGTGGGGATCATAGTATGGTTGCGTGTGAATCATACTATGGTTGTGAGGATCATACTATGGTTGTTTTAGAAAAATAATATGGTTGTGAAGATCATAATATTGTTGTGCCTCAACCATATACCCAACAATAGTATGATCCTCATCGAATATTGTCAGCCCAACCATACTTTTTTCTGCGTGTATGTAAAACGGATAACTCTAGAATAGCTGGACGACGTAATTTAGGTTTTGTAGGTTTTTCGTGTTGACTGTTTTAAGGATCACGTATGAGAGCATTTAAGCCACGTGAAGTAGAAAAAATAATTCTACACAGTCTTTGGGGCGCGTGTGCTCGCGATTATTGTTACGGCTGAAGCACAAGTGTAGATTAGAAAACACGGCGTTTGTTTCTCTGAAGTCTTAAAGAGCTTGGACTGCGCAATACTTGTCTAGCAAGATGTTATCATAACGTTCGAGCTTCTCATTGTGCTTTATATTGATGTTCTGAATTGCCTTTTTAGCGAGAGGTATTTTTAAGTCTCGGTGGATGCTTTCGTTCCACATATTCCAAGGGACACCGGTAATCAGCCGCAATGTCTTCGATTGGACTCTTTGGATTTTGTCGAGATTGCTCGAGCTTGTTTTGCCCCATAGCTGAGCACCGTATAACCAGATAGGTTTGATTGCACTGTTGTATAGCAGGACCTTATATTGAAGTTTGAGTTTGCGTTAAGGAGCCAGAGAAGTTGGTGGACTTTAAGTTTCAGTTGAGTCTTCTTGGTTTCGATATGACTTCTCCAGGTGAGTCGGCGATCCAGGTGGATTCCAAGGTATGTAACATGATCAGATTGAGAAAAGGGATATTGTTTAGTTTCAATATTGGACAAGTGCTAAAATGCAGTGTGAAAGTTACCTGTGTGCATTTAGCCTCATTGACTTTTATTCTCCCGTCAGAGAGCCAAGATTTTACTCGTCTGAGATGTACACCTAAATTCATAGAGGCAATATCCTGCTTTTTATGTGCGGCCATTATACCGGTATCGTCAGCAAAAGTGGATGCTAGGACGTTTGGGCTAGGGATATCTGCGGTGAACAGAAGGTAAAGGATAGACCCCAGGACACTTCCCTGGGGCATGTTGTCTACATTTGACTCTGAATCTGCGGTCTTCTAAGTAAGACTCAAGAATTCGATGCGTATTTGCCCGTAAGTATTTGAAAATTTTGGTTGAGCAACATCCAGAAATAACAGCAATATTCTCGCAATATTCTATGATTTTTCAATTGCTTTGGTCAGACGGTTTACTTGTTCGATGGTGCTATGACCTTCCCGGAATCCAAGCTGATGGTCTGGTATTATGTTATTTGACACGAGGAACGATTTTGTTTTCGATAAAATAACTTTTCCAAATAGATTTGGAACTTCGAAGTGGACCTTAAGAACTTTTTAATATATTGAGATAGCTATATCTTGCTAAATCGAACAGAATATTGCTCTAGTTTCAAAATCAGCTATTGAATGGAAGAAAAATTGAAAAAGAAACATATTAGGGGAAAAAAGCATATGTAACAGCACATAGAGAAAGGGAGCTAAGGGTAAAAAAATCAATTTTCATTTTTTTTCTTTTTTGATTTGGACAACATCTGAGCATCGAATGAGACCGATCCCATGACCCAAAAGTGTTCCCTCCCAGAGATATGCGCATTTTATAAAAGTGAAGTCGACGATTCTAAGCGCAAATAGAAAGGGACCTAATCTTTGAAATGGCTCTCCTGATCAAAACTGTTCTTAGCCTTAGGTCCCTTCCTATTTTGCGCGAAACATATATAATTTCTCAAAAATTGTTCACCTACAGCGTACATATCTATAACTGAAACGATTTTCTTCAGTTGGAATAGGGTCCGCTCTTGGCCAATAATCAGCGGGTTTCCCCTATACATGCAATGCATTACGTTGGTGGGTGGAAAGTAAGGGAGCGTGGGGGAGAGTGGTAGTAATGTTTATTGACATTGGTCTCGAATTTCTGGATCTCGTAAGTGGTGGCAAATACACTTACAGACAGTACGGGCGAAAAATGAATTCGATTTGTTGTCTATAGTGCGATCAACCGGCCAATCGATAAGAAATGGGTGTGAATTCATGGAAAGTCATGTATATCTGCCGAAGATCCTCACGTCAGAAAGAAGACCACGAATGTCTAAAGAACACGAATGTCTAAAGCACATACCATGAAAGTAACGATAGAAAAGCCACAAACAACCCACATTCCGACAATGCTCCAAAGAGATTATAGAGTTGGGTACGCTACTATCACCTATCAACACCATTGCTCTCCTTTGAACATGATCAAGTACGTAGCTGCAAGCATGATTTTGGAGTTGTATTCTCTCTTTGGTCAGATGTAGGTTGTATACCTAGTAGGGACATAAATACTGTTGCAACATTAAACACACCCATTTTAATAGTATAACTGAACATACCCCGTTAATGTCATATGGGTTTTGAAAGATAACCTCAATAGCGTTAGTCTGTAACGGGATTTTAAAATTGTTTCATTCGCTGTAATAGCGCTTTTCAAGTCTGAAATGAAAAAAACGATATCTTCAAAACACTCCGGCCACTAGGGATTAGCCGCATGTTCGTCTACCGATGCATATATCTGTTTAAGGAGGCTTGAGATGTAAAAGACTGCCACCGGTCGGGCCGCCCACGCTCTGTTCGAACACCGCATGTCATCAAAGCCGTTAAATCAAGAATTGACAGAAATCCACTCCGAAAACAGAAAATCATGGCCCGTGAGATGAATATCACGCAAAAGTATATGAGTCGAATCATTAAAAAAGACTAGGGACTTGGGGCTTTCAGATGACGTACTGGACGTTTATTGACTGCAGCTTAAAAAAAATAGGATTGAAAAATGCAAACGTCTTTTGGTGAAGCACGCTGATAACTTGCACAAAAAAATTTTGTTCACCGATGAAAAATTTTTTACCGTTCAGGAAAAATTAAACAAGCAAAATGAGAGAGTGTATGCGCGGTCATCTTAGGAAAAATCTAAACTGAACCAAAGGGTGGAAAAGGGTCATCACCCAGCTTCAGTCATGGTTTGGTGGGGTGTCTCTTACGATGGGTTCACTGACCTGCATTTCTGCGAACAAGGAGTCAAAACATCGCCCAAAGTTTACCAAGCCTTCGAAACAATTTGCCAGCGTTCATTTTCTCTGAAGAATGACCATCAGACAGTCCAGATTTGAACCCATCGGATTACAAATTGTAGACGGCTTTAGAGGACAAGGTTTGTCACAAAAGATACCCCAAGTCTCTTAAGACTGCTTAGGACTGCTTTGGTTCGAGCTGCGGCCAATTTTCAAATGGACGAGGTTCGTGCAGCTATTGACGGTTGGACGGTGCGACTTAAGGCGTGTGTAAAGGCAAAAGGCGGACATTTCGAATAAGTATTCTTTTTCTGATACAAATTGTAAAAATTTGTAATAAATATATTAAAAAATATTTGGTCTAAAAACATTCAGTAATTTTTATTTTACAGCATAAAACGTGTGTAACAGTATTTATGTCCCTATTAAGTAGATGTCGAATAGATCATAAGGAGTGAAATATTTCATGCACCGCTTTAGGAAGCCTATACACTTGAGTGCTTCTTTCGACCCTCCGACTACAAGCCTCGCCAAAGAGCGTCATATTGTATCTTCATACGTAGGATATCAAGAGCATCTGATTCAGCGATATCCATACAGTCGATAGATAATGACTACAATGATGGGTCAATGAATCGCTTGTGAGATAACAAGCACCACTGTGTCTTACGCGCATTAAAATCTACCTTACTCACTCGAACCTATTCGTAAATGGCCTGTAAATACTGGCCAAGTGTCTTATCCATAATTCACCTTTTGTCTTTAATATCTTACAAACTCTGTCTACGATTGAAAGAATATGAATGACAGAGGTTCCTGTCATTGCTGAAGATGTAGATTGGATTCACGGTCTGCCTACGGTCACAATCTATTGTCAATAAAAGAGCCCTGTTGTACACCTGCGGTCAGCCTATGTTTGTTGGATGAAAACCGTCTAAAACAACTCTTATAGTGCGACCTCTAAGAAAGCTCGATTTAAAATGAACAAAAGAATTACCGACACCAAATATACAACAATATTTTAAAATAGACGCTACACTAAAATCCAGCTGGATCTTAGAACTTGCATCTTAAAATGCCACATATTATTCTCGAACCCGACCAAATCTTGCGTAGAGCATTAACAGCGACCAACACCTGCCTCTGGTGCAATCGGACTATATCGGTTCATGTTTTCGAATAGCTACTGTACATAGGTCCCTCTCGATTTAAAGTTCTGCAGATCAAACTAAACTAAACAAACTAAACCTTTTCGTGTTTAAATTTTGTATGGCAGGCTGCGTGCGAAACTTAACCAAATCGGCACATGTCTTTGAATGGAATCGGTCGACCATACAAATTACCCTATCGACTTTAGAACCAGCTGCTTTCGTAGCCACATATTATATCCGATTCTGATTCGCATAAACGCCCAAATTTTGAGAAATTGAACCATATCGGTCCATGTTTTTGAAAAGCCTCTACACAAAGGTCGCTTCAAATTTAAAAATTTGTAGCCTAGAAACCACAAATGTATTACTTAAGTCCGAACTAGCTCAAACTCCAAACTTAATAACAAAGTGGTGTAAGGTATCTTATATTCGGCCTATTCCGATATAAGTTTTTTTTACATGTTTGCGTATGCACCTGCACGCTGACACTTGTTTTGTTCTCTGGTTGGCGTAATGGTAAAGAAATTTAAAATCCATTTTGCCAACATACGAGGGTTGCGTGCGAATTTTTTCGCTGTGTTTTCTCACATTCATTTTCATAGGCCTGATGTTCTAGCTCTTAGTGAGACTCAGGTCCGTGAGGATTATGTGAGGACAGGATTTTCACGTTCCTAGGTACCACACCCTATCTCTTTTTATTTCCCACAGAGGTCTTGTGGTATATGTACGTAATGACATAGTGTTTCAGAGCCAGCAACACTTGAACTCACAAGATCCAGAATTTAACTCCCTTTGGGTTAAGTTCAGGATTGGAACACACGTACTACATTTTGGGTTTATTTATAAAAGTCCAAACTCGGAAAGGGAGGCTTCCCTTAACGGCTTTGACGCCCTTTCCGATTCAATATCGAAAGTTTTGGAGAGTTATCCGGACAGTGAAATTGTCGTTGCTGGAGATTTCAATGTCCATAATTCCGCCTGGCTTTCACATTCGAGCCATACAACTCCGGAGGGCCAATACGCCGAGCTCTTCGCCGCGCAAAATGACTTGACGCAACTAGTGAATGAACCGACACATATTCCGTGTGTAGAAGGGCACCAACATAACATTCTTGACCTTTACTTAACTTCGCACCCTGAAAAGTACGAAGTTAATGTACTTGCACCTCTTGGTAACTCCGATCACTGCATTGTTTCAGCATCCTTTCCGTATTCCGCTCTTCGTGTCGCTTCGATACCAGCCCCAAAGCGGACAATATTTTTCTACAAAAAGGCACGTTGGGATGAGCTCAACCACTTTTTCCAGCATTTCAATTGGAAACTTTGCTTTCTTGATAACGACGTAAATGCTGCGGCTGAAATGATCCAAAACATAATTTTATCTGGTATAAAGACTTTTGTTCCAAATAAAATTATGTCGGCTAAACCAGCCAAAAACAGTTGGTTTACCCAGGCATGCAGGGATGCTGTCAGATCAAAGGAGGAAGCGTTCAGAAATTGGCGTTTGAACAAAAACTCCATTACTGAACTGCTGCGAAAACAGGCAAGAGCTTCGTGTGCTAGAGTGCTTAGGCGTGAAAAATTTCTGCACGAACAACGTCTACGTACAAAGGTTCTTACTTCTCCCAGGGGAAGTAAGAGCCCGTCCATTACGCAACCTTTTCAACCTTGCTTACCGTGCGGGAGTTTTCCCAGCGTGTTGGAAGGTTGCGAACGTCCAGCCGATCCCTAAAAAGGGTGAAGCCAATAATCCTGCGAATTACCGGCCAATTGCGATTTGCTCTGCGCTCTCCAAGGTAATGGAGAGCATGGTAAACCACCATCTTCTGAGGTATTTAGAGACCAACGACTTGCTGAGTGATCGACAGTATGGCTTCCGTAGAAACCGCTCTACGGGAGACCTGTTGGCGTTCTTGTCGGAGCGTTGGAGTCGGTCTATCCACCAGTTTGGTGAGAGTAAGGTCGTGGCTCTGATATCTCCAAGGCCTTTGATAGAGTCTGGCACGGTGCACTCATATCAAAGCTGATCGCTTTTGGTGTCGGTAATACGTTTGCTCGGTTTATATCGAGCTTTCTTAGAGATCGCACTATTAGAGTTGTTGTGGATGGGTTCTCATCCAACACACATAGGCTGACCGCAGGTGTGCTACAGGGCTCTGTCCTTTCTCCCTCTTTGTTTCTTATTTTCATTGACGATCTATTGGGTCAGACCGTGAATCCAATCTACTCTTTCGCAGATGATAGTAACCTCTGTCATTCATATTCATTCGACCGTAGGCCGAGCCTTCAAGATATTGAAGACAAAAGGCGAATTATGGATGAGACACTTGGCCGTGATCTACTGGCCATTTCCGAATGGGGTCGAGTGAATAGAGTAGATTTTAATGCACGTAAGACACAGTGCTGCTTGTTGTCTCACAAGCGATTCGCTGACCCAACAATATCATCAATCTCTCTCGATGGTACGGATATTGAACAATCAGAAGCTCTCGATGTTCTGGGCATGAAAATACAATGTGACGCTCGTTGGGCGAGACATGTATTCGAAGTGTCGAAAGAAGCACTCAAGTGCATAGGCTTTTAAGAGCGGTGCAAGAAATATTTCACTCCTTCTGATCTTTTCAATATCTATACAACTTACATCAGGCCAAAGATGGAAAACAACTCCCATATATGGGCAGGTGCTCCAAAATCATCCTTGGAGCTACTTGACCGTGTTCAAAGGAGAGCGATGGTGCTGATAGGTGACAGTAGGGTATCCAACTCTATTGTTTCCCTTGAGCATCGTCGGAATGTGGGTTGCGTGACGCTGTTCTATCGTTACTTTCATGGTGTGTGTTCATCAGACATCCGTCGCCTTATTCCTGACGTGAGGATGTTCGGCAGGGATACGCGACTTTCTAGGAATTCACACCCGTTTGTTATCGATTGGCCAGTTGACCGCACTATACACTACAGATCAAATTCGTTTTTCGCTCGTACAGTCCGTATGTGGAATCGACTTCCGGCAAATGTATTTCCCACTAATTGCGACATCCAGAAGTTCAAGGCAAGCGTCAATAAACATTACTCCCTCTTTTCCCCCTCCGATCCATTAATTTCCACTAGCCAACGCAATGCACCGCATATATAGGGGGCAACCCCTGAGTGTTGGTTATTTAAAAAAAAAAAAAAAAAAAAAAATCGCCTATAGTTGTTTCTATAGAAAACACCATATCTGCTAAAGAACATGCATTACCATAAACGCCTCTATCAAACATACATACAAAGTTCTGGCCATTTACTCACTCACACACACACAGTCCATGTTGCAACAATATTTACCAGCCTTCAACAAGAAAGCCAAAAAGGATCTCAACATCAATGAAGAATGGTATCCAACACCCAGAGAACAAAGCAGCGGAGACAGAGGAAATGCAAAAAAACTGCACTAGTAACAACCAACAACAACAAAAAACCAAAAGAAAAATTCGAAACTCATAAATTGGCTTTATCCACTTAACTGTTAACGGGTTTCAGGGCATTTAAAATATATACAAGTACATGTACGACACTGTGTCACACTAATACAGACACACACACTCACACACATACACGGAAATCATGGCGAAGAAAAACTTTTATCCACTACCGCTGCTGGCAGTTGCAGTGACGGCTTAACAGAAAACTTTACAATGGCAACATTTACGCGTCCAAGTAGGGCTAATAATGGCGACGTTTTGGACACCGAAAATGTTGCCCTTTCCGTTGTTTTTTTTTCCTTTTTATCCTATGGTCATTTTTTGTGCCACTTCTTTTTTGGCTTCTTGGTCGGTCGGCTTGTCAAACCTTTATTTAGCTGCCTTCTATGACGACGGTTGGTGGTAGTGTCAGCGGCAGTTGCATTTCTAGTAACAGCGAAAGCATTTGCTTTTGACATTTTCTTACCGTAGATTCCATAGCACTACGGATGGCATTCATTCACGTCGTCGTCATCGTCCTCGTTGTCCTGCTGAACTATGCACAACACATCGCGCCCGGCACAAAGTTTTTCATTTCAGCTGCCAAAGGAAATGCACTTTAAGGATTGATCACCTCCAAAGTTGTTTCATTTGCCAAGTTTGTGTTCTACGTTTTTATACCCTACACCATACTGTGGTACAAGGTGTTATGACTTACTGCTGATGTTTGCAACACCTTGAAGGAATGGAGATAGACCCTATGTTATGTCTACCGATCGACTCTGAATCACTACCTTATTTCATTAAGCAATGTCCGTATGTCCCTCCGCCTGTGCCTCCACCGCTCCATCTGTCCCTCCGTGTGTCGGTCGGTCTTTCCATCTATTGTTGTATTCAAAGTAAAGGTCGCAACTAGAACCAATATCGATGAAACTTGGTACATTCTTCAAGTTTGGGCCAAGGGCAAACCCTGTTGAGAATAAAATATGGCTCACATCGGTCTATATTTGATATCATACCTAGGTTTTTCGCGACTTTAAAACCTACAGATCTAAAGTCTCATATTGTATTCGATTTCGACCAAATTTCTCACAGAGCATTACGAGCGATCATCACCCATCTTTGGTGAAATTTATCCATATCGCTCAAAGTTTTCGAATAGCTCCCACACAGAGGTTCCTCCCGATTTACGATGCTGCAGCTCTAGAAGCCACAAATAGCATCCGATCACTCCCAAATTTAAATAAATCATCTGTAGTCTAAATAGACATATGTGACGCGCAAAATAGGAAGGGACCTTAGGCTAAAAACCAGTTTTGTGAAGGAGAGCCATTTTAAAGATTAGGTCCCTTTTTATTTGCGCTTAGAATCGTCGATTTCACTTTCATAAAACGCGCATAACTCTGGGAGGGAACACTTTTGGAGCATGGGATCGGTCTGATTCGATGCTCAGATGTTGTCCACATCAAACGAAAAAAAAGTGGAAAGTGGATAAAAAGATTTGTTCAGGAGAGCCATTTTAAAGATAAGGTCCCTTTCTATTCGCGCTTAGAATCGTCGACTTCACTTTCACAAAACGCGCATATCTCTGGGAGGGAACACTTTGGGGCATGGAATCGGTCTCTTTCGATGCTCAGATGTTGTCCACATCAAAAACAGAAAAAAAGACAATTGATTTTTTTACCCTTAGGTCCCTTTCTCTATGCGCTGTCACATATGTTGTCCCTTTTTTCGTATTTCACCTATACAAATATACTTCCCGATATCAGAACCTTCAGCTCTTTAAGTCAGTTATAACACCAGAATTTGACAAAATGATCAACACATATCTCTGGTGAAATTGAAGCATATTGCTGCATGTTTTCGAATAGCCCTAGACAAAGGTCGCTTCCGATTTAAAGTCCTGCAGCTTTAGCAGAGACAAATTTTATCCCATCACTCTTAAATTTTGTATGGTGAGTTATGAGCGCCTCTAAGTCTAACTATAGCTCTAGACAGACGTTTTTAATGCTGGCAACAGCAGAGTGGTTTAGGGTATCTAATAGTCGGCCACGACCGATCTTAACATTTTTTACTTGTTTCCTTTTGTTTTAGTTTAATATTCTTGGCTTTTTCTGTCAGCGCTAAAGCTTTTTTCCTTGCAACTTTTCACATCATGCTTCAATCAACGCTAAATGGTATGCTAAGACTGGTTTTTGTATCAGATTTTTTTCTATACCACCACTTTTTAAGGAATCCATGATGTCCTTTTGTGCAAAAAAAATGTACATGGTTTCGCTGAACACCGGTCTATAAGTCTTGAGAAACTTATTTCACTCAAGCAAAGGAATGTAGATTTAGATTAGTGCTGTGGCAATATACTCGTTAAGGGCGGTCCAACTAAAACTCTCGATGTTTATTGTAATAAAAAACAAAAACTTTTCAGAGAATTATATTAATAGTTTTTATTATGATTGAAGGACAATTATGATGAAACAAAATATTGGTCAATATATTGGAAATAAAATATTGGTAAAATGCTAGCCACTGTTTCGGTGGCCTACCTTTATGCAATGGTCAATATTTTCAGTTACTCTGAGACATAATGGAGATTTAATGTCGCTAATTTTTCCAATTATCCCATTCTTTAGCTCTTGAATTATTCTTGGCTTATTGACATACACCTATACTTTTAAATATCCCTAAAGCAAGGAGTTCAACAGCGACAAATCACATCATGGTGGCGGTCTTTTGTCATCGCCACTATGTGAGATAACACGGCCATTGAGTCTATCGCCAAAAAGAGCATTTGTTTAATTGGATATGTGGTAAATGGTCCAGTTTATGTACCTGGACCATTTACAATTTCTGGCCTCAAGAAGTCAGTTTCAATTTTGAGATAGCGAACACCATTCACGGTAACTGCTTAGCCGACGTCATTTTCTAAGAAGTACGGCCCGATGACCCCGCCAGCCCATAAACCTTACCGAACAGTAACTCTTTATGGATGCATCGGCTTCATTCAACAATCACTTCATTTTCCCAACTGCGGCAATTGTGCTTGTTAATGAGTCCACAGTGGACACTAGGGGTGGGATAGTGCACGAGTTTTCGATTTTGATAAGGCTCACCCCATTCTTTTGTGGGGTTTGGAAAAAATGCATGGGCCAAAAACTGGGAGAGGTGGGATCGGGGCAAGTGAAAGCTCATCGAGGCCAAAGGTTGTGGGAAAATATTCACAAAAAGCCCCCCCCCCTACCTAGGAGTCGCACCTAGAAGGGTAAAATTTATGACCGACCCCATTAATTTTTCCCTACCAATATTTTTTTTCATACATAACTACCCCCTACCCTAACCCCCTAAGGGGGCTCCTTTACAAAAAATTAGTTTTATTTTAAATTTTCGGCGACGACCTCAAGTATCATAAATTTGCCCTAACGATGATGAAAAATATTGTTACTTGAGGTCGTTGCCGAAAGTCGGAAGAAATTTGCATCACATGAAAAAATTAAATTAATTTGACTAACATTTTCGAACTATAAAAAGTTTCGATTTTAAATACATGTATTTTTACTTTTAATAAAAATGAAAATAATTAATCATCAATAAAACAGAAAATTTAAACGAAATTTTGTTTTGTTTTGTCGTTTTAAGTGCATTTTTCATTGGACTCTTCTTATGGGTTAGCGATAGAGGGTATTCATGACAAAAATTTGTATGGGGACTCCCTTAACGGTTGAAGATAGAGTGTGGATTTGTTCTGAGAAACTGTTGGAATTGCAGAAATATTGGGAGTTGGTCTTACATCTAACTCCTCCAGGGGCACTTTTGGGGTAGTTAAAGCGGTGGAAGCAAAATTAAAAAAATTAAGTTTTTGTAGGGGAGCCACCTGTGGGGGTGAATATAGGGGGTAGTTATGTTTGGAAAAAATATTGGGAGGAAAAAATTAATGGGGGTAGGTCATACATTTTACCCCTCTAGGTGGGACTCCTAGGTAGTTGCGGGGCTTTTTGTGAATCCCACGACTTTTGGCCTCGATGGAATACCTTCTAGGTAGTTGCGGGGCTTTTTGTGAATATTTCCCCCATCCTACGACCTTTGGCCTCGATGAACTACCTCCAAGGTAGTTGCGTGGCTTTTTGTGAATATTTCCCCCATTCCACGACCTTTGGAATCGATGAGCTGTCACTTGCCCTGATCCCACCTCACCCATTTTTTGGCCCACTCATTTTTTTCCAAAACTAACAAAATAAGGGGTGAGTCATACCCAAATCTTACTACTAAGAATCTCCATACAACACTATCCCACCCCTAGTGGACACATTTGGTAATTTTTGTTGACCAAAAACATCACGAATGTCTCGAAAAAACCTTGGAGTAAAGGTTTTTGCCTAACCTAATTAACATCGTGCATTATGGTTGGACCACCCTTTACATGCATGAGAAAGTGAGTCATTTAGACGTTAACGTAGCGATTGAGGAAAGAATAGGCTTTTAGGATTCTAGAAAATCTGTAAGAATTGTTTTGCAATATGACTTTTTTCATGAGGGTGTAGCACCGTCCACTTTTCTATCAGAAATTGATTCTTTCCATGTCAACATCAAATATCAGCGTAGTTCCCGGCAGAAGGCCTATGTGGACATTTTTATTTTATTGTATTGTCACTATTGGTCATACTTGTACCCACCAACTCCTTTTTCGATATCATTATTGGTTCAGGCCTTTGTGCATTTCTGCGTAGAAACTCTCATAAAATTATTGTACTTATATAAGGCCTATGTGTTTTCCTTCACATAGACCTTAATTTTCAAATCAATAATTTTATATGGATCAATATGGCCCAGTTAATTTTTCCATAGAACAACTTTGTAGTGAAATTTGTTCAGATCGGACAATAAATGTATTATCTGTGTATAAAGTCATGGACCGATTTGGTCTAAATTATAGACAGTTTATCTCCATGCCATGAAACTACCTCATGTCAATTCCGTCGAGATATATAAATTCAGTTTCTGTATGAGGCGGGGGCCTATATTAAAACATTTATCGATTTGGCTTATACGAGGGTTGCTATATATATTTGTGGCCATGGCAACACTAAGTGTTGCCTGGCGCCATCTGACATTTCCATTGGACAGTTTGACATTTCTTACCATAAACGTACTCAGAACGTTTTGACGTACGACCATCATTTGTGTTATTTACAGTGACTTGAAAAAAATCAATTAAGCAAAAAATGGAATTAACTCATGTACATTTTCGTGCTATCATTTTTCACAACTTTCGACGTGGATTATCAAGACAAGAGTGCATCGATGAACTTAAATCTTTGTATGGCGATGAAGCACCATCCTATAGCACTGTGAAAAACTGGTTTAATGAATTCAATCGTGGCCGACGCTCGCTCAAAGACGAAGGTCGTCCAAAAACGGCCGTTGAGCCAGAGAACATTGATGCCGTGCGTGAACTGATAATGCAATATCGTCATGTGACACACCGTGAGATAGAGGCATCCTTGAACATTTCTTCCACCAGCATACATTCGATATTGCATGAACACCTGGCCCTAAGAAAGACAATTTGACAATCGCTCAAAAAAAGGCTCGTGTCGATTAGTTCAAAGATAGTTTGAAAAAATACGACCGCGGTGTTTCGAAAGACGTTTGTTTATAAGATCGTCACAGGTGACGAATCATGAATCTATGCGTATGAGCCCGAAACAAAACAGCAAGCGACCGTGTGGGACGAGCCAAATCCAACGAAAGTTGTTCGTGGAAGCAGCACTTCGAAGCAAATGGTCGCCTGTTTCTTCGGCAAAACTAGTCATGTGGCGACTGTTCCTCTTGAGCAACTTAGGACGGTCAGTTCTGACTGGTACACCACAATTTGTTTGCCAAAAGTCTTTGGAGAAATTCAAAAAACGAACAAGAGAAGACGAATCATTGTGCATCATGACAATGAGAGCTCTCACACATCGGCTCAAAATATGCTGTTGAAGCGTTCAAAAACCATGTTTAGGAGGTGTCTCAATCGGAGTGGAAAGAGTGCTTTGACACTTGGTTTGAGCTTATGCAAAAGTGAATAAATCAAGCTGGAGAATACTTTGAAATACAATTAAACCATTTTTGATGATAAACATTCGCATTTTCATTATTAGGGCAGAAATATATATAGCAGCCCTTGTATCAAACTAATAAACAAGAATATACTCGCATTTACAGATTCTGTAATCGTTGATATACTGAATACCTTCAAATGGTTAAATGTAACTTGAAAAACTATTTGCAACTGCTTCAGAATATCTGGATTTATTTCTGAGCAACAAAGCTATCCACTAAAGAAGTGGTTTTGCTTCCATGTGTTCTTGGTGAGGATATTAAACAGACAAGCTTCTTTAACAGCTTAGAAGCGGTTCCGGAATTGAAGAAGATAACGATTGAGGGTGAAAAATTTACAGCTCCTTCTAATAAACCAACTGCCAAAGATGCTCTTATATCAATTCGTGCACTGAACGATTGTACTTATATTATGGGCAATCCTGAGGCTCCTAATAAATTACACGATCTTGATCATATACTGTATCAATCAGTTTACAACAAAATGTCACAAACATAAATTAGAGACTATTCTAGTAAAACGGCATAGACAAATTACAATATATATAGGGTGACCCAGAGAGATATTTTTTTCAAAATAAAAAAATTATAAAATTCAAATCTTTTTTATTTATTCGAAGGAAATTTTGGGCCATATTTTTTGAATATAATTTCCTTCAAATGTTGGCCACAACTACGCCTAAGGATGTCCATTCTGAGGCTGCTTTGGATGACTCATTCGAGCATTTCGATCAGTATGGCGTGAAAGACACTCGTAATGTTGGCTTCCAAGACCTGAATCATAGATGGTTTGTCAGCATAGACTTTGGACTCTCCGTAGCTCCAAAGAAAAAAGTCTAAAGGTGTGATTTCATACGATCTAGGCGGCCAACTCACCTGTCCAAAACGTGAAATTTGCTGCTTTTCGAAATGACCTCTTAATAGATCCATTGTTTGAGCAGATGTATGGCAAGTGACACCGTCCTGTTGAAACCAAGTGTCGTCAAGATTACGGGCTTCAATTTCAGTTAGCATAAAGTTCGATATTATTGCGCGATAGCGAGCACCATTCACGGTTACGTTTCAGCCAAAATCATTTTTTAAAAAATAGGCACCGATGATTCACCAGCTTATAAACCGCACCAAACCATGGTTTTCTCTGGATATAATGGCACCTCCTAAACCACTTTTGGTTGCTCTTTAGCCTAAATGCGGCAATTTTGTTTATTGACTTTGCCGTTGAGCCAGAAATGGGCCTCATCACTGGACAAAATTGTGGTCGAAAACTGCGGATCTTCCCGTTTATCATTGAACGCTCATTTCCATAATGCAGTTGCCAACATTTGAAAGTAATTATTTCAAAAAATAAATGTCATAAAATGTCCTTTCAAATTACCAATAAATATTCCACACTTCACTTGAATTTTAGTATTCTTTTTATTTTGAAAAGATACCTCTAGATGGATCACTCTATATATATTCCGATTAATGACCCATATTGAATGACTGAATTTAAATTCCTTTTTTGAATTATTTAACAAATAAAATTTATATTTTATGAAATAAATTATAAATTTGTTTGTACTGACCATAGGCCCGATAAGTGAAACGTGTAACACTTATCAGAACTACCCTTTAGTGAAAAAAACTGCATTTTCGTATCTCACTTAAGTCGACTGTATTCTATCAGTACAACCGAATGTTGATTGGGTAACCGGTATATTTGAGCAGTGGGAACTGACAGTATCAATTGAAAACATAAAGTATCGGTAACAATAATACGAGTATACAATGATGATTATTGCAACAGAATTTATACCATTTTCTTTGCATGAATATTACCTTCTATTCAATAGGTTATAGTATTACAAATTCATGGCCAATGAAAGTCAAATAGCAAATACTCAACAAAATTGTTTGGGTTGATTGCATATTTTCCGAGATTTTCAGTCACCTGAGGCTACTTTTACCATAATATGTCAAACCATGTAATCATCAGTACAACGGAATGTTTTTGATTGCCCCAGAAAGTGTTTTTCTTCCAACCGAACTTTTGTAGGTCGGACCGAACTTCAAATTATTTTTTCTCTGTGTGTAACTATCGTCAGACAGATATTGGCCTTTGAAAGTTCAGAGTTGAATGGGCAGTGACACGCCCTATTGACCAATATTAGTACAATATACTTAGTAGGGACATAAATGCTGTTAAAACATTGAACACACATTTCAATATTAGAACTGAACATACCATGTTAATATCATATGGGTTTTGAAAGTTAACCTCAATAGCGTTAGTCTGTAACGGGATTTTAAAATTGTTTCAACTTTCATTATGGAGTGGTCAGATAATGATAACCATATCGCTATAATAGCGCTTTTTAAGTGTGAAATGAAAAAAGCGATATTTTCAAAACTCTCCGGCCACTAGGGATTAGCCGCGTGTTCGTCTACCGATGCATAAAACTGTTTAAAGAGACTGGAGATGTAAAAGACCGCCACCGGTCGGGACACCGCATGTCACTAAAGCCGTTAAATCAAGAATTCACAGAAATCCGCTCCGAAAACAGAAAATCATGAGCCATGAGATGAATATCACGCAAAAGTCCATGAATCGAATCGTTAAAAAAAAACTTGGGGCTTTCAAACGGCCTACCGGACATTTAATGACTTCAGCTTTAAAAAAAATAGGATTGAAGAATGCAAACGTCTTTTGGTGAAGCACGCTGATAACTTGCACAGAAAAATTTTGTTCACCGATGAAAAAATTTTTACCGTTCTGGAAAAATTTAACAAGCAAAATGATAGAGTGTATGCGCGGTCATCTTAGAAAGCATCTGAACTGATCCCAAGGGTGGATAAGCGTCATTACCCAGCTTCAGTCATGGTTTGGTGGAGTGTCTCTTACGATGCATTTCTGCAAACAAGGAGTCAAAACATCGGCCAAAGTTTACCAAGAACCCGTTTTGGAAGCTGTTGTGAAGCCTCTTAACAATTCCCTGTTCCAAAACCAGCCATGGACTTTCCAGCAGGATTCTGCGCCGGTCCAAAAGGCTAAAACGTCCCAGGCCTGGCTTCGAAACAATTTGCCAGCGTTTATTTCCTCTGAAGAATGGCCCTCAGGCAGTCCAGATTTGAACCCATAGGATTACAAATTGTGGACGGCTTTAGAGTACAAGGTTTATCACAAAAGATACCCCAACATTGGATCTCTTAAGACTGCTTTGGTTCGAGCTGTGGCCGATTTTGTCAATGGACGAGGTTCGTGCAGCTATTGACGATTGGTCAGTGCGACTTAAGGCGTGTGTAAAGGTAAAAGGCGAACATTTTGAATAAGTAGATTCTTTTTAGATACAATATACATCAATAAATATATTAAAAATATTTGGTCCAAAAACATTCAGTACTTTTTATTTTACAGCATAAAACGTATGTAACAGTATTTATGTCCCTAAATAATGTTACATAATTGGATGATCATTGATTTCGTTCTGTTAAAAATTTACCAAATTATTGCAATTAACGATGTCCGTTTGTCTGTTCGTCCATCTAAAGCTTGTTATCCGCCTACTGGTCTCAGTTGTTGTCCGCTCTTCATGAAATTTGGAGGAAGTATTATTTTTGGACAAAGGACAGACCTTTTGAAATTGAGGAAAATTGGTTCAGATTAAGATATTGCTCCCACATTCGATTCTTTGTATTGATCTTTAGAAGCCTTAAAATAAAGTTTAAAACAGCTCACGCGTAATTTGTGAAAAACCCACTATTGAAAAAATACCTCTAGATTGATCACTCTATATATGGATATATTGCGACTTATCGTGATATAGTTTGGCACAAGTATGTTTCTCAGGCTTGATATAAGCGCTGCTGAAATCGGAGTAATTCAGCTTAGATTAAGATATTACTCCCATATATAGGGTGATCAATCTAGAGGTATTTTTTCAATAGGGATTTTTTTCACAAGTTACGCGGTAGTTGTGTGCGGTTAATGGGCTGGTGGAATCATCGGTCCATATTTATGGTCGAAACGTAACCGTGGATGGTGCTCTCCATCGCGCCATCATATCGGACTTTTTGCTACCTGAAATTGAAGCCTGTAATCGTGACGACATTTGGTTTCAATACACGCAGAAAAAAAGTATGGTTGGGTTGACAATATTCGAAGAGGATCATATTATTGTTGGGTATATGGTTGTGACACAACAATATTATGATCCTCACAACAATAGTATGATTCACACATAACCATACTATGATCCCCACAACCATAGTATGATTCACACATAACCATACTATGATTCATAGTATGATTCACACTCAACCATACTATTATCTCCACAACCATATTATGATCCTCACAACCATATTATGTTTCTCATACAACCATAGTATGATCCTCACAACCATAGTATGATTCACACACAACCATACTATGATCCCCACAACCATAGTATGCCATACAATGATCCCCAAAATTATTTATTAGGATTGGTTATTGTTGTTATTCAAAAATAGGGATTTTTATTAAGTATGTTATTTTAAATTGCATTACTATTAGTTCATAGCCAGATTTGAGGCCATGTTTTTATTAAACATTTCATTCATTCAATATATATTCCAACGGTCAAAAATACTTTTAGTTGCCAGCAGGGGTGAATGCTGCTTCACCATCCGTAGACACCAAGTAACGAATGTGATTAAACCATGATCAATGGCTATATACTTAAGTGCGGGCAGATTTTAAATAAACGAGAACCAGTCGGTATTAGAGTATTTCACCGAACAAAGTAAACACAATAAAAATCTCTCGAACTACCTTCCGATTGTGTTGTTTTTTGTATATCAAAAAAACATACGCACACACATACATGTATGCTCTATAAAACCTGTTTTGTTACGTCCATAGTCGCAACCATACTGTATGATTGCCGTAATCAAATTTATTGTTAACGTAAATTTTAAATTACAATACTTTTGTTGCACCAACCATGTTTATATGGTTGCTACAACCATATTTTTATTTCTAAATTTGGCAATAATACTATTGTTACATTTCAACAATAGCAATATTGTCGCAATTATACTATTGTCAAAATTAAATTCAAAAAACAATACTATGGTTGCGGCGAACATGCTTTTATTGTAGAGAACATATTATTGTTGCGGTGACCATAGTGTAACCATATCTTTTCTCTGCGTGTAGGACGGCGCCACTTGTCAAACAGTGAATCTATTGAGAGGTCATTTCGAAAAGCAGCTAATTTCACGTTTTATACCGGTAAGTTGATCGCCTAAATCGTGTGGGATCACACCTTTAGATTTTTTCTTTGGAGCTACGGAAAGTCCAAAGTCTATGCTGACAAACCAGCTACGATTCGGGTTTGGAAAGCCAACATTATGCGTGTCATTAATGACATACCAGTCGAAATGCTCCAAAATTGGAGCATTGAACATTTAGAATGGAAACCCTGAGGCGTAGTTGCGTCCAACATTTGAAGGAAATTATATATAAAAAAGAAATGCTATAAAATGTCATTTCAAATTACCCTAAAGATTCCACACTTGATTTGAATTTTTATATTTTTTTGTTCGGGAAAAATACCTCTAGATGGATCACCCTATATAATTTGCCTATATTATTTTCCACAATTGAATCTTTTGCCAAAAACAATGTAATTTTTTCATAAATTTAAATGTGACATAAATTTTGAAATCTGGGTAAATTGGGTCCAAATACCTGTTTTCAGTTGGCTTTCTGAACAGCTAGGAGTGCAGGGTATAATATAGTCAGCTACGCCTGACTATAGCTTAGTCTACTAGTTTCATTTAACTTGTTTTAATACTGTTCTTCTTTTGTTTAAGTATGATAACATTTTGTGAACATTTTCAGAATTCTTTAAAGTATTTTCAAACCAATGTTTGTGTTTTTTTTGGGGTTTGTATTGTATTCTGTGTTGTCTTTGCCCATTGGTCGCATTTGATGGCTTTCTTACGGTCGGTTGACCTGTCTCAAACCATAGCATGTGTGCTATCTTTAGTATCAATATCTACATCCTTGCACATACTCCATGACATTTTCGAAGAGTTTAATATCACTTTTTTCTCCTTTGTTTGTTATACGATTTTCGTTCCTTAGGTTTTTTTGGGGGGTAATTGAAGTGTTGCTGCTTTTCTGTGGCAAAAGTTGCTGTTGGTTTTTCCTTTGACTTAGTGCTGTTGCTGCAGTTTTCTTGAGTCGTCGTCATTGTCTTTCAGGTTCTTTGCGATGCGTGATGTCATTTTGACCATGAACAACGGACGACGAAGAACCAAATCATGTTTTGCCCATCCAATCCATAAACAGGTAACATTAGATCATTACAGATAATCGTGAGTTGAATAACATCAAAGGACAATGGCGACACCGATGACAACGTCTACAGATAATGCAACGTTTTCTTGCCGCTATACAATTTAAAGAGTTTTATTGCATATCCTTGCGCAAAGAATTCAAAACTGGCAAGATACGAAAAACTGATGTGTATAGTTTCTTCACTTAAAAATATCCTTAAACCAATAAGTTGCCAATACCGAAAGTGTAAATCACAAAGACACTCACCTTGGAAAATCTAGGAGAAAACGAATTGTTATAAATCAATTGTAGTATCCTTTAAAAACTTTAGAGAAAAGGCAAGTTAAATTCAAAAGAAAATATTTTCCACTAGATTTAAGGTGATTGAATCTGTTGTTTGGAAAGCCTGTTGTTGAATTCATTCATTTAAGAATTTATTTAAGCTTATCCTTAAAATAGTTTCCCCCGCTTCCCCGTTTTCCCATTGTGCAGCAATCAGTAGTCGTTCGTTATGGTACAAGAACTCGTCACATATTGTCTCATGCCCACAAGTTATGTTAACATGTGTGGAGAATAATGTTGTGGGTGGCACCGTGCTGGTGCTGGTGTTGGTGGCATCGGTTGGAAATGGCGTTGATGATGGTTATGGGTCGTGGTAATGGTGCTGGTCATGTTCATTTGGCGTTTTTATGCGGTATGCTTATGTACGTATAAACAGCAACCGGCTCTTGAATTACAACTCAATAAAAGCCTAAGGCAAAATTTTGCATCTGATGCACCTGTCTCTATAGGCAAGTTGATGATTGGATTAAATACTTTCAGACCAGAAATAGATGTGACACTAGAAGTGCTGAAACTCTATGGAAAAAAGAGGCCCTGGTTTTTATTATTGACCAACACTCAGCTGCCATCTCCTCTATAAGCGGGTCATTGCGTTGGTCAGTATAATGTATCGGATCAGAGGGAGGAAATAGAGACTCGTTGTTGTAAAACTATTAATTTTGTTTTGAAGTCCTGTTCATCTTTAGAAGGTTTGCTTCGATATCTTGGTGCACAAAAACGCGTCATTTGAACTGAATGCGTCCAAAGAGACCTAGGGGTCAATACCACAATTGCCTGTTCTATGTACCTGATTGACAAAGACTCTTCGGCCAAGGGCAGTCTCCTTAACAATATGTGTTTTTTGCAAGAGCTTATCTCATATCTCTTTAATTTCTAGACGTCGTAATTGATGGGAAATACATTTGCCCGAAGTCGATTCTACATACGGACAGTACGGGCAAAACCCGAATTCAATCTGTTGTGTAGAGTGTAGTCAACCGACCAGAAACCATAACAAGCGGCTGTGTGTGAATTCCTAGAAAGTCGCTTAGTCCAGCAAAACATACTTACGCCGGGATTAAGTCGACGAAGGTCCTTAGAGCACACACCATGAAAGTAATGATAGAACAGCGACACTTGAGAGGGCTAATGTATATATTTCTATCTGACATTTCCATTGGAAAGTTTTCCATTTTTTAACATAAACGCTCTCAGAACGTTCTGACAAACGACCATCATCTGTGATGTTTTCAGTGACTTGAAAAAATCAATTTGACAAAAAAATGGAATTAACTCGTGAACATTTTCGTGCGATCATTTTTCACAATTTCGACGTGGATTATCACGACAAGATTGCATCGATGGACTTAAATCTTTATATGGCGATGAAGCACCATCCTAAAGCACTGTCAAAAACTAGTTTAATGAATTCAATCGTGGCCGACGCTCGCTCAAAGACGAAGGTCGTGAAAGTCGTCCAAAATCAGCCGTTGTGCCAGCGAACATTGATGCCGTACGTGGACTGATAATGCAAGATCGTCATGTGACATACAGTGAGATAGATGCATCCTTGGGCGTTTCTTCCACCAGCATACATTCGATGTTGCATGAACACCTCGCCGTAAAAAAGGTTTGATCTTGTTGGATCCCGCACAGTTGGATAATCGCTCAAAAAAAAGCCTCGTGTCGATTGGTGCAAAGAAATTTTGAAAAAATACGATCGCGGTGCTTCAAAAGACGTTAATACGATCTTCACAGGTGACGAATCGTGGATCTATGCGAGTGAGCCCTAAACAAAACAGCATTCGATCGTGTGGGTCTTCGAAGAAGAGCCATATCCAAAGTTGTTCGTGGAAGCAGCACTTGGAAGCAAATTGGCCCCTTGTTTCTTTGGCAAAACTGGTCATGTGACGACTGTTCCGCTTGAACATCGTAGGACGGTCAATTTTGAGTGGTACACCACAATTTGCTTGCCTGAAGTCTTCGGAGAAATTCGAAAAACGAACAAGAGAAGACGAATCATTGTACACCATGACAATGCGAGATTTCACACATCGGCTCAAACCAGCTCCTTTTGGACCGGCCAAAACGTCGAATTGATGGTTCATCCGACGTACAGCCCTGATTTGGTACACGATTTTCATCTCCAGAAGATGCTGCTGAAGATTTCAAAAACCATGTTTTGGAGGTGTCTCAATCGGAGTGGAAGAAGTTCTTCGACAATTTGCTTGAGCGCATGCAAATGTGTAGAAATCATGCTGGAGACTACTTTGAAAAACAATAAAACCATTTTTCGCATTTTCATTATTAGGCGAGAAATATATATAGCAGCCCTTTTATCCCACATTTCGACGATGCTCGAGGAAGGTAACCTGTTGCACCATCGCTGTTCTTTGAACACGTTCAAGTAGCGCTAAGTATCTCCATCGCTCTCCTTTTAATACGGTCAATAAGCTCCGAGGATGTTAATGGAGTACCTGTCCATATATGGGAGTTGCATTCCAACTTAGGCCTGATAAAGGTTGAGTAGATATTAAAAAAATAAGAAGAAGGAAATTTTTCTTGCATCGCTTTATAAAAACTGTATACTGGAGTGCTCCTTACGACACTTCGAATAAAAGTCACGCAAGCGGCGCATTGTATTTTTTTTATTACCTTCTAAAAAAACCTTAAAAATAAAAGTTGAGAAAAAGTAAACAAATTGAAATTTGGGCGCCTCGAAAATTAATTTTTTGATATGTCGTAGTGGAACTTTTTTTCCTCATGCCAAAATCTATCGAAAAATTAATTGCTAAATCGACCCACTCTAGTGTGTATACAACCATTATTGTTTCTGTTAGTAAAGCACAATTATGTCTTATTTTAATGGGTATTAGTTAAAAATTAAATTTTTAATAAATCGACCGTTTTGGTAGCAAATACCCCATCATGAGCCGACCGATGTAATACCTAGAATGCAAAAGGCGGTTTCAGTCAATGAAACCAATACTCGTAAAGGACAAGGCAAGAACCCCAATTGTAAGTTCAAGGGATGGTCTTATTTACAATAAAAAACAAGACAAGAGCCCCAATTGTAAGTTCAAGGTATGGTCTTATTTACAGGTTGATCTCATTTAAAACTGGTACAACATAGGGCAATGCCATATTTCAATAGCCAGTGACTGTATGCGTAGAGCATCAAGTACATGTGTGTGTGGCTGTTACTGTGTGGGTTCATTTTATATGGTTGGTATGTTTAAAATGCAAATCACATATCACGCAGGGTATATAATTTGTAATTAATTATGCTATAAATGCTGCAATGAACGTCATTTGCAACACTCTGGCACTCCAAGGCACGCACACACATGAATAGACACCCACACAAAGGCGCACGCACAGTTGTACACTCACTCATGCACTCACATCATCCGCAGGACCTCAGCGTCAATGAGACATGACTATTGTTTGACACACACACATACACACGAGCAAACCCGTGTGTTGCATACACACGCATACTTTTGGTGTTAACATGTGTTTTATTGAAAATTACAAAACAACAACAAAAAGACATAAGCAACAACGGATGAATCGAAATGTTTGCTGCATTCATTTGTAAAACAAATAATTCGCCCTTTGACCCCTTTTAACTTTTTGGTGTATGTGGCATATGTAAAGCGCCGAAGTACGTGCGCTCTGCTCCATAAGTATGTGAGCATTGTGCGAAAGGAAACTGCTGTAGTTTATGGATGTCCCGGTGATGAAGGCAACACTTCCATCAGTTTGGCGTTAAAGAGATTAATTTAATTGCCCGCATAATTTTTAAAATATAAGCAGACGAAGAAATTTAAAGTTCATTGTTGTGGTAGCAACAATGATCAATTTGATTGTTGTAGTACCAATAAATCTGATTTCTAATTTGAAAGCAAGGATTAAAATTACAACGAGGTAGACTCGGCGGAGGAGATGGATTTATGCAGTGGGCGTTAGATGTTGCACTTATTGTCCCAGGGGTCCAAGCCTCTATTTTAGAAGGCTTAGGAGATAAATCCCATATTCGGATTCGTTTTAAAAAGTAGTTTTGACTTTAAGACATTTTTTGTACCCTTACGGTTTATAAGTCTTAGCTCTATTTTCGATAGAAACTCGATATTTATTTATATTTGTCGCCATTTTTTTTAATTTAAATCCGCCTGTAATGGGTTCTCCATCACCGACATAACAATTTAATATATTAATAAACCATAGAATATTTAAAATATAGAGTTCAGTTTCGGTCATGTGACCAACACGAGCCAGTGTCCAGCGATCTATTCTTTGGACCCAATTTCCCGCCACTCTTGCACACATTTCCACTTGAACGTTGGCAATTTCGCATTGGATAATATCTCTGAGCCTGTCTAAAATTGTTTGCATATACCAATGACTTGATGTGACCTCATAAAAAGAAATCCTTTGGCTTTGAATAGCATGAACTAGGGGGCCATTCGACCGAACCATTTCTCTAAATAACACTTTCGCCGAACTTGCCTTTCAGTAAATCGATTTTAACGCGTGCTGTGTGCCTTGTGGCACCGCCTTGTTGAAACCACATATCGGCGATGTCAAGCTCATCCAATTCTGACCTAAAATAATTTTCTAACATGACAAGATAGCGCCATCCATTGACAGTAACATAACTATTGTTTTCATCGATGAAAAAATACGTCCCAATCACACCACCGGCATGAAAACTACAACATAAGGTATTTTTTTGCTGCTGTAATTGTGTCTCTTGAAGCACATGTGGGTTTGTCGCTGTCCAATAACGCATACTCGTATTTAGTTTATTGACAACACCACTCAGCCAGCTTTATCACTAAAGATGATTTTACGTTGAAATTCTGGATTTTCGTGAAACTTTGCCAGAGCCTAATCGGAGAAATTTCGGCGTTTCAAATGATCAAGTGGCTTTACTTTTTGAGTTACTTTGATCTTACGAGTATAAGGATGAAGGCCAGGATCTTTTCGCATAATACGCCATAGTGTGTTTTAAAGGATGACCAATTCCTGACATGGCTTATTTTGAACGGATACACTAACGGCTGCGATATTTTCATTGCTTCGAGCGGTACGGCTTCTCTTTGGCGCTGGATCATCCGAAAGTGAAAATTTGGATCCAAATTTATCAACTGTACCACGCGCAGCCTGTCGGGTGGGACGATTATTACGCCGAAATTTGGAGTAAACGCTCTTAAAGTTGCGACCACCGACTCAGAAATTTGGTAGTAGTTTTTAAAGATTTCTAAACGTTGCATATTTGGGTTTGAAATGTTCTGAATTTAATGACCATTGAACCATTGAAAATCTTAAGCTAAGCCATGGTTGGTCCACGCATAATGGAGATATTCTAAATAATTAGTCAACCTTTTGTTTTTCTTCAAGGTATTTTTTGTTCCTTAAAGGAAACCCATTGCAACTCATTGCCAGTTTCTCTTATTTTTAATCCTAAGCAGCATATTCAAAAAATCCTCCTGCTGAAAAATTAAAAATAGGTGCAACTTTGGGCTAAGCAAAATGCTGTGCCCTTTAGCTAACCCTTTAGTCAATACGCTTTTTCTGCCAGAACTTCGTTATGCCACTGAAACATAGGCCAAAGCGGTGCTAGGACTTCCCACCCATGAACATAACGTTATTTTAGGCGTTATTACCCCCTGTGAACGGACATTAAGCCAAATATGAATTTGGTTCTTACGACCGCCTCCTAAAAGCCCATAAAGCTCAATTAAAAATCGGCTTTTCGTTTACGATTCGCTGTTCAACCAAGCGGACGTGTTCCTAGACGGCAATCATTGTAAAATCGGTGCAATCTCCGAAACGCTCTGCTCGGAAGCCATCACTTGCTCTTGGCATTTCCAGACTTATTTTCAGCCGGCTCTTAAGGCAATGCAATTACATGGTTCCAACAGGATGGTGCCACTGCACACACAGCTAGAGTTACAATGAATTGTTTGAGGCGTGATCAGTGGTAATGTGAACTGGCCGGCACGCTCACCAGACTTAGAACTTATTCGATTTTTCCTTTGGGGTAACCTGATGTCGAAGGTGTATATCAACTGTCGCAGCACATTGGAGCAATATTGAGGCTAACAATATTGAGGCTGAAATTAGCAGAATACTAGTCGACATGCTTGTTAGAGTTTATGAAAAGATCAGAAAACGTATGCAGCAGTGTGTGGATAGCGAATGTCGACATTTGCCAGATACACCATTTTAAACCGTGTTTTTTTTAAATAACCATTACTCAGGGGATGCCCCCTATACGTGCGGTGCATTGCGTTGGCGAGTGGAAAGTAAAGGATCGGAAGGGGGAAGAGGGAGTAATGATTATTGACGCTTACCTTGAACTTCTGGATGTCGCAATTAGTGGGAAATACATTTGCCGGAAGTCGATTCCACATACGGACTGTACGAGCGAAAAACGAATTTGATCTGTAGTGTATAGTGCGGTCAATCGGCCGATCGATAAAAATGGGTGTGAATTCCAAGAAAGTCTCGTATCCCTGACGAACAACCTCAAGTCAGGAATAAGGCGACGGATGTCTGATAAACACACACCATGAAAGTAACGATAGAACAGCGTCACGCAACCCACATTCCGACGATGCTCAAGGGGAACAATAGAGTTGGATACCCTACTGTCACCTATCAGCACCATCGCTCTCCTTTGAACACGATCAAGTAGCTGCAAACATGATTTTGGAGCACCTGCCCATATATGGGAGTTGTATTCCATCTTTGGCCTGATGTAAGTTTTATAGATATTGAAAAGATCCGAGGGAGTGAAATATTTCATGCGCCGCTTTGAAAAGCCTATGCACTTGAGTGCTTCTTTCGACACTTCGAATACATGTCTCGCCCAATGAGCGTCCCATTGTATATTCATGCCCTGAACATCAAGAGCTTCTGATTGTTCAATATCCGATTCATCGATAGAAATTGACGATATTGTTGGGTCAGCGAATCGCTTGTGAGACAACAAGCAGCACTGTGTCTTACGTGAATTAAAATCTACTCTATTCACTCGACTCCATTCGGAAATGGCCAGTAGATCCCGGCCAAGTGTCTCATCCATACTTCGCCTTTTGTCTTCAATATCTTGAAGACTCGACCTACAGTCGAATGAAAATTAATGACAGAGGTTGCTGGCATCTGCGAAAGAGTAGATTGGATTCACGGTCTGACCCAAAAGATCGTCCATGAAAATAAGAAATAAAGAGGGAGAAAGGACAGAGCACTGTGGCACACCTGCGGTCAGCCTATGTGTGTTGGATGAGAATCCATCTGCAACAACTCTACTAATAGTGCGGTTTCTAAGAAAGCTCGATATAAATCGAGCAAACGTATTACCGACACCTAAAGCGATCAGCTTTGATATGAGTGCACCGTGCCAGATTCTATCAAAGGCCTTGGAGATATCTAGAGCCACGACCTTACTCTCACCAAACTGGTGGATAGACCGACACCAACGCTCCGACAAGAACGCCAACAGGTCTCCGGTAGAGCGATTTCTACGGAAGCCATACTGTCGATCACTTAGCAGGTCGTTGGTCTCTAAATACCTCACATGATGGTGGTTTACCATGCCCTCCATTACCTTAGAGAGCGCAGAGCAAATCGCAATTGGTCGATAATTCGCAGGATTATTGGTTTCACGCTTTTTAGGGATCGGCTGGACGTTCGCAACCTTCCAACACGCTGGGAAAACTCCCGCACGGAAAGCAAGGTTGAAAAAGTTGCTTAATGGACGGGCTAGCGTCGACGAGCACTTACATGGGACAAGTGCCGAAATACCATACGGGCCCGGGGATTTATTTACATCGATGTTCCTATAGGATGAGCTTCGATCCATGCCAATATTATATGTTCCAAATATTATAGTCATATCTCTAATTGTTTATGAGATATCGCCTTTTTAGTTTTAGCTTTGAGTAGGCGGTGCTACCCTCCCTTGTCGACTTTTAACGTAGCATAGTCAATAACAATTCTCTAGTCACTGATTTCATTCTTCTAAAATTTTAAAACGATCGGTCTTTTATTTCGGCCAGACACGAGATTTTTAAGGGATCGTTCATTTATTGCTTATAGCTTTAACACTAGCAACTTGTGGAAGTGGGTTTTAAAGTGAGCCCCTCAAAAATGGCTATATATCGTTCATTTATTTTGTTAACCTACGTAGGTAAAATTTAAAAATTTTTACCACACAATACTGGCATATTCTGGAACTCACTTTAATAGTTTTATCCAGCACCAACAGACCTTCAACTAAAATAAAAAAATGATAAGGAACAGGAAAATAGCGGAGAATGTATGAAAAGGCATTTTACCAACACCAAAGGTGCCACTCTTTTGCCATTTTTGCTATTTTATGTTTTTGACAGCGACTCTGGTGGAACAAACACTTCACACTTAATATTTCAAAGCTCACTTGTAGACAGGTCACGCACGCCAACAAAGCCTTGAATGCAAACATAATCACATACAACAATGCCAGCAACCACAACAACAACAGCGTGCAAATAATAAAAAGCTCAAAAACACTGCGAAAAAAAACCTAGCTGAATTTGTTGTATTTTGAAGGAAAACTAAAGATGAATGCAAAAAAAAATGAAGGGAAAGCGTACAAACTAACGCCAACAACAAACAAACAAAAACTAATACCGCACAAATGAAATGCATTGGAAAATGGCAAAAGGGGTGGGGCAAAAGAGGCAAAAAGTGACAGAGGAAAAACCAACACTAAAGAAGCAAAAGCATCCACACACAAATGCCTCAGCAGAAGGCCTCGCGACAAAGGACGAGAGAACAACAATCACTGGCGAATGAATCATTTCAACAAAAAATACAAAAAAGCGTAGCAAATTCTTTTCGACAAACTTGAGAGTGGAACCACAACTAATGCGCCATCTGCTGCATCAGCTGAAAATCAACATCAACTTGGGGCCTTCTTCGGGTGCCTGTGCAGCATGCACAAGGAACCACAAACATGGATTGCTCGGAATGATGGCTGGCTACACCATGAATCCATCTGTAGTGGTGGCGCTCGCTGGGGTTACTTTAGCTGATGCACAAAAGACATCGTCTCGTGTATGGAAAACGCATGCCGCATAACTAATGAATTTTTAACCTCTCATTCTCAGATAGAATGTAAGCTGCAGTTTTTCTTTTTTTGCCAGTTGGTCGTCGTTCCATGTTGTCGGAGTACGTTCGGCTGGCATAGAAGGTACTTATGAAGTCAGTAAACGCAGAGCTGTAAAGCGAAAATGAATCAAACTTGTTTTATTTATTCTATGGCATGTTTGTGCCATGTACTTATATTGGAGGTCAGATGAACTTTTTTGGATTAAGAATTAGGCGATGTTTGGTTAAAAACAATTTTATAATTTAAATATATAACTAGGAAAAGTCTAAAGTCGGGCATGGCTGACCATATATATACTTAGTAAAAGCAGAGAAAAAACATGGTTACTACATGGTCAAGGCAATAATAATATGTTCTCAGCAATAGAAGTATGTTCGTCGCAAACATAGCATTGTTAACTGAATTTAGATTCGACAATAGTTGACAATAATTGCTGCAATATTAATATTGTTGAAATGTTACAATAGTATTTCTGCTAAATTTAGAATATAAAAAATTTGGTTATAGCAACAATATAAATATGGTTGGTGCGACAAAAGTATTGTGTTTTGCGTATGATTGTAATTTTTCTTCATTTAAAAATGCTTTTAATAACAAATGTTATTGAAACTGATCTAATGCAATAATAGTACTTTTTATCGAAATAAAGTTTTTTTAAACAAGCTGCTTTGGCTTTGTTTACCTGAAATATTTTTAATAAAAAAGTTATCGTTTATTCAAACTTATTTTTTTCTACTGTGAAATAAATCACTCCTATTATTTTGAATTTAATGTATTTTTGAATAATTTTCATAATTCAAATCTATTGTTGACAACTTAAACCAATTCTAATTAATAATAAAAGAGATCATAGTATAATTGTGTGTGATCACACTATAGTTGTAGGGATCATAACATGGTTGTACATGAAACATACTATGGTTGTAGCGGTCATAACATGGTTGTATATGAAACATACTATGGTTGTGGGGATCATACTATGGTTGTATATGAAACATACTATGGTTGTGAGGATCATACTATGGTTGTATATGAAACATACTATGGTTGTGAGGATCATACTATGGTTGTGAGGATCATACTATGGTTGTATATGAAACATACTATGGTTGTGAGGATCATACTATGGTTGTGGAGATCATAGTATGGTTGAGTGTTAATCATACTATGGTTGGGGGATCATAGTATGGTTATGTGTGAATCATACTATTGTTGTGAGGACCATAGTATGGTTGTATTTGAATCATACTATTGTTGTGAGTATCATAATATTGTTGTCCCACAACTATATACCCAACAATAGTATTATCAACTTCGAATAATGTCACCACAACCATACTTTTTTTCAGCGTGTAAGGACATAAATACTTTTACGACATTGAGCACACCCATTTCAATAGTAGAACTGAACATACCCCGTTAATGTCATATGGTTTTTAAAAGCTATTCCAATAGCGTTAGTCTGTAACGGGATTTTAAAATTGTTTCAACTTTCATCATGGAGTAGTCAGATAATGAGAACCGTATCGCTGTAATAGCGCTTTTTAAGTTTGAAATGAAAAAAACATTTTCAAAATGCTCCGGCCACTAGGGATTAGCCGCATGTTCGTCTACCGATGCATAAAACTGTTTGAGGAGACTGGAGATGTAAAAGATTTGGTCCAAAAACATTCAGTACTTTTTATTTTACAGCATAAAACATGTGTAACAGTATTTATGTCCCTACTAAGTACTTATATATTCTAAGCTGTCGTAAAGTTCTAAGACGTTCTAGCCACGTATAACTGTCTGTCGAAAGTAAACCACATTTCAAACGATTGAAGCTATATAGGTGGTAAAATTTGGCAGAAAATGTGCTAGATCGGACAAAAGAGAAAAACAGAACCTATAATTATAATGATATAATAATTTAATACGTATTCCACATCTTATTTTTAAGATGTGGCATAAATAAATGCTTAGACTTATGGGGCCCAAGGCGCCCAGAAACCAGCACCCACAATCAACACATTCGAACACTGGTGGTGATATTAGGGACCGAACGGTCTCAGTAGTATTTTCTATACATAAATATAGGGATATGGTTAATTAAATTAAATTAATTTTACTAAGAACCCAAATGTGGTCTTATTTTGAAGATTTTTCTGAGATTGGGTGGCACACTTAAAAAGATGAGGCCTTTAAACAATCATTATGGTCGAAAGAAACAACTACTCGTAAACATGAATAAATGTAACTTCGTAACGAATCGGTTCTCAATTAAAGTACTTTAAATTTCCTAGATGATTATTTCGAGATGTTGAAAACGAAATGCACCTTGTCCTTTGGTCAATTTTTCAGTTATTTCATTTTTTAACTAGAAGTTTTGCAATAATTTACACAGAGAACAGTTTCTTTGTCACAACCGAATTTTTGGTCCAGTATACTAACATCACAACCGAACGTAAATTTGTGCTCTGGAATTTTCGGTAAAAACTGCTTTAAATAAATTCTCTTAAACTATCTTTGAGTATTATTATGGGTTATTAAAGCAAAGTCAACTAATTTTGTAATCAAATCAGTATATGTGACGCGCAAAGTAGAAAGAGACCTAAGGTTAAAAACCAGTTTTGTTCAGGAGAGCCATTTTAAAAATTAGGTCCCTTTCTATTTGCGCTTAGAATCGTCGACTTCACTTTCATAAAACGCGCATATCTCTGGAAGGGAACACTTTTGGGGCATGGGATCGGTCTCATTCGATGCTCAGATGTTGTCCACATCAAAAGAAAAGTGAAAAGTTGATGAAAAGTTTTGTTCAGGTGAGCCATTTTAAAGATTAGGCCCCTTCTATTTGCGCTTAGAATCGTCGACTTCACTTTCATAAAACGCGCATATCTCTGGGAGGTAACACTTTTGGGGCATGGGTCTCATTCGATGCTCAGATGTAGTCCACATCAAAAAAAAAGTAAAAAAATTAAAATATATTTTTGCCCTTAGGTCCCTTTCTCCATGCGCTGTCACATATACTTATATAATAATTTGTCCAATTTCAGGATTTGGTCTATTTTTTTTGGTCCGCTTGTCATAGGCAGTTAGCTCCGATTTAATTTATTCTATCTGGTTTTAATGTTGTGGTCGGCAAGACTAGATGGCAATGAGAATAAAACTATTTGTTGGCATTACCAATTGTTGGTAGCATGAAGCCACTGCATACAAAACTATTACACTTCATTTCATTAGTACACTGTTCTCCATTAGTACAACCGACTAGTTAGTAATATGTAGCATAATATTATTAAAGCCTCAGGTTATGGTACGTGGATACGAATTTTATCAAGACTGTTAATATGTGGTGATTTCAACAGAAAGTCGAATATTTGAAGTACAGCAGGACAGTAGCTAACAATGATTTAAATTGATTACCCCTGACGATAAACGATGAAGTCATTTGGGATATTTAAAAATAAATAAATTAAAAAACATCAACATCTGTTTTTTTGCTCATGACCTCAAGCCTAACAATAGCTGACAAAAAGTCTTTCCGTCAGACAGAATTTTTGTAGTCTTAACCGATTGTGAACTGATTTTTTCTCTGAGTGTGTTAATATTTTACAAATATGTATTATGTGTTAGTTTATTTTAGTGTTTAGTGTTTATTGATTTGATTCATAATAACAATATTTCATATTCTTATGCCTCAGCGTCTCTAGGGCTTTTTTGTGGCTAGTTGACAACAATTAGATTAAACCTTTTTCATGAGAATATATGTATATTATATTCTTAAATCATTATTTCAGTATTTTTATTTTAAATTAGAAGCATTTCTACATTTTGTATAATATTCTTTTAATCTTTTCTTAAATAAAGATATGGAAAGTGAGTCTTTAAACAATTGCGGCAAATTATTGAATTGCACGCTGCCCATGTGTTCAATCCTCTGCTTTGTAATCTCCAAACGACATCTGGCTACATTCAGATTAGAAGTATTTCTTGTGTTAAAATTATGCCGAAATCTAGTTAATGAAGTAGGGTGATGGGCAATGTTGTTTACAATCTTATTCTCGTAAATATACAGCTTATGCAAACCAAAAACTGGTAAAATTCCTACTGCAACATCTTTGTAAAGCAATCGTGTTGAAAATAATCTGGGCAAATTGTAAATGACCTTTAAAGATTTATTCTGAAGGATCTGTAAAGACTTTAAATCAGAACTTTTTTTGTAACCATAAACTAGAGCTTGAATTAAGGCTTGAAAAATCAACAGTTTTGATTTTTTATCCAATTTGTTCTTCAGTTTATATAGGATTCCGACCGCTGGAGCTATTTTTGTCCTCAGTTTTTCAATGTGAAGCCGCCATCCTAAGATATAACTCCTAAGTACTTTATGCTTGACACTTCACTAAAGATTTTTCCATCAATAAAAATTTCACAGTTGTCTACTTCAAGTCTTGGGCGTGGCATAAATCGTAAAAATTTAGTTTTTTCCGGATTCAGAAATAATCTGTTCATTCTTGCATATTCAAAAATCAAAGCAGCATCACGTTCAATAAACGTCTTTAACACGATATTGTGCTTATATGGATAAAAGATACAAATATCATCAGCATATATAAACACTTTTCCATGCAAGCCAAGATTGTTAATGTCATTCAAATATATTTTAAATAGCAAAAGGCCTAAAATGCTGCCCTGAGGAACACCGCATACAACGTTTGCCAATGAACTCGTACATGAGTTCTTTTGGACAAACTGCTTCCGCCGTTTTAACTAGTCCTCAATTAAAGCCAGACTTTGCCACGAATACCATAAAACCACAGCTTTTTACACAAAACAGAGTGATCTACAAGATCAAAAGCTTTCGAAAAATCATAGAAAATGCCGCCAACTGCCTTAAATCCACGATCTAAGCCATCACAGATATAATTAACCACATTAATCACAGCTTCCTCCGTGCCACATCCTTTTCGGAAGCCATACTGATTATCAAATATTAAATTTTCGGTTTCAAAGTAGTTTGACATTTGAGAGAATATATAATAATTTATAATTTTTTCAAATACTTTATCCACGGCCGATAGCAAAGAAATTGGTCTGAACTGGTCCACAGATTCAGCACGTGGCTCTTTTAGAATCGGAATGATTTTGTGTACTTTTAATTCATCAGGATATAAAGACGTATCAATAATAGAGTTAAAATTTTTAACTAAAACGGGACAAAGTTCTTCTACGCATTAAATAATTAATGTAGTTTTTATACCATCATTGCCCGTACTATTAGATACAGCCATATTTGTTACGACATTTATGACTTCATGATCCATAACTTTTTTAAATTCAAAAATATTGTAATGGCGACAAAGTGTTCTTAGAGAATTACAATTTTCCGATATCGAATATTCAGTTTGCGACCTTGTTTCAATTACAGAATTATGGAAACATTGTTTGAATATTTCAGCTTTTAACAGATCACTGTAGACATATTCACCATCAGCTGTTCTAAGTTTTATTTCAGGTTTTGCGGTTCTTCCAAGGCTTTTGTTTATAAAGTTCCAACATTTCCTTGGCTCGGTTTGAACTCATTGCCTCTTTAGTAGCAAGTTTTATAATACGACTCATTCTTTTTATATTACTATCAATATCGAAACTGTATACGAGGGCTGTTCGGAAACTTCTTAGCCTAGCACAAAAAGCGCGGTATAAACAGAAAAAAGTTCAGTGTTTTGTTAAATTTTGTTTCGATCTGGCAACTCTTTCATATAGAAACAGGTGTTCACAAAAGACGCATCCGCGATTTTTTTACAATGGAAAAATTAGAAATGCGTGGTGTCATTAAATATTTACATAAAAAAGGTTTATCGGGACAAGAAATTCATAATGATATGTTGAATGTGTTAGGTGAAAGTGCTCCTTCATATGCAACACTAAAAAATTGGGTTGCTGAATTTAAACGTGGTCGTACAAGCATTGAAGATCAACCACGTAGTGGACGTCCAAAAACAGCAACAACAACAGAAATTGTAGCCAATGTGCATGAAATGGTATTAAATGATCGACGAATAAAAGTGCGTGAAATAGCTAATATCATGGGCATCTCAAATGATCGAGTCCATTTAATTTTGAATGAAGAACTACAGATGAAAAAGCTTTCTGCAAGATGGGTGCCGCACTTGTTAACAGTCGACCAAAAACGCATAAGAATGAACATTTCTCAAGCTTGTTTGGATAGTTTTTAGCGAAATAAAATGGATTTTAAGCATCGTTTCATAACTGCTGATGAGACATGGATCCACCACTATACTCCAGACACAAAAGAACAATCCAAACAATGGGCTGAAGCTGGAGGAAGTGCCCCAAAGAAGGCAAAAACTATTCAATCGGCTGGTAAGGTTATGGCAACGGTTTTTTGGGACTCCAAAGGTATTTTATTGATTGACTATCTGCAAAAGGGTAAAACAATAAATTCAGAGTACTATTGCAACCTTTTAGATCAATTAAATGTACAAATCCGAGAAAAACGTCCTGGCTTACAACACAAAAAAATAATTTTTCATCAAGACAACGTACCAGCACACAAGAGTGTTTTAACAATGGCTAAAATCAACGAATTAAAGTACCACCCACCTTATTCTCCTGATTTAGCTCCCAGTGACTTTTACCTGTTCCCAAATCTAAAAAAAATCCTTACTGGCAAGCGTTTTACCTCAAATGAAGATGCAATTACAGTTGTAAACCACTATTTTGAAGACCTTGATGAAAACTATTTTAATCAAGGGACAGAATTGCTAGATAAGCGTTGGAATAAGTGTATTTAAGTTTCAGGAGATTATATTGAAAAGTAAAAATATTTTTGAAAAACTAACTATTCTCTTTCATTGATAGGCTAAGTACTTTCCGAACCGCCCTCGTATATTGTTATTCTCTTACTCAGTTAGAAAATTCCTTAACTATTTGATAAATTTATGTTTTGGATCTGGTAATACATATTTCATTATCTTCATCTTATCAGTATTGGCCCGTATGCTGTCTTACCCCTAATATTTTGTACGTTTTTCGACTAGAATTCAGTGCATACTATTCGCATAAAATATTTTGTTGCATCGTCTGGATGGAGGAGTCCATCGAGTGGAATGACGGTTTTGCGTGAACGGACATTCAACGTCGATGATGACGTTCATAATGACACTGACAATTATTAGAATAACATCATGGACGCATATGGGTGACAAGCGAGGTCACGGAGAAAGTTCATCGTATGGAAATATTATTATTAAGTGTATGGCACTGATAAAGAAGACCAAGGATAATTTTGTGGGCAAATTTTCGTACTTTGCAGAATTGAAAAATGACAATTCGTTATCGGATTTATATACGCGATTTATTTTCAGATCTGTAACACTGTAGCTTGTACCAAAATCCATTACTGACTAAAAAGAACTTGGAAGGTTATCGAAAGTTGGTTGCGACTTGAGAAGAAACTTGTCGCCGAAACTTCTAAATGCTGGAACTACGAGGATACTTCAAGGCTGCCGGTTGTTCTGATGGGCTCAGTATCGTCAACTTCAATAAGTAGGAATCGAAATTCTATGCACTAAAAGAAACAGGCTTAAGTGTTTATATATGCCCAATCAAAAAATTGCCCTTAAATAATAAAAAACACTTTGTTTCAGTGTTTGACGAAAATATTAACATGGAAAGGTGCCCTGTTGAGCAGCGCGTTAAAATTGCTAAAGCCATTTACGAAAGATGCCGCTCATAACAAAATTCATTTTGATTTTTCTATGCACTAAACGAAACCTGAACATGCTAGTCTCGATCGTTCCGCAGAAAACAGTGATGTTGCTCGCGATAATGTGGCGGTTTAATTGACTCAATTGCGGAAGCCTACAGACCAATTTTAGCGACGTCAATTCGGCGAATGGATAATTCAACAGACAGAAGTGAATGCTGACTTTACGAAGAAAATCGTCACTAGCGACGAGAAACACTTTCACCTCAGGGGATTCGGTAACAAGCAGAATTGCCTTATTTGGGCAAATAAGAATCTATAAGTGATTGTTGAAATGCCGATGCACAAAGAATGGCGGTTTGGGGCGGTTTATGGGCTGACGGCGTCTTTGGGCGGTACTTCTTCGAAAATAAAGTAGGTCAAGCAGTAACCATGAATGTTTACTGTTTGCTATCGCAAGGTTATAATGAAATTCTTGCGGCCAGAAATTAAGAATATGGACCTGGACGATATATTATTCCAATTGGATAGTGCCGCTTTCCACACAGCCAACAAAACAATGGCACTTTTGCGCTAGAAATTCAATGGCCGTGTTATCTAACGTCGCGGCTATCACTATCATGTGATTTGACCCAGTTTGACTTGTTCTTTGCGTATATTAAAAAAAAGTGTACGCCAATAAGCCAAGAAATAACTCAAGAGCTAAAGAATGAGATATTTCGGCACATTCACGACATGGCACCTCCATTATGTCTCAGAGTCATTAAAAAAATGGACCATCTGATAGAGGTATGCCACCGATGCCGTGAAGAGCATTTGGCTAATATTTTGTTTCATACAAAATTGTCATGGATCTTTACGAGGGCGACCGCAAAACTAACTGGCCTGGCACATTTTCTGTTTTACTAGCAACTTTTATTTGCTTTGTTTTTTAAAAGCAATCTTTTATAAGCCATCTGTCAAAATTTCCGAAATATTTAATGATTATTTTCTTTGTTACAGGTGATTGAAGTAAACAAGTTTTATAATTTTTGAAAAATGGAAAATAAAGAGTTTCGTGCGGTATTTAAACACTTTTATATGAAAGGTTATACGCCACAATTAATCAAAGATGAATTGGATTCTGTTCATGGTGATAATGCACCATCATACTCCACCGTGAAATCCTGGGTTCAACAATTTAAAATTTGTCGTTCAAGTACGGAAGATGAACAACGCTCTGGAAGACCGAAAACTGCTACTACTATTGAAAACATTAGAAAAATATTTTATGAAGTGACTACAGATAGACGAATAAAGCTCACAGAACTTGCTGATATAGTTAAAATACACGAAAAACAAGTTTGGAGTATTTTACATGATGAACTCCACATGAAAAAGCTATCCGCAAGATGGGTGCCGCGTTTGTAGACTTTGCCCCAAAGTCAACAAACGCGGCACCCAATTCCATGCTCCAATTCCGAGGAGCTTTTAGCGATTTATCAGCGTAATCCAATAGAGTTCTTGCGCCGATTCATAACTGTTGATGAAACTTGGATCCATCACTACATCCCAGAATGCAAAGAAGAGTCAAAACTGGTAAAAGTGGTCCCAAGAAGGCGAAAACTGTTAAGTCAGCAGGAAAAGTAATGGTCACAGTATTTTGGGATGCAAGGGTAATAATATTTATTGATTATCTTGAGAAAGGAAACACTATAAATAGTGAATATTATTGTGCATTATTGGATCGGTTGAGTAAAGAAATCAAGATAAAACGACCGCATTTGGAAAAAAAAAATTATTTTTCATCAAGATAAGGCTCCTTCACACACTGCACTTTTAACTCAACAAAAACTGGCCGAATTACGATTTGAAATTGCTCCGCATCCACCATATAGTCCTTCTGACTATTTCTTGTTTCCAAATTTAAAAAAAATTCTCGGTGGCAAAAAAGCGAGGTTATTGCTGAAACTGAGGCATATTTTGAAGGTCTTGAAAAATCGTATTTTTCGGATGAAATTAAAAAACTTGAAAAACGTTTGATGAAGTGTATTGAGTTGAAAGGATATTATGTTGAAAAATAAATAATAATAATAATTCCCAAAAAACGGTTCTTTTTATGTTAGGCCAGTTACTTTTGCGGTCGCCCTCGTATATCACGTTGAATAATATTAAGATAATTCTCCAAAAACTTTTGGTTTTATTTACAATTGACATCATGCGTTTTAGTTGGACCACCCTTAATTTTTATAGTCTGGAAATTATGTTGCGGAAGCTAGCGACCGAGGAAGAGACCAAAAGGCCAAAGGTTCACTAAGAAGAAACAAATAAGGCTACAAGGCTTACAGTTGTAGGATTGCACCTGCAATAAGAACATAACTTCAATTCAAGCTTTTCAGATCAAAGTACTTAGAAGTATACTTATAGTTACTTCGCCTTGGTATATCAGAAACAAAAATATTCATAGACAAGGGGGTATAAAAACGTTCGAAGAAGAAATAGAACACGTTGCTAGTAAACCTAATGCCTGACTGAGGATCCATGTGAATCCAGAAGAAGGCTAAAAAGATTAAAACCGTACTGTCGTATGCCTTCATGAACATAAGTAATAACTGCTTTTATCAGATAAGTTAAACAAAATAAATTAAATGGCATACGCGTACTAATATTATACACTTATAAATAAGCGTAATAGTATATGTGACAGCGCATAGAGAAAGGGACGTAAGTTAAAAAAATCAATTTTCATTTTTTTTTCTTTTTTTGATGTGGACAACATCTGAGTATCGAATTAGACCGATCCCATGCCCCGAAAGTGTTCCTTTCCAGAGATATGCGCGTTTTATGAAAGTGAAGTCGACGATTGTAAGCGCAAATAGAAAGGGACCTAATCTTTAAAATGGCTCTCCTGAACAAAACTTTTCATCAACTTTTCATTTTTTTTTGATGTGGGCAACATCTGAACATCGAATGAGACCGATCTCGTACCCCAAAAGTGTTCCCTTTCAGAGATATGCGCGTTTTATGAAAGTGAAGACGACGATTCTAAGCGCAAATAGAAAGTAACCTAATCTTATAATCGCTCTCCTGAACAAAACTGGTTTTAAACCTTAGGCCCCTTTCTATTTTGCGCGTCACATATACAGACGTATCTCAAAATAAACAAATTTTTACCTAGTTGCAGTAATTTAATAAACAAAAATGGAAGCAAATACTTTTAAGTATTGCCTGAAATTTCAGAATACTAATATAACACCAGCGACCCAAAACTAGGACTTTATATCCAGAACAAGCCACCAGTAGCAAACATGCACACGTGAGTACGAGAGCTGCAACATTCTTATATATTTCTGGCCTAATAATGAAAATGTGAATATTTATCATTAAAAATGGTTTTATTGTTTTTCAATGTATTCTAAAACATTGCTTTTGAACGCTTCAACAGCATCTTCTGGCGACGAAAATCGTTGACCACACATTTTTTCCTTTATGTGCGGGAATTAAAAGAAGTCATTGATTGGGTGCCAAGTCAGGGCTGTACGGCAGATGACCCATCAATTCGACGTTTTGGCCGGTCAAAAAGGATCTGGTTTGAGGCGATGTGTGAGAGCTTGCATTGTCATGGTGCACAATGATTCGTCTTCTCTTGTTCATTTTTCGAATTTCTCCCAAGACTTCAGGCAAACAAATTGTGATGTACCACTTAGAACTGACCGTCCTACGTTGCTCAAGCAGAACAATCACCTCAAAACCAGTTTTGCCGAAGAAAAAGGCGACCATTGGCTTCGAAGTGCTTCTTCCACCAACAACTTTCGTTGGATTTGTCCTCGAAGACCCACTAGGTCGATTGCGGTTTTGTTTCGGGCTAATACTCATAGATCCATGATTCGTCACCTGTGATGATCTTATAGACCTCTTTTGAAGCACCGCGATCGTATTTTTTCAAAATTTCTTTGCACCAATCGACAGGAGCCTTTTTTTGAGCCATTGTCAAACTGTGCGGTATCCAACGAGAACAGACCTTTTTCGCGGCCAGGTGTTCATGCAATATCGAATGTATGCTGGTGAAAGAAATACCCAAGGATGCCTCTATCTCACGGTATGTCACATGACGATCTTGCATTATTAGTTCACGCACGGCATCATTGTTCTCTGGCACAACGGCCGTTTTTGGACAACCTTCACGACCTTCGTCTTTAAGCGAGCGTCAGCCACGATTGAATTCATTAAACCAGTTATTCACAGTGCTAAAGAATGGTGCTTCATCGCCATACAAAGATTTAAGTTCATCAATGCACTCTTGTCGTGATAATCCAGAACGAAAATTGTGAAAAATGATCGCACGAAAATGTTCACGAGTTAATTTCATTTTTTTGCAAATTGATTTTTTCAAGTCACTGTAAACCACACAAATGATGGTAGTACGTAAAAACGTTCTGAGTACGTTTATTCTAAAAAATGTCAAACTTTCCAATGAAAATGTCAGATGGCGCCAGGCAACACGTATAAACCGAAATATATTTAGCAACCCTCGTACTTCAATTGAAATATTTTCATTACGATTGAAAAATAGTTATTTTTACTCGTAGATGTGTCTGCGTTTGATCTTGGCTTATGAACCCTAGGCTCCCATAATAAATTTCTTATGGTGAATTTATTTGCATTCGTTTACGATTTAAATTCGATTCACGGGCCGTATTGATAATATTTTTTTATTTCTTCCACTCAAATTGCGGATCTATAGCGGAGGGTAGAAATGAATAGGCCTGGCTAGCCTTACCTAACGTCGTTTTTAGTTATACGAGAGCGGTTCGGAAAGTTCATAGCCTATCAATGAAAGAGAATAGTTAGTTTTTCAAATATATTTTTATTTTTCAATATAATCTCCTGAAACTTAAATACACTTATTCCAACGCTTATCTAGCAATTCTATTCCTTGATTAAAATAGTTTTCATCAAGGTCTTCAAAATAGTGGTTTACAACTGTAATTGCATCTTCATTTGAGGTAAAACGCTTGCCAGCAAGGAATTTTTTTTAGATTTGGGAACAGGTAAAAGTCACTGGGAGCTAAATCAGGAGAATAAGGTGGGTGGTCAAGCAACTCGTACTTTAATTCGTGCGTTGTCTTGATGAAAAATTATTTTTTTGTGTTGTAAGCCAGGACGTTTTTCTCGAATTCGTACATTTAATTAATCTAAAAGGTTGCAATAGTACTCTGAATTTATTTTTTTACCATTTTGCAGATAGTCAATCAATAAAATACCTTTGAAGTCCCAAAAAACCGTTGCTATAACCTTACCAGCCGATTGAATTGGTTTTGCCTTCTTTGGGACACTTCCTCCCGCTTCAGTCCATTGTTTGGATTGTTCTTTTGTCTCTGGAGTATAGTGGTGGATCCATGTCTCATCACAGTTATGAAACGACGCTTAAAATCCATTTTATTTCGCTGAAAACGATCCAAACAAGCTTGAGAAATGTTCATTCTTATGCGTTTTTGGTCGACTGTTAACAAGTCCGGCACCCATCTTGCAGAAAGCTTTTTCATCTGTAGTTCTTCATGCAAAATTAAATGGACTCGATCATTTGAGATGCCCATCATATTAGCTATTTCACGCACTTTTATTCGTCGATCATTTAATACCATATCATGCACTTTGGCTACAATTTCTGTTGTTGTTGCTGTTTTTGGACGTCCACTACGTGGTTCATCTTCAATGCTTGTACGACCACGTTTAAATTCAGCAATCCAATTTTTTAGTGTTGCATATGAAGGAGCACTTTCACCTAACACATTCCCCATATCATTATGAATTTCTTGTCCCGATAAACCGTTTTATGTAAATATTTAATGACACCACGCATTTCTAATTTTTCCATTGTAAAAAAATCGCGGATGCGTCTTTTGTGAACACCTGTTTCTATATGAAGGAATTGCCAGATTAACATGTGTTCATAGCAGAGATGGAAGTTTCCAAAACACTTAACTTTTTTCTGTTTATACCGCGCTTTTTGTGCTAGGCTAAGATGTTTCTGAACCGCCCTCGTATTGTATTATTTTATATCAATCGCCACTAAAATCGTTTACTGGGTACATGTGTAAATTACATAAAACAACCACAAATGGTGGTCAGCGCCACACAGCACCAACAGGGCAAACTCAAAAAAAAATGGAACTTCTCGAAGCCAGAACATGAATGGAAATAACCTTTTACAAACATCTCACAATACCCTTTGGTATTGTTTGTTGTTAAAAAAAACGACGATAACCAAAAAAAAATGGAACTTTAGTAACAGGGACTTTTTCCCCGTCCTTTGTAGAACAGTTTTGGCTGGAGCAGTGGTTGTCAAATCGTGTACAACACCATGGCGAGGATAATGATGATGATGCAGCTGGCGAGAATGGTGAGTATGCGGATGTTCGGACATGTTCTGTCTGTGCATGACTTCTTCTTAGACGCGATGCAAAATTGGAAAATATGCAAATAAGCTGTCAGTTCAGTTGTCTGTCTGTCTGACTGACTATGGCCAACAGTGGGAATCCTTTGAATGAAGAAAGACAAGCAAACCTAGCACGTAGACGGTCGTTTGGTCTAAAGGATGGACATTTAGTTGCTTATTCTAATTTTTGCAACAACTTTCTTCGACTTGCTTAGTAATTCCCCTGGCTGCCATCCGCCAAATTGACCATTGGCCGACATGATGTGGTCGAAATCCTTGCTTTAAAACACTTTGACCATGCCCTACTATAATATTTAGTTTCCATCTGTTAATCGTTGTTGTCTTTCGTAAAGTTTTTGCTGTTTATAATTTTGCGGTTAATGTTTTCTGGTCAGTCTTTATTTTCTTCCCTTTACCCCCCTTGGCTGCAGTTTGTGGTCAATTTTGCAGTGCGTGCCGGGTCTCTGGCATGCGGTGATAATTTTTATAATTGCTGAACTGATAAAAATAAAACAAAGAGACAGTACTTTTATATTGTGGTGCAACAAGAAGACAAAGTGAATAAAAGAGAATAATTTTAAAACGTTGAATGTCAGTATCAGTGAGATTTATAGCTAAGAATTTATTGGATTTTCCAGTGTAATAGGTTGGTTAAAAAGTATTTCTTTACCCTCCACCGTAGGTTTGAGTATATGTGACAGCGCATAGAGAAAGGGACCTAAGGGTAAAAAAATCAATTTTCATTTTTTTTTCTTTTTTTGATGTGGACAACATCTGAGCATCGAATGAGTCCGATCCCATGTCCCAAAAGTGATCCCTCCCAGAGATATGCGCGTTTTATGAAAGTGAAGTCGACGATTCTAAGCGCAAATAGAAAGGGACCAAATTTTTAAAATGGCTCTCCGGAACAAAACTGGTTTTTAACCTTAGGTCCCTTTCTATTTTGCACGTCTCATATACTCAATTTATTAAAAAGTGTCTGAATTCGAAAACCGACATTTCGGTTTTTATGGTCAAATCCGTTAGCCGGTTTTTCACAAATGGCTAAGACCTGATATGTCGTTTACCCTGCTTTTCGATGTCGGTGTTTTCAATTTGTGGTTTTTTGATGTTAAATATAAAAACAAAGAAATTCATAATTTTCGTACGGCATACGTAACTAAAGGTTGTTTTAGACTTGTAGTTTTCTAAAAGAAAACAAACGCATAAAATTAATTGTTATGCTCTAGAATTTGTTATAAATATAAGGGTTTGCAATTATGATTTTTAAATGATTTCGGCCAAGAGTCCGCTGAGGCTAACTCGAATAAATTCCAGCCGAGAGACCCAATTTTTGACCACTTTTTGCAGCATTTGGGGCCATATGTCAGCAATAACGCGCTGAATAATCTCTCCCAAGGCGTCAGTCGTATCGGACTTATCTGCGCAGACAAGCGACTTCACATAACTCCACAAAAAATAGTCCAGCGGTGTTAAATCGCAATATCTTGGAGGCCACGCCACAGGCCCAAGACGCGAAATAATGCGCTCACTAAAAGTTCCCTTCAATAAATTGAGTGTTTCATTGGCTGCATGACATGTAGTGCCATCTTATGGCACCAAAGGTTTTCCACAAGAAAATCAATACCCTCCAATTCAGGCATGAAAAATGTATTCAAATCATGGCTCTATAGCATTATCCATTGACTGTAACATAATGTCCGGATTAATTTTTGAAGAAATATGAGCACACCAAACAGTGACTTTAAGAGGCTGTAACGGCGTATCAACAAAGGCTTGTGGATTTTCATTACTACAAATGGAACAATTTTGGTAATTGCGTACTTATCCCAATAAAAGTGAGCTTCATCGCAAAGCAACATTTTCTAGTAAAAATCAGGATCGGTGGCCATCTCGTTTTGGGCCCATTCACCACGATTTGCTAACGTTGTTCCGGAGTAAGCCTACTCATTATGAAATGGCAAACCAAACGTAGCATAAATCGAGTGACAGCTGTCAAAAAAAAAACCAACCAAACCGAAAAAGGTTTGGCCAAATTGAAACTACCCGCCCTTTTAAGGATACCGATCGGCTCAGACCACCAGTTGAAGCCAGCCCGTTCCTCCTTCCGTCTGCTGTCTATCTAAAGCTTGTCATTTATTTATTTATTTAAGTCTATGGAATTACATACCTTACAGACTAGCTAAATTTAAAAATAGATTATATCTACAGGGTGTCCGTAGAAAAGGTATACTACTTCGTTTGTTTATAATTTTTGATTAAATGAAAGAGAATGGATCTTATATTGATAAATCTTGTAGCTAATGTCGGCAATTATATCAGACAAATGTCTGCCCCTGGTAGCCTCACAAATGCGAGCCCATTTGAGTACAATTTTCATTACATTCTCACACATTTCACGCGGTATTTCATTAATTTCATCACGAATATTCTGTTTCAGTTGCTCAAGCGTTTCTGGTTTGTTTGTATTAACCTTGCTTTTCAGATACTCCCGCAAAAAAATGTCCGGAGCTGTCAAATCTGGAGGTCTCGCAGTAATTTCATTGTAATTCTGGCTGTATGCAATGTGGCACCGTCTTGTTGATACCACATGTTAATTAAGCCCAAAGCATGCAGTTTTGGCTTTCAAAAGTTTTCAATCATATCACGATATCGCTCTCCATTGACAGTTACCGCTAAGCCGTTTTCATTTTCATAGAAGTAAGGTCCAATGATTCCTCCTGACCAAATTGCAAAGGTGACTGATGAATAATTTGAGGGTTCTCCATTACCCATAACAGACTATTCTGTTTGTTCACATATATTTCATTCAAACGAAAATGTGCCTCGTTACTCTTTATGATTTTTTCATGAAAATCGGGGTTGTAATGGGCATGCATTGACATATGTACGGCGGTGTAAATAGTGTTGTGGAAGAAGCTCTTGTGTCAGCTGAATCTTAAATGGAAACAAATGCAAATCTTTGTGCAAAATTGTGGCAAAAATTGTACTTTGAAGACTGAGCTCCTGAGCATGGCGTCGTTTGATGGATTGTGTTGAACACTTTCTTGAGCCGCAGTAATGTTTTCACCCGATCTTGCAGCACGTTGTGTTCCATGCTAGGGCCTATCAGCTACATGCCCTCTTTCTTCGATCAATACACGAAAAGAGTGCTTTTTCTGGCACGTTGTTTCTCCCAAGAATTTTATGTAACTTCCACATCGTCACAGTAATCGATTATTGATTTTTAAAAATATTTAATGATTTTTCGAATATTTTTCCATAAGAAATTTGCCACGTCTCTACTTTACGACTGCCAAGACTAATGTTTACCAAAATGGCGGCAAAGCAAACTAGTATACCTTGTTGCATTAAAAAAATACTGCATTATATAAATACAGAATATTATATAAATACAGAATATTTTAGATATAGAGTTTAAGTTTAATTAAATTCGATTTCTCTCATATGATCCCACGAGCCTGTTTACAGCGGTCTATTTATTGGGCCCAATTTTCCACCACTCATTTCGATCCACCACTCATTATTTAACTCTATTTTGAGACATGGTTACTTCCTAAAGTGTGGAAAATTTCTCTGATTCAAATGATTTTAAAGCCAGGAAAGGATAAATCAATACCTTCCTCATACAGGACGATCAGTTTGCTTCCTTGCTTATCCAAACTACTTGAAAAAGTTCGTTTATCGAAAATAAAACCGTTCCTCGTGTCAAATAACATAATACCAGACCATCAGTTTGGATTCCGGGAAGGTCACAGCACCATCGAACATCATAAATCATAGAATATTGCGAGAATATTGCTGCGCCGTATTTCTGGATGTTGCTCAAGCATTTGACAAAGTCTGGCACTTTGGCTTGGCCTACAAAATTTGCAAATACCTACCGGCAAATTCGCATCGAATTCTTGAGTCTTACTTAGAAAACCGCAGATTCAGAGTCAAATGTGGGCAACACGTCACCGATGACCGCGAAATACTAGCAGGTGTGCCCGAGGGAAGCGTCCTGGGGCCTATCATTTACCTTCTATTTACCGAAGATATCCCTACCAGCCCAAACGTGCTATCATTTACTTTTGCCGACGATACCGCTATAATGGCCGCACATTAAAAGCAGGATATTGCATCTATGAATCTAGGTGTACATCTCAGAAGAGTAGAATCTTGGCTCTCTGACTGGAGTTATAATAGTCAATTAGGCTAAATGCGAACAGGTAACTTTCACACTGAATTTAAGCACTTGTCCGACATTGAAACTAAACAATATCCCTTTTTCTCAATCTGATCGTGTTACATACCTTGGAATCCACCTGGATCGCCGACTCACCTGGAGAAGTCATATCGAAACCAAGAAAACTCAACTGAAACTTAAGGTCCATCAACTTCACTGGCTCCTAAATGCGAACTCAAAACTAAGCCTTGAATATAAGGTCCTGCTATACAACAGTGCAATCAAACCTATCTGGTTATACGGTTCCCAGCTATGGGGCAAACCAAGCTCGAGCAATCTCGACAAAATCCAAAGAGTCCAATCGAAGACATTTCGGCTCATTGCCGGTGCCCCTTGGTATATGAGGAATGAAAACATCCACCGAGACTTAAAAATACCTCTCGTTAAAGAGGCAATTCAAAAAATCAATATAAAGCACAAAGAGATGCTCGAACGTCATGATAACATACTTACTAGACAATTATTGTGCAGTTTAAGCTCTTTAAGTCTTCGAAGAAACGAACGGCGTGTTTTCTAATCTACACTTGTGCTTCATCCGTAACAGTAATCGCGAACACACGCGCCCGAAAGACTGTGTAGAATCCTTTTCTACGTCACGTGGCTTAAACGCTCTTATACGTGATCTTTAAAACAGACAATATCAATCGCGGACGAACACTCAAAAAAGAATGTGTAGAATCCTTTATTCTACGTCACGTGTCTTGAATGCTTTCATACGTGATCCTTAAAACAGTCAACACGAAAAAACTACAAACCTAAATTACGTCGTCCACACTGCTATTCTAGAGTTATCCGTTATACAAACATAACTAGAGTTCTTCACTCTACATAATATCGCGGACACTCTGTAAATGACTGTAAGGGTCCTCTGGCCCTTTATCCAAACCAGGTTTAAAATTATCAGACATGTGATCCATACCAGTTATATACTATTTTGACCAAATTAATTTAAATTCCAGCCAATTAGCAGAGATCCGCATTACAAGAAATCCATACTAGGATTCTTTATTGAATTATACTTAAGATTCGTATACTTATTGTTAGGCTCCTTTGGAGCAGATTCAATAATTCAAATAAAGCATATATAAAAAAAAAATTCAATCGAAACGTAGGCAATTTCCCGTTGGATGTTGTCTCTGAGCTCATCTTAATTGTTGGCTTATTGGCGTAGACCAATGACTTGATGTGGCCCCATAAAGAGATATCCAATGGCGTTAAATCGCATGAACGAGGTGGCCATTCGACCGGACCATTTCTCGAGATAACACTTTCACCCAATTTGCCTTTCAGTAAATCGATTGTAACGCGTTTTGTGTGACTATTGTCACCGTCTTCTTGAAACTACATATCGGCGATGTTAATCGCATCCAATTCTGGCCAAAAATAATTTTCTAACGTGGCATGAAAGCGCTCTCCACTGACGTGAAATTGTTTTCGACGATTGTTTTCATCGACAAAAAAATACTGCCCAATCAGAGCTCCGGCGTGAAAATCACACCACACAGCAATTTTTTGCGGATGCATTAATGTCTCTTGGAGCACACGAAGGTCTGTTGCTGTCCAGAGACGCATATTTTGTTTATTGACAAAACCACTTAGCCAGAAATGAGCTTTATCGCTAAAGATGAAATTCTGGATTTTCGTGAAACTTTGCCGGAGACCAATCGGAGAAGTTTTCACGTTTCAAATGATTAAATGATGGCATTAGTTCATGAGTCAGTTTGATCATATAAGGATGAAGGCCAATGTGGTTTCTCAAAAAACGCCACAGTGTGTTTTAAGAGAAGTCCAATGCCGGAGATCGATGTGGAATAGATTGTTTTGGCTTATTTTAAACGAATAATCTTACGGCTGCAATATTTTCTTCGCTTCGAGAGGTACGGCGCCGGAACATCCAAAAGAAAATTTTTGAACCAATTTTATCCACTATTGCATGCACAGCTTGTCTTTTTGACGATAATTACGACCGAAAATTGGAGTAAGCGCTCTTAAAGTCGTGACCACCGACCAAAAGATGATTTCCAAACGTTGCTTGTAAGTTGTCTTTACCATTATGTAAATGCTGACTTGACAAACGTTTTCACACCGAAAGGTATTTAAAAATATTTGAGGGTGCGTTGACATTAAGATAATAAATTGTTATGACCCTATTGGAAAACCCTTTGTAAGAACTATTTTGTTCACAGGTCACTGACGTAATAGATTTTCGCTTTGTTCCTTAATAAGAGGTTGTGGGACTTAAATAAGTTATAAAATGTTGACACCTCCCGAGAGGAATGTCCCTATTACCAGTGCACTCATTTCAATTTCGGGTGCCCCATTTGCAATTCTGTCTGTTGACAAATTATCATTAATGTCCCTTTGGATAGAATCCTAAATAAGGGTTGCTTTTTAAGAAGAATATTATGACCAGATTTATTATTACTACTTTCATTGAGTAATATGGGTCTAAATAAATGAAGGCTCTTTAATAATCGAGTTAAACTCTGTTGACTACTTTCGGCTTCAACTGAAAATTAAAGGTAGTTTGAGGTAAAGATCAGAAAAACCATAACATGTCCTTTGGCAGAAAGCAAAGTCTGTTATAGTTTTTTATTTTAAACTGCACCAAAACTTTTTGATAAGCCAAAGTGTTAATTTCGATAATATCAAAAAGTCCACTAAATACTTATATCATTACGAACACCCAAATAACGTCCTAGAAATCCCCAAGACCCACCCGCGTACTGGATGGTTTGATAGCTGGCGGATGAGTTAGGATGGCGTATATTTGGCTAAAATCAGAAATCAGCAAAATGGCAACAAACAAAAAACAGACGCAGAAAAAAACCAAAACAAAAGTCAACACTAATGCAATATTTGCTCAAGTTCGTATGAAATTTATATAAAACAAAACTGAACAGAGCAGCGAACAATAAATAAACACAGCACCGTGCACAGTGTGACGACTGAGAACTGACTACTGTGTTTTCATTGGCACTCGAATATTGTTTATTTATACTGACACTTATTGTTGATGTTGCCATTGTTGCTGTTGCTGCTGTAGCTCTGATAGTGCCAGTGTCGCAGTCGCAGTATTTTCCTTTTTTTTTTGATGTTGGTATTGTCGGTGGCCCAGACACAAAACGAACGACGAGCACAAAACTAGGTACGTGCTCATATGGCAAATTGACTGATTTCGAACAATGTTTTTATTCAATTTTTCCACACGTTTTTTTCTTCAATTTTTTGTATTATTTTCTCATACTCCTGCTCGCAGTTTCTCTTTCTCGCAATTATCAAATAACAATAATTTTTGTTTTATGTCAATGCAAGAAGAGCGAGGACAGGATGGAGGACCTGCGGATTAACTGCTGCAATGATATTGGCGATGGTGGTGGGTTGGGCAAAAAAAGTGCACTTGATTTCTCGGCTACTTAGTTAAGGCATGCCTGTATGTGTAAAGTATTTGACTTATGAGCTTTGTACGTACGTACTCCTACATGGACCTAAAAAGTCCATATGCTTCATGGTACACTCTCAACTGCAATATTGAACTCTGGTGATGACTACGTCCATTTGTGCACCACACTCCTACCGGCGTCTACGCGGGGTAAATAGAAATAGAAATGAACGAAGTTAGGTAGAAAAAAACAGTATGAGTAGAAAATAAATATTGATTGTTTAGAAGTTATTTGGAAATGAATGACTGCGAAAGGATAAACATAGAAGCAGCTACAACAAGAGGAACAACGACATCGCTGAACGCTGATAACCGATGACAAAGAAAATGCAGAGAACTGGAAAGGAAAGTCATAAGAAAAAAACCCCAATGAAATTGAAAATAATTGAAAACGGCAGTCGTTTGTTTGTAGACGACAAAAAATAAATATATATAAGTAAGTACTATCGGGTGATCAACGAGAGGTATTTTTTTCAAAATTAAAATAATACAAAAACTCAAATCGAGCGTGGAATCTTTATTGTTCATTCTAAAGGACATTTTATGCCATTTATTGTTGAGTATTGGCCGTATCCTGAGGGTCCAATTTTGAATGACTAGTACCGAGCATTTCGACCGTTATGGCGTTAATAACTCCCATAATGTTGGCTTCCAAAACCTGAATTGTAGCTGTTTTGTCAGCATAGACATTGACCTTTACGTAGCCCTAAAGTAAAATATCTAAAGGTGTGGTTTCACACGATCTATGCGGCCAACTGAATGGTCCAAAACGTGAAATTGGCTGATCTTCCATATGACCTCTCAATGGATCCATTGTTTGAGCAGCTGTATGGAAAGTTGTACCATCCTGTTCAACCGCAGGTCTTTAAGATTACGGGCTTCAATTTCAGGCAGCATAAAGCCCGATATCATGGCGCGATAGCGAGCACCATTCATGGTTAGGTTCCGGCCATCATCGTTTTTTGCAAAATATGGACCGATGATTCCACCAGACCATAAACCGCACCAAACCGAGGTTTACTCTGGGTATGATGACACCTCTGGAATCTCTTCTGTGTGGCAAGAGGCACTGTCTTGTTGAATCTAAAGGTATTTAAGATTACGGGCTTTAATTTCAGGCGGCATAATGCCCGATATTGTGTCGCGATAGCGAGCACCATTCATGGTTACGTTCCGGCCATCATCGTTTTTGAAAAATATGGACCGATGATTTCACCAGACCGTTAACCGCACCAAACGTAGGTTTATTCTGAGTATGATGACACCTTTGGAATCTCTTCTGGTTGTCGTTCAGTCCAAATGAGGCAATTTTGTTTATTAACGTTGCTGTTGATACAGAAATGGGCCTCATCACTAAACAAAATTTTGGTCGAAAACAGTATATCTTCTTCGAGCTTTTAAAGAGCGCAAACACTGAAATGGGGACGAGTAAGAATATTGTTAGGCTTTAATTCCTGCAAATAGCAAACAATACTGAAAAGAAAAATACAAAGTTTAACACAACTCACGCGTAATCTGTGAGAAAAATCCATTCAAAAATAATACCTCTAGATTGATCACCAGTTACTTGTATCAGATGGTCGAGGGAGAACGCATACGCCCCTTGGATTTTATCAACATATGCAAGTACTTTTGCCAAAGAAAATTTTGTATTGTGGCATATCTCAATATATCCGAATTGCTTGCACTAGTTCACTATACTCGTATATATTTCCACTAAATTTCCACCTCATCCAGCACAAACAAAACAAGTAAAAATGACGTCGTACGGCCGTATACCATCCGCTACTAAGGTCCAAAAAATGGTCGGCTTTTTGAGCCTTTAAGACATTTGCGTCCATACCGTATCCCAGTCAAAACTTCAAAATACTCTTTATTTGCATTCGTAGCATCAAAAGTTGATTTTTTTCAACTAGCTGACCCAGCAAACGTTCTTTTGCCTTCAAATTTTATTTTCACAGAAAGTCTAGATTTTTAATTTATGATGGTATGATAGAGGTACCACACGCCTTTGTCCAATTCCGCCCATATTTCCGCCAGAACTAAGAATATGTACACCAAATCATCATACCAAATTTTGTTCAAATGCCGTTAACAGGAGCAGAAATAATATATTTTTAGAATGTGATTTGTATGGGAGGTACTACGCCCACTGGGCCGATTTCATGCAAACTACTCATAAACCATCTACAAACCATCCCCAACGTACCCTAAACTTGTGCACAATTGTAGGCCTTCTAGCTCAAAAAAAAATTTTGTCACGCCTCCCCCGCCTAAGTCTAAAACTTTGGCTTTTCTTTTTTCCTAAACCGTCGCGAAGCAATTGTGAACAAACCCGCAGAAGAAAGTATTCAGTCGTTTTCAAGTTTTAACCAGTGTAACAGCAAACATTTCATTTTTATATATGTGACGCGCAAAATAGAAAGAAACCTAAGGGTAAAAACCAGTTTTGTTCAGAAGAGCCATTTTAAAGATTTAAATACGTGTACCATCACTTTCATAAAACGCCCACATCTCTGGGATGGAACACTTTTGAGGCATAGGATCGGTATCATTCGATGCTCAGATGTTGTCCACTTCAAAAAAAATTGATTTCTTTACCCTTAGGTCCCTTTCTCTATGCGCTGTCACATATACAGATATTAAAGCATTCGCAAATCCAAGAATGTGTCTAAAAGCTTGCAAGTTAAGTATAGGTTAAAAACCAGTAACTACACAGAGAATGTATTCAATAAAATACTATACTTAGTAGGGACATAAATACTGTTACAACATTGAACACACCCATTTAAATAGTAAAACGGTTCAGTTCTACTATTGATGTCATATGGGGTTTGAAAACTAACCTCAATGGCGTTAGTCTGTAACGGGATTTTAAGATTGTTTCAACTTTCATCATGGAGTGGTCAGATAATGAGAACCGTATCGCTGTAATAGCGCTTTTCAAGTGTGAAATGAAAAAAGTGATATTTTCAAAACGCTAGGGATTAGCTGCATGTTCGTCTGTTTAAGGATACTGGGGATGTAAAAGACCGCCACCGGTCGGGCCGCCCACGCTCAGTTCGAACACCACATATCATCAAAGCTATTAAATTAAAAATTCACAGAAGTCCGCTCCGAAAACAGAAAGTCATGGCCCGTGAAATGAATATCAAGCAAAAGTCCACGAGTCGAATCATTAAAAAAAAACTTGGGACTTGGGGCTTTCAAACGACGTACCGGACATTAAAAAAAATATGATTGAAAAATGCAAACGTCTTTTGGTGAAGCACAGAAAAATTTTGATGACCGATAAAAAAATTTTTACCGTTCAGGAAAATTTAAAAAGCAAAATGATAGATACATTCATGGTTTGGCGGGGTGTCTCTTACGATGGGGTCACTGACTTGCATTTCTGCGAACAAGGAGTCAAAACATCGGCCAAAGTTTACCAAGAAACCGTTTTGGATGCTGTTGTGAAGAATACCCTGTTCCAAAACGAGCCATGGACTTTCCAGCAGGATTCTGCGCCGGCCCATAAGGCTAAAACGTCCCAGGTATGGCTTCGAAACAATTTGCTGGCGTTCATTTCCTCTGAAGAATGGAGGGCAAGGTTTGTCACAATAGATACCCCAATTTTCCAATGGACGAGGTTCGTGCAGCTATTGACGATTGGTCAGTGCGACTTAAGGCGTGTGTAAAGGCAAAAGGCGGACATTTCGAATAAGTAGATTATTTTTGGATACAATATACATCAATAAATATATTAAAAAATATTTGTTCCAAAAACAGTACTTTTTATTTTACAGCTTGAAACTTGTGTAACAGTATTTATGTCCCTAACTTCTAAGTACAACAAAGAAAACAGAATCGACAATTGCACTATAAGTTTATCTGGAGTCATAAAGTTAATGCAACAGAATGTATTTCTAACAATCTGATAATGGCTCATTATTATACCAGCGAGTCATTCAGGGCGGACCGTGGATTTTGCTTATTTGGGAATGAAATAAACAAATTACGAACCATTGAAAAATGTAATTTATATTTTAGTTATATTGAACAGTAAGGGAATTCTTAAATTACATGGTTTTAAATAGTGTATCTGGCAAATGTCGACCTTCGCTATCCACACACTGCTGCATACGTTTTCTGAAGTTTTCATTAAATCTAATAAGCATATCGACTGGTATTCTGCTAATTTAGCCTCGATATTGTTAATAAGGTCTTCCAAGGTATTGGGGCAAAATCTCGTAAGCATGCCGGCCAGTTTGAATTACCCCTCAAAGAGATAAGGCATCCAGAAAACATTTGCCCCAAACAATTTATGGTAACCCTCGCTGTGTGCGCAGTGGCACCATCCTGTTGGAACCATGTATCCTCTAATCGCGTTGCGTCAAGAGCCGGCTGCAAAAAAGTCTGGAAATGCAAGTGAGCAAAGCATTACGGATATTGCAGTACTGCTGTTCTAACTCTCTCGATGTTTTGTGATGTTATAATCCTTCTCTCAGGTCCCCTTCGTACACATGACACATTCGCTGCTGTTCTCAATGAAGTTTTAAATTGATTGCCGCCCAGGAACACGTCCGCGTATGGGAACAGCGAATCGTAAACGAAAAGCACTTTGCACTGCAATGAACGAGTGCGCATTTAAAAAATAGGCTCGTGTTCAATGCATGATGGCATCTGAAAGGTAGACGAATACAAATCTTTCGTCTGCCACAATAAGCCACGCACATTTTCCACTCTCTTTGACCAACAGCGCCGCCACAGCCTGCAGTGAAAAAAAAACAAATTAACGCAATTTTTGTCCGATTTTCAAAATATTTAGCAGAGGGAAGTTTTTTAGAGTAAGGATGGACGCTATGGAAATTGAGAAGATCGGCTAAGAAATTGAGAAGATCGGTTAAGACTATAATATAGCTTTTACCTATTTGTCTATCTGACTTTTATGTTTTTAGCTCTAGCAGCCACACCCTGTCCAATCTCGATAAAACTATGCACAGGCAAGTGTTTTAGAGCCAGAGAACAAAATTATTGAATTTGAAGAACGTCAGTTAAGATTTAGATGTAGCTCCCACAGTTAATTTTACTCGATTATATGCTTTTAGATCTAAGAGCCACATCTTCATACCAATCATTTTAAAAATTAGCACGCATAAGACTTTTGGACCAAGAAAATAAAAAAGGTGGTTAAGATTTAGATATAGCTCCCACATATATTTTTATCAATTTTTATATTTTATCACATCTTGTATCCAATCTTGATGAAATTTAGCACGAGTATGTTTTTGCGCCTAGGTGAACAAATTGAAATTGAAGAAATCGTTTGAGATTTGGATTTAGCTCAAACACTTATGTTTATCCGATTTTATATTTTTAGCTATAGAAGCCGTATTTTACAACAAATCTTGATGAAATATGGCCCAGGTAAGTTCCTTGTACCAAGGAAGAGCGCTGTTAAAATTGGAATAAATCTGCTCAGATTAAGATAAGGCTTCGACATATACACTATTTTTCATTAAGGACATAGGAATTTTATATATTAATATTTTAGGACATAGAGCTAAAATTTATTCCAGGTGTAGTGCAAATGTTACATTTGAAGAATGAAAATCGATTTCGGTCAAGCCCGTGTACGGCGATCTATTGATTTTATCGACGGAAAAATACGTCCCAATCACACCTCCGGCATGAAAACCACACAACACATTAAATTTTTGCTGATGCAATTGTGTCCCTTGAAGCACATCAGGGTTACTGTCCAATAACGTATATTTTGTTTATTGACATAACCACTCAGCCAGAAATGAGGTTCATCGCTGAAGATGATGCAATTCTGAATTTCCGTGAAGCTTTGCCTGAGCCATCGACTCAGAATTTCTATAGTAATTTTTATTGACTTTACTGTAATGAAAATATTTATTTCGACTTAAGATTTGACACTGAGAGATCATTAAAAATGTTTGAGGGTGCGTTGACAAAAAGAGACGAAATTGTTATGTCCCAATTGGAAAACTCGTTTTGTTCAACCTATTTTACTAAAATAATGAAATCTTCTTAAAAATTCTAAAGACATTAGTTTAAAAGACATACTTTCAGTTGGTTTTTCCGATCTTCAAGGGGAGAGGGTATAATACTCGTATAGTCGGCTATGTCCATCTTTAGATCTTTTTATAAGTTTAATATACTCGTTAAACAGGGATTAACCGGCTCAAGACTTTTGGCTTCAATATAATTAGAAGAAAAGTTTTAAACAAAATGGCAAAGTGACATTGATTTTCGTGGCTGCACACTGCTTTTATCATTTTTAGCGGTCCGTGACAACCCTCTTCAGAAAGCTTTGCTGCAATTGTTGAAAGTAAAACAGAACTCTATAACGACAGGCTCTCCTTAAACGAATGAGAACTACTGTTGTAAAGCTTACTTTTCAAGTTTTCTTCACACAATTGCCCACGAAAATACAACTCACTCTTGCCACCTCTAAAGAGACTCCACATCAAGAGCCATCAATAGATTTCTTTTACAATGCGTGTGTGTGTTGTAAATAGAGTTTAGTTGACTATGTCAACTTGTGTGCCGTGCCGTGCATGTACGTATGTTTAGCTCGTTTGTTTTATTTCGGTCTGTTGCTTTTACACATTGAACAGGGATTAACCGGCTCAAGACCTATTGCTTCTATATTTAAATAGAAGACAAGTTTTTAACTCATACTTTAATATTCCCTTATACAGGCGTCGTTTTTGTGGGGAGAATTTTTTTTTATCTCATGGGGTGTTCCCTGTAAACTCACCTTTATGTCTAGCAGTTGCTAGAGAAGTTTTCTTAAAATGTTTAATTGATGAGAAGCCGGGATGACCATTAATTAAAATAAGAACTTATTTAAAGGGTCTTATTAAGTACTTCATATATTCTTAAATATAGCACCAATTAACAAAGTAAACATTTACTCCTCTAAGGAACACAAAAAAGATGTTCCCCCTTTTTCTAAAATACCCCCTGAAGTGGTTTTGTCAAAATACCTTACCTGTTGCTTCACCAATCTGGCTTGTGATGATATCCTAGCTGCTCCTTTCGATGTGGCAGGAGTAAGAGGTTTACTTACAGTAAAGCTCTGGACAAACGCACGCACAAAAAAAGTTCAACTACTCTAAAGTTTCTTAAAGTAAGACAAAACTATGCTCTAATTACACTTTACAACAAATGATTTCAGTGAACTTTAAATTGTTGCTGTTGTAGTTGTTGTCGGCAGCTGATTGTTATAACAAAGTTCGTGCATTATTTTGGTTGTTGTAGTAAATTATTGTTACGTATTTAGACGGATTAGGTTCATGTGGTTGTTTTTGTCGCAGGCAAATGGATTTGTTTATACTCGTCTACTCTCGGTATGTGAGAGCACAGTCGATTGTTGTTTTTGTAAGCTAAGGACTCTTTAATACGTTTTTAATTACACGTTGATTGCATTCGTTTGCCGTTCGTCATTGTGGGACAGAGTTCTAAGGAAATCATTTACGTTTACATTGTGTAAGTGTGTGCGAGTGTGTGTGTGCGTAGGAGGGGGTTTGAGTTGTTGCTGTAAATTCATGACATAAATGACAATTATCGCTTTTGGTTTAAGCCAAAGTGAAAAAATAAACAAACGAATGAGCTCGTCCAAAAGCTTGAGAGAGTAAAGCACCCACACCCACATACACACACGAACACACGTGCCGAGAGAGGCCACAGCTTTTGTGTCAGTGTGTTGACTATACTAAAAAGCGAAAGCTTTCGTTTGTTGTTGACTTCAATCACAAGAGAATTTTCGCACTTGACATTTCCGTGGCATAACAAAAAAGAAGTTAACACAAAACAAACATATGATGTTGGCCCTTTTTCTTTTTGCACGTCGAAAAGAAAAATAAAACATACACTTAATTTGCGGAAATCCTTAACTTATTTACATAAAATTAACTTCGATTTGGGCTACACAACCATATGTCAATAAAACATTTTCACCTCAACCCTTACCAATTGATTTAGAGTTAATACGCGTGGCAAACAAAATACCATTAGAGTTTGTTTAAAATAGTTCTCAAAAAAGTTTTTATTTAAAAGGGATAGAGTTCAGAAAATAATTGTCTAGGTAGTCAAACAGTTCAATATGATTGTTAGAAGGTGTTATTTTTTGGTTTATTGAGTTCTGATTTCGTTTAAAGATTAATAGTTTTTTTTAACAATAAAATAAGCAAAGAGCTAAAAATATAAAGCCAATTGCAAAGATATAAGCTGTCAAACTAATTTTTGCATTGGCCTCTGCTTTGCACAGAGTCGTCCATCATGTTTGCATTGAATTGGTTGTTGTGTGTTTCGATGACTTCTCCATTCTCTGCAAAAGCTCGACGCTGTGCTACGACGAGTGGTGGTAACCTACAAAAACGAGGGAGCATATGGCGCCTAATGAAGCTTTTGTAAAGCTTTGCGTCATGCAGTCGGTGCTTATCAGAGATGGAAGTTGCCCTGATAAAGTGCGAAGTATCGTCGGTGCATAAGAGGGACTTCCATACGTATGAGTTTTATGTCATTTATGGAATTTATTGCTCATACGCCACATCAATTTCGTAACAAAAAAGAGTATCAGGCAAAAAAAATGCGCCTTCTTATGCGTATTAGTACACGCCGAATATCCGATTGTTGTAAAAAAATGCATTTTAAAGGTGTCCGCAAAACTAACTGGCCTGGCACATTTTCTGTTTTACTAGCAATTTTTTTTTGTTTTGTTTTTTAAAAGCAATCTTTTATAAGCCATCTGTCAAAATTTCCGAAATATTTAATGATTATTTTCTTTGTTACATAGAGGTGATTGAAGTAAACAAGTTTTATAATTTTTGAAAAATGGAAAATAAAGAGTTTCGTGCGGTAATTAAACACTTTTATATGAAAGGTTATACGCCACAATTAATCAAAGATGAATTGGATTCTGTTCATGGTGATAATGCACCATCATACTCCACCGTGAAATCCTGGGTTCAACAATTTAAAATGGGTCGTTCAAGTACGGAAGATGAACAACGCTCTGGAAGACCGGAAACTGCTACTACTATTGAAAACATTAGAAAAATATTTAATGAAGTGACTAAAGATAGACTAAAAAAGCTCAGAGACTTGCTGATATTGTTAAAATACACGATAAACAAGTTTGGAGTATTTTACATGATGAACTCCACATGAAAAAGCTATCCGCAAGATGGGTGCCGCGTTTGTTGACTTTGCCCCAAAAAATCGTCCGTAGGACCAATTCCGAGGAGCTTTTAGCGATTTATCAGCGTAATCAAATAACGATTGATAACGCCGATTCATAACTGTTGATGAAACATGGATCCATCACTACATCCCAGAATGCAAAGAACAGTCAAAACAATGGATAGAAGCTGGTAAAAGTGGTCCCAAGAAGGCAAAAACTGTTAAGTCAGCTGTAAAAGTAATGGCCATAGTATTTTGGAATGCAAGGGGTATAATATTTTTTGATTATCTTGAGAAAGGAAAAGCAATAAATAGTGAATATTATTGTGCATTATTGGATCGGTTGAGTGAAGAAATCAAGATAAAACGACCGCATTTAGAAAAACAAGTTCTTTTTCATCAAGAGAATGCTCCTTCACACACTGCATTTTTAACTCAACAAAAACTGGCCGAATTACGATTTGAAATTGCTCCGCATGGACCATATAGTCCAGATTTAGCTCCTTCTGATTATTTCTTGTTTCCAAATTTAAAAAAAATTCTCGGTGGCAAAAAATTTTCGTCCAATAGCGAGGTTATTGCTGAAACTCAGGCATATTTTGAAAGTCTTGAAAAATCTTATTTTTCGGATGGAATTGAAAAACTTGAAAAACGTTTGATGAAGTGTATTGAGTTGGAAGGAGATTATGTTGAAAAATAAATAATAATAATTCCAAAAAAACGGTTCTTGTAATGTTAGGCCAGTTACTTTTGCGGTCGCCCTCGTAAAGCTAAAGAGGCAGCAGAGATCATAAAAGTCCAGCAAGATAAAAAAAATGACATAACCTTGCTGGTCAATTAAATTATGACACTATCTAAATACTCCACTAATTTGTTATAAATTTAATCCAAATGCTTTTATGATTTGGCGTGCTATAGTCAATGAACATTTATTTGTTTTAAAGGTTGATGGCTCCCGATGTGGAGTCTCATTAGAGGAGTGTGTTGTATTTTCGTGGGCAATTAATTGTGTAAAGAAAACTTGAAAAGTAAGGTTTACAACAGTAGTTCTAATTCGTTTGGGGAGAGCGTCGTTCGGGCTTACTTTCAACAATTGCAGCAAAGCTTTCTGAAGAGGGTTGTCACGGACCCGCAGTGTGCGACCACGAAAGTAAATGTCACTTTGCCATTTTGTTAAAAACGTGTCTTCTATTTAAATATAGATGCAAGAGGCCATGAGCCGGTTAATCCCCGTTCAAAGTGTAAAAGCAATAGACCGAAACAAACTAGCTAAACAAACGGTTGCCAAAAATGTATTAGCAATCGTTGCTACATCATGTGATAATGTTGCTATAATATATATGTGACGCGCAAAATAGAAGGGGACCGAAGGGTAAAAACCAGTTTTGTTCAGGAGAGCCATTTTAAAGATTTAAATACGTGTATCTTTGGTGTAGAATCGTCGACTTCACTTTAATAAAACACGCATATTTCTGGAAGGAAACACTTTTGGGGCATGGGATCGATCCCATTGGATGCTCAGATGTTACCCACTTCAAAAAAAGTGAAAATAGATTTTTTTACCCTTAGGTCCCTTTCTCTATGCGCTGTCACATATGGAATCTGCTTCAACATCCAGCTGATAAAAACGTGTGTTTCAGCTAACTAGGCTTGGCCGGAAGATTGAAAAGGTGCAGCACGGTGAGCCCAGTACGAAATGAGACAACTGCATCAACCAGATCTCAGCTTAGCGAGGACCTCGAGCATCTGTACAGGCAGCGTCTTCTTCGCTGGGGTTTTCTCTCACGTCTGATCTGTATGGGCGAAGGAATTCTCCATTATGAGAAAATGGTAAGGGATGACTAGTGCGAAGACAGCCAAGGGGTATTTTTTCCGAACAAAAAAAATATAAAAATTCAAATCAAATGTGGAATCTTTATTGGTGATTTGAAAGGACCTTTTGTGGCATTTATTTTTTGAAAATAATTTCCTTAAAATGTTGGCAACTGTATTATGGAAATAAGCGTTCGGTAAGAAAGGGCAAGATCCACTACTTACGACCAAAATTTTGTTCAGTGATGAGGCCCATTTCTGGCTCAACGGCACAGTCAAAAAACAAAATTGCCGCATTTGGGCTGAAAAGCAACAATAAGAGGTATATCCAGATAAAACCACGGTTTGGTGCGGTTTATAAGCTGGTGGATTCAACAGAATATATTTTTTCAAAAATGGTGATGGCCGGAACGTAGCCGTGAATAGTGCTCGCTATCGCGCCACGATATCGGAGTTTTTGCTATCCTAAATTGAAGCCCGTAATCTGGACGACATTTGGTTGCAACAGGACCGTACCATATGCAAAATAGCTGCTCAAACAATGGATCTATCGAGAGGTCAGTTCAAAGAGCAGCTAATATCACGCTTTGTACCTGTGAGTTGGTTGCCTAGATAGTGTGATATCAGGCTTTGGGACTACTTAAAGTCCAAAGTCTGTGCTGACAAACCATCTACAATTAAGGTTTTGGAAGCCAACATTACGCGTGTCATTAACGCCATATCGGTCAAAATGCTCAAACAAGTCACCCAAAATTGGATCTTTTAATGTACACCCTGAAGCGTAGTTGTGGCCAACAATTGAAGGAAATTATATTCAAAAAAAATATGGTATAAAATGTCCTTTCGAATGAACAATATACTAAGTAGGGACATAAATACTGTTACACAAGTTTTATGCTGTAAAATAAAAAGTACTGAATGTTTTTGGACCAACTATTATTTAATATATTTTAAGATGTATACTGTATCCAAAAAGAATCTACTTATTCGAAATGTCCGCCTTTGCCTTTACACACGCCTTAAGTCGCACTGGCCAATCGTTAATAACTGCACGAACCTCGTCCATTGGAAAATTGGCCACAGCTCGAACCAAAGCAGTCTTAAGAGATCCACGTGACAAACCTAGTCCTCTAAAACCGTCCGCAATTTGTAATCCAATGGGTTCAAATCTGGACTGCTGGAGAGCCATTCTACAGAGGAAATGAACGCTGGCAAATTGTTTCAAAGCCACGCCTGGGACGTTTTAGCCTTATGGGCCGGCGCAGAATCCTGCTGGAAAGTCCATGGCTGGTTTTGGAACAGGGAATTGTTAAGAGGCTTCACAACAGCTTCCAAAACGGTTTCTTGGTAAACTTTGGCCGATGTTTTGACTCCTTGTTCGCAGAAATGCCCCCATCGTAAGAGACACCCCACCAAACCATGACTGCAGCTGGGTTATGGCCCTTTTCCACCCTTGGGATCAGATCAGATGCTTCCTTAGATGACCGCACATACACTCTATCATTTTGCGTGTTAAATTTTTCCAGAACGTTAAAAAATTTTTCATCGGTGAACAACACTTTTCTGTGCAAGTTATCAGCGTGCTTCACCAAAAGACGTTTGCATTTTTCAATCCTATTTTTTTGAAAGCTGCAGTCAATAAATGTCCTGTACGTCGTTTGAAAGCCCCAAGTCCCAAGTCTTTTTTAATGATTCGACTCTTGGACTTTTGCGTGATATTCATCTCACGGGCCATGACTTTCTGTTATCGGAGCGGTTTTCTGTGAATTCTTGATTTAACGGCTTTGATGACATGCGGTGTTCGAACAGAGCGAGGGCGGCCCGACCGGTGGCGGTCTTTTACATCTCTAGTCTCCTCAAACAGTTTTATGCATCGGTAGACGAACATGCGGCTAATCCCTAGTGGCCGGAGCGTTTTGAAAATATCGCTTTTTTTCATTTCACACTTGAAAAGCGCTATTACAGCGATACGGTCCTCATTATCTGGCCACTCCATGATGAAAGTTGAAACAAATTTAAAATCCCATTACAGACTAACGCTATTGAGGTTAGCTTTCAAAACCCATATGACACTAACGGGGTATGTTCAGTTCTACTATTGAAAAGGGTGTTTTTAATGTTGTAACAGTATTTCTGTCCCTACTAAGTACAGTCTGTCAGGTAACCAAGCCAATACATTTCACAAATTTTTTACGTTGATTCTGAAAAAGAAACAAAAAAAAGGTTTCATACCAAAATAAAAACTGTTCAAAACATAATAATGATAGAAGACCGAATAAATATAAACAAAAAGAAAAAATCTCTAGAAATTCTAAGATCATCTACGTCTGTATATGGAATTCAAGCTACAGGTAGCACTATTAAAGCTATGTGGCTGAAATTTTACACAAACATGTGTTGATGGACTGAAGCTGTTTATATTAAAAATGGGCCTGACTGATCATGAGGTGAGAAAAATTTCCCCTCACAACGACTGGTTCAACCTATGGAAAAATCAACAACACTTTACTCTCAAAAACTATTAAAAATACGAGTACGAAGATTATATTTGGAACATATGATGTGGGCATGGATCGAAACACATCAAACTAAGGAAAAGCTTTATTTATCTCTGCACCAGCGATTTCAACGGTAAAAAATGGTTTACTGGCTTTCGTTGTGGTCGCACAAGTAAAAATGACACTGAACGTTCTGGACGGCCAATCGAGCTCAATACACCAGAAAAATGTCGAAAAAATCCACGATATATTGTTGGCCGATCGAAGAGTAAAAGTGCGTGAGTTTGTTGATGTCACACGCATTTCATATGGCAGTGTGGTTTCGATTTTAAATGACCATTTGGGTTTGAGAAAGCTGTCTGCAAGATAGCTGCCACGTTTGCTCTCAATTGACTATAAACGTAATCTTGGGACAACTTCGAAAAATTGTTTGAAGCCGTAACCGCAATTCGAATGAGTTTTTGTGGCGTTTTGTAACTGTGGGTGTAACATGGATTCTTAACAACACTCCAAAGACTAAGCAGCAGTCTAAATAATGGGTTTCTCCAGGTGAACCGTCTCCAAAGAAGGCCAAGGTGACTTTTTTTCTTTGTTCGCAGAAATTCAGGTCAACATTGATTTAATGCCACTTTGCTCAAATGAAGCAAAGTGGCATAAAATCAATGCTGGTAAAATTAAGTCATTTCAGCTCCATGTATGCATATTGACTACCTACAAAGGGCCTTCTCGATTGGAGGGCTTTTGCTTTACAAGTTTATGTTATATCCGATATGTGGCCATTTGCATATGCACCTTGCACCATTTCAATTTAATACTAACCCGCAATTAGGGTAAAAGCTTTCCAACTTGTTATGACTGTATTAATTTATAATAAAAAAAGTAATCTTCCACCTTTATTTACCTTTGATATGTTTCTTTTAACTATCAATAATTGCAAGGTTTGATAAAATCGCACATTTACAAGTAATCAAATATTAATGCAATTTTTCAGAAATAAAAGAATCATTAACTTTCCTCTCTCTGTGTTCTCTTTCACTCCATATACTGAAATCACTTTCCAACTTAATTAATCAACTTCAGTGCACTTTTCCGCTGGCTCCTTCCATCAAAAAAAAAGAAAAACTCAAATCATCATAATCAACAACGTATCAGTCTAAATTCATGGTGTAATCCATTCCGTCCAAGCACAACGCCACAAGATTATCCTGAAACAAACAAAAGACCAGTGCTTTTCATGCTATGCCAGAGAAGTGGAACAGCCAAAAATGAAACCAGAGAAGAACGTTCAAACGAGCACTTGACGATTATAATCTTTAATGTAACAATAATAAATCACCGAATACCACTTATACACTTAAATGAACACACAGACACACACATACAGTCTTACAGGCATGCACACACTTTAACATACACCGAAACAAAAGCATGCGAAAAAGGACGAAACGTTCTCTAAGAATTTATGATGCAGCAAGCGGAGCACTCACACAGGAAGCCCAAGATGATGCAGCAGCGGAACAGCAGAAAAATGCCAGCAATATCCTTTCACTTCATCATCATTATTTGCCAACTTATGCACAATTAATAATTATTATGACTTAACTTGATGCATGCAACGCTTACATAGATACCCTCACACTGCAGTATTCACATTAGAACACACACATATAATCGTACACTCAAAGAGATACAAATCTTAAAATAATGTTGAGCTCTCACACCATTCGAGCAGGGACGTAGCAAAAGTAGGAGCTTTTTGCTCCAATTCGTGTTTATGTCATGTCTACTTAATTTGTCAATTCTTTTGCAAAACCTCAAAATATTAATAGAAGACCTTATATATTCCAGATCTCGTTAAATTCTTAAACGATTTAGCCATGTCTGTTCAGCCGTCCATCTTTTTATGGGTCTTCTACAAGTGCTATAATAGTACTACAAAATAAGCTGACATTTTGCAAGACGATGTACAGGGTGTCCGCTGGGAAGGTACTCGTATACTACTTTTTTCTGCCGCCATTTTGGTAAACATTAGTCTTGACAGTCGTAAAGAAGAGTCGTGGCAAATTTATTATGGAAAAATATTTGATAAACCAACGTGTTTTAATCGTTTAAACATTTTATCAAAATCAATAATCGATTACTGTGGCAATGAGAAAGTTACGTGAATTTTTTGGAAGAAACAACGTGCCAACAAAACGCACTTTGTATCGTGTAGTGAATGATTTCGAAGAAAGAGGGTCTGTAGCTAATAGGCCCAGGCATGGACCACAACGTACTGCAAGATCGGCTGAAAACATTACTGCTGCTCAAGAAGTGTTCAAAACAGTCCATCAAACGACGCCATGCTCAGTCTTCAAAGAACAACTTTGGCCACAATTTTGCACAAGGATATGCATTTGTTTCAATTTTAGATTTAGTTGACACAATAGCTTCTTCCACAAGATCATTTACGCCGCTTTGTATATACCAATAGGATGTAACAGCTCGCCCATGACAACCCCAGTTTTCACTCATAATGAGTGTCGAGGCACATTTTCATTTGAATGGATATGTGAATAAACAGAATAGTCGGTTTTAAAGCCGGAACCACATGCATTGCACTGGATTAATATGTGGTATCAACAAGACAGTGCCACGTCGCATACAACCAGGATTACAATGGAATTACTGTGAGACCTCTTACCACAACAAGTTATTTCAAGAAATGGTGATGTTGATTGACCTCCACGGTCGTCTGACTTGACTGCTCCAGTCATATTTTTGTGGAGATATCTGAAAAGCGAGGTTTATGCAAACAAAGCAGAAACGCTCGAGCAACTCAAACAAAATATTCGCGATGAAATTAATGAAATATCGCGTAAAATATGTGAGAGTGTAGAAAAATGTGCTAAAAAAGGCTCGCATTTGTAAGGCTTATGGAGGCGAACATTTATCTGATAATTTCGACATTTAATATCAATTTAAGATTCATTCTCTTTCATTTAATCAAAAATTTTAAACGACCAAAGCAGTATACCTTCCTGACGGACACCCTGTATTAAAAGCAATCATAAGAAGCCTGGTACGGTTGCCCTTATAGGTACTACAGGGTGGCTGATGAATATTGCTACACTAAAAAACTCAAATAACTTTTTTTTTCAGTGTATGGAACTCGCTTTCATTTTATTCTTGTTAACCGTAACGCTGTGAGCATTTTCTTCGAAAAAGTAGGGCCCGACCATGCAGCGTGATGAAACTTCACACAACACTGTGACACGAAGTTCCGTCTCATGGAGTATCTGTGGGTCGGAAGCACTCAATATTCGACAATTGTTTATGTTTATGTTGCCATTTAAATCGATATGGGCCTCTTCAGACATGAAAAGACAATTCAACATGTTTCCGTCCTCTTCCATCAGCGAATCGGGAAGTCTGCTGCACTCAGTTTGTTGGCCATTTGAATTGTATATGGGAATACGTCCAAATCTGTGTGCATAATTGATAGCAATGACTGTCTGCTTATACCCATTTGAGCAGAAAAGCTTATAGTCGAAACTCTGGGATTGTTTTGTATGGCTGCAGCTAAAGCAGCTATTATTTCCTCCGTCCGAACTGAAGGGTTTCGATGGTAAGGTCTTCTGTTGACTGTCCCATGCTCAGCAAAATTGTTAACAAGCCTAACTATGGTTCATTTGCTAGGAGGATTGCCTCCAAACGTGCGCCTATACTCCCTTCGAACCGAAACTACGAACTCCAGTGAGTGATAGCGGCAGACAATCCAATTTCTTGTTTCAGTGTCCCAGTTATCCATTTTTGTTAAATCTAAAAATCAATCTGCAAAATAAAAAAAAACTTTACCGGATTCATTAAATAGAAAACAAGTTTTAATTTTTTTTTAGTAGCGGCTTTCATCAGCCACCCTGTATATGTACCTTTGCCAAAGGTATCTTCATAATTTGAACAACAACGGCTAAGCTGAAGACCGATAGTGAAAATACCTTTCAAGTGGACATGGTGGTTGAACTTCTGAGCTTTTTTTGGCCTTAGGTCCTTTGAAACCTTACCAGAAAACGTTATCTTATGGTCACTCACAGTTAATAAAAATTGGTTGCCATTCGACTTATTAAAGTTCAGATTGTGCTGCAGACCCTGAATTGGCCCAAGTGCTTAAATAATATACCAATACTAATATACATATGCACAAATGCAAAAACTTTCTGAAGTGAGGGCTCGATTCCGTTGACTGTGGGCATTAAAACAACCAAGTAGTGCTAAAATAGACAAATTATAGTAAAAGATGGTCCAACCATAATGCACAATGCATCGCGATGTTAATTGTGAGTCACACCATAACGTCAAGCTTTTTGCCCAACTTAATTTGATTTCATTTCTTTGTTTCAGTGTTTGACAAATTCAACCATGGAGAGGTACCTAATTGGGCAGCGCGTTAAGATTGTGGAACCTTTTACAAGAATGGGCGTTCAAGTAAAAATGTTTTTCGAGTACAGCGTGATTGTTTGGTCAGCATAATTGACCAAATGTGTTCACAACCGGGGGAGTTGTAGGCAAATTTCAGCAAACCGGGTCTGAAAAAATATTGTCGGCCAGTTCCTTTTGCCATCGTCCCTCTGTCGGACCGTACTTCTTCGCAAATGAGGTCGGTCAAGCAGTTACGTGACTGGTGTTCGCTATCGCGAGATGATATCGGATTTCTTGTAGTCTGAAATTGAGTATATGGCTCTGGAAGATATGTGGTTCCGACAGGATAGTGCCACTTGTCACACAACCAACGACATAATTGCTCTTTTGCGCAAGAACTCATAGGCGGTATTATTTTACGTCGTACAGATGTTAAGTGGCCTCCACGATCATATCATTTGACCCAGTTGAACTTTTTCTTTTCGTATTAAAATAAGGTATACGCCAATAAGCCAAGAAATAACTCAAGAGCTAAAGAATAAGATAATTTGGCATATAACGACATTAAACCTCCATTTTATCTCAGAGTCATTGAAAATATGCACCATCGGATTGAGGTATGCCATCGAAACCGTGGCGATCATTTTTCCAATATTTTGTTTGTCGCTTAATTGTCGTAGATCCTTCTATTAAAACAAATTTTTTTAAGAAAATGATCTGAAAACTTCTTGTTTTATTTACAATTAACATCGTGCGCTTTAGTTGGACCACACTTTACATTCTAGGACTGGTTAGACTGGGAGAAGCAAATAGTAGGTCCCGATTGATGGGTCAACAAAAAATTATCCAAAGAATATAAGTAGATTTCCCTTCGCTCTTAAGTCGGGAACTACCTATGGATTTTATAAAGTGGTTTGGGATTAAATTTTTGACAATTACGAGTACAACCTTTTACAAGATTAATGCTCCTGAGTGTGCACTCATGCAGTAACAGTGATGCCAACTTAGTAGTTTTTTCTACTTGTTGTGATTTTTCATCACAAAATAACACTGTTTCGGAAACTCGTTTTTAAAAAATCGCTAAGTGGCGATTTTAACTGATTTCAGGTAGTGCCTATAACGATTTTCAATTAAATATTAAACGCTTGGGCACGTTGTTGTAGTTTTTTAATATTTACTCGAAGTTAAAAAAAAAATAGAATGGTTATATAATCTTATTTTTTGCATTTTTTTTATTTGATTTGTAGCGAAGTTTTTCTGCACATTTCATCCGTAGCGATTGTGGTAATTACGGACATCTATTATGCCTTTATATTTTAGTGAGACCCTTATTGCTTTATCTTTCATCGAGCATCTTTAACTTAAACTTAAATCTGTACCTTATGACGCATACCTGTAAATTAACCGAGCCTCTTTATCAGTTGAACATCGATGAACGAATATAAATAGACGATTCAGTACCTCTAATTACGGCTTTTTTCCACGTCCCTGTTGCAAGCTCTTCAACCCTGCATCCTTTAAATTATCTGCAATCTGTAGTTGCTTACAAATCTGTGTGTGTGTTTGAGTGTTAGTGTTTGCATTTTCCTTGCAACAGCTATTGAATAAAAGTGACACTGCAGTTGCTGTCATCTTCCTTTCTTTCCGTTGTTTTCTCTTCTGACTATCCCTATGTCTGTGTGTGTGTGAGTGTGTTTATGTTTATCGTCGTCTTTCTTTCACTTTTCACCGAACTGACGAATATTTTACGTTGATGCTGGTGAGTGACGAAGGCAGCATTGTCGACGCCTTCGTCGACAATGATGATGTCACCATGGCTGGTGTTGGTGTTATGCATTTGCTGGTGGGTCCTTTATGACGCTTTTTTGTCGTCGTTGTCGTCTTCTTCTTCCGCTGCTGCCGCATCCTTTGTTGATTTATGATGTTAAATATGACAAAATGTTTTTGTGTATGTGTTGCTTGTGCAACGCTCCATGCTCAACGCCACTCGTCTCTTATTGTTTTTGTTATTGTTTGTTTGTGTTGCCGCTTTGGGTCGCCGTTGTGTGCCTGGCATTATGCACATCTACAGCCGTAACAACCCGATCATCACCATCATCCTCTTTAGCGTTGGTCGGTCGGTCGTCCTTTGCTTCATTATAAGCGGGTTGCATCCAGTACTATTGCCACTACTTACACTTGGTGGTGTTATGCTGATTATACACACCGAAATTAAAAAAAAAGCTGCTACAACTGACGAAGAACAAGCGATACCTTGCAATCATGTCTTAAAGTCAGTTAAGTGTACGTGTGTTTGTTTGTTTGCCGAGTCATTTGTGCGGTGCACATTCTGCGAGGGCTGTTTCGATAGTGTTGACAATTTCGAGTATTAAACTAAATCCAAGATGGATTTAGTTTATGATGTTCTATTTCACATTTTGATGCATACTCATATTGTATTATACTTGTAGCTTTAATAGGCCCCAAATCTGCTTCGAATAACATATCAATAAAGAAATAAAATGAAAATAAAAGGGACGAAAGTAAAAAGAGTTTAAAACACAAAATTATATGACCAAAAAATCCACGGAACACGTATTTCGGAAAAAATATACGGTTTAGTAAGCGTATGAGATAAGTTAATATAACCAAATTTATATCACTCACACGTTCAAATGATCTTTCATTAATTTTAAGGCAATTCCGCCATGTCTATCTGTCCGTTAAAAGCTCGAATCAGTCTAAACAAAAAGTCATTGTGTCTTTAATCCGAAAAAGCATATCTTACTTGCATATTTAAGTTCCACAACATCCCATTAAGGAACAAGAGGAAACAACTCCTAAACCAGCGAACTGTGCACGATTCAATTCTTATCACTGGCCTCTATCAACTGCTTAACGCCGGCTCCGTGCACTGGCTAATGCACTTTATAGAGAAGTTTTTCATGCCACATACCGTAGGATGGGAGTATATATAAGTTGGTCATTCCGTTTATTACATCTCGAAATACTTATTTGCCACCCTATAAAGTGTATATATATATATATATATATATATATATATATATATATATATATATATATATATATATATATATATATATATATATATATATATATATATATATATATATATATATATATATATATATATATATACATATATTCAATTATATTCAAAAACTTAATGCCATAAAATAAAGAATCCACACTTGATTTGAATTTTAGTACTTTTTTATTGTGAAAAAATACCTCTAGATTGATAGCCCAATACAAAGTGTTTAAAATACAACATTCTATGACAAACCAATTCTAAACATATGTTTACCTCTAGTCTGGGCGTATGAGAGATATAAATATAACTAAATTAACCACCACTCATACGCTCCCCTAGTCGTTACTTAATTTATAGACAATCCAGCCACGTATGTCTGTTTGTTGAAAGTTCGATACAGTCCAAATTAAAGGCCATAGAGTCTTAAATTTAAAAAAAAAATCTTATTAACTCTCTTAAGTCCCCCAACAACCCATTAAGTTAAAAAGGGAAACTTCTCTCAAATCAGTGAACTGTGCAAGATTCAATCCCTATTGCTATTATCTCTGGCTCTGGCTAGAAAAAGAAAAAATTATTTATATAAGTATATAGTACTGAGCGTGCAATTGATTTATATGAAGTCATATTTTTATACATTTTTTAGCAATTATAAAAGAAAAAACCTGACCTAGAGACCTTTCGGGATGGATCAATTTAAAGCTGAATTTTTAATTTTCGGACTGTGAGCAAATTAGGTGTATAAAAGATTAACTTCCAAAGCTGAAAATCGTAAATAATTTCTAAAACCAATTATCGCCCAACTTTTGGATTTAGAAGCGAGGCGTCTCCAAAATGGGTTTTGGTGCTTCGTCTCAAAAGCCTGTTACGAGTATACCGCTCAAACTTATATTGACTTGATAAGGGACCTATGGATTGAAAATTATAATGGATTAGGAAGGAGGTATCATAAAGAATAGAGATGCAAACCATTGTTAACCAGGGCTAGAGATGAATAGATGGCGCTATAATTAAGACATTGCCCTTAATGTTTAAAGGTTTCCAACCGAATCTTCCTTCATGCTAGTCAAATAGCCGATTTAACATACATTCGTATTGAAGATTATGCGAGGAAAAGAATGGACCGTGTCAACCAGTGTCTTAAAGGTAACTAAAATAACTCATAATCAATTGATATGCCCTCTCATAAAATTTTATGGGAGTAAATTAATTACCACAAAATTATTTTAGGCAACGTTATATTAAATTTAGACCAAAGGGGTGTTGAACCGCCTTCTTTTGTTTTATTTTAACAAACGTGACCTAAAAAATTTTTTTGGTCATTCATTTCATTACGTTAAAACTTAATGATGGGAGTACAATCAATTGGTGATGATTTATTTTAGTTCCCTTTAAGACAACTTTATGATTCAGTTTAAAATAATCAAAGGCGATATCTCGTTACCAAATACCGCTATGACTATAGAAGATGGTATATATGATGTCGTTTTGGAAAAATAAAATAAGTACCCAGAGCCCCATTTAGAAAATGTTCACCTTTTACCGGAATCCAAGATGTTGGCCAAAAAGTCATTTTCCCAGCCGAACTTATATTGTCTACTTTGTTTTTTCATGTAGATACTAATGTCAATCAAAACAGCTGTATTGATCAGCTCCGAAGGAGACTCTGAAATGAATGACGATCCAGCGCAAGTCCGGTCAGTGTCCATGGTATAAGGTGACTTTAAGCGATTTTCTGTGGTAAGAGCACGACAACGTTGATTTATCTGAAATAAGCTCCAAAAAAGCGGCGCTACATGCAAAACATGTGACGACTGTTCGAAGTTGCCTCAACAAAATATAGGACCATTATACGACAAGCCTTTATCAAGTGATTATTTCATCTAGAACTACATCAAAAACAATTTCATCGATAGCAATTTAACCACTTTAGACTAGCTCCAGACCAAAATTCAAAATGGTATATCTGACCAGTTCATGTTATATTGGGGAAAACACAACCAATGGAATCGCGGCTGATATTCAAACGACGGCATATACTATAACTTACAGCTCACATTTCTTATCCTGTCGTTTTTTCTGTACACGCTATGCATAAGTACGTATGAGTTATTTATGCGAGTATATTCTTAAGAAATCACTCATACGCCCAATAAACCTTTAACTTTCGTTCACACGTGGTGGCCAATATTTTGAAATAATTTAAATAAGCTGCGGTAGAACCTAACCGAATATAATTTATTTTTGATAACAAATTATCGCAAGTCGTAATGAGTTTTAAAGAGTTTTTTTTAAGAAATCAATTATGATGTGATTATTAGGCTTAAAACTCGTGATGATAAAGACCTTCACAATCATTTGTCGACGTGTTGTACCCAGTTTGGTTTAAACCTTGTGACAAAGAGTAAATTCTTTACACTTTGTCACATTCTTCTGTTGCACATTCTTCCTTGTGCGTGTGTCTGCTGTAAAGGAAGAGCCACAGACAAAAATTAAAAACTCTGACGTACCTTCCTTCGAAGTCTTAAAGCGCTTGGAGTGCACAATAATTGTAATATAATTAACCTGGCAAATATGTTACCGCGTTTTTTGAGCTTCTATTTGTGCTTTGACTTGATATCTTCAATTTTATCTCCAACGAAATGTGTTTTCAAAGTCTCGGTGAATGTGCATAAAGGAGGAACAGGTGGATTTTGTCGATATTACTCGAGCTGGCTTAATTCCATAGCTGAGCACCGTTTTGCCAAATAGGGTTTAAAGCACTTTTCAATAGCAGTTCCTTTTATTGAAGGCTCAGTTTTGGGTTCGCCTTTAGGAGCAAGTAAAGTTGATGGACCTTATGATTCAGCTGAGTGTTCTTGGCTTCAATGTCTTCTCCAGGTGTGGATCCCCAGGCATGTTGCATTATAGGATAAGAAAAAAAATTGCTGAGTTTTAATGACGGACATGTTCTGAAATTCAGTGTGAAAGCCTAAATGCACTGATCTTTGTTGGCAGTGTGCATGAGGCTTTGGTGACCAGTCAGATAGCCATTATTCTACTCGTCTGAGGTAAACACCTACACAGAGAGAACAGGTGACCAGTCATATAGCCATTATTCTACTGAGGTAATCACCTACACAGAGAGAACAGATTTGTTGCCACAACCGAATTGTTTGCCAACCGAATGTTGGTGGTTGCAAGTACTTCCTATGTATTCCATCGTTACAACTGAATTTTGGTTAGGCAGACCAAGGGAACTGACTCTGACTGAAGAAAACAAGTATTGGTAATCTTTACAGACTTAGATGATTATTGGAACTGAATTTGTACATGTATTGATTGTTGTTTTAGATTGTTGGTTATAAGGACTTTTTGAAAAAATGTAATATTTTACCGCCTTGCAATGGGTGAACTGAATAGTAAAATAAATACGCCTTTGGATAGATGTTTGATAAGCATTGCAGTGATGCCCCAAAGGTATTAATAGAGGTATACGAGTATAACAATATTTATTGTCAAGCGTTAGGTGGCCGAAAAAAAATGACAGTATTATGTCACAAAAGCCAACTTAACAGGAACTTATCTGTTGTCACCACCGATTATTGGAACCAAAGTACATGTAAATCATAATTGGTTGACTGCCGCAACCGCCAATTGTTGCAACCAAAAGCTAAACTGAATCCGGTTTGTATAACTGTGTTATTGGCTGTGAATTCCGTAATATGGTTGTAGCAGCCATCATATGATATATCGAACCAATTACCTTCAATACTATGGTATGATGGTTATTGCAACATATATTCAGTTTATCCAACCGAATCTTTGTAGTTCGTCCGATTTCCAACACTGGTTGTGGCTGATTATTGCGGTGCCATCGGCAAGAGTAGATGTTATGTTGTTTATGCTGAAGAGGAAGCAGCGGTGAACAGATGATAAAGCCACAAGATACAACCCTCCAGCAAGTATTTCGCAGTCAACGGCGATGTCTGCTAGGTATTTACACATTTTGCTGAATCCAAAGTGCCTGGCTTACTGAAATAGGGAAAGCAAACTGATGAGTTTGTATGAGGAAGGGATTGATTTCTTATTTTCGCCTTTAAATTCATTTGGATCCAAAAAATATTTTGCGCCTTGGGAAAGTAGTTATGTTTAGAAACTGACTGAAACTGCATGCCAGTATAAAGGCATTCCATCTAGGCTCGTCGGAAAAAATTCCCGGGAATTTTTCACTTCCCGGGAATGAACAATCTTTGGAGCGAAAATAATCTTTTAGGCAGATCTGTAAAAATAAAATTGAATATATGTTTGTTTGTTCTCTATTGGAGCCTAACTGCTTTTTCTACCCTCCGACCATCAATTCAAAAATTTTCAAACCGCTGCCATTTCGCCCCCTATATTTTCGGGTATGATCGTAGATGGAAATATTTTCGTTAAATGAGCCAAGGAAACCGCTGGTGAAATTTGTAGTGTCGTGAATGAATCACCCGTATATACGAAGCATACATTGATTTTGCATATGCAAAGTATGGGGTGATCCAAGTAGAGATACTTTTTTCAATAGCCATTTTTTGACAGATCACATGTGAGTCGTGTCATGGTTTTTTGATTAAGTATTGTTTGGCATTTAATCATGGAAAGACTTACGCCTGAACAACGATTCACATTCTGTGAGGAATGTGTTTCGTGCGTTTTCGAGCCAAATTTTGTTCAGCGATGAGGCCCATTTCTGGCTTAATGGGTATGTAAACAAGCAAAATTGCCGCATTTGGGACGATGAGCAACCAGAAGAGGTTCAAGAGCCGCCACTGCATCGAGAAAAAAACAACGGTTTGGTGTGGTTTGTGGGCCGGTGGAATCATCGGTACATGTTTGATGCCGGTAAGAACGTTACCGTCAATGGCGACCGTTATCGTGCCATGATAACCGACTATTTGATGCCTGAAATTGAAGCTCGTGATCTCGGCGACATTTGGTTTTAACAAGACGGCACCACTTCCCACGCATCGCAGCAATTATTTGATTTATTGAGAGAACACTTCGGTGAGCAGATAATTTCACGTTTTGGGCCGGTCGATTTGCCACCAAGATCGTGTGATATCACACCGTTAGACTTTTTCCTGTGGGGATATGCAAAGTCAATAGTTTATACGGACAAACCCGTTGCGATTCAGGCCTTGGGGCAAAACATTACGCGTGTCATTCGCCAGTTATTAGTCTGAGACGTAGCCGCGGCCAACATTTGATAGACATAATCTTTAAAAAAATAAATGCCAAAGAATGTTCTTTCAAAAGATAATAAACATTCTTTAAAAAAGTAGGGAACCTCGAAATGGAACACATTTTATTATTTTCGAAGAGAGAGACACAGTTCCCACCGTATATTTGTTTTCTTTTTTCATTTTGAAAACCACGTCTTAAAAAAACTCCATTTAGTAATGCTTGGAAGCTGTAACCGTATAGGCATTAAACGCCCCAAAAATGGGCGTATTCGTTTGGTCTAGGGGTGCTACAGGTCCTAGGAGACCTGTAGGAAAGGATTCTCTAATACCCGACGACATATGGGTATCCAGAAACAGAAAAATTAGAGGCGTTGACCAATATGCTTAGTCCATGGATCCTGGGGCCCAAAACTCGTGCCTACAACGCAATCCATGGTGTAGAGTATAAAAGCATTGGCCTGGCCCAACTTAGTGACATTTTCACTTGTTTCCTTTATTGTAGGTAGCTTGTGCATTAATTGTAAATACTTTCTGATCACTCCTCGCATTGTGCACTATTAAAATATGTGTAGGTATGGCAGCGCAATAGAAAGTGTGCGTATGCAAATATACGTATGTATGCATGTGTATGCCAATACACCAGACAGTCGTGTACTTGTAGTTTACATACAAACGAACATGAACAAAAGGACTCAAGACAAGTGCAGTAAATGTGTTTTATTATTACTTTTAACTACCAAAGAGTAAAGAGTCTAAGATGTACGCTCACGTGTAGGAGAATGTACGACTGAGAGAGAGAGAGAGTGAGTAACTGTGTACGTAAGCCATATAAAACGAATGTTACTCATCTTTATGGGTAAGGGTGCCCGTCTGTTGGCAAGTGTATGTGTGCGTGTCGGTGTATGCTGTTCATGTTTATATAAAACATATTTTGCATATTTTCCGGCTTTTTATGATGCTCGAGAAGGAGGGGAGGGTATGAAAAGACAGCCAGAAAGAAATGATGAGATGCAAATGCAACACAAGGCACAGGAACACACACAAGCAAACAGCACACATGCATGCACACAAACTGCCTGACTGTCGAGTGTTGATGCTGATGGTTTCGAAGTGTTGAATGTTGGCGTTCTTGCCGTGTTGTTGTCGTTGTCGTTGCTGTTGATGTATTTAATTATGTGCATTTCTCCTCTTACCTCCTTAAGTTGGATGACGCTGGCTGGCTTTGGCCTGAATGATTGTTGTTGGCTTTCGCCGACTGACTTGATGTGTCGACTTTTGCAACGCAGTGGTGTTGGAGGTGCTGGTAAGGCTGACGTGGGTGCTCGAAGTACTACTAAGCATAAATTATGAGTGTACATAACTGTTATTATGTAATTAATATCATCTGTATAATAATGCTTTTCCTTCCTCTCCTTACACTCGTCATCATCATCATCATATTCTTCCACTTGTGTTTCTGATGCTACACATTTGTAGAAAGTTAATTTCACTCTTGTTTTTTCATTGAAAGAACGATGGAATTACGGTTTTATTGTCTTTGCTTAAGAAAACACATAAAGATGAAAGGAAGGCAAAAGTGAAAGGATTTGTGGGCTAAAATGCTACCAAATCGTTTTGTAGTGCTTATGTTATTTATGGAGAAAATAATTTGTTTGTTTTATTTACAGATAATATAAGCGCTTTTTAATTAATGCCTTGAGAAGAAGTGAGATGGAGGAATAACTATGACTAAATATGATAGCGAGCAAAAAAGCGTTACTGGAGAAGGATTTTGAGCTTATCAATGCGACCAACTATGAACGTCTCTATCTTAAACATATCGTTGATTATTAGACGAGGAACTTGTCCCGAATCAGCGAAATTCCACAAAATCATTCATTTTAGGAATTTTCTACGCTCAGGCTAATTTAGTAAATAAATTTGAAAAATCTAAAATGGCACAAAAAGGATTTTTGGTTTTCACTTAAATTCGTGCTGTTTTAAAACGCATAAACCGATTGGTATGAGAATATAAACAGATTGGATTGTATTTAAAAAATCATTATGATCAATATAATCTAGTCAAAGCTAAACTTTGCAAAGTTTTTTTTTTCAAATTTGCATTTTGTAATATATTATTGGTAGACGTCAATAATTATAACCTTCCAAAAATCTACTGATGCACAACTTTGGTAATTTTTTTAAAAATATCGGCGACTATGACAATTTACAAAAACAAATTGAATTGTTAAAAAAGAAATAGAAAGTTTTTAAAATATATGCTGTGTTTTGCATATTACTTCAACAATTATGGCAGTCCCAAAAATCCAATTCTCGATTTTATATATTAGAATCATGTGCAAGTTTGGTACAAATGTAAAAAAAAAACAAATAGTTTTTTAAAAACAATGTAATTTTTTTTAAAAATTTGCCATTTGGCTTAAAAATTGTATTTGGTTCAAATATGGGTACCAGAGGCGTAGAGCCGGTTAATCTCTGTTCAATTGCAAAATGTTAAAATTTATATTTTTAAAAAGATCATAGTGCTGTGTGTCATACGACAATCACATTTTATATATGCGTTTTTGGTCATTTTCTATTTGTAAAAACAAAAATATAATAATAAAAACATAAAAAATGTATAAGTATAAAGTTTTTAAAAAATATGCTGTGTTTTGCATATTACTTCAACACTCATGGCAGTCCCTAAAATCCAAATCCTTGTATTTGATTCAAATATAGGTACAAGAGGCGTAGAGCCGGTTAATCTCTGGTCAATTTAAAAATGTTAAAATTTAAATTTTCAAAAAGATCATAGTGCTGTCTATCATATGATATTCAAATTTTACACATCGGACAATCTGTTTAACAATAGCAAGAAAGCCCAAATTAATTTTTGGTTATTTTCTATTTGTAAACCCCCCTAAAAAACAAAATATAATAAAATCGTAAACAATGTATAGTAGTAATTGTCACGATTATATATAATTGTTTTTTAAGCTTTTCGAGGTATTATTTAGGTATTATGCTATGTTATTGTTAAGATTTGCCTAAAACTATGGCTGTTGTCTGGTGGCTGGTAATAATAAGAAAAAAATCCCAGAGCAGGTTCAAGCGTATTATGAAAACAGTAGCGATAATGTTAACAGATGCGCACTGTTTACGATCCTTTATTGCCTTCCGCCAGACATTTTGGCGAATCAAGTGGTTGTAAAAGCGGCTAAGAGAATTGGTCCTACGACGGCATGGATCTATGGATGCTCCAACAATAATGCACGCTGTAAATTGTGAGTCGCACCTTAACAAATTCAATTATCGAGAGGAACACAATTGAGCAGCGTTTTAACAAAATGGGCATTCAAATTAAAATGGGTTTTATGCATTTAGTGATTTTTTTGGTCAGCATAATCGAAGAAATGTGTCTACAATCGATAGTATTATGAATACACCTGTGTTTGTTCGTCTAGCACATACGGCAATCGCTTTGTAATCTGGCCATACTTTACGAAAATAAAATCGGCCAAGCAGTTACAGCAGTGTTCGATATCGCAAGATGATAACGGACTTCTTGTTGGCAGAAGTTGAAGATATTGACCTGGACAAAATGTGATTCCATCAGGCTGGTGCGCTAGTCACTCAGAAAACGAAACTGTGACTCTTTTGCACAAGGAATTCAATGGCAGTGCTATCTGACGTCGTGGCGATGTTAAGTGGCCGTCACGATCATGTGATTTGAGACCGTTAGACTTTTTTTTCGTTAAGGATATTTAAAAACAAAACGTGTACGTTAATAAACCAAGAACAATTTAAGAAAATCGGGCACAATAGAGACATTGAACCTCTATTATGTCTCAGAGTCATTGAAAATATGGACCATCTGATACAATTATGCCACCAAAGCCGTGGCAATCATTTAGCCGATATTTTATTTTACATATAATTGTCATAGATCTTTTAATCACTTTAAAAAATATTAAGATAATTCTCTGAAAACTTGTTGTTTCATTTACAATTAACATCGTGCGTTTTAGTTGGTCACCCCTTTATAATATCAGTGCATGGACTGTTATGCTAGGTACACACGAGGCTACAGTTGAAACAATACAGCAATGATGAAGCTGCGTCTCCACGTGTTTTTTGGCAAAGAAAAGATTTTCTCCAACACGTTGCTGCCAATGGTTGCCCCGTGTGTACCTTGAATAATACACTAAATTCAATAAGGGTTGCCCTTCTCCCAAACTTGGACAATATATTTTTATTTGAAACCAGTCATTTGATTTCAGCAATGCATGGACTGACGAATGATTATTGTAATATTCATGGGATTAATAAACTTTCTATTAAGGTATTACAAATAGCTTTCATTATACCCTGTAACTAAGTGTGGTGTAGGCTATAACCACAATTATTATGAAATTAATGCACAAGGGCACTTAAATTATAGCAAACTTCGTTTGAAATCTAAATATAAGTTTATTATTCCGATTTGAATGAGATTGGATCTTGAATTATGAAATCCTAGGGGGCCTGAAAGATGACATTAATGGCTTATAAATGTGGTCTCGCCGAAGCACAAGATTCAAGATTCTATTTATTGAGACTTATAATAGGTGATCCAAGTAGAGATACATTTTTCAATAGCCTTTTTTTGACATATCACGTGTGGATCGTATCATGCTGTCATGTTATTTTTGTTTAGTATTGTTTGGCATTTCATCATGGAAAGACTTGGGCCTGAACAACGTTTACAAATAGTTCAACTTTATTACGAAAATTCACGTTCTGTGAGGAATGTGTTTCGTGCACTTCATTCAGGTTATGCTCAACATAATCGGCCTACTGAGCATACTATTCGCAACACTATCATCCATTTAGAGACCCAGCATTCATTTTTGGATAATATTTGACCGAATAGACCACGCACGCAGTGAAGAAAATGTAGCGGCCGTAGCTGAGACTGTACACCAAGACCTCGGAGAGTCGAGTCGGCGACGTATGGAACGACTTTGCGCATTTTACGTCGAGATCTAAATTGAAAGCGTTCCAAATACAGCTTGTGAAACAACTGAAGCCGCCGGACATTCCCAAGGGGCATCGCTTCGCTCTATGGGCTCTTGAAAAGTTCCAAGAAGACTCGACATTTTCTATCCAAATTTTGTTCAGCGATGAGGCCCATTTTTGGCCTAATGGGTATGTAAACAAGCACAATTGCTGCATTTGGGACGAAGAGCAACCAGAATAAGTTCTAGAGCTGCCACTTCATCCAGAAAAACAACGGTTTGGTGTGGTTTGTGGGCCGGTGGAATCATCGGTCCGTATTTCTTCAGTAATGACGCCGGTTAGAACGTAACCGTCAATGGCGACAGTTATCGTGCCTTGATAACCGACTATTTGATGCCTGAAATTGAAGCTCGTGCTCTCGGCGATTTAACAAGACGGCACCACTTCCCACACATCGCAGCAATCAATGGATTTATTGAGAGAACACTTTGGTGAGCAGATAATTTCACGTTTTGGCCCGGTCGATTGACCACCAAGATCGTGTGATATCACACCGTTAGACTTTTTCCTGTGGGGATATGTAAAGTCTAAAGTTTATGCGGACAAACCCGCTTCGATTCAGGCCTTAGAGCAAAACATCACACGTGTCGTTCTCCAGTTAGCAGTCGAAATGCTCGAACAAGTCATCGAAAATTGTACTCAACGGATGGACCATCTGAGATGTAGATGCGGCCAACATTTGATAGACATTATCTTCACAAAATAAATGCCAAAGAATGTTCCTTCAAATGATAATAAACATTCCACATTCAAATTGAGTGTTCTGTGTTTTTTCATTAAAAAAGTAGGGAGCCTTGAAATGGATCACGCGTTATAAATATTTAACAGACAACCTGATTTATTTTTTTATGATTTGGGTTTAAGCTTTATGCTTTTGTGTAAGGAAATGCTTATTTTTTAAAAAGTTAACTTAGGAGAACTGTTCTTGATCAAGGCACTATAGCTTGAATCCCAAAATTCATTCATGTTTAGATCGAGCTTTAGCAGCAGAAAACGAAATTATAGTCTATGCAAGCGACTCTGAAAAGTTTTGGACGTATGATAACTGAAATAAAAGCAAACTTCGTTAGAAAGAATGATTGTAAATTTTTATTTTGTTGAAGATGCAGTTAAGTTTGTGGCTTGGACCCACGGATCTTGTGGGTATAAAAAAATATCTAATAGATTCCTATGGTTTGAACTATCAACATTAATAAAGAAATTAAGGTAACTATTTATTTATATATTTTTAAACTATAGTAACAGTTTTTTCAAGATTTCTTTAAGACTAAAACGACCGCTGTTTGAGGGCTTTCATCTGAGAAGACTGCTAACAAAATACAAGGAGCAATACATTTGTGATGGAACCTATAAGGGGTAATACTCAAAAATGTCCATTATGTTCACTTCAAATTTCCTCCGAATGCGCCTAGCAACATTCACTTTTCACTTCTTGCATTGTAAAACAAAGAATTGCCTTCAAATTTCAATTTTCCTTATGACTCATAAAATGTTACTCTTTCCATACACAGTTCATCTTTAATCGCCAAAGCTAGGAAACAGTGAACATCTTTGGTATTATTAAAGTTAACTTTATCATATCTTATCCTTGTTTATTGCAGTACTTCGTAGCAAACAGAAACAAAAACGATTGGCTATAAAGGTGGTATTATAGGAGTACGAGACAATTACTTATGGCTGAAAAATACTTACGGCTTATAGTTTTAACCCAGCAAAAATGTGGGTGCTCTTCTTAGAAGTTCGAAGCATTAACTTGTTTATATACAAAATGAGATATATTTTTTTAATTTAGAAATAATTACGATAATTTTTTTGGCATATAGCTGATCTAGATATGAGTTTTAGGTTAAAACCCATGTTATAAGCCTTAAAAGCCAATATGAGCCGATAGATACGACACACAGTGTCACGGCAGTGGCCAAAAATGATATAAGTGAACATTAAAATTTTATAATTTTTTTTTCTTTATTTACAAGTAAACACTTATATTAGATGAAATATAAAATTTTTTCTGGATATGTGGACTAGATTTTGTTTTATAGAAGCTCAATTGTGATAGTTGTTAAGCCAGTGGTACATCATTGCCAAATGTAGAACTTTATATATTTTATAAATGCTGTTATTTCAAATACATAATGTAACTGTCGGTATAAATTACATATAAATGTCAAATTTGAGTTGCATTTAATATGGCAACACTGGTTTTGTTGATAAATATATATCACATGGAAAGAACCGTTAGCTGAAACATATGTCTAAAGATGTGTCAAAGTGAATGTGAACCGCATGTTGTGAAGACTTAAAAACAAAAATACATCAAAATACTACTCTAATTTTTGGATATTTAGTTCACAATAGTGTGTATTTAAACATATCAAAATTTCAACTGCGCCAGAGTGCTCTTTTATTTTTTATGAATATTTTTCTGTGTTAGAGGTGGTTAGAGGTGAAGCACAACAAAAACACCATAATCGAGTGTAAAATAAAAGAATTTGTGGAAAATCATTTGGATCGAGAATTAGACGACTCTGAGAAAAAACAAATTCACTTTACGCTTTGGAAATTTAGCAGTAATTGGAAAAAAAATATGGACGGAAAAAGGCTTCGTTTGAAAAAGCCGTTAGTAGCTGGTTGGATAGTGAAATATTGCATGGGGATCCAACTTCTGCTGTAAGTTATTATCAGTTCTTGGCATCAATCAGAGATAAAACAACTCTATTGTTTTTTTAGGAACCAAGTTCAAGTTCTGTTAAAGGTAGGCCACGTTTGTCTTTCGACCAAGCATCACATCGAACTAAGCGAAGACGTGTTGATGAACTTGTTGCGTCAACATCTGCAGATGCTATTACAAAAGCAGCAGAAAAAATTTCCGAAACAAGTAACAGTGGAACTATTTCAGTGGAAAAAACCATTGTACGTGGATATGGATCTCTCTTTTAGGCAATACAATATGATGAGAAACGTTGTGAATGCTGTGCATAAAAATTGTTTTCCGTCCTATTATTCTATCGTAGAAGCAAAAAAAAAATTAATTCCAGATGGAATTAAAGTTTCAGAAACGGAAGCACATGTTCCATTACAGGCAATTTTGGATAAAACCGCAAATAGCATTTTAAATAAGTTGGAATTTGGTGCGGAAAATAATGTTATTTTAGAGTGCAAGTGGGGATTTGATGGCAGTAGCGGCCATAGCATATACAAACAAAAATTTGAAAGCCAAGACGCTACTGACGAGTTTTTGTTTGTTGCATCTTTCGTACCATTGCGTATCATGGAAGACAAAAATGAAAAAATTTTGTGGCAAAACAACAGACACTCTTCTCTTCTGCTATGTAGACCTCTGAAAATTTTATTTACTAAAGAAAATTCTGAGCTTATAGTGAAAGTAAAAGACAACATTCATCGTGAAATTGAACAATTAACAACATATGTCTATAATAATGATAAAAATAAAATTAAAGTTCAGTATCGCCTAAAATTAACGATGATCGACGGGGCTGTGTTAAATGCTATACATGGGCATAAGAGTTGTGCGACTTGTGTTTTGTGTGGAGCTAAACATACACAAATGAATACCGAATTAGTTCTTGAAAGAAATGTCAACGAAAATTGCTATAAATATGGGTTATCGACCTTACATGCGTGGATCAAATTTTTTGAATGCATTATTCACATTGCATATAAACTACCCATAAAGTCATGGCGTGGATGAACAAAATAAGCGAGTAGTGACGGAAAATAAAGAGAAGATTCAAAAAAAAATTCAAGGATGAAATGGGGCTTATTGTAGACATGATTAAAACAGGATATGGCACTTCGAACGATGGAAACATGGCCAGACGTTTCTTTTCAAATATTGAACAGGCGGCTCAGATAACAGGTGTTGATAAAACTTTAATAAACAACTTTTCTGTTATACTAAGAACATTGTCTAGTGGACTGCACATAAATGTGACAAACTTTGAAAAGCTACTAAAGGAAACATTTATTTTATATATTAAGCTATACCCCTGGTACTACATGCCTGTTACTGTGCACAAAGTTTTAGTTCACGGTATTAGTTACATCAAGTACTCCAATGTACCAATTGGAATGTTATCAGAGGAAGCCATCGAGTCCTGTCACAAAGTAATTCGAAGTAATAGATTGAGGCATACAAGAAAGACGAGTAGAGTTGACTCCAATAGGGATCTAATACATTACTTAATTCTGCAGTCAGAGCCTGATATTTCGATGAACAGTCAAAAAATAAAAAGATACGATCTTAATGAAATAAAGTATTTTGTTTTTGTGGAAGATGAAAGCATAGTATACGAGGATGATTTATGCAATAGTATTGATGTTGTAACATTTGAAGATGAAAGCGATGATAATAGTAAATAAGATATACGCATGTCTGGAACTAAAAATAAAGATATTGTTTTTATTAATAAAATCTTTTTGTTATTAATATAAAATTTGTACTGCTTTTTTAATATTTTGCTTAAAGACCAATATAATTTTAAATTAAATATAATAAACTTATATATATGGGAGGATATATGGGAGGTATGCGTGTCCTTTGAGATAATTGCATATAACTTAACACAGTTATCAATAATATATTAGAGACAAATCGAGTCAAATATAGTTCAATTCCAACAACAATTTTGGAAAATATAAGCTTTTTTCGTTTCAGGATATATGGGAGGTAGGCGAGTCCTTTGACCGATTTTCACAAAACTTCGTTTTTTTTCTTTCCTATGTATAAAAGCAATGTGTACCAATTTTCATCTTTCTATGTTAACTCCTTCTATTTTTGGCCACCGTTTGTATGAAATCACGACACTGTGCGACACTAGCGTTAATTTAAAAAAATAGTCATCACCTGCTGCTGAACCGTCTCTGTCGAACGATTTTTACTAAAATTGTCCCTTGTGTGTCCTTATTTTGGTGAACTATGTAAAGGTATATTCCAATTTTAAATCCGGCAGTTCTTGAAGCCACACATTCCCTGGATTCTGACTGAACGTACGTTAAGACCATCCACATATGTGACCTTCTCCGAGAAAAGGGAACTAGTGTGCCAAAAAACGGGTTTGGACTTAAAAGTGGATTCTGGTAGAATAAGATGAAATGAGTTAGATTTCAGATAAAAATTTATTTACCCCATAAAAACGTACAAAACGGACTTAGGAAAATCGATAAAAATGAGAAAAGCCTTAAAATTTTACTTTTTTTGATTTGTTGGTTTTAAATTGTTTTTTTTTCGTCAGTCTTCGGTTTTTTTAGTTTGGACTTTTTTTTCCGATGTTTCGTGATCTGGTACTTCGATTTTCTTCCGTTTGAAAATTTCAGTTTTATCTTTTTTGACGCTTTGACTTCAGCTTTCTTTTTCTCGTGATCCAGGTAGGTTCAGTTTTATTTTTCGATAATTTTTCGTTTTGTGTTCACTCGGTTTAGGTGCTACAAAATTCCGTTTCTGTAAATCAGTACATAAGACCCTGACATTCTCATACAAATACCATTTGCGATCTAACAATAAACCTCTTGGTGCAATGAGCGGAGGTAATTCGTTTGGTAGCAACAATAGCAAAGGCATTGTCACACTTAAAGCGAAAAAAATACGTCACCAGACATGACGTCACCAAAGTCGGCACCCAATCATAACTAACCATACCAAATTGCATCTTCCAACTGAAGGTATGTTCACAGTGATAATGCGTTATGAAACTTTAAATACGTTTTTCTCAAAATTTTATTTTAACATACGTCCTTTTTCTCGGAGAAGGTCACATCCATCATATCCATCGTTTCCAAATTCAGTGGTCCTTTTCCGATATCTGGTCCTGCCGCTCTACAAGCCTAATTTTACATCCGATTTTACTCAAATGTGTTCAGTATGAAACATATTTGTGTATATATGTGTTGTGTGTATATGTGTTCAGTATGAAACATATTTATTACCGATAATGGTGTGGGTCACCGTGGTGTGATGAAACTGCGAACGACTATCATGCCTGTAAACCGGGGTTACAACCCGGTTAAGAACATCTAACAATTTTTCAGGGGAAGTTTTCCACCTAATAAATGCCAGTGACCCTACTTGTAAGAAACTTATATCTTAGCCAATCAAAAAACTTCTCTTTAAAATGAATAAGCCGTTCGGAGCCGGCTTTAAACACTAGGTCCAGGTCAGTAAATATCGGGGGATCAATTTAGAGTTATTTTTTTAAAATTAAAACTCGAATCAAGTCTGAAATCTTTATTGCTCATTCGAAAGGACATTTATGCCATTTTCTTTTTAAATATAATTTCCTTCAAGACCACAACTTCGTCTCAGGGTATCCTATCTGAGGGTTCAATTTTGGATAAATCTTTCGTGCATTTCGCTCCGTATAGCGTTAATGACACGCGAAATGTTGGCTCCAAAAAACTTAATCGTAGCTGGTTTTTCAGCATAGACTTTAAACTTTATACGTAGCCTCAAAGGAAAAAGTCTAAAGGGTTGATATCACACGATCTGATTGGACTGGTCCAAAACGTAAAATTAGCTACTACTAGCTAGACTTTAAACTCTATACGTAGCCTCAAAGGAAAAAGTCTAAAGGGTTAATATCACACGATTTAATTTGCCACTGGTCAAAAACGTAAAATTAGCTGCTCATCTAAATGACCACTAGATCCATTGCTAGAGCAGCTATATGATAAGTGGCATTACGGACTTCAATTTCAGGTAGCATAAAAATCGATATCATGGCGCGATAGCAAGCACCATTAGCGGTTACGTTCCGGCCATCATCATTTTTGAAAAATATGAACCGATGATTCCACTAGCCCCTAAAGAGCATTAAACCGGGTTTTCTCTGGGTTTTTGAACTTCTTTAGGTTGCGGAAATTTTATTTATTGACGTTGCCGTTAAACCAGAATTGGGCCTCATGAAAACAGCGGATCTTTTCGAGCTTTAAAAGAGCCCAAAAACTTAAAGGGTGACGCACTGGAACATCGTTAGGCCTCAATTCCTTAAGTGGCATACAATACTGAAAACAAAAAAAAAGTTGAAGACAATTCACCTGTTATCTGTGATAAAGACACAGTTGAAAAAAATACCTCTAGATTGATCACCCGATATAAGAATTTAAGCGAAACTGACTCGAAAGAAGCCCGCACACCCTGAACTTAAAAAAACATATCTCAAGATCTTTTGGTGGTGAAACGCCCCTCAGTATACAATTTTAACATTGTGAATTTCATATATAACTTTTCATTATAGACTTAGTTGTCTTAAAATTGGATAAAAGGGTGTGGTATTGCCCATACAATAGTGAATTTTGAGAGGTTCTATCTTGTGAATTAATACCGATGTAACGATGTGTTTGTATATGTGATGATGGTATTGAAACAACCACACCCTGATAAAAAGGAGGCTAGTGGCACGCCTCCTTGTAGGTGTATAAGCTTCGGTACTGCCGAACTTAATTTGTTCACTTGTTTAAATTTTTGCTTTGTACTTTTTAAGTTGACAATTAAAAAATGTTTTAAATTGAAACTCACGCAGCAATTTTTTCTACCAAAAGTATAATTCAACTTTGACAGCTGATTGCCAAAAAGTCAAGCAATTTACAAAAAGAAATAATTATGCAGCTGTTACTACAAAAGTAGCTTTTTTCAAAACCATCGATTTCGATCAGTTTTAAAGATTTGGTTTTGCTAGAAGCCTTCTGCGTGGCTATGGAAAATTGGTTACTGCGAAGCCTGGGAAAATTGGTTACTGCGAAGGGATATCCATCTAGATATATTTTTTCAGAACAAAAAAATATAAAAATTCAAATCAATTTGAAAGGACGTTCTAAGGCATTTCTTTTTTGATAATAATTTCTTTCAAATGTTGGCAACTGTATTATGGAAATGAGCGTTCGGTGAGAAACGGGAAGATCCGCTGTTTTCGACCAAAACTTTGTTCAGTGATGAGGCCAATTTCTGGCTCAACGGCAAAGTCAATAAACAAAATTGCCGCATTTGGGCTGAAGAGCAACAAGAAGAGATTCAAGAGGTGCCATTATACCCAGAAAAACTACGGTGGTGTGGCTTATGGGATGGTGGAATCATCGGTGCATATTTTTTCAAAAATGATAGTGGCCGGAATGTAATCGTGAATGGCGTTCGCTATCGCGCCATGATATCGGATTTTTTGCTACCTGCAATTGAAGCCCGTAATCTTGATGACATTTGGTTTCAACAGAATGGTGACACTTGCCATACAGCTGCTCATTCAATGGATCTATATATAGATCGAGTGATATCACAACTTTAGACATTTTTCTTTGGGGTTACGTAAAGTCTAAAGTCTATACTGACAAATCAGCTGCAGTTCAGGTTTTTTAAGCCAACATTACGCATGTCATTCAAGCCATGCCGATCGAAATGCTCGAACGAGTCATCTAAAATAGGACCCTCAGAATGGAAACCCCGAGGCGTAGTTGCGGCCAACATTCGAAGGATATTATGTTCAAAAAATAAATGCTATAAAAAGTCCTTTTAGATTATCAATAAATATTCCACACTTGATTTAATTAATTTTTTTTTGTTCTGAAGAAATACCTCTAGATGGATCACCCTATATAATGACAATATTTGCTCTGTTTTGAATTTTTAAAAAGAACCATAGATTTGGACTTCGCAGTATGCCAATACCATATCCTTAGAGACAATATCAGAAAAAGTATGTACTCGCATATCCGGAAGTCATAAGTTGTGTCAATAAAAACCTCTTTCCTTGAATTCGTTTGCTTCTCAACATTCTCAAACTGAGCTAAGAATAAAATCTTTCCCTGGGTTTGCTCAGTCTAAATAGAGCCCCATCAATTTTTGTATGCTGCGACAAGTTTATGGTATCATTCAACTTGCTGCAAGCAAATGAAATTCATTAAAAATTAATCCAGATTTTTCTTCCTCCGTTTCTCTCGCCTCCTTCCACTACCAGTAGCTGCTGTATCTAGTCTTTGTTGTTGCTGCTGACCGAGCTGCTGCTTCTGTTGTTGTTTGTTTTTATGTGTATTTGTGTACACTGCATTTTGTGAAAGGAAGCCGAACAGAAAAAATAAGGGAAACAGAAAACTCTCTTTAGGAATGAAAGCAATTCCAGAGTTGATTCAATTACCACCATGTACACGGACATGGACACAAGACAAAGAAGATGATATTCTGGCCATAAAAAAAAGAAAGAGGATGGAGCAAGACCAGCTCCATACCCACTAGCAACAAAGCCAAGAAAGAAAAAGAGCAACTACTCACACACATACACACACCCACCTACAGACACTCTAGTACATATTGCATGACCAACAAACAATGAGGATGCAGGGGGAAAACAAACAAATTTTCTTAACAAAAAGCAAATAAACAAAGAGACATTTTTGTGTGACGACATGGAATGGATAAAGAAAAAAAAACAAGAACCATGTATGCATGCACATTAGGGTGGAGTGAAATTCAAAAAAAAAAGTTAACCTCGGAAAGAGATGTAGTCTGGGTCCTAATGAGGGGAAAAATAAAGAAAAAAATTTAAAAAAATTTTAGGGGTCGCGCCACTCCCTAGAAATTTGGAAATTATCGCTATTTTGGCGTTGATTTTAGAAAAATCCTAAAAAGTTTTATGTCAATAAATGTTTGCAATAGCGTAAACAATGAAATAAGGGCATGAAAAAATTTAAAAAAAATTTTCTCATTGTTCAAAAATTTCAAAAAGTAAAATAAGTCAAATCGTCCCTTCTTCAGAAAATTGACTGAACAATGAAATCGCCACCAAAGCTACAAATATTAGTCCATTATCCTCATATTTGCCTCAAATACTTTTGTTTGGGCACTGAACAAGAATAAGTTAAGTCGTTAATTTTTAGGATTTTTCTAAAATCAACGCCAAAATAGCGATAATTTCCAAATTTCTAGGGAGTGGCGCGACCCCTAAAATTTTTTTTAAATTTTTTTCTTTATTTTTCCCCTCTTTAGGACCCCAGACTACATCTCTTTCCGAGGTTAACTTTTTCAAATTATAAAAAAAGCATGTTTTCACTCCACCCTAATACACATACATATATAAATATAAACAAAATTCAAGTGAGGAACAGTGAAATGACCAACCATGGAAAAGAATCCTGCAGGACAAAATGAAATAAAAAAAAAACTCACAACCAAAAGCAGTTGCATTCAGGAATATATGATATATGAAGATTTTTCAAAAGGATTCGCATATCATCCAAATTGGATTCGCTGCGAATAAAAGCTACACAAACAGTTAATTTTTTTAGATAAGTTGTCATTACCAAAAGAGAGCTGATTTTCCTTGGCCTATTGGTCTGTTAATACCTAGGCATGCTCTTAAACCTCTAGATAGTCTGCTTAATAAATTATTTATAGGCACCTTGGTCCTGGCTGTAGTTGCTCCAATTTTCAATACGAAGAATTCTCACATTATCCTCTTGGTCTTTCTACTAGAGTCTTGGTCATACCAGTCTGAGCATTCGATGGTATTTTTTGTCTAACGTTTGTTTATATTCGAATGACATGCCCATGTCAGAGCTGCAGTCTTATCAGGATACAAGCAGAATTGCTGCATTTAGGAAAATTAGAAACCACTAGTGTTTGTTGAAAAGCCAATCTCACTACTAGGGTCTCGGTCTTACCAGTCTTCACTTTTGACGATCGTTATTGTCTAACGCCTGGTTAGAGCGTTTCTTAATATTGTACTGGCATGCCCTAGCCAGAGTTTCAGTCTTGTCGGGATACAAGCAGAATTGCCACATTTGGGCAAATGAGAATCCACTAGTGATTGTTGCAAAGCCGATGCTTCCATAAAGAGTGACTGTTTTGTGCGGTTTATGGGCTGGCGGCGTCGTCGCGCTGTACTTCTTTGAAAATAATGTCGGCCAAGCAAATACCGTTAAAGGTTTTCACTATCGCGGGATGATAACGGACTTATTGTGGCAAGAATTTGAGGATATGGACCTGAACGATATGTGGTTACGGCAAAATGGTGCCAATTTGCTTGCATACAGCCAACGAAATAATAACTGCGTTCTTTTCAGGTTACTAAACTAGCATTTGTATGGAAGTTACTCGGTTAGCAAGCGATTTTTCCTCAACTCGCTAAAAAACGAGTTAAAGTTATCACACTTATTATTTGTACAAGAACCCAACATTGGCACACCCTGCTATACAAAAACGAAAGCTTTTTGTTATGCATGCAAACAAATTAATCAAACAAGAAGAATTTGTATTTGGTTTATTTGCTCGAGATGGGATAAGTGAAACTCAAAATAAACTTGAACTGATAGTTCAAGAAAATTTTACACACTCGTCCAAAGCAAAGGTGTGGCAATTAATTGATAAACTAAATTTCTAGGATTATTTTATTACAATGTATATATTTTTATTGCCTGCTTTCGACGAATTCGGCAAAGAATTCTCTTGCTGTTCAGTTCTCTTTTGTGTAAGGAAAGAGAAACAATGTTGCCATTTTATTCACAATTTTGTTTAATGTTGCCAGATTACCATATTGCAAACTAACTAGGTATCTAAGTTAGTTACCTCAAAAGAACACGACTAATGTCTCTTTTACACGAGAAATCCAATGGACCACCCGTTATTCGATTGAGTCATGTCCGCCCCTGTGTCCGTTGATAGCGGTCGAACAAATGAACCTAGGGTTCTGAAATTTTGCATGTTAATGTGCTATGGTCATAAACCATGTGGGGTTGTAAATGGTCTAAATCAGTGAAGGGGAAAAAAGTTCAGCTTCAAGGGACTTTTGCTCACGAATCATGACGTCTTGTAGGCAGAAAAGAAAACGTTCAATTAGTAGTCAATATTGACATATGGGCACTGAAATTAATATTTGTTACTAATTCAAATATAGAGTATTTTTTTGGTGAGATTACACGCAGAGAAAAGATATGGTTATTATATGGTCACGGCAACAATAGTATGTTCTCTGCAATAAAAGTATGGTCATCGCAACGATAGTATTGTTTTTTGAATTTCATTTTGACAATAGAATGATTGCGGCAATATTAATATAGTTGAAATGTAACAAAAGTATTGTTGCCAAATTTAAAAATGAAAATATGGTTGTAGCAACAATATAAATATGGTTGGTGGGACAAAAGTATTTGGTATGGGCTTTATGTTAAGAATAACATGATTACGGCAATCATACCGGCAAAACCTAATTTTTTTTTAATTTGACAATGTTATTTTTACGATTCTTACGCAATAATAGTAATAAAAATTAAATTGTTTAAAAAAAAAATCTAAGGATTAGGATAACTAAAATATTTTTAATACTTATAAATAAATTTTTTTACTGTTAAATAAATCACTCCTATTGTTACATAACTTAATTAATAAAATTCTTTATTGTTTAATAACAACGTATTCCAGTCTTTACAAACAATTTTGGGAATCATAGTATGGTTGTGCGTTAGTCATACTATGGTTGTGAGGATCCTACTATGGTTGTACGTTAAACTTACTATGGTTATGAGGATCATAAAATAGTTGTGGGGATCATAGTATGGTTGAATGTGAATAATAATATGGTTGTGGGGATCATACTATGGTTGTGTGTAAATGATTCTATTGTCGTGAGGACCATAATATTGTTATGGGGATCATAGTATGGTTGTGTGTGAACCATACTTTTGTTGTGATGATCATAATATTGTTGTGCCACAACCATATAACCAACAATACTATGGTGCTCTTCGAATATTGTTACCCCAACCATACTTTTTTTCTGCGTGTACGGATAGACGCAAAGCTCGAAGGTGACCAAAAAAACCTACCATATTTTGCGCTTCATAAGCTTAGGGACGGTGGAGTGTTTATAGGGTTCGGCCAGTAATGATAATAAACTACGCTTTTACTTATTTATTTTAAATAGAAACAAGTATTCTTTGGGATAGTTGTGATTTTTTTATTGGATGGTAAAGAAGACATGTTCCGATTAACCCGTTACTGCCTGTCCATAGATCGGCTTGTACGATTTTTAGGAAATTTGGAAATTTATGTCCAAAAAACCAAGTAAGTTGAAAGAAAAAAAAAACTAAATTTTTACCTGAGATATGACATGGGTATTTAAATACCTGTGCAAGGTGTTTCTTTAAAGTGCAAGTTAAATTTGCATTCGGCTACTTGCTTCCTGGATTATCACAACGGTGTTGCACGAAATCAGAAGAAAATTTCTAAGGCTAAGTGATTTATTTCTTAAAAGTACCATGTTTTCTTAATAAAATTGCCCATTTGCATTTGACCGGATCTGGAGGCCAGGTGTGTTGACGTATCGCTGCCAGATTTTTTTCATTACATAGAAGACGACTTAAGCTGTTCTTTAAAATTAGAAAATTTTTAATTTGTAACATTTTCCAGCACTTTTCCGGAGATTTTCCTGCAAAAAACAAAACATACAAAAAATAAAATCCTGCTAAATGCTTAAATTTAGTCCAATCTTTAATCTTTTCTATAGAAAAAATTACCGCGATATCGCTCTCCTGGCCCACGCTAAAATTATTTATGTATCAACACTTTCTTGGGTATTTAAATACCCATTAGACAGGAATAGGTTAAGTAAATAGTAAAACATCCGTCAAATTGCCTCCACGGCTCTGAGAAGGTCCATTACTCATTTCATAAAAGTTCATTGACGATGGGGCTGCTTGAGCTAGAATCATAAAAATTGGATTTTCTATAGTTTCAATATAGTCAGAGCTTGGACCAAAACTGATTCAGATCTTAGCAATTTTACCCTAGAAACCTCCGTCCCCCAATTTCCAAAAAAAACATCAAATTGCTGCCATTTCGCCCCCTTGCATTTTCGGGCATGGTCGTAGATGGACATATTTTCATAAAATGAACCAAGGAATATGCTGTAGAGAGCTGTCTAGTCGTGAATGAATCACCCTGTATTTTAGCGAATTTTAAAGTTGCCTTTACAGCGGTTACAAAAATAGACGACTTCAAAAAAAAAGTAGTAAACTCGCTAGTATTCCGGTGACATTTCAAGTTTAAATGCGAAATTGCCATAATGATATGTACTTTTCCTTAAACGCTTTAAACTGTTAACTGTTCTTAGGGAGTGTATAAACATTATTGTTTACAGCTCACTTATATGGAAGAAGTATATTCCATAAAAATAAGTGAAAAATGTAAAGCGAAACAGTTGCCTTATTATCGCTGCACTATTTAATTGCAGATCCGAACGCCACATTACATTAACATTCTCGACATGCAGACAAATAACTGAAATTTCACAAAGGCTGTGGAAAATGTCCAAATTTAACACCTTAAGTCTATTCACTAGAAGATGCTCCATTGTCTGTCATTTTCCACTACTCTATAATGTTGCAAACATCCTAATGCAACATACCGCACTCACACGCACACACTAACACACTGGGTGTGAAGATGCAATTCCCTCCTGTGTGCGAAGCAATAATTCCCACCCCAAGAGATCTCATCAAGCCATCACAGAACTTTAATTAAAACGCTCATGTTGACAGGATAATGTGACAAACCAACCATCGCCCAGCATCTCAAGCCAACCAATGCAGCATCGTTCAGCAGAAAGCAAAGAAAAAACAACGAAATGAAAAAAGTAGCCACCGAAATGTTGCTGCAAATGCGGATACGAATGTCACCGGAGAACTTTATTTAATTGCACACGCATACCAACTTCTCACGGCGTTCTTATTGCTGTTTTCATCGAAATTCTCGGAAATACTTTTGGCTTTTGCCGCTCGATGTGTGAATTAAGAAATGCAATGGCAATTAGTGGCAAGCAGGATACGATGTGTGCGAACTACAAAAGTATATATCATTTGGACGCTATCTACGGTTTTGTTATGGATTTGGTCTTTTTTTGGTACATCCGTTCTGTTGACAAGCCCGGAATATGTAGAGAGGTAAATTTCAATGTGTCATTTTCTACCCGATATTGTCTACAGTAGAGATCATTTTTAAATTGAAATTTAGATAGTAATTAAAGGAAATCTCAAACAATAACAAAAATATTCTTGAATGGACAAATCTCACAAAAATTCTCGACACACGATTTCCTAGTTGACGGATGGAATTTTGTAACCAGATTATATTTGAAGGATTGATATAAAGGGTGGTTAAATTTTAAGGGTCGATGTTGATCTTGAATAAAACACAAATAATTAAAGGAATTATTGTCGTTTCTTGTATTATAATAATATTGGTACGGTACAATAATATATGGAACAAAATGTCGGCCAAATGGCCGCCGCGACTTAGACGGCACACCTCCATCCGATGGTCCAAATTTTCGATGTCGATGAGGTTCTATGCCTTTACCTCATCTTTTAGCTCTTGAATTGTTGCTGGCTTATCGACGTGCACCTTTACTCTCAAATAACCGCAAAGAAAGAAGTCCAACGGTGTCAAATCACATGGTCTTGCCGGCCAATTAACGTCGCCACGACGTGAGTTAACCCGGCCATTGAATTTCTCATGCAAAAGAGCCATTGTTTCACTGGCTATGTGGCAAGCGGCACCATAGCCATAAAAAGTTCGTTATCAGCTCACGATAGCGAACACCATTCGCAGTAAATGCCTGACCGGCCTCATTTTGGAAAAAATACGGCCCGATGAAGCAGCCAGCCCATAAACCGCACCAAACAGTCATTCTTTGTGGGTGCATTGGCATTCGCCCAAATATGGCAATTGACGAATTAACTGAGGTGAAAATGTGCCTTATCACTGAAGATGATTTTCTTCGAAAATTGATTTTCATTTTCATAATAAGCCTGAATAACTTTAACGCGTTGCTCGCTTGTGTCTTCTTTGAGAAATATCAAATGAAATGCAGAAAAAACTTGACGTTTAGGTGTGGTTCACATTTAACATCGGCCCTTAAAATTTAACCATATTTTAATATCAGTAAACGAAATAATAATTTCTTCATGTTATACTCAAGGATAAAAGGATAGAGTGTATACTAAATTAGTCATTCTGTCTTCAATTCTTCAAAATATATTACCAGTGGCCTCATAAAGTATTTAAGTTATTGATCGTCGCAAAATGCATAGGCATTCTAGCCTTGCTCGTCCGTCTTTTCATTCGTCCGTCAGTGTGTCTGAATGGCGTCTGGCAGAGAGAGGGGGTATTTTTGGAAGCCTTAGATCTTCAAACTCACGAATATTACGGATGAGTGGCACTGACTTTCAGGTAGACATCTATGCCATTCACCTAGCCGCTGGACAGATGTTGGAAAAAAAATCTTTAACGTTCTAAAATCCAAATCTATGCGTTCAGAATGGCGCCTATTAAGCCCTTCAATTCAAGAACATTAGGATTCCGATGCAGTGGACGCGTTTAAGCCCTAAGACGTGTCCATGGCCTTCGATGAGCTATTAAACTATACATATACCTACACAAACACGAAGGCAGGGTTAAGATGGAATCGATTCAAGCATTAGCCAATAGAGGATTATTTGGTTCTGCTTTCTGCAAACTACGAATAAGCATTCTCCCAGGAGTTCTTACAGGGCAATGATATATCTCGTGAACTTATACCGCAACACCAGTAGTAGTTAGTGCATATAATGCTGATATAGAAAAACACGCACCCTGATATAGAAAAACACGCACTCCCCTTGACTAATTTTCTTAAACAAATAAAAACTAGCATGATGACCAATTGCGTAATCCCCGACTAGCAGCTCGCAAAAGAGCCATTGTTTCGTTGGCTATGTGGCCATTCTGTTAGAACCACATATCGTTAAGATATGTGGACGAGAAGTCGAGGTTGATGGCTCTTTTGACACACTGTCGCAAACAACATCAATGCTTTCCGCAGAATGAACTCGATAAGAATGCACAGGTGCTTTGACAGTTCCTATTTAACCAGTTTGATTCTACCGTTTGTTGACACATTTGGTCGCTTATGCTAACCAAAAAATCACAAAGTGCACGAAATGCTTTTGAATTTGAACGCCTTTTTCGTAAAAGGCTTCAACAATCTTGAACACTGCGAATGATCGCCGTAGCAAGGATATTCATATTAAAACCGGCACGAACGAAATCCGAGATTATTCCCACAGTAACGTAAACAAATTATGTTCTCAGACAAACGCACTCGCCACACTTAGAAAAAATATGGTTGAGATAACAATATTCTCGAAGAGCATCATCTTGTTGGGTATTGTTGGGTATATGGTTGTGGTACAACAATATTATGATCTTCACAACAATAGTATGATTTAAATACAACCATACTTTAATCTTTACAACCATACTAAGATCCTCACAGCTATAGTATGATTCACACATAACCATACTTAGATCCCTAAAACCATGATATAACTCACACTTTACCATAAAATGATCTCCACAAGCATATTAAGATCCTCACAACCATAGTATTATGCTCACAACCATAATATGATTCACACGCAACCATGTTATGATCCCTATGAATTGGCTTAAGTTGTCAACAATAGATTTGAATTATGAAAATTATTTAAAAATACATTCATTTCAAAATAATAGGAGTGATTTATTTACTCGTATACTCGTACAGAAGGAAAAATCAGTTAAAAAAGTAAGAGTGTTTTTTACAAATATTTCAGTTAAACAAAGCCAAAGCAGTTTGTTTGATAAATTTCAATTTCCATATAAGAAGTAGTATTATCAATAGATCCGTAACGACAGCATTGCTCTAAAAAGCATATTCAAATGAAAAAAAATTACAATCGTACTGTATGATTGCCGTAATCATATTACCGTTGAATCCACAAAACAATACTTTTGTCGCACCAACCATATTTATATTGTTCCCACAACTATATGTTACATTTACAATATTAATATTTAGGCAATACTATTGTCAAAATCTAATTCAGTAAACAATACTATGGTTGCGACGAACATACTTCAATTGCGGAGAACATAATATTTTTGCAGTGACCACATAGGAACCATATTCTTCTCTGCGTATAGGTGCTGTTGCCACTTAATGCAAAAGTCGCTCACGTCAACATCTCGACTACCAACTTTGCTTAAATCCTTAAGTTCATATTTAACAGCCTTTTTTGATTCTCTGCACATGCTACAGCTATCTACGATAAGCTTAAAAGTATGAACAAGGTCCTCATATCACGTGGGGATCCGACAAAGAAACCTTGTTGACCTCTTACAAAGCTATAGGTCGGTCTGTAGCGAACTACTCAGCGCCGGTGTGGTCGGCGAACTTGAGTACGACGCAAAGCAAGAAATTTTAGGCTTTCCAGAATGCCGCCCTGAGAACATCAACAGAGTGTCTCTTTGTGTCTTTTGAGCACCACCTTTATAAAGAGACGAAGGTCCTTGGTGCGCACCGACACAATTTGTCTAAATAAGCTTAGTTATCTTTTCAGTAGTCATCCCAACCAGTATATCATTGACAGGATGCCTCCTCCCAGATAGATCAGGTACGATTATCATGATTTAGAGAGAGAGAGGTCCAGCGGCACATGATAGAGCATTTATATCATCAAAACTATCCGGCAGATCTAAACAATGTTCACGCTGATAAAGTTGTAGCAGGAGTATCCAGCTATAGAGAATATAGTGCTAGGGGAAGATTAACCGGAGATTTCATCAGAGGAGAAGACGCAACCACGGCAGACGGTGTGAGACCAGGATGGTGCAGCTGCCTCAATTCGTATAAGGCGCGAGTTAATGCTAACGTTCCGGACGTTTAACCCGCCTGCCATCAGGGACCACATGACTTGCTGTACCTCTTCAGTTATCCAGCCTAGCCTGCTCAGCTGACCGCCAGGTATCTTTAGACGCATCCAGTTCAAATGGCGCCTTTCCTTCGCTGCAGATTCCCTATAGACTAACAAGACTTCAAAACAGACTACATTGTTGTTACAACAATAACAAGAACAACATATTAATATAAAAGTATCCCAAATAAAGCTGAAATCAAACCAGCTGCAATGACTTATTGTGGTCCTAGGTCAACTCTACAATTAGAAAAGTTATATTTTATAAAGCGATTATCAAACCTATTTGGACATAGGGAATCCAGTTTCGGGGTACAGCATGCGATACCAATATTATTAAGATATAGGAAAGACAATCCAGCGTCCTGCAAATGATCGTTGGAGCTTAACGATTCAATAGAAATGCAAATATGTATTTACTTATACAAGGTCTAAAACATTACAACCGTCACGGAAGAAACCCGAGATTATTTCCGAAGTTATGTAATCAAATCAAGTTGTCATCCAAACGCACTCGCCAGAGGTCTACATAGTTTTAATGAACTTGTACACCTCTGCAGAAGAAACATCTTGGACCTGATATAGAAACTTGAGGACAATAGCCGCCAACTATAACAATTAAAATTATAAATACAATTTATTTCTTTTTATCCACTTAATGTAACAATTTACATGATACCAATTCGAATACTGTCTTTTTATATTACATGTACAAATCTAGCAGGGGTCTTTACACTGCTAACACCCTTTAGAATACTTTATGTTGAAGATTTGAATACTTGTTATTTTTATTCCCTGAAAAATTCAATAAATAAATAAAATATTACTAAACAAAACTCTCAGCTAGAATTATATTTCTTCATCACATTTGAAAATTCATTAAGATTGATGTATCGCCACACAAACCGTTACTTGAAGGACCCAGACAAAAAGTCCCCAAGTCCCCATTCATATCAGCTCAAGCTTGCGCTATGATAAATACAACCACACTGTCATATGCTTTATTAAATGATGTCTAATGAAAAATGATGCTTATTAACACAATTAAATGCAATCAAGCCATGGACGGTCTGCAACGCAGCACGTCCTGTTTGGGTAAACCAAAGAAGACCGTCCATAAGTGTACATACGAACATATGTAGGTATGTGTGACTTTTAAATAAATGTATAAAATAACAGCTTGGCCGGTCATGGTTTAATTCATTAACCTCACATACTCACTGACATTCTCCAACACACACTCTCTCTTAATCTCTCTCGCCCTTTTAACTAAGAAAGGCCGCTTGTTGGTCACAAATACAGTTTCATTTAAATAACATGGACATCATTTTAATAAACACACATACAACAACAACAAAGCCAAGATTTGTAAAAGATTCCTCATACAAACTGACACAGGCAAACATACAATCAGGCTGGGGCAAAGTATAAATGTGATTGCTCATTTATAGGCACTCCTGCCACTTAGGCAGCATTACGTACGTATGTACTCTCGCTCGCTCACTCACTCCCATGAATCTTTGAAGAGCTAGTGCAGCTGTTTGCATTAATAGACTTGTAGAAGTCAATGAATGTGTGCCTGGCTGCGGGAGTGTATGCGAGTGCGTGTGTCTGTTTTCATTGTAAAGAAAATTTCATTAAGTTTACTTAACGCGTGCCAATGCAATTAGTTTTCTTGTCTCTCTAATAAAGTAACAAACATTTACACGCACAGCCCACAGCCCACATCCTCTCATTCATATGCACAAACACTCACTTGTTTATTTCCTAGTCTACATACGTGTGAGTGTAGTATTGCATTGGCAGTGGCGGCAAGGCGGAGTGATAGGCCTTTTGGCAGGCCCGCCTTTGGCATGTCAGTTATTAAAGGTGCGCCGGCAGGTGCTGATACTTATATTATCAGTCTGTGACCGAAAACATCAGAGTCCGACGGCTTAATTATGCATGTACTTATATTATGCATGTACTTATATATAAGAGAAGACGAATCATTGGGCACCATGACAATGGAGCCCTCAACACTTGGCTCAAACTAAAGAAATTTGAAAAAATACGAACGCTGTGCTTCAAAAGACGTTTATAAGATCGTCACAGGTGACGAATTATGGATCTATGCGTATGAGCCCAAAACAAAACAGCAATCGACAGGGTGGTCTTCGAAAACGAGCCAAATCCAAAGTAAGATGTTAGTGGAAGAAGCACTTCGAAGCAAATGGTCGCCTGTTTCTTCGGCAAAACTAGTCATGTGACAGTTCCGTTTGAGAAACGTAAGACGGTCAATTCTGAGTGTACACCACAATTCGTTTGCTTGAAGTCTTTGGAGAAATTCGAAAAACGAACAAGAGAAGACGAATCATTGGCACCATGACAATGGGAGCTCTCACACATTGGCTCAAACCAAAGAAATTTGGAGAAAAAAATACGAACGCGGTGCTTCAAAAGACGTTTATAAGATCGTCACAGGTGACGAATTATGGATCTATACATATGAGCACAAAACAAAACAGCAATCGACAGTGTGGGTCTTCGAAAACGAGCCAAATCCAAAGAAAGTTGTTCGTGGAAGAAGCACTTCGAAGCAAATTGTCGCCTGTTTCTTCGGCAAAACTGGTCATGTGACAGTTCTGCCTGAGCAACGTAGGACGGTGAATTCTTAGTGGTACACCACAATTCGTTTGCCTGAAGTCTTTGGAGAAATTCGAAAAACGAACAAGAGAAGACGAATCATTGGGCACCATGACAATGGGAGCTCTCACACATTGGCTCAAACCAAAGAAAATTTGAAAAAATACGATCGCGGTGCTTCAAATAACGTTTATAAGATCGTCACAGGTGACGAATCATGGATCTATGTGTATGAGCTCGAAACAAAACGAAAAGACCGTGAGGGTCTTCGAGGACGAGCCAAATCCAAAGAAAGTTGTTCTTCGGGAAAACTGGTCATGTGACAGTCCTGCTTGAGCACCGTAGGACGGTGAATTCTTATTGGTACACCACCTGAAGTCTTCGGAGAAATTCGAAATACGAACAAGAGAAGACGAATCATTGTGCACCACGACAATGCGAGCTCTCACACATCGGCTTAAACCAGCGCCTTTTTGAGCGGCCAAAACGTCGAATTGATGGGTCATCCGCCTTACAGCCCTGACTTGGCACCCAATGAATTCTTTTAATTCCCGCACATCAAGAAAAAAAAGCGTGGTCAACGGTTTTTGTCGACAGAAGATGCTGTTAAAGCGTTCAAAAACCATGTTTTGGAGGTGTCTTAATCAGAGTGGAAAAAGTGCTTCGACAATTGGTCTGAGCGCATAAAAAAGTGTATAAATAATGCTGGAGAATACTTTGAAAAACAATAAAACCATTTTTGATAATAATTATTCGCATTTGCATTATTAGGCCAGAAATAGAGGTAGAAGCCCTGGTATGACAATAAAAGTTGGTATAAAAAAGCACACCCTGATAAAAAGAGGCATCTGTCACGTCGCACAAAATTTTCATATTGCACCACAATCCATGTTGGAGTGTATATAAGCTTCGGCCGGGCCGAACTTAATTCGCCACTTGTTTATTTTTTGCTTGTTTCGACCATTAGTCGTATTTCTTGGCGTTTCTTTGCTCACCCGTGAAATGTGCTTTAATTAGGCAATTTACTCACCATTGACTGTTCCCATTTAAGGGAACTAACTTATTTCTTTCGACAGCGCCACATTCGGATAAACGGACAGTAGGGCCTCAAAATATATATACTGTATACGGTCTTCGATCAATAATTAGAGGTGTTGCAAAAAAAATGAAAAATTAAGTAAATTAAAATTTAGTTCAGTACCCTCATATGGCGAAGGGAATAGAAATTGCCCATATGAAATTGCCCATATGAAAACATTGATTTTTTGGTAACATTATTGGTCTGAACTTTTTCGAAAACTACCCCCTTAAATCAGTTACTTTTAAGGACAAACGCCACAGATCAACTAAAATCTTTTGGCCCTAATAAGGTGATATGAACGAGTCAGACAGCAATCGCCACAACGGACACTGTGCACGAACGATTCTTATGCATTGACGAAGTTGGAGAAAATTTGCCACTAAGATCGGTCGACTTAAGCCCGCTATAATTTTTTCTGTGAGAATTCGGAAATCGTTTCTATACCTTTAAACCGCAACCCACCGATGACCTAAAATATAACATAAGGCAAAAATTAAACAGAAACTATGGGTATGAACATTTGATATTTTTTATTGATGGTTCACAACGTAAAGCCGACTATAGCTCTCCACTGAACTTTGATTAGGAAGATATTCCTCGTGTGATCCTAACAAGGACAGTCAGCAAAATCAGCTTCTGAATGATTATATAAGTACAGCGATCCGGACAGTGGCTGAAAAAAAGATATCAATGTTTAAATAGTTTCACAATAATACTCAACATGTTTTGCAAAAGCAGGCCTGCAATCAATATAACTCAAAAAAGGTAACTAAGAAGGGTCCGTTATATGTCTTCTGAAGAGGTGGATAGCGGGAGTTTTTACCAAAATATCCGGTGGTCTAATACATTTTTCAAAGGCCTTGCCAATTCCTCCGCTGGCATGTTCTTGTCCCGCGTGCGTGTTACTGTGTATGTTTGTATGTGTAGGAATGTATGCATATTGTCTGCTGTTTTTTTTTGCTTTCTTCCGTTTGGCCTATTTGACCGTTACATTTCAATATGGCTATAACATGATGATGGGCGAAAGGAACACACACACTTACACATGCACACACTCAGTCTCAAACATGTACATGCACTGGGCTATGTGTAATAGCGAATCGTATATCAAGTGTAGATTGTGGCATTTCTCGACAATTTTATACCTCATTCATATTAAGCCGTGAGAGGAACAGTGGTTCAAACAGAGCAAACAAATTCTGTAAGCTATTACAGATTTTGGAAGACAACAAAGAGGAGCAATTCACTCTTACAAAAATAATAACAATAAATGATCATAACAAAAATCCCAAAAAAATGTATTTAAGTTAAAAGTAATTGTGCTAATGCAACTCCTGCAGCTCCTGGTAGCTGATGTGTCCAATCAAAAATTTAAATTGACATGGTAAAGCACCACACCAAATAATGACCACGATGTTGGACATTTCCATGAAATAACTTGAATTACTAAAAAATGTACTATTCTTGGAAAACTCAGGCAGAGCCGCTTTAAACGTCTCGCAAAACGGCGAGGGCATTTAGCCCTGGGGCCTTATGTTCGGAGTCATACGAGTATTAGTGTTCAACAAGAGAACAAAGTTTTAACCAATCCAAATATGTATCATTATTTAAAATTCGAGACTATTTAGAACATGGATTGGTCCCTATGTTACCAAAAAGTGTGCATATGGGTCAAGCGAGAACGTAAGTACCAACAATTAACAAATTTGTGTTATGATTTCAGCAATGGGTATATTTTTCGCGATTATTTACAGTTTTGATGAACCATGCTAAAGGTTATGAGTAACCCATAAATCAATTTTTTTATTTTAGGCTATTTTAGGCCCCGTCGCTCTAGAAACCACATACTAAACGATCTCAACATGTTAGGCTCTTCGCTATACAAGCGACAAATTTTGAATATCTCAAAATTTGGCCTTAAGAGCATCCAATATAGCTAGAATCCTGAAATGTAGCTGGATGATGGCTTCTGGTCGTTAGCTGTTTAGGATTCTAAATGGGCGACATCGTAAGGAAGGTGGATGGCATATAAGACTTGTGCTAAATATTTTTGCCTACTGTTTCGCAAACGTAATATGGTGGGGGCTTTTGCTCGCTACAGCAGTACAATTCGATACATACAATTTTCGCTATTTGGATCCATGCGTCCGTCCCTGATCTCATCCAAAGCTTAAAGTTTACTCCATACTTGAGTTGGTAGAAAAATTGTATATAATTTGAGTATCCGTATTGACTATGACTATTTCTAGCCTAATAATGAAAATTTTAGTATTTATCATCAAAAATGGTTTTATTGTTTTTCAGAGTATTCTCCAGCATGATTCATATACTTTTGCATGCGCTCAAACCAATTGTCGAAGCACTTTTTCCACTACGATTGAGACACCTCTGAAATATGGTTTTTAAACGCTTCAACAGCATCTTCTGGCGACGAAAATCGTTGACCACGCATTTTTTTCTTGATGTGCGGAATAAAAAGAAGTCATTGAGAGTCAAGTCAGGGCTGTACGGCGGATAACCCATCACTTCGATGTTCTGGCCGGTAAAAAAGACGCTGGTTTGAGCCTTGTGTGAGAGCTCGCATTGTCATGGTATACAATGATACGTCTTCTCTTGTTAATTTTTCAAATTTCTCCGAAAACTTCAGGCAAACAAATTGTAGTATACCACTCAGAATTGACCGCCCTACTTTGCTCAAGCGGAACAGTCGCCACATGACCAGTTTTGCCGAAGAAACAGGCGACCATTTGCTTCGAAGTGCTTCTTCCACGAACAAACTTTCGTTGGATTTGGATCTTCGTCTTCGAAGACCCACACGGTCGATTGCTGTTTTGTTTCGGGCTTATATGCATAGATTAATGATTCATCACCTGTGGCGATCTTATAAATGTCTTTAAAGCACCGCGATCATATTTTTTCAAAAATTTCTTTGCACCAATCAACACGAGCCTTTTTTGAGCGATTGTCAAGTTGTGAGGGATCTAACGAGAACAGACCTTTTTTACGGCCAGGTCTTCATGCAATATCGAATGTATGCTGGTGGAATAACAGCCTAAGGATGCCTCTATCGCACGGTATGCCACCTGACGATCTTGCATTATCAGTTCACGTACGGCATCAATGTTCTCTGGCACAACGGCCGTTTTTGGACGACCTTCACGACCTTCGCCTTTGAGCGAGCGTCGGCCACGATTGAATTCATTAAACCAGTTTTTTACAGTGCTATAGGATGGTGCTTCATCGCCATACAAAGATTTAAGTTCTTCGATGGAATCTTGTTGCAATAATCCACATTGAAAGTTGTGAAAAATGATCGCACGAAAATGTTCACGAGTTAATTCCATTTTTTGTCAAATTGATTTTTTCAAATCACCGTAACCAACACAAATTATGGTCGTACGTCAAAACGTTCTGAGTACGTTTATGCTAAAATATGTCAAACATTTCAATGGAAATGTCAGATGGCGCCAGGCAACACTTGGTGTTGCCTAGGCCAGAAATATATATAGCAATCCTCGTAATCGTTCGTTTTATTCATGCGGTGCGTTTTTTGGGCCACATGAGCCAAAAGGTTCAGCAACTTTAATTGAAGTAGTTAGTGCATAGTATTTCAACTATTTTCCGTCAACAAAAAATTATATTGTGCTAAGCAAAAGCACAATAAAGAGAACTCTTTCCGAGGTCCCTTTAAAGAATTTTTTTTGTACCCTCCACCGCTCCAACGCTACTAAAGCGCAAAAAACGCCCTTTTGTCCGTTTTATTTAATGTGAGTTCCCACTTGTCCATACTGACTATAAATCGATCGTTTTTAACATGCGGGTGTTTTTTGGGAAACATTAGCTCCAAAGTCCAGCAACTATACAACGTTTTAAAGCATTTTCTGGGTCCCAATTTACAGAAAAACCTTAACTATTGTCCGGCCACAACAAATTATGATTTGTTAAGTAATTCCTGAAAACTGTTTACTTTTCCCGAGTTAACTTTAGTCCCTTAGATAAACTATTTTCCCCCTAGGATGATTTTGCCCATTTGCAATCTCTAACAGCTTATGACCATAAACCATCATCGTGCTAAACATTAGGATCCTAGTTTTATTCCTTTGAGCGCTATCGTGATTTTAACAGACGGACGGAGGGCCATGGCAAGATCGTCTAAGAATTTTACGACGATTATTATACTTTATAGGATGTCCGATCGTTATTTCGTGGAGTTGCAACCTAAATGACAAATTTACGTTCGCATGCTTTCTAAGCGACAAACAGCGGATTTCGAAGCGATCGGAACGACAAGTCGAAAGATAGTGAGTGCGAGAGAACGACGTAATCATTTCAATACAAAATTGGTAGTCACTTATTGTTTTCGTTCGCCCACAAACGTTAAAATCACTCACTAGAGTTTTGTCTTTCGATTGATAGCAGAAACACATAAAAGCATACTTATATATAAAAGCCGAAGTTTAATGAAGGAAATGCAAAAGAAATGTTTTTTTTTTATTTCTATGCCTTCCGTCTCACCACATTTTTAATTTTTATTTCATTTTGAAAAAAATTATTTCCAAAATATGAACCCAAATAAAAGAAGAGAAAAACGTCTTGATTACTTAAAACTATTTGCCGTAAAATTATAGCGCGCATCTTAATGGTGGTTAAATCTTAAGGGCCGATCATCCACTGTTGCCATTTCTTGCCACCATTCTGACTATTGGCGATATTTGGAATGATCAAGATGTTTTAGTTATTGAGTCAATTGTACCTTGTAAGCGTGTAAATGCAAGTCTTTATGCATAATGTTCATCAACGACTAGCGTGAGAGGTGGAATTGTTGGGCACGGCGACGAGTTGAGGTGGACGGCTCTTTAGCCACACTATCGCGAACAGTAGCAATATTATCTGCATTATAAGCAAACACTGGTGCTTTCACATCTCGGACAGACCTGGTTTGCTCAAATTTATGCACGATTTTTCCGATTGTACGCACATTTGGGCAATTAAATTGACCGAACAAATCACGAAATTCATTTTGATTTGAAAGCCCATTTTCATATTAAGCCTGAATACTTTTAACGCGTTGCTCGCTTGTGTATCTTTCCATGGTTCAAATTGAGTTAGAAATTGAGAAATATTAAATGAAATGCAGAAAAAAACTTGACGTTTAAGTGTGGTTCACATTCAACATCGTCCCTTAAAATGTAATCACCCTTTAGTTGAAATATGTTCAAAACTGACGTGCTGGCTACAATTTCATTCAGTCGCAACACGTAAGGCTATGCGAATGATAAGTCAAACGATAGTGAGCTCTTTTTTTGATACGACAGTGAGTGACTGGCTTTCGTTTGAGACCGAGATTCAGACAGTATAAAAATTGAAAAAAATACCTATAAAATTATTATAAAATATTTTTTTGAGTTCAGAAAGCCAAAATATCCCTTGAACAAAATGGCTGTTGCCAAGAGTTACCAAAGATTTGGACCCCTTATCCATCATGTATTTGTGGACCGCTACTCAACAAATCCAAAATTTAAATCCAGTCTTTCACCATAGTGATATTAGATTATATCGAACAGTGTTTATTCACGCAGAAAAAAAGTATGATATGAAAAAAAGTACTATTATTGGGTATATGGTTGTGGCACAACAATATTACGATTCACACATAACCTTACTATTATCCCCTATAGTATGATTCACACTCAACCGTACTATTATCTCCACAACCATAGTATGATTCACTCTCAACCATACTATGATATCCACAACAGTAGTATGATTCACACTCATCCATACTATGACCTTCACAACAATAGTATGATTCACACTCAACCATACTTTATCTCCACAACCATATTATGATCCTCACAACCATAGTATTTTTCTAATACAACCATAGTATGATCCTCACAACCATAGTATATTTCACACTTAACCATACTATGATCTCCACAACAATAGTACGATTCACACACAACCATACTATGATCTTCACAACCATATTATGATCCCCACAACCATATTATATTTCTTTAACAACCATTGTATGATCCTCACAACCAAAGTATGATTCACACGCAACCATGCTATTATCCGTACAACCATAGTATGATTCAATCAACCACACTATGATACCAAAAATTATTTATTAGGATTGGGTGTTGTTATTCAAAAAAGAGATTTTTATCTAGCAAGTTATTTTAAATTGCATTACAATTAGTTCATCGCCAGATATGAGGCCAAGTTTTTATTGAACATTTCATTCAAGAAACAAAAATATATATTCCAACGGCAGTCGAAAATACTTTTAGTTGCCAGCAGGGGTGAATGCTACTTCACCATCCGTAGACACCAAGTAACGTATGTGATTAAACCATGATCAATGGCTATATACTTAAGTGCAGGCAGATTTTAAATAAACGAGAACCAGTCGGTAGTCGAGTATTTCACCGAATAAAGTAAACACAATAAAAATCCCTCGTACTACCTTTCAATTGTTGTTGTTGTACAACAACCATGCCATGTAACGTGTGTATGTTTTTTTTGGTATATCATCATACGCACACACATACATGTATGCTCCATAAAACTTGTTTTGTTATGTTCATAGTCGCAACCATACTCTCTGATTGCCGTAAACATGTTATTGTTTAAATTTAAATTTTAAACAACAATACTTTTGTTCCACCAGCCAGGCCTATATGGATGCTACACCATATTTTCATTTCTAAATTTGGCAATAATACTATTGTTACATTTCAACAATATTAATATTGCCGCAATCATACTGTTGTCAAAATGAAATTCAAAAAACAATACTATGGTTGCGACGAACATGCTTTTATTGAAGAGAACATATTATTGTTGCGATGACCATATAGTAACCATATCTTTTCTCTGCGTGTATATAACTATAGTCTCCACAGGAAGGTTCTTTACTATATAATGTCCTGTCGCCCTAGAAGCAGGCAAATTTAAACCGATTATGAGAAAATAAAGCCTAGTATATCGGAAGCGACTTCTAATTATTTTTAAAGAAATCTGACGTAATCGGTACACATTACCCGAACGGTATAGATTCCTCTTACTTTGCGCCTCTGGCGGCCTAGAAGATATGTACTTATATTAAATCCGAGAGACACAAAGACATCTTCTGTATGCCAGGTTTTTATTTAGCTAGTCCTGTCCGACTGTAGGCTTTTTGACTGTCCAGTGCAGTCTCCGCAAGTACCACTGTCCGCAAGCTGTCGTTTGTGCAAACATATCCTTGTAAGCGAGCGACTGAATGGTCGTTCCTTCCAGTGTTGCAAGTGTTGTTTAAGTTTATGTTTGGTTTGAGTTGAAACATGTTGTTAAATGTTATACGATGCCTAAGGGAAATTTATTTTAACGCGCATTAAAGTCTTGTGCATTTCTATGTACTCGCATGTACATATGTCTGAATGCTGTGTGTGTGTTTGACGATGTATGTGCGGTTTATGTTGTCGAACTAATAAAGACAGTTGCCGGCCACCAGCCATGTCCAGAGTTGCTTTTTCATCCGCTTGTCCATTCGCTCGAACGTTCGGCCAATCATTCATGTGTAATGATGTCTCATGGATAAAGTAATTAGCCCATACATGTTTAGCTTCCCTCTCTCTCCATACCCGCGTATAAAGACACGCGCTTACTCACACAACCGCATACACTTACAGTGGAATTGAAATTAAAGTTTATCTTGTCCTTAAATTCGAAATCTGCTTTTCCACCAAACTATGGGAATATGTACATACCTACTCAATGGCCGACCGGCAGGTCGTTCGGTCATATGCCATTTGATGATTGGTCACTCACTCTCTTACCTCCTTTAGTAGTACCTTTGGTGTCATCATTCGTTTTTTCGACGTTTGCCTTTGTGGTTTGATGCCTCTACTTTTTTTTCGTATGTGTACGTGTATGTGTTCGTTCAGTTCAGTTTCAATTTTCTCTTTTATACGATTTTGGAGCAGTAAAAGTATCCTTTCGCTTAGTCATTTCTGTTTACACAAAATGTGAATGAATTTCTCTCTTTTTTTGTTTGAGTCGTATCACCACTTTGCAGACTATACCAGAATAGTGGCGAATATGGCCAACACCACTATGAGGGAGGGGACAACAGCAAATAGCAACAACAAAGAAAGAATGACGCCAATTTTAGTATGAACTGTTTTTACGAGCCGCCAGTTTGGCGTCTTTTATTATTGATTTAAAAATGTCAGTTTGTGATATCATTCAGCAACAGTACACACATACACACACAACCAGCAATTCTTACACACGCACACATACAATCAAAGTAAGGATTTCTTTATTTCCATGTCCATGTCGCTGTTTGTTGTATGTACACTTAAGGTTGAGTAAAAGCAATAGCTTCTCAACAAAGTAGTTCGCCGGAATAATATAAATGTTTGTAACGATTTTCTTTTTGTTGGGGCTATTAACTTAAGTATTCAAATAGTTTTTTCGAAAGCCGTCAGATACAAAAGAAGAGTTGCTAGCATAACTTTTATAAGAAGATGTGTGCACAAAATTCTTCATATTTAAACAATAGATGTGTTCTTTTCAGGTTACTTAACTGGTAGTAGTATGGAAGTTACTCCGATAGCAAGCGAGTTGGCTTCAACTCGCTAATAAAACGAGTAAAAGTGAAGAAACTTATTTTTTCAAAAAATAAATCTTACATTTTTTGTTTGGTATACAAAAATATAACCAAACAAGGTGATGCTAATTCCTATTGGCTTCTTTTGCATTGGGTGATCCATCTAGAGCTATTTTTTCAGAACAAAAATAATATAAAAATTCAAATCAAGTGTGGAATCTTTGTTGGTAACTTGAAAGGACATTCTATGGCATTTATTTTTTGAAAATAATTACCTTCAAATGCTGGCAACTGTATTATGGAAATAAGAGTTCGGTGAAAAACGGGAAGATCCGATGTTTTCGACTAAAACTTTCTTCAGTGATGAGGCCCATTTCTGGCTTAACTACAAAGTCAATAAACAAAATTGCCGCATTAAGGCTGAAGAGCGACAAGAACAGGTTCAAGAGGTGTCATTACACCCAGAGAAAACCACGGTTTAGTGCGGTTTATAAGCTGGTGGACTCATCGGTGCATAATTTTTTCAAAAATGATGATGGCCGGAACTTAACCGTGAATGGTGCTCGCTATTGCGCCATGATATCGATCTTTATGCTACCTGAAATTCAAGCCCGTAATCTTGACGACACTTGGTTTCAACAGGACAGTGACACTTGCCATACAGCGGCTCAAACAATAAATCTATTGAGAGGTCATTTCGAAAAGCAGCTAATTTAACGTTTTGGACAGGTGAGTTGGCCGCCTAGATCTACTGATTTCACACCTTTAGACATTTTTCTTTGGGGTTACGTAAAGTCCAAAGTCTATGCAGACAAACCAGCTACGATTCAGGTTTTGGAAGCCAACATTACGCGTGTCATTAAAACCATATGGGTCGATATGCTCAAAAGAGTCATCCAAAATTGGACCCTCAGAATGGAAACTCTGAGGCGTAGTTTCGGCCAACATTTAAAGGAAATTAATATATTCAAAAACCATAAAATGACCTTTCAAATTACCAAAGAAGATTCCACACTTGCTTTGAATTTTTATATTTTTTTGTTTTGAAAAAATACCTCTAGATGGATCACCCTATATAAGTGAAATTATAAATTAACTAAAACTAATAGCTTAAAAGCATTTTACATTGTTTTAGAAACAATTCTGTGGCTATTAATTAATATTTTATTTCATTGAATATTTTTTTTTATTTATACTTTAGGGACATAAATACTGATACAACATTGAACACACCCAATTCAGTAGTAGAACTGAACATACACCGTTAATGTCATATGGGTTTTAAAAGCTAACATCAATAGCGTTAGCCTGTGACGGGATTTTAAAATTGTTTCAACTTTCATCACTGAGTCAGATAATGAGAACCGTATCGCTGTAATAGCGCTTTTCAAGTGCGAAATAAAAAAACGATATTTTCAAAACGCTCCGGACACTAGGGATTAGACTCATGTTTGTCTACCGATGCATAAAACTGTTTGAGTAGACTGGAGATGTAAAAGACCGCCACCGGTTGGGCCGCCCACGATCTGTTCGAACACCGCATGTCATCAAAGCCGTTCAATCAAGAATTCACAAAAATCCGCTCCGAAAACAGAAAATCATGGCCCGCAAAAGTCCATAAGTGGAATCATTAAAAAAGACTTGGGACTTAAGGCTTTCAAACGACGTACCGGACATTTATTGACTGCAGCTTTAAAAAAAATAAAATTGAAAAGTGCAAAGTCTTTTGGTGAAGCACGCTGATAACTTGCACAGAAAAATTGTATTCACCGATGAAAACATTTTTACCGTTCAGGAAAAATTTAACAAGCAAAAAAGCAAAAAGCGGTCATCTAAGGAAGACTCTGAACTGATCCCAAGGGTGGAAAGGGTCATCACCCAGCTTCAGTCATGATTTGGTGAGGTGTCTCTTACGATGGGGTCACTGACCAGCATTTCTGAGAACAAGGAGTCAAAACATCGGCCAAAGTTTACCAAGAAGCTGTCGTTTTGGAAGCTGTTGTGAAGCCTCTTAACAATTCCCTATTCCAAAACCAGCCATGGACTTTCCAGCAGGATTCATCGCAGGCCCATAAGGCTAAAACGTCCCAGACTTGGCTTCGAAACAATTTGCCAGCGTTCATTTCCTCTGAAGAATGGCTCTCAGGCAGTTCAGAATTGAACCCATTGGATTACAAATTGTGGACGGTTTTAGAGGACAAGGTTTATCACAAAAGATACCCCAACATTGGATATCTTAAGACTGTTTTGGTTCGAGCTGTGGCCAATTTTCGTGCAGCTTTTGACGATTGGCCAGTGCGACTTAAGGTGTGTGTTAAGGCAAAAGGCGGACATTTCGAATAAGTAGAGTCTTTTTGGATACAATATACATTAATAAATATATTAAATAATATTTGGTACAAAAACATTCATTACTTTTTATTTTACAGCATGAAACGTGTGTAACAGTTTTTATGACAATCATACAGTATGGTTGTGACTATGAACATAAGAAAACAGATTTTGAAGACCAACTTTTATACACAGACACACACGATACTGTGCATGGTTGTTGCGCATTACAAAAATAACAACAATCGAAAGACAGTTCGAGGGATTTTTATTGTGTTTACTTTGGTTTGTGAAATACTCTACCGCTGCCTGTTTCTCGTTTATTTAAAATCATTTTTCAATCGCGTTCATTACTTGGATGGTGAAGTAACATTCACCCCCAGCCAGCAACTAAAAGTCTTTTCGACTGCCTTTTGAATATATTTTTGTTTCTTTACCGAAATGTTCAATAGAAACATTGTCTCAAATCTGGCAAAGAGCTACTTGTAAAATAATTTTAAAAGAAATTGCCTAATAAAATCTCCATTGTTGAATAGCACCATGTGGAATCATATTATAGTTGAAGGTATCATGACATGGTTGCGTGTGAATCATACTATGGTTGTGAGCATCACACTATGGTTGTATGTGAAAGATAATATGGTTGTGAGAATCATAATGTGATTTTATGGATCATAGTATGGTTGAGTGTGCCTTATAACATGGTTGTGAAGATCATAGTATGGTAGTGTGTGAATCAAGCTATTGTTGTAAGGATCATAATACTGTTGTGCCACAACCATAAACCCAACAATAGTATGATCCTCTTCGAATATGGCACCACATCCGTACTATTTTTCTGCGTGTACATATAGATACGTTCTTTGCAGGGCACTTTATAATTTTTATACTCACTGACGGGGACCTACTGGTGAACGCTGGTTCTGAATGGCTAATTCATTTTATAGAAATGCTTATACATTGCTTGGAGATAAATCTCTTTCTTGTAAAATCGCAGGCATTTACGAGGTGGAAAACACGCCGCTGAAAATTGTTCGATGTTCTTAACTGGGCTTGCACATGGGTTTACTTGCATGATAGGCGTGCACACCACGGCGCACGGCGGCTCCATAGCAATACTGGCTTTCTGATCTTATGGTGTTAAGTTAACTCCTAAGCCCCTAAATACTTTTCGCAAAGCATTTTTTTCTAAATCCCATTAAACCTCAAGCATTGTTTACGATTTTCTAAATTGTCTCAATTGCTTGTGCGGGCGGCGCATTGTGGTCTAAACCGGAAATTAATTAAACATTTTTACGAACGAGCGAACCCGTAGCAAGAAATACGAGGTACGATAGTAGCACCACTTGCTAAATGACTATAAAAATTTAATTCATTACTTTCTTTGGTTTATAATTTCTCAGCTCTTCGACGACCTTTACGTCGTTACATTTCCAACTTTTGGTGCCTTCCACACGGCGGTGGAGAACGTAGCCGAGCAGGCATTAGTAAGCGCGTTGGCGTTGGTGGAGTAGAACGAAAGGACGAAAGGAAAAATGCAATTAAAACAGCTTAAACTACAGCGCGTTGGTGGTGCGGTTCAGTTCGGTGCGAATGCGAAGCCGGTGTTTATGTGTGTGTGTAGGTTGTATAAATATCACACAATTTGAGTTAAAGTGTAAAATTCCAAACAAACTGTGGCCATTAAATGTAATAAAAACCAACCCATACCAAAAGTGGCGGCAACAAACAAACACGCACAGAAAAAAATGTGCTCCCAATAAAACAGACAGCACCACACAAATACTAAGGGAGACAGTCAGACAGACGGATGGATGGACGGACAAACGACCAAAATATATATATATGCACAAATGAAAGAAGCAACGCACACACACACAGACAGTTGGATATGCTTACTCTGGCTTTGGAGGAGAAGAATTTGAAAAAACGCCAAGCAACAAGAAGGACTCCCACTAATACAACATGACATTAAATGCAGCAATATAAGATTGCGCTTGGATAGGAAACAAGAAGTAATGACTCCTTCAATTCTATTTCCTATTATTCCTACTTTCTTCTTATGCATACCCTACACCGCATATGAGCTAGAGATGTCCGTTCGTCTGTCAGTACACACAGATAACACATATGTTGCCTTAACCGTATGATGGTGGTTGCACGACTATCCATGTATTCCAACCTAACAACCGAATATTGACTGGGTATAGAGCAATTTTCAGTAGAGGGAACTGACACTTTCGATTGATGAAAACAATTATCGGTAATCATACAAGATTAAGATTATTATTGAATCTGATTTTGTAAATGTAGTGGTATTTGTTATAAATTGTTGGTTATAAGTACTTTTTGAAAAAAAATTCATATTTTACTGCCTTGCAATGGGTCAACTGAGTAAAATGAATACTTCCTTGAATCTTAAAAGAATTAATTATGACTTACAACAGTATTTATTGTAAAGCTTTGGGTGGCCGTAACTCGCGAAAATGGGTAGCCACCAAAACAAATTGGTTGTTGGTTTGAATAATAAAAAATTTTGATCAAGTTTGAGTCTCTAAATGACAGTTAAGCCTGTTTATATTCTGGACAATAATTCTTTATTTTAAGTTCGCTTATTTACACGTATGACAGTATCGATTGGAACTATTTACCGCCTAACCCAAGAATCTTAAACTGTCTGAACTTTTTTCTGTTTTTATAATTTTTTGGGAATTTTGATATATGTTTTCGTTGTAAACAAAGATTTTGTTGTGACTAGAACCGATAAAATATTACAGGGTTTTTATGTTGATGTTAAAATAACAAATATTATTTTTCAACAGCCAATTCAACATGGTTTGTGAGAAACCCGTGGTTTGTGAGAAACCCGTCCTGGTAGCACTGGACCTATATAAGGCATTCGATGCAGTCAGCCATCAAGTGCTGTTTGGGGACTCAGGCAACGCTAATATTCCGAGTCGCCGGAAACGTTGGGTCGTGAATTACACATGTGGTCTGCAGTCGTGTGTAGAATTTAGGGACAAAACTTCGAAGGAACCCACAGTGTGGGGAATCCAGTTTAATTTCAACCTTTCCTAATTCCTCAACCACCACACGGAGTAAAGATCGTGTCATACGCGGACGACTGCACGATCTTTGTGACGGGTAACGGGATCGAAAACATCTGTGGCATAATAAACCACTATCCTATTGATCTTGTCAACTTCTTCTTTATGGCGATATCTGCCTCGAATTCGTCGGCCTCATTATTCACGAGGAAAGTAAGACTCTGTCTAAATGCGTTAGTCGACGTTAAAATAATTCCGACCATGAATCATCCCAACATTCTAGGTGTCACATAAGATAGTCTCTTCTGGTCCTTCGCACACTCCACCGCTACCTTGAACAAAATGCAGAGTAGGAAGAAGGTCCTCAAGTTGCTTGCTGTCAGGACTTGGGGCGCCTATAAGAAAAGCTTGCTTGCTACATAGAAGGCCGTAGAACGTTCGGTGTTAAATTATACGACAATGAAAGATGTTGCAGAGCTGTCAAAATGCCGCCCCCTAAGAACAGCCACGGGCTGAGGAGGCTCTTTATTACACATCAGGATTACATTCATAAGGAGGCTAAAGAGTCCCAGTACGGGAGTATTATACAACATCATGTTGAGACAACATGGTGTTGTCTCAACAGTTTCTGCTGGGATGTCATCGAATGGATCAACCGAACTTCCACTCGACGGAGTTGCACCCTCCACCATGTCATGTCAGGAGAGATATCTTAGACTTGCAAAGGGAGATCCAGCGGTAAAAAAGAGAAAAGATGGATCAAAGTTTCTACAAGTTAGCCCTAGGTAGCATTCATAGGGACACGGTAAAAACGGCCAGAAATTCGCACCGGCTAAGTGCTGGCCTTGAAATCTATCCGTTAGAGGTTGCTGACTGGGTGAGAAGTCTTCCCAGGAAGACCAATGTCGTACTAGCACAGCTATGGTCATGATAATGAAGCCAGCTCAATTCGAATTGGCCCCGAGATGAGAAAACCAAACACCTGCCCGGCATGGGGTCAAGGGCCGCATGATTCGCTGCACCTTTCACCCAGTTCCTGCACCTGGACGTTGACAACGCTGCAGAAGTAACAGATGACTAGGAAAATTGACTTAATAAATCATGGTAGCTGCTACAACATTAACAATAGCACATGGTGTAGGGTATATGATACTCGGCGCCGCCTGACTTTAGTTCTTTTACTTGCTGTTCTTTCGTTCTTTTTATATTGTTCCCGTTCATTTCACTTTGCTTTGGTAAAGCTTAAAAGCAATTCAAAGTCTAACAAATACGCGCTCACAGTTGGATTGAATTTTTATTCGTTTCTTGCGTTTTATTTCGTTTTTCGCACATCACATTCTGCGAAAAACATTTCCAACAAATGTGCGTTAGTATCCGCATCCGACGCATTCAATCGAAGAAATGGAAAGGAATGGCCAGCCCAGCCCAGGCTAGCAAAGCACATTACATTCTGGGTTTACATTAAAGCACCATTGCAGTCTATACCGCCTTGTAATTATGGGGCCAGCCACGGTTGCCCTGAAAGGGGTCTGTGCTGCAAGAAGTTTTGAAATTACTTGTGTTATTGCTGTGCTGTTATTGTTCTTTTTCCAAATCCAAATCAAAGTAGCTTCTTGTTTTGTTGTTGTTGTTAGTGTATTTTAAGCTGTTTATGTTGTACTTGTGGTGTCGACCACATATAGACGATAGCCATTTGCGGGGTAATGTTAATGGTTTAATAGCTTGTGGTTGGGGCGTAATTAATAAATTGATTGTATTGTTTTCGCCATTCGCAACAGTCTGTTCCATTAGGAGGGCAACTAATGAGTTTATAAGCGGATAAAAAGGATCTATTTGAGATTTAAATTTCTACTGCTAAGTATACCCAGTAAAGGCATCGTCACGAAGGATCGAACCTTTGGAAGAATGCCAAACTTACTTATGAGAATATAGAGATTTTCGATTGAAATGACAGCACAAGATGTTTTATCAAATTTTCCTGAAAAGGAAAACCTTCATACTAGAACTGTATAACAAGGAAGTCTTCCTAGAAATTATTTCAGTGCAGAGTCAAAGCACTGTCTCTAATCTATTATATGTGGTCAATTATTTGACCAAAAGTATAAAATCGAAAATGTTATAAAAGGAAAATTCCATTTTTAATGAAACTGGTCCAGCCAGCAAGTGCTGAAATAGGGTGATCCATCTAGAGGTAATTATTCAAAACAAAACAAATATAAAAATTTAAATCAAGTGTGGAATCTTTATTGGTAATTGGAAAGGACATTTTATGGCATATATTTTTTGAAAATAATTTCCTTCAAATGTTGGCAACTGTATTATGGAAATGAGTTTCGGTGAGAAACAAGAAGATCCGCAGTTTTCGACCAAAATTGTGTTCAGTGATGAGACCCATTTCTGGCTCAACGGCAAAGTCAATAAACAAAATTGCCGCATTTGGGCTAAAGAGCAACAAGAAGAGGTTTAAGGGTTGTAATTTTACATAGAGAAACTTTATAAGCTGGTGGAATCATCGGTACATATATTTTCAAAAATGATAATGCCCGGAACGTAAACGTGAACGGTGCTCGCTATCGCGCCATGAAATCAAATTTTATGCTACCTGAAATTGAAGCCCTTAATATTGACGACACTTGGTTTCAACAGGACGGTGCCACTTACCATACAGCTGCTCAAACAATGGATCTATTGGGATGTCATTTCAAATACCGCTAAGTTCACATTTTGGAAAGGTGAGTTGGCCGCTGAGATCGAGTGATATCACACCTTTAGACATTTTTCATTGGGGTTACGTAATGTCCACAGTCTATGCTGACAAACCAGCTACGATTCAGGTTTTGGAAGCCAACATTACGAGAGTCATTAAAGCCATACCGGTCGAAATGCTAGAACGAATCATCCAAAATTGGACCCTCAGAATGGAAACACTGAGGTGTAGTTGGGCCAACATTTGAAAAAAAATAAGTGTCATAAAATAACCAATAAAAATTCCACACTTGATTTGAATTTTTATATTTTTTTGTTCTGATAAAAATACCTCTAGATGGATCACCATATGTGACAGCGCATAGAGAAAGGGACCTAAGGGTAAAAAAAAATCAATTTTCACATTTTTTTTTTGATGTGGACATCTGAGCATCGAATGAGACCGATCCCATGCCCCAAAAGTGTTCCCTCCCAGAGATATGCGCGTTTTATGAAAGTGATGGTACACCAACGATACACGTATTTAAATCTTTAAAATGGCTCTCCTGGACAAAACTGGTTTTTACCCTTAGGTCCGTTTCTATTTTGCGCGTCGCATATATTTTAGGAATTGCTTTCAAACATATGAACCCTTATTTCTAGAGGAGAGCATTTGAAACTATTTTAAAGCACTCTAGGTAATGTGTACATAAATATATTCAGGTACAAATTAACGAGTATTTGCTATTTATGTATGTACATGGGTTAGCTGCGATAAAGAAACGGTCCCCTACAAGACTCTGGGTATCGCGATCCGCCGAGTAATCGGTAAAACCGCCATATAGTAATTTGAGATTCACCATTCTTCTAGATCTTCTCTCCTGAAAAAGACTTAAAATTGTAGAAGTGGTTCCACTTAAACAAACTCCAAGAAGTCAGAAGCGTAATGGTACCCATGCTCAATGGTACCTGGATAGTCTAGAGTAGAAAAAAAATTAGACATATTGTCCAATGGAAGTCTTGTCACTCCGCAAGCCACATTTACCAACAATGCACTAGGCGAAGTCTATATTTACTTATATACCATTCGGTTTTGAGAATATTGCACTCAGGGAAGTCAATGTGATTATAATCAGTTAAAATAATATTAAATCACATGGCCAACGTTTCCATACAGCCCCACACTCAAAAGCTCACAGCCAATTTGTGGTTCATTCGCTCTCGCATTCGAATTCGTATACGACGGCATATCAATTATTTCGTGACTTTTCGAATAATTTCATAGTTGGAGCTGTATCTCTTTCCACCCAGCCATTTCTTTAGGTTTTGAAATAGGAAATAATCACTGGGGGCTAATTCCGAAGAATTTGGCGGACGAGGTACCAACTCGTAACCCCACTCATGCAATTTTGCCTTTGACACTGCACACGTGTGCACCTTTGCATAAACTTGATGAATAAACCTTTCTTGACCACATTGGGTCGTTTTTTTATCCTCATCAAATCGGTCCATTAGGTTTGCATAATATTCTCCGGTTATTGTTTTTCCCTTTGGAAGGTACGAGGGCTACTATATATATTTTTTGCCTAATAACGAAAATAGGAATATTTATCATCAAAAATGGTTTTATTGTTTTTCAAAGTATTCTCTAGCATGATTTATATACATTCGCATGCGCCTAAACCAATTGTCGAAGCACTTTTTCCACTCCGATTGAGACACCTCCAAAACATGGTTTTTGAAGGCTTTAACAGCATCCTTTGGCGACGAACATCATTCACCACGCATTGTTTTCTTAATGTGCGGGAATAAAAAGAAGTTATTTGGTGCCAAGTTAGGGCTGTACGGCGGATGCCCCATCAATTCGCATTGTCATCGTGCACAATGATTTGTCTTCTCTTGTTCGTTTTTCGAATTTCTCCGATGATATCAGAAAAACAAATTCTGGTGTCCCACTCAGAATTGACCGTCCTACGTTGCTCTAGCGGAACAGTCGCCAAATGACCAGTTATACCTATGAAACAGGCGACCATTTTCTTCGAATTGCTTCTTCCACGAACAACTCTCGTTAGATTTGGCTCGTCTGCAAAGACCCACACGGACGATTGCTGTTTTGTTTCGGCCTCATATGCATAGATCCATGATTCGTCACCTGTGACGATCTATAAACGTCTTTCGAAGCACCGCTATTGCATTTTTTCAAAATTGCTTGCACCAATCAACGCGAGCCTGTTGTTAAGCGATTGTCAAATTGTGCGGAATCCAACGAGAACAAACCTTTTTTACCGCCAGGTGTTTATGCAATATCGAATGTATGCTGGTGGAAGAAATGCCCAAGGATGTCTCTATCTCACGATATGTCACATGGCGATATTGCATTATCAGTTCACGCACGGCAACAATGTTCTTTGGCACAACGGCCGTTTTTGGACGACCTTCTTCTTTGAGCGAGCGTCGGCCACGATTGAATTCATTTAACCAGTTTTTCACAATGCTATAGGATGGTGCTTCATCGCCATACAAAGATTTAAGTTCATCGATGCACTCTTGTCGTGATAATCCACGTAGAAAAATTTGAAAAATGTTCGCACGAAAATGTTCACGAGTCAATTCCATTTTTTTTGCCAACTTGATTTTTTCAAGTCACTGTAAACAACACAAATGATGGTCGTACGTCAAATCGTTCTGAGTACGTTTATGCTAAAAAATGACAAACTTTCCAATGGAATTGTCAGATGGCGCTAGGCAACACTTACTGTTGCCTAGGCAAGAAATATATATAGCAATACTCTTAATCAATAAGGATTCCCCCGCCTGCATCCCAAAAAAACTGTTGCCATCACCCTACTGGCTGACCAAGCCACCTTGACCTTCTTCGGAGCCGGTTCCCCCTGATATTGTTTAGACTGCTGCTTGGTCTCCGGAGTGTTGTAATGGACCCATGTTTCATTCACAGTTACAAAACTCCAAACAATCTTTTGAAGTTGTAAAACGATTACATTTATGGTAAATTGAGATAGCTTTCATTAACCCCACTGATAATGTTAAATCGAAACCACACTGACATATAAAATGCGTATGGCATTAAGAATCTCAAGCACTTTTACCATATCGTGGATTTTTTGACATTTTCGGGTGTATTGACCTCATCTGGCCGTCCAGAACCATCCCCGTCATTTGCGAGATGTGCGACCACAACGAAAGTCTGCAAACCACTTTTTTACCATTGAAATCGATGGTTCAGAGTCCATTTTTTATAAAATCCACGAGGTTGTATGTTTTGAACAGCTGACGCAAACTAAATGTCGGAACTCTCTCAAAACTTGACGGTAGTCTATTAACAGATGGTACTTGATGATAGCAGTGTTGGATTTCATATAACTACGAGACACGTTGGAAAAGTCACGGATTTATTGAAATGCTTTCGTATTAAATCAGAAACTTACGACTTAAGTTAACGACGGTGATACATTTTACCAGGATATGCTTTAATGCGATAATGCATTGCCACCCCAGATATCCTGGAGGTTTTCACGTTTATGATGTTTGTATAAAAAAGTAACTTATCCTAATGAAAAGTGACCGGTTCCACGCCCGTTGAAAAATGTTGATATTAATCGAAATATATTTTGTAACTGATAATTCGAAAATATTTTCATGTTTCATGTGTTTTTTAGGAACAAGAGAAATAAAATGGTCATACAAGTAACATATATTGTTGGAATGAATATAGGCTTGCAATGTTTCAAGGGTTGCTTGTGTTTTGGCATAAACCAATGCCTTCACATAGCCTTATAAAACATTATCAGATCCAGAATATACCTTTGGATATTAAGGTGTCACCAAATTAATTTTGCAATCAATCGATTGTTAAGAGCGCCGTTTGGAAAGTTCCGTCCGACTTGCTGGTACCAAATGTAGTTAATTTTAGCTGATTCATTTTTAGAAAAAAATACTTCAGTCAGTATGGCTCGATAGCGCTTGCCACTCACCTTAACGGCAGCTCCTGAGTCATTTCGAAAGAAATATATAAGGACCGATGATGCCACAGCAAACAGTCAATTTTAATGAATGTAATGGTGACTCATTAACGAATTAAGGACTGTGTCAGCCTTAAATTCGGAAATTTGGCTAACTGAAGTATCCATTTAGCCAAAAATGAGCTCCATTACCAAAGAGTGAAGAACTCTGTGAAGTGTGTGAAGAACTATATATTTTTCAAGGTAAATTCGCTTAATTTGTAAGCGTTGTTCTCGCTTTAAACGATTCATGATGGCTGGCCTAATCATACTAAACCAAAATGGCAACACAATTCGACATTTTAAATGTCAAACTGTAGTTAACGATATTATTAGTTATTTGTAATAAAGAAGCGAGAGGAACTTCATTACTCCATACTACTTATATAATATTCAAGCTATAAAAAATAATAAACACATTTGCCTTCCTTAACAAAATTTGTAGACACGAGAATTGCTTTTCACCTATTTTTATAGACGGCATCAAATCGCTCCTTATTTAGCATATTTTGTTGCAAATGTGCAATCACGTTGTTCCACTTTTAAAGTTTCCTCTTGTTTTCGTTGTTGTAATGGAAATAATGCCGCTATTTGGTTGCATGATGAAATAACATATCCATTTTCCGCGAAAATATACTCACATATGCAACAATATAAGAATTTTAACTTCACATATGTAACCCTTAAGCGGGCGTTGCAGTGCGGCATGGTGCAAATTACGATAAAACTACTCTTTAAAACAAATGAAATTACATAAAATGCTTGGGGTACGTATTATAATTTCTAAAATTATAATATTTCCAATGCATGCAGCTGGAAAAGTACACTTAGAATATATGAATGTATGAAGTTGTTATAATAGTGTTTATATCTGTAGAACAGTGTACGAGTTATAAGTTAGTTTTCTGCAAAATGATTGTAATTACAAAAAATATTTAAGGTTTGCCCTCCTTTAAGTGCAGCGATCGACTTAAAATCATAAGCTGATTCGAAAGTGCGCTTCACTTTCAAAGTTAACAATTGTTTTTCTGTCGCAACTAACTAATATATTTTCCCAAAAGCGTTTTGAGGAAACTTGGACGAAAATTTTTAAAAATTTGAAAAGCAAAATCGAGACCGACAATTAGCAACGATTTTTAAATGTGACATTATTTTTAAAATCTAAGTAAATTGAGATCCCTTCCAGGGAGTCCCAAAATCGGATTTCAATTTGCTTTTTTGCACATTCAGAAGCGCAGGGTGTAACATAGTTGACCCTGCCCGACATTAGCATTAGTTCTTTGCTTTGACCTTTCATTTTTTTACACCCTAGTATTTATGCGTCTGATCCAAACATTTCCGCCAGATCTTGACACTACATCCATATTAAAAATATAAAATAAACCTGACTAATCTTAAATGGCCGCATGTAAACTTTTAAATGATTACTGTAGACAAGTTTGGGACACAGGAGTCAAAAGTTCCAAAAACCACACACATAACACACACACATAAGAGACATTGGCTCAAATACAGGGTGGAGCGCGATAGTTTGCGTTATTGCACTGCAGGCTGTGCCTGACGGGAGATTTCTATTCATCTGCCTTTCAGTTGCCATCATGCATTGGGCACGTGAGGAGAGGTCATTTTGTGTTGAAGCGTATTTTTCAAATTAGCACTAGATCATTGCAGTGCAGCGTGATTTTCGTTTGCAATTCGTTAATCCCCCACGCGGAAGCACATTTTCACCTAAGTGGGTGTGTAAGCTAATAAAATATGCGGTACTGGAGTGAAACAAACCCCAGAGAACTTCACCGGAGATCTCTGCATTCGGACCGCGTCACTGTGTGGTGCGCCATATCACGAGTAGGCATCATTGGCCTTTACTTTTTCCAGGATAACCGTCTTGCCGTAACTGTGAACTCGGAGCGGTACTTAACTATGATACAGGATTTTTTTCAGCCGGCTCTTGAGGTAATGCAATTAGAGGATATATGGTTCCAACAGGATGGTGCCACTGCACACACAGCTAGTGTTAGCATGAATTGTTTGAGGCAAATGTCCTGAACGGCTTATCTCTTTGAGGGGTGATGTGAACTGGCCGGCACGCTCACCAGATTTAGCCCCATGCTATTTTTTCCCTTGGGGTTACCTGAGGTCGAGGGTGTATATCAACCGTCCCAACCCCTTGGAGGACCTGATAAACAATATTGAGGCTGAAATTGGCAGAATTAGAGCTGCTATATATATTTCTGGCGTAATAATGAAAATGCGAATATTTATCATCATGAATGGCTTTATTGTTTTTCAAAGTATTCTCCAACATGATTAAAACACTTTTGCATGGGCTCAAACCAATTGTCGAAGCACTTTTTCCATTCCGATTGAGACACCCCAAAAACATGGTTTTTGAATGCTTCAACAGCATATTCTGACGACGAAAATCGTTGACCATGCATTGTTTCTTGATGTACGAGAATAAAAAGAAGTCATTAGGTGTTAAGTCAGGGCTGTACGACGGATGAGCCATCAATTCGACGTTTTGGCAGGTCAAAAAAGCGCTGGTTTGAGCCGGTGTGAGAGCTTGCATTGTTATGGTGCACAATGATTCGTATTCTCTTGTTCGTTTTTCGAATTTCTCCAAAGACTTCGGGCAAACAAATTGTGGAGTACCGCTCAGAATTGACCGTCCGACGTTGCTCAAGCGAAACAGTCGCTACATGATCCGTTTAGCAAAAGAAACAGGCGACCATTTGCTTGGAAGTGCATCTTCCACGAGCAACTTTCGTTGGATTTGGCTCGTCTTCGAAGACCCGCACGGTCAATTACTGTTTTGTTTCGTGCTCATACGCATAGATCCACAGTTCGTCACTTTGACGATCTTATAAACGTATTTCGATGCACCGCGATCGTATTTTTTCAAAATTTCTTTGCACCAATCGACAAGAGCCTTTTTTTGAGCCATTGTCAAATTGTGCGGGATCCAACGAGAACAAACCTTTTTTACGGACAGGTGTGCATGCAATATCGAATGTATGCTGGTGGCAGTAATGCCCAAGGATGCCTCTATCTCACGGTATGTCACGTGACGATCTAGCATTATCAGTTCACGCACGGCATCAATGTTCTCTGGCACAACGGCCGTTTTTGGACGACCTTCACGACCTTCGTCTTTGACCGAGCGTCGGCCACGATTGAATTCATTAAACCAGTTTTTACAGTGCTATAGGATGGTGCTTCATCGCCATAGAACCATTTAAGTTCATCGATGCTCTCTTGTCGTGATAACTCACGTCGAAAGTTGTGAAGAATGATCGCACGAAAATCTTCACGAGTTAATTCCATTTTTTTGCAAAATTGATTTTTTCAAGTCACTGTAAGCAACACAAACGTCAAAACATTCTGAGTACGTTTATGTTAAAAAATGTCAAACTTTCCAATGAAAATGTCAGATGCTGCCAGGCAACACCTAACCTACCAGTCGACATGTTTGTTAAAAAGTCATGAAAACTTCAGAAAACGTATGCAGCAGTGTGTGGATATCGAAGGTTAATATATGCTATGAAATAATCCCTTACTGTTCAATAAAATAAAAATATAAAATAATTTTTTCTAAGATTAATAATTTTTTTATTTCATTTCCATATAAGCAAATTTTTGCGTCCCACCCTGTATAACCTTATAACTAACATCTGAGTAAATTTAGAGCCTGTTCAAGGGCACAATTACTTCACTTCTGATTCGGAAAATAGTTTCCACTCTTAGCAAAAGGCTTAAACCTGAATGTCGGTTAATTTACTTTTAAAAACAAACTAACCCGATATGCCGGTTTTCTGAAAACCCAGGTTTTTTGTTTGCTTTAAAATCGACCCATCCAAAATCTGTGGATTTAACTATCATTTATGTCTTCTGAATTGTTTCTGAATCTGTTCGTGAAGGGGTTAATATTAATAATAATAGTCGTAACAGCCACACACTCTTACAAATCGGAACAATTTGCCCTTTTTTAATTTTGCCATCATTTGAAACCACTTATAGGGATTGTCATTGCAGTCGTCGCAGTATGCATGAGGCCAAATGAAAACTGTCACCAACATACGGCAGCAATCAACGGCGGGTACTTAAATCACAAAAAGCAACGACACAGACACAAACAGTGAAAAACTCCCCTTTTCCATGTTGCACACCATCGTCATCCCCATCATCGTACATTCATAGATTTCTTAGCCCCGGCACGACGAAGATGTCTTCTATTCTTTTTACGCCAAACGAAATGAAAACAAACAATGAATGGAAATTGAAAAAACAATTTATTTCTAGACCGATTTCAAAGCACCCCAGCGACAGGTCGGAAAGGGGAGTTCCCCTTCCCCGGCTAGAAATCGAAGACAGGCTCTAGAAAAAAAATCACTGAAACGGCATAGTCATAGCCGCATTTACCAGTCAGAGTCAGCGTTAGCGTCATCTATTCATGTAACCATCACTTAACCACTCCAATGTCTAAGGAGAGCGAGGGGCGGGTAATGTCAAAGGAAAGGTTAAATGAGACCAACGTATACCATAGAGGCACAGGCACTCTGGGCAAGTCGAGCGGGGAATGACAAGGAAACTGGTAAAGAAAAATTGAAATAAAATAAAACAATTTCTTTTCTTGTGCCCAGCCCTGGCTGCCAGTTGCCTTTCAACATCCAATGGCCACCAGTGCTACTGCCACCGCTAACTTACAGTCGAAACTAATAATAATGTCCTTGTAATGACGTTTTACAAAGAGGCCTACTCAAATGTCAAATTCCTTAAGCATTTCTTCCATTTTGCCAAAGTACAACATAAGCACACACATACATAAACATGCGAACAAATATGCAAGAGTATGTGTACGTTAACGCTAGGGAAAATAGAATAACGAATTTCTTAACATAAAGAAATTGTTTGAATTTGAATTCAAATAAATTGAGTGCATGTTTGTATGCGTGCATATAAGTGAGTGAAATCAACGAGGGTAGTATTGGAATACGGGAAGTCATTGCTCCAAGAGAAGGCAGAACATAGAACAAAGAATATCCAGTTAATGTCGGACGGGCAGGACTGTGAGATAGTTAAGAACACACCTGGCATTAAACTGATTCCGCGCCAGTGTTTGGTGTTTTAGCAGGGTCGCCCTTAGTATGAGGATATATTCTGTTCGGGCTATACAAAAACATACTCCAATACGGTTTAGATTTTAAAAACAATGAGAACTTCTCTCAAATCAATGAGCTATGCTTGTTTAAATTCTTATACTCACTGACCGGAACGTACTCTGAGCGGCTAATGTATTTTATAAAGAAGTTTTTACATTGCTTATAGATGAATATCTTACTCGTAAAGTCGCCGGCATTTATGAGGTGGAAAATTGTTAGATGTTTTAGCCGGGCTTGAACCTGTGTTAGCTGGCATGATAGTCGTGCACGCATTTATGATGTTTTATGGGACTTCAAAAGCTGCAGGTTCGGAAATCGGGAAGGACCTTTTTATGGGGGCTAGTTACACGAAGATATGGTCCAGTTTCACCGGAGTTTAGAAGTGATCGACCATAACGTACCACGCAAAGTTCGAGAACAATCTGGTTTTATTTGTGATTTTTATACTTTGTCATTCCGATTGCAACACAAAATACTGGTCGGATACCCCATAGAGTATGTATACTCGTATTCTTAATCGTTGTAAAATTATATGATGGTCTAGCAATAGCCGTCTGTCCGTCCGCATGGTTGCATGTCTGCGGAAAGCTAATTTCAGGCTGCATTATTGAATCTAGGTCGCTGAAATTTTCCAGAATTATGTGCTGATGGATTGAAACAGTTAGTACTGAAAATTGGCCGAATCGGTGAAAAGGTAAAACTTTTCCCCTCACAAGGACTGGGACAAATTCTGGGAAAATAAATCAATATCTCACGATCTATTTGAGATATGATGTGATGCTAATATTTTGAACGTATAATTTGGCATGGATCTAAGCATTTCCCGGAGGAAAAAATGGCGGTGTCACGCCCCCTTGAAAAAATTGAATTAACGGCCCAAGTAATAGACCGATCGTTTTAAAATTTTACTTGGATAAAACCAATGACTAGCCAATTATTTAAGACTATGTTTTGGTTTAATTAAATAAATGGGCGGGGTACCGCCCACTCAACCCTAAACTTAAAAAACCATATCTTATAAACCAATAAAAGAGTTGGTATTGATTGAAACACAGCCTTGAAGATAAATGGGAGGTACCACGCCCACCTTAAAAAAAATCTAATATTAATAGATTTTTTTAATTTCAAAATTAATAGACCGATCGTTATAAAATTTTAACGAAATGAAACCAGAGACTAGAAATTTATTTTAGGTTTTGTTGTGGTAAAATTGGACAAGGATGCGTGTCACCGCTTATACTTATACAAACATGAACTTAAAAAGACTATATCTAATAGAGATGTTACGATTATATTTGAAACACATGACTTTGGCATTGATCAAAGCACACGGGAAGGAAAAGTAGGAGGCACCACGCCCCCTTCACAAAATTTTTGGTCAAAGCAATGGACAGATTTTTATATAATCTTGAACATAATGAAATCAAATATAAGCATTTTGTTATAGATTATATTGTGTTAAAATTGCATTAAATAGCGTGGTCCCGCCCATACAACCATGAACTTTGAAAAGCTTATATCGTGTACTAAAACCGATATGACGAGATGGTGTTGACACGCAAAGTATAACACCCTGATAGAAAAGAGACCCGTGCCACTGCTCTTCGAAAACATTTTTATAATAGACGATAGTCCATGGTAGAGGATATACGAGTATAAGCTTCGGTTTATATAGCCTCGGAATCAGTTGGTTTATGTGGCTTCAAAAAAATAGATATAGAACAATTTCAATAAGGTTCGTCCATGGCCCAAAGCTTAGCACTATAACAAGTTTCATCGAAATTAGTTCATTATTGCGATCTGTAATTCGATAGATGGACCGACGAGAGGGCGGACAACTAGATAGTAATATTTTTTGTTAAGCTTTTATAACTAAGACTGGAAAACAAAACTTCATAGTTAAGTCATGTGTTGACAATTAGTTCCAAATTTAATTATATGTATTTGAAAAGAACTGCGCTACTTGATTCTTAAAAACAAGATTTAGAAAAATAATATGCTGTAGCCCGTTTATTATATAGCCTGAATAGAGGCTAATACTCGATACTTAATAATACAAAGTATTAATATGGCTACAAAAATGTACCTTACTTTTTCTTAACACACGTACAAAATTGGCTCTTAGCCTCAACACCACTGGTATTAATAATCCAACACAAACCTCCGAAAATTTGTCAAAAATAAGCTTAACACTCCCCGATCTATGAGGCTTTACATTTTTTAACCGTTTTGATACTTATGGGAGATTTTATTTTCTGAAATAGTTTATCTATGTCTCCGTCTATTTGTCTGTCGGTACGTCCTCAAAAGTAGTCTGAATCCTGATTGCAAATATGAGCCCATCCCAAAGACACAACCGCATTGCCTCTATTCATGCTATGTATAATTCTGAACCACATCGGCCCAAATTTTTGAAGCGCCATAGACAAAGATCCCATCGAGGACTTTCCGATGTACGAAGAAAAATTAACATTTAATTTGGACCAAATTGTCGGACTTCTTTTTATACGATTACACACCATCATTGACATTTATTTTGCAACCCCTCGAAGTATAGCTCGGACACCCTATAAAGTATTGTTATATTCTAAATCGCGATCTCAATCTAAAACGATTTAACCATATCCGTCTGTCTCTTCGTGAGAAAACTACGGTAGACCTGCAGAAGTTTGAGGCATGTGTATATATAAAAAAATTATGTACATTGCACCGAAACACTGGTAAAACAAACAGCAGAACACCTTAATTTTGCCATTATCAGTCTGATTTAAACAGAAAGATTGGATTGAAAATCAGCATCAAGCTGAATAGAAGCTCCTTGTATTCCTTGCCCTCCCATTATATTCCTTGAAGATCATCACATAAGAAATACTCATGGCGTACGAAAGAAATCCTCTTTAAAACATACCCATCCTTTTAAAATATTCTTATCAAATCCAAAGGGGCGATTTCAATTGGTTCATTTTCCTGAAATAACCAAATTTTAAACTATAAACCGGTTTTGTCTACATCCTGTGTTCACATGTTCCCAATCATTCACACCCCTCCTCGTAGGCTAGTCTACAACTATTTGTAGATGGTGGCTTGCTGCTGCTGCTTTTTTGTGTAACAGTTAAATTGCAAAGACATTCATTCATTCTTACATTCATTTCCATTCATTGAGTAAAAAACTATTAAAAAATATTCTGCACCATCATTTATTATTCAAGCAACATTTACATATCCGTTTCCGTTTAATACACAAACACACACACACGTATAATACATCAACTGACGGGGCACACATACATGCACATACTAAAAGTACTCGGCTCAAGAGAAGACGCCAGGAAGAGGACAAGGGGTAGCAGGACAAATTCATATTTTTGTTTGTACGAACAACCGTAACATGGTTAAAGAAACGGCACCAAAGAAGGAAAGAAAGAAAACTGTTGTGTGTGTGTATGAATGTGTTGGCGTTTTTCTTTTGTCAAGTAATTTACAGTTTATTTGAAGGAATTTTCACTTGAAAGTGATTAATTGCCGGAAATACAAACGAAGCAAATGGGCACAACAACCAAAAAAACGAAGAACATCTGCTAAAAAAGCACTGCAATGCCCCACAATGGACACCGTAAAAGCCCACACTAAAGAGGGTGCAGCGGCCCACCTTAAGAGGGAAACTATTTCCAAATATAAAAAGGGTCAACTTGAAATTGAAATACGAATTTAAGGCGTTTCATAACATTTCGGCAAAATGACTTTTAATTTTGTTCTCGGAAACATTGGTGGAATTTCGCAATTGAAATATCAAGTCAGAATTTAGAGGAGTGTCACCGGCCAAGGAAATGACGGTATTGCACCAAAGATGAATGGCCACAAAAACTGGATTTATGTGGGATGTCCAAACAAAAATGAGGTTATAATAAAACCACTCAAATAGAGTTATATATATGTAGAAGCCACCATAAATGATGAATGTGTATTAAATAAGAATAATAATTAATTTGCAGCTTGAGTTATATAATAAACAAAATTGCCGCATTTGGGCTGAAGAGGAACCAGAGGAGGTTCAAAAGGTGCCATTATATTGAGAGAAAACCACGGTTTGGTGCGGTTTATGGGCTGGTGGAATTATCGGTCCATATCTTTTCAAAAATGATGATGGTCGAAACGTAACATTCAATTATGCTCGCTATTGCTCTATTATATCGGACTTTTTACTACCTGAAATTTAAGCCCGTATTCTTGACAACATATTGTTTCAACAGGACGGTGCTCCTAGCCAGTTAGCTGGTCAAACAATAGATCTAGTGAGAGGTAATTTCGAAGAGTAGCTAATTTTACATTCAAGACCGGTGAATGGGCCGCCTAGATCGTATGATACCTTTAGCTTTTTTCTTTGGAGCTAAGTCTATGCTGACAAATCATCTATAATTCAGGTCTTGGAAGCTAACATTACGCGTGTATGACAGGCCATACCGGTCGAAATGCTCTAATTAGTCATCTAAAATGGACACCCTGAGGCGTAGTTGCGGTCACCATTTGAAGGAAATCATAATCAAAAAATATATGGCATAAAATTTAGTTCGAGTGAATAAGGAAGATTTCAAGCTGGATTTGAATTTTAGTATTTTTTTTTATTTTGAAAAAATACCTCTAGATGGATCACCCAGTAGTTCAATATCATCAGACATGGGATTTTGGGATATTTAAAAGAAAAAGTGTACGTTATTAAGCCAAGAGCAAGCCAAGAACAAACTTAATTCGGCACATTAACAACACTAAAACTTCATTATATCTCAGAGTCATTGAAAATATGGACCGTCGGATAGAGGTATGCCACCGAGACAGTGGAGACGATTTGGCCGATGTTTTGTGTCACCCATAGTTGTCGTAGATCCTTCTTCATAATATAAAGTATTAAAATAATTATCTTACAACTTTTTGTTTTTTTACAATTAACATCAAGCGTTATAGTTGAACCACCCAGTGCAAAACAGTGTATTTCGCGTAATGTTGTCCTCGCCTGTAAGTCTATTCAAATTTCGTGCAGAATTTAATTTCTTAAATCTTCTTAAATTTGCGCTATCGTTTATCTCTCAATATGCACAGCACAATGCGTAAATTCGACTTAATAAATCACTTGAAACACAGCAAAGACATGAACGTACATACATAATACATACACATGGACAATAATACAACATGCACGCATACATGTACAAGAATTACATGTACACACACACACACACTCACCCATTAAAACGGGAGTAAGGGCACATAATAAAATTATATCTGATTAAATACTTTGATATTAAATTTATTGCATATTTATTTGGGCATAACAAATAACCCCTTGAGGTTTTAACTACCACCACCACTACACAGCTCAACTGCTGCCATCGCCCCGGACACGGATCTCCGCTTGGACAGTAAAGCGTACATAATCGTGTGTGTGTGTGTGTGTGCATGTGTTCATACATATGAGTGTGTGCATGTGTGCTTTAGCCACGCACAACTGAAATTATGTGTAAATTGTGTATAAAGCAAAATTAGAAAAGATGAGTGAAAAAAGGCATCGACCAACGAACACAAGCCATTGGAAGAGACCACATGCGAAACAAACAAGAAATGCAATGGACCACAGCCAAACCCGCATGGAACGAAAACAGAACAGCCAGCAAAAGGTTCACTAGCGAACGAGAAGGACCGACAAGCACCAAACAGGAAACCACTTGGACATTTCGTTGCGGCCATCATCGAATTCGCATTGCCCTGCATTATTTTGTTATTTGTCCAAACTGATGTCGAATATGTTTGGCAGGCAATGAGCTATGAAAGTAGAATTTGAAAATGTATGCGAGCCGTTGTGGTGTGATTTTGTAGTGTGCGCGATTATCACACGAGTAACTTGGGTTTAAAGCCGTTTGGTAATAGCTGATATTTTACATTCACGGTTTTTCTACCTATCGATAGATCCATAGTTATCTGTGCACCTCCAGTGTTCCGAATGCTAGTTGATGCTCCATCATTTTCTGTAAGTAGAACTGAAGTGTTTGCACACTTCAAGTACTCTAAAAGAATAGGGCGTGCCATGTCGAGGAAATAATGGGAAAGATAATAAAGGGTTTTTACTGAAAAAAATTGTTAAAACGGTTAATCAATTGGCTTAAGGTCAGTAATAATCAAATTATAATTTTTTTTTTCATGATATTTTATTTTTTAAACCAAAAGCAAAAAAAAATAGCGTTAATCAAAACGTTTTTAGTTATGATGAAATTTTAGTCATCTGCGCTAATAATTGGTTGCTACAACAAATTGTTTGCAAAACTATTGGTTGCAACAACCACTTGTTGTGGCTACTAAATATCTTTTACGCGTTTCATTGGTATAACCGATCGATTCGTTGCGCGTACAATACGATGATTCCATGATACGATGATTTAATCTGGTGGTATGCATTGTGATTACCAATATTTGGTGATGGTAACCGAATTTCTTCATTTGCAGCGGAATTTTTGTATTTCCAACAAATTTCCAAATAATTTTTTCTCTATGTGCTCAGTTTCTTGCCTCATCAATCTCATACCGATGGTCGATAGTACAAGGCGACCGCAAAAGTAACTGGCCTAACATAAAAAGAACCGTTTTTTTGGAATTATTATTATTTATTTTTCAACATAATCTCCTTCCAACTCAATACACTTCATCAAACGTTTTTCAAGTTTTTTAATTCCATCCGAAAAATAAGATTTTTCAAGTCCTTCAAAATATGCCTCAGTTTCAGCAATAAGATTTTTCTTTTAAATTTGGAAACAAGAAATAATCTGAAGGAGCTAAGTCTGGACTATATGGTGGATACGGAGCAATTTCAAATCGTAATTCGGCCAGTTTTTGTTGAGTTAAAAATGCTGTGTGTGAAGGAGCATTATCTTGATGATAAAGAACTTTTTTTTCTAAATGCGGTCGTTTTATCTTGATTTCTTTACTCAACCGATCCAATAATTCACAATAATATTCACTCTTTATAGTTTTTCCTTTCTCAAAATAATCAATAAATGTTATACCCCTTACATCCCAAAACTGTGGCCATCGACTTAACAGTTTTCGCCTTCTTGGGACCACTTTTACCAGTTTATATCCATTGTTTTGACTGTTCTTTGCATTCTGGGATGTAGTGATGGATCCATGTTTCATCAACAGTTATGAATCGGCGCAAGAACTCTATTGGATTACGCTGATAAATCGCTAAAAGCTCCTCGGAATTGGTCCAACGGACGATTTTTTGGGGCAAAGTCAACAAACGCGGCAAACATCTTGCGGATAGCTGTTTCATGTGGAGTTCATCATGTAAAATACTCCAAACTTGTTTTTTGTGTATTTTAACAATAATAGCAAGTTCTCTGAGCTTTATTCGTCTATCTCTAGTCACTTCATTAAATATTTTTCTAATGTTTTCAATAGTAGTAGCAGTTTTCGGTCTTCCAGAACGTTGTTCATCTTCCGTACTTGAACGACCCATTTTAAATTGTTGAACCCAGGATTTCACGGTGGAGTATGATGGTGCATTATCACCATGAACAGAATCCAATTCATCTTTGATTAATTGTGGCGTATAACCTTTCATATAAAAGTGTTTAATTACCGCACGAAAATCTTTATTTTCCATTTTTCAAAAATTATAATCAATCACCTGTAACAAAGAAAATAATCATTAAATATTTCGGAAATTTTGACAGATGGCTTATAAAAGATTGATTTTAAAAAACAAATAAAAAAGTTGCTAGTAAAACAGAAAATGTGCCGGGCCAGTTAGTTTTGCGGTCGGCCTCGTGGTGGTAGCTATGATAACCTATTAAACTTAGGTAATATCCTTTTCATCGAAATCATTGATTTAGACTACAATGTAATGTCTTGAACACTCGATCGCTGGTATTTTCAACTATAACTAACCTTAAGATCCATGGCCGGATTTGGTAATTAAGTATTTGATCTCGAACTATGTGGTCCAGCAATTTAAACTAGAATCTCTGATACTTACTTCTATCGTGGATGTTAGGCCACACACAAAGAACAAATTGTTTGCCACAACCGATTTTTTCCAACCGAATAATGGTGGAGGCACGTACTACCCATGTATTCCATTGCTACAACCGAATGTTGATTGGGTACACAGCAATTTTCAGTAGAGGGAACTGACACTTTCAGTTGTAGAAAACAAATATCAGCAATCGTAAAAGATGTAGATATTTATTGGATCTTAATTTGCACATGTATTGGTTGTTCTTGTAAATTTTGGATTATATGTAAAGGGTTTTATTTTTAGACGTGTGGTTTTCAAAAAGAAATAAAACCCGTATAATGTAATGTTATTAACAAGAATTAGCATTATTATAAAGATAAGTGTTTGCGATTATGTTTTAAAAACGATTTCGGGCAAGTGGCCGCCTCGGCTTGCTCGAATAAATTCCAGCCGAGAGGCTTAATTTGCGACCACTTTTTGCAGCATTTAGGGCCGAATGTCAGCAATAACATACATAGACAAGCGACTTAGCAAAACCCCACCAAAAATAGTCAAGCTGTGTTAAATCGCACGATCTAGGAGGCCACGCCACTGGCCTACGGATCGTGAAAATGCGCTCACCATAAGTTTCCTTCAATAAATTGATTGTTTCATTGGCTGTATCGCATGTAGGGCCATTTTGTTGGATCCAAAGGTCGTCCACATTAACATCGTCTAATGCAGTCATTGATCATAGCTCTATACCGTTTCGGATTGACTGCAACATTAATGCCGGCTTAGTTTTTGAAGAAATATGGATCAATGATTCCCTTTGTCTTTAGAACACACACACCTTACAATGATCCCCTTTGCCTTTAGAACACATCTAACAGTGATGCGAATATTACGGCGTCTCAACAATGCGTTGTGAATTTTTATTACTCTAACTGCGACAATTTTGGTTGATAACGTAACCAATCAACCAAAAAACAGCTTCTTCGCTGAACAAAACTTTTCTTGTAAAAATCGGAATCAATGACCATCTCGTTTTGGCCCATTCACCAAACTTACGGCACGCTTGATGGTCGTGCGGCTTAAATTGTTGAATGAGTTGGGTTTTGTTAGCCCGCTCCTTCCGCAAAATCGTCTATAAAAATCAAGGGCACAGCTCAAGTAGTTGCGGGCGATGGCGGTTGGACTCATTCGGGTCTTCTTTGATACTCTGCGCCGCAGCACTGTACGGCATCTTTGAGGATGCGCCCTTATCCACTAGAGTAAACACGGTGCGAAAGCAATCCATGGTTTCTCGAATTACCGACACTGCTGGTCGATTATGTCGACCAAATATTGGACGCAGCGCGCAGTGCGTTGCTCGAGCGCAACCTTTATTTTGGTAATAAATTTCCACGATTTGCAAACATTGTTCCGGAGTAAGTCTGGCAAAGCAAACTGTGCATAATTCAAGCGACAGCTATCAAAAATACCATATGTGACAGCGCATAGAGAAAGGGACCTAAGGGTAAAAAAATCAATTTTCATTTTTTTTTTTGATGTGAACAACATCTGAGCATCAAATGAGACCGATCCCATGCCCCAAAATTGTTCCCTCCCAGAGATATGAGCGTTTTATGAAAGTGAAGTCGACGATTCTAAGCGCAAACATAAAGGGACCTAATCTTTAAAATGGCTCTCCTGAACAAAACTGGTTTTTAACCTTAGGACTCTTTCTATTTTGCGCGTCACATATAGAAAACCACACGTCGAAAAAAAACACCCACCACTCTAAACAACCTTATTAATTTCAATTTCAATCAAATTTGTTATTGTATATAATGCTGGCAAGCAAACAACTATGGACCGATTTGGACCATATAAGCTCATTTTTGTAACATAATCCCCGTACAAATTGCCTGCTGGTCTAAAAAATGGCTTCTGATATACACGGACATATGGCTTAAAAATATCTATTGAATTTTCTAACAAAGCAAAAGATAAAATTATTTTTGCAATTGAATAAGTTTTGATGACGGACCCTTAGCAGATAATATTTTCCATTTAAACATAGAAATATGGGTTGCAAAAACAATGAAAACAAATTAAAATTTTCCATTGTTTTTAAATCTGGGCAATTTCAGAGCCTACTCATGGGGTTTCAAAACCCCTTTTAATTGGGTTGGCACAAATAGAAGTAAAGGATATAATAAATTTGGCTATGCCAGACTTAAGCAAATTTACTTGTTCATCTTAAAATAAAAGAACCTCAATTCGCAGCAGGTGACTTTATTTTTATGGAAATGGAGACAATTACTTCACTTCTGACTGGGCAAATGTTTTCTTTTAATTAGCAAAAGGCTGAAACAAGAATATCAGTTAACTCCAGTTTTTTTACTTAAAAAAACACACCTAAAGGTTTTTTTAAAACACGGTTTTGAAAAAAACACGAAATGCCGGTCTTCGGAAAACCCCGTTTTTTGGGACACTTTAAAAGCTGTCTCTTATGCTCGAAATTTCACAAACGAGGTAAAGCATAACGAAACGTCACATGTTATTTTCCCGGCCCTCGAATCTGTGTTAACTTCAAACTAGACCACAGTCAGCTGCCCCGTGGAGTCATTGTAAAGAGAAGTATCACGACAAGTGCTCAACATATTACAAATGCAATGACAAACCATATATGCCGCCTCTATCACAAACGACCACGGCAAATAAACTGCACAAAAAAAAAGAAAAACAAACAGTTAACAGAGGCTTATGACCTTAAACAGGATTAGTTCCATGCACAGGCTTAGCATCAACGGGCCGAGCAAAATAAATTCTTCATAATCAGATTGAAATTGAACCATTGCAATAAAATTGTAACAACACCAACAGCGACGGCAGAAACGGACGAAAAATCCCCAGTTTCATATACGCATGTAGACCCCCGAAACCCCCTGGACAATATGGCAAATATACGCACCCGCTTGGAAGGACAATGAGGACGAGAGTGTGTATGTGTGTTTGGGTGCATATGTGAGTTTCGGTTTGTTTATTTTCATGTGAGTGTGTGCGTTCATGCTCTGTGTGCGTTTGTGTGAATTAAGGATAAAGACAACAATTGACCCTCGAACTCGAAATATGGGAGCATCACACACACACACACTTAAAATAATCGGCACGGCTCTCACACATACACACGCGGACACACAAAAATGAAAGAAGCAGCACTTTAATAGGGTGTTGTATGATGAGCATAAATGATGAGCAATTTGTTTTTCATGCAGCGTGTGTTAACATCGAGGGTAACTCTATGTTATCACAACAACAAACAACAACAAGGCTATCAACAGCAACAACAGCTATCATCAACAACAACAACGAGAACAATAGGCCAAGAATGCTGGAAATGCGAAAAGGATTTTTAAGGTTGAGCTACTTTATGAAATGATTTTAATGACCATATGATGGGGTTACTTTTGTCTTCGTGCATTTTAACACTTTATTGTTCTAGCCGTCAACTCCTAGCCGAGCTAACGCTCTTTATGACATTTAAGCAAAAGTGCTGGAGATATTTTGGTGGCGGGACGTTTTTAACCTTAAAATGTTTTGTTTTAATCTTAAGGCATTAACACCGGAAAGATTGTGTTCATTAAGGCCAAAGACAACTTTCGGTAACAAGAGATTTTGAAGGAACCTCACACTAGTAATTAACTAAGACAGATTAATGATACCCTTAGCAGAATTGTACAGTTAATCTAAAGAACAATGAGCTAGAATTAGATATTAAACAGGTCCCAGGGAAGAGGTCAACATCAAAGCAGACAATGTATTTTAATCAGTAAATTTAGATTCTACAGTTTGACTCAGGATTTGTTGAAATACTAGAACGTATTTTGAAAACTGTTTGACAAAGGTCTAATGCAATTCACACTGGACGAAATTTTCCGTCTAAACTGACCTTTGTCTTGTATACCCCAGTTTTGTATACTGCTGTTTAAAGGAATGATGACAATGCACATTTGTTTGCAGCACCCTAAAAAAAGACGATCCCTTTAAAATCATACCGATTGTCTCAGGATCAATATTTGAATCTAGTTATGCTTGTACGTCTATAAATCTTTTCTTTTAATCGAAGTATAAATACGAGTACGAGGGTTGCTATTTATATTTCGGATCCTGACAATACAAGTGTTCCCAGATGCAAACTGGAACTTCCATTGGAAACTTTGACATATTTTATTAGCATAACTTCACTCAGAACGTTTTTTCATTTGAGGGCGAATTGATTTGTTTACATTTTTGAACATTTTCTTGGGATGATTTTTTACGATTTTCGGAGTGGGTTATTGAGACAAGAGTGTTTAAATCAACTTCTTGCGAAATTTGGCGATAATGCACCGTCAAAAACCACTGTTAATTGCTGGTATCAAGAGTTCAGTCTCGCACGCCGTTCGCTCCTGGATAAAATTCGTGAAATAGTCCAACTTCTGTCACTTTGCTAGAAACCATCAATGCTGTAAGTTAACTGATTAAGCAAGACCAACATGTGACTTACCGTCAGATTGAGGCATCCTTGGGCATTAGTATGACAAGCATAAATAAGATATTGCATGTTCATTTGGCCGTGAAAAAAATTTTTCTGGTTCGATCCCACATAATTTGACGAATGCCCAAAAAAAGGCTCGTATGGATTAGTGCAAAAGTATAACTGCGGTAGCTCAAAGGCAGTGTATAACATTATCACAGGTGACGAATCATGGATATATGTATATGAACCCGAAACAAAACAGCAATTGACCGTATGGGTCTTTCAAGACGAGCCAAATCTAACAAAAGTTGTTCGTGAAAGAAGTTCATTGAAGCAAATGATTGCGTTTTTTTCGGTATAACCGGACATGTTGCCACGGTGCCTTTAGTAGAACGAAGGAGGACAATTCTGAGTGGTGTACAACCATCTGTTTGCCAACAGTGTTCGAAGAAATGGGGAATGATAATAAGAGAAGACGGATCATTGTGCATCACGACACTGTGAGCTCTCACACATCAGCTGAAACGATGATCTTTTTGACCACTCAATATGTCGAATTGATGGGCCATTAACAGTACAGACCTGATTTGGCACCCAATGACTTCGTCTTATTCCCTACCATCAATAAAAAATGCGAGGTCAACGTTTTTCTTTGCCCGAAGCAGCTATTGAAGCTTTCAAAAATTAGGTTTTGGAGGTGTCTCAGTCGGAGTGGAAAAAGTGTTGATCTTAAAGGAGAATATTTTGAAAAACAATAAAACTATTTCCAATGATAAATTATTATATTTTTATTGCCGGATCCGAAATAGAAAAAGCAACCCTCATATGTAAACCGAATATGATTAAACTTTTATACTTTTATATTGTACGTAATATATCAGTGCCGCCAAGTGACGATCCCTAATAAAAGTGTTCTTACCGACCTAAGAGCGGCATACTTCATCAGAATTCAAAACGTGTTGCAAAGTGGTAGTCGGTTGATCCGACTTATATATGCCCTCGTTCTGTCCTCCATTGCCTTTTACGAGATTTTATTGAAATCGCGTAAATGGTCGTTTGTGTGGAAGGTACTAGAATGGTGCTTGGTATTCTTTTTTTCTTATGTAAATACAGAGATTAAAGGAACATTGCAGAAAACACAATTCAACAGAAAATCATACTTTTTTTGCGGATTTTAAACTAATCTCATAAAACTTACCCAAAAACAATTAAAAATTAACTAAATTTAAGAAACATTGAGCTGTGTAGGTTGTCAACATTTTTTTATAGTATGTAATATTCCTTGAAACTTTTGTTCAATGTGAATTAATTTAATTATATTTTCTCTACACCTAGTTTAATTTTTTCTCAGATGAGCAGTAATTTAAGTTTACTTTTACTTGATATAACTACTAAGTTAGCTTTTTCCTCAAATTATCAACTTTTTACAAAATATAAGTAACCAAAATGACCTTAAACTTTAAGAAATTTTGAACTTTCTATGGCGCTAACGATTATATTCATTGAACTTATTATATTCCTTGATGTAAGGACATGATTTTAACTATTTGCTAGTTCAACATAATTGCAGAACTTTTTTCTTCACAATAATAAAAATACGTTCTAAAATAAAATATATATCAGTTCAATGGAACAGTATTCCATTAAAAATGGAACAGTATTCACAAGAAAATCCGTTAAATAAACAGAAATTTTAAAAAATCATATAAACATATGACGCGCAAAATAGAAAGGTACCTAAGGGTAAAAACCAGTTTTGTTCAGAAAAGCCATTTTAAAGATGTAAATACGTGTATCTTTAGTGTACCATCACTTTCATAAAACGCGCTTATCTCTAGGAGGGAACTATTTTGGGGCATGGGATCGGTCTTATTCGATGCTCAGATGTTGTCCACATCAAAAAAAAGTAAAAATTGATTTTTTTTTTACAGTTAGGCACCTCTCTCTATGCGCTGTCACATAAAATTGTTTTCAACTTTTGTACTTTTCTATTTCAAAAAACAACATCGATATATCAAATGATTCTAACAAAAGAATATTCAATGTTTGGGTGCAACAATCTAACCATATTTACGTCGATCCACCCTAATATACAAGATTTTTGTGCTTTCAACCATAAAGTATCACAAACAGGTTTTTTATCATTATTATTTACTTAAAGCCATTACCTGCGCATGAACCCTATTCAAATTGTTTTCAATAACACAAAAAACTTAAAAAACTTATAAAATCTTGTATTGGGTTGAACTGAAAATTGTAATGATGAAAATATGTAGCCATAAAGCAAGTATTTTTTTCAAAATACAGGGTATTTTATGCACGACCGGACAAATTGCACCAGCGTATTCCTTGGCTCAATTCATGAAAATATGTCCATCTACGACTACGCCCGAAAATGCAAGGAGCAAAATGGCAGCGGCAGTGGGTAAAATTTTAGATTATTTTGGAAAGGTAAGAGTTATGCTACCTTTTAAGAGAAAAAAAACAACAAAAATCTTACCAATGGTTCAGAATCTAGCAATTTAGCCGTGGAACCCTCCGACCACCAATCCGGAAATTTTCCAACCGCTGTCATTTTGCATTTTCAGTCATGGTCGTAGATGGATTTTTTTTAATGAAATGAGCCAAAGAATATGCTGGTAAATTTTTTCCAGTTGTGAATGAATCACCCTGTATAATAGAAGTCAAAACATCAAATGTGAGCAAAAATTCTTGCTAGGATTGTCGAAAATCAACCGGATTGGTGTAAGCTATCATATAGCCACGTCCTAAGAAACATTGAATAGACGGGAACGGAGACGGGACAGAAACGTCAACTGGCCCGTAATAAACAACGGTCAGTAATGGTGACTAGGCTAACAAACAAACGGCTTAGTTTAGAACGCATGTGCTATGCACTATTCTTACACTCGCTAACCAGGACCTACCGTATAACACCGGCTCTAAATGGTAAATATATTATACATAAAATTTTTATATTCTAGACTATACTGTGATACAGGGTATTATGACTTAATACTGATGTTTGCAGCACCTTAAAGGAATACAGATAGACCCTACGTTAACCATACCGATCGACTCAGAACCACTATCTGATTCTATTGCACGATGTGCGCCCGTCTGTTTACCTGTCGTTGTAATCAAAGTACAAATTATGAACCGATTTCGATGAAACTTGGTGTAATCTTCAACTTTGGTCCAAGGTCGAGCCCCTATTGAAATTGATCTAAATCAGTTCATATTTTGATATCATATAAAGGGTTTTCTCGATTTCAGTAACTATAGCTCTTAAAGACATACTTAGATAACATTTTAACCAAATTTTGCAGAGAACATTTTAAGTGACAACCATTTCTGTTTCAATTTGTCCATATCGGATAAAAGTTTTCGAAAGGCCGCAAAACAAAGTTCCCTACCGATTTGAGGTCTCCAGCTCTAAAAGCCACAAATTACAGCCGATCACGCCCACGCATGTAATTAGAGACCATTAATGTGGTGAAACTGGACCACGTAAGTCTGTATTTTTTTTTGTGAAGCCCCCATGCAAAGGTCATCATCGTTTTTGAAAAAATATGCACCGATGATTCCACCAGCTTAAAAACCGCACCAACCGTGGTTTTCTCTGGGTATTATGGCACCTCTTGAAACTCTTCTTGTTGCTCTTTAGCCCAAATGCGGATATTTTGTTTATTGGCTTTGCCGTTGAGACATCACTGAACAAAATTTTGGTGGAAAACAGCGGATCTTCCCGTTTCCCACCGAACGCTTTTTTCATAATACATTTGCCACAATTTGAAGGAAATTATTTTCAACAATAAATGCAATAAAATGTCCTTTTAAATTACCAATAAAGATTCTACGCTTGATTTGAATTTTTATATTTTTTTGTTCTGAAAAATACCTCTAGATGGATCACCCATTATATGATAAAATAATTAACTGCGGACAGAGTTATATAATACTCTAAATAGTGACTCTTGTGGGGTATCTCGTAGTTGGCCACGCCCCACTTTAACTTTTTGTTTTTATGTCGATGGCTTAAAGTGGTTTCCGCACAACCGTGGCGACATAAATGTAGCTTTAAGTTAAAGCCAGATTCGATAACTCACATCTTCGTTGTAAAGTTTGAATTTTATTTTAATTTGGCCACTCTGTTATTTCTATTAGAGGGCTAGTCAGGGCTGTTAGAGATTCGGTGAAAGACCTCGACTCACTGTGCGGGATGTTGTACGTTCGCTTTAAAATAAAATCGAGGATTGTCTAAATCGGACTGCAGGGGCTGCCGCCATGTGTCCACCAAGTGAATCAAGTAGTATTATATGGACAACGGGTCTCCAGATCCACAGTAGGGTTAGTATGTAAAGGCCATGTAGTAGATAACGCAGCAAATCATGTACTTGTTTCAGAAAACTAGATAGCCCCAGTGCAAATAGATTTTACTTTCCGATAGGATTTTGCAAACAAGTTATAGTTGATGACTGACAATTATGGTGAGTAAGATATTAGGTCTTTAATATACACAGGGTGTCTATCAGGAAGGTATACTACTTTGTTTGTTTATAATTTTTGATAAAATGAAAGAGAATTGATCTTCTATTGATAGATGTTTTATATAATGTCAGCAATTATGTTTGGAATACATTATCAGATAAATGAACGCCCCTGTTAGCCCCTGTTAAATGCAAGCCCTTTCAAGCTCATTTTTTATTACATTCAGCACGGCGTCGAATTGAGGTTAATGGATTGTTTTGAACACTTTTTTGAGCAGCAGTAATGTTTTCAATCGATCTTGCAGTACGTTGTGGTCCATGCTTGGCCTATCAGCTACAGACCCAGCAGTAATGAGCAGCAGTAATGTTTTCAATTGATCTTGCAGTACGTTGTGGTCCATGCTTGGCCTATCAGCTACAGACCCTCTTTTTTTCGAAATCGCTCACTACACGAAAAATAGTGCGTTTTTTCTCTCCTTTTTTCTCCCAAAAATGTCCCGTACATTTCTCATCGTCACAGTAATCGATGATGGATTTTGATAAAATGTTAAACGATTTATCGAATAGTTTTCCTAATAAATTTGCCACGTCTCCAATTCACGACTGTCAAGACTAATTTTTGGTAAAATGGTGGTAAAACAAAGTAGTATACCTTCCCGGCGGATACCCTGTATAATCTTTAATTTATGCGTGCTTTATATACTTAAAAGTTTCAGGCGTAACGAGAATTTAACCAAATGGGGAAATCGTCTGTTGAAAAGAAACTTCCTCAACCATCTTTGAAAAAATTCAATTCCATGTTGGCATTGGTGCCCATCAGATGAACCCCTTGATCACATTTAAGTATTAAACATTTGTCAAAGTAACCCGGCCAAAATGCTCCGTATGAAAGTCGTCTAAATATTTTATAATCATGATTTGTCATCACATAAATTATGTTTTACAATTTGCGACTCGACTCGAGTTGTTGCTGCTGCTGCTGCAGCTGCCTCAGCCTTTTTGCCCCCCATTTTTGGCTTTCGTACTCAATGACTGTAGAACAATTTCTATAAATCACTGGCAATTGTATGCAATAAAATCAGCCCACAATCAAACTTTTATTATCTCTCACTTTATTATGGATATCATCCATTTTGCCATTTGGGGGGTTCTAAGAACATTGTGATGCTCGTTTTTTCTTTTGTTGCAGAGAAAATCCCCCGAAATAAAAATGCTTACACATCACATGGGCGATTTGGATGCGCAGCCAAAACCACTCTAAATAGCATAACAAATCCTTAAGGGTTTAATCAGAATTTTGTACACTAAATGTTGCTTTTATTTAATTCAAAAAAAAAGAAAATGCAACTAAATTGATACTCAGGAGTAGGTAATTACATTCGGATATAATGAGTTAGTGTCTAGGGGACATAAATATGATGCCGATTGTGAATTTCGCTGATAGCATTTATATTGAATTGTTTTGTGTTATTTAAGGCATACCTTCTCTGAGTTAATTGTCGACACAAGGGTGTAACGACTTCATGACACTGAATGATTTATTCATAATAGCCCGCTGCACAATATCTTGCAGCGGGCTATTATAAACTTTAAATGTCATCACAAATCCCATACAATAATCATGTTAAGATTTGAAGCCAACCGAAGGTCTTCAAGGGTCCGAAAACCGGAACGATTCGGCCGAGCCTTATGCTCAAGAAGCACTTATCTACACATCTTTTCAAATAACAATCTAAATATCCAAGTATGGCATTACTTAAAAACTCTGGGTAAATGTAGAGCCCGTTCCATAAGCCAGAGCTGTGGACGATTGGATGTCTCCGCTCCATCTCCGATCGAAGTATTATCATTAGCTGATTTAACACACACGCAGAAATTGTTTTCCAATTTTCATGAAATGTGACAGAACTAAGTTTTTTGGCCAAGAACCAAAATATAACTCACACACATATGAGCACCCATTTTTTATGTTTCTAGATGGTTGCTATTTATATTACGAGGGTTGGTATTTATATTTCGGGTCCTGACAACACTACTTCCCAGATACAAACTGGGACTTCCATAGAAAACTTTGACATTTTTTAGCATAACTTCACTCAGAGCTTTTTGTCTTCTGGGGGCTAATTGTTTTGTTTACAGTGTGTTAAAAAATCATCTCAGTCAAAAAATGGAATTATCCCGTGAACATTTTCGTGCGATGATTTTTTTACGATTTTCGGCGTGGGTATTTGAGTGAGTATTTAAATCAACTTGTTTCGACTTTTGGCGATGAAGCACCATCAAAAACCACTGTTAATCGCTGGTACCAAGAGTTCAGTCTCGGACGCCGTTCGCTCCAGGATGAATTTCGTGAAGGACGTCCAACTTCGGCCACTTTGCCAGAAACCATCGACGCTGTGCGTCAACTGGTTAAGCAAGACCTAAGTGTGACATACCTTGAGATTGAGGCATCCTTGGGCATTCATTTGGCCGTGAAAAAGATTTATTCTCATTGGATTACACGAATGCTCACAAAAAGGCTCGTACGGATTGGTGCAAAGAGATGTTGAAAAAGTATAACTGCGATAGCTCAAAGGCAGTGTATAACATTGTCACAGGTGAAGAATCATGGATCTATGCATATGAATCCAAAACAAAACAGCAATCGACCGTGTGAGTCTTTCAAGACGAGCCCAATCCAACAAAAATTGTTCGAGGAAGAAGTGCATCGAAGCAAATGATTGCGTTTTTTTCGGTATAAACGTCCATGTTGGCACAGTGCCTTTAGTGGAACGTAGGACGGTCAATTCTGAGTGGTGTACAACCATCTGTTTGCCAACAGTGTTCGAAGAAATGGGGAAAGATAATACGAGAAGACGGATCATTTTGCATCACGACAATGCGAGCTCTCACACATCAGCTGAAACGATGAGCTATTTGACCAAGATGCTATCTACCGTACAGCCCTGATTTGGCACCCAATGACTTCATATTCCCTAGCATCAAGAAAAAATGCGTGGCCACGCTTTTTATTGCTCCAAGCAGCTGTTGAAGTGTTCAAAAATCATGTTTTCGGAGTGGAAAAAGTGCTTCGAAAGTTGGTTTGTGCGCATGCAAAAGAGTATTGATCTTAAAGAAGAATATTTTAAAAAACAATAAAACCATTTCCAATGATAAATTTATTGTGCTTTAATTGCCGGACCCGAAATATTAATAGCAACCCTCGTATTGCTTCCAATTGTGTTGAGATTTAACACAAGTCAGTTTTTTATAATGACCAAAGTTATCGAAACTCCCACATTTACTTATAAGTTGAACCGATTTTTTGTATTTAAATTTGGCACAGTTTATTACGATCGAAGAATGACAAGCTTATTTAAATGGGTGATATTGGTCCATGATTTGATATAGCCCCTGTATAAAGTTTCCTCCTAAAATTTAGCCAAATTGCGAATATAATTTAATTTTCGGCTTTATGAGAACATTTTATCGTTATTCGTTATGTTTCTAATAATATACCAAATTTGATCGAAATCGGAATGGATAAAATGGATGCTCTAGAGCGGTTCTAAGTTGCATCGGAGAGATCTTTTCCCTAGGGCTATATTGTACTAGGACCGGTATGGCCGATTTTTATGTGAGCTGATTACTGATCGGTCTCAGTGAAGTATACCCATTTTTAACAATATCTAATGAATTATGTAGCTTCTAGAGCCAAAGACATAAAATCGTTTGAAAATATGTAAATCTAAATTTTTACCGATTTTCGTAAAAGTCGGCAGCATTTGAAAAAAAACTTAATTTTCAAACTTTTGGACAACAATTTCGATCTGTCGTTTGAAAACAAGCTGACGATAGATGGCAGACGGGCGGAGGGACGGACAGACATATATTGTAAAATCTAATCAACTGGTGATTCTGAGTTGAGCAGTGCACTTCAAGGTGGGTCTATCTAAAATATTTTTGGTATTTACGTATTCCGTAAGTAGAAATTATGAATTGTCTTTGCTTATACATGCAACAAACTAAAAGCCGAAAACAGGAAAACCCGACAGCAAAAAACCGGGTAAACCGATATGTCTATTTCTGAGAAATCGAAAGTCGGGTTTCAACATAAAAACCGGTATATAGGTTTTCGGTTTCGGTTGGTAATATCCCTGTCTCGCCATTAAAGGGCAGAGAAAACGAGAGAACAAATGTCTTGAACTTAAGATCATGGCAATAGCAAACTAAGAACTTAGAGACTGCAAAGCCTTTCCGGGCCATGTGCTTCGATTTGAAAAAATGGGCGAAGAGCATCCACACCATACTGAAGCTAATGAAACCGGAGGCGACGAATTTCCTGTGGAGCTGAACTTCATCAAAATGAAAATTAGTAAAATCCTGGATGTCCTTACGGGATACATAGGCGCATATACATAAAACAGGAGTTGTAGATCATAACATCTGTTAGTCGTATGTGGAGGGTGAAGAAACGTATGACACTGCCCAGCATTTGTAGACAATAAATTCATATTATTATGACTCTACCGCCTGGCGCCATCTGACATTTCCATTGGAAAGTTTGACATTTTTTAGCATAAACGTACTCAGAACGTTTTGACGTACGAACATCATTTGTGCTGTTTACAGTGTCCGGAAAAAATCAATTTGGCAAAAAAAGGGAATTAACTCGTGAACATTTTCGTGCGATCATTTTTTACAACTTGTGACGGTTATCACGACAAGGGTACAGAGATGAACTTAAATCTTTATATAGTGATGAAGCACTACCCTATAGCAGTGCGAAAAATTGGTTTAATGAATTCAATCTTGGCCGACGCTCGCTCAAAGACGAAGAACGTGAATGTCCTCCAAAAACGGCCGTTGTGCCAGAGAACATTGATGCCGTGCTTGAAGTGATAACTCAAGATCGTCATGTGACATACCTTGAGATAGAGGCATCTTTGGGCATTTCTTCCACCAGCATACATTCGATATTGCATGAACACCTGGCCGTAAAAAAAGTTTGTTCTCGTTGGATCTCGCACAATTTGACAATCGCTCAAAAAAGGCTCGTGTCGATTGGTGTAAAGAAATTTTGAAAAAATACTATCGCGGTGCTTCAAAAGACGTTTATAAGATCGTCATAGGTGACGAATCACTGCTTCCAAATGGATTGCTTTTGTAGAAAAGCAAACGAAAATACAAACATAACTGCACTATACTACCGTCTTATTTTAGGTTATGATATACTGTTTACAACATCCCATGATGTTGCAAGGTGGCCGGCAATGTTTAATCCTAAACACTGTTTCAATTACAGTTCCAACACTGATAATTAGCAGTGTACTTTAATCTCTTTTTCTACTCGTTGAAATCTATTTACCCCCTTAATTACAACCTTGTATGAGTATTTGCATAGATTTCAACGAGTAAGTAATCGCCTTCTTTCGGAGTCGCCGCCACTTTCTCCATCTTGGTTGTTGTGTACTTACTCGTTAAGTGAATCGTTTACGATCTCCTCCCTTGATCGCTTACATTTGCTGCTTTTTGTACTATTTACAAAGGTAATTTTGCTTTTTAATAAAGCTTCCAACATTTTCTACATAAATATATTGTAAATCCTCTTGTCTTTTATTTTCATAAATACGGCGAAACACAATCTAAAGGTATTTTTTCAAAATAAAAAAAAATAAAAAAATCAAATAAAATGTGGAATATTTGTGGTTCTTTCGAAAGGATATTTTATGCCATTTATTTTGTGAATATAATTTCGTTTAAATGTTGGCCGCAACTACACTTCAGGGTGTCCATTCTGGGGGTCCAATTTTGGATGACTTGTTTGAGCATTTCGACCGGTGGCTTCCAAAACCTGAATCGTAGCTGGTTTGTAAGGATAGAATTTGGACTTTGCGTAGCCCCAAGGAACAAAGTCCATAGCTGTGTTATTACACGATCTAGGCGGCCAACTCAGTGGTCCAAAACGTGAAATTGGCTGATCTTCGTAATGACCTTCTAATAGATCCATTGCTTGAGCAGCTGTATGGCAAGTGGAGCCGTCCTGTTAAATCTAAATATCGCCAAGATTACAGGCTTCAATTTCAGGAAGCAAAAAGTCCGATATCAAGGCGCAACAGCGAGCTCCTTTCACGGTTACGTTCCCACCATCATAATTTTTGAAAATATATGCACCGATGATTCCACCAGCTTATAAACCGCACTAAACCGTGGTTTTCTCTGGGTATAATGGCACTTCTTGAACCTCTTATGGTTGCTCTACAGCCCAAATGCGGCTATTATGTTTATTGACGTTGTCGTTGAGCCAGAAATGTGCCTCATCATTAAACAAAATTGTGGTCGAAAACACACCGAACACATATTTCCATTATACAATTGCACAATTTTGAGATGTTGTTTCGGCGTAAGTCTTTCCATGATGAAATGGCAAACAATATTGAAAAGAAAAAAAATAAAGTTGAACACAACTCACGCGAAATCTGTAAAAAAGGCTATTGAAAAAAATACCTTAGTTCTTGATTAACTTTTTTCTACAAATTACAAATTTTTAAATTAAACGGTTTACAATGCGGTATCAGTCTTGTCTACAAAGAAATTTCAAGAAAAATTCAAAGCTATGGCGTAAGCGACTACTTAATTGCTTTATAAGTAAACCTAATCAGTTGTTGTATACAAAGAAATTTAAAAAGTGTCTATTAAAGTTTTAAAGTTATCGTCTTAGCGACAACTTATTTTTTTAATAAGTGAGTACCAATAAAGAGCGCATATAATCAGTTAGTCTTACATCCATCCATATATGTGACAGCGCATAGAGAAAGGGACCTAAGGGTAAAAAAATCAATTTTCACTTTTTTTTCTGATGTGGACAACATCTGAGCATCTAATGGGACCGATAACATGCACCAAAAGTGTTCCCTCCCAGAGATATGCGCGTTTTATGAAAGTGATGGTACACCAAAGATACACGTATTTAAATCTTTAAAATGGCTCTCCTGAACAAAACTGGTTTTTACCCTTAGGTCCCTTTCTCTATGCGCTGTCACATATACTTATATAGTCTATCTCTGCCGTCTTATCTTTTTCACCAGGTTTTTTTTGATAATTACGAATATTTTTATGACAGTCTTCTACTAGCCTTATGCTAGTATAAATTAACTTACTGCGTTGAAACAAAGCGAAAGATTTCTTTAAAATTACGCAGAAAACATTTTCCATGCAAAAGTTCAATCATTACAGTAAAGACTAAAATCTCCGTCGTTTGCAAGAAGGAAAATCGCTCTTAAACACTGCTTGAGGGGCCTAATTGAATTCAAACACTATCACATCACACCCCCTTTTAAGATTTCACCCTTAATGTATAATCATCGTCATTAAATCCTTGTTACAATTAAATTCTCCTAAAAGTGTGCTTTAATGACTTTGTAAATACTTTAATGCTCCTAAAAGTCTACTTTAATTTTGTGTTGTTAGCAAAAAATTTACATTTAATTAAAATTCAATTTACCAACAATTATATAATAAACCATTTTCCCCTCGGCACGCCAACCCTGCAGCACATTTGCACATTCCTCGGTGACAATCACCCAAAAAGACGACAAAAAAAACACACTCGTATATTATATGTGAAAGTAGAGTTAATGGAAAAACTTCTTCAGTCGCTTCAATATACAATGAACAGCAGCGCAACTATCACAATTCATTGCTTCAGGGCGGAGGGGGTGGATGCCAGCTAGTGAAGCGGCGGGGCGGAGTAAGCAAAAACGTATATTAACAGAGCAACAGAGGCAGCGCACCATACAATAGAAACATGGATGAAATATCAGAAATTCACGACATATTAACTGCAACAATTTTGCCACCATGTCACCAAATGATTTACGACATTGTTTTCCAGTAGCAGCAGCAACAACGACCGAAACAGCAATGGCAGCGTCACAAAAAACCAACAGCAGCAGCAGTAGCAACGACAACAAAATGAAGCAAAACCCAGGACAAACACCGCAACAAACACAGACCCGGACTCGGAGATGATACAGCAGTAGCAACTTGCCGCCATGCTTACATCGAAGCCAACCATATATGATGGCATGTAAAAGCAAAAGGACGAGCAGCATGGCACGTGGTGGAATGGGGTGAGCTTGACGGTTTAAAGGACATTTGTAAAATTGTAAAAACTGTGAATAAAGGTTCATATTGTTGTTAAACGAACAGTTTTGGGATGTACGAAAATGTTGAATGTATGAAAATGTTGTCCGTCCAACCGTCCCTGTTTGCCTGGGACGGTTGGGTGACTGCCTCGGTTTGAATGGTTGCTTGTTTTTCGAGCAAATGGTCATACTTCGTATACCGCTGCTACTGTTATGGTGGGGGACCCGGCAATCATCTACTACAACATAACATGCCCGACATTACTTTACCAGCCCTGCAGACTTTTTGCCCCGCCAGCGTGTTGAGGGGTCAAAAATTGTTGAACATACAAACATTTTGTGGTGGCCAAACAGCAGCCACAAAATGCAGGAAATACGGAAATGAGTACTTGTCGCTAGACGCCAAAAACATCATAATGCCCTTGTCCCCCTCAGTCCTACAGTTACAACAGGCCGTCGCCCTCAAAGCTGTAACCGAAAACCTCCAACACCAGCCGAAAAGTGTGCGCTCAAAAATGAACCCGTCGAAATATGAATGCATTTTTAAACGGAGGGAAATCGGAGGTAATAAGCAGAAAAACTGGGCAAACATATGTACCTAAAGGAAGACATTTATACTCGTACAAAGGAACGTAGACACACATACTCACACACACTCAGCCATAGACATCCTTGTGTTATGGTTTGCCACTGGTGGGCTCATTTGGACCTACTACGAATGATGACTGAGAAATTGGCTTGCTGGCCGGCAGGAGTTAAGGGTGGCGACAACAAACCCAGTCTGTTCTATAACGAAAGGAAAAAGGATTAACTTGTAAAAACGATGATCATCGTCATTGACAAAAGTACACACATTTATACACTCTCACCTACGTACAGGTTTAAACTAAAACAATGCTTCAAAGTTCCGGAAAGAACTACCTGGAGCACTTGGGCTGGTGGTTTTGGGGTTTTATAAGGAAATTTGTATTAGGGCCACATTTATATCCTTCACAACTAGAGGGAATATATTTCAATCTTCACAGATGTAAAACCTTAAAATAATGTTATGGGATGTCTCACTGCACTCCTGAGTATAGGATTTGTAAACATCGTAGACGAGTGTGTTATTATAACTGATGGCCATTAGGGCTATTCCAGAACTAATATTTTAATTCCGAAACAGAGTCTCCTTAAAGCGGCAATCCATACATATGGCCATTGTACTCGTAATACCCCAATAAAAAGAATAGTGTAAGAGAAGGAAGGAAGTTTATTGAGGTAAGATGTCAGAACAACGGAAGAGGAATGAGTGCGATGGAAGAATTAGAACCAAACTAAAAGAGTGGTCAAACCCACATTTAATATATGTTAAATATAATCAAGATACTAGAGTGTCCAAAGCTGAAACTGAAAACCCACATTCCGGTTTTTATGGTCAAAACCCTTAGGCGGTTTTTATAAAAATGGCTAAAATCCGACATATCCGCTTTTTCCGGTTTTTTGCGGCTATGGTTGGGGTGACAATATTCGAAGAGGATCATACTATTGTTCGGTATATGGTTATGGCACAACAATATTATGATCATTACAACAATAGTATGGTTCACACACAACCATACTATAATTCCCACAACAATATTATGGTCCTCACAACAATAGAATTTTTTACGCACAACCATACTATGGTCCCCACAACCATATTATTATTCACACTCAACCATTCTATGATCCCCACAACTATATTATGACTCTCATAACCATAGTATGTTGAACATACAACCATATTATAATCCTCACGACCATAGTATGATTCACACACAACCATACTATGTTCTCCAGAATTCTCTGTAAGGATTGGGTTAAGTTACTGTTCAATAATAGAGATTTTTATAAAGTAAATAATGTCAAAATGCAACTCTTAATAAAAGAAGTGGCTTTTTACAGTAGATAAAATTTACCTTTTAAAATTATATCAGTTATACCAATCGAAAGCAGTTTGTTTAAAAAAAAAAATTACGTATTAAAGTATTATTATTGCGTAAGATTCGCAAAAATAACATTGTCAAATTAAAAAAAAAGTTCGATCTTGCTGGTATGATTACCGTAATTATATTATTGTTTACATAAAACCCAAAAAAACAATACTTTTGTCGCACCAACCATATTTATATTGTGGCTACAACCATATTTCCATTTTTAAATTTGGAAAAAATACTATTGTTAGATTTCAACAATATTTGTTTTGCCGCAAACATACTATTGTCAAAATAAAATTCAAAAAACTATATTATGGTTGCGACGACCATGCTTTTATTGCAGAGAACATACTATTCTTGCTGTGACCATATAGTAACCATTTCTTTTCTCTGCGTGTAGTTAATGATATCGGTCTATCCGTTCCTCCGTCCGTCTGCTGTCTAACTAAAGCCTGCTATCAAACTACACCTAGCAATTATTCACCGATCTTTATTCAAGTTGAAAGAAGTAATGTTTTTTGACCAAGAAATGGCGCTCATGAAATTGATATACTTATAAATAAGTTAACCCGATTTTTTTGTCTTTAGCTCTAGAAGGCATGCATTACATCCATCTTATTGATGGAATGTGGCATAGTTCTATAAGATCGATCAGAAATCAGCTCAGAAAAAATATAACGATGTACAAACAATTAATATTGGAGCGATTTGAATAATAAAAGCCTTTCTTTGATATAGTCCACGTACTAACAGTCAGGGGCCAAAAATGGCTTCTACATGTCTACATGAACATAAATATTAAATTTTCTCACAGATGGTGTGAAAAATGTTTAGTAATTCATCAACTAAGAACGGCTGGGCCGACTTGACTCCATTTTTTTCAATTGTTCGTTATTGCCAGGAGAAGGTTTTTACGAAAGATGGTGCTACGCTGCAACCCAGACTCGCCGTGCATTGATACCGGAAATGGCAAAAAGCGTTTTCCCCGTCCGTTGGTGGCTAAGAAAATCAATGGAAACAATGGATATCGATTGTATCGGCATCGTTCTCCCGATTACAACGGCAGATCAATCGTGATGAAAGTAAAAGGAAACGATGTCGTCGTCGATAACCGCTGGATCGTTCAATATTGTCCACTTTTGTCGAAAATGTTCTCTACCCACTGCAATGTTGAGTACTGCAACTCCATTAAATCCAACAAAAACCTTTGCAAATATGTAAACCAAGGGTGCGACATAGCAGTGTCAAGCCGAATGCCAACGACGAGGTGACTAAATTTCAACTTTGACATTACGTGAGTTGTAACGATCCAATTCAGCGACTGTTTTCATTTACTATTCAAGAACGTCATTCGACTGTTATAGCCAATATATTTCAGTCCCCTACTGACCATTTAAAGATAGGCGTGTTGTGGGTAGGAAATCCGCTATATCATATTCGGATTGGTTAATCCCTCTCAAACTACAGCTAAGACATCTTCAAAGATTATTGATTTTCCCCAGAGGATTATGTACTTCAAATCTAAACCTTCTAAGAGTAGGACACGATCATAATGGGTGATCAATATAAAGGTTTTTTTTCATAGGGATTTTTGCACTGATTACCCATAAGTTGTGTTTAACTTTATTTTTTTGTATTGTTTGCCATTTCATCATCGAAAGACTTACACCGCAACAACGTCTCCAAATTGTGCAACTGTATTATGAAAACGAGCGTTCGGTCAACGTCAATAAACAAAATTGGCATATCTGGGTTGAAGAAGAACCAAAAGAGGTTCAAGAGGTGCCATTATACCCAAAGCAAACCATAGTTTAGTACGGATAATGGGCTAAAAAATCATCGGTACATATTTTTTTTTAAAAATAACGTAACCGTGAATGGTGCTCGCTATCGCGCCATTATATCGTACTTCTACCTTTACTACCTGAAATTGAGGCCCGTAATCTTAATGACATTAGGTTTCAACAGGACCACTTGCTTATACTTATAGCTGCTCAAACAATGGATCTATTGAGAGGCATTTCAAAATAAGCTAATTTCACGTTTTGGACCGGTGAGTTGGTCGCCAAAATCGTGTGATATAACACATTTATACCTTTTTCTTCAGGTCTACGTTAAGTCCAAAATCTATGCTGAAAAACCAGCAACGATTCTGATTTTGGAAGCCAACATTACGAATGTCATTATCGCCACACCGGTCGAAATGCTCGAACGAGTCATTTAAAATTGGACCCTTAGAATGGACACCCTAAGGTGGTAGATTAAAAAAATAAATGGCGTAAAATGTCTTTCAAACGAATAATAAAAACTTCACACTTGATTTGAGTTTTTGTTTTTATTTAAAAAAAAATACCTCTAGATTGAAAACCCTATACAAGGTGTGTCCTATTCCTCACACTATACAGACTTTTACAGTAGTCATTAGCTGAGTATCTTTATGGCTGAATGACTGTCAAAACGACAGAGTGTTCCCAGGAAGAATATGAGACTAAAACCTATTTCTCTCACACCCAGAGCAAGATTCGAGAAAATGAGGTGTTCGACGCTTATGACCTATATCTCGCCGAACGGGTTCTACAGTAGTCATCAGTTCTCAACCGCTTCTACATTAGTCATCTTGATTTAGCTATCAAGCGTTGCCACTTGATCACTACTACTAACATGGAGATATCGACCATAGAGGTTGATGCTACAGCTTTCTATCAATTATAATCCTACCTAGGCCACATTTGCCTTGTGATCCAGTGTGCATATCTACTATTGGGTTAATAATTTTTTTGTTTATTAATTTTTTTTTTATTTTTTTAGATTATACATAAATTGTCCTTTCAAATTACCAATAAAGATTCCACACATTATTTGAATTTTTGTATTTATTTTTGTTCTGAAAAATACCTCTAGATGGATCACCCTATAAAGTATAATATACAAATTGGAAATTCTTTTACACTAATAACCCCAAAGAAAATAGTCGGGTGCAAGCAAATCTGGCGATCGCGCTGGCCATATAATTTCCGAACTTCTGGAAATGATTCGCTCTCCAAAAATTTGATTTAAAAGTGCCATTGTGTCTCGGGCAGTGTCTTCGTCACATCACATCTCTGATCTGTTTTCAAGAGCAGGACGTAAAAAAATTTCTATCATAGATCGACACTGCTCTCCATTCACGGTTACAGCACTTCCATCTTCATTCTCGAAGAAGTAAACCCAATGGTATTTGCAGATGTGATCCCACACCATGCAATTGCACACCTACACGCAGAAAAAAAATATGGTTGGGATAACAATACTCGAAGAGCATCATACTATTGTTGGTTATATGGTTGTGGATAACAATATTATGATCATCACAACAATAGTATGGTTTACACACAACCATACTATGAACCCCATAACAATATTATAGTCTTCACAACAATAGAATGATTCACACACATCCACACTATGATCCGCACAACCATATTTTTATTCACATTCAACCATACTATGATCCCCACAACCATATTATGATCATCATAACCATAGTATGTTTAACGTACAACCATAGTATGATCCTCACAACCATAGTATGACTTACACACAATCATACTATGGTCCCCAAATTTTTTTGTAAAGATTGTGTTAAGTTGTTAATTAACAATAGAGAATTTTACTAAGTAAGTTATGTAATAATAGGAGTGATTTATTAAATAATAAAAAAAAAATTATTTAAAATATTTCAGTTATACTAGTTCGTAGTTTGTTTCGAAAAAATTAAATTATTTTTACTATTACTGTGTAAGGTTCGTAAAAATAACATTGTCAAATTAAAAAAAAACAATTTCGCCGGTATGATCGCCGTAATCATGTTATTGTTAACATAAAACCCATGAAAACAATACTTTCGTTCCACCAACCATATTTATATTGTTGCTACAACCATATTTCCTTTTTTTGATTTTGCAGCAATACTATTGCTACATTTCAACAATATTAATATTGCCGCAATCATACTATTGTCAAAATAAAATTCAAAAAACAATACTATGGTTGCGACGACCATACTTTTATTGCAGAGAACATACTATTGTTGCCGTGACCATATAGTAACCATATATTTTCTCTGCGTGTAATGTGGTGTAATTGGCGTTGATAATTGGCTCTTGGATTTTAAGACCCTGGAACGTACAGTTCTGCTTATTAACAAAGCCATTCAAATGAACATGACTGATAGCTGATTTAAATAATAAAATTCTATTATTCTGGTTCTTTCAGTTGTGAATCTCTTCATTATTTATTCTCTAAGTTTTATTTATATAATCTGAAAAAAAAAATATATATATGAACGAAAAAGTTTTTAAATCTGTAAACCCATTAGAAACTTTTGGCCCACCCTGTATAAGAGCTTCTAGTCTCAGATTGAGCTTGCAAGTAAGGAGAGAAGCATCCAAGTATTTCTAGAATGCACATAACAATCCATTAGTAGCCTGCAATGATGCCTATGTAAAGGGTGTTTATTAGAGAGCTTAGGGGTCCTTAAAGGTAACAGAAGACAGAAATAGTTGTAAAATAAATTGTTTTATTACAATCTAGAAAATAATTGCATGCTATTTATTATTTAACTTTGATTACCGGCATGATTTGTAGGAGCTATTGGAAAACATGGGCCGATATGGACACTGGTCAATGGAACCCGATTGTGATTCTTTATCAATCGGTATACTTTAAATGGATCAATATCCATTCTTTTAAGGAGTTGCAACCATCAACACTAAGTTATAATACCCTATAGCACAGTGTGGATGAGTAAATAATTTAAAATCACAAGGGTTTCCAGACGCGCCTCTTATTGCTCCTGCCAGTTAACAGATATAACTTTTTATGCACTGTACACAATAAAAATTTAACAAAAACAACCATTTTAATATCAAAAACACACTATAATTTTTTGATCCGCAAAAGGATACAACTAGAGAACAGCATAAAAATAAAAAGGAATATACATATTTAGAAACACATCCTTGCATCCGCATCGCCGTAACCTTTGTAGTACTACAAGTATCAACCTTACAAATTAGACTGCTCTAAACAAACCAGCCAAAAGGACACGCAAAAAAGGAACTAAAACAACAGAACATATTACCAAAGACAACAGATTCTGCTCTTTTTGTTTGTTTGCTTTATTTTAGCTTTGGCTCCTGTTTGTCGTCCCAACGTCGTCGTCGTCGACGTTTGTCGATGTCACATTGAGTTCCATTTACCGCACACATGGGCTACACCTTAAAACATGCATAATTTGAACGTATGTATGGACGGAAGAAAAGTTTCCTTTTTTTTGGGAAAAAGGCGACAATGACAACGACAACAAAGGCACCAACAAACAAATGTCACCTGACACCTGAAAAGTACTAGTGTCTGAGGGATCATTGATGGAGGCGCAGAGCAAAACGAAAGGTAGCACAAACGCCAGAGGAAGGTAAAAAGTTGTTGTTAAGTTATATGACACTATTAAATGTTTAAATATTTTCCTGCCACGGGGAGGGGGGATTAAAAGCTGACAAAACTTTTGATGTACTTTCAAAAAGGACTTCTTGGTTTTCTTTGCCTTTGATACCAGTTGCAGAGCACAAAGAAAAACCGTTGCCCACTTCCGGGCGGAAAACAAATTATGTATATTGTTTAGAAGCTTAGTGCCTCCTTTTAGGGTTATTATTAGGCTTATCATAAAGTCAGTGGGTTTTTAAAAGGACTCTGCCTATTTAAAGGGAGATCAATACGTTAATTTAAATAATATAATCAAAGCTTTTGGGAATGATTGAGCTTGGATTAAAGACGATATTTTAAATTGCGATAAAATAAAGTGTGATTTTTAGAGTTTCCTTTTTCCGATGAGACAACGCTATTATCAATAATGCTCATAATGGTTTGCCGTCACTTTATGAAGAAACATAACCTATCTGCCAGGAAGGGCTCAGAATCGGTGGATGAGCCGCACATCTTAGTCAATTGGAAGCCCTTTACACACTTTTGATATAAAAACAAAAATATACTGTTCACGATTCTTAGGTGACGAGTTGCTAAGATAAACAAGTAAAATCGTCATTACATACCCTCTACTTACCATATACAACCTCTAATAATGCGCAAAAATGGTATGTTTTTGGGCCTCTTTGTTCTAGGCACTTTTTATTTAAATCTGTTACAAAATTTGCTTAAATTTGAGAACCCACACACAGAGAACTGGTTTTTTGCCTAACGAATCACTGAGGTTACATGCACCTCGAGTATTCCTTCAGTTTAACAGAATGTTCGTTAGTGCTCTGTAATTTTCAGTAAGAGTAACTGAAGTATCGGCGGAACGCACAGGTAATCCGATTTCATGGGTTAAAAATACCACATGCCGCAATTGTTCAACGAAAATTTATGTTGTAATCCTTCTCTCAGGTCCCCTTCGTATACATGACACATTCCCTGGTGTTCACAATGAAGTTACGCCATTTACAATTGATTGCCATCCACGAACACTTTTGCGTGGGGGAACAGCGAACGAAAAGCACGCTGCACTGCAATGATCGAGTGCCCATTTAAAAAATAACCTTCAACACAAAATGACCTTTTTTTACGTGTCCAATGCATGATGTCAACTGAAAGGCAGGCGAGTGAAAATCTCTTGTCAGCCACTATAAGCCACGCATACTCTCTCCGACCAGCAGCGCCGCCAAAGCCTGCAGTGCAAAAAATGCAAACTCCGCGCTCCACCCTGTACAAGAGGCCTTGAGCCGGTTAATACCTGTTCAAAAGAAAATATTGAAAAAAAAATTAAAAATGGAGTAATTTCAAAAATTCAATTTTGACCATACGATACAGTCTAGTAGTCTCCTTCTCCAGAACAGCAGGATTTTTAGTAAAACAAAAAAATGATTTTTGACCATTTATAGCTAGCAAAAAAAAAATAAAGTATATTCCATTTATTTTTATGATTATAAAGAAGTGTTTCATAAACTTTTCGAACACAAAAAAATGTTAGTTGCGTATTAAATATTCTAACCCATTATTTTTATTTCAAAATATTTATTTTTATTAAAAAGATTTTAAATAAATTCTGTATTTACTTATAGCAACTTTGTTAGACGTCTACTTCAATATTCTCAATACTTGCGTATTCTTAATCAAAAAAATCTTTTTTTACCAACAATGGATTTTGTTTACGGTGCAGTTTAAACTGTAGTTTACACTCAAAGTAATTGCCTAGTTTCAGGCTTAACACTCATTGCCTACTTTTACGCAACAGTCAAATTAAGTAAAAGTTTATTAAATTAAAACATTAAAGACAAAACTCCAACCTAAGGAGTCACAACTCAAAATTTGAGATAACGACTTGCCCCCGAATTGTTAAAACATATTAATTTCATGTTTTAGCCTTACACTCTATAAAACTTAACGAACAACTGCACCTTTAGTGCAATCAGTTCAAATGAAACAAAATGATTTCCAAGAAATGAAAATATTCTTTGCGTCCTACTTCCATCTTCTGCATATCCGTAATTAAAATAAAAACACAAAATTGCTTACTTTTCAGAGTTAATTACAGTTCAAACTATAGTTTACTCTGAGGATTTTACGAAATTCTACGAAACAATTGCCTAGTTTAAGGCTCAACATCCGCTCAAACGCTACTGAAACGATTAAATAAAATCACACATACTAGCACCCGCAAAAAGCAGCATTAATTCTAAGCTAGAAAGCGCCGCAGGCAATTACTTAATATTGATTACGTCGCCTCTCCGCTGACCGACCAACCGTACACACGTTGGCGCTCGTGTTAATTTCTTTAACATGTCACGAAAAATATTAAAACATGACGTTAAAATAACGATGCCATTGCCATGATAAAAACTATTGACGCTGGACTCTGATGAGAATGTATAATCAAACAACAGAAAATTGAACTCGGAGGGGGGATATTGACCGACCTATTCTCATACATTCGGTGCCTATGTGTGTGAAGGTTGTATACGAACACGTCAAACCACAGCTAATGATGATCAAGAAAGGACTGACGGACCGACAGGACAGGGACCACAAACTATACAAAACTAAATACATCATTATAGGAAATGTACGAGTGAGTGTAGCCGTGTTGCCATCAGTGTGTGAAACATGAAAACATGGGGAGAAAATTGCGGCATTTTAACTTATTTTCTACATGAGTTGCATGTTCAAGTGGTCTTACACAACGCCAAACGACGGCAGCGCCAACACGAAGGCCCCCAAACACTGCTAGCTGCTGGCGGACAACGTCCTTCTATCTCCCTTTCTTTGGCAATCCTTCAAACTCCAAATGGAACATGAATGATTACTGCATTTAACACAACATTGGGTGAACAGGTTTGTGTTTTTCTTTCTTTTTTGTTCTACTCTACGGCCATGGAGCCGTAGATCCTCCATGTACTCGTACTATATGTGAATTTAAGGCAATTATAATTGGTCGCAGGAAGCCGGCGGTGATGAGCACCACCCCAAGAAGAAACGTGAGAAAATTAAAAATAATGTACTTTAGAGCAGCAAAACTAATACCGGGTTTTAATTGAAAAGTGCTGCATACTTTTGGGGTGAACCTGCAGAAATTTATGATTGCCAATCAATGCCTAAGACAAGAGCATTTGTTTTGGTCATTTTTTTAATTTTTCGGAAATTTGCTATACTCGAAAACCTAAAATATCGGAAAATAATAAAGATAGCCAAGCAGCTTACCCACATAGCCCCTAATTGTACATCGTTCTATCCTTGCCGTATCTTATGTGTGGATATTAAAGTTAATGGGGCCAAAGTATAAGAAAACGTGCGAAAGTGTTCACTGCAATATGTGGGAGATGTTAAAAAAAATTGCTTATTCAGACCGCGTAAAGATATAGCATACTTAAGGGCAATTAAGTGAATGCCTAGTAATTAAAAATATCAAAAAGTAGAAATATCTGTCATACAGATTTCGTGGCTTAGTTAAGGATGTATTAAAGTAAATTTTATACAAACAGGGACAGATGATGAGCCCTTTTAGGGGATTATCATCTGTTTTTTACCTAACGAAGTAACTTCTGGACTCACACTTTATTTATTGCATGTTCTGGATTTTTCTCTATTGCAACCTTAACTAAGCCACACCATCTGTAGGCCAAATATTAAAACTTATTGATATATGTGACAGCGCATAGAGAAAGGGACCTTAGGATAAAAAAATCAATTTTCATTTTATCTTTTTTTGATGTGGACAACATCTGAGCATCGTATGAGACCGATCCCATGCCCCAAAAGTGTTCCCTCCCAGAGATATGCGCGTTTTATGAAAGTTAAGTCAACGATTCTAAGCGCAAATAGAAAGGGCCTAATCTTTAAAATGGCCTCCTGAACAAAACTGGTTTTTAAGCTTAGGTCCCTTTCTATTTTGCGCGTCACATATAACGAAAACTTTGGATGCTAGATAAGCACTGCTCAAAGCCTATAGAAGATATTACGAGACCTTTGTAGACTTCAAAAAAAAAGAATCTAGCTCATTGACTTAAGAATAGAAAATGAGTAACCAAATGTAGGGATCGGAATTATATGCATTAAAAATCGGATTTTAAGAGCATAAATACGCACTATAATATCAAAAAATGTGCCATGTTTGCAAGGTAGCTCATAGAATATGAAAACAACTTAGGAATTGGAAATGAACCCGCATAAGTAGGGGTCGGAATTATATGCAATCAAAACACTTATTTTAAGCGCATAAATATGCAATTTGATACACTTTCCGTGTTGGCTTCTTCAAACAGGCCTAGGAAAAGGAATTCTGCAAATATTTAAATAGATTCTAAGACATTCACTTCCGAAAATATACCTGCCAAGATGACACCGCTTAACGTTGTGAACGATCCCTCATTATGCGCGAGCAAAAAAGACAAAGTCGTGAAGTCTACCAAAACTAGTAAATTTAAAAAATAATTTTTCCTAATGTAAACTTTAAGGTATCAAAAAACGAACATTAAAGAAGCTAGCCTAGTTTAAATATTTAATTTAAATTAAATAAACAAAAGATATTTTTCAAGCTCGAAATCTATTTTTTTGTTCGGGTCCTTCGAGAAATCCATATTTGCGAAATAATTAATTCTTAACTATAATGTGTCACTAAACGAACATTAAAAAAGCTAACATAATTTACATATTCATTTTAATTTTATAAATCCTGAGTGTTTTTCAAGCTTGAGATCACTGTTTTTCATGCTCAATTTTTATACATCTCCATTTTTGGTTCGGGTCTTTTGAAAAAGACTTTTTTAAAGGAAGACCCCCATTCTTTTGCATCCCTACTAGGAGATGATCAGGTATACTCGTAGTATATATAACACCCTATGTTTATATGTTAATTTAAATTTGAGGTCTTCTGACTACCTTTGCTAGAAGGAATGCAAGCCCCTCATCTTGCTGCTGGGTTCTTTCTCTAACCAAAACAATGTACAGGGGACATCTCCTGAGTGTCGGGCTGATGACAAATGTGCTTTAAATATTAGATTCCAATGTTTTGTTCTTATAATTTTTACAAAGAAGCCAGAGTCTAGAGTCAACGTCCCAAAGCAGAATCAGAAATCTTAGTGCAAAATCAAAGCTAGGAGTCAGAGTCGTTGAATGTGCTTATTTTTTTTAAAAACCAACACTCAGGGGATGCCCCCTATATATGCGGTGCAGTGTATTTGTTTATATACACTTCCTTGAACTTCTGGATATCGCAATTAATGAGAAATGCATTTGCCGGAAGTCGATTCCACATACGGACTGTACGAGCCAAAAACGAGTTTGATCTGTAGTGTTTACTCGTAGGAAGGTCAACTGAAAAATCGATAACAAATGGGTGTGAATTCCTAGAAAGTCGCGTATCGCTGCCGAACATCCTCACGTCAGAAATAAGGTGATGGAAGTCTGATGAACCCACACCATTAGAGTAACGATAGAACAGCTTCACTCACCCACATTCCGACGATGTCCAAGGGAAACAATAGAGTTGGATACCCTACTGTCATCTATCAGCACCATCGCTCTCCTTTGAACACGTTCAAGTAGCTCCAAGGATGATTTTGGAGCACCTGCCCATATATGGGAGTTGTATTCCATCTTCGGCCTGATGTAAGTTTTATAGATATTGAAAAGCTCAGAAGGAGTGAAATATTTCTTGCACCGCTTTAAACAGCCTATGCACTTGAGTGCTTCTTTCGGCAATTCAAATGCAAGTCTCGCCCAACGAGCGTACATTGTATTTTCACGCCCTGAACATTAAGAGCATTTGCTTGTTCAATATCCGTACCATCGATAGAAATTGACGATACGGGCTGCTATATATATTTCTGGGCTAATAATCAAAATGTGAATATTTATCATCAAAATGGTTATATTGTTTTTCAAAGTATTCTCCAGCATGATTTATACACTTTTGCATGCGCTCAAACCAATTTACGATGCACTTTTTCCACTCCGATTGAGACACCTCCAAAACATGGGTTTCAACGCTTCAACAGCATCTTCTGGTGACGAAAATCGTTGATCACGCATTTTTTCTTGATGTGCTTGAATAAAAGAAGTCAGTGGGTGCCAAGTCAGGGCTGTACGGTGGATGACCCTTCAATTCGACGTTTTGGACGGTCAAAAACGCTCTGAGCCTATGTGTGAGAGCTCGCATTGTCATAGTGTACAATGATTCGTGTTCTCTTGTTCGTTTTTCGAATTTCACTGAAGACTTCAGGCAAACACATTGTTATTTACGACTCAGAATTGACCGTCCTACGTTGCTCAAGCGGAATGGTCGCCACATGACCATTTTTGCCGAAGAAACTGGTGACCATTTGCTTCGAAGTGATTCTACCACGGACATCTTTCGTTGGATTTGGCTCGTCTTCCAAGACCAACACGGTCGATTGCTGTTTTGTTTCGGGCTCATATGCATAGATTCATGATTCGTCACCTGTGACGATCTTATAAACGTTTTTTGAAGTACCGCGATCGTAGTTTTTCAAAAATTCTTTGCACCAATCGACACGAGCCTTTTTTGAGCGACTAGAAAATTGTGCGGGATCCAACGAGAACAAAACTTGTTTACGCCCAGGTGTTCATGCAATATCGAATGTCTGGTGGAAGAAATGCCCAAGGATGCCTCTATCTCACAGTTTGTCACATGACGGTCTTGTGTTATCAGTTCACGCACGGCATCAATGTTCTCTGGCACAACGACCGTTTTTGGACGACCTTCAAGACCTTCGTCTTTGAGCGAGCGTCGGCCACAATTAAATTCATTAAACCAGTTTTTCACAGTGCTATTGGATGGTGCTTCATCGCCATACAAAGATTTAAGTTCATCGATGCACTCTCGTCGTGATAATCCACGTCAAAAGTTGTGAAAAATGATCGCAAGAAAATGTTCATGAGTTAATTCCATTTTTTTTGGAAAATTGATTTTTTTCAAGTCACTGGAAACAACACAAATGTTGGTAGTACGTCAAAATATTCATGCTAAAAAATGTCAAACTTTTCAACGGAAACGTCAGATGGCGCCAGGCAACACTTAGTCAGGTCAGTGTATCGATTGTGAGACAGCAAGCAGCACTGTGTCTTACGCGCAGTAAAGTCGACTATATTCACTCGACCCCATTCGAAAATGGCCAGTAGATTCCGTGGAATTGTCTCATCCATAATTCGCCTTAAGTCTTCAATATCTTGAATGACAGAGGTTGCTGTCCTCTGCGAAAGAGTAGATTGGATTCACTGACTGACCCAAAAGATCGTCAATGAAAATAAGAAATAAAGAGGGAGAAAGGACAGATCCCTCCCTATAGTAACCTGCGGCCTATGTGTGTTGGGTGAGAACCCATCTACAAAAACTCTTATAGTGCGATCTCTGGGAAAGCTCGATAAAAAATAAAGCAAATGTTTTACCGACACCAAACGCCATTAGCTTTGATAAGAGTACATCGTGCCAGACTCTGTCGAATGCCTCGGAGATATCCAGAGCCACGAACTTACTCTCACCAAACTGGTGGATAAATACTGTACATAAAGATGGTAGTTAAAGCAAACACTGTAGAAGGCAAAGAAAATCCACAAAGCCGCTTTAATAGCGAAACCCTGCAGGGGTAAAATGGAACAAGCGGCTAAAGTACAGCTCTGTCTATATGTACTGTGGTTTCGGTTAGTTGCCTGTGTAACTTATGGATCATCGGTCTGGTATGAGACAGTCAGGCAGTCGGGATTCGCAAAACAACCCTTTCCTATCAGGGGATTGTCTTGCTGGCATGTCTACCACGTCTCTTTTGAGGCCCAGCAAGTGTTGTTAAATGTAGCTCCTCTTGAACTTCAGGCAATACGTTTCGGTATTACTTTCAAGATCAAAAGAAGGTTAGCAATGGTGCCTAACAATTGGGTAATAGAGGAGGTGGACAGTATCGCCGAGCGGGATTGCAAAGCGCCTTTGCGTGAGTGTGTCACATCTAGATGGCAGTCTAGATGGGATGCCAGCGAGACCAGTCGGGGACATACTTATACAGGTTCATCAGTGAAGTTAGATTTATCGAGAATAATCCGGATTTTGGCTTCGGCCTCTATTTAGGTTTCTTGTTGGCCGGACACGATTCTTTCAATGCACTCTTGCATAAGAGGGCCTTCTGCAATAGTCAGACATGCATTTGTGGGGCGCCAGTCGAGGCAGGCTGCATATTCTGTTCGAATGCAGCGAAAGTACCAGCAACGTACCCGCCCCCAAAGAAGTAATACCAAGTACCCGCAGTACCACAGGGAAGGTTGATAAATCGTGCGTGACTTCAGTTCCAGTTCATTCTAAAGGCATCTTTTGAAGATTTCACTCCTCTAGCGAAGCAAGAAAAAAGACCCATTCTCTATAACATAAATGAAGAGCCCTCTGTCTTTCAAAATTGCTACTCCCATCTCGTGAAATCACCTTAAATTTTAATTCCATTATTATTATTCCATAAGTATAAAATACGTGTGTGCAAATAAAACCGGGCCTACTGTTGTGCAATACGTCAAATAAATGTCAAAAACTGACGGCAAGAATGATGACAATACCGACAATAATAAAACCAAAATGCCTTTGACTTGTTCCCCGAGCAGCCATAAATATTTCCGAGAACAGAAAAAAATAAATCGCGGGCGCAGACAGATATTCACATAAACATAAATAAAAATTGCAACAAATTTCCACTATATATTATTATTATTATTATTGTGGCTGCTATTGTATTTTGTTTTCACCTACCGTGCACTTTTCCGCTCCCATTCGGCCACCGTGGTATGTATAAATTTAATGAATTTTCACGCCATTCGAGTGTAAAATGTGGCAACATTTCATACAACTGCCACAGAAAATGCCGAAGTGCCACGGCCTGATGATGATTTCGTGTGTTGGTTTTTGGTCCTCCTTGCTCCACCAGCCACGGAGGAAGATTGAAGAGATGATTTTTTCCAGCTGAAATTATGGTGGACCTTAAATGTGAAATGGCTCACACCAGGATAAGCACAGAGCTCCACTTCGGCTGACTTCCGAATTTTGTGTTTTTAATGTTAAGGTTCAGCTCTGTCTGTATGAACAATTAAAAACAGCCTGGGTGATGCAAAAAACAAAAAGAAATTGAAACATATCTACAGTATACATCTATCTATCTATAGGTTGGCCATGTACTACGAGTACAAACGGCTGGCAAAAAACGTGAAAGAAATGAAATTTTATTGCTCTGTTCAACGATTTGACTTAATGGCGGTGAAAATGATTTCCCTCCCCAAACAACACCATCATGAGCTCCCCCTCCTGCCCAGCATAGTCGTAATCCTTAATATTCACTTATGGCAGAGATAAAAGATTTTTTATTTTGTGGCGCTTTTAATAAAAAATCCAATACACGGCCCGCCCCGGCATGCAATGAACATTTCACTTGGAAAATATTCACACTCAAAACGAAAAAAAATGCTTGCAATATCACACGAAAAGATTAATGCCACATCGAGTGGAAATAATTGCTTGAAATTAAGGGGAAAATAAAGCAAATTGCTTTTAAATAGCCCCAACATGAATGTTTGTAATTTTATTTAATTTTGTTGTGAATAATTACGTTATTGACATTTGGGCTCTTAATGGAACCATATGGACATTAATTTAGGATATTTTTGCTACAGTTACGCGTGAATTCAAAACATTTTAATCAAAATGAAAACATTCAAAATCTTTAATCAACATAAATTGAAACAAGTAGGCCATGCAACTAAATTTTAGAAAATAGGATGTGGACAACATCTGAGCATCAAATGAGACCGATCCCATGCCCCAAAAGTGTTCCCTCCCAGAGATATGCACGTTTTATGAAAGTGAAGTCGACGATTCTTAGCGCAAATAGAAAGAGACCTAATCTTTAAAATGGCTCTCCTGAACAAAACTTTTCATCAACTTTTCACTTTTTTTTTATGTGGACAACATCTGAGCATCGAATGAGACCGATCCCATGCCCCAAAAGTGTTCCCTCCCAGAGATATGCGCGTTTTATGAAAGTGAAGTCGACGATTCTAAGCGCAATTAGAAAGTGACCTAATCTTTAAAATGGCTCTCCTGAACAAAACTTGTTTTTAACCTTAAGTCCCTTTCTGATTTGCGCGTCACATATGTGAATATTTAATTAGACCAGTTTTTCAGACCTAGGGTCCGGCCCTGAACCCAAATGTATCCATATCTTAAAAACAAAATATATTTGGAGTCGCGAGTGTTTCCGTGCCCATACTAGAGTTTCCAAAATCGAAAACCGAGATTCCCGTTTTTATGTCCAAACCCAACTGTCGATTTCTCATGGACAATGTCACAGAACCGGCATCATTTTAGGTTGGATGGAGTAGGCCTTACGTAGAAGACGCAAGTCAAGTACCTGAGCATAACGAGGGGTGAATGGATGAGTTTTCTACCTCATCTTGTCTACATGGAGAGAAGTTGACCAGCCTGGTGGGGCAGGCACGTCGTATTCTGAGAATAGTTTGGGGTCTTAGTAAACTTGCTGTACGCGTTATGTACTGTGGTTTGTTCGTTCCCCGTACATCTTATGGATCATCGGTCTAGTATATAACAGTTAGGGTTTCGCAAACAACCCACTCTTGTCAGGGGGTTGTCTTGCTGGCATGTCTACCATGTCTCTTCTGAGTCCCAGCAGGTGTTGTTAGGTGTAGCTCCTCTAGATCTTCGGTATTACCTTCAAGATCAAGAGAAGGTTGGCAATGGTGCCTAAAGATTGGGTGATAAAGGGGTGGACAGTATCGCCGAGCGGGATTGCAAAGCGCTTTTGCGTAAGTGTGTCACATCTAGATAGGATGCCAGCGAGACCGGTCGGGTGACATAAAGATTCATCAGTGAAATTAGATTTGTCGAGAGTAGTCCGGATTTTGACTTCGGCCTTTATTTAGGTTTCTTGTTGACCGGGCACGGTTCTCTTAATGCATTCTTGCATAAGGGAGCCTTGAGCAATAGTCATACGAGGGCGACCGCAAAACTAAGTGGCCTGGCACATTTTCTGTTTTACTAGCAACTTTTTTTTGTTTTTTTAAAAGCAATCTTTTATAAGCCATCTGTCAAAATTTCCGAAATATTTAACGTTTATTTTCTTTGTTACAGGTGATTGAAGTAAACAAGTTTTATAATTTTTGAAAAATGGAAAATATAGAGTTTCGTGCGGTAATTAAACACTTTTATATAAAAGGTTATACGCCACAATTAATCAAAGATGAATTAGATTCTGTTCATGGTGATAATGCATCATCATACTCCACCGTGAAATCCTGGGTTCAACATTTTAAAATGGGTCGTTCAAGTACGGAAGATGATAAAACGCTCTGAAATTGCTCCGCAAAAAAAAAAGGTTCTTTTTATGTTAGGCCAGTTACTTTTGCGGTCGCCCTCGTACATGCATTTGTGGGCCGCCAGTCGAGCACTGGCTGCATGTTCTGTACGAATGCCCTCTCTATGAAGACATACAGAACCTGGACGCCTTGGGCGTTGTTTCTTCGGGTGGTCGGTGGGACGTCAGTGAAGTGCTCTCCACTAGCGCAAGTCAAGATAATTTTAGTTAGTTCGCCTGTCAGGCCTTCTCTGGGTGTTGTCTTTTCGTTCTGGATTCCGCGATAAATGGCGGTGGGTTTTCTCTTGTCCTGCGATGCCTGCCGCTTAGGGGACTACCAGTCCCCTGGTTACATGGGACTCACACTGGGAGTAACATCGGTTACGGAACCTGACCGGAGGTTGTCCGGTACCAAGGGTGACTGGAAGTAATGGCGTTTCTCAAGACTTCACCTAGTCATTATAGGCCCTCGGGCCTTATTTGAAGGTCGGTCGGGCCTAGCCTTAAAACATGGTTGCCGTTCACCGTCGTCAAACGAAAGAGGTAGAGATAGATGGGAGTAACTTCGGCTACGGAACCTGACCGGAGGCTGTCCGGTACCACGGGTGACTGGAAGTAATGGAGATTTCTCAAGACTTCATCTAGTCATTATAGTCCCTCGGGCCTTATTTGAAGGTCGCTCGGGCCTAGATGAGGAAAACATGTCCATGTACAGCATGGTCTTAGACCGTAGCATCTATATGTATATGTAGGCACTTTGTTTCAGCATATATACTATCTTACGACTGATGTCAGGAGCCCACAGAACTGTTGTTCAGGCCTGACTAGCGGTGCGGCCCTTCGGGGAGCAACCTAGATCGTGAGGAGAGCTTCGGCTCGGTGTGGAGTTGCATTGCAAATTCCTGACCAAAAAGATAATTTTATCCATATAACACGCTTCAAATTAGTACCGGCGGGATTGGCCTTAAGGGGCGCTGGCCTTGGTTTGGTAATGGCTTCTGTGCGACGGCGCACCATGGTTAAAGCAATCACTACGATAATCATGTAAAACACTCGGACGCTGTCGGCTTCTCAAAAATACCTAAAACACGACATGTCGGTTTACCCACCCCGCAGGGGACGAGATGTGTCACCTGATTTTTCTTAGGTGAGATCCCCTGCAAGATTATAATAATGTTTGATGGTAGCACGGAGCTAATTCTTGGTGTAGACATTGAAGCTACTAGTCAGAGTGAGCGGCGATCAAACTGGAAGTAGACATGTGCTCACGGGTCGGACCAGAGACTCAAGTCTGTTGCCGAGGGGGGTCAGTAGCCCCCTAAAACTGTTTTTCCAGGCTGACCCAACTGGGAAGGGCCCTTTTGGGAGTTTCGCGGTGGCTCTGGTTTGAACCTAAATCGCAAGTAAAGTGAATGCTTGGCGGGTGCTACGCCCAAAGAGTAGCAGAGGTATTACAAGTAGATAGACCTCAACCCCTCACCAAGAGGTAGGTGAAGCCCGCACAGCTGATCCTTTAATTGGCTCCTTCAGTTTACTGGGGGCATTGGTAGGCGCTTAGTGCTATGATGCACCGTGGTTCGGGCCATAATGGCGATAACCATGTAAAATTATCATTAATCTGTCGGTTTACCCGTAATTTTGCTATCGGGTTTTCGTTATTTTTTTATTGTGAAATGTAAATTCAAATAAAATTCATAATTTCATCTACAGAATACTCAACTAGTATTTGAGATAGATCCAACTTTAATGGTACCGATCTACTTAATTGCCTGATCTTTATGAAATTTAATAAAAGTGAGTTTTTTGGACCAAGCTATTGGGCGGTAGTTATCCGACTTGCACGTCCACCGTATTTTGGTATGGGTTTTCCGTTGGCAATATTTCACACCGAAGGGGTTTGGGGTGTTTGTTGGGAGAAGTTAGTAAATCCATTACGAGTACTTTGCATTATTGAAAACAACAGTATGCTATTAGCGTTATTTTCGGAATAAATGTTTTAGGGGCTCATAGCCAGCCGCGACGCCAGACTTAAGTTTCTCGTGCGACCTCGAAGCAAATGACTACTTCCGGTTCGTGAACCACTCACTTCTAATACACGCAGAGAAAAAACATTGTTACTATATGTCACAGATATACTATGATATGTTCGTCGCAAACATTGTATTATTTACTGAATTTAATTTTGACAATAGTATGATTGCCGCAATATTAATATTGTTGAAAGGTAACAATAGTATTATAACCACATTAAAAAATGAAAATATGGTTGTAGCAACAATATGGTTGGTGCAACAAAAGTAATGTGTTTAGGGTTTTATGTTAACAATAATATGATAAAGGCAATCATACTGTATGATTGTTATTTTTCTTCATTTGAATATGCTTTTTAAGAACAATGTTATTTTTTGTTACGAATCTAATGCAATAATCGTTTTTTATGTGGAAATTAAAATTTTTCCAACAAACTGTTTTGGCTTTGTTAAACGAAATTATTTTTAATAATAACGCTTACGTTTTTTTAAAATTAATTTTTTCTACTGTTAAAAAAAATCCCTTCTATTATTTTGAGTTTAATGAATTTTTAAATAATTTTCATAATCAAATCTTTTGTAGATAATCTTACCCAATTCTAAAAATATTATTGGGGATCATAGTGTAATTGTGTGATCATACTATGGTTGTGGATATCATAACATGGTCGCGTGTAAATTATACTATGGTTGTAAGGATAATACTATGGTTGTATGTGCTTAATACTTACTATTGTTTTGAGGATCATAATTTGGTTGTGACGATCATAGTATTGTTGTGATGATCATAGTATGGTTAAATGTGAATCATACTATTATTGTGACGATCATAATATTGTTGGACCTCAAACATATAACCAACAATAGTATGATGCTCTTCGAATATTGTTATCCCAACAATACTTTTTTCTACGTGTAGTAGCATCATTGCATTTACAAAGGCTTCGATCTTCCCGATCTGTATTTCAATCTTGCAATGGGGCTCTCACAAACCAATCAATAACACTGCGCCCATTGCCCACACACCGCAACGAGTGTTTTCCAGAAAACTTGGGAAATTATGTATGCCACTGGAAATTTAAGTGATCGCGACTGGAAATCCCTGCTGCAGACATGGAAAATAACTTGACCAGATTTGTATCAATTGATAATAATAAACTAATTATTCCTGTTTCTCCCATCTGAAAGTAGAATAACTTCGTAGTCCTTTACAGTTTAAGATCATAATCCTTTTCTTTCACATCTATCCCTACCACTTTCGCCTTGGCAAATTGTTTGTTCTACTCAAGGCTCTAATTAATCCATTTGTGAGCTTATGCATGTTAGCAAATTTTCAACAAAATATGACAGACATAAGGAGAGACAGCAGCAGTAGCAGCTTAACTTTACCAATAAAAGTTGCCGCCGGGAAAACATTTGCTTCATATTAATGCCAACTAAAATGGCAACAAAGAAAACCCGAAAATTTACCATGCACTAAAAAGAAAAAAAAACACATAAAACGCAATAAGTTATTTCCCGGTTAGAAGTTTCGGGTTTTTTTGCATTTGAGTTGACCACAAATGCAACATAACAAGTTCCAACACTTGTCGGTGTCGGGTCGGTTCGGTTCGGAGCAACAAGGCAACAAACAGCAAGGTTATAATAACAATCATAATAATAATGGACACTAAACATGCTGAAAAATATCATATTCCAAAAGCGGAAACAGGAAAATAGACACACGCACACACACTTATACAATGTCAGCGCTATCAACAGGGGGCGCCCCTAACACATGCGCATATAATTTTTTTTTTGAAACAACTTCCACCAAGTAAGGCTTGCAAAGTTTGCCGAGTTTGTTGTAGCACTAATTACTAAAGATTAGTATCATATTTGTTTGTCAGCAACTTTTGGCCAAAAGCCTGGCCAACGTGTGAATGTGTGCAAGTCACAGGACATTACCGCATCGCAGATGTATATGAACGAACGTATGTGTGTACATCTCCACCACATGCAGCATATGTGTTTTTCGGGGAGGATATTTAATGGCAAACTAACTTAAAGATTATTTATGTCTTTTTAAAAAGTTTATTTAGCACCAGTACATGCAGCGCACATTTGTTTGTATGTGGATAAGTCTGAATGTATGTGTGTGTATGTGTGGGTTTGTATATCCAACCCGAAATCGTTGCAATAGTTTTCCACACCCTATCCAGCTCAAAGTCCAAAGAGAAACTTTATTTTTTCCATGTTTCATGTTTCGTTAGAAAAGTTTGCAAATAGTAATCAATGTTTTTGGGCAAAAGGCAGGCATAACTACACGACTAACACACCATGAGGCCGACAAACAAAACACAGAAACTCTTATATTGCAGACACACATGTGACATCTGGTTGCAACTGCTAACGAATATGAAATGATAACGAGTATAATTGAAAAGGAAGGGCCTTGCAAGCCTAAATGAAGGCTTTTTGTTGGGAAGCGTAGGCATCCGGAAACAGTATTAAGCCTTAAAGTAGGCAGTTATTTTTGATATATAAGGTCAGGCCTTACATAGGCTGTGATTTGCGAAATGCAAGGTAAGACAAGTAAAAAAAATATAGTTGGGCTAAACCAATTATAGGGTACACTACAACAATTTGTTGTTCAGAAAATTCCGCACCGCTGTCAGGAGGACATTTGTTTAGATGCGTTTCCAACTTAAGAAACGATATGTCCAAACTTTACCAAAAATGGGTAAAGTTTGATAGGATAGATTGATAGGAATCGGATTTAATATATGGTAGGTAGGTAGGTTCATTTTCACCACAATTAATTACTAGCCGCTCATAACGTACCGCAACAATTGGGCGTAATGGGCTGTAATTTGTTGCTTTTCTTTTTTACGACAAAATCCGACTGAATCTTCGTAAACAAGCAAGAATGGAAAAATTTTCGTAACTGCGACCTGTACTTCGATTACAATAATAGATAAGTATACGGACGGGCCTGCTGGTGGAAGAGCCGACTGCTGGACGGGCCTACTGATGGGCAGAAATCAATCGCTATACTTAACTTAGGGTCCATTTATTATCCTTGAAGGCATTGCAAACATTAGCACTAAGCCATAATCCCTTATGCCACAGAGTGGTGCAGGGTATTAGAATGTGTAGTAAGGTAATTTGGAAAAAGATAAGCTGGGATAAGTTTAGGTAGAGCCTTAAACTCGCAATCATTTTAGAAATTTATATCCAGCTGATGTTAACTTTTTTGCAAAACTTTCTGCCAAAACGGATAGTTTCCTCACAACTGTGTAGTCATCTACAGGGGCAATACTTCAAAAAAAAAGCAGAGAACAGGGCCATAAGCTTAAAGGGGCTTTGGTACGTTCTTAGAGGTTCGCCTTTTGGGGAGCGACTGTTGGTCTGCATCTGTCTTCTAAGGTGTGGCAAGTTCACTCACTCACGATCCGCAACAAATCTGCTTAATGCAAAAACTGCTGAGGGGCTTACAGAGCAGTAGAAGAACTCCCTCTAATCCACATCAAAATTCAATCTGCGGAGGATGGCAAACCTAAATTATCGCCTAAACGGCAACAGTAAGAGAAGTATAAGTAGGAAAAGAATACGCCTGCACGACAGGTGGCTAAAAAACACCTCACCTGGGCGATCATCTACCAAAAAACAGCTATGGTAGCATTTTCTAAGAAAACTAGAAAATGGTTGTCATGACTCTAAGCTAGGCGTTCTTAAAGTTAGTCCGGAAACATCCAGTACCACCGTCTTAATGCGGGATGTCGGCTGGTACCAAAACCAGCAAATCGTTCTACGCTGCTGTACAAGAACTCTGGCGAGTCTCTCGTGAAAGTTTGGTCTGGAAAGTGACTTGAAGCGATACGCAGATGTACCACAGAGGCCGAGGTATATCGCTAAGATTCCCTCCATTTTATCTGACCTAAAGGATATCCTACAAATCTTACATATCAGAAAGTCCCATCTACTAGCTACAAGGTATTGGAATGTAGCCAGGGGTACTGATGATGTAGACGGTATTAGGAAGGTCACTGTGGTTTTAAATAGTGACTGTGGAAGATGTGATATCGATTTAGAACTACCTTTCTCTAGGACTACCGATCTGACGACATGAACACTCCTATAGCTTCGGAGAGTGAGGACCGCATAAGGGAAGCTGATTTTATGTCTGCCAAAGAGGGTACAAAATCGGTCACTGGACTTTAGGTGCCTTCTTTGAAAAGGTGGATGCAGCTGAAGATGGGGACTCTCTACTGAAATCCGACAGCGCTCCAAATGCCGTACTCGCCAACGTTGAAAAACTGTTAAGAAGGTTATTAAATTTAATCTTGAAAACCCTCAAACCAGTTTACCTGTTTCTCCGTCTAGCTTCAGGTCGGGTCCTCTTGTAGACTCTTTATACCCGACCGGACTCGACAACGTTAAAAAACTTTTAAGAAGGTTATTAAATTTAATCTTGAAAACCCTCAAACCAGTTTACCTGTTTCTCTGTCTAGCTTCAGGTCGGCTTCTCTTGTAGATTCAGTATACCCTACCACAATATGCTACATGATAGATAACTAAGTGGTGCAGCTTGTAACACCTTAAGGGAATGATGGTGGACTCCATGTTAAATATAACAACCGATGCAGAATCAGTATCTAATTCAATTGAACAATGTCGCCCGTGCCTCTCTCCGTCCACCTTTCTATCTTATCGACGTTCAGTACGCAATTATGAATCAATTGAGATTAACCTTGGAACATTCTTTATGCTTGTCCGAAGGACTATCCCACATCGGTCCATATTTTGATATCTTGCACAGGGGTTTCCCGATTTCAGAACCTACAGCTCTTAAAGCTATATTCTTGCGATTTCGACCTAATTCCCTACAGAGCTTTACGAGTAACCAAAACATATCTCTGGTTAATTAGTACCATGTTTTTGAATAGCATCCTTACCAAGGACCCTCCCGTTATTAAGTCCTTCAGCTCTAGATGCCACAAAGTAATCTTATCACTCTAAAATTATGCATGTCACTTTAAGAGTGACCAATAATGTTTAGCGCGTTTGTTTTATTTCGGTCTGTGGCTTTTACACATTGAACAGGGAAGGTTTAGTAGGCTTTACAACAGTAGTTCTCATTCGTTTGGGGAGAGCCTGGTTCGGTTTTACTTTCAACAATTGCAGCAAGGCTTTCTGAAGAGGGTTATCACGGACCCGAAATCATAACAAAAGTAGTGTGCAGCCACGAAAATAAATGTCTCTTTGCCATTTTGTTAAAAACTTGCCTTCTATTTAAATATAGAAGCAAGAGGTCTTGAGCCGGTTCAATCCATGTTCAATGTGTGACCAATAATTTAATACGGTGATACTGGAAAATATAAGTACATATTATCGTAAAGCCACATTCAAAGGTTCATCGTGATTTCAAAACCTTAAACTTTTGAAGCCATATATCACATCCGGTTCCGCCCCATTTGCCTTGGAGCATTGCGAACGGTCAACTTCCATCTCTGGTGAAATTAGACCTTATGTGTCGTTTTTCCCTCTTAACTGAAGGTGCTGCTGCTATAAAGGCAATACTGGTAATCCAATTAATCAATGTTAAGATCCATACAGCTGCGCGGAATTTTCTAAAAATCAGAATGACGTAGGTATTTTATAGGTCAGCGGGAGAATTTTTTTTATTCGTCACAATCCGGTCAATTTATACCTGAAGCTTCTTCCTTTAAATCATGATTTTCTTCACAAAATTTTCAAATCGAATGCCAAATAAGATTCCTCTTCGACTGAAATAGCCAACTTTGTTCCAAATTTGTGTACATATTTTTTAAAGTTCATTGTATTTCACAGGCTCCTTAGTTTTAATTAGTATTTAAAAAATATTATTCCACTCATGTTTCCAACTTGCACACACATATGCAAAAAGTACAATTTAGCAGCACTAAATTCTCAGTTTTTTTCGCCCGTTTTTGGAGTGCTCAAACAATTGTCGCCATATAATTTACGTTACGGTAAATGAATACGAATTTCGTTTTTGTTTTGCTGATTGTACAAACAGAGACGTAGTTAAAAGTGTTTCCAAGGACTTCGATATCAACAGGGGAACCAAATATTTAACTAAGTCTCAACACACTATTTAAGCAAAGTGGGCAGAGGAAATTTTATCAAATCAGTAAGCTGTGAACGATATAAATTTTATTCTCAATATCCGGAACCTATAGTTAATCAGCGGCTCCGAACGGCTATTCCAATTTATAGAGAAGTTTTTATATGCCCTAGAGATTATTCTTTTACTTGTAAAGTCGCTGGAATTTACGAGGTGAAAACTAGACACTAAAAAATTGTTTGCTGTTCATACCCGGGTTTTAACCTACTTGTTTGAAAGTCGTGCACACTAACCGTCACATCACAGCGAGCCACACTAAATCTCAAACACATAATTGTGCCCCTAATTAAAATGGAAAACAAATTCTTCTCCACACGCAGAGAAAAAATATGGTTAATATATTGTCACAGCAACAATAGTATGTTCTCTGCAATAAAAGTATGGTCGTCGCAACCATAGTATTGCTTTTTAAATTTCATTTTGACAATAGTATGATTGCGGCAATATAAATATTGTGGAAATGTAACATTAGTAATATTACCAAGTTTAAAATTGCAAATATGGTTGTAGCAACCATATAAATATGGTTCGTGCGACAAAAGTATTGTTTTTTTTGTGTTTTATGTTAACAACAATATAATTACGGAAATCATACTGGCAAAATAGTATTTTTTTTTTAATTTGACATTGTTATTGTTACCAATCTTAATCAATTATAGTACTTTTTATACTCGTATGTGAATTAAATTTTTTCAAATGAAACTACTTTGGATTAGTGTAACTAAAATACTTTGGATTAGTATAAATAAATCACTCATATTTTTTATAGCTTAATGTATTTTTAAATCATTTAAAAATCTCTTTTGATGAATAACAGCTTAACCCAATCCTTACAAAAACTTTTGGGAATCATAGTATGGTTGCGCGTGAGTCATACTATGGTTGTGAGTATTATATCATGGTTCTATGTTCGACATAATATGATTGTTAGGATCATAATATGGTTGTAGGGATCATAGTATGGTGAGTGTGAATAATAAAATGGTTGTGGGGATCATAGCATGGTTAAGTATTAATAATAATATGGTTGTGGGGATCCTAGTATGGTTGTGTGTGAATAATTTTATTGTTGTGAGGACCACAATATTATTGTGGGAATCATAGTATGGTTGTCTGTGAACTATACTATTTTTGTGATGATCATAATATTGTTGTGTCACAACCATATTCCCAATAATAGTATGAAGCTCTTCGTATATTGTTACCCCAACCATACATTTTTTCTGCGTGCAGAAGAAGAAATGTGCCATGATTCCCTTTATCTGATAGTCATAATACTTAGTGCTAAAGTTATAATTTAGGACATCCCAAATATAACAGTGCCCTTCAGAGTCTTTCGAATATTCAGTTGGGTATGCTATTTTATCATGAATCGCCTGCCAAACGTGGTGTAATTTCAAAAACGTAATAAGTAAATTCTACATACAGTGAGCTCGGGATAACGTCAACTCCCCATTTTGTCAACATCCCAAACCGTCAACCCTTTTATATTTGTATTGTCTACTCTATAACGTCAACCAAACCTCAAAGCTCTGAAAAGTCAACTCACATAATTCAAAAAATAGTAACGGTTTAAATACTTTCACACAACTGTGTGTAATTTTTATTTAGGAGGTTTCCCTTATGTGTATAGATAGGTAGTTATTGTCTTTTTCTGTTCAGTTGTACTATACGAGTAGAAACAGTCTTCTAGCCATGATAGCGGCAAAAAAATCAGAACTAATCAATTCAATGAAAACTGTAACATTGAAAGATGCTGTTACGGTTCTAGAGATCGCATGGAATAGAGTTCGTACAGACACTATGACTTAATGCTGGAAAACTTTTTGAGTTTCACGGAAGATGAGAAAGATCCGGAGGAAAATATTCCATTTAGTATTCTGAAAGCAAATATAGAATCAAATATGGGCCGAATGCGAGAATGTTGCACAAGATGACCTAAATGTATTAAGACGTTTAAGGAAAAAGCTGTTATTCAATTATTAAAGAGGAAAAAACAGAAGAAAAAATATCAGATTTCTTTTAATACTTGTCTAAGAATAGATATTACATATGGCATGATCTCATGTAGAATATTTTTGTTGTTTTATGTATTTCGGTTGAAAACCTTGGATTTGATGTTTGTTTGATTTTTATTTATAAGTAATAAAAACGCTTTAAACTACAGTATTAATTATATTTTGATCTTAAAATTGTAGTACATTGATAAACGTCAACAATCTGGTAAATGTCATCACCCGCGGTTTTAATTAGTTGAAGTTATCCCGAGCGCACTGTCTATGATAATTGATAATTTCTCCATAATGGCTTAAATGTGGCTATAATATAAAGTTTTTGTTTAATTTTTTATTCTTTTTTATATAGTCTTTTATGTGGTTTCCCGTCTTAGATTTTCCTTTTTGTGTGTACCTCTCCACGATTCCCTGCTTCGGCGAACCTGACCCACCGCACAGAAAATGTTGTCTGCATGGCCGCCTAGTACATACGTCAAGCTGTAAACTATAAAAGTTCCACAATTAATGTGGCGTCATTTGTGCGAAAACAAAACAACGAAAAACAAAAATGGCCGTGCCTAGAACAATTTACAAATTTTTGCCAAACTTAATTATTTTAATTATTCGAACTATTTCGGAGAATCAGATAAATTTTTAGAAATAAATAACACGTAAATAGATGAAAAGTTGCTTAATGAAAATAACAAATTGCTGTTACTTCAAAAATACATACAAACTAAAGTATGATAGTATCAAAGGTGGCAAAACATATTTTGATTGTAACCGTAATTGAAATACTTTATGTTGAAATGCCGTTAATTTTAAGTAGGGTCGGCTATGACATAAACATCACCAAGCAGTGTGATGCATTAATTCAGTTTATAGAAAAATATTAATATGAAGCTATTGAGTTACAGGAGTTATAACATTTTTAAAACAGTGGGCTCGATATCTCAGGCAAATCATTTATTGACGTGTGCTTGAAATACAGCGAAAATCATTATGGTTTGTTGTTTTAGGGTCGCTTTGGAGAGAATCTCTCATATAGGTTGATCCATCTAAAGGTATTTTTTCAGAACAAAAAAAATATAAAAATTCAGATCAAGTGTGAAATCTTTATTGGTAATTTGAAAGTTCATTTGATGGCATTTATTTTTTGAAAATAATTACCTTCAAATGTTGGCAACTGTATTATGGAAATAAGCGTTCGGTAAGAAACGGGAAGATCCGCTGTTTTTCGACCAAAATTTTGTTCTGTGGTGAGGCCCATTTAAGGCTCAACGGTAAAGTCAATAAACAAAATTGCCGCATTTGGGCTGAAGAGCAACAAGAAGAGGTTCAGGACGTGTCATTATACGCAGAGAAAACCACGGTTTGGTTCGGTTTATAAACTGATGGAATCATCGGTGCATATGGATCTATTGAGAGGTCATTTCAAAAAGCAGCTAATTTCACGTTTTGGACAGATGAGTTGGCCTCCTAGATCGAGTCACACCTTTAGACATTTTTCTTTGGGGTTACCTAAAGTCCAAAGGCTATGCTGACAAACCAGCTACGATTCAGTTTTGGAAGCCAACATTAAGCGTGTCATTAAAGCCGGTCGAAATGATCGAACGAGTCATCCAAAATTGGACCCTCAGAATGGCCCACATTTGAAGGAAATTATATTAAAAAAATAAATGCCATAAAATGTCCTTCAAATTACAAATAAAGATTCCACACTTGATTTAAATTTTTATATTTTTTTTTTGTTCTGAAAAACTACCTCTAGATGGATCACCCATTATATGCCTCCGTCCACCTAAATGTCTATTTACTTAGTAGGGACATATATACTGTTACAACATTGAACACAACCATTTCAACAGTAGAATTGAACATAACCCGTCAATGTCATATGGCTTTTGAAAGCTAACCTCAATAGTGTTAGTCTGTAACGGGATTTTAAAATTGTTTCAACTTTCATCATGGAGTGGTCAGATAATGAGAACCTTATCGCTTAATAGCTCTTCCCAAGTGTGAAATGAAAAAAACGATTTTTTTAAAAAGCTCCGGCCACTAGGGATTAGCCGCATGTTCGTCTACCGATGCATAAAACTGTTTGAGGACACTGGAGATGTAAATGACCGCCACCAGTCGGGCCGCCCATGCTCTGTTCGAACACCGCATGTCATCAAAGCCGTTAAATCAAGAATTCACAGAAATCCGCTCCGAAAACAAAAAATCATGGCCCGTGAGATAAATATCACGCAAAAGTCCATGAGTCGAATCATTAAAAAATATTTGGGACTTGGGGCTTTCAAATGACGTACCGGACATTTATTGGCTGTAGCTTTAAAAAAAAATAGGATTGAAAAATGCAAACGTCTTTTGGTGAAGCACGCTGATAACTTGCACAGAAAAATTTTGTTCACCGATGAACAAATTTTTACCGTTTAGGAAAAATTTAACAAGCAAATTGATAGAGTGTATGCGCGGTCATCTAAGGAAGCATCTGAACTGAAATTTATTATCTGAATCTCCACAACTTCTGCAGTTGCTGTTGGTCGTCTATAGGAGAAACGTTTCATATGGACAAACAAAGAACACAAAATGGGCGCAGTGCACCGCTCCTAAAGCCAGACAAAGACTTAAGCAAAAGAGAAGCACACAGGCCGATCTCTTTGCTTTCGCCAGTAGCAAATACACTATAGAGCAAGGCTAGCAAAGACATACTCTCAATATTCCGAAGATGCTACATCAGAATGTGCAATGGATACCACACAATATCAATCTACCTGCCCGCGAGAGAACAGTCAGCAATATATCGGAGACGAAGAGGGACCCCAGAGATCGACGGCGAAACCGCTAAAACTGGATTCGACTGATACCTAATATAGAAAAGTGGGTAAACAGGTACTTTGGAGAAACCAACTACAATCTGACCCAATTTCTCACTGGACATGGAGGATACACGAGCTACCTGTATCAATTTGGGAACGATGGATACCCAGTATGCCCAGCATGCATTAACGATTAAGAAACAGTCGAGCACGTGACATTTTCGTACCCTCGGTTCGCCGATATAAAGTACAAACACGGTTAGAGATCTACATAGGCGTAAGGCTGGCAGCAGATCGACACGATGCTGAGCAGCGAGCGTGACTGGGAGGCGGTTTATACAGTCATCACTTGTGTGAATAAGCAATTAGGGGGCGAAAAAGGAGCTCGAAAGAATTATACAGGTTTGCTGAATCGAGAATGGCCTGATGGCCGACCGCACTATCTTGCTAAGCCAATGATCCTACAAATCTAAATCCCGACCACAATATATGATGATCATGTTAACCGAAATAAGTTTGTATAGTTGGTCCACGTTGTTCAAAAAAATAGGCATTAAATTCGATTTCCGAAAAAATAACGATGACTTGCTGTCAAGATTTCGAGGTAGTGATTCATGAGTAAACCACAAGATGGAGTACCCACCCTCAAGTGTTTCATGTAATCCTGTGCAGCATATTTATCGCAGATTTTAGATTGACTTATCTCATTAACACCAATTCATTCTTATATAAATACACTGTGTTTGTCTCTTTCTGCGATTGCTGCCTGTGTCTTATTACCAACACACTAAAACACTTCCTTGACTACAAAGTCTGTTTAGGGCTTACACTTTCTAAGGCTTTAAAACCAACTCATTTAACCTTTTAATACCCTACCCATATTGGTTATGTCTTTTCTACTTTTTTTTTATTTATTTTTCCAAGTGTCAGTCAACAACCTTAGACCGATGCATGTGACCATATGTACGCATGAAAATATTTACTCAAACCAGCGCAGCGAAAAGCCAGGAGTAGAAAAAACCGTAAAACAAGGATCCTCATAAACGAATGAACACATATCCCCACGCAGAAGGGAGCGTGTGTTGGAAAGGTGGCGTCCTGGCCAGTGCGGCGGTGGTGGGGACCAGAGTGTGTTCGTTCGTACAATGGAAGCTAATCAAATAAATATGTCTCTGCGGTATTTAATGGACAAACCAAAATAACCACAATAGCAAATGTTTACAACTGACGCAACATAATTTCTAATTAAAACGTTAAAATGTATTAAAACGCGCGTGAATAGTCGCATACCCGCAATGAGTACAACAACAACAGCAGCAGCCACTACAACAAGTGGAAGAGGAAAGCGGCAGCGCAACAAACAGCGACAACAAAATCGCCAAATACCATTCAGCAGTAATGGCAACAACCGAAGCCAGCCAAAAAAAAACACACAGAAATGGCAGGCAGCAGCAACACTAGATATTGTGTTGCGGAATATAATCTCACATAAAGCCGGTGTAGAAATTTAAAGAATACACTCAAAGAAAGAAGTCTGTTAATATGTGGGATTTGATATGGGCATAAAGACGATGCGCGACTCTTATACAGGGTGGAGTGCGATAATTTGCTTATTTGGGAATGAAAAAATCATTATGAACCTTAGAAAAATTTATTTAATATTTTAGTTATATTGAACAGTAAGGGAATTTTGAAATACCATGGGTTTCAATAGTGTATCTGGCAAATGTCGACATTCGCTATCCACACACTGCCGCATACGTTTTCTGAAGTTTTTACGAACTCTAACAAGCATGTCGACTGGTATACTGCCAATTTCAGCTTCAATATTGTTAATTAGGTCTTCCAAGGTGTTGGGACGGTTGATATACACCTTCGACTTCAGGTAACCCCAAAGAAAAAATGGCATGGGGCTAAGTCTGGTGAGCGTGCCGGCCAGTTCACATTATCCCTCAGAGAGATAAGCCGTCTAGGACATTTGCCTCAAACAATTCATGGTAACCTTCGCTGTTTGTGCAGTGGCACCATTCTGTTGGAACCATGTATTCTCTAATTGCAAAGCCTCCAGAGCCGGCTGAAAAACATCTGTATCATAGTCAAGTACCGTTCGGAGTTCACAGTTACTGCAAGACGGTTATCATGGAAAAAGTAAGGGCCAATGATGCCTACTCGTGATATGGCGCACCAAACAGTGACGCGTTCCGAATACAGAGGTCTTTGGTGAAGTTCTTTGTGGTTTGTTTTACTCTAGTTTCGTAAACGAAAAGCACGCTGCACTGCAATGATCGAGTACGCATTTGAAAAATACGGTTTAACATAAAATAGCCTCACGTTTCCAATGCATGCTGAAAGGCAGAGGAACACAACTGACAACTGAAAGGCAGAGGAACACAAATCTCCCGTCAGCTACTATAACCCACGCACACTCTCCACTCTCAGGCTGTGGCGGCAAAAAAGCAGTGCAGTGCAAAAAAGCAAATTACAGCGCTCTACCCTGTAAAATGTAACAGATCGCAAGAAGGACTATTCGCCGAAAGCGCTCGATAACTAAAGAGAGCTAGGCGAAAACTAATTTTCTTAAATAAACCGACATGGAATCGAAAATGGTTACGAAAATTGCATCTTCTCTTTTGATGTTGTCTCTTATACTTTCGCTGACGTATCTAAGTCACTGAGTTGGATGTGGAATCTGCAGCAGCTGCCGGACTATTTTTGCGTAAATCAGACTAACTGCTGCGCTTTAAGTACTGGTCTAGATCACTGAAGTATATGAACTTCACCTTAGGAATTTTAAAATTATGTCGGGAATCTCCAGTATTTAAGCGAGACATTAGATGTTTACACTTAATGGGTTACGGGACATAGCGACTTTGAAGACTCTCGTAGACCGTAGCGGTAAAATTACATGACTGTTGATGACATTTATCTTGCGAGGGTCATTAGCTAATCGAAAGAACTTCTCAATGAAATATGGGGTGATCCATCTAGAGGTATTTTTTCAAAATACACAAATTCAAATTAAGTGCGGAATCTTTTTTGTTAATTCGAAAGGAAAGGCATAAAAGCATGCCATTTATTTTTGGACTATAATTTCCTTAAAATGTTGGCGGCAACTACGCCTCAGGGTGTCCCTTCTAAGGGTCTTATTGTGGACTACGCGTTCGAGCATTTCGGTCAGTATGGCGTTAATGACACTCGTAATGTTGGCTTTCAATATCTGAATCGTAGCTTGTTTGTCAGTATAGAATTTGGACTTTAAGTAGATCCAATGAAAAATATATAAATGTGTATTATTACACGACAACTCACGGGCACAAAAAGCTGTTCTTTGAAGTGACCTCTCAATAGATCCATTGTTTGAGCAACTGCATGGAAAGTGACATCGTCCTGTTGAAACCAATTGTTGTCAAGATTACAGGCTTCAATTCAGGTAGCAAAAATTTAGATATCATGGCGCGATAGCGAGCACCATTCACGGTTACATTCCGCCCATCATCATTTTTAAAAAAAAAATAGGGACCGATGATTCTACCAGTTCATAAACCACACCAAACCGCGTTTTTCTTTGGTTATAATGGAAACTCTTAAACCTCTTCTGGTTGCTGTTCAGCCCAAATTTTGTTTATCTACTTTGAGGTTGGGCCAAAAATGGGCCATATCACTTAACAAAATTTTGGTCGAAAAACCTTTCACAACGAACACTCATATCCAAAATACAGTTGCACGGTTTGGATAAGTTGCTGCGGTGTAAGTCTATCTATGATGAAATGACTAACAATACTGAATAAAATAAAGTTTAACACAATAAACGCGTAACCTGTGAAAAAACCCTATTGAAAAAAATATCTCTAGATTGATCACCCGATACCTGCAAAAAGACCAGAAAGATCTAGTTTCTCTTGAGATAGAAAGTCAGTTAACGGTGTCTTCTACTCGTATACAGGTACAGTTACACAATAATGGTAATTGTAAGGCCGGAGCATTTGAGAGGATGACTCTACCTTGGTTATAAATGACCATTGTGCAAAGATTGTCATTACTCTCGCGAAAGGTTATCAGCTTATCTAACGGAAAGTAGACATCAGTAACAAGCACCGGTGGGAAAAGAAACCTATCTTTACCGAGACTAAAAAGATATGGCCTATCGTGGATGAGTAGACTGCGATTTTTTTACCAAGCTACTCGTTCCATAAAAGAAACTCTATTGTAGGTATTTGGATATTATAAACCTACTCGTGTGGGTAAGATTAGGGGAGAGGGGAAGAAGAAGCTTATTTCCCAGAAAAATTAATTGGAAAAGGAATTCACCTGCACAGAGATCGGATACATCTGTCATGCCATGGATGAGCAGCGAACCCAAATCGCGATTAATCTTTCAAGGTGCCGTCTTAGAAACCCCATTTCGGTCACCTCGGGCTTACCTACCTTTAAAGGGATTGCAACGATGAGGAGAATATAACATTTGTTCTATCATTGTATGGCTTTTTTGACCTAAGACAAAACCTGTTTGTCGTACAAACTATTGGACCGCAATAGGACTGCAATGGTAAAGTGTGTAATCCAAACCTTTGATGTGGCAAAGGGCTACCTACAAGACTTTATATTTACAATTTTAGCAGATTTTTTTTGAATTCAGCTCCTTTTTTTGTCAAAAAATATATTAAAACTTTTGGAAATTAAAAAAAAAAACAGAAAAATATTTTCTTTATTTTAGCTCCATTATTGATTTTGGATCTTTTTTAACTTTTTGGTACTTTTTTGTAGTGCCATAAGCCCAGTTCAAGGGCGATGTTTTTGGCGACTGCCAAATGGACCTGTATAAAGAAACAAAACATATTTTCTTGTGGATTACCTCCTAGACTTCAAAATGAGTTTAGGATTCATAAAATCTCGTCATTGAACTAACATTTCTCTTTGAGTACATCAAACATTGCAACGGATGGACATTAAATGTCTGAATAATAAGCAGCTCCCCTACAAAAACAGCAACAACAGATCTGAGAATGTGTATTTCTGCCCCACAAATATAATAAAAAAAATTAAATTACTTTATAAAGTTAGTGCGAAATGAAAATTACAACTTAAGAAGGTGGACTTATTTTCGACGAAGAAAATGATGAAGGCACCGCACAACACCACCGCACTACCCAAACGACCAGAAAAATTAATTAAAATAAATGAATCAAGATTAGAACACTCACATCCAAACGCACTGTGCAAAAAAAGACAAGGATTAAAATAAAAAATAATTTTCTAATGTGTTTTTTTCCATTCTTTCTTTTTTTTCCGCTCAAAGCAATCCTAGCAGGAAAGCAGAGCACATGGTGCTAGCTAGGAAGGATGAATCCAAGATTTGTGGCAATGACAAAAAAGACAGCCGGAGAATGCACTCGCCAAAGAGAGTGTGGCATGATAAGAAGATGACGCTACTTTGCTGTAATGAAATGTGAAAAGGATTAAACAGTGACAGTCCCAAAGTAGGCTTTACAAATTGTGTTAAAAATTTGCCTTAAGTTGTCACAGAAATGTGGTGGTGGCATTTGGTTGGTTTATTTATTACTGTCCTTTTAAGTGAGAAGAGGGTGTATGTAATTCGCAAGGGGTTCATGTTACCAAAATTTTTATATCAACAAGTCTTTGGTGAGGGCTGACAATGTCAGGTTAGCTTGCAAGAACAAGTAACTATTTTGGGACTGCTCATTCAATCCTTACATTTTCTTAATACAGGGTGGCGTACAACGACCGTTGAGGTTTGAATGTTTAATAACTTTTTAAATTTATTTATATTTTTTTATTTCAGAATTTTGTGAAGCAAACTTTGGGAATTTGAAATGGAACTCTACACAACAGAACAGCAATCAGCCATTTTTTAATTTTAAAAATCAAGAGTCAATTGTTTTGACGCAGCGTGCTTATCGTCGCTTTTTAAATGTGCGTACTGAGTAGCTGAATAGTTTCATAAACAAACAAAATTGCAGGATATGGGCTACGGAGAATGCAAAATCCGCTCATCTGCAACAATTACGCCCACTTAAGTGTACTGTTTGGTGCGGTGTATCGTCTGAAAATATCATTGGTCCATATTTCATTGAAAATGCCCTGCCGCCTAATTCACGTTTAATGGTGCTGAATATCGAACGATGCTGAACTATTTTTTGAGGCCAGCTGTAGAAAACCATCCACAGTTGTGGTTCCAACAAGATGGAGCCACATCCCACACAGCCAGGGATAAAAAAGTTATTAAAACATTCATAACACAATGGTAGTTTTGCGCCACCCTTTATTTAAGTTGATAAGTAAAGTCAGTAAACCATTTGCTAACTCTCTGCTGACACCATTTTCCGGTTTTGAGGGCTATATTTTATCGCAGTTATCCTACCCCAAACCATCCTAATAGTGAAGGCTTTTCGCTTCACATAACCTCAAAAAATCCTCAAACATGATTACAAACGATAATGGCGGCAGGTTCGAAACGAGTCAGAGTAGATGCAGACCGAAATGATGTATCAATGGAGCCTTTATATCGCACGTTGTGTATAAAATTCGCAGGTAACACCAATTTCACTATCATGGTAGCGTATCGCTTGACTACGGCGGTTATGTTCTATCCCCTCTACGAGGGCATGTCAATAATATCGTGACTTTTCGAAAAAAAACACAGTTTTTTTTTGCAAAAAAAATAATTTGATTTTTAACATAATCTCTTTTTTGTGTCACTTCCAAACAATATGATTTTTCGAGGTCCATAAAATAGGCACTTTTTTGATCAATAGTTTCCCCGTTGAAGCTAAATCTCTATCCACCGTGTGATTTCTTTAGGTTTGGAAAAAGTATACAGTCACTGGTTGCTAAAGCTGGAGAATATGGCTGAAAAGGTACCAATTCGTAACCCAATTAAAGCAATTTTGCCAAATAGGCAAATTACGCGCTCCACCCTGTATATTTTTTAATAAATTAAACACCTGCCTTTTTTATAAACGGGATTTTCTATTGTTAAATAAATCACTCCTTTTATTTTTCCTAGCATTTTTAACAACATAAAGTAATCCTAACAAGTAATTTTGGGGATCACAGCTTGGTTGCGTGTAAATCATACTATGGTTATGGTGAACATACTATGGACCATTATATAGTTGTGGGGATCATTATATAGTTGTGGGCATCATATTTTGGTTAAGTGAGATTAATAATATAATTATGGGGATCATAGTATGATTATGTGTGAATCATACCATTGTTGTGAGAATCATAATATTGTTGTGCCACAACCATAAACCCAACAATAGTATGGTGTTCTTCGAATGTTATTACCCCAATTATACTTTTCTTCGTGCAGTCATGTATAGTGTGATCAAATAGAGGTATTTTTTAATAGTTTTTTTTTTTCACAGATTATGCTTGGGTTATTTAAACTTTATTTTTTTTCGTTTCCAGTTTTGTTTGTCATTTCATCATGGAAAGACTTACACCGTAAACACCACTGTCTGATGCGGTTTAAGGGCTGGTTGAATCATCGGTCCATAATTCTACAAAGTTGTAAAAGATGGTCAATCTAGAAGTATTTTTTTCAATATGGTTTTTTTTTCAAAGATTACGCGTGAGCTGTGCTAAAGTTTATTTTTTTTTCTTTTCTATTGTTTGCCATTTCATCATGGAAAGACTTACACCGCGAAAAGCACGTCTATCGAGCATTTCGCCATACCGGTCGAAATGCTCGAACGAGTCATTCAAAATTGGACCCTCAGAACGGACACCCTGAGGCGTAGTTGCGGCCAACGTTTCAAGGAAATTATATTCAAAAATAAATGGCTTAAAATGTCCTTTCGAATAATCAAAAAAGGTTCCTAGCTGAGGCTACTACGGGCCCAGCAGGCGGCGGATTACTTAACAGCCGTATGATGTGCAGGTTAACTGAAAATCAGCAATAAACAGTCCCTGACCATGAGTAGAAAGAATGGAGTCCTTGCTGTAAAAAGACAAATGATTTAAGGAAGTTCTTGCTTAATGGCGAATGGAATGCAGCCCTAAAAAAGGATTCCCACATAATGGTGCCCACAGGTAGGTATTCAGTATCGGCCAGTGTATTTAGGTTCACCAACGATTTAAAAAAAAAATGTTTTAAAATTAGCAAGAGTTGAAAGAGATACATAACTATGTAAATTAAAGCTAAAATTTTCCAGTAAAAAATTTAAAAAAAACCGCTGTTGCCCATATCTTCAAACTTCTTCTTGTGTGATTGCGAGCGTGTGTCTCTGTTTGCTCGCTAAAAACTCCTCATTGGGTTTGAGCCCTTTTTCGGTTGTTTTATCGTAAAACCAAACATTTCATTTCGAAATTTCTCCATACAGAAACTGCCAAGATAAACATATACGAAACCACAGCAGAGCAAACTCATTTTGCCATGTGAACGTTCACCGTTCTTTTTTTCGATTGTTTTTTTTCGTGCCTTGCAGTCCTCTAGCCACAGTTTGACATTTTGCGCCGTATGGTCTTAACTTAACTTTTGGCCCCCAACCACGCGCTCCACTTCACAACTTTGATTCCATATCGCTGTTGTTGCTTTTGTGTATTTTTTGTCAAAAATGTTTTTTTTTCTCGTTTATTCCTCTCGTTTGCTGCAAAAGGATTTAAAATCTTCTCGTTTCTGTTCGTTTTTTTCTAACAAAACAGTCAACGTACAACATGTGGGGAGTTGAAAACTCCTGCATTGATGTGAACTTTAGAGAATTGTCGTTGCACTCGGCTGCCAATTGCAGCTGTCAGTTTGTAGCAAAACATGGTTAAGAAGAAATACTGGGTCCCCCAGGAGTACGGTTGGGCAACGTGAGTTTTCATATACGAATTTGGTTGCGGTAGTTTTTTTTTCGTACGTCCGCGCTCTATCCTTTGTTGAATTCGTGGCACTTTTAGTTACTCCTGAGTCTTGGGGTATTTGAGGGTGTTTGTTCAAATTATTGAACATTTAAAGTTAATAATGTCATTAAGAGAACAATAAATCTTTCGAAGTTTCGCTTCGTTGGAAGTTTTTCGGATAGAATTAGAGTTTCCGGTTGCATAGGGGGAAAAGGAACATTTCCCAATGGGAAGGAGACTTTGAAATAACCTGTTAGACTGTGGACTTTTTTTTAACTTTTAAAATATAACAACGTGTAGTTTTAATATTGCAAAATTAAATAAAATGCACGTCTAGCTTCAATACGCTTCAAGACAACAGATTTTTTATAGCTTTTGTGTCATTCCGTGTCAAACTGGACAAAAGAATTTTCATATTTCTCCAATTGTTCTGAAAAATTAAGGATATATTCGTCTTAAAAAATATTTTACACTAGTCTTCAAAAATAAATCTTAAACATTTATAAACAGAGATATGGGCCTTTGAATTTCTGGAAATCCTTGAAAACCCGGCTAACAGGTGTAAATCATATTTTAATATCTTAGATTATGGCTTAACTGATTTAAGAGTTCTTTACTAGAGATGCAAACTGAACCCGAACCGGTTTCAAAGAGAACCATATTACTTTTTTTAATGTCAACCGAACTGTAAAACTCGATACATCTAAAGTTTTTTTTACAAAAATGGTAGTGGAATAATCTGATATGACTGATATCCGCTTACGAAGAAGCGGGTATTTGATATTTGCTAATTCTGTATAATTTTGTTTTTATGTTAGCTCCCTTGAAGTTTTGTCTTCAATATCGTTATGACACTTTGAACTAATTCAAGGTACAAACAACACACATAATGGTTGGCAAGTTCAATCTGAAAACGTTTTCAAGGTGTTGTGCCACCGAACACTTACCGTTAGGGTGTGTTTTTTCCATACCAACATCATATATACGAACTACTACCATCATATCGGTAATAGTTTACAATATATGGCCTTTCAAAGCACAGAGTTGAATGAGTGGTTCCAAAACTACACAGTCGATAATAATTAGCTAATCATTGATTTCCCTCAGCTAAAATTTGTTAACGATTACTTTGGGCATAAATGCTATTTTTCAAATGGGGCGTGGCACCGCCCACTTTATGTTGTGGGTCGTGTTTCGTTCCGTGCCAATATCGTGTGATCGAAATATAATCTTAAAATTTCAACAAAAACTCTATCAGAACAACGAACATGAGGTTTGGTTTAGGAGGGTTGCTATTTATTTTTCGGGTCCTGACAATACTAGTGTTCCCAGATGCAAATTGGAACTTCTATTGAAAACTTTGACATTTTTTAGCATACCTTCACTCAGAACGTTTTGACATTTGAGGGCTAATTGCTTTGTTTACAGTGTGTTGAAAAATTCACCTCAGTCAATAAATGGAATTATCCCGTGAACATTTTCGTGTGATGATTTTTACGATTTTCGTCGTGGGTTATCGAAACAAGAGTGTTTAAATAAACTTGTTTTGACTTTTGGCTATAAAACACCATCATCACTGTTAATCGCTGGTAACAAGAGTTCAGTCTCGGACGCCGTTCGCTCCACGGCGAATTTCGTAAAAGACGTCCCACTGCGGTCAATTTGCCAGAAGCCATCGATGCTGTGCTGGAACTGATTAAGCAAGACCGACATGTGGCATACCGTGAGACTAAGGCATCCTTGGGCATCAGTATGACAACCATCAATAAAATATTGCATGTTCATTTCGCCGTGAAAAAAATTTGTTCTCGTTGGATCCCACATAATTTGACGAATGCTCAAAAAAAGGCTGGTTTAGTGCAAAGATAAGTTGAAAAAGTATAACTGCGTTAGCTCAAAGGCAGTGTATAACATTGTCACAGGTGACGAATCATGGATCTATGCATATCCATGAAACAAAACAGCAATCGACCTCTGGGTCTTTCAAGACGAGCCAAATCCGACAAAAGTTGGTGGTGGAAGAAGTACATCGAAGCAAGTGATTGCGTTTTTTCGGTATAACCGGCCATGTTGCCACAGTGCCTTTAGTGGAACGTATTAGAAAAGACGAATCATTTTGCATCACGACAATGCGAGTTTCACACATCAGCTGAAACGATGAGCTATTTGACCACTTAATATGTCGAATTGATGGGTCATCCACCGCCCTGATTTGGCACCCAATGACTTCTTCTTATTCCCTAGCATCAAGAAAAAATGCGTGGTCAGCATTCAAAACCCATGTTGTTGAGGTTTCTAAATCGGAGTGGAAAAAGTGCTTCGAGAATTGGTTTGTGCGCATGCAAAAGTGTATTGATCTTGAAGGAGAATGTTTTGAAAAACAATAAAAACATATCCAATGATAAATTATTGTGTTTTGTATTGCTGGAACCGAAATATAAATAGCAACCCTCGTAAAAGCTGTTTGCATGTAACAAAAAAGTGTTTGGGAAAAGTGGGCGGTGCCTCGCCACTTTTTAAAAGCGCTTTTAAGTCGATAGTCATACGCCAAATGTCTTGAAATTTTTACAGTTTCCTACTGTGGACCAAAATATGCTCAAACACTGTAAAAGAATACAATTTGAAATGGGCGTGGCCCTGCTCACATATCCAAAATAGTACCACACTCAAAGCTCATAAAACATAAGCGTTTTGAACAGTAGATTCGGTATACATACCAAAGGGTGGTAACCCTTTAACGGCCGATGTTGAATGTGAACTTCACCTAAACGTCAAGTTCGTTTCTGCATTTAATTTGATATTTCTCAATTTCAGACTTATTCAATTTGAACTAACGAAACAATGGCTCTTTTGCGCGACAAATTCAAGGGCCGCGTTATCTCACGTCGTGGCAATGTTAATTGGATGCCATGATCAAGTGATTTGACACCGTTGGACTTATTTAATTGGGGTTATTTGAAAGAAAAGGTGTACGTCCATAAGCCAGCAACAATTCAAGAGGATGAGATAATTCGGCACATTAACGGCATAGAACCTTAATTATGCCTCAGCGTCATCGAAAATTTGGAACATCGGATGGAGGTCTGCCGCCGAGGTCGCGGCGGCCATTTGGCCGATATTTTGTTCCATACAATATTATAAGAATAAAAAGAAACGACACTTATTTAATTGTGTTTTATTCAAAATAATTTGTGTTTTATTCAAAATCAACATCGGCCCTTAAAATGTAACCACCCTTTACTATTATTGTGAACTGAAAAACGTTAGGGAGAAAAGTGGTACGTACACACCCATTTTTAGAAGCGATATAATATCCATGTTTATAGGCAGATCGTCTGACCCATGACCCATCAATTCGACGTTTTGGCCGGTCAAAAAGGCGCTGGTTTGAGCCGATTTGTGAGAGCTCGCAGTGTCATAGTGCAGAATGATTCGTCTTCTCTTGTTCGTTTTTCGAATTTCTCCGAAGACTTTAGGCAAACAAATTATGGTGCACCACTCAGAATTGACCGTCCTACGTTGCTCAAGCGGAACTGTCGCCACATGAGCAGTTTTGCCGAAGAAACAGGCGACCATTTGCTTCAAATTGCTTCTTCCACGAGCAACTTTCATTGGATTTGGCTCGTCTTCGAAGACCCACACGGTCGATTGCTGTTTTGTTTCGGGCTCAGACGCATAGATCCATGATTCGTCACCTGTGACGATCTTATAAACGTCTTTTGAAGCACCGCGATCGTATTTTTTTAAAAGTTCTTTGCACCAATCGACAATGAGCAATGAGCAGTTCATGCACGGCATCGATGTTCTCTGGCACAACGGCCGTTTTTACACGACCTTCGTCTTTGAGCGAGCGTTGGCCACGATTGAATTGATTAAACTAGTTTTTCACAGTGTTATAGGATGGTTCTTCATCGCCATAGAAAGGTTTAAGTTCATCGATGCAGCCTTGTCGTGATAATCCACGTCGAAAGATGTGAAAAAAGATCGCACGAAAAGGTTCACGAGTTGATTCAATTTTTATGACACATTAATTTTTTCAAGTCACTGTAAACAACACAAATGATTATGGCTTGAACAGTTTATTATTCTGGTTCGAGACCTTTTTGTTGTTTCTTTTTCAGAATCAACTAAAAAAATGATCAAATGTATTGGCTACGGCTGCCAGAAAGACTGTACAGCTGTTTCTAAGCCCGCCAAGGTTTTTCTTCAGTAGTCTTTGGCAACGATTACTTCGGCTACAAACTAAATGACTTATACAGGAGCCTTACTCTGATTAATGAGAATTATCCTTTGCGTATAGTCTTCGAACTGTGCGAAGAGCAATTTTCATAGCTCAATATCATTTCCACCAATTCCGTTTCGCATGGGCTCTCGTTGAAAACCACAAATGCAAAAGCACAGAGTGTGTATGTTGTACATTTACTCATACATGCGTTATACATTAGGGAGTACCAATCCATATTAAAAATGTTTTTGTTTTGTTTACATTTATTCGGTCTTTTATCATTATTATGACTTGAACAGTTTATTATTCTGGTTCGAGACATTTTTGTTGTTTCTTTTCCAGAATCAACTAAAAAAATGGTCAAATGTATTGGCTACGGCTGCCAGGCAGACTGTACAGCTGTTTCTAAGCCCGCCAAGGTTTTTCTTCAGCAGTCTTTGGCAACGATTACTTCGGCTACAAATCAAATGGTCGTACGTCAAAACGTTCTGGGTACGTTTATGTTAAAAAATTCCAAACTTTCCAATGAAAATGTCAGATGGCGCCAGGCAACACTTAGTGTTGCCTAAGCCAGAAATATATATATAGCAACCCTTATTGATCCCTATATTATAAATATATAATATATATTTCAAACGCAAGGTTGCGAGTTAATATATCATCGCTTGGTACAAAGTAAAATGTCCCCTATAAGAGAATCGGACTTCACCTGTTCTATTAGATACCATCATGTACTGAACTAAACTTTAAAATCATAAAAAATAACTGCGAAAACATTAGAGTTGTGTATTGTAGAGCTTTTTTGTTTTAAACTGTATTGAGTTCGTCTGGTTGTTAGGTCATTCTTCAAAAACACTAAAAAAAACTACGAAAATTGGATTCTAATCGATTATTTGTCAGAATCGATTCTTACAAATTACTCGTAAATTTCTCTCGTTTTTATAATTCTTAATTTTTTCAATATTTCAATCAATTTAGTTGATCATCTTCAGGCAATCTTTTTAAATCATCTCAATCTGAAACATGTGTTTATTGATACGTTAAGCAGATTATCCTTTATACTTATATATTCCACCATTACAAACTTTCTATCAAAATACAAGCTTTTAATCAAATTAGTTTAGGTCCCATCAACAAATGTAAGTTTAACTTCTAGCATGAAATGCGCCCCGTTTCGTCTTGACTCCCCTCAACGATTTGGCGCCCTATTCATATTCCTAGTTTGCCTACATGTAGTACCAGCCCTGAAAGCAACGCACAGCAATTACAGAGCAAAACAAATGTGTCAGCACATTCTGGCCTAATTTTGCAACCCCAATTGATGGACCTTGGCCAGTTGTTGAACATAAAGCCCTGATGTCATACTCGTATGCATGCATTAAACATTTTCCATTTAAAGTCTCTGGCGTCTAATATTCCATTTCGGCAATAAAACGTCAAATTAATGTTTACGCCAAAACAAAACTGAAATTAAGTGCTCTTCGCGTTTACTGTCGGTGTCCGCCGTCTCTCGCTAGCTCGCTCGCTCGCACGCTTGACAAAGTGAAACATGGTGTAAACAAGAAGGCTTATTGCGATAATCAATTAAAAAAAGTGCTTTACTTAAGGGATGAAACGGTTAACTCGCACTCTGAAACACACCAAGAGACTACAACAAGGCAAGCACAGGAAGTGCACATACAACAAAACAAGCTTACGAAACATACACACACACACAAATAGGCATAAACACAAACACTCACTTAAACGCAAGGAGGTTTTAAGTGAAAATTAATTTTTTTAATGGTCATAATTTAGGCAAAGTAAATTATGAATACACAGCGACAACAACGAGGTTGTACACATACACATATTTACATTTAAATATGTACATGTGTATGTGTCTATACAACCAGTGTTGCCATTAGAGACATATTTTTGCAACCAATAATATCCAAAATACTCTAATAAAACTTATTGTAGCCGACCAAAATTGTTAAATACATCAGGATGCAGTATGATGTTCTGTTAAAACAATTGTTTATTTTATAAAAATTGTATCAGGACAAAACAAAAAACACTAAAAATTCAGTAATTCCTATTAACAAAATATTTTAAAATTTTAAATTTTAATTTTGTTTTGCATTTTGGAATCAAAAATTGAGAATTTTTCGAATAAAAGTTCATCATAGACACATTTTAAAAAAAGAAAATCAGAAAAGAATCGGATAAAATCGGTGAAGATTTCGTTGTTTCTAATAAACGAAAGTCCAAACTAATAAATTGTGTAAAATAATATTCGATATTTTTAAAAAATATATATCAAAAAGAATAGGACAAAATCAGCGAAGATTTCGTTTTTTCTAATAGACAAAAGTCCAAAATAAATTATTGTTCAAAAAAAAAATTTACCGAATTTTTTGGTGGGTTTTGCCTTTTGGCATCAAAAGTTGAGAATTTTTGGAATGAAAAATTCATCATAGACAATTTAAAAAAAAAGAAAATCAGAAAAGAATCGGATAAAATCGGTGAAGATTTCGCTTTTTTCTAATAAACGAAAGTCCAAACAAATAAATTGTGTAAAAAAATATTCGATATTTTTGCTTTTGGAATCAAAAATTGCGACATTATAGGAACCTTTAAAAAAATATATATATCAAAAAGAATTGGACAAAATCAGCGAAGGTTTCGTTTTTTCTAATAGACAAAAGTCCAAAATAAATTATTGTACAAAAACATTTTACCGAATTTTTTGGTGAGTTTTGTCTTTTGGCATCAAAAATTGAGATTTTTAGAATGAAAAATTCATCATAGACAATTTTAAAAAAATTAAAATCAAAAAGAATCGAACAAAATTGGCGAAGATTTCTTTGTTTTTCTAATAAACGAAAGACCGAGTTATTTTATTGTGCAAACAAATTTCACCGAAGTTTATGATGTTTTTTTTTTAATTTACCATCAAAAACTGAAAATTTTTCATCTAAAACATTTAAATATTAAAAAATTAATTAAAAAAAATATTTATGAGATTTATAAAAATTCATCATAGACAATTTTAAAAAAATTAAAATGAAAAAGAATCGAACAAAATTGGCGAAGATTTCGTTGTTTTCTAATAAACGAAAGAAAGATCGAAAGACCGAATTATTTTATTGTGCAAACAAATTTCACCGAATTTTATGATGTTTTTTTTTAATTTACCATCAAAAATTAAAAATTGTCCATCTAAAAAAATTAAATACTAAAATATTAATTAAAAAAAATATTTTTTTGATTTAAAGAAAAAATAATAAAAAAGATAAATTTGTACCACTCCTTAACTAAAGGGTGGTTAAATTTTAAGGGCCGATGTTGATTGATTTTGAATAAAACACAAATTATTTAGGAAATTATTGTCATTTCTTTTTATTATTAATATCGGCCAAATGGCCGCCGCGAGCTCGACGACTCACCTCCACCCGCTGGTCTAACTTTTCGATGACGCCGAGGCATATTTGAGGTTCTATAAGTATGCTGTTAATGTGCTGAATTTTCTCACCCTTTAGCACTTGAATTGTTGCTGGCTTATCGACGTACCTTTTCTTTCAAATAACCCCAAAGAAAGAAGTCAAACGGTGTCAAATCACATGATCTGGGCTGCCAATTAACATCACCATGACGTGACATAGCACGGCCATTTAATTTCTGGAGCAAAAGAGCCATTGTTTCGTTAGTTGTGTGGCAAGTGGCACCGTCCTGTTGAAATCACATATCGTTCACATCCATATCTTCCAATTCGGGCCCATAAAAAGTTCGTTATCATCTCACGATAGCGAACACAATTCACAGTAACTGCCTGACCGGCCTCATTTTGGAAAAAATAAGGCCCGATGATGCCGCCAGCCCATAAACCGCACCAAACTGTCACTCATTGTGGGTGCATTGTTTTTTCGACAATCCCTCTTGGATTATTATTTGCTTAAATGCGGCAATTCTGCTTATTGACAAATCCACTTAGGTGAAAATGTGCCTCATCACTGAAGATGTTTTTCTTCGAAAATAGATCATCCACTGTTGCCCGAAGCCTGAATAACTTTAACGCGTTGCTCGCTTGTGTAAATCTCCACGGTTCAAATTGAGTTAAATATGAAATGAAATGTAAAAAAAAACTTGACGTTTAGGTGTGGTTTACATTCAACATCGGCCCTTAAAATTTAACCACCCTTCATTAAAAAAATATAAGCCAATTTGATTCCGTCTAAAAATGCGTCTGGAGTCCACAAAACTATTTCTACGAAAATATATTTGCGAATATTTCTAAGTTGGAATATTACCTATGAAAAGATACTAAAAAATTAAAATTCGAAGCAGGTAAGTTTTCTGATTTTTGTCATTGAAACGGAGCACAGCGCCACGTACGTGCAAATGAGAAAAGAGGCTCATTTTGAGGCTTCAATTTTAATATGCATATGTCGGCATATACTTATACAATTGGTTGCTTTTTTACTATAATGGGCGGTATCTTGGGCTCCAAGGGTCCATGAGTCTTTTTTTAATTAACCAACACTCGGGGGTTTACCACATGCATTGCGTTGGTCGGTGGAAAGCAAGGGATCGAAGGAGGAAAGAGGGAGTAATGTTTATTGACATTCGTCATGAATTTCTGGATGTCGTTTTTGGTCGGAAATACATTTGACGGAAGTGGATTCTACATACGGACAGTAAGAGCGAAAAACAAATTCGATCTGTAGTGTACAGTGCGGTCAACCGGCCAATCGATAACAAATGAGTGTGAATTTCTGGAAAGTCGTGTATCCCTGCCGAACATACTCACGTCAGGAATAAGACCACGAATGTCTGAAGAGCACACACCATGGAAGTAGCGATAGAACAGCGACACACAACCCACATTCCGACGATGCTCCAGGGGCAACAATAGAGTTGGATGCCCTACTGTCACCTATCAGCACCATCGCTCTCCTTTGAACACGTTCATGTAGCTCCAAGGATAATTTTGGAGCACCTGCCCATATGGGAGTTGTATTCCATTTTCGGCCTATGTTTAGTTGTACTTATATAGATATTGAAAATATCAGAAGGAGTGAAATATTTCTTGCAACGCTTTGAAAAGCCTATGCACTTGAGTGTTTCTTTCGACACTACGAAGCGTCACATTGTATTTTCACGCCCAGAATATGAAGAACATCCGATTGTTCGATATCCATACCATCCATCGATAGATAATGACGACACTGTTGGATCAGTGAATCGCTTGTGAGACAACAAGCAGCACTGTGTCCTACTCGCATTAAAATCAACTCTATTCATTCGACCCATTTGGAAATGGCCAGTAAATCCCGACCAAGTGTATCTTCCATAATTCGTCTTTTGTCTTAAGTGTCTTGAAGACTCGGCCTACGGTCGAATGCTAAGCAGGTATTTTTGTGAAGTTATGGGAAGTCGCTTGCCTACGTAGAGAAGCCCGACACGATTGACGCCTTGGAAGCGAATATTCGGTACGCTATTGCTGACATACGACCCTAAATGCTGCAGAAAGTGGTCAAAAATTGGGCCTAACGGCCGAAATTAATTCGGGCGGCTGCCACATTTTCAAACCATAATGGCATACTTATATCTTTATAAAAAGGCTAAACTCTTGGCCATAACATTAAATTACATGCGTTCCATTTCTTCTTGAAAACCACACGTCTAAAAAAACACCCTTTCAAATTACTTTTATCCCATTTGTACCAAAATGGGCTTTTTAAAATGAATTTCGTGCACTTAGTGTTTTTTGTTCTTTAGCATAACCGACCAAATGTGTAAACAGTAGATTTGGCAGAATTGCCTCATAAGAATCCACGAGTGATTGTTGAAATACAATGAATCCAAAAAGAATGACTGTTTGGTGCGCTTTAGGGGCTGCCGTCGTCATCGGGGCGTACTTTTTCGAAAATGATCAAGGTCAGGCAGTTACGATGAATGGTGTTCGCTATCGCGAGATGATAACGGCCTTCATATGGCCATAAATTGAGGATATGGACCTGGACGATATGTGGTTCCAACAGAATGGTGCCACTTGCCACACAGCCAACGAAACAATGGCTCTTTGGCGCGGAAAATTTAAATTGGCGATGGTAATAAGCGATCATGTCATTTGACACCGTTGGACTTCTTTGGGTATATTTAAGATAATTCACCAAAAACTTTTTGTTTTATTTAAAATTATCATTGTGCGTCTTTGCTGGACCACCCTTTACAATGAAAATTCAGACAAGTAATACAATTAACAAATTGACGACTACGTCCAAAACCTAGCAAAATCGAATTGGACCGACCATTCGACAAAATCTTTAAATTAAAAATCCATTCGACCGAATTCGTTCGGAAAAGCCCAAAACGGCAACCCTGTAGTCAGCATTAACGGAGGGTGAACACAGCCATTTGCCCTGCTCCTGTTTGTTATGGCGGTTTTGCTCCACAAAGTTCACCGAAAAGGGTTAATGGCAGATAACAACATGTTTATTTTAAAACACAGCAGCGAGCGTATCCCCTCAAGCGATGCTACGAAATGCTCTCGCCAGCAGGAACCGGCGCTTGGTTGAGGCAGCCAGTCGTCCTAGACGTTGGCCAAAATATCTGAGTATCATTTGAAAATATCATTTGCGGAAGCGAAGAACGATTCGATGTTGTTGCTGCCGCCCGCCGTTTGCGGAAATATATGATTTTAATTAAAAGGGATTAAAAATTAAAAAGGCATTTTTATGGTTTGGAGAGAGAGAGAGAGAGCACAGAACAAACCGACAGAAATTGTCAGCACTTATGAATTGCGATTTTTGTTGTGTGGCAGATTGGCGCTTTAAAGTAAATGTTAACGAAAAGCTGTCACTAAATCAGTGGAGTCATTGTAGGCAATACTGAAAGAAGTAAGAAAGGAAAAATTAAAAAATACTGCGTAAGTAAGAAAGAGACTTTATTTAAACAAATAAGAAGGAAACCACAGGTTAAGGGAGACTCGATCAAGACTCGCTCAAAAAAGAAATCGTTCATCTTTGACATAAAAGTCGTCATTAACATATTATTAAAGCTGCGGTTGGTGGCTTCTCTGAAGGCATCCTAATCAGCTTTTTTGTTGATTGAGATACGTACGGCGTTCAGAGATTATGAAGTCGAGTGGTCTGTTGATAGAGAGGATTATGGATTAAGGAGTTGGCGGGTTTTCCAGGTGACGTCGTTGATCTGGCCAGGCGATGCCATAGTTATGTCTGGCGAGCTATAGCAAGTGCCCATAATCCGCGTGAGGCCGTATTCATTGACTGTGTAGAACGTAGAACTATTAATAAAATCTAAGGTTTTGTTCCTCTGGTCGTTGTCTTGGTGGTCATTAAAGTCTTCTAGGACCAAGCGGTTATCGACGCTGGACAAAGCTACCAACTGGCGGGATGTATACGTTATACAGCTATATCTCGGTTGTCCCAGACTTGAACCTCATATATTCCACGTATGGGTCTCTATAGTTAAGCTTTCACCTCCACTTCTGGTGCGATGCCTACATAGCACGTTGTACCCAACTGTACATACTGCAGGTAGCATTCAGCTTATTCTCTGGATCGCAGCGACTATGAAGATTTTCCGACTCATAAATTCTATTGCCTCACTGATTTTGTTGCGTAGGCAAAATTGATGTACTGTCGAAGGTGGCAACAGCAATTTGTGGTGTAAGTAGTTGCTGCTGCGTGGAAGACTGCGAGGGAGTCTTATAGTTGGTTAATGATAACGACGACGGCGAAAGTGTAGACGGCGATGATCACACCAAATTCAGGTACCCAGTGCGAAATACGCTGATACAACGAACGTTACGCTATACTCCCTAATGTGGTCTAGACCTGGACAGCTCCTGAAGTGCACCCACTCCATGCAACGATTACACCTAACAGGCGTAGCACGATTGTGTACACGGTTATGAAAAACCAAGCCGATGCAACGTCCGGCTCGGACCAGCGTTCCAGACAGCAGGTATTCCGCAAAGTAAGATTTTTGGATAAAGATTGTTGAGCCTTCTGAAAATCGGTCAAAATTTAGATAAAGTTTTTTTACACGAAATGCAGTTTTTTTTAAAACCCCGTTTTTTTGGAAACTATGCACCATATCCGCCATAACTTGAACATGCAGTGCATTATCTTTTTTTGAGTGCAGGGTAGGATCCCACACTGTACCAGATATTTAAAAGACTGCGAAATAGATGGAGCTATCGTGAAGAACATTTATTTAAAACAATGGGAGGTTTTACGTAAACCACGGCGAAGAACTTTTTGACTTATAAAGTATTAAAAACAATCAGGGACATAAAACCTAATGCACTCCCTATAAGAGGTAGTGACTGGTTGCTAACGGACAAGAAGGAATTTCAAATTTCAAAACTGACAGACAAAATAGGGAAGTACTAGGGATCGTAGATGAAAAAAAACTCCTAGCACATACAACCCTGCCTCAAGTTCAGCACTTCAGTAGTAGCGTTTTATATCCGGACCGAAACATAAGTTTACAACATTCAGCTGGGTGATTCTTAAGTGTGCTGGCCTTTTAAAATATGTAAAATATGCCACTATAAACTGAAAGCTGGGACAAGTGGGAGTTTTTTCTACGTCAGATTATATAAATTTCCTTTTAAGGTACGAAACAAAACGAACTAATCCTAACTTCCACCACGATATACATACGAAGGCTTCCTTAAACCGCCCGTTGTCGAATTTCTGATTCTTTTTTATAGCTCGCACAATATTTATTTGCATCAACTTTAAAAACCAACTCATACCAGGCCATTCCATTAACCTCTGACATGCTTTATTACATTTCAGCTGATTGTCATTTTGTAAAAAAAAACAGACAAAAAAAAACAACAGAAAGACTTTTACGCTTGAAATTCCATTTAATTTCGGAAATGTCGCGTTTGGCTTTAATCCAAAAGCAAATCGAGTCGTTCGTTGCACATGGATAATGATAAAACAAAGCGGGCAAAAGCCAACCAAAAATCTAAAACATTAAATTGTTTCGTACATTTTCAATTCATATGGTGGTACGTACATTCAACATCCAGACAGAGAAGCACTCTGGCAGAGGAGGAGATGAGCTCACAGCATTTTCACCACAAAAAGAACAAACACAAATGAAAACATTTTAGTAAAGCAGACTTTTAGGCATTTCATCTTTTCGAGGGGTCGTCATTACTTATCTAGAGTTTCGGCTTAATGTGAATGAATCACACAAATATCATATCGGCCGTGTTCTAATGGTAACTCGCTTAGGAGGTCGCCAACGCGATAACTTCACACCATTCTACAAAAAATATAAAAATGATTTTGCTTACAGAAAACTAGAGACAATTTGCGTTAAAACCTGTTCGTTTTAAACAAATAAAATTTTTGGAATGAAAGTTTTGCAAGAGTAACCTTTAACGAGTTTAAGCGAGATCACTTATAACTCGCTTATAGAATTTCTTAATAAGTTTTTTCCAATAAGTTCTTGATACAAAGAAATTTAAAAAAATTATCGTAAAGTTTTGAAGTTATCGCTTTAGTGACCACTTACTCGTTATAAAGAGTTTTTTATAGACGCGTGATTTTCAAAAAGAAATAAAACCCATTCTTATATAATTAAATGGCCAAGAATTAAGCTCTATTATAAAGATAAGGGTTTGCTGTTCGGGTAAGTGGCTTGAATAAATTCCAGCCGAGAGGCCCAATTTTTGACCAATATATGCAGCATTTGTGGCCGTATGCCAGCAATCACGCGAGGTATATATTCTAGGCGTCAATCGTGTCGGGCTTACCTGCGTAGAGAAACGACTTTAAATAACCCCACAAAAATTAGTTCAGCGGCGTTGAATCGCACGATCTTGGAGGCCGACAACGCGAGATAAAGCGCTCACTCCAATACTCCATTTGTTTTTAGATTGATTTGTGCTCAATATTGAATCATTCTGGTAGGTTTACCTTCTGGGTTTGCCGCTGGTGCTCACACAGCACAAACTTCTATTGAATTGGTAGACCAACGATGAACCATCGAATTATTATTGAATTTGAAGGAAATAATATAAAAGATGATTGCGAAAGCAGACGAAGCGATGCTGGTTGTGTTCGAGAGAAAGATCCTTCGCAAAATCTATGGGCCCAGCTGTGCTAACGGAGAGTATAGACGTCGAACGAACCGTGAGCTGTATCCTGACATGAACGTGGTTAAGCGAATCAAAATACAGCGATTGCGCTGGCTAGGACATGTCAGTCGAATGGATCAGAATGCTCCAGCTAGAAAGGCGTTGGACGACAACTACCACGGAATGCGCAGACGGGGTAGACCGAGGCTCCGGTGGAAGGACCAAGTGGATGAAGATATGAAAATCCTTGGTATTACGAACTGAAGACAGCACGCACAAGATCGAAGTGCTTGGAAAACATTTCTGACGCAGGCTAAGACCAACAATAGGTTGTAGCGCTAACTTAAGTAAGTAAGTAATATAAAAGATGGAGGCACAAACCAGCTTTGACGCCAACTGATTTTCGATATAATCAAAACAATGACAATAATAGACCACCGATGTACCAACAAATTATTATTGAATTTGAAAGAAATAATATATAAGATGGAGACACAAACAAGCTTTGACGCCAAAAAAAAAACAATTGCAATAACGTGTACTGACGAAGATGTGCTGATTCCAATTTATGCTGGTACTGACACCGGTTCAACATGCACTTTTAATGACAATTAATGAATCCATACATCGACAAGTAAAATTAATTTTAGGAGCAGCAAAGCTGCCCGGGTACAGCTGGTAATCTATAATAATACTTAGCAGGGACATAAATAATGTTACAACATTGAACACACCCATTTTAATAGTAGAACTGAACATACCCCGTTAGTGTCATATGGGTTTTAAAAGCTAACCTCAATAGCGTTAATCTGTAACGGGATTTTAAAATTGTTTCAATTTTCATCATGGAGCGGTCAGATAATGAGAACCGTATCGCTGTAATAGCGCTTTTCATGTGTGAAATGAAAAAAGCGATATTTTCAAAACGCTCCGGCCACTAGGGATGCAGAAAACTGTTTGAAGAGACTGGAGATGTAAACGACCGCCACTGGTAGGGCCGCCCATGCTCTGTTCGAATACCGCATGTCATCAAAGCCGTTAAATCAAGAATTCACAGAAATCCGCTCCGAAAACAGAAAATCATGGCCCGTGAGATGAATATCATGCAAAAGTCCATAAGTCGAATCATTTAAAAAGACTTGGGGCTTTCAAACGACGTAACGGACATTTATTGACTGCAGCTTTAAAAAAAATAGGATTAAAAAATTAAAACGTCTTTTGGTGAAGCACGCTGATAACTTGCACAGAAAATTTTGTTCACCGATGAAAAAATTTGTACCGTTCCGGAAAAATTTAACCAGTTTTGTTCAGGAGAGCCATCTTAAAGATTTAAATACGTGTAGCTTTGGTGTGCCATCACTTTCATAAAACGCGCATATCTCTGGGAGGGAACACTTTTGGGGCATGGGATCGGTCTCATTCGATGCTCAGATGTTGTCCACATCAAAAAAAAAGTGAAAATTGATTTTTTTACCCTCAGGTTCCTTTCTCTATGCGCTGTCACATATGTCTACGTAAATCGGGACATAGAAGGAAAGACACTAAAGGACTATTTCAAAAGCACCGAACTCCTAAACTAATATTTAAATCTTCCATCAATAGTTAGAATCCTTAGGTTTGGTCTGGGTGTCCTAAGACATTTGGCGGAAAAATCAGCCTCTTCCTTTTCAAACTAACAAACTAAGGTGAATTCAGCAAAGTTTTCTAATTTTTTTTTTAAAAGTCAAGCATGGGCCTTTTTATAGATATAAACAAAATTGGCATGCTTGACTTAACTATTGGGGATACATCTTAGTTATCGAGGCTTAGCCAGTAGCTAAGCCTTTAGGATGGAGCAATCCTTAAATACTTTACAGAGTCTTGGATAAGTATTATACCCTCCATCCAACGGTAGAGTGAATAGAAAATAAGAATCTGGTTTATATACTGTCCTTTTTTCTTAAATGCCCAAATGAATTTCCACTTAATTTAAAACTAATCTATTCTCAGCAGTTGCTGTGCGCGTTTCTTTTTTTGTAGCTCATTTTTTAGTCCTGTTTGCCCCCAATCTCTGACATATTTAAACCCGCAATTTGCACAAAAATCGTTATGTGCACTTCATTTCAGTTGTGTTTTTTATCCGCTTGCACTGCTGTTGCATGTGTATGTGTTTGCTGAAGAGGGCTTAATAAACAAAATCCTTAAAATTAAAATGTGTCAATATATGGCTTAAAATTGACGATTTTTTTCGCCCCCCCCCCCCCAACATAAGCAAATACACACACGCATACACAGAAGCACGGAGCATACGTTTTAACCCACTCGAATTGCAGCATATCGGCAACAAAACAATACACTCGACAATAGTTGCAGCTACAGCAACAACAATACATCGACAGCATGAACATCAAGGATAACGCTGACAAGAGAAATGTTCAGAGTTTACGTGTGTGTATCCTGAAAAGGCATTAAAATAATGCAACTTCATTTGTTGTTGTTGTCGGCTGTCTCTGGCTCTGTTGCTGTTGCAACATCTAGGGTCATGTATTTGTTGTCGTGTTGTGTGACAACAACAAAATATTGACACATCCAATACAACAGTGTTGTATCAACAAATTCCATAAAAATGCATGAGTGCATTTAGGACGATTCCACAACAACGCCAAAAAATGAATGACGAAAAATCGAAATGGAATCAAAACGGAAAACGGCCCAGAAATGATGTGGACTGCCTGCCAGCCCGACTGGCTGGCTGGCTGGCGATGATACACGAGGAGGGCGCTGATGATGACGGAGGTGCTGAAGCTGATTCAGATTCGGATTCCATAACTTTTAAATACTGGCACAATGCTAGTGACACTACTGCCACCAACAGTGGAAGAGTTACCACTACCAGGCGATGACTGAAATGATGACGACGACGACTGCGAGGCTGATGATGCCGGTCATCATCATCATCCTCCTGCTCAACATCGCCCTCGTGACTCCGAGTGTACAACCCTTCAACTATAAACAAAACAAAGCAAAGCAAAAAACGAATATGCAAACTCATATTCGCACACATCCTTGTACACACACACACTTATGCATATGCACATACTGCAGGGACATTGTGTGGATGGATGCCATTCACATCTTCTTGCAGTGCCCTATGCTGCCCGGGAAGGGAATGATTCTCGTATTTGTGTATGCGAACGATGAGTGATGACTAAAGCCATTGTTTTGATGAATGTGTTTTCATTTAATTGACGAATGAGTTTTTAACTTAAATATAAATGTTGCCGCAAAACAAACAAAAAAATATGGATTCAGCCACGAAAAGTAGTTGGAACTGCAACTAGCAACAAACCGAATGAATGTCTGTACAACTTGTTAAGGTAAGGGCAAATCGCATATGTGGAACGAAATAAAATATGGCTCTCACTAGGATAACAACATCTTTCAGTATTGTTTAGGACACCTGAAATAAGTGCCCATTGGCAGTATTAGAAATTACCGAAAAGCTCTCAGTATGTTAGGCCAGCTATACTATACCATAACGACGATGATACAAATCCACCGACGACTATTAACCAGGTGCCACAAAAATAAGGTACGAGGGTCTATTGGTCATATTCTTCAAATGACCTAAACAGTCTCATAAACACGGACGATCTTTATTACCTTGTGTTGTTCTCTAAAGGGTATTTTATTTAATATGTCTATAAAAGTGAACAAGCAACATGTAAAAACTACATGCAGGTCTCTTGTGTTGAAGCGTATTTTTCAAATGCGCACTCGATCATTGCAGCGCAGCGTGCTTTTCGTTTACGATTCGCTGTTCCCCCACGCGGACGTAATCCACAATCAATTGTAATTTGGGTAACTTCATTGAGAACAGCAGGGAATGTGTCATGTTTACAAAGGGGACCTGAATAAAGGAGTAAACACCACAAAACATCGAGATAGTCAGAGCAGCAGTACTGCAATCTTCGAAACGCTCTTCTCGGAAGCAATTACATGCTCTTAGCATTCCCAGACTTTTTTTCAGCCGGCTCTTGAGGCAATATTATTAGAGGATACATGGTTCCAACAGGATGGTGCCACTGCACACACAGCAAGGGGTAACCATGAATTGTTTGAGGCAAATGTTTCCTGGGCGGCTTATCTCTTTGAGGAGTGATGTGAACTGGCCGGCACGCTCACCAGACTTAGATCCATGCGATTTTTTTCCTTTGGGGTTTTTGCCTCTAACAAAAATTTTAATTTTTTTCGTTGAACAAGTGCGTTTGATTATTAGATCCAAACACTCTTTTCTGAATGTTCGAATATTTGGTATGTTGCACTGATACTGCAGTTCCAATAACTGAAAATACGAGCACCAGCTCACATTTGGTTGTACTGATGGAATACTCGAGGTGAATGTAATCTCAATCATTCGGTTGGCAAAAAATTCGGCTGTGGCACGAATTTCTTCTCTCTGTGTAGGAAAAAACCAAAGTCGGGCGTGGCCGAAGTTATTGTACCCTGCACCTCTGGATGTTCATAAAGCCAACTGTATCCAATTTACCCAGATTTTAAAACTACTTAGTAGGGATATAGATACTGTTACAACATTGAACACACCCATTGCAATAGTAGAACTGATCATTCCCCGTTAATGTCATATGGGTTTTGAAAGCTAACCTCAATAGCATTAGTTTGAACCGGGATTTTAAAATTGTTTCAACTCTCATCATGGAGTGGTCAGATAATGAGAACCGTATCGCTGCAATAGCGCTTTTCAAGTGTGAAATGAAAAAAAAACGTTATTTTCAAAACGATCCGGCCACTAGGGATTAGCCGCATGTTCGTCTACCAATGCATAAAACTGTTTGAGGAGACTGGAGATGTAAAAGACCGCCACCGGTCGGGCCGCCCAAGCTCTTTTCGAACACCGCATGTCATTAAAGTCGTTAAATTATAAATTCCCTGAAATCCGCTTCGAAAACAGAAAATCATGGCCCGTGAGATGACTATCACGCAAAAGTCTAATCATTTAGACTTGGGACTTGGGGCTTTCAAACGACGTACGGGACATTTATTGACTGCAGCTTTTGGTGAAGCACGCTGATAACTTGCACAGACAATTTTTGTTCACCGATGAAAAAATTTGTACCGTTCAGGAAAATTTTAACAAGCAAAATGATAAAGTGTATGCGCGGTCATCCAAGGAAGCATCTGAACTGATCCCAAGGGTGGAAAAGGGTCATCACCCAGCTTCAGTCATGGTTTGGTGGGGTGTTTCTTACGATGGGGTCACTGACCTGCATTTTTGCGAACAAGGAGTCAAAACATCGGCCAAAGTTAACCAAGAAACTGTTTTGAAAGCTGTTGTGAAGCCTCCTAACAATTCCCTGTTTCAAAACCAGCCATGGACTTTCCAGCAGGATTCTGCGCTGGCCCATAAGGCGGAAACGTCCCAGGCGGGCTTCGAAACCATTTGCCATCGTTCATTTCCTCTGAAGAATGGCCCTCAGACAGTCCAGATTTGAACCCATTGGATTACAAATTGTGAACGGTTGTAGAGGACATAGTTTGTCGCAAAAGATACCCCAACATTGGAGATCTTAAGACTGCTTTGGTTCGAGCTGTGGCTAATTTTCCAATGTACGAGGTTCGTGCAGCAATTGACGATTGGGCAGTGCGACTTAAGGCGTGTGTAAAGGAAAAAGGCGGACATTTTGAATAAGTAGATTTTTTTGGATACAATATAAATCAATAAATATATTAAAAAATATTTGGTCCAAAAACATTCAGTACTTTTTTATTTTACAGCATAAAACGTGTGTAACAGTATTTATGACCCTACTAAGTACGATATACCTACTCTGAAAATATTCCCCTAATTTCAGTCTCATTGCGAGTCTGGTCAGACCAAGTCCTGTTCTTGTGAAAATGTTAATCCCAATACTCGTATTCCGCAACGTTGCTTTGAACAATACAATTGCCTAATTGCCAAACTCTTAAATTATAAATGGATTTAATGTCATTTTCTTTCCACTTGAATTAATTTTCACATTATTTCTGAAAATCACAGCCTGCGGCCTCAGGAGTGAGTTACTGCGAATGTATGAACAATTTATTTGTTAACCAATCATTTAAAAAAATAAGTATACCTACGTGTGTGTGCGTGTGTTGGTATGTGTATGTGTGTGCAATTGTATATTTATAATTTGTTAACAATTCCCATGTCTCATATAATTTGTTGCCAACATGTGACAAATTTGTTAAAACAATAAATTTACAAAACCACAAAAACCTAACTTTTACCATTCACTAATAAAGTACCATGAATGGCAAACAGTTAACCCGCTAAGGGTTGTGGGACAGAACGGCACATACGAAATATTAATGAAAGGGATCGTCATAAATAAGAGAGACAGATCACGTATTGTAATGGAAAATGCGATTTCGTCTGAAAAATATTGAGGAGTTCATGCACAAGATATAATTCTCATTTACTTGTTTTATATTCTTTACCTCTAAATATTGATTGGACCCGTCAGTACAAGTCCGTCCATCAGTCCACATGTCACTTGAAAGAACGATATCGTATAAAAGAATTAGCTTGCACTCTAAAATGTTCCACCATTTCATAAGCCATAATGGGTAATATTCGCCCATACGAAAAAAGTTCCCTTTAAGGGACTAAAGTAGCTATGGAAAAATAACGCCTTTTAAACCTTCTTTACATGAACCATTTATCAAACATATGTTGTAAAAGTGGAACAAATCCACCCCAGGTTGAATAGAAATATCTGATATAGGGATGTTCAAATATCACAACCAATGTTGTTTTCCTTTACATTTGAAATTAAACAAAATATTTTAATAATGCATTTTATATAACTAATCTTTTAGGTTCAGGCCCCCGTGTCGCAAGGCCAGTCCGTACATATGATTGCATAAGCAACGGGAGCAGAAAGTTATTACAAAGAACTGGACGAGGTCCAAAGGTGGGGTCGTTGGGTACTACAGAGACTAATCAGCTTAGGCTGTACTGCACATCAACCTACACCTACCCCTTCTGAAAGAATATAGAATAGATGAGGCAGTTTTAGACCTCATAAGGCATCCCTGCTCAAATCGCAGAAAAAGTGTAAAACGGCATTGCTATCAAAATTCTTTTGTGGGGGACAGTCAAACTGCTTAGTAAAGAGGATTGATTCCTGAACATGCCCACCCATGAGATCATGGCCGTGGTAAAACCTTTACGAAGAATGCACGACTTGTATTAAAGATTATTAGGACTGGGTCTACATATTAAAATAAACATAGAGAAGGACATATTTTAGACCCCGGGTGAGTGTAGCCTCTTCTAAGCGAAATTTACAGCGTTCTTAACGGCTGTAAAATTAATATCAGGTACTTTCGTATCGATAGAGGAAAGAATTTCAATGAAAGTCAGATGAGCTAAATGGAAAATTGCTACAGGCAGTCTTAAAGCTCTCCTACTATGGACCAACAGGTAAACAATTTATAGGTATTTTTTCAATAGGGGGTTTCAGAGATTACGCGTGAGATGTATTAAATTTTGTTTTTTTCTTTTCAGTATTGTTTGCCATTTCATCATGGAAAGACTTACACCGTGAACTTCACGTTTGGTGCGGTTTAAGGGCTGGTGGAATTAACGGTCCATAGTTTTTGAAATTTGTAAAGGGTGATCAATGTAGAGGTTTTTTTTGTCAATAGGGTTTTATCCACAGATTACGCGTTAATTTTTTTAAACTCTATTTTTCAGTATTGTTTGCCATTTCATCAATGAAAGACTTACGGTTTGTTGCGGTTTATGTGCTGATGGGATCATCAGTCGATATTTTTCAAAAATGATGATGGTCGGAACGTAAACGAGAATTTTACTCGCTATCACGTCATGATATCGGACTTTTTGCTTCCTGAAATTGAAGCCCGTAATCTTGACGATATTTGGTTTCTACAGGACTGTTCCCCTTGCCATAAAGCTGCTGAAGCAATGGATCTATGGAGAGGTAATTTCGAAGAGCAGCTAATTTCACGTTTTGTACCGGTGAGCTGGGCGCCTGGATCGTGTGATACGAGTTCATACGTTTAGACTCTTTTCTTCGGGGCTACATCTAATGTCTATGCTGACAAGGAATGCTACGATGCTTAAAACTGTTTGAGGAGACTGGAGTTGTAAAAGACCGCCACCGGTCGAGCCGCCACGCACTGTTCGAATACCGCATGTCATCAAGGCCGTTAAATCAAGAATTCACAGAAATCCGCTCCGAAAACAGAAAATCACGCAAAAGTCCATGAGTCGAATCATTAAAAAAGACTTGGGGCTTTCAAACGACGTACCGGACGTTTATTGACTGCAGCTTTAAAAAAATAGGATTGAAAAATGCAAACGTCTTTTGGTGAAGCACGCTGTGAAGCCTCTTAGCACTTCCCTGTACCAGAACCAGCCATGGACTTTCCAGCAGAATTCTGCGACGGCCCATAAGGCTAAAACGTCCCAAGCCTGCCTTCGAGAGAATTTGCCAGCGTTCATTTTCTCTGAAGAATGGCCCTCAGGCAGTCCAGGTTTTAACCCATTGATTTACAAATTGTGGTCGGTTTTAGAGGACAAGGTTTTCCACAAAAGATACCCCAACATTGAATCTCTTAAGACTGCTTTGGTTCGAGCTGTAGCCAATTTTCCAACGTACGAGGTTCGATTGGCCAGTGCGACTTAAGGCGTGTGTAAAGGCATAAGACAGACATTTCGAAAAGAAGACTCTTTTTGGATACAATATACATCAATAAATATATTAAAAAATATTTGGTTCAAAAACATTCAGTACTTTTTATTTTACAGCATAAAACGTGTGTAACAGTATTCATGTCCCTACTAAATAATTAAGTAAAAAGTGGTTTGTGTACCGAACATTAACATTTTTCTTTTTAATTTTTTAACGTTTTATACCCACCACCGTAGGGTGGATGCTTTATTAAATTTTTCATTCCGTTTGCGACACCACAAAACATTAAGCTGTCACCCTATAAAGAACATAGTGGGTAATTTAATATTTTAAATTTGAGTCTTTTGTAAAAAATAGAACTATTACTTTTTTCAAATTTCTGGGTTTATTAGAGGGTTTTACTTTATCATTTAATAATAAACACAATATTATTCATATGGCTACGAAAACTGTCTCGGCAATACCTCATCCAATCAACACAGTTTTACAGCAAATTGTTGATTGTTGGATGCTTTGCGTAACGTTTAAACCTAATGGCTTCTCACAGAAAACAATCCAAAAGGTTCAAATCACAATTGACATTAAAATTTCGGCTGATTGTGCGATTTTCAAAAACAGTGCGCAAAGTATCGTTGGTTGCGTTGGCTGGGTGGCACGTGCCCCGTCTTGTTAAAGCCAAAAGTCGTCCATGTCATTCTCTTTAATTTTTGACGGTAACTGCGGTTTTCGAAGAAAAATTGCCAAATGATGCCGCCAGGCCAAAATACACACCAAACAAACAGTGACTCGAGTTGGATTCATTGGCTTCTTAATAGTCACGTGTGGGCTCTCCGAACTCCATTTGCGGCAATTTTGCTTATTGACATAGGCACCGTGATGAAAATGAGTTTCATCTGAAAACACGAATTTTCGGTAAAATTCTTCATCTCCTACACTACAATCTTTAGCCCAATGGACAAAGCAAAAGCGCATCGGATGGTGTTCCATTATTAAATGACAAAGTTTAACCTTTGCAATTAAAACAGAATTTTCAAAAAATTATAATTACTTACAATTTTCTTTGGTCCGATTCAAATTTAAATTTTTGAATGGCCCACAGTTTGGACTAAATAAATACTTCAAAAAAGAGCATATTAACTGGACTTTTTGGCTTATGTGCCCCAAATATTCAAATCGTGCGATTTATACTCAAATAAAAGAAAGTATGCTTCGAATCCATATATATAAGTATGGTAATTTTAAAGTTTTGGCTGAGATATGGGACGTTCACATGGGCCGAAAAGGCCAAAAACATACTGCTTGGTCCGCTTTATTAGCGTTGGGACGGTAGAGGGTGTATACGGTTCGTCCTTTCCGAATTCAACGACGTTTATACTTAGTAGGGACATAAATACTGTTACACACGTTTTATGCTGTAAAATAAAAAGTACTGAATGTTTTGGGATCAAATATTTTTTATATATTGGAAAATTGGCCACAGCTCGAACCAAAGCAGTCTTAAGAGATCCAATGTTGGGGTATCTTTTGTGAAAAACCTTGTCCTCTAAAATCGTCCACAATTTTTAATCCAATGGGTTCAAATCTGCACTGCCTGAGGGCCACTCTTCAGAGGAAATGAACGCTTGTATCCAAAAAGAATCTACTTATTCAAAATGTACGCCTTTTGTCTTTACACACGCCTTAAGTCGGACTGGCCAATCGTCAATAGCTGCACGAACCTCGTCCATTGGAAAATTGGCCACAGCTCGAACCAAAGCAGTCTGAAGAAATCCAATGTTGGGGTATCTTTTGTGAAAAACCTTGTCCTCTAAAATCGCCCACAATTTGTAATCCAATGGGTTCAAATCTGCACTGCCTAAGGGCCACTCTTCAGAGGAAATGAACGCTGGAAAATTGTTTCGAAGTCAGGCCTGGGAAGCCAAACCATGACTGAAGCTGGGCAATGACCCTTTTCCACCCTTGGGATACACTCTATAATTTTGCTTGTTAAATTTTTTCTGAACGGTAAAAAAATTTTCATCGGTGAACAAAATTTTTCTGTGCTTCACCTAAGGACATTTGCATTTTCAATCCTTTTTTTTAAAGCTGCAGTCAATAAATGTCCGGTTCTTCGTTTGAAAGCCCCAAGTCTTTTTTAATGATTCGACTCGTGGACTTTTGCGTGACATTCATCTCACGGGCCATGATTTTCTGTTTTCGGGGCGGATTTCTGTGAATTCTTGATTTAACGGCTTAAATGGCATGCGGTGGTTCGAACAGAGCGTGAGCGGCCCGACCGGTTTGGTCCAGTCTCCTCAAACAGTTTTATGCATCGGTAGACGAACATGCGGCTAATCCCTAGTAGGGGGAGCGTTTTGAAAATATTGCTTTTTTCATTTCACACTTGAAAAGCGCTATTACAGCGATACGGTTCTCATTATCTGACCACTCCATAATGAAAGTTGAAACAATTTTAAAATCCCGTTACAGACTAACGCTATTGAGGTTAGCTTTCAAAACCCATATGACATTAGCGGGGTATGTTCAGTTCTACTATTGAAATGGGTGTGTTCAATGTTGTAACAGTATTTATGTCCCTACTAAGTAATTGTTTGTTTGAGATGAATCAAAGCAGAACAAACGAAGATGCAGCAGTTTAAGCAATCGTGTCTAACAAATAACAAATTAAAAACGAGATTTTCACAATTGACGTTTTTAAAGACGGTGCCCCTCATAACTTCAAAACTGTAGGTTGGAATTTTTTACACTTTTTCTGCATATAACTTGCAAGTTATCGCTAGAGATTTTGTTTTGGAATTTTTTACTATTTATTATATTACATTAAAAAAGGACTTTTTGTAAAATCGCGTTTTACACTTCAACACAAGGATACCAATTTCAACGATTTATCGCCATTTTGACGATTTTGAGACTAAAATTTGACATAACGACGACTGGCGACATTTTAGTGTAAAACGGGCAAAAAATTATTTATTTTAAAAAACTTATACATTTTGTGTAATAAAAAGGGAGCAATATATATACATTTGGTAATGTTTATCATGGCAAACATTACGATTCGATAAGTTTATAGTATGAAAATGTAAGTGCAAGTGTTTTTGGAATCATTTATGAAGGAAATAATATTTAAGCAAATTTCAACATTCCAGCCAGATCAAGAAAAGCAAATATAGAAAATTAATTTTTTGGTTTCCTAATAATTATGGGTTTTTATTGAAATCAACATTACGCTGCTCACAGACCAAAGCGAAGTTTTCCCGTCCATACAGCGTCCCGAACATTACGGCGGCCCCAGGGTTAACAAGTATTCCACGTACTTTTTTCGCATTCACTTTATGTATGAATACAAATGTTATACATTTTTTCGGTTTCCATAACTAACACATACACATGCACAGTTTCACACTCACACACACACTGGTGCACACATTCATCCGCAAAGGAAATGGATGCAGTTTTTTCTTGTCACCCAGTGCTCTCACTCAATACATTTATTCGCACATTCGTTGAATTGATACACAAACTCACACACATTCACACAAATATGCGTGGTAAGAGGATATATGTGGTATGTGCGAATGTGTGAGTCTGTGTCTGTGATAAATTAGCATATTTTGTGGCGTCAAATGGACGACGCTAAATATTGTATGTGTGAACATATATCAACTGCAAGTGGCGCCCACAGAGTTTGTACCACTAGCATGTGCATGTGTATGAGTGCCTTGGTTCATGCGAACGAGTACATACGTGTGGGTGTGAGTGCATGTGTATTTGTTTCAGTAATAATTTTATTATATTTTTTTCGTGATTTATTTAAACAATTCAATCATAATTAACATGTTTACAAGCAGTTTTTCTTTTTTATGCATTTCTGTACGAAATAAAACCGTGGATGCCACTCGACCAAACCATACACCCGCCCGCAAACACCACCACCTCTGCCACCACTACAACCAACAAAAAAAGCAACAACAAAACTGCTGGTAATTTATAGTGATCGATGAATGGCTGCTAAAAGCGTGTGGTGTCCTGTCCTGTTGGTATTTGCGGCAATTGTCATTAAGGATTTGCTTTTGGTGTCGATTTGTTTTTGCCATTGCCAAAAACTGAACAATTTTGATATATAGACAAATTATTGCAATTTATGCCCAATTCAAATGAGTGGTTGTTTGTCGGTTCGTACTTGCAACATTTATGGAAATTATATAACTAATGAGTTTGTGCAAGTGTATTTTTAATTTATTGAAAGTAAATTGTAATAAAAATTAAACATTTCAAATGCTTCCCTACACATTTCATTAATAGACAGAGTGGTGGTCAAAATGGGTGGGTCGGGCTGCAAAGAAGCTTCACCCGTTTCAAAATTAATTAAATAAACTAGGTCTATTACCAGCAATTGACAAAATATCTGTAGTGACAAATAGTGGACGTCTTTCTATATAAACCTAGTGGGCGTGGGTGACCAGAATAGGTTAATTTATATCAATTATCACGGTGTATTATATCAAACATATTTCACGGTGTATTACATCAAATATATTTCACGGTTTATTATATCAAATATATAAAAGGATCGTTCGTTTTTAGGTTGGCATCGGCTTAGATAAGTTAAATTCTTATGAGTCTTACGAGTAGAAACGATGCCCGAAAATTCAATCAAATGCTCGAGACCATTAATCGATTGCCGGTTTCACGACTCATAAAAATTGGACTAATCTAAGCAGATTTCGTCAATGGTACGAACAATCTTTTTATAATTACTGAAAATAAATCCGGAATATATTTGATATAAGTATAATACACCGTTTTTATCAGTCGAACCTATACGTACGGCTTTTAACCGGAAATCGTTTAATGGTCTCGAACATTTGATTGAATTGTGGGGCATGATTTCGACTCGTAAGCATTTAATTTTTACCATACTCTTACAATTCTATTTTCCAATTAAATTACACGCTTCTTCACTTTTCTATCCATCCAATATCTCTTCCTTGCAGTTCTTGTTCCTACAACCTGCAGCGTTGCGTTATGGGCAGCTTTCTTCACTTTCGTAACTCCTTACACTTGCCGTCGTTTCAAGGGTGCATTGTTCAGGTACCCTACATTTTCTTTGGCTGCTGTCGACAATGAGTGGGAAATATGTTTCATGCGGATCTTTATCATTTGGAGGAGAGTTTTTTTTTGTAGCAATTGATGCACGGAGAACTCAGCGGTAACATAGCTTCGCGACGTCTGATGCACCAAACCATACTTTTTAAAGTTCTTATGGCAAAAGCTCGGTAAAATAACCCAGACACGAAAAGTATGATTTGGTGTGTCAGACATGTACGACACTTTATGTCGTACGTTGTAGTATACAGGGTTTAAAAGTTTTGCTATTGTTAGTCGGAAGGTACTAGGGTAAAGTTGCCAAGTTCTGAACCAGTGGCATCAACTTAAATCAAAGGGAGATATAACAACAACAAAATTACTTAGGACCTGCTATGCAGAATGTGTTTAGCTAGATTTTTATAAAAATAAATTACATAAAAGTTTTTTCTCCTGTGATTAAGCATTTCTAAAACCAAACCATTGGTACAGACTTGCTTTGAACCAGTTCGAATTTTGAAATGGTTTGCATCCCAGTTAAGCACCAGTGCTCGATGTTGGTAAGCTATGGGCTATTGACGGCGTCTGCTTCACGATTTCAAAAAAAATATGGTTGAAGGATGCCGCCTTTCATAATTAGTCAATTTATGTGAATGCAGTGATACATTGATCAACACTGATGGATTTGTTCAATCCAATAACACTGTGGCACAAATTCAGGTTAGCAAAAATTTGGTCGATTCTGAGAGTGAGGGGTGAAAATTTAGGCTAAATTAGAAGACCCGTATCGCGGCGTTTGTTAATGTTAGTTCGAATTTTTTTTTTAATCGACCTTCGAACTTTGCAGTCAAATGCCGATTTTCAGCATATTGTTTATATGGTTTTTTGTTTTGTTTATATGGTATAACTCGTAGCCTAATTGAATTTTTTTCAATCTGTAAAAGCCAAATTATTGCTAGAGACCTGTCCAACAATTAATTTTTTGTAAAAAATTGATTTAGAAAATTTTTGTGGTACTTTTTCTTTCTGTTTGATCTATAATATGCTTCTCAGTTTCTTCAATAAATTTCATTTGAAAAGAAAACAATCATAATACAAAACTTGCGTTTCCAGCTTAATATTAATTTACTTCTCATTTTTGTTGGTTTTGAAGAAACATTGAAAAAGAAAAAGAGGTAGAAGTAATTAAAAAGAGAAGTTCCAATAACACTACTCAACAAAATGAAAAAAATTTCATGTACTCCGGATGCGATAATTTTTTCTGTGTAGATAACCTTGACATGAGCTCGAAAAACGCAATAAAAATTTTTTTTTTCGTTTGGTTTTTGTTTTGTTTTATTTTTTTTTTTTAAAATTTTAAAAATTTTTTTTGGTTAATTTGTTTCGTCCGGCATAACTCGGGAACCACTAGCCCGATTTAATTGAATTAAATTTTAAAAAATTTAAAATTACAATTCCCTTAATCTGTTCATATATTGTTTTCCTATACAAGCAACAGTTTCCAAGTTAAAAATGAATATATAAAGGAAAAAACTTATTTTTTGCCTAAAGATTTAAATTTTTTTTTTTTAAAAAATCCATAAAAAATCCAAAATGAAAAAAAATGTCAAATCTTATTACTTTTACGTAAAGTCACATAACCTATGAGCAAAATGAGACAAAGATCATGAAAATCGATGCACGCGTTTCGCTTTTATTCGCAATTGAGTAAAGGTATGAATTTCAATAGGTTGCTCATAGGTTATGTGACTTTACGTAAAAGTAATAAGATTTGACATTTTTTTTCATTTTGGATTTTTTATGGATTTTTTAAAAAAAAAAATTTAAATCTTTAGGCAAAAAATAAGTTTTTTCCTTTATATATTCATTTTTAACTTGGAAACTGTTGCTTGTATAGGAAAACAATATATGAACAGATTAAGGGAATTGTAATTTTAAATTTTTTAAAATTTAATTCAATTAAATCGGGCTAGTGGTTCCCGAGTTATGCCGGACGAAACAAATTAACCAAAAAAAAATTTTTAAAATTTAAAAAAAAAAAAATAAAACAAAACAAAAACCAAACGAAAAAAAAAAATTTTATTGCGTTTTTCGAGCTCATGTCAAGGTTATCTACACAGAAAAAATTATCGCATCCCGAGTACATTTTGACTGTTGACTAGTGTAATTAGTAAAACAAATTTTTGTTTTCAACCACCGCACCCGGTAGCGATTTTTTTTTATTTCGTACAAGCTAACTAATTTCAAAAATAAAGATTCATTTAAGACTCGAAACTCAGCCGAAGCTGATGTCTTTTATTTTTCGCTCGGTCGTAATAAAATACGCTATTAATTTTTTGGAACTTATTTCATTTTGTGAGGGATTTAAGTTAAGTAAATCGGTTTCAAAAAATAACAAAAAAAAAACATTGTATAATATATATTGTATTAAAAATGTCGCTAAATCAATTAGACAGGTCTCTGGCAATAATTTGGCTTTTACAGATTGAAAAATATCAATTAGTCGACGAGTTATAGCCATAACCATATAAACATTATGCTGAAAATCGACATTTGACTGCAAAGTTCGAAAAATTCGAGCTAAAAAAAATTCGAACTAACATAAACAAACGCCGCGATACGGGTCTTCTAAGTTAGCCTATATTTTCACACCTCACTCTCAGAATCGACCTAACTTTTGCTAACCTGAATTTGTTCCACAGTGTAATGGCCATTTTGTTTCTTGGCATAACCAATGAACAACAAATAGGATTCGCACTAAAGTTATTTTTTTTAAATACCCTTATGTGCCCCATATATCCCGCACCAATATACAATTTTACGACGTTTTTAAGGGGTTTCCGGCTTCACGTCGAACATGAGCATAATCTTATACGGACATATTTTTAGATTCCAATCTAACCACAAAAGGACATGGGTTTTAGGCACAATTGTCGTCATTAACGGGACTTTTTTGATATTGACTGCTACGGTGGCATTGTTTTCCTCACGTCACACCACTCTTTTAATGTTTGGTTCCTAAAGGTCCAAAAGAGCGCTTTTGCGAATCGAAACATTATAAAAGCCATGATATCAAGAGACCTCAAAACAAAATTCGAAAAATTTTGATATTTTTTTTCTTACTTATAAATTGATTTGATTTTTGCTGATTTGTGCCAAGAGAATTTAATTAATTGTGAAGTAGATTGATGGGAAATATGCAAATCAAAATCGTATCGTCATGACTGGAAAGATACAATCGTGTTAGATAATTAAGCCCGAAATACGTGATAGTATAAAGGGTCGTAGGATGGAGGGTATACTAAAATCGTCAGTAAATTTATACCACCACGAATTATTGATTGGACATTCCTATAAAGTGTATATAAACAATTTACTGTCGTAAGATCAATAATATATACACGTCCGTCCGCCCGAATAAGCTAGGATCGATACTGGTTTTGAGTCATAAATTTGTTGGCGAAAAAAGGATTTCTTTAAGGGACTTAATTTACTACGGAGAAAAGTGTGATTTTTAAAGTATTTGCGTTATTCGCGGCCTGTTCAATAGAAAAGGTAAATTTCAAAATTTTTTGAAAATGTTTACAAGCTTTTCAAATAAGGTCGAAAAGATGTGAATGACGGCGCTCGTTCTGGAAGATCCATCACATTTAAATTGTTATGGAAAATCACATTAAGATAAGTTGCAGAGGATGGCGGTATATCGGTTGGCTTATGCCATACAATTTTTTCGGAAATTTTAAGCATGAAGCGTGAGCTAGCGAAGTTCGTTCCGAAATTGCTTCTCAGTCGTCATTGCTTGTTCGTAATTTGTTAGCCGCAAGGAATACCGTAACCATACCTCAGCCATCGTGTTTAACATATTTGACCCTGTGACTTTTTCCAGTTCCCAAACTTTAAGAGATCCATGAATGGACGGCTTTTTGCAACGATTGAGAAGATAAGAACCGAATCGCTGAGAAAGTTCAGGGCCATACATAAAAGGCAAAATAGGACTACCTTAAGGATTGGAAAAAAAAACGCTGGCACAATATTATTATATCTGAGGGAGAACAGTTGGAAGGAGACAAAATAGAAAGAAATGTATAAATAAATATTTTTTAAGAAAAATTAAATTTTATCTCTTCTAATCAACAGATATCGTATGTCACATTTTTGTGGGCGAACCATAGCTTAAATGTGCACTGTTAGTTATCACTAAATACCTAAAAGATATTTCGACTCTTGCAGCTTTTACACCTTTACTACTTTTAAAGAAAGTTTATACTTATAGCTTCAGCCGTAGTAATGAGAAGGGTATCAAGTCTTACTATAAGTTTACCCTACACCACTCCATGGTACAGGGTATTATGACTTAGTGCTGATGTTTGCAACACCTTAAAGCAATGGAAAAAACCACTATCGGATTCCACTGAGCTATGCCCGTCCGTCCGTCTAAGCATCTATCGTTGTTATAAAAGTACAGATCGCAATAATGAAAAAATTGAGGAAACTTAACACGTTGTTCAAGTTTGGCCCAAGGCCAATTTTGATCTAACATACGAGGGTGACCGCAAAACTAACTGGCCTGGCACATTTTCTGTTTTACTAGCATTTTTTTTGTTTTTTAAAAGCAATCTTTTATAAGCCATCTGTCAAAATTTCCGAAATATTTATTGATTATTTTCTTTGTTACAGTTGATTGAAGTAAAAAAGTTTTATAATTTTTGAAAAATGGAAAACAAAGAGTTTCGTGCGGTAATTAAACACTTTTATATGAAAGGTTATACGCCACAGTTAATCAAAGATGAATTGGATTCTGTTCATGGTGATAATGTACCATCATACTCCAACGTGAAATCCTGGGTTCAACAATTTAAAATGGGTCGTTCAAGTACGGAAGATGAACAACGCTCTGGAAGACCGAAAACTGCTACTACTATTGAAAACATTAGAAAAATATTTAATGAATAGACGAATAAAGCTCAGAGAACTTGCTGATATTGTTAAAATACACGAAAAACAAGTTTGGAGTATTTTACATGATGAACTCCACATGAAAAAGCTATTCGCGAAAAAGGTGCCGCGTTTGTTGACTTTGCCCCAAAAAATCGTCCGTTGGACCAATTCCGAGGAGCTTTTAGCGATTTATCAGCGTAATCCAATAGAGTTCTTGCGCCGATTCATAACTGTTGATGAAACATGGATCCATCACTACATCCCGGAATGCAAAGAACAGTCAAAACAATGGATAGAAGCTGTAAAAGTGGTCCCAAGAAGGCGAAAACTGTTAAGTCAGCAGGAAAAGTAATGGCCACAGTATTTTGGGATGCAAGGGGTATAATATTTATTGATTATCTTGAGAAAGGAAAAACTATAAATAGTGAATATTATTGTGCATTATTGGATCGGTTGAGTGAAGAAATCGAGATAAAACGACCGCATTTAGAAAAAAAAAGTTCTTTTTCATCAAAATAATGCTCCTTCACACACTGCATTTTTAACTCAACAAAAACTGGCCGAATTACGATTTGAAATTGCTCTGCATCCACAATATAGTCCAGATTTAGCTCCTTCTGATTATTTCTTGTTTCCAAATTTAAAAAAATTTCTCGGTGGCAAAAAATTTTCGTCCAATAGCGAGGTTATTGCTGAAACTGAGGCATATTTTGAAGGTCTTGAAAAATCTTATTTTTCGGATGGAATTAAAAAACTTGAAAAACGTTTGATGAAGTGTATTGAGTTGGAAGGAGATTATGTTGAAAAAAAAATAATACTAATTCCAAAAAAACGTTTCTTTTTATGTTAGGTCAGTTACTTTTGCGGTCGCCCTCGTAGGTTTTTTCTGATCTCAGAACCTGTATATCTAATAGCCACATATTAAACACGACTCCGACCAAATTTCGCACGGAGCATAACAAGCGGCCGACACATATCTTGGGTAAAATGTGTCCACATCGGTTCAAGTTTTCGAATAGCTCCTACAAAAAGGTCCCAACCGAGAAGCTACAAATTACACCCGATCACGTCCAAGTTCTGCACGGTATACTATGAGCGACCATTTATTAGCTGTGGTAAAACTGGACCACATAGATATTTAGTTTCGTGTAGCCCCCATACAAGAGTCCTTCTAGATTTAAGTAGTTGCAACTTTAGAAGTCACATTTAATATCCGTTTCCCACTAAATTTCGGATCGAGCGTTATGAGCGACCAACATCCATGTCTTGTAACTGTAGACCATATTGAAGCCTTTTTTCAAATATCACACACACAATGGACCCTTCCTATTTGAGGTCATAAAGCTTTCGAAGCAATAAATTGTAATAGCGCCAAATAACCAACTCTAACATATTGAGTCCTACCTTACTTAAGCGCCCGAAAGAGATCGTTAATCCTGTGAATAGCAGAGTGGGGTAGGGTATCTCATATTCGGCCACGCCCGACTTTAACATTTTTTACATGTAATCATGATAGATTTTAGATAATTGACTCCCACAAATAGTATCCAAATCGGAAGCAAATCATTTTGTGACCCTCATTCATTGCCTTATCACTCAATTTTTAGTCCCGTGGATAGTATTACAAGCTAGTGAATAACCACAACTTCATAACTAAATCACCGTAATTTGCAAGTAACTAATACTCCTGTAAATATTTTTATTTTAATTTCACAATACCATATGGCAGCAATATAACATGTTATTAGAAATTTCGTTAATTTATCTGAAAATTTCAAAAACTTGGTTATCTCAGCTTCGGCATGAGTTACCATTGCAAAAACCACATATTTTATCTATAACTTGGAATTTCGAAACCCACACAGCTCGAATCAACTCAATTTCACAGCACAGATAAACAGCCCGAGGCGAAAGATTTTATATTTCACAATTCAGGATATTTTGTGGAAAAAATAAAATAAGATCCTGCGCACAACGCAGCTATGATGCTCTTAAACTACTCACGAAGAACCTTTAAGAGAATTAAAGATAAATATTTGTACACATTTGCAGAAACTCTATTTTGTGCAGACTGTAAAATTATCTTAAAAGTACTTTTAATGAATTCGAAGATATTTTAACATATCTAAGAAATATTTATATCACTCAAGCAATTCAATATAAATGCTACTGTCTAACAGCGCTAAAAGGAGTTTTATAGTTCAAAGACAATAGATAAAATTTGATTTAACGAATTTATTGTAATTTTTTTAAGAATAAATTGAATAGAATTTATATTAATTCGTATTACTTACACCGAAGAGTGGATGGTATACTAAATTTTGCATTCCATTTGTATCACCACGAAATATTAAGGGGAGACCCTAGAAAGTATATACTTAATAGGGACATAAATACTATTACATCATTGAACACACCCATTTTAATAGTAGAACTGAACATACCCCGTTAGTGTCATATGGGTTTTGAAAGCTAACCTCAATAGCGTTAGTCTGTAACGGGATTTTAAAATTATTTCAACATTCATAATGGAGTGGTCAGATAATGAGAACCGTATTGCTGTAATAGAGCTTTTCAAGTGTGAAATGAAAAAAAGCGATATTTTCAAAACGCTCCGGCCACTAGGGATTAGCCGCATGTTCGTCTACCGATGCATAAAATTGTTTGAGGAGACTGGAGTAAAAGACCGCCACCGGTCGGGCCGCCCACGCTCTGTTCGAACACCGCATGTCATCAAAGCCGTTAAATCAAGAATTCACAGAAATCCGCTCCGAAATAAGAAAATCATGGCCCGTGAGATGAATACCACGCAAAAGTCCATAAGTCGAATCATTAAACAAGACTTGGGGCTTTCAAACGACATTTATTGACTGCAGCTTTCAAAAAAATAGGATTGAAAAATGCAAACGTCTTTTGGTGAAGCACGCTGAAAACTTGCACAGAAAAATGTTGTTCACCGATGAACAAATTTTTACCGTTCAGGAGAAATTTAACAAGCAAAATGATAGAGTGTATGCGCGGTCATCTAGAAAGCATCTGAACTGATCCCAAGGGTGGAAAAGGGTCATCACCCAGCTTCAGTCATGGGTTGGTGGGGTGTCTCTTACGATGGGGTCACTGACCTGCATTTCTGCTTACAAGGAGTCAAAACTTCGACCAAAGTTTACCAAGAAAGCGTTTTGGAAGCTGTTGTGAAGCCTCTTAACAACTCCCTGTTCCAAAACAAGCCATGGACTTTCTTCGCCGGCCCATAAGGCTAAAACGTCCCAGAACTTATGTTTGGTGAAGGGGTCAGGACGTAACTCGCGTAAGCTTTGTTTAACTTTATTTTATTTATTTTCAGTAATGTTTGCCATTTCATCATGAAAAGACTTACACAAATGAAAAGATCAACTATTTTCGGCCAAAATTTTGTTCAGTGACAGTGACTTGTATTTTTTTTTTTTTGAAAAAATACCTCTAAACGGATAACCCGATAATTTAATGTTATGGCCAAGAATTTAGCTTTATAATAAGGATAAGGTTTTGCCATTACGTTTTAAAAATGACTTCGGGAAAGTGACCGCCGCGGCTGGCGCGACTGAATTCCATTTTCGAACACTTTTTGCAGCATTTAGAGCCGTATGTCATCTATAACGTGCCGAATATTCTCATCCATGGTGTCAATCGTGTCCGTCCTACGAGGACTGCTATATATGTGTCTGGCCTAATAATTAAAATCCGAATATTTATCATCAAAAAGTGGTTTACTGTTTTTCAAAGTATTCTCCAGCATGATTTATACACTTTTGCATGCGCTTAAACCAACTGTCGAAGCACTTTTTCCACTCCGATTAAGACACCTCCAAAACATGGTTTTAGAACGCTTCAACAACATTTTCTAGCTTCGAAAATGATGTGCGGGTATAAAAAGAAGTCATTAGGTGCCAAATCAGGGCTGTACGGCGTATGATCCATCAATTCGACGTTTTGGCCGGTCAAAAAGGTGCTGGTTTGACCCAATTTGTGAGAGCTCGCATTGTCATGGGGCACAATGATTTGTATTCTCTTGTTCGTTTTCGAATTTCTCCGAAGATTTCAGACAAACAAATTGTGAGGTACCACTCAGAATTGACCATCCTACGTTGCTCAAGCGGAACAGACTCCACATGATCAGTTTTGCCGAAGAAATAGGCGACCTTTTGCTCTGAAGTGCTTCTTCCACGAACTACTTTCGTTGGATTTGGCTCGTCTTCAAAGACCCACACGGTCGATTGCTGTTTTGTTTCGGGCTCATACGCATAGATCCATGATTCGTCACCTGTGACGATCTAATAAACGTCTTTTAAAGCACCGCGATCGTATTTTTTCAAAATTTATTTGCACCATGATTCGTCACCTGTGACGATCTTATAAACGTCTTTTGAAGCACCGCTATCGCATTTTTTCAAAATTTATTTGCACCAATCGACACGAGCCTTTTTTTGAGCGATTGTCAAATTGTGCGGGATCCAACGAGATCAAACCTTTTTTAATGTCAGGTGTTCATGCAATATCGAATGTATGCTGGTAGAAGAAATGCCCGAGGATGCCTCACGATATGTCACATGACGATCTTGCATTATCAGTTCAGGCACGGCATCAATGTTCTCTGGCACAACGGCCGTTTTTGGACGACCTTCGTCTTTGAGCGAGCGTCGGCCACGATTGAATTCATTAAACCAGTTCTTCACAGTGCTATAGGATGGTACTTCATCGCCATACACAGATTTAAGTTCATCGATGCACTCTTGTCGTGATAATCCACGTCTAAAGTTGTGAAAAATGATCGCACGAAAATGTTCACGAGTTAATTCCATTTTTTTGCTAAATTGATTCTGAAGCACCGCGACCATCATTTGTGTTGTAAACAACACAAATGATGGTCGTACGTCAAAAGGTCCTGAGTACGTTTATGCTAAAAAAAAAGTCAAACTTTCCAATGAAAATGTCAGATGGCGCCATGCAATACTTAGTGTTGCCTAGCCCAGAAATATATATAGCAACCCTCGTATAGATTGACTAAGATTACGAACGAGGCCCAAACAAAACGGACGGTTTTTTGCGCTTTTGATATAGTTGAGATGGTAGTCACACTGAAAATCTGAAAGCGGTCTACTACAGCATTAGCGAAGCGATAAGTGAATTTTCAAAGTTTATTTTCGTAGAACATTTTAACGTCCTATCGCAAAGATTGGATATTAATTTTTTCAAAAAAGTGGCGAAAAGTGAAAAAATATTCTTTAATGAGAATTTGATTATTTTTATGTCCTACAAAAATGTTGTCTATTTTTTTTGATTGGGGCGTGTCTTTTTTTTAATTACAAAAAAAACTTAATTTCTTTAATATAATTTAATGAATAAGGTTTTCCAGAATGGAAACCAAAATCATCACAGAGGAACGAATTTATAAAAATTTGTTTTCACATATTTTGTTAAGTAAACTGCAAAATAAGACCGACATGAAACTATTTATTTTTTTATGACATCAGTAGCCAAGACTTCAAAAAACATAAGTAGCCGGAATTATTTAGGTTGTAAACTCCACTCTACTTCACTTAAATAATATATTATGTTCAGATTTATCTTATCGATAATCTATAACAATAGTCAAGTACAAATTCAGTTCAAATAATCATCTTAATTAGTAAGGGTAACGGATACTTTGTCTCTGTGGCAGAAAATCTGTTCTCTGTGTGCGTCTTAAAATTTTTAAAATCATCAATTATATATTTTTATTTTACAGGGTTTCCGGAAAACCGTTGGCCCAGCACCATATGTGACGCGCGAAATAGAAAGGGACCTAAGGTTAAAAACCAGTTTTGTTCAGGAGAGCCATTTTAAAGATTAGGTCCCTTACTATTTGCGCTTATAATCGTCGACTTCACGTTCATAAAACTCGCATATCTCTGGGAGGGAACACTTTTGGGGCATGTGATCGGTCCCAATCGATGCTCAGATGTTGTCCATATCAAAAAAAAATGAAAATTGATTTTTTTTACCCTTAGGTCCCTTTCTTATACATATTGCAAGAACTGGTCTACGGCCAGGCCAGACTCCAAATAGTTAAGTACTGGCAAAGTGTCCAGGTGGCCATTTAGAAAAAAAAATTCTTTTAAATGTCACCTGAACACCAGATGGAATGACTTCCAAAGTGAATCTGACACCATCGATAACGATGAAATGATTTTTTTCGCTTGATTCCTGACACACATAAAGCACCCCAGACTCGATGTCAATGTGCATTCTTAGGGAAAATATTTGCCTTAATGAAAACACTGGTAATTAATGAATAAAACACACCCCCTGGGTTGTAGACCCATCCACCCCAAGTGCCACCAAAGACAGAACAAAAAATAAAAATACTTTGCCCCTGTTGTTATTCAACCATAATGACAAAATCAAGTGTGAATAAAATGTGACAGTATTTTTTTGCTTTTTGGTCTTATGACACAAAATGTGAACTCTTCGCTTAACGTCATTCCACAAAAAGGTACAAAAACGTTTGACGAACACTTTGTTGCTTCTGTTGCTGTTGCCGCACCACCACCATTACCACTGAAAGAGCATCGTGCAGCAGAAAGCTGAAACTTAAGGGGCGATGAAACTTTTATTTTTTTTCTCCTCTTGCCAAAGGTATTGAAAGACCATTATGAACGGATGGATGGATGGATGGATGAATGGTGGGTGTTATTGCTATTGTTGTTCCTCATATTATGGTCTGGGCAAAACATGAGGTGGAACATGAAAAGGCATCTCCCGCCCAGTCTAAGACACGCACAAACGCTGGCCTCCATGGGCGATCCTTCCTTCTTACACACGTTTAGGCAAACAAAGAAAACAAAACAAAAGTTCTAATTATCTCGTTAAGGATACTTAATAAATACACAAATACACACACACACAAAGGGACAAATACACGAAAGACACACACGCCCGCAAGCACGCACACATACATGCATACCTGGGATGATATTTGTATTCCTGGAAGTGATGAGATGTTCTTGAGTTGATGTTGTTGTCATTCAATGCCATTGCTGTGGTTGTTGTGCGGGGACTGTTGCTGTTTGACTTTTGTAGAATGGTGCACAGTGGCTAGGAACCAACACAAAAAGTTAAATTCCAAATTGAGTATTCGAATTCAATTGAAAATAGTGAAAAGTAATGGTTTGAAGCCGAAGGAAACGGGTACATAAAGGACAAAAAGAAACAAACCCTACTAAACGGGGACAGAAAGGTATTTCAAAGGTCCTTCTTTTAAGAGGCCCTATCGTTCTTCAATCATCCGATTTATCTCAAATTTGACATGCTCCGTTACAGTTGACCAATAGAATTTTTTTTAAAAATTAGACCATATCGTTCCGAGTTTTCATGTAGCCCCGTTACAAAGGTCTCTCCTAATATGATGCTCTGCTGCTCTTTACGCCACATCTTAAACGCATCATGCTCAAATTTAACATAGTGCGTTTTGAGCGAAATACACCAAACCCTATCGAAGGTTGACCATAACCATCCTGCTTTTCTTGAAGGCTGCGTAGAAAGTTCCTAGCAGATTCGAGGACCTGTTCAAACATATTATTTATAAAAAAAGATAACGTAAGGTGCGCTATAAAGCAATCATTGGTGAAATTCGACTATATCGGTCTATGTTTTTATACAGCCCTCACTTAATATGTACTCAAACTGAAGAAGCAGTTCGACCTCGCACAAACTGTACACAGAGACGTACAATTTTGAAATGGAAGAGTGCTGTCGGGGTATAGTGCTGAAGGCAACACCAGACGCAAGCAACTTTTAAAAGCCAACTAACAAAAGGGAAAAAATAGTTGAGTCAAAACTTCAAAAATTTCGTTTGGATAAAAAGCCATTTTCGGCTGTGCAAGGCCTGAGAGTCAACTCAGCTTATTAGAATTGTGCTGGCGCTAGAATCAAATTAAATTGCTGAGAATTGGAACAGTATTTGCGGAGGAACATGACTGAGAAGGAAGAATGACTGAAAACCAACGGTGACTGAGAGGGAACGGTGACTGAGAAGGGACAGTGACTGAGAAGGAATAGTGAGTGAGAAGGAACAGTGACTGAGAAGGAACGCTGACTGAGAAGGAACAGTGACTAAGAAGGAACAGTGACTGAGAAGGAACAGTGACTGAGAAGGAACAGTGACTGAGAAGGAACAGTGACTGAGAAGGAACAGTGACTGAGAAGGAACAGTGACTGAGAAGGAACAGTGACTGAGAAGGAACAGTGACTGAGAAGGAACAGTGACTGAGAAGGAACAGTGACTGAGAAGGAACAGTGACTGAGAAGGAACAGTGACTGAGAAGGAACAGTGACTGAGAAGGAACAGTGACTGAGAAGGAACAGTGACTGAGAAGGAACAGTGACTGAGAAGGAACAGTGACTGAGAAGGAACAGTGACTGAGAAGGAACAGTGACTGAGAAGGAACAGTGACTGAGAAGGAACAGTGACTGAGAAAGAACAGTGACTGAGAAAGAACAGTGACTGAGAAGGAACAGTGACTGAGAAGGAACAGTGACTGAGGAGGAATGGTGACTGAGAAGGAACGGTGACTGAGAAGGAACGGTGACTGAGAAGGAACGGTGACTGAGAAGGAACGGTGACTGAGAAGGAACGGTGACTGAGAAGGAACGGTGACTGAGAAGGAACGGTGACTGAGAAGGAACGGTGACTGAAATGGAACGGTGACTGAGAAGGAACGGTGACTGAGAAGGAACGGTGCCTGAGAAGGAACGGTGACTGAAAAGGAACGGTGACTGAGAAGGAATGGTGACTGAGAAGGTATGGTGAGTCACTGTAAAGAGAAGGAACGATGACTGAAAAGCAACGGTGACTAAGAAGGAATGGGGATATAACTAAAATGGTCTCTGAGATAGCCTGGGTGACTGCGTAAAACTAATCCTAGGCATGATCTTTTCCACTTAAAGTTTGGAATCATTGAGTAGTCCTGAGGATGAAATCTGGAGATCGTAGACAGTTTCTAAATCGTAGACAACACAGATTTTCATTTGTGTGTCCTTCACAAGCTCAGGATGGCGCTTTGTCCAACATGAAAAAATGATTTAAAATTACTTAGTAAAAATTACTGAGTAATTATTCAACCATGGAGAGGTGCACAATTAAGATTGTTGACGCCTTTTATGAAAATATGCATTTAAATCAAAATGCATTTCGTGTTCTTCGTGATTTTGTGGTCAGCATAATCGACCAAATGAGTAAACAATCGGTAGAAGTGTGAGCAAACTTTAGCAACCAGAGTCTGTAGAAAAAGTAAAAATACGTGTGAATGCTCGCCTAGATCCTAGATCCTAATATGCACTAATATTAAGATGTAGCTAAGACTGGTTTCGGTTTAGTGTATCCGTGGGGCACAAAAATGACAGTTAACATAAAAGGGACCATAAACAGCGAACTTTATATCGTTTTTTCTTGTTGCTGTTCAACTTATCTTGTGTGGATTACCAAATGAACCCAAAGTTCTGTTTTTGATCGGTAATCAATAATATTCCCAACAGTTTCGATAAATGTCAAAAAGATATCTTTGGTTGTCTTTTAGTTGTCCGATGTATCTTCTTGTAGAGCTCTTCTAGTTCATTGTCTCAGCAGATCAGTACAAGGTAGTTCACCATAAAGAATAATTCGAGTAAATACTATGGGGCCTCTGCACCATCGATTTCAATGGCAAAAAAGTGACCCTGAACGTCCTAGGCGGCCAATTGAGGTCAATACACCAACAACATTTTCGGTGAAGAGAGATTCAGCTACAACGGTCAAATTATTGATCATATGAATGAATATTTTATAGACTCCAAAAAATCCAATTTTTGAAAGAGATACAAAATTGGCGAAACACTGGACTAAGTGTATTGAGCTAAAAGGAGATTATGTTGAAAATATTTTTTTTGTTTGCATAAAAAACTGTGTTTTATTCGAAAAGTCACGGAACTAATGATATGCCCTAGTAATATTTAGATGTCTACTAAACATTTCAATGCTTTTAAAGTTATGAAATGGAAACATGCCACATGATTATCATGTTTTCGCTTTTCCCAACCACTGTGTGATGTGGGCAGAAGGTGTGATGTTGTCACTCACAACTCACTTGTCGGGTGGGCAGCGGGAATGGGTAGAATGAAATTTGTCATTTTGTGAATACTGATGGAAAAGTTAATAATTTCTTTTGCCAACACATTCTGAAGGCACAGGAGCAGTAGCTACAGCAGCCGAATGAATGGAAGCCACAAAATACAGGTGTCACTTGTCAAAGCGTATTAAGAAGTCTCCCGTTTTACCTCGGCAGCAAATTCCTAGTAATGTGTTTTTGGGTTTCGTGCTCATTTTGGGGGTGCGAATGGCAACTTTTTGTTAGAGGTCTCTCCGGTGTCAAAAGTTCAAGTGACATTTTTTGTGATTTTCAGCAAACCGCATAGATTTGTCATTATGTTAAATTTATGTAAATTAAACTTTAGATTATATATACTTGCTTTTTTTGATTTTGTCCATCCATCTGCTGCGCTGGCATTGTTTTAATTCCGAACAAGTAATTAAATGTCCATTACAAATGACACAAATATGTATTTACATTTTTCATTAACGAGAACGGCACATTACATTACGCCACTGACTGACTGACTGACTGCATGAATGACAGGCAGGCGTAACGCTTACAGCTGCGTACGACTTAATGTAATGTTAGAAATCGCTCCCGCCATTATTTATGACGGCGTTTTCTCATTAAAGCGTAAACAGACATCATTAACTACGATGTACTCGCATGGACGTTGGGATGCCGGTGCTAAGATGTTCAAGAAGGCCTCTGAATACCCACACCTCCATGTCCCTGTCCTGCTCGCGAAGGCGAAATGCTTCTTTTCTCGGTGGCGCCATGTTACTGGAAGTCACCGGACATGTTGATGATTTATCAGGCATGACCATGAAATTGTAAGTCTAGCTGTAATTAAATAGTAAAATTAAAAATTTATCATTTTCAATATAGCTTGAAATTAAACAAAATGTAAGTAAAGCTGAGCAAGGACATGACATAGTGAGAATGTGGGTCATTTTGTGCCAAGGACTTCTCCACTATGAGTTGGTCTACCTTGGAATAAAGTTATAGACGTGATTCCAATGTAAGAAGTAAGGGATATCTAGGTTGAACAGCGGTTACTAACGTAACTTCCTTAACATTTTATTAACCCTTCCTTGACGAAGTTTTTTTTAGTCAACGGAAATATTTGTGGTTGAAATATTAACATATTCGAACAGATATGGCTAAAAAAATATATTCTGCAAAGTCAGAAATCGTGAAATCGTACTTTTATCCAAGAACATAACGCGTTTTCCAAGAGGGACATAACAATTTCGTTCCTTTGTGTCAACGCACCCTCAAACGTTTTTGCTGATTTTTCAGTGTCAAAACGTTCGCCGAAGTCAACATTTTCATCAACGTTTCGAAATCATTAAAAATAACTACCGAAATTCTAAGTCGGTGGTCGCAACTTTAAGAGCGCTTACTCCAATAATCGTCCCACACGCCAGGCTGTGAGTGCTATAGTGGATTAATTTGGATCCAAAATTTCATTTTTGGATATTCCGGCTCCAAAGAGATGCCGTAGCGCTCGAAGCGACGATAATATCACAGCCGTAAGCGTATCCGTTCAAAATGAGCCAAATCAGTCGATTGCACGTTTTTCTCAGCAATTGGACATCTCTCAAACCACACTGTGGAGTATTTTGCGAAAAGATCGTGGCCTGCATCCTTGCAAGATCAAACTATTTTCCACTACGATTGAGACAATTCTTCTTGCGACGAAAATTATCGACCACGCATTTTTTCTTGATGTGCGGGAATAAAAAGAAGTCATTGGGTGCCAAGTTAGGGCTGTACGGCAGATGATCCATCAATTCGACGTTTTGGCCGGTCAAGAAGGCGCTGGTTTGAGCCGATGTGTGAAAGTTCTTACTGTCATTGTGCACACTGATTTGTCTTCTCTTGTTCGTTTTTCGAATTTTTCCGAAGACTTCAGGCAAACAAATTTTGGGGTACCACTCAGAATTGACCATCCTACGTTGCTCAAGCGGAACAGACTCCACATGACTAGTTTTGCTGACGAAACAGGCGACCGTTTGCTTCGAAGTACTTCTTCCACGAACAACTTTCGTTGGATTTGGCTCGTCTTCGAAGACCCACACGATCGATTACTGTTTTGTTTTGGGCTCATACGCATAGATCTATGATTCGTCACCTGTGACGATCTTATAAACGTCGAAGATGCCAAGAAAGAAGAAAAGAAGGAAGAATCCTAATCTGAAGATGACGATATGGGCTTTGCTCTTTTCGATTAAATTCGTAACGGCCCCAGCCATTCACAACAACAAATACAGCAACAGCAGTAAGACATTAACAACAACAATGGTCCATTCACAACAACACCGCGATCGTATTTTTCTTTGCACCAATCGAGACGATCCAATTATTTTTAAGCGATTGTCCAATTGTGCTGGATCCAACGAGAACAAACCTTTATTACGGCCAGGTGTACATGCAATATCGAATGTATGCTGGTGGAAGAAATACCCAAGGACGCCTCTATCTCACGGTATGTCACATGACGATCTTGCATTATCAGTTCACGCATGGCATCAATGTTCTCTGGCACCACGGCCGTTTTTGGACGACCTTCGTCTATGAGCGAGCGTCGGCCACGACTGAATTTATTAAACCAGTTTTTCACAGTGCTATAGGATGGTACTTCATCGCCATACACAGATTTAAGTTCATCGATGCACTCTTGTCGTGATAATCCACGTCGTAAGTTGTGAAAAATGATCGCACGAAAATGTTCACGAGTTAATTTCTTTTTTTTTTGCCAAATTGATTTTTATTAAGTCACTGTAAACAACACAAATGATGGTCGTACGTCAAATCGTTCTGAGTACGTTTATGCTAAAAAATGACAAACTTTCCAATGGAAATGTTAGATGGCGCCAGACACCACTTAGTGTTGCCTAGGCCAGAAATATATATATATAGCAATTCTCAACTCAAGTACTAAAGCCACTTGATCATTTGCAACGCCGAAACTTCTCCGATTGGGTTCTGGCAAAGTTTCATGAAAATCTAGAATTTCATCGAAAACACATTTTCAACAAAACAAAATCAATCATCTTCAGCAAACAAAATATGCGTTATAGGACTGCGAAAGCGACCCACACGTGCTTCAAGAGACACAATTGTATCTGCAAAAATTACTGTGTGGTGTGGATTTCATGCCGGAGGTGTGATTGGGCCGTATTTCTTCGTCGATAAAAACAGTCGTTATGTTACCGTCAATGGAGAGCGCTATCGTGTTATATTAGAAAATAGTTGTTGGCCAGAATTGGATGAGCTTGAGATCGTCGATAAGTGATATCCACAAGACGGTGCCACTAGCCACACAGCATGCGTTACAATCGATTTATTGAAAGGCAAATTCGGTGAACGTTTTATCTCGAGAAATGGTCTGGTCGAATGGCCAACTCGTTCAAGCGATATAACGAAATTGGGTTTCTATTAATGGGACCACATCAAGTCATTGGTCTATGCTATCGAGCCAACAACTTAAGACGAGCTCTGAGATAACATCCAACGCGAAATTGTCCACGTTCCAGTCGAAATGTGTGCAAGAGCTTCTACACAGGCTTATGGTGGATATATGACTGAAATCGAATTTCATTCTTAAAATGTTACATTTGCACTACACCTGTACTTAGAAAAAAAATATATCATACTATTGTTGGGTATATGTTTGTGGTACAACGATATTATGATCCTCCCAACAATAGTATGATTTACAAAACAATAGTATGATTCACACAAAAACATAATATGATCCCCACAAACATAGTATGATATACACTCAACCATACTGTGATATCTACAATCATATAATGAACCTCACAAACATAGTATGATTTACAAATAATTTCTTTAGAATTGGATTAAGTTTTCAACATTAGATTTGAATTATGAAAATTATTTCTATTGATTTACACGCAACCATGTTGTGATCCCTACAACCATAGTATGATCACACACAATTATACTATGAGCCGCAAAATAATTTATTAAAATTAGGTTAAGTTTTCAACATTAGATTTGAATTACGAAAATTATATCTAAATACACCAAATTAAAAATAATTGGACGAATTATTTAACAGTAGAGAAAATCAGTTTAAAAAAACTTAAGCGTTTTTATTAAAAATATTTGAGTTAAACAAAGCCAACGCAGATTGTTTGAAAAATGTTAATTTACATATAAAAAGTACTCGTACTATTATTGCATTAGATCCGTAACAAAAACAGTGCTCTAAAAATCATATTCAAATGGAGAAAAATTACAATCTAACAGTATGATTGCCGTTATCATATTATTGTTACCATAAAACCCAAAACTTAACACTTTGTCGCACCAACCGTATTTATATTGTTGCTACAACCATATTTTCATTTTTAAATTTGTCAATCATTTTTTTATTACATTTTAACAATATTAATATTGAGCCAATCCTACTATTGTCAAAATTAAATTCAATAAACAATACTATGGTTGCGAGCAACATACATTTATTAAGGAGAACATAATTTTATTGGCTTGACCATATGTGACGCGCAAAATAGAAAGGGACCTAAGGTTAAAAACCAGTTTTGTTCAGGAGAGCCATTTTAAAGATTTGGTCCCTTTCTATTTGCGCTTAGAATCGTCGACTTTACTGTCATAAAATGCGCATATCTCTGGGAGGGAACACTTTTGGGGCATGGGATCGGTCTCATTTGATGCTCAGATGTTGTCCACATAAAAAAAGTGAAAAGTTGATGAAAAGTTTTGTTGAGGAGAGCCATTTTAAAGATTAGGTCCCTTTCTATTTGCGCTTAGAATCGTCGACTTTACTGTCATAAAACGCGCATATCTCTGGGAGGGAACACTTTTGGGGCATGGGATCGGTCTCATTCGATGCTCAGATGTTGTCCACATCAAAAAAAGACAAAAAAATGAAATTTGATTTGTTTACCCTTAGGTCCCTTTCTCTATGCGCTGTCACATATAATAACCATATTTTTTGGTCGCGTGTGGAATAAATTTGAACTCTATATCTTAAATATTCTGCGTTCTATTAATATATACAATTTTTATGTCCTTACTGGATATGCCACTATATTAGGGTATATCAATAATTCAGTGATTTTTCTAATAAAATATATTTTTTTATATGCAAAAAAAAATTATTTGTCAACATAATCTCCTTTTAGCTAAAAACACTTGATCCAACATTTCTCTAATTTTGGTATCCCTTCTCTTTCCACCGAGCCATTTCTTTAGGTTTGCCAATGGAAAATAGTCACTGAGGGCGAAATCCGGATAATATGGCGCATGAGGTTCGTAAACAAATTTATGCAATTTCGCCATTGTGACTGCACACGTATCCACCATCAAGATGATGAAAAATATTTTTTTTATTGGCCAAAAGGACTCTATTTTTATTTAAATCCTAGTTATATCGGTCCAATAAGTTGGCATAAAATTCGCCATTTATTGTTTTTTCCGTTTGAAGGTAACACTACTCAACAAAATGAAAAAAAATTCATGTACTCCGGATGCGATAATTTTTTCTGTGTAGATAACCTTGACATGAGCTCGAAAAACGCAATAAAATTTTTTTTTTTCGTTTGGTTTTTGTTTTATTTTTTTTTTTTTAAATTTTAAAAATTTTTTTTTGGGTTAATTTGTTTCGTCCGGCATAACTCGGGAACCACTAGCCCGATTTAATTGAATTAAATTTTAAAAAATTTAAAATTACAATTCCCTTAATCTGTTCATATATTGTTTTCCTATACAAGCAACAGTTTCCAAGTTAAAAATGAATATATAAAGGAAAAAACTTATTTTTTGCCTAAAGATTTAAATTTTTTTTTTTTAAAAATCCATAAAAAATCCAAAATGAAAAAAAATGTCAAATCTTATTACTTTTACGTAAAGTCACATAACCTATGAGCAAAATGAGACAAAGATCATGAAAATCGATGCACGCGTTTCACTTTTATTCGCAATTGAGTAAAGGTATGAATTTCAAATCATATATTTTTGTCATATATTTTTGTAACCCAACAAATTTTAATTTTTTTTGTAATAAAAAAGAAAAAACCTCACCATAGACAAAGTTGTGCATATGTCGAGCAAATTTTTGAAATTCATACCTTTACTCAATTGCGAATAAAAGCGAAACGCGTGCATCGATTTTCATGATCTTTGTCTCATTTTGCTCATAGGTTATGTGACTTTACGTAAAAGTAATAAGATTTGACATTTTTTTTCATTTTGGATTTTTTATGGATTTTTTAAAAAAAAAAAATTTAAATCTTTAGGCAAAAAATAAGTTTTTTCCTTTATATATTCATTTTTAACTTGGAAACTGTTGCTTGTATAGGAAAACAATATATGAACAGATTAAGGGAATTGTAATTTTAAATTTTTTAAAATTTAATTCAATTAAATCGGGCTAGTGGTTCCCGAGTTATGCCGGACGAAACAAATTAACCAAAAAAAAGTTTTTAAAATTTAAAAAAAAAAAATAAAACAAAAACCAAACGAAAAAAAAAATTTTTATTGCGTTTATCGAGCTCATGTCAAGGTTATCTACACAGAAAAAATTATCGCATCCCGAGTACATTTTGACTGTTGACTAGTGTAATTGATGTGGACTATCCCGCGTGCATCGAAATAAACATTTTCCATCGCCATATTGGCCGACAAAGTCGCCGTGGCCTTCTTCGGATCCGGTTCACCCATTGTTTGGACTGATGCTTGGTCTCCGGAGTATTGCAATGGATCCATGTTTCATCCACAGTTACAGAACGCCGCAAAAACTCATTCGAATTGTGGTTAAACAACTCCATCAATTCTATGAAGTTGTCACGCTATTACGTTTAAGGTCAATTGAGAGCAAACGCGGCAGACATCTTGCAGACAGCTTTCTTAAACCCAACTGATTATATAAAATTAAAACCACACTGACATATTAAATGTGTATGACGCACTTTTACTCTTCGATCGGCCAATCGTCGATTTTTTCGACATTTTCGGGTGTATTGACCTCAATTGGCCACTTTTACTTGTGCGACCACAACGAAAGTCAGTAAACCAACTTTTTTTACCATAAAATCGATGGTGCATGGCCCATATAGTATTTATCAAGCTGTTCCTTGGTTTGGTTGACGGTTTTTTCCGCAAAAAAATAATGTTAAATGAGCACTTGAAATTCATTTTTTTCCCCATTTTTAACAAATTCCACCAGGTCGCATGTTTTGAACTGCTGCAAAGCACAAACTACATGAAGGAACTCTCTCAAAATTTTACAATCGTCTATTAACAGATGGTACTTGATGGGTGCAGTTGCATTTCATATAACTACTCAGGGAATTTGAAATGTCACTAAATTGTTGATGTGCATGTATCGGTTTTGGAAACTAATTTGATAAGCAATTGCACTGAAAATAAAGCAAATCCGAATGTTTGAAAATAAGTAGGACGTATTGTCCTATAAGTCCCGAAAGTGTTAAGGAAAACATGGCGAACTTTTCTCAAATAGAGTTCTCGGATACTGTTGCAGAATAATATAACAGTTTTTGAACCGTCTTTACTGCTTTGTTACCTACTCTCCATACATTACGAGTATGCTGCCTGTGATGTAACTCGAATTATTAAAACTTGTATACCAACAACGCCTGTATGGAGACTTTGTTAAAAATTGATTTGAAATCGATGATAAAATCTGGTCCTTAATCGACAAGTACAATAAAAAAGTACTTTTTTTTAAATATATACAATTTTAAGAAATTTAGGACTTATTTAAAATAGGCACGCGTTCTCCAAGCGCGCACAATTAACCACAACTGCGTATGGTGGAGTCCTATACAGCGCAAATTTATCAGAATTTAGAATTTTCTCAAGACTCAACTAAATTCAGTATGAAATTTGTATTTTATAGAAGTCATCTCGGCCCCACCAAACTTGTTTTCGATATCTTTTTGTAAACCAAATGACCTCAAAATCCTCATGAAATTCGAATTAAATATTCGTTTGTTTTCATTTTGGGGGTAATTTTTCAAATAACAGTCGCCTGTTGTTTTCGCATCTGTTTTTTTTGGTTTTATTTTTGACCATTGCTTTTTTGACAAATTCATTTTAAAGCAATTTTTTGTTATCACAAAAATGGCAAATTTCAAAAAAACCAAATCACATTCGAGACCTAAATAAATAAGCGCCTCTATGTATGTGTATAAACAAAACATACTCGTATACACACACACTTACATCATATCTGAGCCATATGTGAGTATTTGATATTTGACATAGGATTTGTTTATTTTGCTCAGCGCTATCGGAATGAATTTTTCATTTTTTTTCAGCGGACATATCTATGAATGTGCCTGTGAGGCTATGGCTAACCAGGGAAGGAATTGGCAAGACCGTTCCTAATAAGGCCTTAGTGGATTGTGGTATACAGTTCTGTGAAAATTGACATTGTTTCTTAGCAAAATTTCGTTTGAGGTTTATTATTTTTTGATCATGATAATGGACTAATTGTTAGGGGAACTTTAGGGATATGTACAGTCTTGTTCATATAGCCTTCACTGGAAGGTCCTTTCCGACTAAAGGCCCCGAAGCTCTAGAAGATACATTTTAAATCTGATTTTGCAAAATTTAGCATACTGATTTTCACAAGGCCTATGTATTACCCTGGTGATATTTAATCTTATCGGTCTATATTACGGACAGCTCCTACACGAAGGTCTCTCCCGGTATGAGATACTACCGGTCTAAAACTCACAAATCGATAACTCCATGAATTTTAAAATAAAACACAGTTTTTTTTTAAAACAAATTTGTTTTTCAATATAATTTCCTTTTCCTTTAAGCTCAATACACTTTGTTCAACGTTTCTCCAATTTTCGTTTCTCTCCAAAAAATAGAATTTTTCGAGGTCCATAAAATAGACCATTGTTTGATCAATAATTTCATCGTTGGAGCTGAATCTCTTTCCACCGAGCAATTTCTTAAGGTTTTAAAAAAGGAAATACTCACTAGAGGCTAAGTCCGGAGAATATAGCAGATGAGGTACAAATTCGTAACCCACTTCATGCAATTTTAGCATTGAGAATGTACACGTGTGCATTCTTAGTACATTATCTTGATGAAAAATATATTTTTTCTTGGCCATATGGGGTCGTTTTTTTTTAAATTGTCGTTAAATCGGTCGAATAAGTTGGCATAATATATGCCGTTTATTGTTTTTCCCTTTTGAAGGTAATCGATGTGGATTATCCTGCGTGCATCCCAAAAAACAGTTCCCATCGCCTTATTGCCCGACAAAGTCACCTTGGTCTTCCTAGGAGCCGGTTCACCCGGAGATACCCATTGTTTAGACTGCTACTTTGTCTGCGGAGTGCTGTAATGGATCCATGTTTCATCTACAGTTACAAAACGCCGAATTGCGGTTAAACAACTCCAAACAATACTCTGAAGTCATCACACGATTACGTTTATGATCAATTGAGAGCAAACGCGAAACATCTTTTGCAGGCAGCTCTCTTAAAGCCAACGGATCATGTAAAATCGAAACCACACTGCCATATAAAATGCGTATGGATGGCATCAACAATCTCATGCATTTTTACTCTTCGATCAGCCAACACCATTTCATAGATGTTTTCGACGTTTTCGGGTGTATTGCCTTAAATTGGCCGTCCACAACGTTCAGCGTCATTTGTACTTGTGCAACCACAACGAAAGTCAGTAAACCACTTTTTTTTACGATTGAATTGGCTTGATTCACTGTTTTTTCCGCAAAAATATGTTTAATGAGCACTCGAAATTCACTTTTTTTCTATTTTTAAAAGAAACCACGAGGTTGTATGATTTGAATAGCTGTGAAACAAAAACTAAATCACGGAACTCTCTCACTCAAATTTACAGTACTCTATTAACAGATAGTACTTGATGTGAGCAGTTTTGCATTTCATATAACCGCGAGGGAAGTTGAAAAAGTCATGGAATTATTTATCTGCCCTCGTGCCTTGCTAAAATTTAGCATAGTGCATGATAAGTAACTTATAACGAAACTTTGACCATACTGCTCAATTTGTATACCCTCCATCGTAGGAGAAAAGGTTTATTTACATAGTCATTCCGTTTTCTGGATTCAGTAGCGGGACCACATTATCCAAGCTTCAGGGTTTTGGATGATTTAGCGCTTTGGATGACTTCTGCTACATTACCCATTCTAAATTATGGTGGTAGCTCCTCGATAAAATGAGATACTTTCTTCTTTGCCATGTTGCTCTTGGGGTACTCCAATAACTGACGGTTGAAATAACACGCCCACTTTTTTGGATCCCCCACCGTTACGTAGTTGAGCATGTAATAAGTCGCATTATTGCCCTTTCCAGGGTTCGAAAGCGACTTAGCCGTTGACTACAATCTATTTGTTTCGGTTTCGATGTTGCAATGCTTCACTTTTTTCGTTACGATTGCCAACTAACCATTTGATTACAGCGTCAGTTCCTTGAACCTAGGATCATTAGGATTAGTATGACGAAGTTTATTTTGATAATTTGCTAGACCTGCATCCCCTGCTGGGAAATTAATTCTTATGTCTGGTACTTAACCAGCAGTCGGCGGCAGAGTGATGATGTAGCGAAAATTCCTTTTTCCCACCCGAACATCAAATGTAAGGGTTGGGAATTTCGCTAAAGAGGTGGTTGATGAATTCTATGAAATTGGGCAAATTAGCCTTCCTATGGCTGAGGAATGTGCGGGGTTCCGAGTAAGTGTAAGAGTTAGTGTAATCGGTAGCCAGTTATCGAGAAGATAATACGGAGGTGGTCAGATCCAACACAAATGATAGGTTGCCAGGTTACTTCACCTTTCACCGACCAGTTAAGAAAAAGATGATGACTTGCGAACTGTGAATAGTACCAGTTACGTTTTAGCAGGATTTACACCAAGCCCACATCCCCGGAGCAATTTTTAAAATAGCTTTAGCGCAGACTTCATCTTATCCGAGAGCATATTTGCCCGCTGCAGCCACCGCCCTATTATCCGCGTGTCATATTGTCTTTTCCATGACAGAGTATTGATGTTAAGACTCCGTAGCAGTGGAGAGAGTACGAGTAGTCCTCCTTGTAGTGGTTCCCAACTTGATAATCTAAAGGCGCCTAAAGTGGAATTTATGAGCTAATACTTAAAGAGTTTTCCATCTAATGCTCGTATTGTATAATCCTTCTTCTCGTATTAAGTGATCCTTCAGTTTTATATATGAACGGTCGGTTGATTGATTTAAAAAAGAGGGTAGAGTTCTGCTCTCCATGTCACAAAAGGCTTACACCTATGTCAAAATCACGGTCTTTTGTGCGCTATTTTAAGCGGCCTATCTCATTGACGAAGTTCTTGAGGTCCTCCCATGTACTATCAGTCAAATGACCTAAGTCCGAGAAAGGCTCCCTACGTGGAGGAAGAGATATTGATAATTCTCCAGGCTCTCTGTTTACTCTACACCGACTTCGCATAAGTATGAGGATATTATGCGGAGGCAGAAGAGGTGACCCCTAAGAGGGCAGTGATCAGTCGGAACTGACGCTGATAGTCAAATGATAATTTAGCAAGCGTAAGCCAAAGAAGCAGCTACATTACCTGAAGCTTTGCAACATCGAAATCGGAAAAAATTAATTGTGGGCAACGGTTATGAGGCTTTCGAAACCCGGAAAATAGGTTAATAAGACTTTTGTCTAATAGGACTTTTGACACGTTTAAGGACGTAACCGTGAGAGATCCGAAGAAATAGGCGCGTCATTTCAAAACGTCAGTTATTTGATTGCCCCACGAGTAACATGGCGAAGAGGAAAGAATATCTTTCTGTCGAGGAGGAACCACCAACACAGTTTAGGATTGATTATGTTGCAGATGTCATCCAAAGCTGGAAATCATCCAAAGCGCTGGATCACGACAGAAAAGAGATAGATAAACCCATAGTCGAGTATCTTACTAAAGTCCCTTTTTGTTAGCCACCTACGTAGTTCCTGAAGCTTGGAAAATGGTCAGGGTTGTCACGCTACTGAACTGAGCCGTCTTTTATATATCCTCATCCACATTGCATATTGCTAGAGAAACTAACGAAGGATCGTAGTGGAAGACTTTTGAAGTAAAGGTGATCCTAGTAGAAATACCTTTTTGCAATAGCCTTTTTTTGACAGATCACGTGAGAGTCGTGTCATGCTGTCATATTATTTTTGTTTAGTATTATTTGGCATTTCATCATGGAAAGACTGAACAACATTTACAAACTGTTCAACTTTATTACGAAAATTCACGTTCTGTGAGGAATGTGTTTCGTGCACTTCGTTCAACTTATGGTCAACATAATCGGTCTACTGAGCGTACTATTGGCAACACCATCACTCATCTCGAGACCCAGCATTCATTATTGGATAATATTCAACCGAATAGACCACGTCCATCACGCAGTGAAGAAAATGTAGCTAAAAATGTACGACTTGGAACGACTTGGCGCATTTTATGTCGAGATCTTAAATTGAAGGCTTACAAAATACAGCTTGTGCAAGAACTGAAGCCGCCCGACGTTCCCAAGCGACATCGCTTCGCTCTATGGGCTCTTGAAATGTTCCAAGAAGATCTGAAGTTTTCGAGCCAAATTTTCTTTAGCGATGAGGCGCATTTCTGGTTCAATGGGTATGTAAACGAGCAATATAATTTTTCCTGTGGGGTATGTAAAGTATAAAGTTTATGCGGAAAAACCCGCTTTGATTCAGGCCTTGGAGCAAAAAATCACGGGTGTCATTCGCCAGTTACCAGTCGAAATGCTCGAACGAGTCATCGAAAACAGCACTCTACGGATGGACCATTTGAGACGTAGCCGCGCCAAAGAATGTTATTTCAACTGATAACAAATATTCCCTATTCAATTTGAATTTTCTGTGTTTTTTTATACCCGCACCACATAGTGGTATGGGGTATAATGGCTTAGTGCTTGCGTTTGTAACACATCGAAGGAATCGAGTTAGAATACCGGGACCAGAGAGAAAGTTGCTCAGAATTACATTTTGAGTCGATCTAGCCATGTCTGTCTGGCTGGCTGGGCGGCTGGCTGGCTGGCTGGCTGGCTGGCTGGCTGGCCGGCTGGCTGTCCATCTATTCTTGTAATCAAAGTACGCATTTATGCACCGATCTTGATGAAACTTGGCATGTGGTAATATATTGGGACAAGGACGGACGCTATTGAATTTGGTCCAAATCGGAGCACTTTCTGATAGACCCCCCATACAAAGGAACTCCCGGATTTGGTCCAAATCCAGTTGATGTCGCGTGTATTGGTCAACAAATTAAAAAAATATGCCATTCGATGTAGAACTGACCACAAAATGTAAAAAAAATAGTTGGACCCGCCTCTCGGACCTACAGGGCCTTCAGAACCCAAAAAATGGACCCATGATTTTAAATATAAGTGTGACCCCTTAAATGAAAGGAAATTATCTTACAATTTTAAATACAGAAAAAATTCGACATGTTTGGGCCCCAGGGTCCATTAGGAGGGTCCAAAAGTTTCAGCTTACCCGGATTTTAGTGTGACCCCTCAAATGACAGGGAATTGCCTCAGGACTTTAAATATGTCAAGCCAAATGATTTATCTCGTCCGTGGGAGCGCACAGGGTCCGAAAACAAGGTATGAAAATGTGGACCAACTATAATTGTTATACCCTCACCACATAGTGGTATGGGGTATAAAGGCTTAGTGCTTGCGTGATAGATACAGATAGAAATAGCGACGAGTGCTTTCGATTAACAGGAGACTTAATCACATTTATAGTGGTGCGGGTATCATAGAGTCGGCCACGCCCGACTATAGCACTTACTTACTTGTTTTTTTTTAAAATGTAGGGAACATCGAAATCACTCGTTATACTTATATACTTATATATTCAAGTTCGTATTGAAGTTCTCCGTTAAAAGCAGAATCGCGGTCAAATTATGAAGAAGCCTGAAATTTTGACCAATGGGGAAAAAGATTCAATTTAGGCAACATAAAGTATCTTCTAAGTAATAAAAATGTGTTAAATTGCGAGAATAACTATGAGATATTCTAAACCACTCTGCATTCAAAAGACTGCGAGCATCTGTATTGAGATAGGTCGTATTTGAAAAGTGTCTTCTACAGCAAAAGAACCTATTTTGTGGAGGCTAGATAAAAACATAGGCAGTTATGGTCCCATTTATTAGAGCTCGACTTTTAAAAGCACGGAAAGCACTTTTATAGGAAGGCCATATTTAACAAGTGATCAATTTAAGTTCAGCTGAGCCAAAGCTTATGCAGCCAACATCATTGGTTACGATTTAGTATGAAAACATTGCTAAGGGTCAAGGCACCTGCCTTTTTACTGAGCCGATGTAAATCCGAGCCATATCGTTAGTTTCAAGTTGCTTTGTCTGCCAATGCATTTTTGTCATAACACCGGTAGTTTTCAGGATGTTTCTCCATATGTCAGATTCTTACTGACTAAAAACCCTCCTCCTGCTTCATCCCTATTTCCCCGCGGAACTTCCATACGGTATTAATTCGCGGGGGGAGTCGGCCGTCAGGCCATTCTCGAATCAGCCGACCTGTCTCATTCAGGTGGCATCGCCGCATTCTTTCGGGCTTCTTCTTCGGCCCGAAGGCAGTTAATACCTTTGCCTTCCAGTTTCGCTCACTGCTCAGCATCGTGTCGATCGCGTTATCTGCTGTCAGCCTTTCGCCTATGTGCATCTCGAACTGTATTCTTATATAGGCGAACCGAGCTGTTGCTTCATCGGTAATGCTGTTGCTTCATCGGTAATGCATGCTGGGCACATTGGGGATTCATCGTGTCCAAATTGATGCAGCTAGTTCCTGTATCCTCGATGTCCAGTAAGAAACTGGGTCAGGTTGTAGTTTGTTTCTCCAAAGTACATGTTTAACCACTTTTCTTTATTAGATATCAGCCTGAATGTCCAACGGCCTTTTCCACCTACGTTGCATGGTCCTGTTTCTGTACTAAGTTTTAACGGTTTCGCCGTCGATCTCTGGGGTCTCTCTTCGACTCCGATAGATTGCTGACTGTTCTATCGCTGTAAGGTCGATTGGTAACATGCCTGCCACCACTGCTCCCGCCTCCAAGGATATTGTACAGTCTGAGGCAGCTCCTTTGGAATATTGAGAGTATGTCCTTGCTAGCCTTGCTCTTGAGTATATTATCCCATACCGGAGACCCATAGAGAATAACCGTGTTTGTTACCAGAGAAATCAGGTTTCTGCGGCTCTGTCGTGGTCCTCCTACGTTCGGCATCATTTTGGCGAGCGCATTTGAGACAGCGGTGACCTTTTTGCAGGTGTACTCCATATGGCAATTAAGGTTCAGTCTGTCATCTACCATCCGTCATACCGACATATTTTATCGCCCTCTTCGATACTATTTCTACATCTCCCACCTGTACCGTCATAACCTCCCTTCTTTTTGCCACTGATGAGGACGGTTTCAGTCTTATGGTCTGCCAGCTACAGGTTTACCGACCTCAGCCATGATTTTATCGTCCTTATTGCCTCGTTCGCATGTATCTGGACTTCCTCCTTCTCCTTTGCTTGGATTGGTATTACAATATCGTCTGCGAACTCCACAATTGTTGCCTCCTCCGGTATTGTTAGGTTGAACACTCCATCATAAATAATTTTCCACAAAAAGGCCCCTAAAACAGAGCCTTGCGGCACTCCTGCCGTGACATTGTACGACTCAGTTCCATTGTTCACCAGTGTTTGGTCGGAGAAATAGTCCTTAATTTTTTTTTACCAAATAATACGGGTCTCCTCAGCGATGAGACAATGTGGTTCCAACCCACTAAATTATAGGCGTTTTAATGTCCAGAGTGATATTGCACTCCTTGCCGTGTTGACCAAAAACTTATAGCGTCTATGGTAGATCTCGCTTTTCGGAAGCCGTATTGTCTTCGAGAAAGACCGTTGACCTCCTCCACTGCGGTATTTAATCTATTATATATTAGCAGCTCCAGAAATTTGCCAATGGTATCCAGAAGGCATATTGGTCTATATGACTGGGGTTCACCGAGTGTTTCTTCTGGCTTCGGTATAAGGATGAGTTTTTGCTTCTTCCACCTTTCCGGGAATATACCATCTCTCAAGCAGCCACTGAATAGATTTACAAATATTTAAGGCCTTGTTTTCAAAGCCATTTTTAGTGCTTTATTAGGTACCTGGTCCAGGGATGGGGCCTTGTTATCTCCGATCCTAGATCATAGCTCCAGTATTTCATCCTCCGTAACTTGCGCAGGTGTTTCGGCTGGAAGACGAGGGGTCTCCTGTATATCTTGTTCCTTTGGGGAAACAGCACTGCTACTATTTGGTTTATTAGCATCGGGCACGTGATTTGGGCTGTCCTTTTTCCTTTTAGGCGGGACATCACTATACGGAATGCACTGTACCATGGGTTGTAATCGTCTTCTTTACACATTGCCTTGAAACAGTCAGATTTGCTTTGGTTAATCGCCTTCTGGAGATCCTTTCACGCCTGATGGTATGCCTCTCTCCGTGTTTGAAAATCAGAAGTTCATGTCCCTCTCTGATACCGTCGTCTAGCCTTCAGACACTTTTTCCTCAGTGCTGCAAGTGTACTGTCCCACCAGTAGTTTTCGGTTCTTCCTTGGCCGAATCTCCTAATTGGCATTGATGCACCACCCTCTGCCTTTAACGCTTCTGCTATTCCCTCAGCCATCTCTGCTGCAGGGCTTTCGCACACGAGTTGGTTGGATAGTAGTTCCACGAAAGTTTCTCGTCGAACTTGTCCTTTGTCCATCCGTTAACCTCTGCGTTAGCCTCTACCTAAAGCACTGTGTTTTTGTCAGTTAGTCGGTGGTACTTCTCCACTATCTTTATATCCATCCGTAAAACTGTCTACACCTGGAGGTGCCTGATCAGTGATCACCCTGTCCATAATTCTCAGTCTGAAACACCTAAAGACTTCTATAGACCAAAGACTTCTCCGGTATCTTTACAAAAAAGGAATGTTGTTAATTTTCTTTAGGCTATGATTCTCTTGGATCCACTCATCCGAAGTATGTACGCGCTTTGTCGAAAGGGCGGACGAGAACTTAATATGAAGGTCTACAGGGATTATATCTGGAACAGTTTCCCTGACCTGCGTAGAGGGCTTGCATATAACAGCTTATGCTGATGCAGCAGGTACGTTGTACTTTTTTGGAATACTTTGAAGTATTAACCGTCCATCATACTTGACGCTTATATAGAGCCATTGGGTAATTTTCGGAGTAAGACCTACCAATATATTTCAACCTTTTCATTCCCCAAGTCAGTTTTTTCATAAAGAGATTCCGTGTTGCCATAGCTGGTAAACAGAAATGAAATTAAAATTCAGATGTCCTAAAATGGGCCTGATATAAGGCCAGTTATTTGATGACATCCACCACTCGATGCATGCTCGTACCCTAGTAAAAATAAAGTGTTAGTGAGCGGTATACGGAAACGGAAACGTGCCATAAGTGTTGGGTAGGGGTTGCAGGTCTTGAACTCAAAAAACAACGCCCGGACAAATATGTGTTTAATAACAACCATTAGGCCATAATTGTTAACAATTATTTTCATTTGTTATCTTTCATATAAGTGGGAATTTTATTGTTTTGTTTGTGAAGCTGTTACTATTTTTCGATTATTAGAGTATCCTTTAGTCGCTGTGCATGCCTTATGTATCGTTCCACTTGATTTGTTCAGCCTCGGCTGAACGGCTGCCCGGTGACTTGCACTGTTTTATTGTCATCCGGATCGGGAAAAAACCCAAAAAAAGAACGAACCCAAAATGTGAAATTGTAAATATACATGAACTCAATTTATGAACAGCTCGAATTTCATTCTCTGCCAACCCGTCCGGGTTGTTTTTTTCAATTTCCAGCTATTGGAAAAATATTTTACAAGTGAATGTGTTTTTCTTGCATATCTTTTGTTCGCCCATGTTTGTGTAGTCCGCATTTTTTGCGACTTCTTTCTGGTCACTGTTTTCATTTCATTTTGTTGTTGTTGCCACTACACTCCACTGCATGTTTTTTTAGCTCTTTTTATCATCAATTGAATGTAAAAACAAAACAAAGCTTTTGTTTACCATTTCCATTGACCACGTTCGGTGGCAATTAATTGCAACACAAAAAGTTCGAAAAACAAACACTCAAACATCCACCACAGCCGAAAACCCAGATCCCCCTCCCCCTCAACGAAAAGGCAAACAAGGTGGAAACTAAAATATAACCTCTGGCTTGTTTTCCTCGGCGCAGAGTAGGAGGACGAAAAAGAAAAGCAGAAAAACGGCCCCCTTCGAAAAAACATCTAGAGGTGGAAAGTGTAACAAGCCCGCCGCCATAACGTCCTTACGTTCATATGGCACGGCTCGTAAAGCAAACATGACCAGCGAAAGGATAAAACAAAATTAGTGACTCTATTGTTTTGTCGATGGCGGAGGATAAAACGATGGAGGCCATACACAAATGACTTTTTTCGGTCTTGTCGCAAAAAGAAAAACACAAAAAAAAGAGAACGAAAATGCAAAAAAGGAAAGAACCATCGCCAGGATCGTTCCCACAGAAAAAATGCTACAAATGTAAATAGGATGTAGTGGCAGGGCAGGTATTGCATACAAACATTTGCTTGTAACAAGATGAACAAAAATTCAACCAAGAACCTACATAAATTCGCATTGATACAAATTTTACTACGATTACAAACTATGAATTTATTTTAATCATTTGGCTTAGTGTGTGGATAGCGAAGGTCGACATTTTCCAAATACACTATTTAAAACTATGTAGTTTAAAAATGCTCTTACTAAATTTAAAATATAAAATAAATTTTTCTAAGGTTCATAATTTTTTTTTTATTTCATTCCCAAATAAGCAAACTTCCGCGCTCCACCCTGTATTTAAATACTGCAGAAAGTCAATTGTCATCCAAATCGAACATAACGATGTCAATCCAAACTGAGACTCTGGTGAGCATAAATACTCGTAGTTTTCACAAACCATAGATTGATAACTTCGGAATTGGGCTACGCGATGCCTATTTTGGATAGGGGTCTAAAAAATATTTCTATAAACTCAAATCACCTTACCAATTGGTCTAGGGTTACCTAGGGTTACACATACGAGTATTTCATTTTCCAACCACTGTGCAGCATCATCAACAATTGTAAATTATTATGACTGGCATGCATAAAGTTAAAATTTTAATATCAGATGTTTAATGGAAACCAAAAGAATACTGAAATGTATTAAACGCAAAAAGTAAGACAAGAAAAATTTAAAAAATCAATTACACTGATTAACTCCGAAAATTCTACACAAAAAATGAACAAGTGGACAAGATAATTTCGGCCAGGCCAAAGCTTAAATACCCTTGCCTGGTCATTGGTTTCATCCTGGTAACATTTTATAACAATTGGTCCATTAGTTAGGCCATAAATGCTATTTTTGAAAGGGGGGGTGTCATGGCCCACCGTAATTTTTTTCGATACAGGTCAATGCGAATATCATATGTTCCAATTACACTCTGCGACAAATGGTAAGGGTCAGTGATCGGTTTGGAATGAAACCACCGGGGAAAGTTATATTGGTAAAAAAAAGTCATACGTGTTCCAGCGTTTCGCTGGGTCTCATCTAGGAATCGAGATATATCGATTTGAAGTTAGTAAGTATCGTATAGGGGAATTTGTCACGTTTTAGGCTCTTTTGTTTGACATAACCACTCGTCCGATTTAGCTGAAATAAAATTTAGAAAAATTAAGAATTACAATTCCTCTAATCTGTTCTTAAACCGTTTTCCTACTTAAGCAACAGTTTCGCAATTATAAATAAATGTATGAAAAAAAAAACTTATTTTTGCCTAAAAATTAAATTTTTTTTTTTTTAATTCATAAAAAATCCAAAACGGTAAAAAGTGTCAAGTCCTATTACTTTCACGTAAAGTCACATAACCTATGACCAAAATGAGACATAAATCATGAAAATCGATGCAAAAGAGCCAAAAACATGACAAATTCCCCTATACGATACTTACTAACTTCAAATCGATATATCTCGATTCCTAGATGAGACCCAACGAAACGCTGGGACACGTATGACCTTTTTTTGACCGATATAACTTTCCCCGGTGGTTTCATCCCAAACCGATTGTGGCTGTCGCACAGTGTTATCAGCCACGTATCTAAAATAGTTCATAAGCTAGAGTGTTTTTAAGTTTAGCATTATAGAATTTTTCAAAGGCTCACCCAGTCCTTGTTAGTGCAAAATATTTACCTCTTAAACTTTTTGGTCCATTTTCAATACCAATCATTCGGACCCATCCACATATATTTCTGCAAAATGTTTATGCCGACAAGCTTTAATAATGCGGTCTATTGTTTGCAGACAGACAAACGGTCAAGGCTAGATCGTCTTGGAATTAGTTTTGTTCAGGAGAGCTTTTTTAAAGATTAGGTCCCTTTCTATTTGCGCTTAGAATCGTCGATTTCACTTTCATAAAACGCGCATATCTCTGGGAGGGAACACTTTTGGGGCATGGGATCGGTCTCATTCGATGCTCAGATGTTGTCGACATCAAAAAAAAAGTCAGGGTTGATGAAAAGTTTTCTACGTTCCGGTAGAAAAAAGAATTGATCGCCGTACTCGGGCTAATATTGGTCATATGACCAAAATCGAATTTCATTTTGGCGAATGATAATCCAAGAGTGATTGTCGAAAAACAGGGCACCCACAAAGAGTGACTGTTTGTTACAGTTTATGGGATGGCGGCATCAGCGTACCGTATTTTTTCCAAAATGAGGCCGGTCAGGCAGTTACAGTGAATGGTGTTCGCTATCGTGAGATCATAACGAACTTTTTATGGCCCGAATTGGAAGATATGGATGTAGACGATATGTGATTTCAACAGGATGGTGCCACTTCCCACACAGCTAACGAAACAATGGCTCTTTTGAGCGACAAATTCAACGGCCGTGTTATCTCAAGTCGTGGCGATGGTAATTGGCCGCCAAGATCATGTGATTTGACACCGTTGGACTTTTTTCTTTAGGGATATTTTAAAGAAAAAGTTACTTTAGTAAAAAAAGAACCATTCAATAGCTAAAGGATGAGATAATTCGGCACATTAACGGCATAGAACCTCAATTATGCCTCAGCGTCATCGAAAATTTGGACCATCGGATGGAGATGTGCCGCTGAAGTCGCGGCCATTTGGCACATATTTTGTTCCATACATAATTGAAACATACCAATATTATCATTATAAAAATAAATGACAATATTTTCCAAAATAATTTGTGTTTTATTCAAAATCAACATCGGCCCTTTAAAATTTAACCACCCTTTACAATAGTTAAGTCCTTAATCGAAAATCCTGTATTATAATTGGTCGAGGTCATTGGGCCCTATTCCTACATACGGTCAATGTCTTACAGAAATTTAATCCATGCAGGATGGTATAAAATCTGCGGCTCGGCCGTGCTTTCGAGTTCTCCACTTGTTTACGCGAATCCCTGTCATTGTTCTTTTTTGAAACGTCCTTCGGCGAATGCCGATTCTTTATTAGGCAGCGTTTTCAAATGATTTTAGAGTGTTTAATGCACATAATGTAGAAACAAATTCCGATTTGAATAGCCAAATTTGTGGTCTCAAAAAAAACTGCCGTTTTCCTTCAGATCCAGCAGAATATTTTAAAACTTATTTCTATAATGTAACAATGTTAATAATGCAGGGTATACCAATTAAGAATTTTTCCACTAACTAAAATTTTCGGGGAAATTTAAACAACATAAACAGAACTTAAGTACGAGTACTACGTAGTTGGTGAGTCCATTTCAATTCACTTTAGCAAAAACTGAGCAAACGTTTCGAAACTGATATGGCTGATCGAAAATTAATGTAGTCCATTAGGAAAACATATTCTCAACATTTTATGGTAGTTTTCGTTTAATGCAATTTAAATTAAGCAGCAGCCCAAGTGGGGAAACTCACACATTCGTCCACCCCTTCTCACACACGCACTACGTCATAAGTACAAATATCCTGCCGTCCTTTCTCGTCCCCAAGCCGTTCCGTTGCAGACACTTAAAACAAATGACATAAATTAGACCACAATTAGTTAATAATTTGCAACCACTACTTAAATAAACTTTAAATATACTTTTGTAATAAGAACAACGACGTAGATAGTAGAGAGTAAGAGAGAGTATACACTCACATACACACATATAGGCACAATGTATCCTTGTGGTGTGCGTTTACACACAGACACTCATAAGTAACCATTTAAGCACATGCTTCCCTGGCACAAAGTTTCCTCAATATGATGTCATACGTATCCATATTTACGTTCTGTACATGTGGACGTCTGTGAACGTAAACTTTGGGTGTATGTGTGTGTATGTATCACTGTATGCGCGAGTATCCTTGTGACGTCGTATGCCATCCAGTGCGTGAGTGTGTGTGCGTCTGCATATTGTTATTATAATAATTAGCTTTTGGCAGAATTTATTGTAATTAGCATTTTCGCTCGCTGCTACTGCTTTTCGTCCTTTTGACTGGTATTTTTGTTTCTTTTTATTTCGCCTTCACTTTATGTTTACCTTTATGGTATCTTCGATTTTATTTCTTGTTTTGGAAGGAGCAGAGTCTCGCTCGTAATTGTTCAGCTTCATAACTTTTTAATAATTATTGTTATGAGCATCGAGGATACTGGATACTATATGATGGGTAGGGGCGAGAATGAACTTTTGTCGCCGGAGGTAATGTGAAGAGTCTAGAAATGCTGTTCAGTTAAAACGACGGTTTGTTCCAGTGGTTAGTTAAATGAAGGAGGTCCATTATTGACAATATAAAAGTGGAGAAAAGTGTATCTAATTAAGTCAGTTTTCATAGCTTACGAGGAAGGTCCAATACATCTATAAAAATACCAGAAACCGCAAAGGTTTATAACACGGATTTTAGCAAATACCAAGGGCCACATTCTTCTCACGTTTATAGAGGACCTAGACATTGTTGGTGGGCCCTAACTAGATGTAACTGGTGCTTTTTTTGAAAACAGAATTGTAGTTATCTGAAACTGTTCTTATGGTAAACGAGGACAAGACCAAAATTATAGTAGCAACTGCTGGGGTGGCGCCGTGACAAATGAAATGTAAAATGGTAATCGTAGTACAGGAAATTGTATACCTCTGATCCGCCATTAACCGAAGGAAGGATGTCAGCCCTGGCGTAAAATGAAAGATCGTGTTGGCCAAATGGGTGCTACTTTGGGCTCAGTAATTCAGGTTTCATTTGTGGCTTTTAGAGCAGCTGGCCCTTTAAGCGGGCGGGATCTTTTTATTGGGGCTTTTCCAAACATGGACAGATATAATCCAATTTCATCAGAGAGACGTGCTTAGGTTGGAATCGGATATAATATGTGGCTTCTAAAGTTGCAGGTTCTGAAGTCTGCAAGGGCCTCTGTCTGGAGGGTATTCGAAAACATGAACGTCTAAGATTTGGTCTTGGGCGCTAGTTACGCTTTATACGAGGTATTGTCAGATTCGGATGCATTAAATGGTTTCTAGAGCTGCAGGTTTTGAAATCGAGAAAGACCTCAGTATGGTATCACACGCAGTGAAAAGATGTGCTTAATATATGGTCACGACAAACAATAATATGTTCTAAGCTATAAAAGCATGTTCGTCGCAACTATAGTGTTGTTTTTTTGAATTTCATTTTGACAATAGTATGATCGCGGCAATATTAATATTGTTGAGATGTAACAATAGTATTATTGGCGAATAAGGAAATGAATATATGGTTGAAGCTACCATAGAAATATGGTTGGTGCGACAAAAGAACTGCTTTTTGGGTTTTATGTTAACTATAGTTGTGACTGTGACTATAAATACAAAAAAAAATACACACACTGACACGATACAGTCCATAGTAGGTGCCCATTATATACGGTAATCCATCTAGAGGTATTTTTTCGGAACAAAAAAAAATAAAAATCAAATCAATTGTGGAATCTTTATCGGTAATTTGAAAGGACATTTTGTAAGATTTATTTTTTGAAAATAATTTTCTTCAAATGTTCGCAACTGTACTATGGAAATGAGCGTTCGTTGAGAAACGGAAAGATCGGCTGTTTTCGACCAAACTTTTGTTCAGTGATGAGGCCCATTTCTGGCTCAACAGCAAAGTCAATAAACAAAATTGCCGCATTTGGACTGAAGAGCAACAAGAAGAGGTTCAAGAGGTGCCATTATGCCCAGAGAAAACTACGGTTTGGTGCGGTTTATAAGCTGGTGGTTTCATCGGTGCATATTTTTTAAAAAATTATGATGGCCGGAACGTAACCCTGAATGGTACATCCAAGATATTGAAATTAAAGATAAACTAGCCAAACTAAAACTTCAGATTTTTTTCAGAATTCGGTTTACATTCTATAATATTTATATGTTCTTGTCTTGGAAATAAAACAAATTATTATTTTCTCTTTTTGTACTTCTCTCATAGGCGGACAAGCGGACAATATTCGGAGTCCCTTAGATGTCCGCTTAAGACTGAGAACTCTGTATATACTTATGATTTAAGTACTTTATAGGGTCTCCGACTAATATTTCGAGGTCTTGCAAACAAAATGACAACCAATCCTGTGATGGAGGGTATATCAACGGGAAATTGGAAGGCTTGCAACGTACATTTAAGTACTCGTAGCATTAATACACATGGCCCAATTAGCTTCTTCGCCATTACCTAAAACACTTCCCCGGATACGGAAGTCGGCTCAATAGACTGCAACTTGCCAACTGGTGTGTAATGCAAACCCCTAAAAACAGAACTCTGTCGTCTCCCCTCGTATTTATGGAATTTTACCGCAGAACACACGCACTTAAAATGGAGCCACATGTGCACGGGAGTGCGTTGGAAGATGTTCAATAGAATTTAATTGCTTTAAACAGTTGTAACCAATACCAGGCGAGGGGGGTTCGATGTTGGCAACAGCAACAACAACAACAACGCAAGTATCTATGAGTACTCGTATACATGTGTAGGTACATTTAAGTGTTCGAGTATATTGCAAATATGTATGTGTTTGCGTGTGTGTTTTTCGATATCCTGCCGATGTTCTTAAAGAATATGAACATGTGTGTCATCCTGCGATAGTCGTAGGTACGAACGAGTACGTCAGCAAAGTTTCGTCTCCCGTTCTCCTTCTGGATGTTTCATTCGGTTGCATTCATGTGATAATAAAAATCTTCCTTTTGTTCGTTGCTACTTGTTTGCGATTCTCTTTTTAGTTTTTTTCTTTTTGCTTGTTTGTATTTATTTTTTGCTGCTGCTTCTTTTTTATTTAACAACTAAAACAGTTTCATTGTTATTGTTGCTTTCGGTATAGCTGCTCCGTTCCATTCGAGTGTTTGAGTACAGCACAGCGCACAGTATGCGGGGAATTGATGTTTTTCGTTAAAAAATCACATCACGTTGCTGAAGTCGAAAGCAAAACAAATACTATAAAAATTTACTGCAATGCGCTTAAGAGTGTCATATTAAATTTTAGTTTCGTTCGTTTTTAAGGAATCCCCTCGGAGAAGGAATAAAACCCCCCTCGGGCTGTTGGATGAAAGCAGCAAGTCTATCAGTAGAACAGAGCAGAAAAGAAAATTAGGTGAGTTATAATGTACTGTGCATAGGCTTGGATAATGCAAATGATTGAGTTATGTATAACCTATATGCCGTTTGGAATTTTATATTCCGTTCATGGAACCTGAACCTACAAAGGTTTTTATTTGCGTTAGTGTGCACAAGTTTTGCACATATAGCTCAAGTTTAAAGACGTGGAGGATCATCCATCATTTATAGAGGCTGTTGTCTACCTCGTAAATGCTGACTAAAGCACAGAAATTAATCCATAAACGAAATTAAAGCTTCTACGAAAAATTTGAGCGCAATGCTGATTCTAGAAGCAATTCGATAAACATAATGTCTAACCATTTTTACAAATGAGCGTGATTATGCAATAGTGAAATTGTAGTAAAGCGAAAAGAAAGGCAGACTAAATGCACACAGAGAAAAAAATAGTTGGCCATCGGTTGGAACTACTAAAATTTCGTTGCAAAAAAAACAAACTTCGGTTGCAATCCCCAAATGTTTTTAATCGTTTTAGATATTCGGTTCGAAATACCAAAATATGATAAATATCTCCATCGTATTGTAGACGCAACTTCTTGATTGGTCATACAAATGAATTTCATGAAATGTATTTAGTTGCCATAAATGGTGGTTGTAGCAAACTTACAGTGTCAACTTTGTTGTTGTAACCGAATATTAGTGATGATATTTAAACTTTCATCATAGCCAAAAGCAAAAAAAAGTCATATTACTACTGCTTTAATAAAATCGTTTAATGTAATTTGTTGAGTAACAATCTTCCATCACCTTTTCACCTTTTTCCTCGGCATGACCCTCCCTATGCTTAAGAGTACTTTAAGTATACGTTTGAGACAGCGCATAGAGAAAGGCACCTAAGGTTAAAAAAAATCTATTTTCATTTTTTTTCTTTTTTTGATGTGGACAACATCTGAGCATCGAATGAGACCGATCCCATGCCCCAAAAGTGTTCCCCCACAGAGATATGCGCGTTTTATGAAAGTGAAGTCGACGATTCTAAGCGCAAATAGAAAGGGACCTAATCTTTAAAATGGCTCTCCTGAACAAAATTTTCATCAACTTTTCACTTTTTTTTTGATGTGGACAACATCTGAGCGTCGAATGAGACCTATCCCATGCCCCAAAAGCGTTCCCTCCCAGAGATATGCGCGTTTTATGAAAGTGAAGTCGACGATTCTAAGCGCAATTAGAAAGGGACCTTATCTTTAAAATGGCTTTCCTGAACAAAACTGGTTTTTACCCATAGGTCCCTTTCTATTTTGCGCGTCACATATAGATTCCACACACATGTTCAGCCGATTTTATGCTTTTATCTCTAGAAGCTAGAAAAAGATTAGTTCTGATTTAGTTATAACTCCCACATACATGTTCAATCGATTTTATGTTTTAGCGCTTATAGCCATAGAAGTGATCAGTCTGGAGGTATTTTTTTCAAAACAAAACAAAAAACAAAAATTCAAATCAAGTGTGGAATCTTTGTTGTTCATTCGAAAGGACATGGCATAACCATTTATTGTTTAAATATAATTACCTTCAAATGTATTTCGACCGGTATGACGTTCATGACACTCGTAATGTTGGCTTCGAAACCTGAATCTTAGCTGGTTTGTCAGCGTAAACTTTGCACGTTAAGTGGCCCCAAAGAAAAAGGTCTAAAGGTGTGATATCACACGATCTAGGCGGCTAACTCACCTGTCAAATACGTGAACTTAGCTGCTCTTTAAAATGAACTCTCAATAAATCCATTGTTTAAGCAGCTGTATGGCAAGTGGCACCGTTCTGTTGAAACCAAGTGTCGTCAAGATTACGGGCTTAAATTTCAGGTAGCATAAAGATCGATGTCATGGCGTGATAGCGAGCACCATTCACGGGTAAGTTCCGGCCATCATAATTTTTGAAAAAATATGCACCGATGATTCCACCAGCTTATGAATCGCACCAAACCGTGGTTTCCTCTGTGTATAATGGCACCTCTTAAACCTCTTCTTGTTGGTCTTCAGCCCAAATGCGGCACTTTTGTTTATTGACTTTGCCGTTGAGCCAGAAATGGTCCTCATCACTGAACAAAATGTTGGTCGAAAACAGCGGATCTTCTCGTTTCTCACCGAACCCTTATTTCCAGAATACAGCCAACATTTGAAGGAAATGATATTCAAAAAATAAATGCCATAAAATGTCTTTTCAAGTTACCAAAAAAGATTAAACACTTGATTTGAATTTTTATATTTTTTTTTGGTCTGAAAAATTATCTCTAGATGGATTACCCTATGTTTTGAACAATATAGGCCCACATTTTTATATACTCGAAGTTTCCATAAAAATGTTAGTGTACATGTTCAGATTGTCACCGAATAACATTAACATTTTCTCACGAATTCAAAAATAATATAATTTTTGCATATTGGCTTAATTTGGACCGATAATTCAGTCTATTAAATAGACATATGGGTACCAAAAAACCATTTAATTATCTCACAAATTCCTAAATCACATTATTTTTAATATCTGGGTAAATTTTGAGCCCGCCCAAGGTGGTCCAAAACCAATTTTAAGTTGGTTTGTCTGAACATCCACAAGTGCTGGATATAATATTTAGATTTTTAAAAAGGTTTTCAGTAAAATCCAAATATTAGGAAACGTCTTAAATTCATTTAAAAAATGACGCCGAATGTGGTTTATAAGGCAATGATTTCCCTCGTGAGCTTATCCAGTTTGAAAAAGTCTCTTAAAGGTTTCCTTTGAAATGGTTACAGCTCTAATAAAGGAATACGAAAAATTCGGGTTGCTTATACCAGCCAACTAACAAGTCCTTTCTGTATATCATTTTGAAGTAAATACCACTATTTAACCCAAAGGTCAAGACATGTACTCGTATGTACATGTGTGTAACGATAGATCATTTAACAACCACTTCAGCTGGTAGTTGTTGGCATTGTTATTGTACTAGTAGTTGTTCGTTTGAGGGCAGCGGGGGGTTCGTAAGTGTGGTCCTTGTTATTTCGGGCACTTGTACTTGCCCTCCTCCGCTCGCATAAAACACAATTACATCCATAAATTAACACACTAATAACATTTTCTATTCCATTCGAACAGAAAATATGCATTGAATGAAACAAACAAGCCAACCGACCGACCGACGGACGGACGGTCGAATAACGATTCGAACGAACGAAATTGAAATCACGTACCATGGGCGTTGTCATTCAAAATGAAATTTCGAAGGTTTTTTTCTATTCGCCTCGCTTTTGTTCCGCCACCCGGGGAATTTCACTTTAGTGAAATGACTGAATGCAGAAACATGTCCATGGCGAGCCCCTTGCCAAAAAATGAGCGGAGCAATGGACGTTTCTTGGTGATTTTATCTGCAAGTCATTCACGCTGAAATCGATGTCAAGTGTAGAATGATTCGGCGGACTTGGGTGGAAATGATATGAAATGTTCGAAAATCTAATTAATATTTGTGTACGATTTCATAGTAAAGAACTGAGTTGAGAACGAATTGAGTTATTAAGAATAATAAAAGTGAACAATACTTTAAAGGCGAGGTTGAAATTTTCGTACTAGTTTTTACAAACAGTCTATAAGTATTTTCCGACCGATCTGCTATTCCCCTTTCAGTATTTTTCTATCCTACATCTAAGTCTCCATAAGTCATTTGATTTGTTGCCGAATAATCGTAGCCAAAGACTGATGAAGAAAAGCCTTGGCTGGCTTAGAAACAGCTGTACAGTCTGCCAGACATTTCACCAATTTTTTACGTTGATTCTGAAAAAGAAACAACAAAAAGGTTTCGAACCAGAATAAAAACTGTTCAATTCATAAGAATGATAAAAGACCGAATAAATATAAACAAAAAGAAAACATCTCTAGAAATTCTAAGATGATCTAGTCATAAACGTCTGTATAATATAGAGAAAGGGACCTAAGGGTAAAAAAATCAATTTGAATTTTTTTTCTTTTTTTGATGTGTACAACATCTGAGCATCGAAAATGACACTGAACGTTCTGGACGGCCAATCGAGCTCAATACACCAGAAAAATGTCGAAAAAATCCACGATATGTTGTTGGCCGATCGAAGAGTAAAAGTGCGTGAGATTGTTGATGTCACACGCATTTCATATGGCAGAGTGGTTTCGATTTTAAATGACCATTTGGGTTTGAGAAAGCTGTCTGCAAGATAGCTGCCGCGTTTGCTCTCAATTGGCCATAAACGTAATCGTGTGACAACTTCGAAAAATTGTTTGAAGCCGTTAAACCGAAATTCGAATGAGTTTTTGTGGCGTTTTGTAACTGTGGCTGAAACATGGATCCATAACAACCCTCCGGAGGCTAAGCAGCAGTCTAAATAATGGGTTTATCCAGGTGAACCGTCTCCAAAGGAGGCCAAGATGACTTTGGTCAATAAGGGTTTCTCCGGGTGGACCGTCTCCAACGAAGGCCAAGGAGAGTTTTGTCAATAAGGTGATGTCAGCAGTTTTTTGTGATGCACACGGGATAATCCACATTGATTACCTTCAAAAGGAAAAACAATAAACGGCGAATATTATGCAAACTAATTGGACAAGTTTTAACGAGAATTTAAAAAAAACCAACGGCATATGGCCAAGAAGAAATTTCTGTTTATTCAAGATAATGCACGGGAGCACACGTGTGCAGTCTCAATGGCAAAATTGCACGAATTGTGTTACGAATTGATACCCCATCTGCCATATTCTTCGGATTTAGCCCCCATTGACTACTTCCTTTTTCGAAACCTATAGAAATGGCTCGGTGAAAAGGGATTTAGCTCCAACACGCAGAGAAAAGATATGGTTCCTTTATGGTCACGGCAACAATAGTATGTTCTCTGCAATAAAAGTATGGTCGTCGCAACCATAGTATTGTTTTTTGAATTTCAATTTGACAATAGTATGATTGCGGCAATAATTATATTGTTGAAATGTAACAATAGTATTGTTGCCACATTTAAAAATGAAAATATGTTTGTAGCAACAATATAAATATGGTTGGTGGAACAAAGGTACTGTTTTCAAGGCTTTTATGTTAACAATAACATGATTACTGCATTCATACCGGCAAAATTTTACTTTTTTTTTTTAATTTGACAATGTTATTTTTACAAATCTTACGCAATAATAGTAAAAATAATTAAATTTTTTCCAAACAAACTACGAATTAGTATAACTGAAATATTTTTAATAAATAATTTTTTTACTGTTCAATAAATCACTTCTATTACTACATAACTTACTTAATAAAATTCTCTATTGTTAAATAACAACTTTACCCAATCTTTACAAAAAATGTTGGGGATCATAGTATGGCTGTGTGTAAGTCATACTATGGTTGTGAGGATCATACTATGGTTGTCGGGATCATAGTATGATTGAATGTGAATAATAATATGGTTGTAGGGATCATAGTATGGTTGTGTGTGAATAATTCTATTGTTGTGAGGATCATAATATTGTTATGGGGATCATAGTATGGTTGTGTGTGAACCATACTATTGTTGTGATGATCATAATATTGGTGTGACACAACCATATAAACAACAATAGTATGATGCTCTTCGAATATTGTTACCCCAACCATACTTTTTTTCTGCGTGAAAGATAAAATTATTGATCAAAAACCCAAAGAAATGGCTCGGTGAAAAGAGATTCAGTTCCAACGATGAAATTATTGATCGAACAAATGCCAATTTTTTGGACCTCGAAAAATCCTATTTTTGGTAGGGATACAAAATTTGGACAAACGTTAAACTAAGTGTATTCAACTAAAAGGACATTATGATAAATATTTTTTTTACAAACAAAAACTGTGTTTCATTCGAAAAGTCACGGAGTAATTGTTATGCCCTCGTACAATAAGTTTATACCACATTTGAAGTATCTGTTTTAAATATTAGTTCATTTACAGACAAACATTTACCAAAAAAACTTTTTGACAGCGTGCAGGGTTTCAAATTTCAACAGGGGTTTTCACATTAAAAAAATTATCGAAAATGAAGAGAAATAAACAGGCTACGTATAAGCTCTGCCTTTTAGACAATTTAAAAAACTATTGTTTCTTAATCCTTTTGCAAACAACTCTAAACTTACGAACGATTAGAAAACGTCGTTATTTTATTACTTCATAACTTTATGATCTCGTTTTGTTTTCCACTTATTTCTTCCTGGTAAGACTTCCCCTAATTTCCCACCATCCATTTACATACAGACACTTTTTCCCTATTGCCATACACAGTCATTTATCTGTCCATTGATGTGCAAAAAATAAAATTTTAATTGTTTTTAATGAAGTGTGAAATTGCAAAAGTTTATTGCTGTTTTCCATATTACAACGACGACGAGTACTCAGCATTAATCCGCTTTTCTTGTTTACCCGCAAAAAACCACACACACACACACACACACACACAAACGGCCAAACAGCGGGTAATAATTCCCCAGAACAACACAGCAACAACAACAAAATCAATTATAAAATTATTGAAAATAGTTTGGCAAACAAATAACGCCAGTCAATATTGCACGAAAATAAACAGACCAAAAAACGAAGAAAAAATATTCACACGTTGCTAAAATTATTTGCACAAACAATGAGGATGCACCAGGGGAAACAATGGCCAACAACAATTTCATCCATACACAGTGTTTAGAAAGCGCACAAATGCCGCACTTGTGGTAGATAAGAATAGTTGCAAACAATTGGACAATTCGTAGCACCTTTTCTGGCCCTACAAAAGCACCTATTTGTTGGCCCTCTAGGGACCTCTATGACTTTAGATTAGACTAATAAAAAATGAAATATGATTTTTGGATTCATGACGAAATACCCATACGTCCATAGTTAGAGGTAGCCGATTTCTTAAGCCCCTAATGTCCATATGGGCTGATCTTATTTGCAATTTGACACAAATCTTAGATATGGGTACATACAGGGTGTCCGCCGGGAAGGTATACTACAGGGTGTATGTCGGAAAGGTATACTTGTTTGTTTGTTTATAATTTTTGATTAAATTAAAGAGAATGGATCTTATATTGATAAATGTTTTATTTAATGTCGGCAATTATGTATGGAATGCAATATCAGGTAAATGTCAGCCTATGCTAGCCTCACAAATGCGAGCCATTCTGGAAACATTTTTCATTAGATTCAGAACGGCGCGCCGTACTGAGTAATTTCATTACTTTTAGAGTAATTTCTTTAAAATGAAAAAAGTGTTCTACCCGCGGGTCTTCGCGGGTACAGAAGTATATATAGGGTTAAAGAAGACACTTCCACATTTCTCCGGGTGGTACACGTTTCTTATTCCCTTTTGTTCCCTAGAAGTTCTATTCCACTAAAGTTTAAATTTGAGAAAAAATATAGTAGTTTCATAAATATTTCATAACGCCCCTAATATTAAACGCTAGAGCTGTGACCACTTACAACAACTAAAGACTATAATCCTACCAACATTATAAAAAATACCGCAGGCCATTATCGCTGATAGCTTGCGAGTAGTAACCATTTATTTTTGATAAAAAAAAACATCTTTTTCTGAAATTAAAACAAAAAAACAGTTGAGTTTGACAGCATGCCACGCCAACAATTAGCAATAGTTTAACCTAATTTTTTGGCTACGTTAATCTGGATATATAGGCTACAAAAAGGCGTACAACTTTTAAAAATCGTTGACAAAAAAAAATACTCTTTTGGCCAACGAAATCAAATGTCGAATTAAGGTTGATGGATTGTTTTGAACACTTTCTTGAGCAGCAGCTACAGACCCTCTTATTCGAAATCATTCAGTGCACGATAAATATTACGTTTTGTTGATACGTTGTTTCTCCCAAAAAATTTAACGTAACTTTCTTATCGTCACAGTAATCGATGATTGATTTTGATAAAATGTTTTAACGATTAAAAAACGTTTTCCAGATATTTTTCCAGAATAAATTTGTCACGTTTCTACATCACGACTGCTAAATGTGAACTGTCAAAACTCATGTTTACCAAAATGGCGGCAAAACAAAGTAATATACCTTCCCGGCTTACCCCCTGTATAAACTTTCAGTGTTTGAGGATAGCCATATGTCTCTGAATGTTACGGCGAGGTTTTTGGGCACCAGGGTGCAAACACCACGCCCAAAAGTCAAGTCCAGGCCTCCAATTTAGTCAGATCGTAAAATGCATGACATTTTCAGATAATTCAGAAAATGTCACTGTTTCTTATTACCCTTGTGTCTATGTTCAAAAGGACCTATTTCCGGCGGCCTGCAGACCTTACCTCTATTAGTCAAGGCCTTCAATTTCTTTGAATATATAATTGATTTGATTTTTTGATTCGTTACGAAATTTAATTGTTTTTTAAGACCCATATGTCCATAGTTCAAGCAGGCCGATTTTTGGGACCCTAGGGTCTTTATGGGTTGATCTAAATCTCAAAGGCGTACAAATCTTAAATATAGGTCCTTATTTGCATTTGTGAGAAGATTTCCCCGTTTTTAAATACCGGTATGTCTCCGAACATTAGAAGACAACTTTTGGGCCTAGGGCCCATGAACCACGCCCATTGGGTGTGTCCAAATCCCTAAGTGTTCCAAATCTTAAATATAGCTCCATTTTTGGATAAGTGAGAAGAAATCACCGTTTCTCCGAACATTACGGCACAACTTTTGGGACCAGGGCCCATGAACCACGCCTCAACGCCTCCAATTCAGTCAAATCGTAAAATGATTGAAATATTCATATTCTGCAGAATGTTCAAAATAACGCATGTTTCGGCACTCAGGACTTTAGATCCATGAGTCAAAGCCTAAGTTAGATCAAATCGCAAAATTAATGTTATATTCTGATTCCGGACGAAATGTTATTGTTTTTCATTCCACATGTGTCTATAGCCAAAGGGGACCGTTTTTTTGGACCCGTAGGATTCATATGGGGCAACCCTAGTGTCAAATTTACCAAAATCTAAATTATTGGTACATATTTAGATTTGGGAGAAAATTTTAATGCTTCTGGATATTTATATGTTTCCGAGCATATAGGGACTTTTGGACTTTCAGGACCCCTAGGCCCAAAGATCACGCTCATTATTAGGACGTTTAGCTCGTCTACGGCTAAAACTTCTAGGCATAGATAATTTTTAAGTTAATTATAATTGGTTATTTTGTGAAAAAGCAAAAAAAAAGTTTCTGGTTAGGACTTGTTTTAGTCCCTCAAGGGGAAATTTTTTCACCCTCTTGCCCAATTGGGTCCATTTTCACTACCAACCATCTTGCAAAGAATCAAGTCCGGACTGAAACAAACATCATCGGGACTTTGTAAGTCCCTTAAAGGAAAACTTTTCCCTTTTTGCCCGATTTAGTCCATTCTTACAACGAACCATTTTACAGGTTTAGGACATATTAATAAGCCTTTAACTCTTTTCGTTTGGACTGAATCGTGCTTTCAAAAACAGGCGGGCGGGCGGACATGGCTTTATTGTCTTACAATTTTACGACTTTTAATAATTTATATATAACTTAAATGAATGACAAACTCATATATAGTACCATCCTATGGTGAAGAGTGCAACAAGTAAAAATATTTTCAACTAAGAACCTTAATGGGGGTATTTAACCGTCACTTTGCTTCTAAACACAAAGAAATAGTAAGAAAAGCCATCAGTTGGGCGTGGCTGAATACGAGATACTCTACATCACTGTGATATTCAGAAAAGTAAGCAACTTTGTCTGGATCTTGAAAAATGTCAGACTTAATAAGTTAGTTATTTTTTGTTTTTCAGAATTCACTATACACAATTTGAACTTAAACGGGTATAATTTGTGGCTTCTGGGTCTGCAGGACCTCAAATCGGGAGGGACCTTTGTGTGAAGACTATTCGAAACATGAACCCATATGGTCCAATGTTACTGCGCATGGGTGCCGTTCATTCGTTTCGCTCCGTGCGAAATTTGTTAGGAATCGAATGTAAAATGTGGCTTCTACAGCTGCAGATCCTGAAAGGACTTTTGTGTGGGTCTATAGAAAAATATGGACCTTTGTAGTTCGGTTTCACCACAGTTAATTAATGGTCATTCACTACGTACCATGCAAAATTGTTCAATCCCCACCAGCTTTTGGCCACACGCCATCATCCTGCAAAATGCTAATGCGTGCATTTAAAAGACACACGGAAGGACGGAAATTTCATGGACATACACCCTTCGGCGAAGGGTAAAAAAACCGCCTTAGAATCTTTACGATTTAGTTCAGTTCTAGTGAACCTGTGATGTTGAAAGTCAATTCTAAGGTTTTACTGATTTTGATTATCCTTTAGACTTCCATGAGTCAAATTCCTCAAAGTTTAAATGAAAATTTTTTGTTTGAATGAAATTTTTTTGCATTTAGAAAAAAGATTTAACATAACAAATTCAACTTAATGAAAAATCCCTACGAACGAAAGGCTTTACGCGTTTCGCTTAGAATCGGTGTCTGTAGACAACGCGACGAACGGTCTTGTAGCGGTAGCCATCTTCGGGGATCTGTTCGATTTCCTCAGTGGGGGCAATGTGTTGTGGGACAGGAGCAACTGGTGCAGGGGGAATGTAAGTGTTGACGGGCTCTTCTACTTTAGGTGCTGGGGGCACATAGGTCTGTACGGGGGCAACTGGAGCTGGTGCAGGGGCAACTGATGCTGGGGGCACATAAGTGTTGACGGGGGCAACTGGTGCATGAGCTACGGGCGCGGGAGGAATGTAAGAGCGTTCAGGTTGGACGGGGGCTGGTGCAGGTGCTGGGGGAGCAGGTTGTTCGTAGCTGTAGCGCAATTCGGAGACATCAGCGTAGGCGCAAGCCAAGAAAGCCAAGGCGACAATAAGGAATTTCTGTAAATTTTAAAAAACACATTTCTTTTGTAAGATTTCGCTAACCACAATTTGATTTTTTTAGTCCATAAATTAGTTAGTCCATAAGCTTCTTACCATTTTGGTTAAGTGTGTTCTTTGTAAAAGCCAAATCATCGACTGTGCCTATTCTTTTAAAACTTTGAGTATTTATAGTCAAATTTTCTATCTTAGACTCAAAAACAACTGAACTATGGTGGTGTTCTGGTTTTCTTGTTCTTTTGTGCTTGATCTTTTCTAGTCGTTCTGTTTACAGTTTATGCTAATCTGCAAAGAAACAAGCACCATCATCACTACCAAGTGAATCGGATATAGAACATTAGTAATTTACATATTATTCGTTTGAAATGACCATTTTTTTATTTAATTAATTATTTACATGTTGTATGTAAAATAACACTTAATGATAAATATTGGATGGAGGTGATTTATGTTTGGAACTCTTAACGTTGTAGTAGACTATAAAAAGATGAATTAGGAATAACATATTTTGCCGATTATTAAATCAATTAAATTACTAAAAATACCTGTCAACCATTATCGCCTCGAAAATGTGATTGAAGCCATTGCAGCTTATACGAGGGCATGCCAATCATTCTGTGACTTTTCCAATAAAACACAGTTTTTTGGCAAACAAAAAAAATATTTTTAACATAATCTCCTTCTAGCTCTATACACTTAGTCCAACGTTTCTCCAATTTGTGTATCCCTTAAAAAATAGGATTTTTGGAGGTCCATAAAATAGGCATTTGTTTGATCAATAATTTCATCGTTGGAGCTGAATCTCTTTCCACCGTCCCATTTCTTTAGGTTTAGAACTAGGAAACTGAATGCTAAGCCTGAGAATGTGGCAGATGAGGTACCAATTCGTAGCCCAATTCATGCAATTTTGCTATTAAGATACGTGTGCGCCCGTGGATTATCTTAATAAAAAATAACATTTTTCTTGACCATATGGAGTCGTTTTTTTTTTAAATTCTCGTTAAGTTTTCCCTTTTTTAGGTAATCGATGTGGACTATGCCGCGTGCATTCCAAAAAACTGTTGCCATCACCTAATTGGCCGACAAAATCACCTTGGCTTTCTTCGGAGCCGGTTCATCCGGAGAAACCCATTGTTTAGACTGCTGCTTGCCGGAGTGTTGTATTGAATCCACGTTTCAGCAAACAAAACGCCGCAAAAATTAATTCGAATTGCGGCTTAACAACTCCAAAGAATCCTTTGAAGTTGTCACACGATTACGTTCATGGTCGATTGAGAGCAAACGCGGCAGACATCCTGCAGACAGCTTTCTTAAACCCATCTGATCATTTGAAATCGAAACCATACTGTCATATAATTGTGTATGGCATCAAAAATCTCCTGCACTTTTACTCTTCGATCGGCCAACACCATATCTAGAATTTTTTCGACATTTTCGGGTGTATTGACTTCAATTGGCCATCCAAAACGTGCAGCGTTATTTGTTATTGCGCGACCACAACGATCACAACCATCATTTTTGTTGTTTATAGTGACTTGAAAAAATTAATTTGGCAAATAATTGGAATTAACTCGTGAACATTTTCGTGCGATCATTTTTCACAACTTTCGACGTAGATTATCACGACAACAGTCCATCGATAAACATAAATCTTTGTATGGCGATGAAGCACCATCCTACAGCACTGTGAAAACTGGTTTAATAAATCAATCGTGACCGACGCTCGCTCAAAGACGAAGGTCGTAAAGATCGTGCAAAAACGGCCGTTGTGCCAGAGAACATTGTTGCCGTGCATGAACTGATAATGCAAGATCGTCATGTGACATACCGTGAGATAGAGGCATCCTTGTTCATTTCTTTTACAAGCATACATTCGATATTGCATGTACAGCTGGCCATAAAAAAGGTTTGTTCTCGTTGGATTCCGCACAATTTGACAATCGCTCAAAAAAAAGTCGTGTGTCGATTGGTGCAAAGAAATTTTGAAAAATACAATCGCGGTACTTCAAAAGACGTTTATAAGATCGTCACAGGTGACGAATAATGGATCTATGCGTATGAACCCAAAACAAAACAGCAGTAGGACGTGTGGATCTTCGAAGACGAGCCAAATCCAACGAAAGTTGTTTGTGGAAGAAGCACTTTGAAGCAAGTGGTCACCTGTTTCTTCGACAAAACTGCTTATGTGGCGACTGTTTCACTTGAACAACGTGGGACTACCAATTCTGAGTGGTACTCCACAATTTGTTTGCCTAAAGTCTTCGGAGAAATTCGAAAATCGAACAAGAGCAAACAAATCATTATGCAACATGACAATTGGTGCTCTCACACATCGGCTCAAACCAGCGCCTTTTTGACCGGCCAAAACGTCGGTCATTCGCCTTACCGCCTTGACTTGCACCTAATGACTTCTTTTCTGCACATCAAGAAAAAATACATGGGCAACAATTTTCGTCGCCAGAAGATGCTGTTGAAAAGTTCAAAAACCATGTTTTGAAGGTGTCTCAATCGGAGTGGTAAAAGTGCTTCGACAATTTGTTTGAGCACAAGCAAAAGTGTATAAATCATGCTGGAGAATACTTTGAAAAACAATAAACCATTTTTGATGATGGGCCAGAAATATATATAGCAGCCTTCGTATTATGCCGTTATGCGAGTTATTTTTTACTCTAGAAGAGAAGAGTGGCGGAGAAAGGTACGTTCTTTTGTGCTAGATGGATTAGAACTTGAGCATTCTCTATGAAGCTTTATTAAGCTTCCAATAGATTTTTAAATCATAACTAAAATATGCCCTCAACATTTGGCATTCTTCATATGTGACGCGCAAAATAGAAAGGCTCCTAAGGGTAAAAACCAGTTTTGTTCAGGAAAGCCATTTTAAAGATTTAAATACGTGTATCTTTGGTGTACCATCACTTTCATAAAACGCGCATATCTCTGGAAGGGAACACTTTTCATGCATGTGATCGGTCTCATTCGATGCTCAGATGTTGTCCATATCAAAAAAAAAACAGTGAAAATTGATTTGTTTACCCTTAGGTCCCTTTCTCTATGCGCTGTCACATATACTCATACGTATGCTATTCTAAGCTAATAAAGCCAATGGAAGAAATAACCTAAAACATTGTTGCATTTTGTTGCTTCAAAAAGAAAAGAAAAACTACAAGAAACATGGCCATTGCTGCTTTCGATCACGTTTGTCTTTTGTAATATTTCCTTTTTTCTTTATCGCAAAATACTTGTACTTGCTATAATGACTACCTAAAGTTCCATTATAGCAGCAGAACAAGGAAAAAGACCCAACAAAATATAGATGCACATATATAAGATGTTTCAGATATTCGTTTTTTTTTGGCATTACCATTTGCCATCTAATGTCGATGGACATTTAATGGTAGCCATTATACATAAGCATCAAAATGTTTCCTTCGAATATCTCCAAACGGGTTTCCTGCTCACTACACACGATGTATGCTTGCAGTTGCTGCTTGCTGCATTTCGTGCGAGTAGTAAGTACGACGTTAGTGTTGCCACTGCAGCCGTGCCACGAAGGCATTCAGCATTTTTACACGTTCCAGGCATTTATCTTCGTTAGCTGAGGAGGAGCAATCAGAAAAAAAACAAAGCAGCATTTCTTATATTTAATGAGCATTTTATATCAGAAAGCATCGTTGTGCTGCCAAAGCCGGTGCAGTTCATGCAGTAACCCCTTAAAGTGGGCAACCAAATTTGGAGGAATTATTTAAGGCTTACGCCAACACTTTATTGTTCCCATTACCGGCAGGCAATGATATCCTGAGTGAAAACTTCCGATTTCTTTCAAATCTCTTTGGCATTACTTGGTATTTTGGAACGAAAGTTTCCTTCTTAACCGCTTTCAGTCCATAAATTGAGATTTTGTTTGCTTGATGCCATCCATCTATCGCTTCCTCCACTAAAACTTTGAGTCATAAAATTGTATTTTTATGATTTCTGCAGTGATTTGCATAAAAAAATACTACCATTTCCACAAACGCAAACAGACACACACTCAGAGACGACGTCACACGAAGCGATGAACAAACTTTATAAAATTCTATTCAATACTTTTGATTCCGCAGTTATACCCTACAACATAGTGTGGTACAGGGTATGCTATGACTTAGTGCTGGTGTTTGCAACACCATAAAGGAATGGAGATAGACCCTATGTTAAATATAGCGAGCGACTCAGAATCACTATCGGATTCCATTTAAGCGATGTCTGTCCTTGCGTCCGTCGCAATTATGAACCGATTTCCAAGAAAATCGGTACATTCTTTAATTTTAGACTAAGGACAAATCGTATTGAAATTGATCCATATTTTAAAAGCATACGATTACATAGGATTTTCCTATTTTCCTGTCCTTCCATCCGTCTGGCCATCTATCCTTGCAATCAAAGTTCAGGTCGTAATTATAAACCGATTTTGATGAAGCTTTGTATATTCTTCAAGTTTGGGCCAAGGACGAACCCTACAGGCAGAGGAAGGATATGGTTACTATATGGTCACGGCAACAATAGTATGTTCTTTGCAATAAAAGTATGATCTTGGCAACCATAGCATTGTTTTTTGAATTTCATTTTAACAATAGTATGATTGCGGTAATATTAATATTGTTGCAATGTAAGAATAGTATTGTTGCCAAATTTAAAAATAAAAAATATGGTTGTAGCAACAATATTTATATTGTTCGTGCGGCAAAAGTATTGTTTTCTTGGGTTTTATTTTAACAATAATATGATTACAGCAATCATACCGGCAAAATCTATTTTTTTTAATAATAAAAAGTTAATGTTACTAATCTTACGCAATAATAGTACATTTAATATGTTAATTAAATATTTTCAAAACTACAAGTTTGGATTAGTAAAACTAAAATATTTTTAATAAGTGCATTTCTACTACTCGTAATTAATTCACTCATTTTATTAAGAGTTTAATATATTTTTACAAAATTTGCTTAATAGAAATCTCTGTTGTTGAATAACAACTTAATTCAATCCTTACAAACAATTTTGGGGACTATACTTAGTAGGGACATAAATACTGTTACACACGTTTTATGCTGTAAAATAAAAATTACTGAATGTTTTTGGACCAAATATTTTTTAATATATTTATTGTTGTACATTGTATCCAAAAGAATGTACTTATTCGAAATGTCCGCCTTTTGCCTTTACACACGCCGTAAGTCGCACTGGCCAATCGTCAATAGCTGCACGAACCTCATCCATTGGAAAATTGGCCACAGCTCGAACCAAAGCAGTCTTAAGAGATCCAATGTTGGGGTATCTTTTGTGACAAACCTTGTCCTCTAAAACCGTCCAAAATTTGTAATCCAATGGGTTCAAATCTGGACTGCCTTAGAGCCATTATTTAGAGTAAATGAACACTGGCAAATTGTTTCGAAGCCAGGCCTGGGACATTTTAGCCTAATGGTCTGGCGCAGAATCCTGCTGGAAAGTCCATGGCTGGTTTTGGGACAGGGTATTATAAAGAGGCTTCACAACAGCTTCCAAAACGGTTTATTGTTAAACTTTGGCCGATGTTTTGACTCCTTGTTCGCAGAAATGCAGGTCAGTGACCCATCGTAACAGGTATCCCACCAAACCATGACTGAAGCTGGGTGATGACTCTTTCCACCCTTGGCATCAGTTCAGATGCTTCCTTAGATGACCGCGCATACACTCTATCATTTTGCTTGTTAAATTTTTCCTGAACGGTAAAAATTTTTTCATCGATGAACAAAATTTTTTGTGCAAGTTATCTGCGTGCTTCACCAAAAGACGTTTGCACTTTTCAATCCTATTTTTTTTAAAGCTACAGTCAATAAATGTCCGGTTCGCCGTTTGAAAGCCCCAATTCCTTTCGGAGCGGATTTCTGTGAATTCTGGATTTAACCGCTTTGATGACATGCGGTGCTCGAACAGTCAAACAGTTTTATGTATCTGTAGACGAACATACGGCTATTCCCTAGTGGCCGGAGCGTTCTGAAAATATCGCTTTTTTTCATTTCACACTTGAAAAGCGCTATCACAGCGATACGGTTCTCATTATCTGACCACTCCATGATGAAAGTTGAAACAAATTTAAAATCCCGTTACAAACTAAATAATTGAGGTTAGCTTTCAAAACATTAGCGGGGTATGTTCAGTTCTTCTATTGAAATGGGTGTGTTCAATGTTGTAACAGTTGTTATGTCCCTACTAAGTAGTATGATTGTGTGTGAGTCTTTCTATGGTTGTGAGGATCATGCTATGGTTTTATGTTAAACATACTATGGTTATGATGATCATAATATGGTTGTGGGGATCATAGTATGGTTGAGTGTGAATAATAATATGGTTGTGGGGATCATAGTATGGTTGTGTGTGAATAATTGTATTGTTGTGGGGACCATAATATTGTTGTGGAGATCATAGTATGGTTGTGTGTGAACCATACTATTGTTGTGAAGATTAAAATATTGTTGTGCCACAACCATATAACCAACAATAGAATGATGCTCTTCAAATGTTGTTATCCCAACCATACTTTTCTCTGCGTGCATTAAAATGTGTCCATATCTGTCGAACTTTTCTAATAGCTTTTAGACAAAGGTCCCTCCAGAATTGAGGCCCTGCAGCTCTAGAATCCACATATTACAACCGAGTGACGAGTGACCAAGACATATCTCTGGAGAACTTGGATGATATCGGGCTACGTTTTTGAATAGGTCCCACACAAATGTCCTTCCCGATTTGAGGTCCGACAGCTCAATAAGCCACAAATATAAATTCATCACGCTCGAAATGTGAGCCATTATTACAAAATTTGGTATGGTATGGAGGTGCAGGGTATTTCACAGTCGTCCACGCTCGACTTTAATTTTTTTCTTTATTTTGTTTCTTTTTTTTGTTCCAAGTGACTTTGGATCATTTGGAATGCTGCTGTTCTGACTGATGCTGTTGTTATTGTCTTCGATTGTTGCCACCAAATGTAAGGCTTTTGGCAGAAGATGTCTTAAATCTTGGATTCTTTGTTGTCGCTGTCGTCGTCATCGTCATCGTCTTTTTGTTTTTGTTCAGTTTCATTTATGGAAAGTAATTTGGCTCAAGACAAATTGCCTTGAAATGCATTTATTGTTATATATTTAGTTCTTCATGAACAACAGTGGGACCAAAAAAAATTGACAAAAAAAGGATTTATTTTCAAAAAAAGGCTTTCATTTAAATAAACAAATAAAAACGTAGTTAAGTTCGGCCAGGCTGAAATTTATACGTATTTCTTCTACTATGAATTAAATTAAATTTTCAAGCCCTTTGTGTCTATTTGTACGATCCAAATCTCAGCCAAATCTGGAAAACAACTCCATATTTGGATTCTTATCGAAATTGTCTTTCATATGAGTAGTCGTATGACGATATCGCGCGTTTTACCACACCGGGCCGTTTTTATTCTAATGGGCCGAAACATCTAGCAACTGCGGTCTTTTTTTAGCATCTCAGCTAGGAGTCCCCATTTAAATCAGTGTTAAGAAAAATACCTTTTCCGAGGTACCTTAAGTCCCTTTACAGGAAACTTGTCTCTCCCTGGGACGATTTTGCCTATTTACAATCTCGAACAGCTAATGACCATAAACTATCATAAACTGCACCGAAGACGAATGCGATTCAACAGAATTTGGTTCCAGCGAAATGGAGCAACTGCACATATTGCCAGACCAGTTATGCCAAAGCTCCAAAGAAAATTCCGAAATAAATTAATATCCAGAAATTCCACATTCCACTGTTTCCCCAGGTCACCGGACCTGCCTGCACAAGACATTTTTATGGGGTTTAGTTAAGCAAGAGGCGTACAAAACGAAATCAAGGAATTTGCCTGAATTGAAACATTCCGTTAAAACAATAACCCTTCAGGCCGCGCATATGCGACATATGCGTGGGTGACAATAAGTCATATAAAATTTAATTGACTATTGTATACAAAAAAAATGAAATACGTACATACACCCTGTATCATAACACCAAATCCTAATTTTTTGTAAACAATCTATAGTTTTGCATGGATACTTAGTTGAAATGTATAGGGTGGTTAAATTTTAAGGGCCGATGCTGATTTTTAATAAAACACAAATTATTTAGGAAATTATTGTCATTTCTTTTTGTTAACGGTATTATGATATTGGTATGGTTCAATTATGCATGGAACAAAATATCGGCCAAGTGGCCGCCGCGACCTCTGCGGCACACCTCCATCCGATGGTCCAAGTTTTCGATGAGGCTGAGGCTTAATTGAGGTTCTTTGCCGTTAATGTGCCGCATTATGTCATACTTTAGCTCTTGAATTAGAGCTGGCTTATCGACGTACACCTTTTCTTTCAAATAACCCCAAAGAAGCAAGTGGCACCGTCCTGTTGAAACCACATGTCGTTCACATCCATCGGGCAATTCGGGCCATTAAAAACTCGTTATCATCTCAAGATAGCGAACACCATTCACAGTAACTGCCTGACCGGCCTCATTAGGGAAAAAATACTGCCCGATGATGCCGCCAGCCCATAAACCGCACCAAACTGTCACTCTTTGTGGGTGCATGTTTTTTTCGACAATCATTCTTGGCTTATCATTCGCCCAAATGTGGCAATTCTGCTTATTGACGATGCCACTGAGGTGAAAATGTGCCTCATCACTGAAGATGATTTCCTTCGAAAATCATCCACTGTTGCCCGAAGCCTGAATAACTTTAACGCGTTGCTCGCTTGTTTGTCTTTCCTTGGTTCAAATTGAATTAGTCTGAAATTGAGAAATATTAAATGAAATACAGAAAACAACTTGAAGTTTACGAGTGGTTTACATTCAACATCGGCCTTTAAAATTTAACCACTCTTACTTAATACCTCAACAAAAAAGCAGATGCTGGACGTTTCTACTCATGAGCCCCAAATATGGGTCCATATGTTTCAAACAAGCGATCAAGGGGTCTCACTTGCGTGGATGAGCGTGGAGGCTATTTATGGTCCATCATCTTCAAATACAATTAGTAATATGCAATTTAATTGTCTTTTCTATACAAAAATGAAATACATAAACAATTGGTGCGCCACCCTGTATTTGCCCAGGGTAGGACTTCAAACCCGAATAGACGGTACATATGTTTGGAAGTGACCACCAGTTTTACTAAAAGTCCAACCAAATATGGATTTATTTTAAAGACTTGCTTTATATTTGTGTCGAACCCAATGGGCGTAGTCATTTTTTTGTATAGTTTTGTTTTCTCGAGCCACTGTATGCCGTAATGGCTTTTCCCCTTTTGTTATTCGCTACTCTTTTAGAGGCATATTGCAACGTAGTTAATATTTGTTTAGTATGCACACATGTATTCGTATGTCGACAACCAAGCCAAGGATGTATGCAAGTGTAGCTGCTACATGTGTATCTTTTCAAATATATATAATTTTAATATATCTGCGGAGCTGAGATCGGGCTGGGCCGAGTACGGAGTTTCTCTGTGTGCACCAAACGGAGCAGTGGTGTTACGGTGTGCAACTGCTTAAGCAATTCAATCGTAAAAATATAATTTATATTGTTTTGCTGCTGCCACAGCGCCCGCTGCTGTTATTTGATTTCTCTTGTATGTTTATGTGTATGTAAAACCATCACAAACACACACTCACACGCTGGTAGCACTCGTATATCCTGCATGGGTATCCTTTCAAAGTTTTCCACATACGGTGAAAGGATTCATCGAAAAAAAAATCATATGTGAGCATCGGCTGTATGAGTTGTGCTACGTGCAAGTTAACAGGATGAAGCAAAGCATGAAGCCTTAAAAATATAATGCGCTTTTCCGCTTGAAAATGTTGATTTTATTATGGCCGTACATAACAATGCACATTGTTTTGGTATGGTAAGGAAGGAGAAAACCCTCCAACGAAAATCAACCAAATAAAACCTTTTTAATTTTCCAGCCATTAAACGTAGCACGTTTTGAAGTGTATTTCGTACAAAATAAATAAAAAACAAGATATGTGAGGTTTTCAATACTAAAAAAGGAAAGTATTGAAAAGCCATCAATGGAATTAATTGAAAGACCTCACCAACAAGAGCATCTAAAAGAAGATTTACTTTGGGAAACACCAAACCCCCTTGCCAACAGTTGTAACATCACACTTTTGCCCAATAACTCAAACATGGTCTTTAGGCCTCTGCCAACTTCCCCTCACACTTCACTGCTCTTTTCCAATTATAATTCTTCTTTAACTTTATTAAGCACCAAGATGCTTAAGCCAAAACTCGTATTTAAATGAAAGCATTATTTGTTGCTTCGCCTTTAGTTGTATTACGCGAACTTTAGGGATTGTTAACATTTCCGCTTTCATCGAAAAAGTTTTCGTTAACCTTTACATGGTACGCGAATCCTCGCGCTTACAATTTCCATTCGGCTTTTTATGATTAAAATACCAATCCCTTATCCCACCTCTCTCTCTTTCTCTTTTATTTGATAGCTGGCTGTCTGACTAAAGGAAAGGAAACATGCGGCAAGTGAGAGAAAAACACCCTGTTAACAGCAAATTGTGCTTGCTCTCTTTTGACATTTGACAGCTGTCACGCATAATTACAGATGTCATTATGTCTGCTTAAGTTCTAATAAAAATCTATGTGTAGATTCATTTGTACAAACATATTTGTTGAGCATTTTCATAAATACATGCATACAAATAAAAATACACTGAAAGAAAATAAGAGCAAGATTTTTTCAAAGCGAACTTTTAAAACCTCCCCTGCAAACATTTTTGATTAACGAAGAATTTCTGGTGATTCGCCTGAAGGATGAGTTCGATTTTCACCTGGGTATCCCCAGTCGATACTCGCGATACTCGCCCATCGAGCGATTTGCAAAGAAGAATCGTTTGAGATACACGGTGAAAATCCAAAGCGAATCGTCAAGAAGATTTGCGAAGATTTGTCAAAGCGAAATTTTTATACCTCCCCTGCAAACATTTTTGATTAAGGAAGAATTTCTGGTTATTCGCCTGAAGGATGAGTTCAATTCTCGCCTGAGTATCCCCTGTCGATACTCGCCCTTCGAGCGATTTGCGAAGAAGAATCGTGTGCGATGCACGGTGAAAAATCCAAAGCGAATCGTTAAAAAGATTTGTTGGCAATTCTTTAAAAAGATTCCAAATCGACTACAATTTTTATTAACGAGATTCGTGAATAAATGTTTGTGGTGAAACGGGGGCGATTCGCTAGAAATAATTAATGATGATAGCCAGAGGAATTGTATAACATTTATTCAATCAAAAGAACATTATCGAAGTGCACAGTGGGCCGAAAATTACCATGTGGTTAAAAACTTTAATAACTTTTTCATTTAAAATTTTTTTTCTCATATAATATAACGCATGATCCATTTCGAGGTTCCCTACTTTTTTCAAGAAAAAAACACAGAAAATTCAAATTGAATGGGTAATGTCTATTATCATTTGAAAGAACATTCTTTGGCATTTATTTTTGAAGATTATGCCTATCAAATGTTGGACGCGGCTTCGTCTCAGATGGTTCACCCGTTGAGTCAAATTTTCGACGACTCGTTCGAGCATTTCGACTGGTACCTGGCGAATGACACGCGTAATGTTTTGCTCGAAGACCTAAAACAAAGCGGGTTTATCCGCATAAACTTCAGACTTTACATATCCCCACAGGAAAAAGTCACACGATCTTGGTGGCCAATCGACCGGCCCAAAACGTGAAATTATCTGCTCACCGAAGTGTTCTCTCAATAAATCCATTTATTGGTGCGATGTGTGGGAAGTGGCGCCGTCCTGTTGGAATCAATTGTCGCCGAGATCACGAGCTTCAATTTCAAACATCAAATAGTCGATTACACTAGTCAACAGTCAAAATGTACTCGGGATGCGATAATTTTTTCTGTGTAGATAACCTTGACATGAGCTCGAAAAACGCAATAAAAATTTTTTTTTTCGTTTGGTTTTTGTTTTATTTTTTTTTTTTTTAAATTTTAAAAAATTTTTTTTGGTTAATTTGTTTCGTCCGGCATAACTCGGGAACCACTAGCCGGATTTAATTGAATTAAATTTTAAAAAAAATTACAATTCCCTTAATCTGTTCATATATTGTTTTCCTATACAAGCAACAGTTTCCAAGTTAAAAATGAATATATAAAGGAAAAAACTTATTTTTTGCCTAAAGATTTAAATTTTTGTTTTTTAAAAAATCCATAAAAAATCTAAAATGAAAAAAAAAATGTCAAATCTTATTACTTTTACGTAAAGTCACATAACCTATGAGCAAAATGACACAAAGATCATGAAAATCGATGCACGCGTTTCGCTTTTATTCGCAATTGAGTAAAGGTATGAATTTCAAAAATTTGTCACCCAACATATATTTTTGTCACCCAACAAATTTTAATTTTTTTTGTAATAAAAAAGAAAAAACCTCACCATAGACAAAGTTGTGCATATGATCTTTGTCTCATTTTGCTCATAGGTTATGTGACTTTACGTAAAAGTAATAAGATTTGACATTTTTTTTCATTTTGGATTTTTTATGGATTTTTTAAAAAAAAAAATTTAAATCTTTAGGCAAAAAATAAGTTTTTTCCTTTATATATTCATTTTTAACTTGGAAACTGTTGCTTGTATAGGAAAACAATATATAAACAGATTAAGGGAATTGTAATTTTAAATTTTTTAAAATTTAATTCAATTAAATCGGGCTAGTGGTTCCCGAGTTATGCCGGACGAAACAAATTAACCAAAAAAAAATTTTTAAAATTTAAAAAAAAAAAAATAAAACAAAAACCAAACGAAAAAAAAATTTTTTATTGCGTTTTTCGAGCTCATGTCAAGGTTATCTACACAGAAAAAATTATCGCATCCGGAGTACATGAAATTTTTTTCATTTTGTTGAGTAGTGTTATCATGACATGATAACGGTCGCCATTGACGGTTACGTTCTCACCGGCATCATTTTTGAAGAAATATGGACCAATGATTCCACCCGCCCACAAACCACACCAAACCGTTGTTTTTTCTGGATGAAGTGGCAGCTCTTGAACCTCTTCTGGTTGTTCTTCATCCCAAATGCAGAATTTTTGCTTGTTTACATACCCATTGAGCCAGAAATGGGCCTCATCACTGAACAAAATTTGGCTCGAAAACGTCGGATCTTCTGGGAACTTTTCAAGAGTCCATAGAGCGAAACGATTTCGCTTGGCAACGTCGGGCGGCTTCAGTTCTTGCACAGGCTGTATTTTGTACGCTTTCGATTTAAGATCTCGAAGTGAAATGCGCCAAGTCGTTCCATACGTGTTTCCGAGTTGCTGTAAACAGGGCCGAATCGACTCTCCACGGTCTTGTTGTAATATCTCAGCTACGGCCGCTACATTTTCTTCACTGCGTGCTGGACGTGGTCTATTCGGTCTAATATTATCCAATAATGAATGCTGGGTCTCAAGATGGGTGATGGTGTTGTGCTCAGTAGGCCGATTATGTTGATTATATTTTGAACGAAGTGCACGAAACACATTCCTCACAGAACGTGAATTTTCGTAATAAAGTTAAACGATTTGGAAACGTTGTTCAGGCGTAAGTCTTTCCATGATGATAAGCCAAAAAATACTAAACAAAGATAACATGACAGCATGACACGACTCACACGTGTTCTGTCAAAAAAGACTATTGAAAAAAGTATCTCTACTTGGATCATCCATTACAAAATGAACATTTTTTTACACTTAGTATGAAAAATGTCATTTTTCAGATTCGGAATGATGGGCTCCTTTTAGAGCATTTTTCATAACAACTTTCAAAATTTGTGGCTGTAGCGTTCGAATTTCTGCAACAATGTTGGCCTTGAGTTGAATGATTGTCTCGGTCTTGTTTACATATACTTGCTCCTCCAAATAACCCCATAGAAAATAGTCAGATGCCGACAAACCTGGCGAATTTCGGGAAATTATTCGCTCTCCAAAAATTTGACTTTAAAGTGTCATTGTGTCTCAGGTGGCAGTGGCTAAACGAAGAAGTTATTCAATTTTTAAGCCCAATGGTTACTTTTGGCCCACCCTGTATATTTGACAACTTCTTTCAATCGAGAATGTTAGTCGTATTGAAGAAAATTTTTATTTTTAGTTCTGTTTTGAAACTGGTCCAGGTCTAAAGGGGAACTGTTGAATATTTTTGTTAGGGACTCTACTGTACGAGGGCGACCGCAAAAGTAACTGGCGTAACATAAAAAGAACCGTTTTTTTGGAATTATTATTATTTATTTTTCAACATAATCTCCTTCCAACTCAATACACTTCATCAAACGTTTTTCAAGTTTTTTAATTCCATCCGAAAAATAAGATTTTTCAAGACCTTCAAAATACGCCTTAGTTTCAGCAATAACCTCGCTATTGGACGAAATTTTTTTGCCATCGAGAAATTTTGTTTAAATTTGGAAACAAGAAATAATCAAAAGGAGCTAAATCTCGTATAAGAATCGTTAAATTTTTCCCCAACACTCTTCTCTCGGTGTATCTTTAAATTCACAACAAATTGTAGTTAGAGTAACAACTAAAATAACAACAACAGAAAAAAAAACAGCAGCGACAACATTCGAAAAAGTTTGATGAGTTTGGATTTTATTTTCTGTATTGCGTTCAACAAAACTGTCAACTATCATTTGTCGCTAATTGTCGCTATTAGCCAATTTAATGTTTCTCTGTGCGCTATGGCCGACAACAGACAACGAACATTTCGCTTACGCTCCATCTCGCACCCACCCACCCTAACTTTGAATGTCATGTAATTCTGAAAATCCAAATTGCGCTGGGGGTTGGCTGTATGTACATCGGTAGGAGTACGTACGTACGTACAGCTGTACCATCATGACTTTTCACCGAAACTTTTAAATATTCGACCGACCAATAATAATTGTGGTAACTTATTTTCATTCGCCACCGTTTGACCAAACCGCCAACAACCAGACGCGCACACACACACACACACACATGTACCCCAGAAGTTAGCCAGGCCAACAACACTCGAAAACGAAGAGCAACCGAGAAAAAACTTTGGCAATTAAGTTAGAAAAGAGCAATAATGACATTGGTTGTTATAGCCTTTTTTTCGGCTGAAGCTTTGGACTTTCGTTGTTGCTTTGCTGTCTGTTGACAATATTGTTGTTGTAGCTAGTGCTGCTGCGATTGCGGTTGCTGGAATATCTAGGAATATGCATAACACTGATGTTGTTGTTGGTGGTGGTGGCTGCTGTCGTGATGCTGCCGGTGGTGGCGGCTGACGATAATTGGATGGACGTTGGTGCTTAGAGGTGCCATTCACTGCAGTTGAGGTTTTAAGACTCTTTTAATACTTTTAATGACCCCCAAAAACTGTTGTTGTGTGTGTGTAGCGTAGCGTCTTTTTTGTTCATTATTGGTGTCGGCCAAAGTTTTGGTGTCGGCCAAAGATGCTAAGGCGAATGTCAAGTGAATGACGTTTACGTGTTCACAAGCAGACATTTATGATGGATGGACATTGGGGAAAACAGTGACCAAACGTTTTCCGTTTTCCATAGACTACTTCTTCGGTTAGTTCAAATATAATACGAGGGTTGCAATAAATATTTCTGGCCTAGGCAACACTAAGTGTTGCCTGGTCACCTGACATTTCCATTGGAAAGTTTGATATTTCTTAGCATAAACGTACTCAGAACGTTTTGACGTATGACCATCATTTGTGTTGTTTACAGTGACTTGAAAAAATCAATTTGGCAAAAAAATGGAATTAACTCGTGACCATTTTCGTACGATAATTTTTCACAACATTCGACGTGGATTATCACGACAAGAGTGAATCGATAAATTTTAATCTTTGTGTGCCGATGAAACACCATCCTAAAGCACTGTGAAAAACTGGTTTAAGAAATTCAATCGTGGCCGACGCTCGCTCAAAGATGAAGATCGTCCAAAAACGGCCGTTGTGCCAGAGAACATTGATGCCCTGCGTGAACTGATAATGCAATATCGTCATGTGATATACCGTGAGATAGAAGCATTCTTGGACATTTCTTCCACTAGCATACATTCGATATGCTAGTGGTCGTAAAAAAAGTTTGTTCTCGTTGGATCCCGCACAATTCGTTCAAAAAACGCTCGTGTCGATTGGTGCAAAGAAATTTTGAGAAAATACGATCGCTGTGCTTCAAAAGACGTTTATAAGATTGACACAGGTGACGAATCATGGATCTATGCTTATGAGCCCGAAACAAACCAGCAATCGACCGTGTGGATCTTCGCAGACCAGCCAAATCCAACGAGAGTTGTTTGTGGAAGAAGCACTTCGAAGCAAATGGTCGCCTGTTTCTTCGGCAAAACTGGTCATATGGCGACTGTTCCGCTTGAGCAACGTAGGACGGACAATTCTGAGTGGTACACTACAATTCGTATGCCTGAAGTCTTCGGAGAAATCATTGTGCACCATGACAATGCGAGCTCTCACACATCGGCTCAAACCAGCGCCGGCCAAGACGTCAAATTGATGGGCAATGACATCTTTTTGTTCCCTTGCATCAAGAAAAAAATGCGTGGTCAACGTTTTTCATTGCCCGAAGCAGCTGTTGAAGCGTTCAAAAATTATTTTTGGAGGTGTCTCAATCGGAGTGGAAAAAGTGCTTCGACAATTGATTTGAGCGCATGCAAATCATGCTGGAGAATACTTTAAAAAACAATAAAACCATTTCTGATGATACATATTCGCATTTAATTTATAAGGCCAGAAATTCATATAGCAGCCCTCGTACAGTGGTCATATTCGCTTTGAGAACCTGGGGATCTAGAAGACCCAAATTAAATTGGATTTATAGCGTTAGAACGCTATGAGAGAAATAAATGCAAACAAACAACAAAGCAACAATACAGAACCAGTAAAAAAACCAAAGTCGGCCGTGGCCGACTATATTTTACCCTGCTCTTCAGAATGTTCAGCAAAGCCAACTGAAAAAAATGTAATTTCATATTTAAATTTGTTAGAAAATAGCATTGGTTATGGTAAAATCTGTGTGGCAGCTATATATTAATCTGAACCTACTTTCTCCAGTTCTAACTGCGTTCCTTCTTGGCTCAAAGAACTTTATTGTGCAAAAAATTAGATGCAATATCTGGCTCCTAGAACTAGAAATATATATGCGGGAGCTCTATTTGTATCTGAAGCAAGTATCTTCAATTAAAAAATACGCATCGGATCATGTTCCATTATTAAATCACAAAGTTCAACCTCTGCAATAAATTATTATTTGATGTATATTTATATATTTTGATGATGTTGGGATAACCAATAATATGTTACAACAGTGAACTATACTCGTTCTGGGTTTAATAACTACAAATAACGTATCTGTTGTCACCAACAATTATCGGTTTCAAAGAAATATGTACTTTATGGTTGATTGGTTGCCATAACCGCTGGTTTTACTTAATTCGATTGGTATAACTGATCTTTTGGCTGTGAGTAACCTACTATTATCGTCGACCCATGTAATTATTAATACCATGGAAATTTGGTAATTGCAACAGAAAGTATTTTTATCCAACCCAAACATTTGTAGTTCGGGCCAATTTCCAACAGATTTTTCCTTTGCGTGTACAGTCAGTTTGAAAATTTTGATTTAATACGTTTTTGTTCATAATAAGCATTGAAATACACTACTCTTCGACTGACGAATTGACCACTTGTTCTACCAGTTCTGCTTCAGTCTTTTGTCATGTATGCCTCATGTGGTGTTTCTGGGGCTTCCGTGTTTTTATTCGTCCATTAACAGCAACCCATGATCTCTTCCACATGTTAATGTTGGCTGGCGTTGGTGGCTAATATTTTGACCTCTCATCTGTCATCGTCAGATAGAGTTCATTTAAATTTGAATATAGCGGGTTTGAACAAGTTAACTTAATTAAGCCCTCCAGCACATTGGGACAGAGCGCCACAAAAAGTTGCCTTAAATAAAAAAAAAATATAATCGTTTTAAACTTTTTTTTATAATTTGTTTGTAATATATTGATTTTTTTTGATAAGGGTTAGAACCCATTATAAAAAACCACATCAAACATTCTATAGCAAATTGTACATGTCTTAGAGATTGACAATGTGTCTATTATCACGAGATGAAAACACTGCTGCTGCTAAAAAATGCCAAGATATTCTAACGCCCAGGTTTGAACCAAGGTTACTTGTGTGATAGTCTCGCACACCAACCTTTCCAGCATGGCGCCCGCAATTAATATCTCTGACCTCAAAAAAGGCAAGTAAGGCTTCCGTAGTTCCAAGTTTGTCGAATTATATTCAATGTGTGCTTTAATACTCTTCACGGTATGGTATATATAAAATATAATATTCCGTTCACCTCGAAATAGTAATCGAAAACTTCTTCAAGCATTTATCTTCGTAAAACGCTACGACAATCTTAAAATATCAGTTCAACCGTCCGCGTGTCTGTTAAAAGCTAAGAACCTAAAATTTTTCACGATAATGGCTTATAGTCTAGAGCTATTTGGGATTGTTAAAGGGTGAAATTTGCCGGGAGAGGGAAAATCGTTTTGGTTAAGGGACTAAATAAATATCGAAAAATTATACTATTTTAAGTCTTTTCTTAACATTACATGATTTTTAAGACATACTTGACGCCTTAAAAAAGTGGGCTGCCCCTTTCGGTTTTGTCGGCCTCAAAAACGGTCTCTATGGTTCAAAGAAACGTTTACTTATAAACATGGATATATGGTAATTCATAGCTAAATAAAATGAATAAAAATTTGATAAATGAATGTAACGCGTGATCCATTTTTAGGTTCCCTACTTTTTTAAAGATAAAAACAGAGAAAATTCAAATTGAATGGGGAATGTTTATAATTATTTGAAAGAAAATTCTTTGGCATATAGTTTTTGAAGATTATGTCCACTAAATGTTGGCCGCGGCTACGTCTCAGATGGTCCAATTTTCGATGACTCGTTCGAGCAACTTGACAGGACTGGCAAATGACACCCGTGATGTGTTGCTCCAAAGCCTGAATCGAAGCGGGTTTGTCCGCATAAACTTAAGACTTTACGAGGGCGGTTCGGAAACTTCTTAGACTAGCACAAAAAGCGCGGTATAAACAGAAAAAAGTTAAGTGTTTTGGAAACTTCCATCTCTGCTATGAACACATGTTAAATCTGGCAACTCCTTCATATAGAAACAGGTGTTCACAAAAGACGCATCAGCGTTTTTTTTTTTGCAATGGAAAAATTAGAAATGCGTGGTGTCATTAAATATTTACATAAAAAAGGTTTATCGGGACAAGAATTCCATATTGATATGGTGAATGTGTTAGGTGAAAGTGCTCCTTCATATGCAACAGTAAAAAATTGGGTTGCTGAATTTAAACGTGGTCGTACAAGCATTGAAGATGAACCACGTAGTGGACGTCCAAAAACAGCAACAACAACAGAAATTGCAGCCAAAGCGCATGATATGGTATTAAATGATCGACGAATGAAAGTGCGTAAAACAGCTAATATCATGGGCATCTCAAATGATCGAGTCCATTTAATTTTGCATGAAGAAATACAGATAAAAAAGCTTTCTGCAAGATGGGTGCCGCACTTGTTAACAGTCGACCAAAAACGCATTAGAATGAACATTTCTCAAGCTTGCTTTAATCGTTTTCAGCGAAATAAAATTTAAGCGTCGTTTCATAACTGTTGATGAGACATGGATCCACCACTATACTCCAGAGACAAAAGAACAATCCAAACAATGGACTGAAGCGGGAGGAAGTGTCCCAAAGAAGGCAAAAACAATTCAATCGGCTGGTAAGGTTATGTCAACGGTTTTTTGGGACTTCAAAGGTATTTTATTGATTGACTACCTGCAAAAGGGTAAAACAATAAATTCAGAGTACTATTGCAACCTTTTAGATCAATTAAATGTACAAATTCGAGAAAAACGTCCTGGCTTACAACACAAAAAAAATAATTTTTCATCAAGACAACGCACCAGCGCACAAGAGTGTTTTAACAATGGCTAAAATCAACGAATTAAAGTACGAGTTGCTTGACCACCCACCTTATTCTCCTGATTTAGCTCCCAGTGACTTTTACCTGTTCCCAAAACTAAAAAAATTCCTTGCTGGCAAGCGTTTTACCTCAAATAAAGATGCAATTACAGTGGTAAACCACTATTTTGAAGACCTTGAGGAAAACTATTTAATCAAGGGATAGAATTGCTAGATAAGCGTTGGACTAAGTGTATTAAAGTTTCAGGAGATCTTTTCATGATCTTTCATAGATCTTTTCTTGTTAGACAGCGTTCCAAAATCATCAACGTCAAATGTTTTTAAGTAAGTAAAATCTCCTACTGAACTAAAAAAAAGCCTTGAAGGTTTTGTTATGGATAATGTCAACTTTCATTTGTAATTGGTCTCATCACATTTTGGTTGTTGCACTTGTAATTGGTTAAAACAAGAAAATGTTGTAAAACTATTGATTGCCATGACCACCAGTTGTGACAATTAAATACCTTTTTCGTGTTTTATTGGTACGACCGATCAATATGTTGTGAGTACAGTACTATGATCATATCTATCATCTTGTGGTATTTTAAACCGAACATCCATTACGATTATAAACATTTGGTGCTACAGAAATTCCTCATTGTAGTTTCAACCAATTTCTAATAAATTTTTCTCTGTTTGTGGACAATTAATTTATAATACCAATCCAAGTATGGATTTTTTTAAGATTTGGTAGAGATTAGGGTCGGACTCATGGAAACAAGGGCACAAAAAACAGTTTTTATTGTCACTAGTAAATATGGATAAAATAAGAGCAAATTTTACTACAAATCCAAACATCGATTTATTTGGAATATATGGCAGAGTTTGAGGCTAAAACTTATCGAATCCCAAAAAATGGAAGAAATTTTCCTATGAATCCAAAATTACAGCCATAGGGACCCTAATAATGATGATTATTATATTGTTTCTACTTCAATAGCGAATCCATAATAGATTGACTCTTATATTCGACCTGGCGGAATATCGCTAATGTGGTTTTGACTTCTATTTTACTGATATAAAAACAAAAAGACCAACAAACGCTATACCATCTTCCCATAAGAAGGTCACCCTGAACAAAAATTAAAATTTTACTGGTAACAAAATTCTGTATGATCTTAGAAGAAAATTGTATACCGGTATTAGTTTAAGGTTTCCAATTCTAAATGATCTTATCAGACCATTTTTTACCGGGATATGTTTAGGGCTTTCAAGGGAAATAAATATAAAATATATCAAAGGTTCGGCCTTCTAACGAATGCTTTCAGTTCCCAGTTTTCAAAACAAAACGCTTTTTAATGAGTTCTGTCCCAATGTGCAACAACATAATTGAGACAATCATCTTGCACTTTACTTTGTCCAGTCAAAAAAATGAGGTGCTCATTCAATCATTCGATTGAAACTCTTCTAAATATGCATATGATGCGGACGATTCTCAACAAATTCCAAACAATTTGTCTAAAACTAACAATAATGAAATTAATCAAATCACCCCGCTCAAAAACACAAAAAAAACAAAAGCAGAAAGAGAACAACGCACACTTGTTTGTCCGCCATACTGAACTGAATGCCATACAAGAGTTAAGACTCATCGGAAACCAAAACAAAAAAACACCCTACACGCAAGATCGTTGAGACAAAAGGCACAGACACCGGACAATGGCCACTAGTATAAAACCAATTGAAATTAATGACCTACAAATGTCGGATCTTATATGAACTTCGACAACAACAACAACAATAGAAACAAGAGAGAAAAAGATCTTTTTATTTCTCTACACTGCTTCATGTTTGGTGGGATGAGCCGAAACAAAAGACTCTAAATCAATATTCAAAGTCAAGGTTAACGCTGACGCCTTCATTTGGTGGCTATGACGTAGAATACAGGAAAAGCGTACAAGATTTAGAAGTTACCCATGTCGTAGGAACAACGAACATGTTCTGTTGTAGGCGATATCGGCAAAAGCCAGCCAGCGCATCGTAAAAATGATTAATTTCGAACATCATTAGTTTGTAATTTTTCAATAAATTAAACGAACAAAAACCAAATCAACAACTAACGCTGATGAGAAGCGAACTGGTTTCTGGGCAAGAAGGTTCTATTCCGACGTTCTACACCAAATGAAGGGGGGTCTTTAAAGCTAATGTTTATGTTAATGTCCGATACAATGTCTACAAGACTTTAGAGTTGTTCTTTTTCAAACATTTGATAAACCCAGCAAACACTATGAGACTCACTTGTACTGTATTTCTACAAATGTTGAAGTGAATTCAATCAAAATTGTACTTAGTAGGGACATAAATACTGTTACAACATTGAACACACCCATTTCAATAGTAGAACTGAACATATCCCGTTAATGTCATATGGGTTTTGAAAGCTAACCTCAATAGCGTTAGACTGTAATGGGATTTTTCGATATTTTCAAAACGCTCCGGCTACTAGGGATTAGCCGCATGTTCGTCTACCGAAGAGACTTGAGATATAAAAGACCGCCAACGGTCGGGCCGCCCACGCTCTGTTCGAACACCGCATGTCATCAAAGCCGTTAAATCAAGAATTCACAGAAATACGCTCCGAAAACAGAAAATCATGGCCCGTGAGATGAATATCACGCAAAAGTCCATGAGTCGAATCATTAAAAAAGACTTGGGGCTTTCAGACAACGTACCGGGCATTTATTGACTGCAGCTTTAAAAAAAATAGGATTGAAAAACGCAAACGTCTTTTGGTGAAGCACGCTGATAACTAGCTCAGAAAAATTTTGTTCACCGATCAAAAAACATTTTTACCGTTCACGAAAAATTTAACAAGCTAAATGATAGAGTGTATGCGCGGTCATCTAAGGAAGCATCTGAAGTGATCCCAAGGGTGAAAAAGGGTCATCACCAACTTCAGTCATGTTTTGGTGGGGTTTTTCTTACGTTGGAGTCAAAACGTAAGAGAAACCCCACCATTTCTGCGAACAAGGAGTCAAAACATCGGCCAAAGTTTACCAAGTAACCATTTTGTAAGCTGCTGTGAAGCCTCTTAACAATTCCCTGTTACAAAACCAGCCATGGACTCTCCAGCAGCATTCTGCGCCGGCCCATAAGGCTAAAACGTCCCAGGCCTGGCTTCGAAACAATTTGTTAGCTTTCATTTCCTCTAAAGAATGACCCTCAGGCAGTCCAGATTTGAACGCATTGGATTACAAATTGTGGACGGTTTTAGAGGACAAGGTTTGTCACAAAAGATACCCCAACATTGGATCTCTTAAGACTGCTTTGTTTCGAGCTGTGGCCAATTTTCCAATGGACGAGATTCGTGCAGTTATTGACGATTGGCCAGTGCGACTTAAGGCGTGTGTAAAGTCAAAAGGCGGAAATTTCGAATAAGTAGATTCTTTTTCAATACAATATACATCAATAAATATATTAAAAAATATTTGGTCCAAAAACATTCAGTACTTTTTATTTTACAGCATAAAACGTGTGTAACAGTATTTATGTCCCTACTAAGTAGAAAAAAATTACAATTAATTATTTATATATTTTGAGCAATTTTCCAGAAGTTTTCATAGGAGGCCTTCTTTCTTTATTTAATATAGATCATTGGACTTTTGCTCAAAAATAACACAGAGCTAAGGGTATTTACTTCCGCTGTTCCTTTCAATGATAAACTTTACAATATGCCTCCTTCGTCACGTGGAGATGAAGATTAATTTGACCCTGTTCTAAAACTGAACTTGACTTAAAATTAGTCGAACTCAAATGAGTTATTATAATATATTGATCTGTGACGAAATCTTATTGTTTTTTTCATTACCCATATGACCACAATAGAAAGAAAAAGTCCGATTTTTGAGTCCCATATACAGGGTGTCCATCGGGAAGGTATACTACTTTCTTCGTTTATAATTTTTGATTAAATGAAAGAGAATGGATCTTATATTGATAAATGTTTTATCTAATGTCAGCAATCATGTATAGAAAACAATATCAGATAAATGTCCGCCTCTGTATGCCTCACAAATGCGAGCCCTTTCGAGCACATTTTTCATTAAATTCTCACACATTTCACGCGGTATTTCATTAATTGTTGTTTGAGTTGTTCAAGCGTTTCTGGTTTCTTTGCATAAACCTTGCTTTTCAGATACCCCACAAAAAGTAGTCCGGAGCAGTCAAATCAGGCGACCGTTTTCTTGAAATAACTTGTTGTGGAAAGAGGTCTCGCATTAATTTCATTGTAACCCTGGCTGTATGCGATGTGGCACCGTCATGTTAATCAAGCCCAAAGCATGTAGTTCTGGCGTTAAAAAGTTTTCAATCACATCACGATATCGCTTCCCATTGACAGTAACCGTTACGCCTCTAATTGTCCTTTATCCTCTTATCATCATTATAAAATTGTTTGCTTTACTTACAAATAACATCGTGCGTTTTATTTCGATAGTTTTGCCAAACTCCCCCACTGTATGCTGAAGTGTACCTAAGATTGAGCCAGTCTATAAAGAATCAAGTTTCTGCTGATGAATTACTCAGTTGCTAGTGCCTTTTTTGCTCTTAAATCTTTGCTAATTTTATGACCACTTTAAACAAAATATGTATGATTTCTGATATGCCCGTCTTAAAAATTATGTATATCACATGCAATGATCGTACATTAGCGCTTAGTTATGTTAACTGCCGCTTCACCTCTACCAGCTTGGACGTGGCTACGTTTTTATGCAAATTATTTGCTAATCCATTTGGATTCGATTGGAAATTATTTCGACTTAAAACAACATAATGTGATATAAATTTATGATTAAATTGAATAGCAGCAACAAACACAACGCACACACACACGCATACAACTTTTAGAGTTGTTAATTATTTTTTTTCATACTTATGAAAATGACAAGACGTTTTATTGCTGTTCAAACGTTGTAGTTTTTAAAAAATATGGTCATAATTCAATAACGACATTTATGGGTTGATGTGTTGCTCCGATCATGTGATTTACATCGATCGGGAGGAAGATGCATTTTTTTCACCTCATTTACAAAAATGATTAACGATCTTTGACCCAATGGAACCCCGCATTTATAAATGATTTGTTTTTTTTTGTTTTTTTTTTGCGGTGCAGACCTGTTAGGGCGGACGACTGTTGAATATTGAAAAACACCTCCGGGCGCAATGGTGGTATATGAATATTTCTTTTTTACGATAAATGGGATTTCGATGTGTCATAGCTTGGTTTTTATGCAAATGTGGCTGCGGGCAGCAAATACTTCCCTTAGACATTTCAAGAGTCTAGCTGGAATTGCAACTTTTAATATCTTCAATTATTATGCCATTAATTAATTTGTGATTCTGTTTACAATAACTCGAAATGTTGACCCAAGATCTTTTAGGGTTCATATATTAATAGTCGTTGAAAAATCTAAGCCATTCTTGCCAATATTATTAAACGAAACAAACTGGGAACCTTAAGTTTTGCTCAAAGATGGCAGGATGCTGGCGATTGTAAATGATCGAAATTGGCCTAGAGGAAAAATAGTGTTTTAGGGTGCATATATTAATGGTCGTTTAATAAAAAATAAGCCATTCTTGCCAATATTATTAAACGAAATATACTGGGAACCTTAAATTTTGCTCAAAGATGGCAGGATGCTGGCGATTGTAAATGAGCGAAATTGGCGTAGAGGAAAAATAGCGTTCCATACCGCGATTGAGGCTCAGACTCATGGATCCTAGCGCCCAAAAAGGCACCATAAGTTCAAAACGATTGACTAAAAGTCACTACTGATGCAGTGCATATAGGGTGTTTTTTTAGACGTGTGGTTTTCAATCTGGCCACTCTTTATCCGGAGTTGGTCCTTGTGGCAACTGTCAATTGATTTATGCTCAGTTTAGTTTGCCATTTCATAATGAGTAGGCCTACTCCGGAACAACGTTTCCAAATCGGCGTGAATGGGCCCAAAACGAGATGGCCACCGATCCTGATGTTTACAAGGAAATTTTGTTCAACGATAAAGCTCACTTTGGTTGAGTGGGTACGTCAATAACCAAATAACAAGACATTTTGAGAAGCCGTTGGATCCTCAAAAAGTCACTGTTTGGTGTGCTTTATGGTCAGAGGGAATCGTTGGTCCATATTTCTTCAAAAATGAAGCCGACCGTAATGTTACAGTGAATGGGAAACGCTTTAGATCCATGGTTTTTTCGTAGGATGTTGATGTGAATGACCTTTGGTTTCAACAAAGACTGAGCTACATGCCACACAGCCAACAAAATAATCAATTTATCGAAGGAAACGTTTGGTGAGCGCGTTTTCTCGCATCGTAGGCCTGTGGCTTGGCTTCCAGGATCGTGCGATTTAAAGCCCCTGGACTATTTTTTGTGGGGTTATGTGAAGTCGCTTGTCTACGCAGATAAGCCCGAGAATATTCGGAAAGAGAATATTCGGCGCGTTATTGCTGACATACGGCCGCAAATTCTGCAAAAGGTGGTCGAAAATTGGGCCTCTCGGCTGAAATGTATTCGAGCCAGCCGCGGCGGTCACTTGTTTAACCAGCCGTCCGGTTGAAACAAAATGTCGTCAGGAATACAGGCTTCAATTTCAGGTAACATAAAGTCCAATATTATAGAGCAATAGCGAGCACAGTTGAAAGTTACGTTTCGACCGTCATCTTTTTTGAAAAAATATGGACCGATAATTCCACCAGCCCATAAACCGCACCAAACCGTGGTTTTTTCTGGATATAATGGCACCTCTTGAACCTCTTCTGGTGCCTCTTTAGCCCAAATGCGGCAATTTTGTTTATTGACGTTGCCGTTGCGCCAGAAATGGGCCTCATCACTGAACAAAATTTTGGTCGAAAACAGCGGATGTGCCATAATACAGCTCTCAACATTTGAAGATAATTATTTCCAAAAAATAAATGCCATAAAATGTCCTTTCAAATTACCAATAAAGATTCCACACTTGATTTGAATTTTTATATATTTTTTTTGTTCTGAAAAAATTACTCTAGATGGATCACCCTATATTAATTACTTTCTAACCATTTGGTCGAAAACAGTCGATTTTGGGCCGTTTTGGTAATATTTTGGTCGAAAAAAAAATTTTCCAGCGGGAACACTGATTGCGACCTGCAGTTTAATAACGAGCTTTAGATGGACGGCCTGACGTACAGAAAGATATCATAAAATGAAATCAGCACGTGATTATACGTCGATCGGTATACTTAATGGTGGGTCTTTGCTAGTTACAAACATTTGCCATGAAACTAACTTATAATACCTTGGTCGACAGAGTGAGTTCACGAATTTGAATATGACATTTATTTTATGATTTTCTTAAATTTGGCTCTAGGTCTTAACCTGTGGAACAATGGTGACCCAAAATTGGGGTTTGCAAACCGATTCCCATAATACTGTCAATGCCATACAGCAACAAAATCCAAAGTGGAGATTATAAAAGCTGACCGGCAAAACTTTCAAATTGTCCACTTTTTTCTTAAATTATATAAAGATTTGAGGTCTCACAAGTCAACATTACGGAAGTTTATGCCTGCTAATTTTGCGAACCAGTTTAGACATTTTGCACTCCTTGCTATTCCCAGCTAGAATTATTCCAACATATGTTTTTTAAATATTCTCCTTATTATATAATTAAATCTGCGCTCTGAAGAAATTATGTAAATTAAGCAAACAAAGGTTAAGAAGCCGCAAACGAACCTGCTTCAGTTCCTCAAAACAAATTAACCATTTGCCAGTTCTTTTGAATTAATTACACGTTAACGCTGCCAAACGGTCTGGTGACGTTGTGAAGGCAGCACAACATAACAAAACGCCTCAAACCCTCAATCATCAACAAAAGCCAAGACGCTAGATTTGTCAAAAACAAAACTAAACTAATATATAATCTTATAAAATGGATTTCTAACAATACCTTTAGAACATCTTCTAGAACGTGTCGGATTATCTTATCGGCCGCTGAACTCACAATTAGTTCACATTTCCATCTTAATGATCTTGTAGGCTGTTTGTTGTGTATTCTTTCTACCAAACTAGGAAGTTGGCTATCTTTTGATGTAAATTCAAATTAAAAAATACGAGTTCTCTGCATACACTAAAATGGACACATTTGGAGAGTCTCACAAATTATCATTTCAATCTTCACTCGCACAACAATAGGTGTGTGCCATATTAAAGATATCCCAGTAACAAATTTGCCGTTGATTATAAATTCAGTGGCTTATTTATTAAATGGTTTATTTGAAAATTAGTTGTTCAAGATAAAGAAAATCACCACATATATTGCTCAAATCTAGAACAGTGCTTTATAAGCGAACTGCCATCAAATCTGGTGAAATCAGACCTTATCACCCCATATTCAAATTCGTGCAGATTTTATCTTTTCAATCTGAAAAAATTGAAATAGTGTTTTAAAAGAGAAAGAAATAAAAGGATTATTGTTGATATCTGGTTCTTGTACTAAGCAAATTTATGCCTCCAAAAAAAAATGTCTGTTTCTTCCTATCTGATCCTAGCGATGCCATCCAACTCCTCAAGGATTGCTTCTCCTAGCCACATTTTATCCATGGTGCTGTCTACTTGGCCGGAGAAAAAGAATGTGCTCCACAGTGTCTATCTGAACTTACATATCTTACAAAAAACTGTAGATCTCTTATGCCATCTTGAGGTCCTCACACTTATTTAAAATTGTAATATGGTTATCCCTATCACAATTCCTAGTCTCCTCCTGTCCATTTCCATCAGTCCGCTCGTTTTTGTAATATCGAGCTTTGGTCAACTGACCATCACACAGTGGGATGATCTTTAAAAACCGTGGAAATTATTCAGCCGTTTCTAAACTAACAGCTTAAGTTTTGAGTTTGGACCCCCGGAGCTACAGGGCCCCATATTGGGCACCTCGAGTTTATACAATTTTAAAACTCATATGACTTTTGTATTTGTGCAGCGATTTTAATAATTTTTTTTTCCTTTTAAAGTCGAGGCCTTCAAGAAATGTGTTACACCTATTTATTATCTTGTGTAATTTCTGAGATATACGTGTTTAAAAATTAAAAAAAATGTTCTTGTCCTTGGTGTAGTATTTTGGTAATATCTAAGCCAAATATCAACCGATTATTTTCATGTTAGTTTTGCATAAAAAGTACCCTGTAGCTCCAGCCCTGCGTACAATTTAAGCTCGAAAACACCTTTTCTATAAGCGTGTGTAATTTCATCAAAATCCGACTGGTAGTTTAGAAAAGGCTGAATTTTCCCATTGTTTTATAATCTTATCCCACTGTGCATCGATACATTGCGCTCTATAAGTATTTGAGCTTCCCCGTTGTAGGATACTTGTTTTAATTTTTTTTTGTTAAAGTCCTGAGATGCAGGATAATCCCCAGTAATTAGGCTTAAAGCCAGCCTATATATCTACTACCCTGGATGCTCCTTGATGGCTTGTTATGGCTTGCAAAGTCTCCTTCAACATAAAATTTAATTTTTTGGCATTTTGTTACTTAACTACTTATACCAGATATTACCGCAGCCCTAAAAATAGCTAGAAATGCTGCTTGAAAGGCGCTGTACATATCCGGTCATAAAGATCATTCAATATCTGGCTCGTCAATTTAGCTAATGTGTCCAACTTTGAAATTTCTGAACTGGCCCACCCGGAAGTCAATTTAGCTAATGTGTCCAACTTTGAAATTTCTGAATTGGCCCACCCGGAAGATCACACACAGGGACATGTGGAAAAAACGAACAGAGAACTATTTTGTTTATAAAACGCAGGTGAGACTAAGATCTGGTGTCTACATCGACAAGCGAGACATAAACACGCCCTCTTTACAAATATTCCGTCAGTTTTTTATGGACTTCAAATCGGCCCAGCAAAAATATTCTTAAATTTTTCTGGTACCTCCCACACAAGTGACGCCGTTTGAATGCAGATTATAACCCACATGACATGTCACCCAATGATCGGATTGTGGAATTCGATACAAGTGTGAACACTCTAATATTTCAATAACCGCTTTGTAATTCAATGTGAAAACAGAGCTTGACACGCCCCTTTTTGATAGCTGCCATAGAATTGCACAATTCCACCCTCATTGTTTTTCTTGATATATCTTCAATACTAGTTATGAAATCTAGTCTGTGCAAAACATAGTAACAGATTGATAAGGTTAACTTGGTGACAAAGAATTGGATTCTTAGCCACGCCCCCTCTAGTACATCCCGCACAAATTACCCTGTTTTAGTGAGGTTTAGAACCAACATAATTTGCATCCTAGTACATGAAATAAGAAAGCCAGATATAAATAATAATCTTCTTCTTTATTTCTCTTTTAAAATGGTATTCTACATTTTTAAAGTTGAAAGTTTTAAACTCTAGAGGAACTTGTATATAGGAAGATAAGGTATGATATCACCAGAATTGGTAGAAGTTCGCTTAAATAGTGATAAGCCCCATTTCGGTACCTTCAGTGCAAATGCACCATTTTGCCCACTTTTTGTATTCGCATAATAGAAAATTTTAATACTATTCATACAATCCTACTAAAAATAAGTAATTGGAAAGTCAATTATAAGTTAGACTAGCTGACGGAAACTTTAAAATTTAGCCACGCCCCATCTTGATTTCCCTTAAAAACAACAATATCCGATCGTACATTGAAACCCACATAACTTCATATCTAATTCATGAATTTTGTTTGATTTTTTTTCTGGAATATATTTATTTTATCTTCGTACTACCAAAAGAAAAATTGAATAACTTTTTTCGATTTGATGAATGTGGGTAATTTATATTTTATTTTGCAGATTGATTTTTAGATTTAACAAAAATGGATAACTGGGAGAATGGACCAAGAATTTGGGTTGTCCGCCGCTATCAGGTACGGGAGTCCGTAGTTTCGGTTCAAAGAGACTACAGGCGCTCGTTTGGCGGCAATTCTTCGAGCAGATGGTCCATAATGAGACATGTTAATAATTTAGCCGAGCATGGGACAGTCAACAGAAGACCTTTCCATCGGAACCCTTCAGTTCGGAAGGAGGAAACAATCGCTGCTGTAGCAGCTGCCATACAAAACAATCCAAGAGTTTCGACAAGAAGCTTATCTGCTCAAATGGGTATAAGCAGACAGTCACTGCAGTCAATTATGTAAAACAATTTTGACTTATTCCCATATAAAATTCAAACGGCCATCAAACTGAATGCAGCAGACTTCCCTAATCGCTTGCCAGAAGATGCTTTAAATGGTGGATTTCAATGGTTCGATTTAAACGGCAACATAAACACACAAAATTGTCGAATATGGAGTGCTTCCAACCCACAGATACTCCATGAGATGGAATTGCATCCACTTCGTGTCACAGTGTGGTGTGCAGTTTCATCACGCTGCATTGTCGGGCCCTACTTCTTCGAACAAAACGGCCACACCGTTCCAGTAAGTGGAGACCGTTACTTAAGCACAGTTTTTCTATCAAGAATTACGCCGTAAAAGAATTTCTTTGAACTCTGTGTGGTTTCAGAAAGATGGTGCAACTCCTCACATAGCCCGGCCTGTTATGACAGAATTGCGAAGAAAACTTCCTAATAAGCTGATATCTAGAAACTCCTTACTGCTCCTGACTTTTTCTTGTGGGGTTATTGCAAAAAGGAAGTCTACAAAGCGAAACCAAAAATGTTTAATGAACTAAAGTTATCCATTAGAGAAACAATTGCGCTATGAACCATATCAAAATCGGGTTTCTTTAATTTTAATCAATCCTTCCTTGGTACAAAAAATTATCGTGTGCCAAATTTCATTATATGTAATATGTGGCTTCTAGAGTTAAAGACATAACACCGTATGAACAAAGACATTAAATCTGGTAAACATATGTGACAGCGCTTAGAGAAAGGGACCTAAGGGTAAAAAAAATCAATTTTCACATATTTTTTGATGTGGACAACATCTGAGCATCGAATGTGACCGATCCCATGCCCCAAAAGTGTTCCCTCCCAGAGATATACGCGTTATATGAAAGTGATGGTACACTAAAGATACACGTATTTAATCTTTAAAATGGCTCTCCTGAACAAAACTGGTTTTTACCCTTAGGCCCTTTCTATTCTGCGCGTTACATATACTTATAGTTAGGTGACATTTACAAATTAGATTTTCTGTGCACCAGCCCTTATGTGTACCAAGTGATGTACGTTTATTCAACCGGGAACAAAAAGATTTGTACGTAACAACTAATTAATTGAATAACTTGTTCACTTAAACTTAAGGTAATGAATATTTCGAGAAAAATTCCCCTTCGTTCAACATTTTTTTTCGAGTGTACCGGCAAGATCATTTTGTTATTCTAAATAAAACATATAAACAGTTCATAAACTCGAGCAACTTTAAAGCCAGTTTGAAAACCATAACAATATATAAAGTATTACGGTTTTAATATAAAGTCATAATTCAAAACTACAAAATGTAAATTAAGAGCGTTTAATATCCGATTCATTTCGGACTGCTGGCTATTATTTCTTTTGATATTAGCACAAACTGAGAAAAGAAAAGCAAAATGAGCTATTAAAGATACTCCGCTCACATGAAAATGAAGAGCAGAAAAAACATGTTGGATGGTTGTTCGTTTGTATGGCTCATATCGAAGATTTCACTATAAATACCCAAAGATCTGAGTGTAGAAGACACAGTCGATCATTTGGCTTTTACAAAGAAAACACCCAACTAAACAAAAATGGTAAGAAAACATAGTCTTGAAAAGAAATATTAAAGACCATATTGCTTAAAAATTACAAAAGGAAAAAAATTCAATATTTTATTTTAAAATATTTTATTTGAACCTAATGTTTTTAATTGTATGTGGTCAACATTTTCTTTAAACCCTTATAAATTCATTGAAAAATTACTTACAAAACACATGCTTTCTTCCAAATTTCAGAAATTCCTTATCGTCGCTTTGGCTTTCTTGGCTTGTGCCTACGCTGATGTCTCCGAATTGGGCTACAGCTACGAACAACCCGCTCCCCCAGCACCAGCACCAGCCCCTGTCCTACCTGAACGCTCTTACATTCCACCCGCACCCGTAGCTCCTGCACCAATTGCCCCCGTCAATACCTATGTGCCCCCAGCACCAGTTGCCCCTGCACCAGCTCCAGTTGCTCCCGTCAACACCTATGTGCCCCCAGCACCAGTTGCCCCTGCACCAGCTCCAGTTGCTCCCGTCAACACCTATGTGCCCCCAGCACATAAAGTAGAAGAGCCTGTCAACGCATACATTCCCCCCGCTCCAGTTGCCCCTGTCCAACAACCTATTGCCCCCACTGAGGAAATTGAACAGATCCCCGAAGATGGCTACCGTTACAAGACCGTTCGCCGTGTTGTCTACAGACACCGTTTCTAAGCGAAAGCCATGCAGCGATTCTGTTTTAGGGAATTTTTATTTAGTTATACAAAAAAAAACAAAATACAAAAATTATAAATTAAAAGAAAGTTTTTTTTATTAACCTTGAACAAAAAAATTTTAAACTGTAGTTTATTAGAATCGTAGACGACTTGTCTCTAATTCTACCGAAGTTTGCAGATTCTTTGTTTTTATTTTGGTCAAGATTCGCCCTTTATTGAACAAAGTTTAGTCACGAGAGGATTTGGCCGGAAATGTAATTTTTTTTTGAATTTTAAGAAAAATTTCTCTGGGATCATCTACAAACAATTGGTCTTTCTTCGACCCCCACTTGGCGCTTTTTATGCCTTATAAACGTCCAATAAATTAATTTGAAAAACGAGTTTTCTTAAACCGTGGACTTGTCTAAACAAACTGGAGGGTCTCCGACTATCTTCAGAATCATCTTTATTCTGGCCACGATTCACAATTCATTGAACAAAATTTCATCTCGAGAAGAGTTGGGCAGCAAAAGGAGCTTTATAACTTTAAAGGTAAATTTCTCTGAGATCATCTACAAACAATTGATCTTTCTCTGATACCTTTAGCAATATAATTTGAAACTCCATTTTATTTGAAGTGTAGAGGACTTGTCTAATTTTACTGCAGTTTGCAAATATTCCTTTATGGAAGAAGGGATTGTTGTAACCTCTACTACCTTCAGAATAGTCTTTTTCTAAACACGCTTCACCCTTTAGATTAGTCTTGAAGAGTAATTGTTCGGAAATAGAATCATCTAAATCTACAATTGGTCTTTCTCGGACCTCTCGGAGGAAGGACGGAACCCTGAGGTCAGCCTATGTGCTGTAGTACACGTAGGTTGTGGTGCAACAATATTATAATCCTCACAACAATAGTATGATTCACACCCAACCATACTATGATCCCCAAAACAATACTATGATCCTCACAACAATAGTATGATTCACACTCAACCAAACTATGATCCCCACAGCCCTACTATGATCCACACAACAATAGAAGGATTCACACTTAACCATATCATGATCTCCACAACCATAGAATGATCCCCACAACCATAGTATATTTCTCATACAACCATAGTATGATACTAATAATCTCAGTATGATTTATACCCAACCGTGTTTTGACCCCTACAACTATAGTATGATTACACGCAATTATATAATAATCCCCAAAATTATATATCAGAATTGAGTTTAGTTGTCAACAATAGATTTGAATTATGAAAATTATTTAAAAATATATTAAACTCAAAATAATAGGAGTGATTTATTTAACAGAAGAAATAATGATTTTAAAAAAACGTAAGCGGTTTTATTAAAAAATATTTTACGCAGTAATTTGTAATTTTTGTATTTGGCCTTCATTTTAAATTTTTCTAAATAATAAATATATCGCGCTCGATATATTAATTATTTAGCAAAAAAAATATTTCATTTAAACAAAGTCAAAGCAGTTTGTTTAAAAAAAAATAAATTTACATATACAAAGTACGATTATAGCATTAGATCCGTAACAATAATATTGTTTTAAAAAGCATATTCAACTGAAGAAAAATTATAATCATACAGTTTGATTGCCTTAATCCTATTACGAGTATTGTTAACATAAAACCTAAAAAACAGTACTTGTGTGGCACCAATCATATTTATATTGTGTACAACCATATTTTTATTTTTAAATTTGGCAATAATACTATTGTTACATTTCAACAAAATTATTATTGCGGCAATCATACTATTGACAAAATTAAATTCAGAAAACAATACTGCGTGTACAAGTAAAAAAAGAACTGGAAATGCAACAGTTTTTAACGCCTGGTCAGTGTTTCCTGTAGTTGATTTATTTCTCTCCTACCAACAGAAAAAAAGCGTAAAGCATTGCAAAGAGGTCAACATATTCCTATTGTAAGTGCAATGTTAATCATCATCTTAATAGCCCTTGTCACTATAACATCCGTTACTAGCGACTGTCCCCTAAAACATGCACTTTCACTATTCATAAAAAAACTTAATACGAGTACCTTACCCTTGATTATGCCACGTTTGTTTGTCGAAATTAGTTCAATAACTTTCACCTCGTGTATAGGAAGCTTGCAGAGGTGGACTAAAGCCTACCTGGATATAATGAAATTATCCCTGGAAGAATTGTTCCACTTAATAAGTCAAGCTCAAAATGGCCGTTATGGGAAAAAGAAAACTAATATCCATATGAAAGATTGGATGGATGAATGCAGGAGCACGCCGCAACAACAGTAGGAAGAATATCGAGGTTATAAGAACCAATAAACTCATACATATTGCTGCACTGGGAGGGTAAATTGGCCGGGCCTTCTCATAGACTTTCAAAAAGCGAAATTTTTCACATCCCCACCACAACACCTTTAGAAAACCCACCTTGTCTGTGCGAGCTGGATGAGCAATATCGGCGGGTGGGTTCCAGAAAGACATGGTCTCTAAACGGGAGAGACATTTGTTTGTGTGCAATATCAAAACTTTAGTCAAAATGATCCTGTTTTGCTAGAGTTGTTTACTGGTCCATCATCGACTGCGCAGCCCTCATATATAGAGCGAATAATACGTCAATATAAGGACAAAGTGATACAACTAGACTTGATTAGTTGATAAAGTTATAAATTATTCATTAAAATACAGTGTGATGAACTTAAATTTTATTAAATGAATGGGACTAAAAAAGGTGGTACTTATATACTTATATGCCAAAAGCTATCGAAAAATCGATGGCACAATATTGTGAAATTGTTATCCTTACAAATCGTTCCACCCTAATATACATACATATTTAGCTAGATCGAGACATGATTATACACCTTTTTTAAAGGACCTCTATGACACATTAAGGTCCTATGACTGTTTGTAAAACTGAAGACCGATATATCAGATCGGCTTATATGTAACAGCTGAAACAGAAAAAGTAATATTTAACATTGTCCGAATCTTAAAAAAACTGAAAAGTTTAATGACGGTAATAGATGGACAGACGGCCGTAAAAGCTTTGGCAAGGGAAGGTTAAAACTTTATTCTATCCAATTGCGACGTTTGATTTTTTGTCTTGATATACCAAGCCATGAAACCAGAGCTTTTATATAGTACTTATATTTCGCTCTAAATTAACTGACCAGTTATCTCATTGGAAGGAAAGCTGTGAGTAGAGGAAGCGATATTACATAATAACGAAAGCTTTTAAAATGACAGAGAGAGAGAGAGCACTTAACATCGAAATAGTGTTTATCTATTATTAGTATCCACTTATTTTTATACCTTTAATTTTAGGATTGACAGTATAGTCACTTTGTCATTCCGTTTTCAATACAGGGAAATATTATAATTAATCGTTGTAAAAATCTAAAGCAATCTAGCCAACTCCGTCTGTCTGACAGTGGAAAGCAAACTCCAGGTTGCACTATCTGAGCTAGGTGGCCAATACAGTTGGTGTTGAAAGTTGACCAGACCAGTCAAGAGGTAATAATGTTCCCCAAACCGGGAAAAATCACAATCTTTATAGATTTTTGGGGCTTTTTCGCTAATACTCGTTTATTACTACTATCAACTCCAATCGTTACGATGTTTATACATTGTGTTACATTTGGCCAGAAAACATTTGTGGGGTACATTACAATCTGATTGGACAAGGGAACGACGAACAACCCATTTAAGCCTGATATTAGAAAGACCTTACCTCACGAACTTTTAAAGATATGACTGTGATGATATTTGGAAGATACGATATTGGCATGAAATTAAACACACCCTGGAGTAAAAGTGAGCGTAACCAAGTCCCTTATAAAATATCGAATTACCCGTCTAAGTAATCGTTCATACTTTTCATCATATGTGAGCAAGGTGGCGCCGTTACCGTCAACGGTAAGTGATACCGCTACACGCTCAACGAATTTTAGTTTCAAAAAATTTAGGAGAATATCGACAAATGTTTGTCTTTATACCTTAAGAGTACTTCATGTACAAATAAAATATTTTTTTCTACTAAAAATTGTTTCGTTAAACAAGTGCGGCTTATGGGTTTAAAAATCAAAAAACTCTTTTCCGGAGGTTCGGATTCTTCGAATTTTCTAGCGATGCTTCAGCTACAATTAACAAATGTTACAGAGCACAAACATACATTTGGTTGTATTGATGGCATTCTCGAGGTGCAGGCAACCTTAATCATTCGGTTGACAAAAATTGCTTGAGGCAACGAATCTGTTTTCTGTGTATATGTTATGTTAAAATTTGACAAAATTCAGAACATTGAGAGGTCATATCAAGTGAACTAATACGGGTATGACAATAGTGATTCGTATATGCGATGTTGGCATGAGAAAAAACAACCCGTTACATATTGGACCGGAATCCTTCGGCCCGGCGAACTCACATTGTCCCTTAAAGGGAAATTGTTTCCCGCTAAGGCGATTTTGCCCATATCGAGCTGAAAACAATATGCCATCATCAAGCACAATACCTGGACTCTAACGTTTGATATCTATCATGTTTTAAAGAAACACACCCGGACAGATATGGCTAGTTCGTCTTAGAATTTTACCACGATCAGTACTACATACATAAAAATACTTCAAAGAGACTTTGTCACTACCTAGTGTTAGTTCGGGCCTGCTCAATAAATGACTTGTGATTACTTCGGTCCTCAAGAAGAATATTGTCGCATGCTTTTCCACTTGATTTCTCCACCAGAGTTATCGTCTTCCTATTGGCGCTTTTCATGGTATTTATCGTCTAACGACTTTCGGGCTGGAGAGTTTTTTTTCCATTCAACCAATATGTCCAAGCCAGCACAATCGCTGTGATTTGAAGACCATGTCAAGTTTCACCTCACAGATTGCTCTACGCATGTACTTCCCACCTACACCGCTGTGGCCTTAAGTTAACGAAGGATTTTTTTCTCGAAAACTCCCAATACAATTTCTTCCTCATTTCAGAGAAGCCTTTCTTTAGGGTGATGTAAAAGCTCTGTTAGGTGTAGGTGATTTCTCAAGTATATTCTTCGCCTTTAAATATGGGGTTTTGCTATAAAGCTGCTTACCCAGCCAAAAATAGCACCTATTTTCCAACACGATCCTTCGTTCTACATCTCTTTATACAGTCTCAGAACAATATTCCAAGGAGTTTCCAACGGCATTGCAAATCTAATTCACACTCCTATGTCGTAGGCCCCCAAAAGCCAATGGGCCGGCCCTGCTTTTGCCACTGATAAACTAGTAGTAACCGTATTAAATTACCTTTTTTACCATCAGATTTATATATTGGGGTTTTTTTTGTTGTCCATGGATAAAATGACCTGGCCTTCAACGCCGTCTCACGTTGGCATAAATAAAAAAAATATAAATAAATGAGTTTACGGTACAAGATACAGCATCACAAACGCTTCACGTCCAATGTATGGACATGTACAGCCTAGAATGTGAACGAGAGTGAGTGTGAATATGGCATATTTGCCGCACACGGATACAGCGGAGTGTGAGAACGAGAACCTACTTTATGGCCATTAAGGCTATAGGAATACCTGCCAGCCTGTCCATATCAAGCTACGAGAATACAAGTACATCGAATATGCCATTATTGGCATTTCTGTTCTGAGAGTGTGAATTTCATGAGCTCCTGCTGAGCGCACTAACACACTCATATATAGATTCGTACGCAAGGATACACGTTATATATGCACTTACTGTCACATGATTCATACTTGGCCAGCATCGTGAGGTCCTCGGTCTCGGGGCATATTGGCCAGGATGTTGTGCTGGGCGCTTTGGTGGCTGGGTTGGTTGGGTTATACGCAATGTCAAGATATACTCGTAATTATCACGATAGTGTCAATTCTGTAGTCAATAATGCCATAAATGTTAAAAACAGGAGAAAAATAAAATCTGCAGTGTTAAACAAAAAGGATATGTGCTTGTACGAGTATGTTTGATAAAAAGTGATAATTACCATGAAATAGAGAGCGTTGAGGCAGGGGAAAGTTAAGATTATATCAAAGGTGTTGGTTCGTATGACAGATCTGCGATGTGCAAATTAAGTGTCACTATTATAGTTGGTCCTCAAATTATAAGAAAAAAGTAGTTGTTTTTTGCAAAGCTTAAACCAACTTAAGCATACATAAATTAAGGATAAGTGCAGCCGTGGTGTGATGATTAGAATGCACGACTAACTTGCCTGTTAACCAAGGTTCTACTTTGGGCAAGAACATCTAACATTTTTTCAGCGGCGGGTTTTCATCTCGTAAATGACTTAAAAGCCGGCGTTAAAAATTAGGACCCAGTCAGTAAGTATAAGAATTATATGGTTCACAACTTACTGATTTGAGAGAATTTTACCATTGTTCCTTAACACGATGTTGTGGGACTTAAGTAAGTAAATTAATTATAACAGTATGTCATACAAATTTGGAGGAAGCTTTGAGAAAAGTTTAAAGTGTCCAAAAAACCGGGGTTTTCAGAAAACCGGCATTTCGGGTTTTTTTAAACCGTGTTTTAAAAAAAAACCGATTGTTGGTTTTTTTTTTAAAGTAAAAACCCGGCATTAACCGACATTCCAGTTTTATCGTTTTACCTAAAAATGGAAAATAATTTCCCAATGAAAAATAAAGTAAATGCAATATTTCAAAATTGTAATTATGCAATACAATCAATTGCTGCTAATAGAGGTTTGGTTTTTATTCAAAAATAAACTAGTTCAATAGCTTAAATCGGTAAACCTATACTACACCAGTAAGAAAGCCAATTGACACAGATTTTTAGACCCCTTGAACCCAGATTTTAAATTTGATATTTGATTTTCACAGAAGGATTCATTGTTTTTAACACCCAAATATCTGTCCATATTTCAATGGGTCAGAGTTTCTGGCTTAGGGTCACCTAAATTAGTAAAACTGCAAAAATAATTTTATTTTTGCCTTCGAGTGAAATTTTATACCTATTCTAAGCCTTATAGCGTAGTGGAAGGCATTTTTGAGTCCCTAGACATATTGTACGGGAACTACATCAATAAATGAGCCTAAATGATCAAAATCGGTCCAGGACTGTTTGTTTGTGTTTGGCGTTGGAATAGTTTGTAGTTTTTGGGTACCCCCTTGTCCATTTCTCAGTGCCTAGAGTACATTGGACAAAAATAAATATTTTGAAAGTCGTAAAATTGAAATATCTTTGAGTATGAGTATATTATTAAAGAGGCAGGTCTTTCGGCCTCATAGTCTCTACTGGACAGGTCCTGATCTCTACTTTAGCTTCAAGGCCGGGTGTTTTTGGTTTCCCTTCGAAAAGTTTTAAATCGACTTGTTCTACAAACTTTGGGCTTCATGGGCATGTTTGCCGCACAAGTCCTCAAACTTAAAAACATTTTCAAATAAAGGCATATTTTAAATTAATATGTAGTTTCATTGTTTTGGTTCCTCCATATCCAAGTCCATGCTTAAAAGGAACTGCTTCAAATTTATTCAAATTAACGGCATACTTCGACCGAATACCAAATTGGGCCAAATTGCCAATAAAGAATATTTAATGACTGCGTTCTATTGGCATCTCGCTTAGGAGGTTGCTGAAGCTATAACTTTACGACTTGAGCAGTTTTTTATTCTGGTTCGAGACCTTTATGTTGTTTCTTTTTCAGAATCAACTTAAAAAGAAGAAATTGGTGAAATGTATTTGCTACGGTTGCCAGGCAGACTGTACAGCTGTTTCTAAACCCGCCAAGGTTTTTCTTCAGCAGTCTTTGGCAACGATTACTTCGGCCACAAATCAAATGACTTATACGGGAGACTCATTTTTATTTTCTTCTTTTTAAGTTGATTCTGAAAAAGAAACAACATAAAAAAAAAGCTATAACTTTACACCATTATACAAGAATATAAAAATGAATTTATTTACAGAAAACTATAGTTTATTTGCTTTAAAACCCGTATGTTTTAAATATTTAAAACTTTTGGAAACAAAGTTATTGAACAATTACCTTGAGCAAGTTAAAGCAAGCTCGGTTATTACTCGCGTATCTCTTGGTTAAATTTTTTCTACAAATCACAAATTTTAAAATCAAACGTTTTATGATGCATAATCATTTTTTTTGTATACAAAGAAATTTAAAAATATCTCCTAAAGTTTTTAAGCTATTAACTAAGTGACCTTAATCGATAACCTATTACTCGTGTAATAAGCGAGTACCAATTGAACACGTCTAATATTTGTACGAGGGCTGCTAATTATATTTCGGGTCCGGCAATAATATCACAATAATTTATAATTGAAAATAGTTTTATTGTTTTTCAAAATATTCTCCTTTAAGATCAATACGCTTTTGCATGCGCACAAACCAATTCGAATACTTTTTCCATTCCGATTTAGACATAGTAGTAGTTTAAATAGCCTGTAAAAAAAGCGCTGATAATTTTTTTAAATTTCTGGTTTTATTGGAAAGGTTGAACTCTGTCATTTAATAATGGAACACCATGGGCTGAAGATTATTCGGCAGGAGATGTAGAATTTTACCAAAAATTCGTGTTTTCTGATGAAGCTCATTTTCATCTCGGTGGCTATGTCAATAAGCAAAATTGTCCCATATGGGGTTCAGAGAAGAACCCACACTTGACGATTGAGAAGACAACGCATACACAACGAGTCACTGTTTGGTGTGCATTTTGGGCCATTTTTCTTTGCAAATGAACAACAAGTCGCCGTTACCGTCAACGGTCAATGCTCAACGAATTTTTGTTTCCAAAAACTCAAGAGAATGATACGGACGACATTTGTTTTTAACAAGACGGACCACATTTCACACAGCCAATCAATATTTTGCGAACTGTTTTTAAAAAAAAATCAGCCGAAACTGTGATGTCAATTGGCTGCCTTGGAGCTGTGATTTGAGACCTTTGGATTTGCTGTAAAGAACCATTAAGGATAAATGTTACGCAAAGTATCCAACGACAATTGAAGCGTTGAAATGTGAAATCGAAGTTGCCATTGGAGAGATTCGACCCGAATCAATCGAAAATGTACTGAAAAATTGGGCTGATCGGATGAGGTACTGCCGATCCAGTTGTGGTAGTCATTTGAATGATATTGAGTTCTATTATTAAATAACAACATTCAACCTTTCCAAAAAAAAACCACAAATTTGAAAAAATTATCAGTACCTTTTTTACAGCCAATTCATATTAAAAATGTTAAATCATACGGGCGACCGCAAAACTAACTGGCCTGGCATATTTTCTGTTTTACTAGCAACTTTTTTTTGTTTTGTTTTTTAAAAACAATCTTTTATAAGCCATCTGTCAAAATTTCCGAAATATTTAATGATTATTTTCTTTGTTACAGGTGATTGAAGTAAACAAGTTTTATAATTGAAGAAAAATGGAAAATAAAGAGTTTCGTGCGGTAATTAAACACTTTTATATGAAAGGTTATACGCCACAATTAATCAAAGATGAATTGGATTCTGTTCATGGTGATAATGCATTGTCATACTCCACCGTGAAATCCTGGGTTCAACAATTCAAAATGGGTCCTTCAAGTACGGAAGATGAACAGCGCTCTGGAAGACCGAAAACTGCTACTACTATTGAAAACATTAGAAAAATATTTAATGAAGTGACTAAAGATAGACGAGTAAAGCTCAGAGAACTTGCTGATATTGTTAAAATACACGAAAAACAAGTTTGGAGTATTTTACATGATGAACTCCACATGAACAAGCTATCCGCAAGATGGGTGCCGCGTTTGTTGACTTTGCCCCAAAAAATCGTCCGTTGGACCAATTCCGAGGAACTTTTAGCGATTTATCAGCGTAATCCAATAGAGTTCTTGCGCCGATTCATAACTGTTGATGAAACATGGATCCATCACTACATCCCGGAATGCAAAGAACAGTCAAAACAATGGATAGAAGCTGGTAAAAGTGGTCCAAAAAAGGCGAAAACTGTTAAGTCAGCAGGAAAAGTAATGGCCACAGTATTTTGGGATGCAAGTGAATATTATTGTGCATTATTGGATCGGTTAAGTGAAGAAATCAAGATAAAACGACCGCATTTAGAAAAAAAAGTTATTTTTCATCAAGATAATGCTCCTTCACACACTGCATTTTTAACTCAACAAAAACTGGCCGAATTACTATTTGAAATTGCTCCGCATTCACCATATAGTCCAGATTTAGCTCCTTTTGATTATTTCTTGTTTCCAAATTTAAAAAAAAATTCTCGGTGGCAAAAAATGTTCTTCCAATAGCGAGGTTGTTGCTGAAACTAAGGCATATTTTGAAGGTCTTGAAAAATCTTATTTTTCGGATGGAATTAAAAACCTTGAAAAACGTTTGATGAAGTGTTTGGAATTGATGGAGATTATGTTGAAAAATAAAAAATAATAATTCCAAAAAAACGGTTCTTTTTATGTTAGGCCAGTTACTTTTGCGGTCGCCCGTAATTAAGGAATTTTTTTGAGCATATCACTTTTCTATTTTTTGCGGTAATTTTTATGACTGTTATAGGCTTCACACAAGTCGAGGCACTCTTATCCATATGATGTACAATTCAGTGAATTACTATTGTACAAAAGTAAAGAAAAAAATTAAATTTGCTGAAACATTTTTAATTAAATAAAAGATTATAAATTGAAACGTCATGTAGGATTTTATTTTCAAAAACATCTATATCGGTAACAGAAAGTTTTGGTTTTCCCAACATACAAAAAATAACAAACTATTATGTTTTTCCAATATTCAAAACTAAACTACGACTTTGCATATTTTAGACGCCACATCACATTGACGCCATTCAGATATTTTATGGTTGTTGCTACCTACTGATGCAGTTGCTAGTTGTTTCAAATATCAACAAAATTGTAAAATGTTTAAAGTTTTTTTGCTTATTGCGTAAATGGAACTAAAGTAGTGCTTCTCTCCCCTAACCTGTTCACATTTCCACCTCGACCGCCTCGACACGTGTATTTTGTGAGGATAGCTTTGATGATACCTACTCCTGTTGTTTGTACTCCTCCGCCAACCACCTCCTCGTGTTACATTGCATTGTTAATTACGAAATTGGTTTTATTTTTCGGAAACCTTTTTTCCGTTTAATGTGTTGTTGACACAATGGCGCCAATAAAAACGTGAATTGACGCCATCCCGAAGATTTACAACCGTGTTGTTCCGTTCACTTCGGTGTCGTAACAACAAAAATGGACGAAATAAATTTCATTTGATTGGCCCAAAAAGCGGAAAGGGCAGTGATGGAGGTGAGTGTAATAAATGTTTTATTTCCTTTGCCGCTACAAGGCCATGGAAAAGGTGAGAACTTACCCAAGTTAATGAGTTTGATGATGAGTTAAAGGCTTAAGAGTGCGGCCTTAATTTTGTACACGAATAATGGCCTAGATTGGTAATTAAGTGTGTGTTTTTTGTGCTAAATATTACAAATTAATATTCTGAACATGAAAGTACTCACATTTCATTTACGATTGAAATTGGCTACTTAAAATTTTTTAATGGAAAGTGATTTTATTTAGCGTAGAACTTCTTGAGTGGTTGCGGGCACTTAAACGACAAAAAAACAAGAAACAAACAAAAATGGCGTTAAGTTCGGAACGGTCGAATCTTTTTTACTCTCCACCATAGGTTGCGTTGTAGAACGGCTATGACACGATTTGGGTATTTAGTCGTTGGTGGTTAGTCTATGTTTGACAGAACTACATTTTTGGGTCCCGATGAGCCATTGTCCTATTTAGATTCGCGAAGAAAATGGAATTGCTTTTAAGAACCCACAAGCAACCTTAAATTTTGACGAACCTTAAAACTAAATGTTTATTGAGTTAATTCCACTGTTTCTAAGTAACCATATGTCTTATCTTCGGAACTCTAGGGACCTTTGATCTATAGGTCAAGGCTTTAAATATAATCGAAACGTAAAGAGGTGATATTTTTTGATTTAAGACTAACATTTTTGCTGTTTTTAATACCCATGTGTCCACAGTCGAAGGACGCCCATTAGTAAGTCGGAGTGTAAAATTTTTCCAAATCCTTAACAAAGATATAGAGTGATCCATCTAGAGTTATTTTTTCAGAACAAAAACTATATAAAAATTAAAATCAAGTGTGGAATCTGTATTGGTAATTTGAAACGACATTTTATGAAGGGAAATTATATTCAAAAAATAAATATTTATTGGTAATTCCTTTCGAATTACCAATAAAGATTCCACATTGGATTTGAATTTTTATATTTTTTTTTGTTCTGAATAAATACCTCTAGGTGGATCACCCTATACATATTCTGACCCATATGTCGACGAGTATTTCGGGACGGTTTTTGGGTCGCAGACCACATAGAACACGTCTATGTGTCAAGATCGCCATTTCAGCCAAATCGAAAAATTTCATATTCAGATTATCTCTACAATTTCTGAGGACCATGTTTGAAATGACTTATTTTTCGTTACCCTAGAAACCTTAGACCCATGCGACAAGAACTTAAAAGTTATTTGGATCCGTAAATAAGTGAAATCTTAACAATAGGTACATATTTGAATTTGTCAGTGTTTGTGGATACTCATATATCTCCGAACATTACGGGTTTTTTGAGCCGTGCGTCCGTACACCATGCCCATTGGTCTAGGCCTTCAATTCAGTCAAATCGTAAAATTGATGCCATATTCAGATAATTTAGAAAATATCACTATTTCTGAGTATCCCAATGTCAATATTCGATAGGACCTATTTTTCGGCACCCTAGGAACCGTAGGCATATGTCAAAACTTAAAATTAAATCACCTTAATAGATTCGCCAATAAGCAGAATTTCCGCATTTGGGCGAATGATAATCCAAGAGTGATGGTCGAAAAAACAATGCTCTCACAAAGGGTGACTGTTTGATGTGGTTTATGGGCTGGCGGCATCATCGGCCCGTATTTTTTCCAAAATGAGGTCGGCCAGGCAGTTCCTGTGAATGGTGTTCGCTATCGTGAGATGATAACGAACTTTTTATGGCCCGATTTAGAAGATATGGATATGGACGATATATGGTTTAACTGGACGGTGCCACTTGCCACACAGCTAACGAAAACAATGGCTCTTTTGCGCGACAAATTCAATGACCGTGTTATCCACGTCGTGGTGATGTTAATTGGCCGCCAAGATTATGCAATTTGACACCGTTTTACTTCTTTCTTTGGGGTTTTTTGAAAGAAAGGGTTTACGTCGATAAGACAGCAACAATTATAGAGCTAAAGGATGAGATAATTCGGCACATGAACGGCATAAAACCTCAATTATGCCTCAGCTTCATCAAAAAGTTGGACCATCGGATGGAGGTGTGCCGCCAAGGTCGCGGCAGCCATTTGGTCGATATTTTATTCCATACATAATTGAACTATACCAATATTATCATGATAAAAAATGGTAATAATTTCCTAAATAATTTGTGTTGTATTCAAAATCAACATTGGCCCTTAAACTTTAACCACCCTTTAGTATTGCAGCAAATTAAATCTTATTATATAAAAATGTTAAATAAAGTTGATTAACACAATTAAAGGTGAAAAGATAGAAAACACCTTTAAATGGTATAACTACTTCAAATACTCTTCCTTTTCGAAGTTATAAAATATTTTCAATTGCATAAATATCTTGTTGATTCATATTGTGACAATCTACTTTCATTTTTAAATCTTTACGTTTTCTTTAAATACTCATAGGGGCATATTGACTACTAACGTCTCGTATGACCAAAACATACTAGGCGTTTCACATGAGCCGAAACGTGAGATTCACATGAGCCGAAATGTTAGCGTTAGTTAATAACAGTTTCTATTTTTGTCATTGTTCGTCTAAAGATAGTTATGGTTTGTTGAGCAAATACTCAACAAAGTGTACTTTTTCCCGAGGTTATTTTTGAAGGGAAACTTTCTTTAGACTTTTTAAGGGAAACTTTCTTCCCACAAGGCCGATTTCGCCCATTATATATCTCAAGAGCGTATGTCTGCGTAATATAGGAAATAAGTAATCGTATATTGGTTTTGACTATAAATCTCTTTGAAGCCATTTTGACACTCTGGGTATTGTTCTACACGCAGAAAAAAAGTATGGTTGTGGTGACAATATTCGAAGAGGATAATACTATTGTTGGGTATATGGTTGTGGTATAACAATATTATTATCCCCACAACAATAGTATGATTCAAATACAACCATACTATGATCCTCACAACAATAGTATGATTCACACATAACCATACTATGATCCCCACAACCATAGTATGATTCACACTCAACCATACTATTATCTCCACAACCATAGTATGATCCTCACAACCATAGTATGTTTCATATACAACCATAGTATGATCCTCACAACCATAGTATGATTCACACGCAACCATGTTATGATCCCTTCAACCATAGTATGATTACACACAATTATATTATGTTCCCCAATATAATTATTAGAATTTGTTTAAGTTGTTGACAATAGATTTGATCCCCAATAATATTTATTAAAATTGGTTTAAGTTGTCAACAATAGATTTAAACTATGAAAATTATTCAATAATACATTAAATTCAAAATAATACGAGTGATTTATTTCACAGTAGAAAAAATAAGTTGAAATAAACGTAAGCGTTTTTATTAAAAATATTTCAGTTAAATAAAGCCAAAGCAGCTTGTTTAAAAAATTTTAATTTCGATAAAAAAAAAGTACTATTATTGCATAAGATCCGTACCAATAACATTTGTTCTTAAAAGCATATTTAAATGAAGAAAAATTACAATCATACAGTATGATTGCCGTAACCATATTAATGTTAACATAAAACGCAAAACACAATACTTTTGTCGCATCAACCATATTTATATTGTTGCTTTAACGATATTCTCTTTTTTAAATTTGGCAATAATACTATTGTTACATTCCAACAATATTAATATTGCAGCAATTATACTATAGTCAAAAATAAATTCAGTTAACAATGCTATGGTTGCGACGAACATACTTTTATTGCGGAGAACATATTATTATTGTCGTGACCATGTAGTAACCATGTTTTTTCTCTGCGTGTAGGTAAAGTTTTACTGAACAAGTCTTTGGATTGAGTCCTGCATATTGAAAAGGACTCTCTGTTTCCTAGTACTTGTTTCCCCAGACCTGCCTGTTGCCATTACAAAACAACACAACAACACTATTTGCCAAACTCCCTCTTCGTTTGCTATTCGGAAGGTCGGCTTATCATCATCGCATCATGGATTCTGAACAAACTCGCACAGTTGCTGTATATGTTTGCGTTTATAATTTTAAAAATAATTACAAAATTATTCTAACTTTTTACTTGTTTATAACCTGCCACAAAATGTCAATATGCGATAATTACAAATTGGCATTTACGCCAAATTACCCATATTGTTTTGGGGTTACTTTACAGTGTCCACATATTTGCATTTAATTAAGTTGTATAGAAAAATGACATGTAATTAAAATTATAATCAAACAGTGATCAAACAAAAAAACAAACAGACAAGTGTGAACGGTGTGACTGTGACGAATCACACACACCCTGTGCCAGGATAGCGTTAAATACAAAAGAAGCAAATGGATATACAAAGCTTGGAAGTGATGGTAGTATTAGTAAAACCCCATTTGATAGAGAGTCCGACGAATGTAACTGTATGCACCGGGCAAAGTGTTACAAACTACATAATGAATTTAAATTGCACCCCTCTTTTGGGGGCAAAAGGGGTATATTGTCTAGAGTAGAAATACTAATAAATTATTATTGCAAAGAGTGGAGAAAAATCAATAGTAAAAAGAGCACAGCATCTATACAAATCAACATATGTGTTGAAAATAATCGGATTGGACGGGGGATGACTATGAATCTTCCCTTTTCAATACGCCAAAGCCATCGATTGCCATTGGCTTTGGTGGAATAGAAAATGCCATAACTAACAAATCTCAGTTATAGTGTCTGGGTTCGAATAGTTGTTCGCTCTCCTTCTCGACTGGCATTCCATCGGTTGAAGTACGCAGTGGCACCATTACCGGGTGCATAACAACCATTTCCACATCATCAGAGCTTATTCCGCACAATAAATTTTGTGATAAATGTGTCTTTAAGAAATAAAATTCACATTTGCTGTGGAATTCATGGAATGTCTAGAGAATGAGAATGAGATAGCGAATAGAAGAAATGTAATGAAAATTTATATAAAAACGAAAATTTATAATGCCCAAATGGATATAGGGACTTTGGAATGACGAAAATTTTAATACAAATTTTTAAAGGAATTGAGGTCAGTCTTTATAGATTGCAGTACAATTTGCAAAAATCTTAAAAATATTTTTTTTGTATAAACTGTAGTCCAAAGGTTATGAAGCCGTAATAGTTGCATGAAATAGCGATAAGTTTGAACAGGACGAATGATTTCAGAACTATGGTTTCGCTAAAAAGGAAAGAGACAAGGAAAAACAAATAAAAAGTCGCCCATACCTTATATACCCACCACAATCGCAACGCAAGCCCTACGCTGTTAAGCTCTCTTCGCATACGCCGTCTCTAGCCAAAACTTCAAAACTACTCTATTTTTGAATCTGTCACTTTAGTTTGAGTACACATACATATGTCCATATTGACTATTAATCTTTCGTTTTGACCATGCAGTACGATTTATTGGGCCACATAAGCCAAAAAGTCTAGCAACTATAGCCTTTTTGAGGTAACGGGTGATCAATCTAGAGGTATTTTTTCAATAGGGTTTTTTTACAGATTACGCTTGAGTTGTGTTAAATTTTATTTATTTTTTTCAGTATTGTTTGCATTTTCATCATGGATAGACTAACAACGCGAAAACCACGGTTTGGTTCGGTTTTTAGGCTGGTTGATTCATCGGTCCATATTTTTTCTATAATGATAATGGCCGCAACCTAACCATGAATGGTGCTCGCCATTGCGCCATGATATCGGACTCTTTGCTACCATTTGTTTTCAACAGGACAGGACGGTTCCACTTGCCACTCAAAATGCCCTCTTCACAATGGATCTATTGAGAGGTCATTTTGGAGAGCAGCTAATATCATGTTTTGGACCTATGAGTTGGCCCCTAGATTGATATCACAACTTTAGACTTTTTTCTTTGAGGCTTGGTAAAGTCCAAAGTCTATGCTGATAATCCAGCTACGATTCAGCTTTTGGAAGCCAAATAACGAGTGTCATTAACGCCATACCGTTCGAAAAGCTCGAACGAGTCATCCAAAAACTGGACCCTCAGAATGGACACCCTGCGGCGTAGTTGCGGTAAACATATAAAGGAAATTATATTGAAAAAATAAATGGCGTAAAATGTCCTTTCGAATGAACAATAAAGATTCCACATTTGATTTGAATTTTTGTATTTTTTTTTTTACTTCAAAAAAATAACTCTAGATGGAACACACGTAATAGAGTGCGTCCCAACTAAAGGAACCAATCTTACCATTGACCGGCCACAAGAAATTATGATAAGCCAAGCAAATACTCAAAGAAGTGTATTTTAGCAAGGTACCTTTAGGCCATTAAAGATAAATATATCCCCCCTGGGCCGATTTCGCCCATTTACCATCCCAAACAGCTTATGACCTTAAGCCATCGTCATGCAACATTTTAGGATCCTTGGTTGATTCGTTTCATTGCTATCGTGCTTTTAACAGACACTCGGATGAACGGACGAACACTCGGACGGAAGGACATGGCTAGCTCGTTTTAGAATTTTATGACGATCAAGCATTTACGAGTATAATGCACTAGATTAAGTCAAGATGTTAAATTTACCTTTACCATGGTTTAAAAAATCCATCACTCCAAAAACACAAGGAATTCCAGCCAAATTTGTTGCAATAAGATGCACCGAAATTTCTAAAGTTGGTTTAACAGAAAAAACACCCACCACCTCCGGATTTCTTATATTCAAAATCTAAACTACGAGTATAGTAAACATGTTTTCGTTTGGTCTCTTTTACATAAATTCTATCGTTTCGTTTTGAGAATCATTTAAAGTTTTCTGTTCTTTGTTTTACATCTTCCTGCAGAAACCGAAGAAGTACATAAGTGAAATTTACTGTTTATGTTGTGTCAACCGCCTGGACAGCGACTAAAAAAGTAAAAAAGAAAAAGAAACAACCAGCGGCGACCAGCGCTGGCAACCAATCCACAGAGTCATTTGCCACTTGGACCGCGTTGTACCCCCTCGCCTTATTCGAATTACTGTGGCACGCTTAATTTACTATGAGCCGCATCGTTTTTTTTTTACTTGTTCTACGTTTAATGCTGCTGCTACTGTTCTTTGTGAACGTTTCGTTCGTGTTTTTGTTCGTTTTCCAGCTCATAATTTTAACAGGACTGACATTTGTTTGTATTACATATTAAATGGTTTTTATTTTGTTTATCAATGATTACGAATGAATGGCGGTGAGTTAGAGTGTTGCCAGATTGATGGTTGAACATAGCTTCCATTGCTGCGATGCAGAATCGACTCATTTGGTTAGTCGAAATAGTAGCTCTTATTTATTGACACCAAACTAGTCGTAGCGTACAGTAATATTTTCTATCTGCACCATGATGATCGATCAAATTTGCAAGCGTTTTATAGCGTAAGACTTTCTATGGTTAATTGGAACAACAAACTCAGTAATAGCTCTGCCTGCTACCAAAAACTAGTAAAGGTTCTATCGTTATCGAAAAATGAAACATTAAGAAAAACACTTCTTATATACATGGCTTCCTCACCGCGAGGTCTATCTCTGCCTCTTCTGTTTGACGACAGTGAATGCATTAAGACTATCCCCCAACTGCATGAGTGACTATCGCTAAGAGCCCTCTTTTACAAGAGCGCATTAAGAGACCCGGTCATCGAGAAACCTAAATAGAGGACGAAGCCAAAATCCAGATTACTGCGACAAAACAGACATCACGTATAAACCTGTGCCTAGAGAGTTGCTCTTCAAAAATCTGGTAACTCTCTAGCCAAACAAGCGCACTTACACACCCACTCGCACATTTTTCTGTAAATTCATGTTATGCACTTAAGTTGTACATGCGATATGCAGCAGAGCCATTGTCGCCTGTCAAATAAACAAACATCCCATAAACAGAAGACATTCAATAAGAAGAAATTGTGACCTCTCACACTCGCGCCCATTGACGCTTCGCCTTTTCACATCTTCCGTCGTCCGGTTCCTTTTCGTTTTCATTTGTATTCGCTCCTTTCAACAGCTGAAACAAATAAAACGCGTGTGTATAACCCAATGTTTTCATACAGTTTATGCTGATGACATGTACATTTTCTTTTACCATTATCGGCGGTCGCGTCGAGTTGGGGCGGTGGAAGAGGGCGGTGTGATCAGGAAGAAATTGATGGTAATCTTACGTACAGCAAAAAGAGAAAATATATAACGAAAAAAATTGAAGCTAGGAGAGGTTGGGGAAGTTACTTGATCAAATAACTGTAAGGTCAAGAAATTGTGAGAAAAGGATCCTCTCTAACACGCTCCTTACTATTAAAGTTACGATTAGAACAACCGAGTGATTGGAGCGCTGCTTTTATCAGTAAATGGAACTAGAAATATTAGTGAAAGTAAACATTTCAAACTATTAAGTTAGAGTTAGTTAGTTAATAGTTGATCGACTCAAAATCATCATCTGAGTGGATTGATCTTAGTCCGCCTGTCCTTTTATTTATTGTATTCAAATTACAGGTCGTAAATAAACTTGTTAACCGCCCTCGATCTAACTTGCCACATTGTCCGGACACAAACCCTCCCGGACTTTGGACTTTTCGTAGCCCCAAAGAGAAATGTCTTAAGGTGTGATATTACAAAATCTAGGCGGCCAACTCATCTGTCCAAAACGTGAAATTAGCTGCTCTTCGAAATAACCTCTCAATAGATGCATTGTTTGAGCAGCTGTATGGCACGCGGCACCGTCCTGTTGAATCCAAGTGTCGTCGCTTTAATTTCAGGTGGCAAAAAAATCCGATATCATGGCGCGATAGCGAGAACTATTCACGGTTACGTTCAGGCCATCTTAATTTTTGCAAAAATATGGACCGATGATTCCACCAGCCCATAAACCGCACCAAACCGTGGTTTTCTCTGGGCATAATGGCACCTCTTGAACCTTTTCTGGTTGCGCTTCAGCTCAAATGCGGTTAATGCCGTTAAGCCAGAAATGGACCTCATCGCTGAAGGAAATCTTGGTCGAAAACAGCGAATCATCTTCGAGCTTTTGAAGAGCCCTAACTCTGAAACGGCGAAGCGCAGGAACGTCGAAAAACACAGAAAATTCAAATTGAATGGGGAATGTTTATTATCATTCGAAAGAACATTCTTTGGTATTTATTTTTATTGATTATGTCTATCAAATGTTGGCCGCGGCTACGTCTCAGATGGACCATCCGTTGAGTCCAATTTTCGATGACTCGTTCAAGCATTTCGGCTGTAACTGACGATGACATGATGCTTTGCTTTAAGGTCTAAATCGAAGCGGGTTAGTTCGCATAAACTTTAGACTTTAAATATCCCCAAAGGAAAAAGTCCAACGGTGTGATATTACTTGATCTTGGTGGCCAATAGACCGGCCCAAAACTGGAAATGATGCTCTCACCGAAGTGTTCTCGCAATAAATCCGGTTATCATGGCATGATAACGGTCGCCATTGACGGTTACGTTCTCATCGGCATCATTTTTGAAGAAATATGGACCGATGATTCCACCGGCCCACAAACCACACCAAACCATTGTCTCGACGTAAAATGCGCCAAGTCGTTCCATACGTCACCACTGTATTTCCAGAAGAGCCGCACCTACAAACAGACCCAAACAACAATATTTAAGAGAGTTCCTGACTAAGCGTTGTACCAAACCTAAGTCTACATTCAAATCTCTAAACAAATTATAAATATTACAAAAATTTTAAGTGGCAGCAACCGTAATTTTCCACTTATACCAAAATATTGTGAAGAAAAAAATTTGGAAAATTTAGAGATTTTTAAAAGAACATATACGAGTATATATTCTTGAAAGGCGATTACGACCTTGTGATGTTCTATAATGTTTGACCAGATTGTAATAATAGTAAGGTAATTTTTCCGCCGATGTGCACGATTAAACTCTTATACTCGTAAGGAAGTTGTAAAAAAAGAAAAACTTGACAAATGACCCTATTTGAAATTTTCGGATGCTCGCAAGCTTCAGTGGATAGCAAAGGTCAAATATTTAGTCTGATAAGAGTTTTTTTTTACCGAATTCCGCAATTTGTGATTTTTTAACTGGCGGAATCCATCAATATTTACAAAACTTAAGAGTTTCGGTTTTATGGCTTATTTTAGGTAGACTTTGGTACTCCTTTTATTTAAGTTAGACCTTCAAAGGACTTAGATCCATTACCACCTTTAATGAGTGATGACAATAGGGGAGATTTTAATTGTGCAAAATATTTAAAAGCTATGCTAAAAAATGAATTTAATCAATATCTTTAGTTTAAAATAAAATGTTTTATATATAAAAAATGAACGTAACAATCTCAACTAACAGATATTCCAGCTAGAGCAGAAACGACTCTGTGTGACATTTGCCTAGTACCGGTATCTGTAGACAACACGACGAGCAGTCTTGTAATGGTAGCCATCTTCTGGGGTCTGCTCAATTTCCTCAGTGGGGGCAATGGGTTGTGGGGCAGGTGCAACTGGAGCCGGAGGAATGTAAGTGTTGACGGGCTCTTCTACTTTAGGTGCTGGGGGCAAATAAGTCTGCACGGGAGCAACTGAAGCTGGTGCAGGGGCTACGGGTGCTGGTGGAATGTAAGACCTTTCAGGTTGAACGGGAGCTGGTGCGGGAGCTACGGGTGCTGGTGGAATGTAAGACCTTTCAGGTTGAACGGGAGCTGGCGGAGAGGGTTGTTCGTAGCTGTAACCCAATTCAGAGACATCGGCGTAGGCACAAGCCAAGAAAGCCACAGCGACAATTAGGAGTTTCTGTAAGTTTTATGAAAAGATTTTATGTGAAATTTGATAAATGGATTATTTTAAAGATTTGATAAATAGATTATTTTATATCCACAGCGACAATGAGGAGTTTCTGTAATTTTTATGAAAATATTTTATGTGAGATTTGATAAATGGATTTTATTTTATATTTAAATTTAAATATTCCTAGTTTCTCACCATGTTTTTATTGGTTAAGTATTTTCTTTGTTAACGCCAACTTATGGACTGTGCCTAATGCTTTCAATTTCTTGGGTATTTATAAGCCAATCATTGATGTAAGCCATAGACAAATGATAATGTGGCTCATTATTTGTTTTCTGTTTTTAATTTAGGCTTAAGCCTCTTAAGTTTTCATTGATTGCTTCCAATTTATGCTAATATTTCAAGAAATAAAACGAACCATCATTACTATTTCATGAATGGGAAATAGAACTATATTAATTTAAATGGTAACTTTTTTCTAAGACTATTTTTTAATAATTTATTAACTATTTACGTGTTGTATGTAAAATACGAAAGCATTCAAAGAAAAAAGTGTTTGTTTTTACATAACACGTTTTACATTAAAATGATTAATGTAAGATGGTTTGTTTGAAACAATCTACCCATTTTTATACCCTCCACCATACAATGGAGGGTATTTTAGTTTTGTCATTCTGTCTGTAACACCTTGAAATAATCATCGGAGATCCAACAAAGTATATATATTCTTGATCCTCGTAAAATTCTAAGACGATCTAGCCATGATGTCCGGCTGTCCGTCTGTAGAAAACAAGATAGAGCCTGCATGAAAACAGCTAGGGAGCTGAAATTTGGCACAAACATGTGCTGTTAACCTAGCATGCTTGGTATTGAAAATGGGCTATATAGCTCTACGGGCAGTTGGTGTTGGAGGCCCTCAACCGGCACTACCTCATAAAAATTATTTTTTTTTTTTTTGGAAATATCCGTCCAGTTTCTTGAGCAAAATCACTGAAATTTTGCAAATAATAATCAATCATCTATGTAAAAATGGTTTAGATTGGACCACCATTTCTTGTACCTCCCATACAAACGGACTTATGGGCCTTGAGAAATAATATGACTATAACTCACCACAAACTTGACCTATCGAGACGAAATTTTCGGCATAAAGAATAATATATAGAACAGACTTTGCGCTAAATAAGATCGGAAAGGCCCTAAGTTCGGCACAGCCAAACTTACCTTTTTTTACTTGTTTTTTTCCTCTGTACGGGGTCTTAAAGGATATGTGCAGTTTCCAGTAACTTGGAATTACCAAAAATCATTGAGGTGTCTATATTTGCTGTAGTTTATTGTTATATTTTAAAGGTAAAGTACGCGTATGGGATATTTATTGAAGATATCATTAAAGAGATATCTTTATTTTTTGATATAACCAACAGTGGTAAAAAAAATCAATATTCTACTGATACCAACATATTGCGAAGAGACAAAGTTTCGAGAATTTAGAAGTTCTTAAAAGAACCTATGCATATTTTTAAAAGCTCTTATAAAAACTAATAAAAGATCTTATATAAAATTTGACCAGATAGTAATTACTTATATAGTTTTTTCAATTGTAAAGTTTCGTTTGCCATATCATCATGTATCAATTCATGCTGCCAAACATGTGAAAATTAGTAAAAATATATTCAAAACTCTGGCACGGTAGTAAATTTGCAACCTTTAATTCATTGTCATAAGTTCGAATCATGAACAAGTTTAAGAAATCCGTTTAATATGATTCTGGCACAATAATTGAAGACGAGCGAACAAATTTAAACTTGCTAGTTAAAAGCTGAAAAGTTGGCCGAAGATTGTGTACGAAAAATCATCTACTGGTTTGGGGCACATTTATTTGACTCAACGTCTATGTCATACGTTATAAAAGAGCCCATTTGGAGACCAGCCACTCTACAAGCCGAAGTTTAAGCTCAATTTGGCTGAAATTTTCCCAGTGCGTAATGAACGACTTACACCCAACACTACAGAAGCTCGACCATGGCGATGTATTTTTGATATACCCATCGGACAAAGTTCTTTTTCGACGGTCTGTAGGCCATATTTTTTGGGCCATTAAGCAGAAGTGTGACTATGATTTCATATATATAAATGATTTCTGGAAGGACTGTAATTGTCAATCCAAGCTTACAGGGCTAAAACTTGGATCACTTTGTACAGGGTGGAGCACTAAAATTTGCTTTTTTGGTGGAATTTGCTATGGTAGCATTGTTGGTTGAAGAAAGTGGAGAGTGTGCGTGGCTTAAAGTGGCTGACGGGAGATTTGTATTCGTCTGCCTTTCAGTTGCCATCATGCATTGGAAACGTGAGAAGAGGTCATTTTGTGTTGAAACGTATTTTTCTAATGCTACTCGAGCATTGCAGTGCAGCGTGCTTTTCGTTTACAATTCGCTGTTTCACACGCGGGCGTGTTCCTGAACGGCACTACTGCATACTGGAGTGAAACAAACCCCAAAGAACTTCACCAGAAACCTCAGCACTCGGACCGCGTCTCTGAGGGGTGCGCCATATCACGAATAGGCATCATTGGCCCTTACTTTTTCCAGGATACCGTCTTGCCGTAACTGTGAACTACGAACTGTACTTGACTATGAAACAGGACTTTTTTCAGCCGGCTCTTGAGGCTGTGCAATTAGATAATACATGGTTCTATCAGGTTGGTCCCACTGCACACACAGCGAGGGTTACCATGAATTGTTTGAGACAAATGTTTCCTGGACGGCTTATCTCTTTGAGGGGTGATGTGAACTGCCTTCTTAGACTTAGCCAGACTTAGCCCCATGCGATTTTTTTTTCTTTGGTGTCAACTGAAGTCGAAGGTGTATATCAATCGTCCCAACAACTTGGAAAACCTAATTAACAATATTGAGGCTGAAATTGGCATAATAACAGTCGACGTGCTTGTTAGAGTCCATGAAAACTTCAGAAAACGTATGCACCAGTGTGTGGATAGCGAAGGTTGACATTGCCAGATACACTATTAAAAACTAAGTAATTTAACAATTCCCTTACTGTTCAATATAATTAAAATATTAAATAAATTTTTCTAAGATTCATTTTATTTTAATTTCATTTCCAAATAATCAAATTTCCGCGCTCCACCCTGTTTAACATGCACCAAGGGATTGAGCATATACTTACAACACTTCGAGATGCTATTCGGGTATCGGGTGCTACGAGGGTTGCTATTTATATTTCTGGTACTGACAATACAGATGCAAACTGGAACTTCCATTGGAAACTTTGACATTATTTAGCATAACTTCACTCAGAAATTCATCCCAGTAAAAAAATGGAATTATCCCGTGAATCATTTTTTACGATTTTCGGCGTGGGTTGTCGAGACAAGAGGGTTTAAATCAACTTGTTTCGACTTACGGCTATGAAGCACCATCAAAAACCACTGTTAATCGCTGGTACCCAGAGTTCGGTCTCGGACGACGTTCGCTCCAGGATGAAATTCGTGACTGACGTCCAACTTCGGTCACTTTTCCAGAAACCATCGATGCAGTGCTTGAACTGATTAAGCAAGACCGACATGTAATACACCGTAAAATAGAGGCATCCTTGGGCATTAGTATGACAAGCATCAATAAGAAATTGCATGTTCATTTGGTCGTGAAAAAAATGTGTTCTCGTTGGATCCCACATGTTTTTACGAATGCTCGAAAAAAAGGCTCGTATGGATTGGTACAAAGAGATGTTGAAAAAGTATAACTGCGGCAGGTAGCTCAAAGGCAGTGTATAACATTGGCACAGGTGATGAATCGTGGATCTATGCATATGAACCCGAAACAAAACAGCAATCACCGTTTGGGTCTTTCAAGACAAGCCAAATCCAACAAAAGTTGTTCGTGTAGGAAGTATATCGAAGCAAATGATTGCGTTTCTTTTCAAAATAATCGGCCATGTTGCCACAGTGCCTTCAGTGGAACGTAGGACGGTCAATTCAAACATCTGTTTGTCAACAGTGTTCGAAGAAATGAGGTAAGATAATAAGAGAAGACGGATCATTTTGCATCACAACAATGCGATCTCTCACAATCAGCTGAAACGATGAGCTATTTGACCACTTAAGATGTCGAATTCATGGGCCATCCACCGTACAGTCCTGATTAGGCACCCAATGACTTCTTCTTATTCCCCAGCATCAAGAAAAAAATGCGTGGTCAACGATTTTTATCGCCAGAGGCAGCTGTTGAAGCCGATATGTCAATATTGTATGCACTGTTTTTGAAAATCGTATAATCCGCTGAAATTGTGATATCAATTGGCCGCCTAGGAGCTGTGATTTGAGCCCTCTGGATTATTTTCTATGGGGACTTATAAGGGTAAATATCACGCAAAGCCTCCAGAGACAATTGAGCGATGAAACATGAACTCGAAGTCGCCATTGAAGAGATTCGACTCGAAACAATCGAAAATGTACTGAAAAAATTAAGTTGATCAGATAAGGTAGTGCCGAGCCAGTAGTGGAAGTCATATGAATGCTATTGTGTTTCATAATTAAATGACAAAGTTCCCATAAAACCAGAAATTTAAAAAACTTATCACTGCTTCTTTTTTTACAGCCGTTTTAAATCTTAAATGGCCCACCCTGTATTTAAAAATATGTGTAGCTGCGAATAAGAAAAATATGATTAAGAGTTTAGGAAACCGGTTTTTCGACACAAGAAACCGACAATTCGACACAAAAACCGGATTAATCGAAAACTGAACAATGGAAATTTTTAAGAAACCGCCGGTACCGATCACCCTTCCTTTTTCCAAAAAAATGGGACACTTTAATAGCAGATTCACAATGGGGGGGGGTATATTCCGCCTAGCCGAACTTAAAGTTTTTATATTTTTTTTTCAAATAAAAATTAGGACATTTCCCCAATAAACAAAACTGTACGAGACCTTCAATTCGAATGTAAATGAATGTTCCGAAATTTCCGAATTCCAAACACTTGATAGGTAAATGCAGTTCCTTAACCACCCTCGTTACACTATTCTTCTCGATGTTGCTGTCAACAAGAAAATTATTTTTCATTTCCATTCGATGGTCCGTCCCCTTGCCCCAGCTCCCACATGCAAACGTTCGCCCTTTCCATTGCCTCTCTGACCCTTAGAAAACAATTCACAATCATAATTTTTTTTCGCTTGCTGCGATGGTTGCTGTTGTTGCTTTCTTTTACTACATTTACTGGAAAATAGAAAATAATGAGCTGTGCTCAAAAAACAAGAAATGGAAATGGAACGTAAAGCAAACAAACAGCTAAGAAACGCAAAGGGAAAAACAACAAAGAGGACAGCACATTGGGTGAAACTACAGATACTACAATACACTTTCATTCTCGGTGGTTAAGTGGGGGTGGCAAGCTAACTCGCTGGCTGGCTATTCCTTAGGGAGTCTATCAACAGTTTGATGGAAGAAGGGAACACAAAAACCAAAGCCAAATTTGAACTTAAGATAGCTAGCTTTAAAAAGAGAGGGAGAGAGATACAGGGTGACAAAGGCCAGGGCAATGCCAATGGCCGGGGCTTGTTAGTTTATTATTTTGAATGTAATTGGATTTGTGGCAGCAATAAGTAGCAGTAGCTGTGTCACTGGCAGTGGCAAGAACCACAAGACGCCGCCTGACAATGGTGTGTGTTTGTGTGAGAGAGTGTCAGAGTGTGTGTTTAAAGGATAGCATTATTAAAATGCACAGGAAACAAACAAACACATCCATACCGAATACCAAACTGATGGCATATGAATTGATCTGCAAACGACAAATGTTCATATTTTATTCAAAATCTAGCTTTTTGCAGTTCTTAAGAAATTCCAATTTGCTTGGGCCCACACACACACACCATCATGTCGGGACTGTGAAGGTACATCCCCACCTTCTCCCGGCCCGTCTCAAGCTGGATGTATCGTAAATTTAATCCCATTTAATGTGTTCAATGCTAGAAAGAACAACTCCTATTCATGCATACCAACCCACCAACAAACAATGCCTTTTTCTCAGTTCAGCTCAGATTTCGTTTTGTTCCGTTCGACGTTTCGCTTCATTGTTTTCGTGTTGTTCGTTTGCCTCGCTGTTATTGTTTACAATTCTCTGGGGTTCCATTTGAAATGAAATTAAAATATGAAAATCTCAGCTCATCTTCTCATGCCAGCACCATTGAGCCGGTTCCCTGTCCCAGCCGACCTTTCTGCTTCCCTCCCCTTCCATCCTCCTCAATTCATTGTATGTATTTGTCCTGGTACCTGTGCTAGGTATTCTGGTAATTCCAAGTGTAAATCCCATCATAAAAATTCCAGTCATTGAAAATGTTGAAAAGCCGCGAAATACCTGAACGCTACGAAAACTTTTTAATAAACATAAAAAAAATCTCATTTGGAAATCTTGTCGTTTCTTTTCTGTAACTTCGCTGGTCTTTCATTCTTTGCATTCGTTTCGCCGAAAATGATATGAAAATTATTTCCAAACAGATTAAACGTAAATAAGGTTGTTTTCCATTTCCAATTTTCAGCGGTAATGAGAGGCACGTTTCATGCGAACGCGTAGATAACCACGAAGACAATGTTTTGTTAAAGATTTGCTAGTAATTTAATCAATAGCCTCTGTAGCGACTGAGAATTATGTTATTGTGTTTGTACTTTTGCAGGCATTAAAGCAAAATACAAAAAAAACGTGAGACATCAAGATTTGAGGACAATTTTTAGGCCATTTGGTCAGCAAAATTGCCCATATTGGCTTGGGTCCGTTGTGATACCATAAACTCCTTACAAAACATCCTTAGCTTTTTGGGCACCGCCACTTTATGTCATTTAGCCAGTCCGTTTATACCATAAAGGTATGGAACTGTTTACATTACCATTTGAGAGACCGATCGTGTAAAGGGTTTTCTTAACCGAGACAGGTCTTGTTAGTGTTTGTCTAAAATCCATAAAAGCCATACTTTGTTCTGTTCTCTTTTTACCTTCTTTGATGTAATAATCGTCGTGAGGTTATTAGGTTGAATCTTGAAAGATTCATTGCGATCTTCATTCTCTGCTTATGCACTCCACACGCAGAAAAAAAGTATGGTTGTGGTGACAATATTCGAAGAGGATAATACTATTGTTGGCTGTATGGTTGTGGTACAACAAAATTATGATCCCTACAATATAAGTATGATTCAAATGCAACCATCACAACCATACTATGATCCTTACAACAAAAGTATGATTTACACATAACCATACTATCCCTATCCCCACAACCATAGTATGATTCACACTAAACCATACTATGATCTACATAACCATATTATGATCCTCCCAACTAAGTATGTTTCACATACAACTATAGTATGATCCTCACAACCATAGTATGACTCACACGTAACCATGTTATGCTCCCTACAACCATAGTATGATCACAAATATAAGTATACTATGATCCCCAATATTATTTATTAGAATTGGGTTAAGTTGTCAACAATAGATTTGAATTATGAAACTTATTTAAAAATACATTTATTTCAAAATTATAGATTTGATTTATTTAACAGTAGAAAAAATTAGTTTGAAAAAACAAGCCTTTTTGTTTAAAATATTTCAGTTAAAGCAAAAGCATTTTTTTTGTGAAAATTTTTAATTTCCATATAAAAAGTACTATCGTACAATTGCATTAGATCCGTAACAATAACAATGTTCTAAAAAGCAGTTTTAAATGAGGAAAAATTACAATCATACAGTATGATTGCCGTAATCATATTATTGTTCACATAAAACCCAAACATAAATACTTGTGTCGCACCAACCATATTAATATTGTTACTACAACCATATTTTCATAATTAAATTTGGCAACAATACTATTGTTACATTTCAATAAAATTATTATTGCGGCAATCATACTATTGTTAAAATTAAATTCAGTAAACAATACTATGGTTGCGACGAACATACTTTTATTGCGGAGAACATATTATTATTGCCGTGACCATATAGTAACCATGTTTTTTCTCTGCGTGCACGTCAAATATTTCTGGTCGCTGTGAGGGTGGATTTCTTTTTCCACCTCACCTTGATAATAAGATAAAGAATGAAGCAATTAATTTCGAAAACTTCTTATGCAGACTAGACAGGACATAGTAGTCTAAAATGCATTTAAATATCTTCCTTTCAATGGGACCTTACAAACTTTTCTAGATTTTTGTTTCGAATTTTCTAAACTGAAAATTTATTTATTTTTCTTAACAGATTCAGCAGATGTACTCGCATAAATGTTCAATTTTACTACGAGTAGTTTTTGTGAAGACATAATAATAGGTATTATATATACAGGGTGGGCCAAAAGTTGGCATGGGGTTTAAAACTTCAATAACTTTTTCGTTTACGGGTATATATTTTTTTCAGATTATATAAATAACACTTGGAAAATAAAAAATGGAGAGATTCACAACTGAACAAAAAAAGAATAATAGAATAAGAAAGAATAATAGAATTTTATTATTTAAATCAGCGATCAATTATTTTAACGCATGAGTGATGAAGCTTATTTTCATTTGAATGTCTGTGTTAATGAGCTGAACTGTAGATTTTAGTATTCTGGAAATCCAAGAGCCATTTATCAACGCCAATTGCAAATTGTACAGTATACTCGTAGTGTGGGTTCATATCTGCAAATATCATTGTGCCTTACTTCTTCGAGAATGAAGATAGAATTGCTGTAACCGTAAATGGAGAGCCGCATCGGTTTATGATAGAAAATTTTGTTCGTTCTGCTCTTGAAAACAGGCCTGAGATGTGGTTTTAGCAGGATGGAGCCACTACCCGAGACACAATGTCACTTTTAAGTCAAGTTTTTGGAGAGCGAATAATTTCCAGAAAATCGAAAATTATTTGGCCAGCGTGATCGCCAGAGTTGTCAGCACCCGACTATTTTCTTTTGGGGTTATTTGAAAGAGCGAGTATATGTTAACAAGCCCGAGACAATCCTTCAACTCAAGCCCTGCATTGTAGCAGAAATTCGAACGCAACAGCCACAAATATTGAAAGATTTTATGGAAAATTATCTTAAATAGGTTAATGCAGTTCCTTAAGCACCCTCGTTACACTATTCTACTCGATGTTGCTGTCAACAAGAAAATTATTTTTCATTTCCATTCGATGGTCCGTCCCCTTGCCCCAGCTCCCACGTGCAAACGTTCGCCCTTTCCATTGCCTCTCTGATCCTTAGAAAACAATTCACAATCATATATTTTTTTTTAACTTGCTGCGATGGTTGCTGTTGTTGTTTTTTTTTTGTACATTTACCGGAAAATAGAACCAGCCCCGGCCATTGGCAACGAGCCCATCATTGCGAAGCTAAAAACGGAAGTCATTTAAGTGCAATTATATTTCATACTTTAAGGAAAAAAATTGCATTTTGTATATTATAAAATCTGAGAAAAAATTCATAAACGAAAAAGTTATTAAAGTTTTTAACCCCATGGTAACTTTGGCCCACCCTGTAGAAATGAAAATTGAAAAGACTTTAGCATCAATCATCATCACTTCAAAAAATATTTTCGAAATTTCCAAAGCACCAATTAACATTTGGTTGTGGTTGTAACGGAAAAAATCGATTGTGGCAACCAAAGGCGATAAACTATAGAAGATGGACGAAATTAGCTTTTACGAGAAATATAAAAATACACACAATGAATAGAAGACATGGGGTGCAACTCTGAAATCGTAGCAAAATTGCAACTGTGAATACACGACGAAAAATGGAACAAAACAAGAAAATGAAATAAGTTTTTGTGAGACGAACACGTATGTAACGGAAAATTTATTAAAAAATATTCAAAAATAAAATGTTAAAAAGTGCCAAACTGTTTATTTGCACAACGACGACCGCAAAACTAACTGGCCTGGCACATTTTCCGTTTTACTAGCAACTTTTTTTGTTTTTGTTTTTTAAAAGCAATCTTTTATAAGCCATCTGTCAAAATTTCCGAAATATTTAATGATTATTTTCTTTGTTACAGGTGATTGAAGTAAACAAGTTTTATAATTTTTGAAAAATGGAAAATAAAGAGTTTCGTGCGGTAATTAAACACTTTTATATGAAAGGTTATACACCACAATTAATCAAAGATGAATTGGATTCTGTTCATGGCGATAATGCACCATCATACTCCACCGTGAAATCCTGGGTTCAACAATTTAAAATGGGTCGTTCAAGTACGGAAGATGAACAACGCTCTGAAAGACCGAAAACTGCTACTACTATTGAAAACATTAGAAAAATATTTAATGAAGTGACTAAAGAGATGAATGAAGCTCATAGAACTTGCTGATATTGTTAAAATACACGAAAAACAAGTTTGGAGTATTTTACATGATGAACTCCACATGAAAAAGCTATCCGCAAGATGGGTGCCGCGTTTGTTGACTTTGCCCCAAAAAATCGTCCGTTGGACCAATTCCGACGAGCTTTTAGCGATTTATCAGCGTATTCCAATAGAGTTCTTGCGCCGATTCATAACTGTTGATGAAACATGGATCCATCACTACATCCCAGAATGCAAAGAACAGTCAAAACAATGGATAGTAGCTGGTAAAAGTGGTCCCAAGAAGGCGAAAACTGTTAAGTCAGCAGGAAAAGTAATGGCCACAGTATTTTGGGATGCAAGGGGTATAATATTTAGTGATTATTTTGAGAAAGGAAAAACTATAAATAGTGAATATTATTGTGCATTAATGGATCGGTTGAGTGAAGAAATCAAGATAAAACGACCGCATTTAGAAAAAAAGTTTATTTTCATCAAGATAATGCTCCTTCACACACTGCATTTTTAACTCAACAAAAACTGGCCGAATAACGATTTGAAAATGCTCCGCATCCACCATATAGTCCAGATTTAGACCCTTCTGATTATTTCTTGTTTCCAAATTTAAAAAAACTTCTCGATGGCAAAAAATTTTCGTCCAATAGCGAGGTTATTGCTGAAACTGAGGCATGTTTTGAAGGTCTTGAAAAATCTTATTTTTCGGATGGAATTAAAAAACTTGAAAAACGTTTGATGAAGTGTATTGAGTTGGAAGGAGATTTTGTTAAAAAATATATAATAATAATTCCAAAAAAACGGTTCTTTTTATGTTAGGCCAGTTACTTTTGCGGTCGCCCTCGTATAAAAAGTTTGTGAATTTAGAGTTTCCTGTGATTTGACTTTGACTAATTTGTCTTAATGTAATTGTAAACAAAAGAAAGTGTAATTGTAAATTGACAATTTGTCTGTTACTAAAGTGATGTGACTTTGTACGATCTTGCAAAGAAGAAGCATTTCACCATCTTCTACTATTCCATTAAAAATATTAATATATATAAAACAACCGGTCTCAAATCTCTATAACGTTCTTGTTCATCGCCAAACGCTAGCAATAATATTTAGAATCTACGGATATAGGCTCCACAGCCTAAAGCCAGCATAAAATATTGAAAACATCCAAAAAATTGCTATTGTGTTTAATCAATAACAAAAAATTAATATATTTCATATACCAAAAAAAAATAACCAATTTTTCACACCCAAACAAAAACACACATCGTATAAAGAAAAAAAAACGGAAGTTGTTTTTGAGCCAGACTGGCACCGTAAGACATAGAAAACAACAACAACATGAAAATCATATAAAATAATGGTGATTTTTTTTACAAAATTATGCAAATATAGACATGAGACTAAAAGCAGAAGATCTATCACTCCTATCAATTGAAAACTAGTTTTGAGGTCATTAGTGTTTTGTTTCTTTTGGTAAACAATTTAAGTTCAACAACAGCGAACTGTGGGGCATAGAAAAACGACCATAGACTCGGAAAAGCAAACGAATTATATAAAAACTCGATGCTATCAACGATTAAGCATCAATAACTTCTCACTTTGCAAACAATCAACTTCATACCTAATCAAATCAAAATGGTAAATATTCACAGGATAAATCTCACGTCCTTTAAAACATTAAAAAAGTAATATTCGAAAATAACTTTTATTTTTATTCTTAGAAATTCTTCATTGTCGCTTTGGCTTTTGTGGCTTGCGCCTACGCTGATGTCTCCGAGTTGGGCTACAGCTATCAACATCCGGCTCCTGCCCCAGTGGCTCCCCAGAAATCCTACATCCCACCTGCACCACCAGCCCATGTTGAGCAACCCAAAAACTCTTACATTCCCCCAGCTCCTCCAGCACCCGTTCATGTTGAACAACCCAAGAACACCTACATTCCCCCAGCAGCTCCCGCTCACGTTCATGTTGAACAACCCAAGAACACCTACATTCCCCCAGCTGCTCCCGCTCCCGTTCATATTGAACAGCCCAAGAACACCTACATTCCCCCAGCTGCTGAAATTTCCGAAGGTCCCGCCAATGATGGCTACCGCTACAAGACCGTCCGCCGTGTAGTCTACAAGCACCGTGCTTAAATTAAGAAGCTTCGCGCTCGAAATTACACAGTTTATGTTAAATTTGTTGTTCTTAGAAATGTTATTATTGTCAAGTATTAAAAGCTCTCAAATGATTTGAAAAAATTATTAAACGTCCCACAGACCAATGTCCTAAAAAACCAAATTGTTTTTTTAAGCTTGTTTAAGATGTCTAAATGTTCTAGAAATTAAAGCTGTGTAGTCTACGATTATATGTGACGCGCAAAATAGAAAGGGACCTAAGGGTAAAAACCAGTTTTGTTCAGAAGAGCCATTTTAAAGATTTAAATACCTGTATCTTTGGTGTACCATCACTTTCATAAAACACGCATATCTCTGGGAGGGAACACTTTTGGGGCATGGGATCGGTCTCATTCGATGCTCAGATGCTTTCCACAAAAAAGTGAAAATTGATTTTTTACCCTTAGGTCCCTTTCTCTATGCGCTTTCACATATAGATTCCGTGAATTGGCCTCCCAATGCTGACATCGTTTAAAGTTTTTGAAAATACAGAATCGATTTGATTAAAATTACAGAGGTCTCTAGATAATGTGGTGATATAACTATAAAAGTGGTTCAAGATGGTCTGGTATCTCCGTAGGAAATATCAACTATTAGTTGGCTATTCTTATGCCGGGTCAAAAATTATTTTCAAAGGTTCAAAAAAATTAACAAAAGTTCGAAAGTGCGTACTACATTCCTTTTATTTTTGGAACACAATTCCATTTGTGTGGCTGCGTCGGCTAACTTCGCAACGGCTCTTTCTGGCAACTTGTTTCCCAAGACGTTGGCGACGGTTTCCGGCTTTATTTCGCCTTAAGGGACTGAATCGCCTTAAAGGACTGAATAATGGATTTTTCGCACAACATCTGTTCATTACGGGACCCCACAAAACAACGGGGTAGCCAATTGACATCGCCCAAACGGCTTATACACGATTACTAAAATTGACACGCAAAGGTCTAAGCCCCATTCTACGTACTGAGACTAAAAATCGCCCAAGTCCGTGTCTTCAGTCTCCGACGACATAAAATGGTTTATCATGCACAATGGGCGCCGGAAAGAGCGTTTCCGCCACTATTATTAGAGAAAAACTAGAAAAAAATCTAAAGTCGGGCGGGGCCTACTAAATCATACCCTGCACTCCTGGATGTTCAGACAGCCAACTAAAAATAGGCGTTTGGACCCAATTTACCCAGATTTAAAAATTAATGTCATATTTAAATTTATAGGAATATTTCATTGTTGAAATCGGTTGAACATAAATGTGGGAGCTATATCATAAACTAAAGCGATTTTCTTCAATTTCAACTTCATCGAGATTAGTTTTAATATGAGGCTTCTAAAGCAAAAATCAGATAAACATATGTGGATAAACAAACCTCAACCGAATTTCTTCAATTGCCCTGTAACACTTTCTTCTGCTGAGTTTCATCAAGATATGATGTAGATGGCTTCTAGAGCTAAAAGCATAAAAATCGCATGGGCATATATGTGGGAGCTATAACTAAATCTGAACCGATTCTCTTAAATTTAAGCAACATTCCTTCCTTAGTTCAAAAAAGCTACATATGCTAAATTTCATTAAGATTTGTTATATGCTGCTTCTAGAGCTAAATACATAAAATCGGGTAAACATATAAATCTGGAAAGATTTTCTTAAATTTCAATAACGTCCTTCATTGGCATACTTTCTCATGCTAAGTTTCATCAAGATTGGATTTAAGATGAGTGTTCTAGGGCTAAAACCATAAAAAAACAGATGAACATACTCGTATGTGTGGGAGTTTATGTAAATCTGAGCTGATTTTCTTCAATTTAATAACGTCTGTCTTTGGATATAAAATTTACTTACAGGTTACGATTGCGACCTGCAGTTTGATTACAACCTTATGATAAAATCAGCAGGTGATTGTACGTCGAATGTTCGAATGGTCTAGTTCAAATATTTTTAATAGTTACAATCATTTGCCATGAAACTGACTCTTCCACAAAGTGGTGCAGAGTATAATGAGCAAATGATACCACCGCTTCAAAATCTGTACCAAACTGCCGCAGTGTTCGGGGTTTCGTATCCAAAGAGTTACATTTTTTATTATAACTATTACTGGCGAAATTAAAATGCTCCTCCCTAAAAAATGATTTTTCGAGCAAATGGTTAATGGTCCATATCTAACTGCTATAAGGCCCAAAATCCAAAGCGTAAACGAAGCGGATAATGGGAGGACTTTCTGTAAAATTTGCCACAGGCTGATGCGTGAGATGTTAAGTTGTGAAGATCGATATTTCAGAGCTGAGTAGTAGAATCCTTATTTTTTCCAATACACATTGTACGACGACTTGAACCGAGAGCTTTGTCTACTAGCATGCCAGACTGGCGAACGTTTTGCGCAAACTTGCGTGCGATTGTAGCGGTGGATGCCTCAGTTTTTCTTAAACGTTTTTTCATTAAAAATAGGGAAAAAAGTTTGCTTTATTTCCCAAAGTTGTGCAAGCTTAAAACGATCCATTTTATTCCAGGAAAATATGACGCAGACTTCTTATGATGATTTCGATTCAATCGATAATTTTATTGTTTTTAAGAAAATGCTTTTTTTTAAACTAGTAAATAAGCTAAAGCCAGACGTGGATGAATATATTATACCCTACACTACTAAATGTGCAGTAAACCCAATTGACAGTTTTGGGTCCATTGGGCGAGCGCTTAATTTAGCCATATTTTAAAAATAATGTCACATCCCTACGGAAAAATTGGACCAGTACAGAACCAGCCTCGTGATAGTGACCCAACTATATGAAAAAACTGGTAACTTTTACATGGCTTTGTAGAATATTAGAATACTTATCATAGATTAGAATACTTATCACAGAACCCATGCTATCCATCCCATCACATCCGTTTATTTGATCTTGATGTTAATTTTCATGCAAATTGTAAAATATTTCTAAACAAAATTCGCTCAAAGTGGATTTTGTGTAAAAGATAGCTGAAATCCGCTGATATGTAAAATCTTTTGTCTGCGGTTTTATGTGCGAAGTTGTAACAAGAGTTTGACGACTTCGAAATTTCAAGTAATTAATACCATTATACGAATACCATTATATCGAATATTTGGTGGAGATAAGAGTCGGACTCATGGGTTGAAGCGGCCCAAGTTCAAAAGAAGAAATCACCTGTTAAGAAGGGCAAATGTGGACTTAAACTGAAGACGGATTTACTAAAAATAACACTATACACCTATTTTAAAGATTAGGTTGAAATAATGTAGGACGCGTAAACCTAAAAAAAGCGGAGCACGATATTTTAAGATGGAGCGTACACAAACAAGGTAAGACAAAATTAATCACCTTATCGGAAAATGTTATCAGTTTTGCAAATGGCGTCGTACGTCAAACATATTTGACATTTGTGAACACGACAGCTGCAGAATACAAACAGCTAAGCAATGGATGTCTACTTAGTAGGGACATAAATACTGTTACACTCGTTTTATGCTGTAAAATAAAAAGTACTGAATGTTTTTGGACCAAATATTTTTTAATATATTTATTGATGTGTATCCAAAAAAAATCTATTTATTCGAAATGTCCGCCTTTTGCCTTTACACACGCTTTAAGTCGCACTGGCCAATCGTGATGACCCATTTCCACCCTTGGGATCAGTTCAGATGCTTCCTTAGATGACCGCTCATACACTCTATCATTTTGCTTGTTAAATTTTTCCTGAACGGTAAAATTTTTTCATCGGTGAATGAAAAATTTCTGTGCAAGTTATCAGCGTGCTTCACCAAAAGACGTTTGCATTTTTCAATCCTATTTTTTTTTAAAGCTGCAGTCAATAAATGTCCGGTACGTCGTTTGAAAGTCCCAAGTCTTTTTTTATGATTCGACTTATGGACTTTAGCGTGATATTCATCTCACGGGCCACGATTTTCTGTTTTCGGAGCGGATTTCTGTGAATTCTTGATTTAACGGCTTTGATGACATGCGGTGTTCGAACAGAGCGTGGGCGGCCCGACCGGTGGCGGTCTTTTACATCTCCAGTCTCCTCAAACAGTTTTATGCAACGGTAGACGAACATGCGGTTAATCCCTAGTGGCCGGAGCGTTTTGAAAATATCGTTTTTTTCATTTAACACTTGAAAAGCGCTATTACAGCGATACGGTTCTCATTATCTGACCAGTCCATGATGAAAGTTGAAACAATTTTAAAATCCCGTTACAGACTAACGCTATTGAGGTTAGCTTTTAAAACCCATATGACATTAACGGGATATGTTCAGTTCTACTATTGAAATGGGTGTGTTCAATGTTGTGACAGTATTTATGTCCCTACTTAGTAGGAAATAACTGAAATACATTGATTTAAAAAAAAAGTTATTTGAATTTCTTATTGTAGCATAATTTCTACGCCACCCTGTAGATCACCAGTGATTATAATAAAAAATTGATATTGAACGAAGACTAATTAAAGCACATTTTTTCTACGATTCCGAACGTAGATTTAAATTGAATTTTTTGGTGCAGATAAGAGTCTGACTCATGGACTGGACCGGCCCAAAAACCTACCTTAAGTTCAAAAGAAGATATCACCCGTAAAGAAGGGCAAATGTAGACATTAACTGAAGCCGCCTTTACTTAAAACACCAGTATATACCTATTTTAAAGATTAGGCTGAAATAAACCCTAACGTGGAACCTAAATGCTTTAGTATGTAAAATGTTTTAAACAATCATTGATGTCCTTAAGAATTATATTAAACGGAGTCACATTAAAAAAAATGATGTAGTAAACTCAAGACAACAATTAATTTCGTAATTTTGAGGGCCCTTGGTCGACTTCCTGGGAGGGATTTATTTTAATTAACGAAATGTTTTTTCATTTTGCTTAAACAATATACCAGGCAGAATAAGCAACCCTCTGTGTGCGGGTAATTAAAGGTAGTGAAATTTCCATATGAATCCATTGATTTATTTTTAATATGAGAATATATTTAAAATCATGGCAGATGGACCCTTCGAGCCAAAAAGGTGCACTTAATAAAGTTCATGCAGATCAGAAATTCATTTAATTTTTATATTTAATAGAAGTTGGAGTTAAAAACTCACTCACATTCCATTTATTTGATAGGTCTTTGTTTTTAGTAAATGATAATATTTACTTCTGTTAAAGTTAGGTAAGTAAGTGTAGATTCAAGAGATTAAAAAACCAGCCAAGAATATTTAAATCTAGGCTAGAACATATGGCCCAATGACTGCTTCCCGCTTTTCTTTGGGTACTTAGAAGCAGTAAAACCTCCTCAAATTTTAAAATATAAGCCCTTTTTAGAAATATCTATGTACAGTTAAAACCGAAAATATGCTGTTTAATTTTACAATTTTATTGTTGGCCCACAATATTTCCAGCTGCTAGAAACTTTAATATTGAGTGAATATGTACACCACTCTTTGACAAATTACTTCCATTTAGCTATTTCTATTCGACAAAAATAGCGCGGTATTATATTTCTACAAACCTTCAGGTTAAGAAGAAAAACAAATAAAATAATAAATGCAAAACTACTGTTTGTATATAATTTATTGGAGAATACGCTAAAAACAGCGATAAACTCCGGCCCCCACAAAACCAATCATACCGAACGCAACTATATTTTACAATTGAAAACTAGTTTTGAAGTCATTACTAATATTTTTGGTTTTTCGGCCAACAAAACTCGAAGACAAAAAAAAACACACAGCAGCCATAGACAGCATGGGAAAGCATACACATTATATAAAAACACGATGTTTTCAACGATAAAGCATCAAAAACTCCTCACTTTTCAGACAATCATATCCAAACCTAATCAAACAAAATGGTAAATATTATTAGGATAAATTACCTATCTCAACAGAGGCTTATTAATTTTAATTAACCTTTTCGTTCTATCTTAGAAATTCCTTCTTGTCGCCTTGGCTTTTGTGGCTTGCGCCTACGCTGATGTCTCCGAGTTGGGCTACAGCTACCAACATCCCGCTCCTGCTCCAGTGGCTCCCCAGAAATCCTACATCCCACCTGCACCACCAGCCCATGTTGAGCAACCCAAAAACTCTTACATTCCCCCAGCTCCTCCAGCACCCGCTCCCGTTCATGTTAAACAACCCAAGAACACCTACATTCCCCCAGCAGCTCCCGCTCCCGTTCATGTTGAACAACCCAAGAACACCTACATTCCCCCAGCTGCTCCCGCTCCCGTTCATGTTGAACAGCCCAAGAACACCTACATTCCCCCAGCTGCTGAAATTTCCGAAGGTCCAGCCAATGATGGATACCGCTACAAGACCGTCCGCCGCGTAGTCCACAAGCACCGTGCTTAAATTAGGAACCCAAGCTTCGTGGTTCTAATTACGCAGTTTATGTTAAATTTGTTGTTATTGCTGTCAAGTGTTAAGAACTCTGAGATGATTTGAAAAAAAGAAAAATTAAACATCCGTTTGACAAAATTTTAAATATCCTGATTTTTTTTTTATCTAAAAGTGAAGTTCGAGAAAATTTTGTCGTTGATCAGTTTCATTTGGCAAAATGAAACAAGGGCTTTCAACAATATTTCAACATTATGAACACCTAGGTTTAGCAGCTTCAAAGCTGAAATTCGATTGCTATTGAACAAGCTTTCTTCATACTTGTATGAAATAATTAGTCACAAAATCCGGCTTGTTTTGAATTTTTAAAGATTTTAACTAATAATGCTTATAAAATTCTGTTTAAATAATTTCAAGAACATTTTAATAGTTTTGCGATGTGAATTTAACATTTTTTGATGCCGTCTTCTACATTTTAATGGATGACAAATTTTTTACAAAATATAAGGTCTTTTCTCTATAACACCGTGGAACATTTTTGGGGTTATTGTCTGGGGGGTGAGAAATTCCAAGTCAGGGTGATGGTACTAGGTCAGTATATTAAAACCCTTAAAGGGTTTTGCGTTCGTATGTGCCAGTTTTTATGACCTTTTACATTTTTTTCCTTATCTTGCTGTTTTTTCGCTTAGTTGTAAAATGTTGGCAAAAACGTAGTTTGACATAACTCGAGAACGACTAGTTCGATTTTGCTGAAATAAATTGAGAAAAATTAATAATTACATTTTCTTTAATCCATTAATATACCGTTTCTCTACCAAATCAACATTTTTGCAATTAGAAATAAATTTATGAAGAAAATTTTGCCAAAAAAAAAAATTTTTTTTTTTTTTAAAACATATAAATCCCAAACGGAAAAACATGTAGAGTCTTATAACTTCACGTAAAGTCACATAACCTATAAACAAAATGCGACATAGATCATAGAAATCGATTAACGCGTTCTGCTTTTATTGAGGGTTTTAATATACTGACCTAGTACCATCACCCTGACTTGGAATTTCTCACCCCCCAGATTGGCTGTTGTACTGTGTAATTATAACAATCTTCATATAATAATGTTCGATACTGACGAGAATTTAGAAGAAGCAAACGTAAAAGTCACCGACATCAAATTATAGAGAGCAAGAAGGCACAACTTCAAATAATAAAATGTCGACTAGTAAAATATCATTCCATCAAATTACCAACTGTTGCAAATCATATTGACATTGCTATCGAGGGACCGGAAAAGACTTTAAATAAGAGAGAGATTCAAATAACCAAGTGTCAATTTATCGAGAATCAGCTGTACTTTTTAAAGTTCCCGCTAAATGAGGACTTTAGCTTTAGATTTGTATTCGGATTAGATTAATTCCAACTAGAAATCCACCTAATACGAGTAGACAATTTGCTGGGAATTAACAGGCTGACCCACGATGTCGAACGATTTTTTTCTGCCATTTAAACGACAACCTGCTGTTTAAAGACCCACTAACTTCCCTTCGCACGACAAATCGTACGAAGATTTAAACGAACGACAACGTGACACTATTCACATGTGGGTGGAGCGCGAAAGTTTGCTTTTTTGAACTGCACACGCAGAGAAAAGATATGGTTACACTATGGTCACCGCAACAATAATATGTTCTCTCCAATAAAAGCATGATCGTCGCAACCATAGTATTGTTTTTTGAATTTCATTTTGACAATAGTATGATTGCGACAATATTGCTATTGCTGAAATGTAACAATAGTATTATTGCCAAATTTAGAAATGAAAATATGGTTGTAGCAACCATATAAACATGGTTAGTGCAACAAAAGTACTGATGTTTAAAATTTACGTTAACAAAAATATGATTACGGCAATCATACAGTATGGTTGTGACTATAAATATAACAAAACAGGTTTTGTAGAGAATACATGCATGTGTGTGCGTATGTTTTTTTTTGATATACAAAAAAAAACACATACACACGATACAGTGAATGGTTGCTGTCCATTGAAAAAAAATAACAATCGGAAGGTAGTTCGAGGGATTTTTATTGTGTTTAATTTATTCGGTGAAATACTCTAAAATCGGCTGGTTCTCGTTTATTTAAAATCTGCCTGCACTTAAGTATATAGCCATTGATCATGGTTTAATCACATTCGTTACTTGGTGTCTACGGATGGTGAAGTAACATTCAACTCTGCTGGCAACTAAAAGTATTTTTGACCGTTGGAATATATATTTTGGTTTCTTGAATGAAATGTTCAATAAAAACGTGGCCTCAAAATTGGCTATGATCTAATAGTAATGCAATTTATAATAACTTGCTTGATAAACATCTCTATTTTTGAATAACAATATTACCCAATCCTAATAAATAATTTTGGGGATCATAGTATGGTTGAGTGTGAATCATACTATGGTTGTGGGGATCATAGTATGGTTGCATGCGAATCATACTATGGTTGTGAGGATCATACTATGGTTGTATGAGAAACATACTATGGTTGTGAGGATCATAATATGGTTGTGAAGATAATAGTATGGTTGAGTGTGAATCATACTATTGTTGTGATGATCATAGTATGGTTGTGGAGATCATAGTATGGTTGAGTGTGAATCATACTATGGTTGTGGGGATCATAGTATGGCTATGTGTGAATAATACTATTGTTGTGAGGATCATAATATTGTTGTGGCACAACCATATAGCCAACAATAGTATGATCCTCTTTTAATATTGTCACCACAACCATACTTTTTTTCTGCGTGCAGGCTGTGGCGGCACTGTTGGTCGAAGAGAGTGGAGAGTTTGCGTGGCTATTAGTGGCTGACGGGAGATTTGTATGCGTCTACCTTTCAGTTGCCATCATGCATTGGGCACGTGAGGAGAGGTAATTTTGTGCTAAAGCATATATAATGCGCACTCGATCATTGCAGTGCAGCGTGCTTTTTATTTACGAATCGATGTTCCCCCAAACAGACGTATTCTTGGACGGCAATCAATTGTAAATTGGGTAACTTCATTGAGAATAGCATGGAATGTATAGGGTGATCCATCTAGATGTATATTTTTCAAAATAACCAAATACTAAAAATTAAATCAAGTGTGGAATCTTTATTGTTCATACGAAAGGACATTTTATGCCATTTATTTTTTGAATATAATTTCCTTCAAATGTTGGCAACTGTAATATGGAAATGAGCGTTCGGCGAAAAACAAGAAGATCCGGTGTTTTCGACTAAAATTATGTTCAGTGATGAGGCTTATTTCTGGCGCAACGGCAACGTCAATAAACAAAATTGCCGCACTCGGACTGAAGATCAACAAGAAGAGGTTCAAGAGGTGCCATTTTATCCAGAGAAAACCACGGTTTGGTGTTTAGGGGCTGGTGGAATTATCGGTCCATATTTTTTTTAAAAATGATGATGGTTGAAACGTAACTTTCAATGGTGCTCGCTATTGCTCTATCGTATCGGACTTTTTACTACCTGAAATTGAAGCCCGTATTCTTGACGACATTTTGCTTTAACAGGACGGTGTCACTTGCCATGCAGCTGGTCAAACAATGGATCTAGTAAGAGGTAATTTCGAAGAGCAGCTAATTTCCCGTATTTGACCGGTGAGTTGACTTTTTTGAACTACGGAAAGTCTATGCCGACAAACCAGCTATGACTCATGTCTTGGAAGTCAACATTACGCATGTCATTCACGCCATACCGGTCGAAATGCCCTATTGAGTCAAAATTGCACCCTCATAATGGACACCCTGAGGCGTAGTTGCTGCCAACATTTGAAGAAAATTATATTCAAAAAATAACTGACATTTAATTTCTTTCGAATATACAAAAAAGAATCCACAATTCATTTGAATTTTAGTATTTTTTTTATTTAAAAAAAAATCCTCTAGACGGATCACCCTATATCATGTGTACAAAGGGGACCTGAGAGAAGGATTACAACACCACAAAACATCGAGAGAGTTAGAGTAGCAGAACTGCAATCTCCGAAACGCTCTGCTCGGAAGCAATCACTTGCTCTTGCAATTTCCAGACTTTTTTCAGACCGCTCTTGAGGCGATGCAATTAGAAAATACATTTTTCCAACAGGGTGTTGCCACTGCGCACACTGGCACATGCTTCCTGGACGGCTTATCTCTTTGAGGGGCTATGTGAACTGGCCGACACGCTCATCAGACTTAGCCCAACGCAATTTTTTTCCTTTGGAGTACCTGAAGTCGAAGGTGTATATTAACTGTCCCAACACCTTGGAAGACCTAATTAACAATATTGAGGCTGAAATTGGCAGAATACCAGTCGACAGGCTTGTTAGAGTTTATGAGAACTTCAGAAAACTTATGCAGCAGTATATGGATAGCGAAGGTCGACATTTGCTAGAGACACTATTTAAGACCATGTAATTTAAAAATTGCCCTACTGTTCAATTTTATTAAAATATAAAATGAATTTTTCTATGGTTCATAATTTTTTTATTTTATTCCCAAATAAGCAAATTGTCGCACTCCACCCCTGTACGAGGGCGGTTCGGAAACTTCTTAGCCTAGCACAAAAAGCGCGGTATAAACAGAAAAAAGTTAAGTGTTTTGGAAACTTCCATCTCTGCTATGAGCACATGTTGTTTCGATCTGGCAACTCCTTCATATAGAAACAGGTGTTCACAAAAGACGCATCCGCGATTTTTTTAAAATGGAAAAATTAGAAATGCGTGGTGTCATTAAATATTTACATAAAAAAGGTTTATCGGGACAAGAAATTCATAATGATATGGTGAACGTGTTAGGTTAAAGTGCTCCTTCATATGCAACAGTAAAAAATTGGGTTGCTGAATTTAAACGTGGTCGTACAAGCATTGAAGATGAACCACGTAGTGGACGTCCAAAAAAAGCAACAACAACATAAATTGCAGCCAAAGTGCATGATATGGTATTAAATGATCGACGAATAAAAGTGCGTGAAATAGCTAATATCATGGGCATCTCAAATGATCGAGTTCATTTAATTTTGCATGAAGAACTACAGATGAAAAAGTATTCTGCAAGATGGGTGCCGGACTTGTTAACAGTCGACCAAAAACGCATAAGAATGAACATTTCTCAAGCTTGTTTGGATCGTTTTTAGCAAAATAAAATGGATTTTAAGCGTCGTTTCATAACTGTTGATGAGACATGGATCCACCACAATACTCCAGAGACAAAAGAACAATCCAAACAATGAACTGAAGCTGGAGGAAGTGCCCCAAAGAAGGCAAAAACAATTCAATCGGCTGGTAAGGTTATGGCAACGGTTTTTTTGGGACTTCAAAGGTATTTTATTGATTTACTATCTGCAAAAGGGTAAAACAATAAATTCAGAGTACTATTGCAACCTTTTAGATCAATTAAATGTACAAATTCGAGAAAAACGTCCTGGCTTACAACACAAAAAAATAATTGTTCATCAAGACAACGCACCAGCGCACAAGAGTGTTTTAACAATGGCTAAAATCACCGAATTAAAGTACGAGTTGCTTGACCACCCACCTCATTCCCACCTGATTAAGCTCCCAGTGACTTTTACCTGTTCCCAAATCCAAAAAAATCCGTGCTGGCAAGCGTTTTACCTCAAATGAAGATGAAATTACAGTTGTAAACCACTATTTTGAAGACCTTGAGGAAAACTATTTTAATCAAGGGATAGAATTGCTAGATAAGCGTTTTACTTAGTGTATTGAAGTTTCAGGAGATTATATTGAAAAATAAAAATATTTTTGAAAAACTAACTATTCTCTTTCATTGATAGGCTAAGAACTTTCCGAACCGCCCTCGTACAAAACGAAATTTAATGAAAGAAATACAATAGAAATGTTTGTTTTTAATTTTATGCTTCCCCTTCTACACATTTTATATTTATTACGAGTATTTTTATTTTAAAAGATCATCCCCAAAATATTGTTTGTTTATATTTATTTTTTGTTCAGTTGCTTCCGCCATAATATTTTAGTTTCAAGATAATTCATTGCCTCTTTTGTATCGAATTTATATACACACAGAATGAGAGTTTCCTCAAAATTATGCTAAAATACCCTGACTTATAGTTGAATAATCAATTAAATGTTTTGCATCATATATTCGCAAATTTTTTGTATTAAAAATAGATAAAAAAACGTCTTTCAACTACCTTTTTGTTTATTCAATTACCCCATATGAACCCAAATAAAAGAATCGATAAACGTCTTGATAGATTGACAGTTTTTGCTGTAAGCTGATTAAATAGACAAATATTAAATTAGCTCATAATGTTTGTTCTGGCAACAGTTTCATTCACTCGCAACACGTAAGGCTATGCGAACGATAAGTCAAAAGATAGTGAGCTCTGATTTGATTCGTTTGCATAGACTTGCGATAGAGATCTATTTTCAGGATGTTAATGTCTTAAAGATTAATAACAGTTGGCCACGCTACTGATCTGTAACATCCTTAAAGTATGCTAAATACGTCTATTAGGTCGAAGTGTCTCACAATGTATAGCTTGAGTAGAGGGCTGCCAAAGTATAGGATCTATCATCATTTAGACTATGTTTCAACTATAAATTGATCAAATGAAGATTGACGACATTTTAGTGTAAAATTCCCGAAAACGACGATTTGTAAAAACGCATAAATTATTTGAAATAAGTAGAAAGCCTTAGTATGTTTTAAGAAAATATAATTGTAGAAAGTAGAAAGCCTTAGTATGTATTAAGAAAATGTAATTGTCTCACGCGTTTTTAGAAAAATTTATTATTCATCAAAGAATAAAAAACCATTTTTGTGGCAGTTTTAATTTGTCATTTAATAATGAAACGCAATATCATTCGTACGAGTAATGTAAGATCGTCAGGTGACATACCATAAGATAGAGGCATCCTTGGGCATTTCTTTCACCAGCATAAATTCGATATTGCTTGAACATCTGGCCGTAAAAAAGGTTTGTTCTCGTTGGATCACACACAATTTGACAATCGCTCAAAAAAAGGCTCGTGTCGATTGGTACAAAGAAATTTTAAAAAAAATACAATCGCGGTGCTTCAAAATGCGTTTATAAGATCGTCACAAGTGATGAATCATGGATCTATGCGTATGAGCCCGAAATAAAACAGCAATCGACTGACGTGGAAGAAGCACTTCGAAGCAAATGGTCCCCTGTTTCTTCGACAAAACTGGTCATGTGACGGCTGTTCCGCTTGAGCAACGTAGGACGGTGAATTCCAGAATTTGTTTGCCTGAAGTCTTCAGAGAAATTCGAAAAACGAACAAGAGAAGACTAATCATTGTGCACCATGACAATGCGAGCTCTTACACATCGGCTCAAACCAGCGCCTTTTTGACCAGCCAAAACGTCGAATTGATGGGGCATCCTCCGAATAACCCTGTCTTGGCACCCAATGACTTATTTTTATTCCCGCACATCAAGAAAAAAATGCGTGGTCAACGATTTTCGTCGCTGTTGAAGCGTTCAAAAACCATGTTGTGGAGGTGTCTCAATCGGAGTGAAAAAGTGCTTCGACAATTGTTTTGAGCGCATGCAAAATTGTATAAATCATGCTGGAGAATACTTTGAAAAACAATAAAAACCATTATTGATGATAAATATTCGCATTTTTATTATTAGGCCAGAAATATATAGCAGCCGTTATGACTGCCACAACTTGCTCGGCAGTACCTCATCCGATCAACCCAATTTTTCAGTACATTTTTGATTGTTTTTGTTCAAATTTTTTTAACGGCGGCTTCAAATTCATGTTTTAACACTCAATTGTCGTTGGATGCTTTGCACAACATTTATCCCTAATGGCTTCCCACAGAAAATACTCCAAAGGGCTCAAGTCACGAGGCGACCAATTGACATCACAATTTCGGCTGATTATTCAATTTTCAACCAGTGCGTAAAATATCGTTGGTTGCATTGGCTGTGTGACATATGGCCCGTCTTGTTGAAACCAAATGTCGTCCATATCATTCTCTGGAATTTTTGGAAACAAAAATTCGTTGAGCTTGGCGCGGTAACCCTCCTTGCTTATTTTCTAAGAAATATTACCTAATGATGCCGGCAGCCCATAATCCACACCAAACAGTGAACCGTTGTGGATGCATAGGCTTCTCAATAGTCACGTGTGGGTTCTGTGAAACCTATATGCTGCAATTTTGCTTATTGACACAGCCACCGCGATGAAAAAGAGTTTAATCTGAAATGAATGAGTTTTCGATACAATTCCTTATATCCTACCAAACAATATCCGGTCCATTGGACGAAGCGAAAACCCATCGGATGGTGTTCAAATATTAAATGACAAATTTGAAATTTTAAATAATTATCAGTATTTTTTTGCAGCCGATTCAAATTTAAAATGTTAAATCGCTATCCCTATAGAAAAAGTCAAATGTAAAAAAACTTTTTGTAGACGTTTTAGTAATTAGCTTGGATAACCATAGAGCATTAACAATCTATCTACATAAAGTACTATAACCGCTACAACAAATTATTTTTCCAAGTTAAGTGTAGCACATCTTTTTCTATACACTGATCAATGTTGGCAGTTTTTGTTAACAGAAGACTTAAATATTGCGGCTTTTGTATGCAGTCTTAGTTATCGAGCCTTAACCTAAAGCACCGCTCATGTCGCACATACCTCACTGATTTGATCCAAGTTCCGCGTTTGCCTCTTAACAGGAAGTTTAAGAAAATTCGTATGTATCTGGCAACTCTATTCTGGGCGGTGATCGTCCGATATAAATTTAACCAATGAGCGAGTAGATGATCCATGTATGTATAGAATAGTTGGCAACGCTACCATCTGTGTCGTCCCCAAAGTATGCACTGATATTGAACAAATTACTGATCGTTGAAATTAATGTACGTTACGTTTTATACTAATTGCGTGAGACATTTTGTTTCATTAAAACATGAGAAAACTCTCCCCCGCCCATTTTAAGAGAAATTTCACTGCGGTATCATGGAACACCCAAAACGTGTGTACTAAATTATGTGTCACACATTAAGTTCGAATTCTTTGATTATACTTGGAATGTATAAGACACTAGTGGTGTTTATGGGTAATCCTCGATAGCTAAGACCGCATTACTGAAGTCACTTTTACACATAAATTTTGTTCGCTACTCAAGAAAAACTTCATAAATATTAGACAAAAAAAATTAAAAATGAGTAAAACAATTTTTTTGTAGCTTTTTTAGTACTTAGTTGTATAGCTATCTATTATTAGAGTCCAACCATGCTAAGAACTAAAAAGCCTCAACAAATTATTTTTCTAAGTTTTTACTGAAGTGTCCAAAAAAAACTGGGGTTTTTGGAAAGGCGGCATTTTTTTTCAAAACCGTACCGGTTTTTTACTTTTAGAAAACATGCATACTAAAGCCATTTTTGGGCCCCAGAAAGTTTCTACGTAGACTTTATCAAAAAAAAGCCTCTATGACTTAAACCAGTCCAAAATTAGTTCGGTATTAAAATGGATGTTTTACAGCCGTTGTATGGGTGAGAACTTTGAACTGGGGCTTTATCAAAACGTGGATTGGTATGACCCATTTTTTTATCTAAGCTTATTACGGATCGATCGAATGAACTATACGCAATTAAAGCAATATTGTATGTGCTATGTGGCTTCGAGAGCTAAAGGCATAAAGCTGTTGAACATATGTGCGGAAGCTAACGCATGATCCATTTCGAGGTTCCCTACTTTTTTAAAGAAAAAAACAGAGAAAATTCAAATGTAATGGGGAATGTTTACTATCATTTGAAAGAACGATCATTGATTGAACGATCATGCATTGATTTTTTGTAGATTATGTCTATAAAATGTTGGCCGCGGCAACGTCTCAGATGGTCCATCCGCTGAGTCCAATTTTCGATGACTCGTTCGACCATTTCGACTGGTAACTGGCGAATGACACGCGTAATCTTTTGCTCCAAGGCCTGAATCGAAGCGTGTTTGTCCGCAAAACCTTAAGACTTTACATATTCCCACTGGAAAAAGTCTAACGGTGTGATATCACACGATCTTGGTGGCCAAACGACTGGCCCAAAACGTGAAATTATCTGCTCACCGAAGTGTTCTCTCAATAAATCCATTGATTGATGCGATGTGTGGGAAGTGGCGCCGTCTTGTTGAAACCAAATGTCGCCGAGATCACGAGCTTCAATTCCAGGCATCAAATAGTGGTCGGTTATCAAGGCACATTGACGGTTACGTTTTCACCGGCATCATTTTTGAAGAAATATGGACCGATGATTCCACCGGCCCACAAAACAAACCAAAGCTCTTGAACCTCTTATGGTTGCTCTTCGTCATAAATGCGGCAATTTTGCTTGTTTACATACCCATTGAGCCAGAAATGGGCCTCATCGCTGAACAAAATTTGGCTTAAAAACACATGATCTTCTTGGAACTTTTAAAGAGCCCATAGAGCGAAGCGATGTCGCGTCAGGCGGCTTCAGTTCTTGCTGTATTTTGTGCGCTTTCAATTTAAGTTCTCGATGTAAAATGCGCCAAATCGTTCCATACGTCAGTCCGAATTGCTGCAAACGGGGCCGAATCGACTCTCCACGTTCTTGGTGTACACTCTCAGCTACGGCCGCTCCATTTTCTTCACTGCGTGCTGGACGTGGTCTATTCGGTCGATTATTATCCAATATTGAATGCTGGGTCTCTCTGGGTGTTGCGAATAGTACGCTCAGTAGGCCGATTATGTTGACCATAAGTTGAACGAAGTGCACGAAACACATTCCTCACAGAACGTGAATTTTTGTAATAAAGTTCGTCGTTCAGACGCAAGTCTTTCCATGATGAAATGCTAAAAAATACTAAACAAAAATAACATAACAGCATGAAATGACTCACACGTGATCTGTCAAAAAAGGCTATTGAAAAAAGTAGATCTGTTTGGATCATTCATTATATGTAAATATTAACCTATATTAATAAAAAGTCAATGTATCCAAAAAAAACTTACTTTTGCAAATTTCATGAAGATCAGATAACAATTCCGACCTGCAGTTTAAAAACAAGCTGTAGAAAGACAGAAGACGGACTGATATCGTAAAACTGTATCAACTGGTGATTCTGAGTCGAGCGATACACATAAAGGTGGATCTAGCTAAAATATTTTTGGCTTTTACGTAGTTCGTACCTGAATATTATGAATTTCTTTTTGCATTCACAAACAACAACTAAAAAACCAAAAACCCGACTGCAGAAAACCGTGTCAACCAACAAGTCGAATGTTAGCTATTTTTGAGGAACCGACTGTCGGGTTTGGGCATAAAAACCGGAATATTGGTTTTCGATTTTGGACACTCTAAGCTAGACTCTTGCTTTAGACATGATCAATGATAGACGTGTTCGGTTGCTACTCGCTTATTAAAGATGTAAGTGCTCGCTAGGATGATAACTTCAATACATTTCATGAAAGTTTTAAAACTTCTTAGTAAACAAGAACTAATTTGGGTTAATGTATTATGATCTGTTTGATTTGAAATTTAGAATATGTAGAAAAGATTTATTATAGAAATACTATAAGCGAGCAAAAACCTAGCTCTCTTAAGGTAGTTCTTGAATAACACATGTTGATTATTAAAAAAAAGGTTTCAAAGCACATTGTATAGTTTTCTGTTTACGAAATCATTTTTATATACTTGTACAATGGTGTAAAGTTATAGCGTAAGCGACCTCCTAAGCGTGTTGCCAATCGAACACAATGTTACTATTGCGGGTTTTCTATAAGCTCAGTTGTCGAGACTAAGCTAAAAAATAGCATTTTATCCCATATATTTACCCTAATTCTTTTTGCTTACACTCTGTTTACAGATTCTCAGTGACATTCCGCCCTATTCCTTCCATCACAAGTAGGTACGAGTATATAAGCGAAATTAATGTTTTCGCAAAAGTTTTCCCCCATAGAAAGAATAACTCAAATGAAATGTAAAGTTCAGTTTATTTATAGTAAAAATTTCGAGAGATTTTGTATTGTTTATTTACAAAAAAAAAAAAGGGAAAAATGCAAAAAGTTACAACTCTTATGAGTTAAATTGCAAAATTATGCATACCTTGCAAATGCTGCTTCACCTCCTTCCTGCAGTTATGCACTCATTGAACGGGGACGAGCCAATCTCCAACAAATCATAATGATATTGTTGTGTTGTCAAAAAGTTAAGATGGATGTATTGTGTGAAATACGTTCGTATATCGTATGAAAATGTTTGAGAATGCAAAAAAAAAATCGAAAACTTTTTTATGTGCCTTTTACTTAAAATGGAAGGAAATAAGTTCTTCTAACGCAGCTACTGTGCCAACAACTAAAACTTGCTTGATTTAAAAAGTGCCATAAGAGGGGATTTTGTACATAAAATGATTATGGGGAGGTAATGCTTCGAATTCGTTAGTTCTTTTCGTTAAATCAAAACTCTACAAAAGGAAAGTTTTTTGTTTGTTAAAACTTACTCTAAAAAATATTACCATCATCTGCTGCTGCAGAGAGCAAAATAAAAAAAGAATTACTCTTGGCAGCGGTGGGATTCGAACCCACGCCTCCGAGGAGACTGGTGCCTTAAACCAGCGCCTTAGACCGCTCGGCCACGCTACCGTTATAAATGCCACGTTGCCATATTGCGAATATATGCAAGATAATGAATTAGTCCATGTCATTATGAAGAAGAAATTTCTAAAGGCGAAAATGAAATTTAATTGGAAACTATTGCAAAAGTAGCACATTATTGAATAAGAATAGAAATTAGTTAATCATCGTATAGGGTCGATGCTATACTAAATTTCACATTCCATTTGCAACACCTCGAAATATTAATCGGAGACCCTATAAAGTATATATAGGTCGATTAATTTTGAGGTTCCCTACATTTTTAAAGAAAACAACACAGAAAATTCAAATTGAATGGGGAATGTTTATTATCGTTTGAAAGAACATTCTTTGGCATTTATTTTTTGAAGACTACGTCTATCAAATGTTGACCGCGGCTACGTCTCAGATGGTCCATCCATTGAGTCCAAATTTGGATGACTCATTCGAGAATTTTCATTGGTATGGCGTTAATAACACGCGCAACGTTGGCTTCCAAAATCTGAATCGTAGCTGATTTGTCAGCAAAGACTTTGGACATTACGTAGCCCCAAAGAAAAAAGTCTAACGGTGTGATATCACACGACCTTGGTGTTCAATCGACCGACCCAAAACGTGAAATTATCTGCTTACCGAAGTGTTCTCTCAATAAATCCATTGATTAATGCGATGTGTGGGAATCGGCGCCGTCTTGTTGAAACCAAATGTGGCCGATATCATGAGCTTCAATTTCAGGCATCAAATAGTCGGTTATCATGGCACGATAACGGTCGCTATTGACGGTTACGGCCAACATTTTTGGCTTAATAAGTATGTAAACAAACAAAATAGCCGCATTTGGGACGAAGAGGTTCAGGAGCTGCCACTTCATCCAGAAAAATCAACGGTTTAGTGTGATTTGTGGGCCGGTGGAATTATCGCTCCATATTCCTTCAAAAACGATGCCGATGATTCCACCGGCCCACAAACCACACTAAACCGTTGATTTTTCTTGATAAAGTGGCAGCTCTTGAACTTCTTCGTCCCAAATGCGACAATTTTGCTTGTTTACATCCCCATTAAGCCAGAAATGTTGGCCGATTATGTTGACCATAAGTTGAACGAAGTGCACGAAACACATTCTTCAAAGAACGTGAATTTTCGTAATCAAGTTGAACGATTTGTAAACCTTGTTCAGTCGTAAGTCTTTCCATGAGGAAATGCCAAACAATACTAAACAAAAATAACATGACAGCATGACACGATTCACACGTGAACTGACCAAAAAAGGCTATTGAAAAAAGGATCTACTTGAGTCACCCTATTTATACGATAGATTTTAGATTCTTTTGAGTTTAAAGGGTCATTAAATTCAGTATTATTATATTATAATAATATTATTAGTATATTATAAATCACCACTTCAACGCCGATCATTCAACAGAGACAGGTAAAAAACAGCTAATTTCGGAGAATAATCGAAAACTTCGCCTAGAGTTTGTCCAATTACATATCGACAAGGGAATTGATTTTTAGAAACGCATTTTATTTACCGACGAAATAACAACATTTGCGGAAGTGATGGCCGGTCAAAAGTTTGGAGAAACCCAACACAGCACTAGATCGCCGAAATATAATACCTACAGTTAAACACGGTGGTGTCAGTGTAATGGTTTCGGGTTAAACTGCTGCTTCTGGATTGGGGGATTTAGTTTTTATAGATACCACTATAGACAGATATTTATATAAGAGCATATTAGAAGAACTTTTAAAGCTACATGTCGATAATTTGGGTCTCGGAACTCAATGGCTCTTCCATGATCCGAAGCATACTACTCACGTAGTCTGAGACTGTCTTCTTTATTATGCTCCAAGACAAGCTAATTCACCTCCCTAGTCGCCGGACCATTGAACATGTTTGGTATATTTTAGAAAAAAAAGTTAGACAATGTGACATTAGTAGCCGTCAAACCCTAAAAACAGCCCTAATTCGAGCATGCTCTGAAAGAACGCCCGATATAACTGAAAGTATCGAAAATATCGCATCCGTTAGTGTATCCGTTCAAAATGAGCCAAATCAGTCGATTCCACGTCGTTCTCAGGAATTGTGCATCTCTTAAACCACACTGTTGCGTATTTTGCGAAAATATATTGGCCTTCATCCTTATATGATCAAACTGACTCAAGAACTAAAGCCACTTGCTCATTTAAAACTCTAACGAAAATCCAGAATTTCATCGAAAAAACATATTCAGCGATGAAGCTTATTTCTGGCTCAGTGGTTTTGTCAATAAACAAAATATGCGTTATTTGACAGCAACAATCCAACACCTGCTTCAAGAGCACGCAGCCGCAAAAAAATTTCTGTGTGGTGTGGTTTTCATGCCGGAGGTGTGACCGGTCCTTACTTTTTCGTCGATGAAAACAATCGCCATGTTATAGTGCATGGAGAGCGCTATCGTGCCATGTTAGAAAATTATTTTTGGCCAGAATTGGATGAGCTTGACATCGCCGATATGTGGTTTCAACAAGACGGTGCCACAAGCCACACAGTTTACAATCGTTTAACTGAAAGGCAAATTCAATGAAAGTTCTATCTCGAGAAATGGTCTGGTCGAATGGCCTATCATGCGATTTAAAATATATTGGCTGGTGAAAGTGCTATCTCGAGAAATGGTCCGGTCTTTAAATCGCATGATAGGCCATTCGACCTGGATTTATTTTTATTGGCCCACACCAAGTCATTGGTCTATGCCAACAACTTTAGACGAGCTCAGCGACAACATCCGGCGCGAAATTGCCCACGTTCCGGTCGAAATGTGTGCAAGAGTGGTGAAAAATTGGGTCCAAAGTATAGATCGCTATACACGACCTCGTTGTGGTCATATGACCGAAATCGAACTTCAATATATTATATGATTTTATGAACATTTGAAAGACACCAGGAATGATTTTTAACTCTATATCTAAAATATTCTGTATTTTATTAATATATAAAATTGTTATGTCCTTAATGGAAAACCCTGTATATAGCAAATTAAATAGAGAATTGAGCTGGTTAGCCCAAACGAACTCGACAAAAATGTGATTTAAAATCGACTTTAAGCTTTAAAAATGTTTGTATCAACAAAATGGCTTTGATAGGCATATAATTTTGTGTTTTAGACCTGTCAACTGGTAATGTCAAAAGGTGTCATCAATAAGCCAGCTACGATTCAAGACATGGAATCAAATATTACTGGCGAAATACCGGTGGTGAGCAAGAAAGAGTAATCGAAAGATGGGTCTTCCGAAAGTACCAACAACAGCCAACATTTTCATGCAGTTGTCTTTTGAATATTTTTCGTTCGTTTTCTTTCAGGACTTAAGGAACATTGCCGAAATCAAAAAAGACGCTCTTCAAGTGCAGAAATGGATTTGATATCAGAATTTATTTAATGTCCTCCTTATTCCATATTAATAATAATATTATTATTTATTAAGGAGGACTCCCTTCAAAATCTTCACAAATTCTTTAATAGGCTACTACCGCACATTCAAAAAAACCGTCCAACCAAAAATGTCACTATACTTTTCTTCGGTTCATAGCGTTAAGTCATAATTTCATTATGGCGAAAAAAATGGAAGGAAAACTTGAATAGAATTTCATTGAAGAATAAAGCAAACTAAACCAACGGGTACCACAAATTATGTTCTTTGCGCCAAACAAAAACATAAAATACGTACTACTGGCATGTTATCCTTTGTTAATTAATTTCAAACACCACTCTTTGAGTAGATTATCCTTCTTCACTGTGTAGTAGCACGCCAGCAAGGACCAGGTTTGCACAAGACCCAAACTGTAGAAGAGAAAGAAACGCACAAAATGTTTACGTTTTATTTTTTCACATCACGTTTTTGTTCTGCTGCAGTCTCGTGGAAGAGGGCCCGCAGATGATAAAAACAGAAAAAAACATGAAAAATTGGCAACAAAGGATGAAGAGAATAAGTTTTGTGAAAAAAGGACATACATACGTGAGTCTTTCGAAAGGTGCAAAAAGGAATGTCAAGTGAAGAATTTTAAGTTCTTTTTCCAGTTTTATTTTAACTTTTTGAAACAAAAGTTCATTAAAATTATTTAAGTGAAGAGAAAAGTCCTTAACTAATGGAGAGAGATATATGTTAGATAGGAAATTACTCAAATGGTTTTACAAACTGAGGGGAATACAAAACAAATTGTTCAGCACGTAGCATCTTTTTGGGGTTTTCTCAGCGAAATCTCGAGTTAAGTTTAAAAGGAAATCCGTCATGATAGAAGCGCATCTTCGTTGTTTCAAGCATCCTTTCAAGCAATACTGATGCGAATTTTGAAAAACGATTTGAATTTGCACCCTTAGAAGGTTCAATAGACTAAACAGCTAAAGCCTTTTGACCATTTAAAGTGTCCTAATGGTTAGTTGATGAAACAAAAGTGCTTCAGTCTTCGGCGACGAGGCACGCTTTAACCTCAGTGGAGCAAAATTGGCGCCTTTGGGCATATTAGAATGAAAAAGTGATTGTTGAAATCCGATGCATCCACAAAGAGTGACTGTTTGGTGCAGTTTATGGGCTGAAGGCGTCATCTAGCCGTACTTCTTCGAAAAAGAGGTCTGCCAAGCAGTTATCGTGAATGCTGTCGCGACATGATAACAGCTTTATTGTGGTTAGGAATTAAGGATAAGAACCTGGACGATATGTAGTTCCAGCAGCATGGTACCACTTGCCACTCAACCAACGTAACTATGGCTCTTTTGCGCTAGAAATTCCATAGCCATGTAATCTCACATAGTGGCGATGTTAATTGGCCGTAATTTAACACCGTTTGAATTTTTTTCTTTGGGGATATTTAAAAAAAAGTGAAGAACAATTCAAGAGCTATAGGATGAGAAAGTTCGGCACATTAACGACATTAAACCTTCATTCTGTCTGAAACTCATTAAATATACGAGCATTGCTATATATGTGACGCGCAAAAAAGAAAGGACCTAAGGGTAAAAACCAGTTTTGTTCATGAGAGCCATTTTAAAGATTTAAATACGTGTATCTTTGGTGTAGAATCGTCGACTTCACTTTCATAAAACGCGCATATCTCTGGGAGGGAACACTTTTGGGGCATGGTATCCGTTTCATTCGATGCTCAGATGTTGTCCACACCAAAAAAAAAAGTAAAAAATTGTTTTTTTTTTACCCTTAGGTCCCTTTCTCTATGCGTTGTCATATTATATATATATGTCCCCTAAAAATATGAAAAAAAAATGGTTTTATTGTTTTTTCCAAGTATTCTCCAGCATGATTTATACACTTTTGCATGCGCTCAAACCAATTGTCGAAGCACTTTTTTTACTCCGATTGAGACACCCTCCAAAAACATGGTTTTTGAACAGCTTGAATAGCCTCTTCGGGCGACAAAAATCGTTGACCAAGCATTTTTTCTTGATGCTAGAGAATAAAAATAAGTCATTGGGTGCCAAGTCAGGGCTGTACGGCGGATGGCCCATCAATTCGACGTTTTGGCCCGGTCAAAAAGGGCGCTGGTTAAGGCCGATGTGTGAGAGCTCGCATTGTCAGTGGGGCACAAGAAACAGGCGACCATTTGCTTCCGCGAACAACTTTCGTTGAATTAGGGCTCGTCTTTGAAGACCCACTCGGTCGATTGCTGTTTTGTTTCGGGCTCATACGCATAGATACATGATTCGTCACCTGTGACTGATCTTATTAAAGTCTATTTAAGCACCGCGATCATATTTTTTCAAAATATCTTTGCACCAATCGACACGAGCCTTTTTTTGAGCGATTGTCATATAGTGCAGGATCCAACCAGAAACAAACCTTTTTTACGGCAAGGTGTTCATAGCAATATCGAATGTATGCTGGTGGAAGAAATGCCTAACGATGCCTCTATCTCACGGTATGTCACAATTGGCAATTTTGCATATCCGTTCACGCACGGCATCAATGTTTTCCGGCACAACGGCCGTTTTTGGACGACCTTCGTCTTTGAGCGAGCGTCGGCCACGATTAAATTCACTAAACCAGTTTTTCACAGTGCTGTTGTGATACAAAGATTTAAGTTCATCGATGCACTCTTGTCGTGATAATCCACGTCGAAAGTTGTGAAAAATGTTCGCAACGAAAATTTTCACGAGTTAATTCCATTTTTTTGCCAAATTGATTTTTTCAAGTCACTGTAAACAACACAAATGATGGTCGTACGTCAAAACGTTCTGAGTACGTTTATGCTAAAAAATGTCAAACTTTCTAATGAAAATGTCAGATGGCGCCAAAAAAAATACTCAGAGTTGCCTAGGCCCTAGGCCCAGAGTTGCCCTCGTATAAAACCATCGAATAGAGGTACACCACTGAAGCCGTAGCGAACATTTGTCGAATATTTTTTTTCACACATAATTGTCATAGACTCTTCATGTCCAAAAAAATATTGAGATAATTCTCTGAAAACTTTTACGTTTATTTGCAATTCACATTTAAGATCGTTTAGTTGGTGCAACCCTTAAAATCATAGAAAATTATGTAAAAAGGCCATGTTCAAATCAACATTGCATTGAAAATACAAAGCATTCTGATTTTATTAAAATGGAAAAATAAATATGTACGAATATTTATAAATTTGTCTTTAAATTATTCGGCAATTCCTCGCAGCGAAACACGCTATCAATAATTCGATTGTTCACACCAAAACACTTTGGGTCAGATACAAAAAACTCTACTCGAATACATTAAACCCACACAAGGTTCTTGGAGTGAACGGCGGCCAGCCAGCATTCACTCATCGACACATGTGACATGCACAGCACGAAATCGTCTATAAATAGAAGCAACCAAAGTGGGCAACAGCACCCAGAACACTTACTCTACACTAGGCTAACCCTACCCTCTTCCGCGTTAGCCAACGAACGAATACTTTGCCACGAATGCACACTTCTTGAGTATAAAGAATAAAAAACAGTTTGCTCACCACAAAAAGGCTGTGTCACCAGAAGAATGCTTGTGGCAGCGGTGGGATTCGAACCCACGCCTCCGAGGAGACTGGTGCCTTAAACCAGCGCCTTAGACCGCTCGGCCACGCTACCGTTGGGCGCAGTAAGCCAAATACTCATTAAGAACACAAGCATGCTGTTGTTTCTTTCGCGCTTTGCCGTATCTGTTGCTTCGTGTTATGTGCTGGTGTTGCCATGTGCCCCGAATTATGAAAACAATTTTGTTGAACATTCGATGTATGTGGGGTTCCATAGTGTAGCGGTTATCACGTCTGCTTTACACGCAGAAGGTCTCCGGTTCGATCCCGGATGGAACCATTTTTGTAAAACTCATTTGATCAATATTTTGTAAAATTCAATGAAAATTTTAGAATTTGTGTGTATAAAAATCAGGTTTGTAATATGTGTTTTTAGTGGAAGGAAGGTGGTACAATAATAAGTGTGGCGAGTACAAGAGTTTTTTTTTCTATTTTTTGTATGTCTTTTCAATCTGGTTAGAAGAAATTTTTAATTACGTATTTTAAAAACATTGTTTATTGTTTAAGAATGTTACGTTTCTATTCAGCCGTAGGTATTTTATTAGGTTCTGGCACAAAACCTTCAACTGGTTCCATAGTGTAGCGGTTATCACGTCTGCTTTACACGCAGAAGGTCTCCGGTTCGATCCCGGATGGAACCAGCGGATATGATTTTTGGTTCACAAAATCAAATGTTTATTTAATATTCATATTTCAAGCGGATAATGCAATGCGTCTGGATAATATATGGATAACTCTTGTTAGCAGCAACTAAAACTATTTAAAGGAGGATTAATAAGAAGGTATAGCAAGCAAAAAAATGTTCAGCAGCGCCGCGTAGCAGCAGCAAAAGAAGTTTGGTTACGGCCCAGCCTTAGCTAAGCTAGCACCACCCACCCCACCCATACTCACATTTATTAATTCCATCCAATTAAAGTGGACAATTTTTGAATTCCAATGCGTAGTAAGTTCGAAGACTAGTAATTAATTACACAGTGTGACAAAGAAAAAATACCTGGGATCTTGCTGTAGATCTTGCTGAGTACAAAAAACCGGAGTTACGGGTAAAAAACCGGGTTTTCGGATCTTACGTAGTACGTAACTTGGTTGAGCATCAACCGTTTTTTGGCTGAATTGGAAAGAAAAAACTGCGGCTTTTCAAATCACACTAAAAAAAACTGTGTATTTTCCTGTAAACTCATTTTTTTTAAATTTTTTGTAATTTTTTAAAAGGAAGCCAATAATTTTTGAACTGAAAAATAAAGAGAGTCTACGAATACAATTTGGTGTCACATTTAAAAATCCGTTAGAGTTATTCAACTTTTATTAAAACAACATTTTTTGAAAATATACATACCGGATAAGAGCGATAGGGAACATTTAAATTTAGCATAAAGACGATGATATAAACTTGGGTTTGGCAGTCCTTACGACATTTGGAGTGACCCGCAATTGTTCCACCAAGGGCCAACCAACCCGCCACACAGTTGCCATATACATTTCTGGCAACACTAAATGTTGCCTGTCGCCATCTGACATTTCCATTCGAAAGTTTGACATTTTTTAGCATTATTTGTGTTGTTGTTTACAGTGACTTGAAAAAATCAATTTGGAAAAAATGGAATTAATTCGTGAACATTTTCGTGCGATCATTTTTCACAACAACTTTCGACGTGGATTATAACGACAAGAGTGCATCGATGAACTTAAATCTTTGCATGACGATGAACCACCATCCTATAGCACTGTGAAAAACTGGTTCAATCGTGGCAGACGCTCGCTCTAAGACAAAGGTCGTCCAAAAACGTCCGTTGTGCCAGAGAACATTGATGTCGTGCGTGAACTGATAATGGAAGATCGTCATGTGACATACTGTGAGATAGAGGCATCCTTGGGCATTTCTTTCACCAGAATGCATTCGATATTGCATAAACACCTGGCCGTAAATAAGGTTTGTTCTTGTTGGATCCCGCACAACTTTTAATCTCTCAAAAAAAAAAAGCTCGTGTCGATTGGTGCAAAGAAATTTTGAAAAAATACGATCGCAATGCTTCAAAAGACGTTAGTAAGATCGCCACAGGTGACGAACCATGGATCTATGCTTATGAACCAGAAACAAAAAAGAGCAATCGACCGAGTGGGTCTTCGAAGACGAGCCAAATTCAACGAAAGTTGTTCGTGGAAGAAGCACTTCGAAGCAAATGGTCGCCTGTTTCTTCGGCAAAACTGGTCATGTGGCGACTGTTCCGCTTGAGCAACTAGCATGGTCAATTCTGAGTGGTACACCACAATTTGTTTCCCTGAAGTCTTCGGAGAAATTCGAAAAACTAACAAGAGAAGACGAATCATTGTGGCTCACTGACAATGCGAGCTCTCACACTTCGGCCTTAACCAGCGCCTTTTTGACCGGCCAAAACGCCGAATTGATGGGTCATCCGCCGTACAGCCCTGACTTGGCACCCAATGACTTCTTTTTGTTCCCGCACATGAAGAAAAACATGCGTGGTCAACGTTTTTCGTCGCTAGAAGATGCTGTTGAAGCGTTCAAAAACCATGTTTTGGAGGTGTCTCAATCGGAGTGCTTTGAGTGCATGAAAAGTGTATAAATAAGCTTAGAGAATACTTTGAAAAACAATGAAACCTTTTTTGATGATAAATATTTGCATTTCCATTATTAGGCCAGAAATATATATAGCAGACAATAGGCACCCAATGACTTATATTTGTTCCCGCACATCAAGAAAAAAATGCGTGGTCAACGTTTTTCGTCGCTAGAAGATGCTGTTAAAGCGTTCAAAAACCATGTTTTGGGGTGTCTCAATCGGAGTGCTTTGAGCGCATGAAAAGGGTATAAACAAGCTTGGAGAATACTTTAAAAAACAATGAGACCTTCTTTGATGATAAATATTTGCATTTTCATTATTAGGCCAGAAATATATATAGCAGCCCTCGTATTCTCAACTTGCGGAAGCAAACGATTTATAATCGTAATCCTAGAGAGCCCTTTTAATGGTTTATGATTGATTTTAAGAAAATATGGACCGATAATTTTTGTCACCCATAATACCGCACCAAACAGTGCTTCTGTAGGGGTGTAATTAGGGATTCTGACACTGATCCCTGTTACTCATGTTGTATCTGGGTGCTGTTCTGACATTACAATTTTCTGAGTTGAGATAATTGCCAGAAGATTAATAAAATTCAACAGTTTTGACGCGTTGCGTACATCATACTAGTAAGAAAAGAAATTATCAGATTCATTAAATAGAAAAAAAGTTATTAAATTTATTTTTTGGTAGCGGCGTTCATCAGCCACCCTGTTGTAGCAATCATATGTATATCTTCGTAAAAAAACTAAAGGGTTTTCCAACTAAATTTTAAATAAAGCAAAAAAGTTTTCAGATAATTATCTTAATATTTTCTAGATATTTCCTGAAGAATGATAGAAGGATCTATGACAATTAGGTGTGAAATCAAATATCGGTCAAATGCTAGCAACGGATTCGGTGGCATACCTCTTTCCGATGGTGCATATTTTTAATGACTCTTAGTCGTTAATTTGCCGAATTATCTCCTCCTTTAACTTTTAAATTGTTCTTGGCTGATTAACGCACACTTCTTCTTTTAAATATCGCCAAAGAAAGAATTCCAACGGTGTCAAATCACAAGATCGTGGCGACTAATTAACATGGCCTCGACGTATGACATCACGGCCATTAAATTTCTCGCGCAAAAGAGCCTTTATTTCGTAAATCATATCGTTCAGGTCCATATCCTAAATTTCTGTCCACAAGTAGTACGTTATCATCTCGCGATAGCGAACATCATTCACTTCATTCACCAACACAAAAACCGCTCCAAGCAGTCACTCTTTGTGGATGCATCGGCTTTTCAGCAATCACTCATGAATTCTCATTTGTCCAAATGCGACAATTCCGCATGTTAACGAAACCACTGTGGTGAACGTGTGCCTCGTCGTAGAAGATTATTTTCTTTGTTAAGTCACTATTCACCTTTGACTGTTCAACCAATCTTTAGGCGTATTGCGACGCTTGAAATACGAGTAGTCAGTAGGCTTTAGCTCTTGAGTCAACTGAATCTTGGTCACGACGTCTAGTCGAGGTTGTTGTTGTAACATCAATATATTTATTTTGAAGTCTTGTTCATCTATAGGGGATCTGCTTGGATATCCAGGTGGAGGAAACGGGCCATTTGAACTGGATGCGTCCACAGAGTGGGCTTGGCCGGACAATTGAAAAAGTGCAGCACATCACGTGGTCCCTGATGGCAGGCGGGACAGATGTCAGGAAGGTAAGCATCAATTCGTGCCCAGTAAGAATTGAGGCGGCTGCACAATCCAGATTTCAGCTGCGCCAGAACCAAGCGCGTCTGCCGAAGTATTACCTTCTCCTCAGGTGAAATCTCCGGGAGATGCCCTAGCACTACATTCACACGGTAGCTGGATTCTGCTGCAGCGACTTCATCGGCGTGAACGTTGTTTAGACCTACCTAATAGTTTCGATGATCTAAAGGATCTCTCTTGTACCGATGGACCTCTCTCTCTTGATCATGATGATCGTACCTGATCTGCCTGGGCTGAGGCATCCTGTCCAAAAGATGGTGGTTGGTATGAATGCTGCGAAAACGCCCTAACAGGTCTTGCTTAGACAGCAGCATATTGTGTCTGCGCACGGTAAGGACCTTCGTCTCCTCATGTAGATGGTTCTCAGAAGACATATGAAGACATCCTGTTGATGTTCTGAGAGCGGCGTTCCGGCAAGTCTGAACTTTCTTCCACTGCGTCGTACTCAGTTTGCTGCATACTGACCTATCGCTTTGTAAGAGGTCAACAAGGTTTCTTTGTCGGCTGCCCAAGAACTGCCGACAAGTGACTTGAGGACCCTGTTCCTACTTTTGAGGTTATCGCAGATAGCTGTAGCATGTGCAGAGGATCGAAAAAGGCTTCCAATGTGACCGCAAGGATTTTGGGGTAGTTGGTAGTCGAGGTAGACGGCTCTGCTGTCACACTATCGCCAACAACATCAATGTTTTCCGCAGAACGAACTTGGCAAACATGCACAGGTGTTTTCATATTACCTACAGTACCGGTTTGCTGAAATTTGAGCACAATTCTCCCGATGGACACTTTTGGTCGACTATGCTGGCCAAAAACCGACGAAGTGCACAAAATGCATTTTGATCTGCCTATCCATGCACTGCACTCCTATCGTCTTTGGGGCCGCCAAAAAAGTCGAATATTGGTTTCAAAAATGGTTCCATCCGGGATCGAACCGGAGACCTTCTGCGTGTAAAGCAGACGTGATAACCACTACACTATGGAACCGATTTGAATCGATAAATGTCAATATCCTACCCAACTTGCCGAAATCACGAAATGTTATTTATATTCTCTTACATGAGATGAAATATCATCTGCAGTGGTATAAGGTTTTCACCAGATCCAGACGAGGCGCATGTAAATTTCCCCTTCTCTTTTTAAAAATAGCATTGCCGCTTGAGTAGTTCGTGACAATTCTAATTAACAGAATTCGACATGCTATAGATTTTCTAAAATTATGTGCAGTATCTATAGATTATCTATGCGCGCTCGTTACTAGATACTGTACATGATACGGCATATCCATCAGCTCAATGCCCAAATGCACGGAGATACTATTTAAAATAATATTGTATGTTCTTTCTCACATGTACAAGTGCAAAGACTGCATGATCAGATGATGTACATCTGCATCATTAAGTTTGAAAGAAACTTAAGTCAATGCATACAAATAATTGAATTTCTCGAAGTTTCGCAAATTGGTTTTCGATTTTGCGTTAGTTTTATGTGAGATTTTAGAAACTTTACTTGTCTTTTCAGTTATAGGAAGTCCTAATAAAGTTTGGAAACACGATTTTGCTTATTTTTGAGAATCAAATCTTTTGTTTTGAGTTGTTTTCTAACCTTTTTAAGATATGACATTCTGAAATACTTCAGCTTTTACCCCGACACATCGAGTTTCCGAAATACCTCACAAAACTTGTTAGGAATGCCCTTAATTACTGAAAGAAATTTAAGAACTGGCTTACGTTTATTTTTTGAAATATTGCATTAAGAGAGTTATAGCTATTACAAAAATTCAACTAAAGTTCAGGTTATTAAATAAAAATTACCAAGTTACTTACGTTTCACTTTTTTTCAAAAATTTCTCTTAGTATAATCGCAGCGCAAACATGTCGCAATGTCTTTGAAATAAACTGCAAACAACATTAATAAATAGATCACTATTTATTTACCATATATATTTGCATATTATTGTATTGAACTAATAACACTACTCAACAAAATGAAAAAAATTTCATGTACTCCGGATGCGATAATTTTTTCTGTGTAGATAACCTTGACATGAGCTCGAAAAACGCAATAAAATTTTTTTTTTTCGTTTGGTTTTTGTTTTATTTTTTTTTTTTAAATTTTAAAAATTTTTTTTTGGTTAATTTGTTTCGTCCGGCATAACTCGGGAACCACTAGCCCGATTTAATTGAATTAAATTTTAAAAAATTTAAAATTACAATTCCCTTAATCTGTTCATATATTCGCAATTGAGTAAAGGTATGAATTTCAAAAATTTGCTAAAGTCATATATTTTTGTCACCCAACAAATTTTAATTTTTTTTGTAATAAAAAAGAAAAAACCTTACCATAGACAAAGTTGTGCATATGTCGAGCAAATTTTTGAAATTCATACCTTTACTCAATTGCGAATAAAAGCGAAACGCGTGCATCGATTTTCATGATCTTTGTCTCATTTTGCTCATAGGTTATGTGGCTTTACGTAAAAGTAATATGATTTGACATTTTTTTTCATTTTGGATTTTTTATGGATTTTTAAAAAAAAAAATTTAAATCTTTAGGCAAAAAATAAGTTTTTTCCTTTATATATTCATTTTTAACTTGGAAACTGTTGCTTGTATAGGAAAACAATATATGAGCAGATTAAGGGTAATTGTAATTTTAAATTTTTTAAAATTTAATTCAATTAAATCGGGCTAGTGGTTCCCGAGTTATGCCGGACGAAACAAAGTAACCAAAAAAAATTTTTAAAATTTAAAAAAAAAAAAATAAAACAAAAACCAAACGAAAAAAAAAATTTTTATTGCGTTTTTCGAGCTCATGTCAAGGTTATCTACACAGAAAAAATTATCGCATCCCGAGTACATTTTGACTGTTGACTAGTGTAATCAAAGACGATAAACTATAGAAACTGAACGAAATGCTTCTTCTTTGCAATATCGTACAAAAACATCACTTCAGTAATAGACAAATTCTCGGTTTTTATTTTAAAAAAACTCAAAATTAAAACACATTAAACAGTTTGTAAAAAAAAATAAAATTAAAACACATTAAAAATGTTTCTTAATTTAAAAAATTAAATTTTAAATATTTTACAATAACTTTTCATGACAACAATGTTAATTAATAATTTTAAATAAATAATAATTCAATGTTAAAAAAAAAATTTTAATTTTGCAGTTTTGTTTTGTTCCTTTCTTTGTGGTGCATTATAGTTGCAATTTTATACGATATTGAGAGCTCTTCAGGTTTGCTAACCAATGTCTGTTACTTATCAAGAGTTTTTTTTAATTTTTTCGTACAAGCTAATTTCGTACATCTTCTACAGTTTATATTTTTTACTTTAATAGCCATACATACCACAGCTTCCCAATCGGCATACTAGTCCATATACACCTCTGCAACATGGCAAAGCACAAGAGATGTAGAAATATACCATTCAGACTGACTAAACTAGATTGTTTTAGATTTACGTATTCTTCTATACAAATCTAAGATTTTTTGTATGAGAGAATTGAGCCTAAAAACTACCGATTATGGCAGACTTAGAACGTTTTGACGTACGACCATCATTTGTGTTGTTTACAGTGACTTGAAAAAATCTATTTGGCAAAAAAATGAAACTAACTCGTGACCATTTTCATGCGATCATTTTTCACAACTTTCAGTGTGGAATATCAGGGCAAGAGTGCATGGATGAACTTAAATCTTTGTATGGCGATGAAGAATCATTCTATAGCACTGTGAAAAACAGAATTAATGAATTCAATCGTGGCCAACGCTCGCTCAAAGACGAAGGACGTCCAAAGACGGCCGTTATGCCAGAGAACATTGATGCCGTGCGTGAACTGATAATGCATGATCGTGATGTGATATACCGTGAGATAGAGGCATCCTTGGGCATTTCTTCTACCAGCATACATTCGATATTGCATGAACACCTGGCCGTAAAAAAGGTTTGTTCTTGTTGGATCTCGCACAAATTGACAATCGCTCAAAAAAAGGCTCGTGTCGATTGGTGCAAAGAAATTTTGAAAAAATACGAACGCGGTGCTTCAAAAGACGTTTTTAAGATAGTCACAGGTGGCGAATCATGGATCTATGCGTATGAGCCCGAAACAAAACAGCAATCGACCGTATGGGTCTTCGAAGACAATCCAAATCAAACGAAAGTTGTTCGTGGAAGAAGCACTTCTAAGCAAATGGTCGTCTGTTTCGTCGGCGAAACTGGTCATGTGGCGACTGTTCCGCTTAAGCAGCGTAGGACGGTCAATTCTGATTGGTACACCACAGTTTGTTTGCCTGAAATCTTCAGAGAAATTCGAAAAACGAACAAGAGAAGACGAATCATTGTGCACCATGACAATGCGAGCTCTCACACATCGGCTCAAACCTGCTTCATTTTGACTGGGCAAAACGTTGAATTGATAGGTCATCTACCGTTCACCCCTGACCTGGCAACCAATGACTTCTTTTTATTCCCGCACATCAAGAAAAAAATGCGTGGTCAACGATTTTCGTCGCCAGAAAATGCTCCTGAAGCGTTCAAAAACCATGTTTTGGAGGTGTCTCAATCGGAGTGGAAAAAGTGCTTCGACAATTGGTTTTATAAATTATGCTGGAGAATACTTCAAAAAACAATAAAACCATTTTTAATGATAAATATTCGCATTTTCATTATTAGGCCTGTTTCGCCGTGAGCGAGGGAATTTATGTAAATAAAAAGTCGAAAAAAAGGGTTGTAATAAATTTATTTCCAAAATGTTGGAAGCTTTATTAGAAAGCAATATTACCTTTTTATAGTACAAACGACAGCGAACGTGAGCGATCAAAGGAGGAGATCGTAAACGATTAACTTAACGAGTAAGTAAACAACAACCAAGATGGAGAAAGTGGCGGCGACTCCGAAAGAAAGCGATTACTTACTCGTTGAAATCTATGCAAGTACTCATACAAGGTTGTAATTAAAGAAGTAAATAGATTTCAACGAGTAGAAAAGGGATTAAAGTGCACTGCTAATTATCAGTGTTGGAACCGTGTTTAAAACATGGTTTAGGATTAAACATTGCCGGCCACCTTGCAACATCATGGGATGTTGTAAACAGTATATCTTAACCTAAAATAAGACGGTAGTATAGTGCAGTTTTTTTTTTTTTTTTTTGTTTGTTTGTGAGCTTTTATTTATATTTATTTAAAGTGGGCCAGTAGGGACCCTGGAAACGCGGTGGAGCCAGTAGGGACTCCTGGGAGCCAGTAGGGACTCCAGCGAAGGGCCAGTAAGGACCCTGTGAACGGGCCAGTAGGGACCCCAGATGTCTCATATACTTAATTGCATACGCCCGACAGCACCCAGCCAAAAATTGTGTAGTGGGCGACGGGGCAACCAGGGTTCGCGACGACCTGCGACGTCACGATCTGTGCATAAACTTCCGGTCCAAAAACCAAAGCAACGCGGCCCACCCTGTAGAATTGCGGATCCGCCAAGGGAAAGCCAACAAAGGCGTCTTTTATCCGCTCGGACACCGATTCTAGTGGGGTGGACACTCGCCGCAGGTCGTTGACCGTAGCCGTCAATGTCAGACGCTTGTCTGGGTCGTACGTCGACGCAACACCAAACCGACACACTCTAACTCCACCCAGCAGTGACACCGGAAGCCGAAGATGCTCCACCATTGAGGCGCAAATCTGGCTCTGCCTACCGCAGGGATCCAACACTGCCCTCACCAGCACACGCTTTGAGGACGCCAGCAAGTGGACCACGAGACTGGGAGAGAGCGCCACTACTTGTTGTAACGGCAACGCCAATCCCAGACCAGAGGCCGCAGTAGCCGGCGCGAGACAGTGTGAATCTGCAGTAGCGCGCGAACGCGATATGGGCGCTCGAATGCGGGGGAACTTCTCTTTCGGTGTCACCGGCTTCCCAGTCGCAGAGTGGAGCAGATTGTTATGGTCGCCGCCGCAAATCCGACACTTCTGGGTGCTGGTACAGTCCCGAGCCTGATGAGACCTTGCCAGACATCGTGCGCAGAAACGGTACTGAACGACCACCCGAAGTCGTTTTTCAAATGGCATTGACCGGAACTTTCGACAGTACCGCAACGGATGTGTTCGCTGACACACTCGGCATTTTGTGTCGCTCTGGTCGCGAACCGTTTCAGCAACGACGCCCACTCTCTTTATCGCGCTCGAGTATGGCGGAGGCGACTCCTCCATGGATGGCAACGCGATAGCCGAAGAATCCGAAGAGGTAGCAGGAGGGACGAGATGATCTACAGCGGGTGGCACCTCTATTGAAGAACCACCAATCTGTTCTTCAACCGCTGTAGCCGGGGGACCAGTCGCCGAAATCATGGCTGCCGCCGATGTGCGCGCAGACTCCTCTTCAGATAACTCCATAACTTCGTCGAAATCGGACAACTCATCGGCAAAAAAGCATAATTTATCCATGGCCCTGCGAGGAGAGACGAATAGGTGTAGTAGTTTGCTAGTTTTTCAAGACTACTAGCTTGGTGACAGGTCGCCTTACAACGCCGTTTTCCGTACGAACATCCGCAACCCGGACACGACCGTCACTTCCCGGAAAAACTTCCACGACACGACCTAACTTCCACGCTGTCGGAGGTAGCTGCTCTCTCCTAATGACGACAATGTCCTCTTCGTTGACATCGCGCTGAGGAAATTGCCATTTATAACGTTGGTGCAAATTTTTTAAATATTCCTCTTTCCACCGCGCGCAAAACTGCTGGCTGAGGGCTTGCATTTTCCGATACCGATTTATCAAAGACAACGGTGCCTCAGTAATAGCGGGTTCCGGAGGGGCTAAGATCGGCGATCCTACTAAGAAGTGTCCCGGAGTAAGTGCTAAGGTTTCATTCTGATCGTCATTCACGGGACTAAGTGGGCGAGAATTTAAGCATGCCTCTATGCGAGCTAACACCGTAGACAGCTCCTCAAACGTGAACTTAATATTCTGGGCATGTCTGCGAAAGTGAAGCTTAAAACTCCTCACCCCGGCTTCCCAGAGGCCACCCATGTGAGGCGCACCTGCCGGAATGAAGCGCCACGTAACTCCCTGAAAACCAAAGGTCGAAACGACAGAATTGCAGCTCTGTCTTAAAAACGCCTTGAAATCTCGTTCCATTTCACGAGAGGCGCCTACGAAGTTGGTACCGTTATCAGAAAATATCGTATGAGGACATCCACGGCGAGCAACAAAACGATGGAAAGCGGCAAGGAAATTAGAAGTAGAAAGATCAGAAACTGCTTCCAAATGGATTGCTTTTGTAGAAAAGCAAACGAAAATACAAACATAACCCTTCGTGATTTTACAGGCGCGGCCTGTAAAGGACTTAGTATCAAATGGACCTGCGAAATCCACGCCGCTTGTTGCAAAAGGTCTGTCAAGGGTGGTCCTTTCCGGTGGTAGTGCAGCCATAATTTGACTACAGGACCGTTTTTTGCCCATTATACACCGTTTACAGCTATTTACGACCGCCCGAATAAGCGTCTTCATACGGGGCATCCAGTATTCTATGCGGAGAATACGCAACATAAGCTGATTACCCCCGTGAACCGACAGGAGATGGACAAATTCCGTTGTTAGTCTAGCAAAACGACTGTGGTAGGGTAAGATTATTGGATGCTGTTCTGTATAAGAAAGAGTCGGAGCCCGTACCAAACGGCCATTCAGTCGCATAACCCCATCCCTATCCAGAAACGGATTTAACGGTACTAGCGAACTTCCCGGCTCCAATGGCTTGTTGTCCAGCAAACAGCGATATTCCTTTGCATAGTGGACTTTTTGAGCCAGCGTTGCCAATCGCAATCTTACCGCTTTTATTTCATCAGCCGATATGACCAAAGACCCAAAAGTAAACCGTCCTTTATGGTCGCGATGTGTTTGGCGGAAAAATCTAAAAATATACGAAATTACTCGTAACCCGCGATCAAGCGACGAAAAACGCTCAAGTACATCTTCAAACCCTTGAAAGAATGATGCATGAGTTTTGACAGGGCGCACTTCGACATCGGTGTCGAGAGTTGCCAGATCACGAATATTCCATTTGTCTTTACTAGAATTAAGCCAGTCCGGACCGTGCCACCAAAGCCGCGAAGAAGCCAATCCAGCAGGCGTAATCCCTCGACTGCCTAGATCGGCGGGATTATCTTCCGACCTAACGTGATACCAATTATGCTTACCGACATTTTCTTGGATTCTGCATACCCTATTGGCAACGAACGTAGTCCAAGTACACGGCGTCTTCTTCAGCCAGGCCAGGACGATCGTGGAATCAGTCCAACAGAAAACTTGCTGAAGTTGAATATCAATTTCATTTAAAATCATTTTTAGCAACTCAGATGCTAATGTGGCACCGCAAAGTTCAAGACGAGGTAATGATATGGACCTTAAGGGAGCCACTTTTGTCTTGCAAGACAGTAGGTGCGTAAAAATCTCTCCGTTTGGACTTTCAACCCGAAGGTATACCACCCCCGCGTATGCTTTTTCTGAAGCATCCGAGAAAACATGCAGTTCGGCAGAACACTCCGGACGAAAACAAACCCATCTCGGGATTTTGATTGCATTTACGTCCTGGTATGTGTCAACAAAATTGTCCCATTCAATTCGGGTAGACTGCGCAAGGCTGTCGTCCCAACCAATATTGTCAAGCCAAATTTTCTGCATGATTATTTTTGCAACGACTATTATTGGGCCTAACCAACCTACCGGGTCAAACAGCTTCGCGATCGTAGAAAGTACTTCCCGCTTTGTATACCTAGATTTTCGTTCGAGTGGGCTAACGGCGAAATAGAACATATCTAATTGAGCGTTCCATCGTATTCCCAGAGGCTTGGAACTGCTAGCTTCGATGAATTCCAAAAGCTTGGCATCGACCAAGTGTTCGGGGGGGAACCGATCTAGTATCGTTCTGTCGTTAGCCGTCCACTTTCTAAGCTGAAATTGAGCTGTGCTGAGCGCCATGATTAACTGATCACGAGCTTTTAGCGCAGAGTCCACATCATGAGCCCCCGCTAAAACGTCATCAACGTACATGCACCGGCGTAAAATCTGTGCTGCAAGGGGAAACTCATTTTCCGTGTCATCAGCTAATTTCAGAAGCGTCCGTATCGCGAGGTAGGGGGCGCAATTCACGCCAAATGTCACGGTCTGCAGTTCGTAGTCACGGACGATTTCAGAAGGTGAATTCCTGAACAGTATTCTTTGCAAGGGCGTATGTGTAGGATCAACTCGTATTTGACGGTACATTTGCGTAATATCGCAATTAAAAACGAACTTGAATAGCCTCCACCTTAATATCAAAAGGACTAAGTCCAACTGCAGGGTGGGCCCGACGTGAAGAATATCATTTAGACTATTCCCATTAGAAGTTTTATTCGACGCGTTAAAAACGACGCGTAACTTCGTGGTCTGTTTCTCCATATTAATAACTGGGTGGTGCGGTAAATAGCACGATAAGTTCAAATCGGTGGCAGGACGGGAAATTGGTCGCATATGATCCATTTCCAAATATTCCTGGACCACTCTGTCATAAACTGACTTTACGTCGGGTTTTCGAAGCAAAGAAGCTTCGTTACGAAAAAATTGCCGCAGAACATTCGTTCTCGACTCTCCAAGGCAAAGCGGCCGGCCACCCTCGGACTTAATGGGCAAGGTCACAACGTATCGGCCATCAGCATTTCTGCGCGTGGTCCGCACGAAATTTTCCTCGCAAATTTTGTCAGAGGGGGAGAGCATTTTGCGCTTTGGAGTCTCCTCTAGCTCCCAGAATTTGAGAAGATTTCTATTGAGATTATCTTCTTCTGAGATCTCCGCGGTTGTCACAAAAGTACTGACATGGAGCGAGGTTATCGGACCCGTTATCAACCACCCGAAAATTGTATTTTGACCTAGCAGAGATCCTAACAACCCTTGCTGAGTACCTTCTAAAATAATATTGGGATACAGATCTGCACCCAGTAGTAGATCAACCGGACGACTGTCATAAAAGTTAGGGTCTGCCCAATGGAAGTTAGGTAAATGTGATCTAAGTTCGGTTGGGACAACAAACGATGGCAAGTTCCCAGAGATAGAAGGTAGCACCAAGGCCACTGTCTCTAAGTGAATCGAAGAGTCCATCGGCGTACCTATTTGGATATGACACAGCTTTCTCGATGTAGCCGATACCGCATGATTAATACCCGATATAGTAGCATTCGTGGAATGCACTGATAACTTCAAACGATTTTGAAGTCGTTCCGAAATGAACGAGGCTTCTGAAGCCGGGTCAACCAACGCACGAGCTGGGTATGAAATACCGTTATGAAACAGATCTACCATTGCTGTCCCGAGTAAGACCGCACGATTCTGTGAGATATGGTAGGACTGTCTATTTATAGCTGCGGAAGTTGCCTGAGCTGAAGGGCGAACATCAGCATTTAACGAAGGTGGTGGGTTACGAACATTACTCGAACTTGCGGCGGAGTTGGCACTTACTGCTGGCGTCGAATCGCGATGCAACATTGTGTGGTGAGGCTTTTGACAAATTGCGCAAGTATGTGAACTGCCGCAGTCTTTTAACTCATGACCGCGTGAAAGGCAATTCACACAGCAATGATGTCGTTTTACAAGAGAAAATCTCTCAGAGACCGAAAGCTTACGAAACTTCGAGCACAAGCGCAGCAAATGACTTTGCTTGGGGCAAATAGGACAAGCGTGATTTGATGAGCCACGCGAGTTTCCCGATGTCAATGCTTCAGACTGCGCAGTACTAATATGGTGAGACTTAAAATTTTTCTCATTGTGCCTTTTCGCGGATTCGGTTCCTTTTAGATCGCGCAAACAGGTAAGTGTTTGGATTCGTTCCGTAAGGAAGTGATCCAAATCCTTCCACGCAGAAAGCGCGGCTTTATTTTTCACGCTCTGTTCCCACAAAGTCGTTGTAAGATTTGGCAACCGTTGCAGACACATAAAAACTATAATTGGATCCCAATTATCTGTTGCCACATCGTAAACGGACATTGTAGACAGACACGTATTGATCCCGCGTTGAATCGATTTCAAACCAGCGCTAGTCTCACTGTCTAGGACCGGAAGGGAAAAAAGTACCTTTAGTTGGTTATGAACCAAGATTCGAGGGTTATCATAAGTGTCCCTTAAAGCTTTCCACGCAAGAACAAAGCTTCGATGGGTCAGTGGATATCTAGAAATGATTTCTCGCGCCTCCCCACTTGTTTTGCGAACTAAGTAGCACAATCGCTCGACGTCTGTTAACCGTGAATTGTTCAGGTACAACGCGCTAAACATATCCCGAAACGTTGGCCATGAAAGAAAATCACCTTTAAAGTCATCGGTATCGCACGGCGGCAGTGAAAGATTATGCATGCTGTCAATGGCGGGTGGAGCTGCAATCTTGTCCTCAGTACGATTTTCGACCAGGTTAGCTGTCACACTTCCGGCGATTTCTACCAGGGATTCAGTGTCATGCAACGCGGGCATACCCGATGTTATCCCTCGAGAAGTCTGCACTGAGTTTTCTGATACCCTACTAATGCGACTACTGGCCACCGAATTGGAAGACGACTGACGAGGGCCGCGGTTTTGATCTAGTTTGCGATTTATCGCGGAAAGACAATGTACGAAAGCTCGATAAGCAGCATCGTATTTATTGTCGGCTGAGTCAATATCGTCTTTAGTTGCCTGCTCGGTGGTTTGAAGGTAGGTAAGACATGAGTCGAACATTTCCTTCGCCTTATCCCATAATTTCTTCAACTCCGAACTTTGCACTTCTAGCGTATAAACATCTATATCCTCCTCATTTAATGCGTTAAAGTTCGCGTTAAATTTTATCAGAGCATCGGAAGCCCTGATAAAGAAATCTAGCGGAGTGAGGGGCATCGTAAATGTTTTTTTTTCTCAATTAAACCGGTAAATGTGTCAAGACGCTAAAATATAAATATATCAAAGAGAATGACAAAACCCTGGTAGTAGAAGTTATGTTCCAAAAAAAACACCTCAAGTTTGGATTTTGAACTCTTAAACTTAAAATATTGTAATTTGAAACACTACTGTTACCAGGGAGACGACTTGCAAGGTCGACCGAATGTAGGGTGCTCTCGTAGGTACAACGTAAATGGCCAAGCCCTATCTACCGCGCAATTTTTGTGACAAATAATAAGCAAAATTTGTAACAAAAAAGAAGCAAAATTTCACTTTCAACAAAAATTGTCAAATAGACTGACTGTAGGGTACACTTCAAAATTCCAATTAACCCCCTTCGGATCTGAAAATATTCGAATGTATTGAAAACCGATCGCAAATTTAACTAAAATCGATGTTCGATTCTAAGTGTCGGATCGACCGACTGTAGGGTGACTAATTTTTTTTTTCCCGAAAAATTTTACACGTTCGTAGGTGTAGCGCACCTTCAATTTTACCGAAATCCGCACAAAAAACAAACTATTTTCACAAAAATTAATACCGCGCACGAAGACCCCCCCCCTGTACCTGTAAGGGTTAATAAATAAAGGCACAAAGAAATAAAGAAAAATATGTGTGTAAATATGTATATACGTTGGTAGGTATATGTAGGTAGGTACGTGTGTATACCACCTAGCGCAGTCACTTTGAGCGCCGCTGAAGATGAAATTAATGTGTGGAATTGGTGGTGGTTTTTTTTTTGTTGTTGTTGCAGATGGTCGCGAATATACGTATGGACGTATGTATATATATTTATAAGGGCGCACTCGTCAATTGAAGGCGACAAATTAATAGCCAATATTTGACGGAGATATTCACGCACCGCCGTTAAATTTCGTAAAGCAACACGGAATAAAATTCTTTACACCACCAATTTACCAACTAATGAGAATACACTTAATTTCACTTCACTGCTCACTGCACTGGAATTCTTGTTTGTTTGGTTTATTATTTTCGTTTGTTATAACATATGTACGTAGGTCAATAAACCCGAGAACAAAACGTATATATGTAATCGAAATACCGCGTAGCGTTGTAAAACGACCTTTTAATATTTTATTTATTTTGTAAATAAATAAACGTTGTTTTTTAGCACTAAATAACGCGAGCTCACTAATAACATAAACTGCACTATACGTACCTTGAATTTGTTGTTATTTAAATATGTACGAGTATAAATGTTGAACTTTGTTGTTGATGTGGACGGACGTAATCCAAGCAAAGTTAGCTTTGTAAATAAGGGAAATAAAGACCGATTAGTAGGCGCTCGTGAAGTTCCAAAAAAATCCGGCTCGAAGGACCAAATGTTTCGCCGTGAGCGAGGGAATTTATGTAAATAAAAAGTCGAAAAAAAGGGTTGTAATAAATTTATTTCCAAAATGTTGGAAGCTTTATTAGAAAGCAATATTACCTTTTTATAGTACAAACGACAGCGAACGTGAGCGATCAAAGGAGGAGATCGTAAACGATTAACTTAACGAGTAAGTAAACAGCAACCAAGATGGAGAAAGTGGCGGCGACTCCGAAAGAAAGCGATTACTTACTCGTTGAAATCTATGCAAGTACTCATACAAGGTTGTAATTAAAGAAGTAAATAGATTTCAACGAGTAGAAAAGGGATTAAAGTGCACTGCTAATTATCAGTGTTGGAACCGTGTTTAAAACATGGTTTAGGATTAAACAAGGCCGAAATATATATATAGCAGCCGTATATAACCTTAAATAAAGATACCTCCCTGGTCACGAGTAATTTTTGCGTTTCTAACATTAGTTATGCGTATCTTACATTAGTTTGGTATGGTTTCCCACCATGGCTTCGTTATCGTAAATACTTCACGTTTTTACAATTTATAAATTAAGCAAATAGAGGTTCTGCACTCACTGGTACACAGGACTTTAAGGCATTCACGTTTAAACAAATTCTAGGATATATTCCGGCATTTTCCGGAGTTGCGTGAAACTGTGGAAGACAGTAAACATCTTGGCAATCTGAAAGAGACCTTTATTTTCTAAGAAATCACCAGGAAATATCTTATTTTATTCTATGGCAAAGTTTCTGATTTTGAGAAAAATAGTTTTCATAATCGACCGAAAACGAGTGTCAACCGCTGTGACACTTGATTAGAAATTTATTAGTTATAGCCTGAAGGGTTGAAGTTGGGATCGCTTTAATTATTGTTTTAATTGACTGCTTCAATTCAGTCAAGATCCCTGGTTAAATTTTATAACCTGACTGCGAGAGATTATAAAATCTCTCGCAGTCAGGTCCGGTGACCTAGGGGACCAGCGGGCAGTGGAATTTCTGGTTATTCATTTTTTTTTGGAAATTTTCGTTGGAACTCTGCCATAACCGGTCTGTATGTTCAATTGCTCCATCTTGATGGAACCAATTGCTGGTGAAGTGGATACGTCTTCGGTTCAGTTCTGTGTAAACAAAATCCTTTAACATCTTTAAATAGCGATCCTCAATGACAGTCACTGTTAAACCGTTTTCTTTAAAGAAGTATTGCCCGACAATGCAACTTGATGAAACTGAGCACCACACAGTAACTCGTTCTGGGTGCAGTTTCTCATGGAGTATATTTGGACTAGATTCACTCTATATACGGCAATTTTTTTCTTGTTTTCATCAGAGATAAACAAACATTTCAATTATTCGATAAGTTTTTATATGAAACGCTTGATTTTGCTGAATTGACAATGCCACAGCTGCGATGGTGCTTTAAACCCGAAGATAGGGATTTCGATGGTACAGTCTTCGTGCGATGCTATCAGTTTCGGCAAACATGTTTACCAGCCTCATAATGATCCATGTACTTGGAGGGATTCCATCAAAATTCTATTCGGACGGAAATGAAAGACTGCAAAGCATGCTACTTTTGCGCTATCCAAATCCTCTTTTCGGTATTCCAAGCATTCATTTTAATAAATGTCAATACTAAAATTTCAAATAAGATAAAGAATAAGCCGATTGCTCTCACAACAAAAACGTTATAACGTTTTGTTTTTGTAGCACTATTCGTGAGCCACCCTGTATTTTAAAAATGTTTATTGAACTTTTATAGTTTTTTAGCAAACTGTATTACAAGGGCTGCTATATATATCTCTGGCTTAATAATGAAAATGAGAATATTTATCATCAAAAATGGTTTTATTGTTTTTTTTTTAAAGTATTCTCCAGTATGATTTATACACTTTTGCATGCGCACAAACCAATTTTCGAAGCACTTTTTCCACTCCGATAAAGACACCTCCAAAACATGATTTTTTAACGCTTCCACAGCTGCTTCGGGCGATGAAAAACGTTGACCACGTATTTTTGCTTGATGCTAGGGAGTAAGAAGAAGTGTTTGGGTGCCAAATAAGGGCTGTACGGTGGATGGCCCATCAATTCGACATCTTGAGGGGTCAAATAGCTCGTAGTTTCAGCTGATGTGTGAGAGCTCGCATTGTCGTGATGCAAAATGATCCGTCTTCTCTTATTATCTTTCCTCATTTCTTCGAACACTGTTGGCAAACATATGGTTGTATACCACTCAGAATTGACCGTCCTACGTTCCAGTAAAGGCACTGTGGCAACATGGCCGGTTATACCAAAAAAACGCAAAGATTTGCTTCCATGCACTTCTTCCACGAACAACTTTTGTTGGATTTAAAGAACCCTACGGTCAATTTCTGTTTTGTTTCGGTTTCATATGTCTAGATCCATGATTCATCACCTGTGACAATGTTATAACTGTCTTTGAGCTACCTTAGTTATAGTTTTTTAACATCTATTCGCACCAATCCATACGAGCCTTTTTTTGGACATTCGTCAAATTTTGTGGGATCCAACGAGAACAAATTGTTTTCATGGCCAAATGAACATGCAATATCTTATTGATGCTTGTCATACTAATGCCCAAGCATGCCTCAATCTCACGGTATGTTACATGTCGGTCTTGCTTAATCAGTTCACGAACAGCATCGATGGTTTCTGGGAAAGTGACAGAAGTCGGACGTCCTTCACGAAATTCAACCTAAAGCAAACGGCGTTCGAGACTGAACTCCTCTTGGTACCAGTGAGTAACAAACAAAGAGTAAAAAAGTACTTTGTCGGACCCTTAGTGGAAATTAGAAAAAGTACCATATTTTAGATTTTTTTTCTAGTAAAAGTTTCAATAGTTTTATCACTTTTCAGTCTATTTATTATATTCAAATTTTACTTATTTCGCTCAAACTATTCACTTCCAACTTGAACTTTTCTGTTCTATAAGAATTAATATTAACTTTGACTAGAATATGTTTTAAAGAATGGTGCATTTGGGAACTTCTAAACCAAACGGTTAACCTACTGTAAGGGTTGTGGTTTTATTAAAACCTAAACTGATTTCATAGGTAGAACAACAAAGAACAAGAACTCTTGTTTTTACTCTCTAACTGGATTAGCCTAAATACCGAGTAAGTAACATTAAATGCAAAGGTTTCTACTTATGAGTATGGGAACGTTTTGGAAATGAACAAAAACGACCAGTACTCGTATGTTGCCAGAATCCACAGGACAGGATATTATAGAACTTTTTATTTATTTTTTTTAACGTACGAGTATCCTTCGCCCCTTGTAATTTTCATGAAATACCCACATATTTTTTTTTGATTCCCTTCTACATTTAGCGTAAATATTACGGCAACATTTTCATGACGTAATTGTGTAAACCGGAAGGCAAACTCATCAAACGTGCCTGTACAAGGAGCACTTAAAAATGTGTGTGCTATTTATAGTAGCCATCTAGCTCCTCGCTCCAGTTCTGTGAGCGAGTTGCTGGCGCTTCGCTGAACGGTTCCATAGTGTAGCGGTTATCACGTCTGCTTTACACGCAGAAGGTCTCCGGTTCGATCCCGGATGGAACCATCAAAAGGCATGTATAGGACGCCTCCTTTTGTTGAAATTTGGAAGAATTAAAAAAAAAATTAAGTTGCGACAGAGGGGAGGTAAAATGCCTAGTTTCAATGAATGCTTCACTTTAGTGTCATCCGAATATTAGCGCAAAACATTCCCTGAACACAATCTGGTTATATGCTAGAAGTCACCTAACATCATTGAGAACTAGTAACTGTAATGCATTGAACAAGTTGACATTCAAAATCATTTAACAACACTTGACTTAATTTCTATCCGTGGTTTTCGTTGCACACCCTGTTATGAGAAGTTTGAGTAATTGTTTGTTTCTGGAAGGTCTTTTAATTGCGTTTTATATAATCAAGTCTTTTCAATATAATTTTGTTTTTTGTTCGCTTCGTTGCACTGTGAGGCTAATTGAACAACTGGCACAGCAGATGTGCAGCAGAAATACTGTGTGTGTACGTCTCAACGCCTTCGCATTGTGTTTGTGGAAACTACTTTTTTGTTTTGGAAAACCATCCACCCACACTTGTCGTTATAATTTTAGAACTTTTTCAAAGAATTCGTCTGGTTCGAATCTTATTTATGCTCGTTTTTCTAATTTTTTGAATATCTTTCTAAAGATCATAAAACACGAAAGAGTTTTTTGGGAAATATTTCATTCGTGCATAAGATATTTCACTGGAGAATATCGGTTCCATAGTGTAGCGGTTATCACGTCTGCTTTACACGCAGAAGGTCTCCGGTTCGATCCCGGATGGAACCACTTTGAAACCAATATTCGAGTTATTTTGTACTTTCTTAGTCAATACGAAAGAGTGAAAGCCATCAGACTTTACTCAATGGTCTTTGAATAAATTGAATTATGTTTAAATACACTGAATTTCTGGTATTCCTATGATTTTGAATGATTTCTACGAGGCACTGGGGTTTGCGATGACCGAACATTTCAGAGGGGAACATATTTGGTCTAAAATTGTGGATCTTCATAAATTATTTAAAATATTCTTTCCTCACCATGGTATTAGATGGGTTAAAGGGCTCGAAACTGTCACGCCAGTCAGCGAAGCAACATAAATGAATACACTTCCATAAATAATGGGAATATTTGAACTTTTAAATGAACCAATATATGTGACAGCGCAAGGGACCTAAGGGTAAAAAAATCAATTTTCATTTTTTTTCTTTTTTTGATGTGGACAACATCTGAGCATCGAATCAGACCGATCCCATGCCCCAAAAGTGTTCCCTCCCAGAGATATGAGCGTTTTATGAAAGTGAAGTTGACGATTCTTAGCGCAAATAGAAAGGGACCTAATCTTTAAAATGGCTCTCCTGAACAAAACTTATTTTTAACCTTAGGTCCCTTTCTATTTTTCGCGTCACATATGCCGAATAAATATATTTCTTTAAATTTTAAAAAGAAACTATGATTTTGACTCGCAGCACACAGTCCGTGACTGTTGTCTGCACATCGTGTCAGTAGATTCATTTTGTCCTCGATCATTTTGTCCACCACTAGTATGTACTTCAAGGAGTTCCTTTCTACACTAGCAAAAAGAACAGCAACAAATTTAAATTTCACTAGAAATGATTTTTTCTACGATTTTAATGTCACTAGGATGGACTCATATTTCTTTCATTCCAAAAAACGGCTGTTAAGGTCAAAACACGAGTTCAAGAATTAGGGTCGATATAAGAATATTGACGTACTCACGGCTAACAAACTTGCTCTACGAATCTAGAACTATCTGAAAACGTGCAACCTTAGCATGGGAGCCCACAAACTTTGGTCTACAATAAAGTTTCTCTCCAGCCCATCGATGCGAGATAACAGGGTTGTGATACCGGTAACAACACCAGTAACACAAACGTTTTTGCTCGTAAAAGGTGCGGAGCTGTTTAGACGGCAGTTCATAGAGCACTTTGAAAGACACTGGTCTAAGGGAAATATTATGAGAAAGTGACATTAACTCAAGCTTTGGCGTACCATCAGAGGGCCCAATGGCATTTCCATGCTGATGCTGTAGAATCTGAATCCCGGTGCATTCAGGTGCTTACTCTAATTATAAGTATACACGTGATATTAAAAATGGGTAGGGTAATTTCCCTACTAAAGCCAGGAAAGAATGCGGACCAGGGTGATTTATACTGTCCAATATACTTATACCTGCTGTTAACTATCGCTAAGGCCCTTGAGAAATTTTTCTCTCTTACATGGACGCAGCATATCCAGACTGCCCATTATACTTAAGTAGGCATGCATTTTGGAAGCTGCTATATATAGGACTGGTATATATATTTTTGGTCTAATAATAAAAATGCGAATATTTATCATCAAAAATGGTTTTATTGTTTTTCAAAGTATTCTCAGCCATGATTTATACACTTTTGCATGCGTTCAAACCAATTTTCGAAGCACGTTCTCCACTCCGATTGAGACACCTGCAAAACATGGATTTTGAACGCTTCAACAGCATCTTCTGGCGACGAAAATCGTTGACCACGTATTTTTTTCTTGATGTGCGGGAATAAAAAGAATTCATTGGGTGCCAAGTCAGGGCTATACGGCGGCCACCAATTCGACAGTCGCCACATGACCAGTTTTGCCGAAGAAACAGACGACCATTTGCTTCGAAGTGCTTCTTCCACGATCAATTTTCATTGGATTTGGCTCGTCTTCGAAGAGCCACACGATCGATTGCTGTTTTGTTTCGGGCTCATACGCATAGATCCATGATTCGTCACCTGTGACGATCTTATAAACGTCTTTTGAAGCAGCGCGATCGTATTTTTTCAAAATGTCTTTGCACCAATCGATACGAGCCTTTTTTTGAGCGATTGTCGAATTGGGCAGGATCCAACGAGAACAAACCTTTTTTACGGCCAGGTGTTCATGCAATATCGAATGTATGCTGGTAGAAGAAATGCCCAAGGATGCCTCTAACTCACGGTATGTCACATGACGATCTTGCATTATTAGTTCACGCGAGGCATAGATGTTCTCTGACACAACGGCCGTTTTTAAACGACCTGCGTCCTTGAGCAACGATTGAATTCATTTAACCACGATAGAATTCATTCAACCATGTTGCTTCATCGTCATACAAAAATTTAAGTTCATTGATGTACTCTTGTCGTGATAGTCCACGTCGAAAGTTGTGAAAAATGATCGCACGAAAATGTTCCCGAGTTAATTCCATTTTATTGCCAAATTGATTTTTTCAAGTCACTGTAAACAACACAAATAATGGTCGTGTACGTCAAAACGTTCTGAGCACGATTATTCTCAAAAATGTCAAACTTTCTAATGGAAATGTCTGTGTGTTGTCTTTGCCAGAAATATATATAGCAACCCTCGTATACAAATATATGGAAAATATAAAAAAATATTCTAGAACTTCTAATGCTCGTCAAAACCTTCTTCCTAAAAATGCTATTCACTTCAATCTTCCTAACACTGTGAAATAATAGCTGAACAATTTTATGTGTAGGCGGCAGTCCTTTGTTGGGTTAGACTGAGCTCCTGATGTTCTGGGCATAAAAATACAATGGGACGCTTGTTCTGGGCATAAAAATACAATGGGACACTCGTTGTCGAAAAAAGCAACCAATATAACTAAGTATAGGCTTTGCAGAGAGGTACAAGAAATCATTCACTCCTTTTGATACCTTCAATATCTATGCAACTTACATCAGACCGAAAATGGAATACAACTACCATATATGAACAGGTACTCCAAAATCATACTTGGAGCTACTAAGGCATCCAACTCTATTGTCTCCCTTCGAGCATCGTCGGAGTATGGGTTGCATGTCGCTATTCTATAGTTACATTCATCTTGTGTGTTAAACGGATATCCGTCGACTTATTTGGCGTGAGGATGTTCGTCAAGGATATGCGACTTTCTTGGAATTCACACTCGTTTGTTACCGATTGCCTGTTGGCCGTTATAGACAGTACAGGTCGAATTCGTTGTTTGCCCCTACAGTTCGTAAGTGGAATCGAATTTTGAAAATGGTTTTCCACTAATTCCAATATCCGGAAGTTTAAGGTAAGTGTCTATAACCACTAATCCCTCTTTCACCCTTTCTACCCCTTTATTTCTACTTACCCTCGCAATACACTGAATGCATCTCCTGAGTGTTGGTCATATTAAAGGTTTCAAACCCTAGGGTGGATTCCTCTTACCCGCTTTTTTTTCATTTAAACCTTAACGACGGGTCATGACATCATTGCAAGATTTAACAGAGACGGGACCCCTCTCTAGGACCCGTTTTACCGAATAATGTTCGTTATTTTTTATTTCTGTGAACAATCCACGGTGGAGAGTATAGAAGATTGGGCCAGGTCAAACTTAAAGTTTTTTTCTAAATTGATCTTCTTTGCCAACCGTTGTCTCCTCCATGCTCCATTGTGTCGCTACGCCCTGCAGTGTTGCGTTATGGGCAGCATTATTTACTGCTGGAGCATTTTTATACACGTCGCTGTCTAGGGCTTATGTTTTCCGGAAACTACTTCTTATGCATGGAACATATATTTGCTCTGCTTACTAATATCATTCTCCTATTGATTCCATCCACCTTGGACCTTCAACTAAACTTCACCATCATCATGGTGTACATCTTAGATATAAATTGAATGAAATCAGCAATTCATGTGTCCAAGGCAGAATGTAATGATATAATATCTCTTTCTAAAACCAGAAAACCAACTTTCCACGACAACTAAAATATTTGAGAAACATGTCCTCTCATATCCTACGGAAACAAACTTCAACCCACCCGTGCGCAACCTCGTTTGAATCTTTATTAAAAAACTTTCCGAATACCTGTTCGGCGTGGTATGGCTCAGTAGCTGTTGTTGTTTTTGCTGTTGCTGATGTCCTAAGTCCTGTAACAATAGATTACTTTACAAAAGCTTTCAATTACATTACATCTCAATGAAAATGAATGCCATCAATTGAAATTCAATGCGCGCCTCTCTTTCAAATAACACTGAACGGAGCTGAACTAAACAGGCAAAAGGACATTCTTCCAAGACAATTCCTTCGTTGTTATGACCCATTCAACGGCTGGTCTGGGTCGGGCCTTTTGTTTAGCCTGTTGGCTTGTTTTATCTACCCCGGCCTTAAAGTACAAAAAAGAAAATGGTTTTCTAAAAATTCATACATTCTTGAGGTACATATCGATAGTCATTGTCCTCCAAATTGCTGCGTCTGATGCTGCCTGCTGCTGCAGGCTGTCGTTGTTGTCTATTTATATTTTTCAAGTTAGTCAAAGAAATCCGGTCGACCATTATTTTTTCCATAGAAAACTTCCTTACAGCCGCTTAGCAAGTAATGTTGTTGGTCGCCAAAGACCATCCGGATAGAGAGGGTGCTGAAGAAGGCAATGATGATGAAGACGATAATGATGACTTGGTTTGCGGGTACTTGTTTTATTCCATGGATGTTAATGAATGAGTTGGCTTAAATGACAACTAAATATTGCCATTGTTCTTGGTTTAATTAAAGAAGTTCTCATGGCAAATACTTGGACGTTGGACACAAACAATATGTATTAAAAAGTTCTGAACAAGAAAATTTTCAGAATTCTCCAACAACAAACATTTTTGTACTGTCTGCGGAATACATAATTGCGCCGTAATGTTTTGTGTGAAAAAATTTTCTAAATAAAAAAAGTTCAGGTTTTCTAAAAGAAAAACTCGATCATCCAAATAATAGGGGTTTTTGAAGAGATATGATTTGAAGGTGGACGAACAGGATCCCAGCATCCATGAAACAAACTTGGCATCAGTTTTTGAACAATTTCACCAACACTCAGGTGATGTTCGCTATATATGTATGCTAGGGTGGGCCGATTTTCGTAGAGAATCGAATCAAATTTTGGTCGTATTTCTTTTCTCACGCGCTCATATGTAATATTGTATTTGATGTGGCAATTTATATTTGTATGTAACCTTGGAAAGACAATATTTAATAAAAAATATTTTTTTTTATTACCTATTAAAAAACCTTAAAAATAAAATTTGAGAAAAAGTCACAAAATTAAAATTTGGGCGCCTCGAAAATGATTTCTTTGATTCATAGCGAAACCTTTTTTCCTCTTGCTAAAAGATATAGAAAAATCTGTATCACAATATCGATTGCTAAATCAACTCTCCCTAATGTTTGCTGTACATTGCAAATTATTGTTTAAAAGTGATCACATTTCTTAGAAGACCATATCCCAGTAAATATTACTTAAACATTTTTTTCTGAACATCCAATTAAGGTACAATGGGGGAGCTTATTCACTCTGACCAGGACCTACTGGGACCTATCATACATCTTTCATTTCTTACTGAATTTAGGAGTTAAAGGTGTTGAACATGTCGTGCAGAATTCCAAAAATGAGTCATTACACTGTATGACAAATTTAAGCTTTTGGTTGCACACATGAAAAAATTAGTATATTCTGAAAGAGGAGGAAAAAATAAAATACTCGTGTATCCCACTTTTTCTGCATCAATTCGTATATTTGCAAAAATTTATGGATATGGACTTGTATGTTAATACAAAATATGTCTATATAAGTGGTTTTTAACCAAATATATATTCACATTTTTCGCGAAAATACGAATTGATCTAGAAAAACTGGGACACACGGGTAGTTTATTTTTCGACGTAGATTCCGAATATATAGGTCTTCTTCATGTGTGCAAAAGCGTGTTGAACGGTGTTATAAGTCTGCCTCATCACCTTCATTCCGGGGATGCAAGGGTTACGATCAATTAAGTGTAGGATGCTGCTATCGTCGACAAAGAAAGATATGTAAACGAAATTTTGACTCGGAAGGCCATTAAAAAAATTAGAAATATGGAAGCAGATACTAAGCGGATGAAAGGACGTTAAAAAGTACGTAACTATAAAGTATGAAATAAAATATCCATCAAGTGAACCCAACTTTCCTAATGACAGGACATTACTCTTTTCACCGCTTCGTAAAATTATAAGTTGTTAATCGTAAGAATTATGCCGAATTTATGTTTTTGGGTTTTAAGCGATACTCTCGTTTAAAGCAGAAATGTTTTTAGGAGACCGACCGGTACGTTTATACACCTAGAGTGTTTACATCCCTCAATAGAATACCTTTGGAAATCGGATGACGAGTTCTTTACCATTATGGACTTTTATGACCGGCGAAATATACTCTTTTAATACTAGCCCATACATTTATCTGTCAATGAACTAAAATTAAGCTTTGAAATATTGTCAAATATACCTACAATTGGTCATTTTAAAGTTAATTTCTACAATTTAAAAGCGTTGATCCTGCTTGCAGAACAGGTTAACAACACAGTTTGACAATAGCCGTGTTCTTTTCAGGTACCTAGCTAAGTTACCTAGTAAGTAAGCCATATGGTATTCTGGCATCACTCAAAAACATTTTGAACCAAATGGCAGCATAAGCCTAAACAAATTGGTTTACAAACAAAAAAGGCAAAGCAAATTTTGAAAAACAATTTTGTTACTTCGTATAGTTTCTTGTTTTGTAAACATTTTATTGATAAATTTTATTTCGTTCAGTACAGCATTAAACATTAACTCCAACCAAGGACAAGTGAGAACCATAATTAGGAAATGACTCCTAAATGTGGGTTTGTCAAGATTTTTTTCAATTTTCACCGCAATTTCACAGAACTTTATTGTTGGAGTTTTTGATTTTTTCACATGAAAAGGCGAACTTAGCAGCGAGCTTAAGAGTATAAATTGTTTTAACACTGAATATTTGATACAGATACTGGAGTTATTTATATCGCGCTTTTTATATATTTTTTCATTCTTTTCAGTTTCTTTATGTATCAATAACAAAAAACATATGCTAATGATTTTGTTATACAAGCCTAGTGTGTCATAATATTTTTTTGGCAAAAAAAATAAGTCAGGTAACTCTAACTTGTTTCGTTACCGAGTAGCAGCCAACTCGCTTGCTTACCGAGTAACTTTCATACAAATGCTTGCTGAGTAACCTTAAAAAAAGAACATGGCTAATATCTGCTGGCAAATCAAAGTAATCGATATTTCTCATGCAGCCTGAAAACTCTATAAAAATCCTTAATTTATGTGTGTTTCAAAAAGGAATTGAATGTCATAAGTCATTGAAATAAATCAAACCCGGTGCTCTTCGATATTCTCAAACGTGCTTTTAGAATTATAAATAGAAGTAATATATTCGTCCTAATACACGAGAATGCACGTACATATGTATGTAAAAGCAAGATTTTTTTAAATGTGATCCGTTATTATTCGATTATTAACTTATCATTTTCTTAAAAGTTCCAAGTTATTTTTGTAGCTTCTGAAAGTTCCTGAAATATATACTACAGTATATATTTCAGGAAGTCTTATGATATAGCCTTTTTTTGGTATTTAGTTGGTACAACACCCTTTGTGAATAGTGTAACAATTTTTAGACGATTTGTCCTGATTATAACGTAATACATGCCAATTGTTTATTAGTTGCGATCTTTTCAAGTTTTTAACGGGCGACGCCACTCCCCCTGTAAAATCGTATGCCTGTAAAGTAATTTCATCATCCACAATGGATTATTGTGTACATTTAAAAACAATTAGATTATTTGTATGCTTTGCAAAAAGGGTCATGGCACCGCCCACTTGTCTCCTAGACTTATTTCTTTACACACTCATAGTACTTATTCTAAATCTGATGTTCCTTAATTAATGCTTTATGAGTTTCTGTAGTTTAAAGTCTTTGGATGTGTGGGCAGTGCCACGCTTTTTAAAATGTTATCGGTATATACTTAGTGAACATTTTTGGCCCACAATAGCATACACTGTTTATTTCAAGACGATCTGCCTATAATTATGGGAAATACATCGCTTTTAAAAAAGGGGAGTGTCACCGCACACTATTTCACCATAACTTATTTTTTGACGCACTAATAAATAGTTTTATAAGTTTCGTAGTCAGTCGGATGTTCCAAACCTAAATACTGGGCCAGAGAACATTGATGCCGTGCGTGAACTGATAATGCAAGATCGTCATACATTCGATACTGGCCGTAAAAAATGTTTGTTCTCGTTGGATCCCGCACAATTTGACAATCGCTCAAATAAGGGCTCGTGTGGATTGGTGCAAAGAAATTTGGGAAAAATACGATCGCGGTGCTTCAAAAGACGTTTATAAGATCGTTATAGGTGACGAATCATGGATCTATGCGTATTAGCCCGAAACAAAACAGTAATCGAAGTGTGGATCTTTGAAGACGAGCCAAATCCAACGAAAGTTGTTTGTGGAAGAACGTTCATAAGATCGTTACAGGTGACGAATCATGGATCTATGCGTATGAGCCCGAAATACAACAGCAATCGTAAATGGTCACCTGTTTCTTCGGCAAAACTGGTCTTGTGGCGACTGTTCCGCTTGAGCAACGTGGTACACCACAATTTGTTTGCCTGAAGTCTTCAGAGAAATTCGAAAAACGAACAAGAGAAGACGAATCATTGTGCACCACGACAATGCGTGCTCTCCCACATCGTCTTAAACCAGTGCCGTTTTGACCGGCCAAAACGTCGAATTGATGGGTCATCCGCCATGACTTGGCACCCAATGATTTCTTTTTAGTCCCGCACTTCAGAAAAAATGCGTGGTCAACGAATTTCGTCGCCAGAAGATGCTCCTGAAGCGTTCAAAAACCATGTTTTGAAGGTGTCACAATCAGAGTGAAAAAAGTGCTTCGACAATTGGTTTGAGCGCATGCAAAAGTGTATAAATCATGCTGGAGAATACTTTGAAAAACAACAAAACCATTTTTGATGATAAATATTCGCATTTTCATTATTTGGCCAGAAATATATAAAGCAGCCCTCGTATATAATAATAGTAGTTGCCAGCAGGGGTGGCTGCTACTGAAAAAACGTGCCTAGAATTTTTCGGTAACGCCACTTCACTATCCTCAGACCCCAAGCAAGGAATGTGATTAAACCATGATCAATGGCACCTTCACAGTTAAAGCTACCTTCACAGTTAAGTGAAGGTAGCTTAAAAATAAATGAGAAACAGCCGGCAGTAGATTTTTCACCGAACAAAGTTAACACAATAGGTAGAATCATACGGCATCATTGCCGTATTCTTGTTAACTTAAAACCTAAAAAACAATACTTTAGTTGCACCAAACATATTTTCGTTTCTAAATTTGGCAATAATACTATTGATACGAGTACATTTCAAAAATATTAATATTGCCACAATCATACTTTTGTAAAAACGAAATTCAAAAAACAAAACTATGGTTGCAAAGAACATGCAGAGAAAATATTATTGTTGAAGTGACCATATAGAAACCACATATTTCCTCTGCGTGCAGGCAAACGTACATTTTATTTTATATACATAAATAGATTTTGCTATTGAAGCATTTGGACACTGTAAACCATAATCCCTCCCACTTCAAGTTCCTTATCATACCGCCCGGTATCACATGTTGTGCCACCTAATCTCTACAGCCCCCATACCAAACGTTCAAAAAAAAAATGCGTTTAAAATAAAATGTTCCAAAAATTGTCTACTCTTTGCAATTGTCCTTTGTGTATTTCGGCAAACAGGGAGATAAAGAGAAAAGGAATTCTTTTGCTGACAACATCTATATTAAATTATAGCGTTATGCAATTTTAAAAAACGTGTCTAGAATTTTCAGTTTGGCACCCTACCTACGTACCTTCTTGGAAAAGCAACGCAAACTTTTATTTATTTTCAAACATTTTCATATTTTTCCATTTATCGCAAAAAACGCATACGCGTACAACATACTTATACACACATACGAATTTTCCACCACACATACTCTCTTCTTCCATACATACGAACATGCCAAATGTGAACCTCTAAAGTTTATCGCAAAAAACGGAACGTTATGGTTTTTGTCAAGATGCGAAAGGGCCAAACAAAAAAGTAAGAAATGCAGTACGCGAAAACTTGTGGAAAAATTATATTAAAGCGAGTACCAACATATTCCAGTTGCAGAATGTTGTGAAGAGACCAAAGGAAAAACTTCACAATTTATGGAAATTTTCGCACGCTCTAACATATGCATACACACTCACGCCCGCAGACAGTCACTTACCCCCCAGGCGAAGGCAAATGTTTCCCCAAAATGTACGGAATAAAAATGAAGGGTTGGAGGTAGAGCTAAAATAATTTGAGGAAATAGGATTCTGTATGTGAAAATTAAATATTTGTTATACATACGAGTATAAAAAGGTGAGCGATCACCCATGCAAAGCTGCAATTTTATCCTAAAAATCTCAATTGCAAGAGAAAATTGTTCCACAGAGGTCAATTCCTATTAAGAAAATATTAACAAAATCCTGAGCTTAATTTTTGGCTTAAGGCATATTCAATGTGACAAAAAGTAGTGGTTTTTTAGTTCGTTTTCTTATACTTTTACAAATCCCATAAAATGTTGTTTCTGATATGGAGAAAACGAGCATGGAAACTTCTGGTTTTGTAAGCTTTTAGATTTCTTAGCTGTTGTCTTTAAGAGTGTTCTGGTGAACCTAAGACAGCCCATGACGCGCTGCTCACAAGAAATTGGTATTTCGCATTAACTTGGCGAATATTGTTGCGGTCTTACCGACTGAGAATACAAGTAGTTTTTTTCCATATAAAACAATTATAGTCAGCCGAGGCCGACAAAGGGAAACCCTACACCAGACAATTCCGTGTCAGATCATGGAGCGATATGTCCAATTTTCACTGGAGATAAGTATTAGTCCCAAAAAATCTATAATAACACATCCCATCCCAAGTAAATGTCTCTCCAGATTTGTGGTTCTACCACTCTGCTAGGCATATTATAAATGTATCACTCCCTTTGCAACACCACAATATATTGATCGGAGATCGCCGTAAAATAGTTAGTCGGTCTAGGCACGTACGTCCATCTGTTCATTTTTGTGTCTTTTGAAAGCACGATTGCGGTCAAAAGAATCAAACTAGGATCCTGAAAGTATGCATGATGATATCTTAATTTTTAATGGGCCAAATTGGCCAAGGGGAAGAAAGTTTTCCTTAAAGGACTAAATGTGCCTAGTTAAAAATTACACTTTTTTGAGTATTTACTTAAAAAATAATAATTTGTTGTGGACGGGCAAATGGGTACTGTTCATTGGGACTCACTTAATACCTCAAAAAAGAGCAACTTTCCAGGACGATTTGGTTCATGTGGCCCAAAAAACGTTTCCCAAAACGGCTCATCAATAGTCCATATCAACATATGTGATATCGTATAGAGAAAGGGACCTAAGGGTAAAAAAATCAATTTTCACTTTTTTTTGATGTGGACAACATCTGAGCATCGAATGAGACCGATCCGATGCCCCAAAAGTGTTCCCTCCCAGAGAAAGGGACCTAAGGGTAAAAAAAAATCAAATTTCACTTTTTTTTTTGATGTGGACAACATCTGAGCATCGAATGAGACCAATCCGATGCTCCAAAAGTGTTCCCTCCCAGAGATATGCGCGTTTTATGAAAGTGATGGTACACCAAAGATACACGTATTTAAATCTTTAAAATGGCTCTCCTGAACAAAACTGGTTTTTACCCTTAGGTCCCTTTCTCTATGCGCTGTCACATATGGGAACTCAAATTAAAGCAAATTTTTTTTTACGAATCCAAGTATTAAAAGTCTTCACGTTTTAGCAAAAATGAGTGATGGGTGCATGGGCCGAAAGAGCCCGAAAAGGGACTAATTTCTTTTTTTCTCCTTAGTGGCATGGGGCGGTGAAGGGTGTATAAGGTTCAGCTTGATCGAGGTAAACGAAGTTTTTCCATGTTTTTTAAATCGATTTTGCATGAGGCGTTATAAGTGACCAATATCCAACTCTGTTTATACGAAACCACATCGTTCCGATTTTTTTACCTGTAGCGCTCACGCAAAGGTCGTTGCCGATTTGAGGACCTGCCACTCTAAAAGCTCAATTTTAAGTCCATTCAGGCAGGATTTAAAATATGGCATAATGTGCTAGAGCTATAGGACCATTTTGGTCAATGTTTTCATATGGCCCCAATGAAATATATCCTCAAGGACAACTTATATGCATGGTATCCTGACCGACTTAAGCCTTTTTATAAACTATACTCGTATCATAGGTTTGATGGTATTTTCACTAAGCCCTTCTGTTGGCAACACCTAGAAAAATCGATCGGAGACCTTATAGTGTCTATATTGTGAATCGTTGTAACAATCTGTGGAAACTCACTATAGGTCGCAATATTAATAGTAGCGTCTTATAATTAGCAAAAACATTGGCTGATGCCCAGAAACGGTTGGAAGATAAATTGCCGTCCAGCCAAGCCCCAAAAGGACGAAGCTAAAAATACTGCGAACTATCGTCCAATCGCGATTTGGTATTCTCTTTCCAAGGTAATGGAGTACATCTAACGACCTACTTAGTGATCGACGGTATGGCTTCGGTTTATCCGTATGGAGTCGGTTTATCCGGTTTAACTAGTGAGAGTAGGTCGTTGCGATGGATATCTCCAAGGCCTTTCAGAGCACTTATATCAAAGCTGATCGCTTTTGACGTCGGTGAAACCTTCGCTCGACTACTGCACTTCTAAGAGATTGCTCTATACGAGTTGCTGTAGATGGGGTTTCATCTAGCGAACATAGGCTGAACGCAGGTGTACCACAGGGTTCTGTCCTTTCTTTCTCTCTTTTTCTCATTTTCATTGACGATCTTTTAGGTCGGACCGTGAATACAATCTGCTCTTTCGCGGCTGACAGCAACCTTTGTCATTCGACCGTAGGCCGAGTCTTCAAACTATTGAAGATAAAAGGTACATTATGGATAAGACACTAAGCCAGAATTTACTGGCCATTATCAAATGGGGTCGAGTGAATAGAGTAAATTTAAATGCGCCCAAGACAGTGCTGTTTGTTGTCTCACAAGCAATTCATTGACCCAACAGTGTCGTCGCTATCTATCGATGGTATGGATATCGAACAATCTGATGCTCTTGATATTCTGGGCATGAAAATACAATGTGACGGTCGTTGGGCGAGACATGAATTCTATGTGTCGAAAAATCACTTAAGTATGTAGACGCTCTAAAGTGGTGCAAGAACTATTTCACCCCTTCTGATCTTTGCAATATCTATGCAACTTACATCAGGCCGAAGATGGAATACAACTCCCATATATGACCAGGTGCTTTAAAATCATTCTTGGAGCTATTTGACCGTGTCCAAGGGAGTGCTAAGAGGTGAAAGTAGGGTATCCAACTCTATTGAATCCCTGGAGCTTCGTCGAAATGGAAAGCGTGTCGCTGTTCTATCGCAATTTTCATGGTGTGTGCATCAGACATCCGTCGCCTTATTCCTGACGTGAGGATGTTCGGCGAGACTTACGAACATCGAGAATACGAGACTTTCCAGGAATTCACACCTTTTTGTTATCGATTGGCCGGTCGAGAGCACTATGCATTACAGATCGAATGCGTTTTCCAACCGTATAGTCCGTATGTACCTATAGAATCGACTTCCGCCGAACGTAAATCTCCCTAGTTACGACATACAGAAGTTCCAAGCAAGTGTCAATAAAGACTACTCACTCCTTCCCCCTTCCGACCCCTTACTTTCCATTTACCAACGCAATGCACTGCATATGTAGGGGACATCCCCTGAGTGTTGGTCAATAAAAAAACTGTGAGCTTAAAATTCGGTGTGGACCGTTTCTCCGCCTTTACAATCGTTCACTTAAAAAGACTATACAAGTATCACATGAACTTTTTGAGATATGACGATGATATTTGGAACCAATGATATAAACATGTAGCAAAATACACCGAGGCTAAAATTTGGTGTTGCCACGCCTATTCAACTCTGATCTTTGGCAGGCCTTATCTCGTGAACTAGGGTGGGCGATTTAACATTTTAAATTTGAATCGGCTTTGAAATTGGTACTGATCATTTTTTCAAATGTCTGTTTTTATTGGAAAGTTGGAACTTTGTCTTTTAACAATGGAACACCATCCGATGCGTTTTCTCTTTCCCCAATGGACTGAAGATTGTTCGGTAGAAGATGAAAAATTTAACCGATGAAATTGTGTTTTTTTCGATGAAGCTCATTTTCATCTCGGTAAAAACTGCCGCATATGGAGTTCAAAGAACCCACACGTGACTATTTAGTAACCAATGCATCCATGACAAGTCACTGTTTAGTGCAGATTTTGTGCTGGCGGCATTATTGGGCCGCTTTTCTTCAAATATGAGCAAGAAGCCGCCGTACCCGTCAACGGTGAGTGTTACCGCGCCATGCTCAACGAAATTTTGTTTCAAAAATTCAAAAGTATGACACGGAAGTCATTAAGTTTCCACGGGGTCACCAGTCACACAGCCAACGCAACCAAAATCAATTAATGAGCCGAAATTGTGATGTCAATTGGCCGTCTCGAAGCTGTGATTCTAGCTCTTTGGATTATTTGCTGTGCGAAGCAATTAATGATAAATGTTATACACAACGCATCCAGAGACAGTTGAAGCGTTGAAACATGAAATCGATGTTGCATTGAAGAGATTCGACCAGAAACAATCAAAAATGTTCTGAAAAATTGGGTTGATCGAATGAGGTACTGCCGAGACAGTTGTGGAAGTCATATAAATGATATTGTGTTCCATTATTAAATGTCAATGTTCAACATTTTCAATAAAACCAGAAATTTAAAAAATAGTAGTCCTTTTTTTACAGCCGAGTCTGGTGAAAAATATTTAGTCGCCCACCCTCTAGTTGGTATAATACGAATCTCACCCAAATTGAAAAGTGGGCGGTGAAAATCGTTTTTGAAAACCTTTACATACTGCACCGGATTCAACGATGGAAGCTACTCGTATGAAAGCTTCTTGCTGTGATTACCATAGTAGTTGCCGCAACAGGCGGTTTTTACAACCATCATTTTTTACTTTATTTCATGAGTACAACCGAATAGTTAGTTACATCTACCCTAGTAGAGGGTGTTTCATTCACGACTGTTCAAATTTCACCAGCGTATTTCTTGGCTTATTTAATGAAAATATGTCCATCTACGAAAGTGTGAAAATGCAAGGGGTGAAATGGCAGCGGTTTGAAAATTTTCGGATTAGCGGTCAGAGGGTACTAGGCTAAAATTGTTATGTTCTGAACCGGAAAATATGTCCATCTTTGATCATGCCCGGAAATGCAGGAGGCGAAATGGCAGCGGTTGGATAATTTTCTGATTGGCATTAGGAGTGTACTAGGGTAAAATTGCTTAGATCAGAACCAGCGGTCCGATTTTTTTTTGTTTTTTTTTTTCTACCGGAGGTTTTACGAAGCCCAAAAGTCTTACCGTTCCAAACTGAAATGAAAATTTTTGTTGGTTTTTTTCTTGGAAGACAGCACACATTTACTTGCTTTTGTAAATTAACACAAAACAATTTTTTGCATTTCAGTCAAATAGTCATAAGTTTGGAACGGTATGACCTTTGGGCTTCATTTAGGTAGGGCTATCTTTTATTCACTGGTTCAGAACTTGGCAATTTTATCCTAGTACACTCTGACCACAAATCTGAAAATTTTCAAAACCCTGCCATTTTGCCCCTTGAATTTTCGGGCATGATCGTAGATGGACATATTTTCATGAAATGAGTCAGGGAATACGCTAGTGAAATTGGTTTAGTCGTGAATGAATCAGCCTGTATAAGTATGACTTTCATCTTATGGTGTGCTGCACCGAATTTCCATTAATATTATAACCATTTGATAATATCAACAAAAAGTTTTCTCGTCCAAAGGATTTTTTGTTGTTCGAACCAATTGCAAAATGACTTTTTTCTCTGTGTAGAAAAAGTTATTGTCAAAGTTATAGTTATAATAATAATCATAGGAATATTCATTGCAGTTATTTTGTCATTCGTTGCCATTGTCATTGTCACTATCAGATATTGTCATGCCAATGTCATTGCAATTTCTATTACAATTTTAAGTGTTATGCTTTTAATTTATACTTTTCCTTCCTTTCCGCCATCTGTATCCCTGGGGATTTTTGCCATATAATTAAAAAATTTTCCCACCATCAGTGTTTGTCCTTAAATTTCAAGGATCTATTTTGTTGAACTTTCTATTGCAAAAAAAAAAACCAAAATAACACACGATTCCTTTCAATTTAAGTGCTCTGTTTTTGGTGTCATTGAGGGGGGTTGGAGAATTACAAATATTTATTTTACGATACAAGACATTTGTGCCCTTTTTTGCCATCTTGTCCAAGGCACAGTCATCATCAGCAGCTATTCGCAGGCATGTAACCGTAGTAGTTTTAATGTAGCAAACTCGTACTCGTACCAAGCGAATTTCATTAATTATTTATTTATCACCAAAAATATATTTGTTGTATCTCTCGTTCTTATGTTCTCCGTCTGTATCCATACATATGCGGGAATATATGGAACATAGTCAGACAACTGCAAATGTGGAGTAGAAAAAAATAGCTGGCACTGGTACAATTGTATCCCCACTACGATGAGCATCCACTGCAGTGACTGACTCGCTGTTGGCCGTATAGTTACTTCTTACCCGGTGATAGCCATTCAAAAGCCATCATGCCGAAGTAGACACGTGACTTTTTTATGGGACTTGGGTTAGAGTGTAAGTGTAGCCTTGTGCTTTTTTTGTATTGACAAAACTGTGTATAAGACGGTTTAAAAGGGATATTATTAGAGTGTCCAACAAACCGAAAACCGACATTCCGGTTTTTATGTGCAAAACCCGACAGTCGGTCTCTTAAAAAGAGCTAAAACCCGACATGTCGGTTTATCCGGTTTTTTGCTGATAAGTTTTCGGTTTTTTAGGTTGTTGTAAGTAAAAGCAAAGAAAATTCATAAAATTCAAGTACGAGACACGCAAACATCAAAAATATGTAAGCTGGGCCCACCTTCAAGTGTACCGCTCGACTCAGAATCTCCAGTTGATTCGGTTTTACGATATCTGTCTGTCCGCCCCTCCGTCCATCTGCGGTTTATCTACTGCGAAACAAAAAATATTCTAGAATCGACTTCTTACTAATCGAATTTATTTGAGGTATAAAGTCGATAAATCGGAATATATAATATCCTGAACGACTGACATTGTAAAAGCCTTTTAAAAGCAGACTTTAGGACCGTCCAAGAAGCTTGCAATTATACAGATTTTTATAATGATGACACCTTCAAAATTTGTGAGAAAATTTAATTTTTTTTGTCTTTTAATGAGTCCGGCTTTCGGCTTTGGAGTCCATCACCCATATTTAGCCAAACTGGAAAATAAATTTATGTTTGGCTCTCCTTATCATTTGTATGGAGCTATGTTAAAAAATAAAGAGTAGTGCAGGGTATAACTATTTTTGAAGTTGGAAGCAGAAAGTCGAACCTTAAAGTCGATTTTCGCTGTTAAAAGAATCGCTCTTGTGGCTGTTAAAACAATCACGATTGTGGCTGTTAAAATAACCACGATTGTAGCTCTTAAAAGAATCAACATTGTAGCTCTTAAAAGAATCACGATTGTGACTGTTAAAAGAATCACTATTGTGGCTGTTAAAATAACCACGATTGTAGCTGTTAAAATAATCACCATTGTAGCTCTTAAAAGAATCACGATTGTGGCTGTTATAAGAATCACTATTGTAGCTGTTTAAATAATCGCGATTGTGGCTGTTAAAAAAATTACTATTGTGGCTGTTTAAATAATCACGATTGTGGCTGTTAAAAGAATTACTGTAGCTTTTAAAAGAACCACGATTGTGACTGATGAAAGAAACACGATTGTGGGTGTTAAAAGAATCACGATTGTGGCTGTTAAAAGAATCACGATTGTAGCTGTTAAAGGAAACACGATTGTGGATGTTAAAAAATTAACGATTGTGGCTGTTAAAAGAATCACGATTGTAGCTGTTAAAGGAATCACGATTGTGGATGTTAAAAAAATCACGTTTGTGGCTATTAAAAAATCACGTTTGTGGCTGTTAAAAGAATCACGTTTGTGGCTGTTAAAAGAATCACGTTTGTGGCTGTTAAAAGAATCACGATTGTGGCTCTTTAAAGAACCACGATTGTGGCTCTTTAAAGAACCACGATTGTGGCTGTTAAAAGAATCACGTTTGTGGCTGTTAAAAGAATCACGATTGTGGCTCTTTAAAGAACCACGATTGTGGCTCTTTAAAGAACCACGATTGTGGCTCTTGAAAGAACCACGATTGTGGCTCTTAAAAGAACCACGATTGTGGCTCTTAATAAAACCACGATTGTGGCTCTTAACAAAACCACGATTGTGGCTCTTAACAAAACCACGATTGTGGCTTTTCAAAGAACCGTGACTGTGGTCCTTTATAAAACGATTGTATTTCGGAAAAGATCCACAGTTGTGACTCTTAAAAGAACTTTGATTGTGGATCTTAAAAGAACAACGATTGTATTTCGAAAGAAATTCAGAACTTCGCTTTTAAAAAACACGATTTTGGCTTTAAAGAAATCCAAAACTTTGGCTTTTAAAAAAAACGACGATCGTGGCTCTTAAAAAAACCACGACTGTGGCTGACGACTTTTTTATTTTTGCAACAAAAATTCGATTAGTCAACTAATCGATAATTGATCAATTTCAACATACGGGTACCAATTACAAAAATTCAAATATGACTTTATTTTAAAAATATGTTCCAAGACACTATCACTTTACTTCTGCTTTGAAAAACGATTTCCATTTTTAGGCAAAAGTCTAATGCCGGGTTTATACTTTTTTTACCCGACCGACGGTTTTTCAAAACACGGGTTTGGAAAAAACCCGAAATACCGGTTTTCTGAAAACCCCGGCTAATTCAAGTGGAGAGAGAAAAATACGAGTCGATAAAACCTTTCTCTATAGCCACAATTGTTACATCTCTCTCGTGCATCCGGTAGAACTACTTCTAGCTGTACACATCTACTCTGACTCTGGCATGCTGTAGTATCTACAGTATCTGAAGTATTCCTCATCAAAAGCCATATGAGTACTTTTAACTGCAAAAGGTGAAGTCGTTATAAAGACAAAGCACATGTTACCATTACGCATACAAAGTGTACACATACAAATGCATATCTCTATATATTCCCATAAAAATTATAGCCGATGTACGGGCAAGTGAGTAGGTAGTGCTCCAAAGAGTGCTATTACAGACACGTACCAGAATTGGTCTATAGTAGATGTAGCTAGACACAGCGCTATACCCCCTGCAAGCACACTATCAAGCAGTGATGCCAATTTGGTGGTTTTTCCACTACTTGTGGCGATTTTTTTTTTATCAACAAAAACACTGTTTTGGTAAGAAGCGATTTTTTTTATGAAATCGCTTCTGTGGCGATATTTTCGCGTAGCTTCTGTAGCGAATTTCAACTAAGAAACTATAGTTTCATTTTTGACATTATTTTTTTCGGAACTTTGGAGGTAGAAACATGTCATGACATTAAAACTAACTTAACAAGTAAAAATGTCGTTTTGTGTGCCAGGCCGAACCTTATATAACCTCCATGCGCTATAAAAGCTCAAAAAAGGTCCGGTTTTAAGCCCTTTCGGCCCATGCGTCTGACCATTGTCTCACCCAAGAAATGACTCTCGGATTCTTAGAAAAATTTGCTTTATTTTGAGTATTCACATGTCCATTTTGAATATCATTCGCCCGTTTGGCTTCGTAGCAAAATATGCTTTAATTTGATTATACAAATATCCATGTTGACTTTTAATCGCCCGTTTTGACCAAGCGTGACGTTTTTCGGCCACATGAGCCAAAAATTTCAGCAACTATGCATTTTTTAAGGTTTGGGCGCTACTCTTTTTACAAAAAATTATGATTTTTTAAGCAAGTACTCAAAAGTGTACTTTTTCGAGGAACCTTTAGTCGCTTAAAGGGAAACTTTTTTCCCTCGTAAACCGATTTCGCCCATTTATCCTAAGCTGCTTATAACCCTAAGCCAAGATCAGGCAAAATTTCAAGCTTCTAGGTTCTTTCATTTGACCGTTATCGTGCTTTCAACAAACACACGGACGGACTGACGGAGGACGGGTATGGCTAGTCCGTCTCTGAATTTTATAACGTTCAAGAATAACGGAATGACAAATTTCATAAACCTTCCTCCCTTCGGTAAAGGGTATATAAATTGATGATACAGAAAAATATTAGGATTTTTGAACATTCGCTTATATAAGGTTTTGAAAAATCCAAAACATTTGTTGTAAAGGGTGGTTACATTTTAAGGGCCAATGTTAATTGTGAACCACACCTAAACGTCAAGTTTTTTTTTCTGCATTTCATTTGATATTTCTCAATTTCGGACTAACACAAATTGAACCATGGAAAGATCTACAAGCAAGCGACGAGTTAAAGTTATTCAGGCTTGGATGATCAAGTTTTGAAGAAAACCACCTTCAGTTATGAGGCACATTTTCACCTTAGTGGATTCGTCAATTAGCAAAATTGTCGCATTTGGGCGAATGATAAGCAAAGAGTGATTGTCGAAATATGGGCTGGTGGCATCATCGGGCCGTATTTTTTCCAAAATGAGGCCGGTCAGGCAGTTTCTGTGAATGGTGTTCGCTATCGTGAGATGACAACGAATTTTTATGGCCCGAATTGGAAGATATGGATGTGGACGATATGCGGTGCTTTTGAACGACAAATTATATGGCCTCATGTCGTGCCGATGTTAATTGGCCGCCAAGATCATGTGATTTGACGCTGTTGGACTTCTTTCTTTGGGGTTATTTGAAAGAAAAGGTGTACGTCGATAAGCCAGCAACAATTCAAGAGCTGAAGGATGAGATAATTCGGCACATTAACCGCATAGAAAATCAATTATGTCTCAGCGTTATCGAAAACTTGGACCATCGGATGGAGGTGTGCCATTTGGCCCATATATTGTTCCATACATAATTTAACCATACCAATATTATCATAATAAAAAGAAATTACAATAATTTCCTGAATAATTTATGTTTTATTTAAAATCAACATCGGTCTTTAGAATTTAACCACCCTTTATTCTTTTTTAATTTCCACCTGTAGCAAAATAATTTTAACAATGTTTATAGATTTTTTTTTTGATTTGTTTCGATTTTTTTGTGTTTTTATGTAGCTACGAGTATTTGTGGCGGTTTTTTTTTTACAAATCATCTGTAGCGATTTTTACTTCTGAACAGTTGGCGACACTGCTATGCAGTCACAATACTCGTCTATGCTCAAACTAATGTTCAAAGAGATGGTGACGGTGTTGAGGATGATGACGATGTTGCTCAATCCATATACCATTAAAGCAAAACGATGAAAGATACTTGGATTTGTGAATGGGTCTGCCGAGCGCGGAGAGTAAGCGGATAACAACAAGTTTTAATAAATTATGGCTATAACAAGAAACAACAAGAACAAAAAAGGGCAGCCCCAAAAAGTACTTAACATTTTAGACACATTATTAGAGCAATGACCATATTAAGAAACATAAGAAAATACTTTGGCCGCAAAAAGAAAAGGCAAATTGAAACACAATTTATGGAATGAAATAATGAATATGCGGGCGCACCAGGTTAGGCATAAGGTGGGACAAGAAGAATCACAAGTGTCATAAATCTTAAGTAATTGCGCTAATGAATGGCTGAATATTTAAATAATTGACAAATTGATTACTTAAATAAGTACATCCTTAAACACAACCTACAATACTGGCAAACAAAAATCCGTTTCGTGGAAAATTTTGCTGCGAATCTAAATATGGATATAGTTTAAAGTTCTGGCTGAGATGAGGAGCGGACGCATAGGTCGAAGTTGCCAAATAAAAGGTGCACTTTCTTTTGCGCTATAGTATCGTAGTGACGGTGAGGGTATATAAGGTTCGGCCTGAGCGAACTTAACGATGGTTCTACTTTTTTATTTTTATTTTACTTTTTCATTACGAGGGCGGTTCGGAAAGTTCTTAGCCTATCAATGAAAGAGAATAGTTAGTTTTCCAAAAATATTTTTATTTTTCAATAATCTCCTGAAACTTCAATACACTTAGTCCAACGCTTATCTAGCAATTCTATCCAGCTTCAGTCCATTGCTTGGATTGTTCTTTTGTCTCTGGAGTATAGTGGTGGATCCATGTCTCATCAACAGCTATGAAACGACGCTTAAAATCCATTTTATTTCGCTGAAAACGATCTAAACAAGCTTGAGAAATGTTCATTCTTATGCGTTTTTGGTCGACTGTTAACAAGTCCGGCACCCATCTTGCAGAATACTTTTTCATCTGTAGTTCTTCATGCAAAATTAAATGGACTCGATCGTTTGAGGTGCCCATGATTTTAGCTATTTCACGCACTTTTATTCGTCGATCATTTAATACCATATCATGCACTTTGGCTACCATTTCTGTTGTTGTTGCTGTTTTTGGACGTCCACTACGTGGTTCATCTTCAATGCTTGTAGGACCACGTTTAAATTCAGCAACCCAATTCTGTACTATTGCATATGAAGGAGCACTTTCACCTAACCCATTCACCATATCATTATGAATTTCTTGTCCCGATAAACCTTTTTTATGTAAATATTTAATGACACCACGCATTTCTAATTTTTCCATTGTAAAAAAATCGCGGATGCGTCTTTTGTGAACACCTGTTTCTATATGAAGGAGTTGCCAGATCGAAACAAAATTTAACATGTGTTCATAGCAGAGACGGAAGTTTCCAAAACACTTAACACTTAACTTAACACTTTTTTCTGTTTATACCGCGCTTTTTGTGCTAGGCTAAGAAGTTTCCGAACCGCCCTCGTATTATGTTATGCTTTAAAGTAGTGGGCATATCCGCATTAAACGTCCTATAAATATACATGGTGATTGGGCCCTGACACCCTCGGGGCCTGATGATAACTGACATTTTGGTATCCAGAAACAGTGACGTTTTCTCACAAATCCAGGTATGGACGTATGTTTGCTATTTCGATCTCGAACCGACCCATATGGGCGCTATAGTCCAAAAATCGGTCCCCTATTACTTTGGATATACCTGTATTAAGAAATATTCGAATTTCGTCGCAAATCCTCATATAACATTCATTTAACTACTCAGCTAAATGTCAGGCCTTGGCACAAAATCTAAGACCCAGAGTGCACCAATAATGAGTCCTTCCGAATATGGTCAGATGGGTACTCAGAAACAGAGGAATTTCCTCGCGATTCTAAACAAGACATTTCTATTTTTTGGCGTTTACACTAAGTCATTTTACCATCCACGATATGGCGTTGGCCGATCGAAGGGTAAAAGTGCGTGAGATTGTTGATGCCATACGCATTTCACATGGCAGTGTGGTTTCGATTTTACATGATCAGTTGGGTTTAAGAAACCTGTCTGCAAGCTGTCTGCCGCGTTTGCTCTCATGAGTTTTCCAGGTGAACCGGCTCCAAGGAAGACCAAGGTGACTTTGTTGGCCAATAAGGTGACGGAGACAGTTTTTTGGGATGCATGCGGGATAATCCACATCGATTGCCTTCAAAAGGCAAAAACAATAAACGGCGATTAGTATGACAACTTATTGGACCTGTTTGTGGTCAAGAAAAAAATCTATTTCATCAAGATAATGCACGGCTGCACACGAGTGCAGTGCCAATGGCAAAATTGCATGTATTGGGTTACGAATTGGTATCTCAACCGCCATACGAGGGCTGCTCTTTCTATTTCTGGCCAAATAATGAAAATGCGAATATTTCTCATTAAAAATTGTTTTATTGTTTTTCAAAGTATTCTCCATCATGATTTATACGCTTTTGCATGCGCTCAAACCAATTGCCGAAGTACTTTTTCCACTTCGATTAAAACACCTCCAAAACATAGTTTTTGAACGATTCAACAGCATCTTCTGGCGATAAAAATCGTTGACCACACATTTCATTGGGTGCCAAGTCAAGGCTGTACGGTGGATGACCCATCAATTCGACGTTTTGGCCGGTCAAAGAGGCGCTGGTTTGAGCCGATGTGTGAGAGTTCGCATTGTCATGGTGCACAATGGTTGCTAAAAATGGTTTTATTGTTTTTCAAAGTATTCTCCAGCATGACTTTTGCATGCGCTCAAACCAATTGTCGAAGCACTTTTTCCACTCCGATTAAGACACCTCCAAAACATGTTTTTTAAACGAAAGCATCTTCTGGCGACGAAAATCGTTGAACACGCATTTTTTTCTTGATGTGTGGGTTTAAAAAGAAGTCATTGGGTGCCAAGTCAGGGCTGTATGGCGAATGACCCATCAATTTGACGTTTTGGCCGGTCAAAAAGGCGGTGGTTTGAAACGATGAGTGAGAGCTCGCACTATCATGGTGCACGATGATTCGTCTCTTTGTTCGTTTTTCGAATTTATCCAAAAACTTCAGGCAAACAAATTATGGTGTAACACTCAGAATGCTCAAGCGGAAAATGCTCAAGTGGAACCGTTGCAACATGATGAAGAAACAGGCGACCATTTGCTTGGAAGTGCTCTTCCACGAACAACTTTCGTTGGATTTGGCTCGTCTGTGAAGACGGTCGATTGCTGTTTTGTTTCGGGCTCATACGAATAGATCCACGATTCGTTACCTGTGACAATCTTATAAACGTCTTTTGAAGCACCGCGAGCGAATTTTTTCAAAATTTCTTTGCACCAATTTACACGAACCTTTTTTAAGCGATTTCCAAATTGTGCTGGATCCGACGAGAACAAACCTTTTTCACGGCCAGGTGTTTATGCAATATCGAATGTATGCTGGTGGAAGAAATGCCCAAGGATGCCTCTATCTCACGGTATGTCACATGACGATCTTGCATTATCAGTTCACGCACGACATCAATATTCTCTGGCACAACGGCCGTTTTTGAAAGACATTCACGATCTTCGTCTTTGAGCGAGCGTCGGCCACGATTGAATTCTTTAAACCAGTTTTTCACAGTGCTATAGGATGGTGCTTCATCGCCATACAAAGATTTAAGTTCATCGATGCACTGGTGTCCACGTCGAAAGGTGTGAAAAATGATCGCTCGAAAATGTTCACGAGTCAATTCCATTTTTTTGGCAAATTGATTTTTTCAAGTCACTGTAAACAACACCAATGATGGTCGTACGTCAAAACGTTCTAAGTACGTGTATGCTAAAAAATGTCAAGCTTTCCAATGGAAATTGTCAGATGGCGCCAGACAACGCTTAATGTTGCCTAGGCCAGAAATATATATAGCAATCTCGTATTCTCCGGATTTAGCAACCATTGACAATTTCCTCTTCCCAAGCCTAAAGGAATGGATCTTTGGGAAAAGATTCAGCTCCAACGATGAATTTATTAATCAAGCAAAAGCCTTTTTTATGGACCTCGAAAAAAGGAATGGATCTTTGGGAAAAGATTCAGCTCCAACGATGAATTTATTAATCAAGCAAATGCCTTTTTTATGGACCTCGAAAAATCCTATTTTTTGGTAGGGATACAAACATTAGAGAAACGTTGGACTAAGTGTATTGAGCTAAATGGAGGTTATGTTGAAAAATATTTTTTTTTTTTGCAAAACATAAACTATTTTAATTGAAAAGCCACGGAATTGTTGATATGCATTACTCGCATTAGGACAGAGTCGCAAACTCTTGACTCCAGAAGCCATATTTTAGTCAGTTTGAATAGTATGACGACAGGGACTGTGAATGTTATCCACTACCACACAAGTCACTCGATCTTTTAGCAATGCAATTCTTTGCATCCCACCGAGGTACGATATTGACTTTCCGCCCGAAAAGAGCTGTCACTACCAAAATAAAATATTATTAAAAAAGAAACCAAAAGATGGATGGATATGATTATTTCGCATAGACATAGAAAAATACTTTCTTGGTGTACTGAAAGAGTTAACCTCTTGTAAGATGGTAGATCAGCTAGTTTTGTATTTTGTAAACGGTTTGGACGGATTTCTAGAGAACTTGTAGCGCAATTTACCACAGAAAAATGACAGTCACAATTAACCCTGTATGGGTCAACAAGTGAATGCACCGCGAGTCTAATTTCAGTACAGACTTGAATACTAATCATTTTAATACAAAGCTTGTAAACGAAGACGGAACTTACAATTAAAAATTATTCTCTGAAGATGATCGACGACGTTGATCGAAATATTAGAAAATAAAATTAACAATTGTAAAAACGAAAGAATTTTTGTTTTTTTTTTGTTTGTTTTTGAAGAAAGACCTAACAGCAATTAATTTACTATTTTTTAAAAAACTCACGAAATTCCATTCCGTTTACCTTATTTCTATGTTACCAAGAACAATAGCAGGAACAGCATTTCTCTTCCTAAGAATTATGAGTCATATTTCATAATTGTGTGATGTGTTCATATTTCCAACTACTCATATGCCTAGAAGAGATTCCAATCCAATTTAAATATTTGCAACTGCCAATTTTATTTTCTGCAGCTTGCCATCATTTGCAGGTGTAGCTGTGTGAATTTTCTCCCTTTGCGTTCGAATTTATAATAAAAAAAATATTTTTTTTTGTTGCATAATTTGATTAAAAATAAAATTCATGTGTTACCCTCAAAACTTGCCTCAACTATTCTTTGCAGTAGAATAGAATCGTACTCGTATACGTTTATTAAATTAAATCAAATGTTTGTATTGGGCGAACAACGTATGTGGTCGAATCGGGCGGGGGGTGATATCATGTCCCTGCTGCAAGGATGTGGAAGGTGGTATCTATTCTAAACAATTTGGGGTGATTGTTTTTCCATGTTCTTTTCTTGTATATTTGGTTGAGGTTTTTTTTTCATTTCGTTTTGTTTTCTGGGGAATGTTTATTATTATATTTTTCTTTAGCCACATATTGTTGTTTTCTTTTGGCATTTTAATGAAACCGCAGACGCAGTCATTCTATAGAAATGAAACAGCAGCAGCTATTTCCCCCCTGAAAAGCGGAACCAAATGTAACTAATAAACCTACAACTGAGATGATGTTGAAAAGCTACATGACTGTTTGGAACTTTAAGTTCGTGAAGATGTTTGATACATGACATTTCATTGCACTAGAACGAATTGTTTAGGTTCATGAAATTTAGCTGGAGTTGACAAAAATTTGCTCGAAAATCAAGGATGATCTAGAAATGTCCGTCTTTCTGTTAAAACAAAAATCAGTTGGTGTGCTCCAACTTATATGTGCTCTATAGATGTACCTCATTATTGGCAATGGATAGGGACCAAATTCGACCATAGGGGAAATAGTTCCAATTCAAGGGACTAAAATAAAAGTAATATTTGAAAATGAAAGTAATATTTTTGACAATTTTCTCTTTCAAGTGGTATTAAATTGGATAAACATACATTTACTTGAAAGTTATGCGAATAGCCTCATCAAACGTCCTATACATTGGAACGGTCATTAAGGCCCAAAAACCGTACCCAATAATTGAGGACATTTTTAGAAATAATAAAATTTGCTCACAAATCTAAATGTACACTTATTTTACAGATTGAAATCAATAGAACTAAATCTGGCAATACATAACGAAATTTCGGCCACAGGGACCCGAAAAACGCCATTAAACAAGCGTAGAGTGGGTAAAGTATTGGGCAAAGACAGAAGCTAATATTACAGAAATCCACTAAAGACTGAACCCAAGTATTTTGTTAAATCATGTATGGCCCTACCGAGAGTTTATATATATACAAGATTTAGAATATGATGTGAACCTTTTGACGAACCCCCTTAATAAAGGATATCTAAGCTGGGGTCTTGAACGTTTATCTAAAATCATGGCCTTCATCGGGGGATACATCTGATCAAGATGGAAGAAAAACAAGTGCATCAAATGAAGTTCCACAGGGCCGTAATTTATAAACTCCAAATGTTGCGGTCCTTAGTACCAAAGTCGGTATACCCACTAATCGCCTGGCACATTTAAACAATGAAAGCTTAAATAAAGAAAAGCTAAGCTGGGGTCTAAAACGTTTACTTAGACGCAAAGTCAACCAATCATGGCCATCGCCGGGGTATAAAGCTGATCGTAATGGAAGAGAAACAAGTGCTCCAAATAAAGTTCCGCAGTAGTTTTTATACTGGTTATTTTGCAGTCAGTATACCTACTAAACACCTGCAATGGAGGCAGTAAATAATGCCACACCTTTTGAATAAATCATGATCTATATCAGTCTATGACAATTTTTGGCTCAAAAATTGCTTACTATCAAAATTTTAAAATGATTTGTCAATTACATTGATCAAAGTGTTTTTTTCAAATGGGCGTGGCGTCTCCCACTTTTCTACCAGGGTGTATCTTTTTCATATGCAACGGCGACAACCGTCACACCGACTTAGTTCTTGAGATATGGTCTTTTAAAGTTCGGAGTAAAATACTTTGGCTATTGAAATGATTTTTTTTAGGGGGGCGTCCCACCGCTCCTTATGTCCCTTTCCACACCAAAATCATAAATACCAAATATAATCGTTATTAGGTTTGATCTTTCTGGAATCAGGCGGTACCATGTCCACTTGTTTAATCATGAGTACAATTTTTTCCTGGCCAAAAGTAACAATGTATGAAAATACTGGAAAACCCACAAAAACTACTACAAATATAGTTTCCCGATGTTGATGTTGACAATCTTTTTAATCTTGACCGATTTGGCAAATACTCGTAATTACTGTTTATGAGTATTTAAACACACGTCTCCGAAATTGGATATTACGACCTGTAGTTTGCTTTCCACAGTTGGCAGACAGATGGCTATGGCGAGGTCGTAATAAATTCAAAATTTATATGATTAATGGAGTATCCGATCAATATTTCGAGGCCCTGCTAACGAATCGCCCTGGAGCCTGCTACCATGCGCCGGCCTTCAGCACTTAAGTACAGACCAGGGTCAATCCCGCCGATAACAATTTGAAGCATGCTATCCATATATAACTCCCCCTTGATCAGATGTCGAGACATATCTAAGACCTACATTGTTCTATGGTCCCAGCAACGGGTTGCCATGCAACTGTATAACAAGACAAAGCTTTTCTAGTGATTTGGGTTTAAACCACAAACACTACAGTAGTCCTTGAAAGCCGCGCCCAATAGCAAGGCCAGAACAATAGTGCTCGGGGAAAGTCAAAAGCTTCCAGAACTGTGGTTTCTCAACATATAAGCTGAAAACTCTAGTGGATTTAGTTGCATGTGAGGTAAAAACTTACGTACAAACACAAAACATAGACACATGGAAAAAGCTCTGCATGAAGTGGTAAATTTCGTCGTAAAACTTCAAAATATTCAGCTTATTGCCTACCTGATCGCGAAGGAGCTTCTAACATCATTAAGATATTCCAATCCTATTGCGAAGGAGCTTCTAACATCATTAAGATATTCCAATCCTATTGGCTCGATAGTATACAGGAATATAAGTATACATGATTATATACAAGAATATAGAAAAAAGAGCAAGAAGGTCTCCGACCTTTTATCGAAAACCCCAAATGATTTTGAGATTCTCTGAAATCTCAGACATTGTGTTTTTATGCCTTTCCTTCTCACCTTTCACTTAGGACGCTGACAAATGTGTCCCCTCTAACATGGACTTATTGGAACTCAGAAACAGTGGAATTTTATATATAAGTATAATCGGAATATGACATTATTTTTACCATTTGGCTAATTCAAGGCCTTATCCTGGGGCCTTTAAACCATCCCCAATGTACATACTGGGGCATATGGGTATCCATAAATAGTAAAATTTTTAACAGATCCACACACGTACCTATTTATAATATTTGTGCCAACTTGGAACTCGGATCGACCAATATGGACGCTTGGGATCCAAAAATCGGCCTCTTTGAACTATACCAATTTGTATTATTCAAAAACATTGAAATTACACCACGGATCCAAACATTATATTAAACTCACGATTTGATTAATTTTAAGTCCTTGACCCATGGGTGCCGAAAAATGGGTCCTTTCGAACAAGAACATATGTGACAGCGCATAGAGAAAAGGACCTAAGGGTAAAAAAAACAATTTTTCTTTTTTTTTCTTTTTTTGATGTGGACAACATCTGAGCATCGAATGAGACCGATCCCATGCCCCAAAAGTGTTCCCTCCCAGAGATATGCGCATTTTATGAAAGTGTAGTCGACGATTCTAATCGCAAATAGAAAGGGACCTAATCTTTAAAATGGCTCTCCTGAACAAAACTGGTTTTTTACCTTAGGTCCCTTTCTATTTTGCTCGTCACATATAGGTACTCTGAAACAGAGAAAATTTATGATAAGTTCACGAATCTGAATATGACAATAATTTTACGATTTGACAGATGAAGGCCCTGAAACATGCCATGTCTGTCGGTCCATGGATTGCAACCTACAAATTGCACTATTGAAATTTTGCAGAAACATGTGTTGTTGATGGACTGAAACGATTGAACCTGAAATGGGCTAGAGCGGTCAAAAGGCAAAATTTTTTCCCACGCAATGACCGAGTGAACCTTTAAAAAAATCAATATCCCTGAACTTTAAAAGACAATCTTGTGTAAACTATTAGAGATATAACAATAATATTTGAAACATACGAAGTACGACACATCCTGCAGGAAAAGTGGGCAGTGCTACGCAAAATCATATTTAATAGTAATAGACCGATCGTTTTAAAATTTTAACAGAATAAAATCAATAACTAGTATATTGTTATATAATTTTTTTGTTCAAATTGGGCAAAAGGGCGTGGCCCCGCCCATACAACCTTGAGTTTTGAAAGGCTTTACCCCGTGAACTAATACCGATATTACGATAGTAGTGGGTGCATATGATGTTGCCATGAACAAAACACACCTAGATAATAAAAATAAACGGAGCCACGCCCTCTTGACAACAGTTTCACATTGGACCGCAATCCGTGATTGAGGGTATATAAGCTTCGGCCAGGCCGAACTTGAACACATAAAAAACGCCAAATTCACGTAGGAGGCCGAACACTGTGATACCCTATGCCTCTCTGTTACTTAGAAGATTCCTCGCCTCTATCAGGACTTTAGGCAGGGTCGACCTTAAGATATGATTTCTAGAGCGGTAAGTTCATAAGTCGTTAGGGCTATGAACAAAAATTGACCGATATTGTACGATTTTCCATAATTGAATATTAATTTGTGACTCTTAAAGCGGCCAAACCTCAAGTCGTCAAGGGCCTTTGAAAAAGCTGTTCAATAGCTTGGACCGATAATGTCTAATTTTTACAGAGTACAATATTGGTCGCTAAAATTCGGTCTTCATCGGATGCAATGTATGGCTTTTAGGTTCTAAAATCGGGATAGAGCTATAATATCATAACATGGGCCGATATTTCAATTAGATTCTCTTTAGACCTAAACCTAAACTATGTACAAAGTTTTGTCAAACTTAGTTTGTACAGGGTGGAGCGCGCAAATTTGCTTTTTTTGCACTGCAGGCTGTAGCGGCTCTGCTAGTTGAAGAGAGTGGAAAGTGTAAGTGGCTTATAGTGGCTGACAAGAGATGTGTACTCGTCTGCCTTTCAGTTGCCATCATGCATTGGACACGTGAGGAGAGGTCATTATGTGTCAAGGCGTATTTTTCAAATGCGCACTCGATCATTGCAGTGCAGCGTGCTTTTCGTTCACGATTCGCTGTTCCCCAAATATGCGGTACTGGAGAAAAACAAACCCCAAAGATATTCACCAGAGACCTCCGAATTCGCTCTGTTTTACTGTGTGGTGCACCATATCAAGAGTAGGCATGATTGGCTGTTACTTTTTCCAGGATAACCGTCTTGCCTTAACTGTGAACTCCGAACGGTACTTGACAATGACATTGGATATTTTCCAGCCGGCTTTTGAGGCAATGCAATTAGAGGATACATGGTTTCAACAGGATGGTGCCACTGCACACACAGCGAGGTCTACAATGAATTGTTTGAGGCAAATGTTTCCTGGACGGCTTATCTCTTTGAGGGGTGATGTGAACTGGCCGGCACGCTCATCAGACTAAGCTCTAAGCGATTTTTTCCTTTAAGGTACCTGAAGTCGAAGGTGTATATCAACCGTCCCCACACCTCGGAAGATTTAATCAACAATATTGATGCTGAAATTGGCAGAATACCAGTTGATATGCTTGTTAGAGTTCATGAAAACTTCAGAAAACTTATGCAGCAGTGTGTGGATAGCGAAGGTCGACATTTGCCAGATACACTATTTGAAACCATTTAAGTTTAAAATTGCCCTACTGTTCAATTAAATTAAAATATAAAATAATTTTTTCTATATTTTATAATTTTTTTATTTTCTTCCCAAAATGCCATTTTTCGCGCTCCACCCTGTAGTTGTGTTCTCTACTTTGCAAAGAAGGAATTAAATGTGGATGGACGTCGCTTAATGTAATCCGTTTTTGACTCGGAATTGGTCGGTATAATAAACATGGGGTCTATATCTTTTCCTTTAAGATTTTACATACATCAGCACTAAGTCGTAATGCTCTGTACCCCAGTTTGGTGTAAGATGTACTTATGTAGCTAAAAACGATGGTACTAACCCTTGTTGTTATAGACCGATAGTCATAGAAGATGAATTCTCAAACTGAGACGAAGAATCCCTGTAAGGTAGACTTTGGGTCGCTCTTTACTCCCCGTAATATTCCTAAAACTCTGCTGAATGTTGTCAAAATGTTAACATTTCTTATGGTGTTGCTCTATTCGTTGTTTCTTCCGATGGGGTGCCTACTGTCATGTGTAGTGGTGATGTTGCAACAAATAACAACACCAACGAGGACAACAAAACAAGCAAACCGTGCAACCAAAACCTATCACAGGTTTATTTAACACATATGAACGCACCAAGCGACAGACATGGTTACATTTTCTTTTACACCGTACATTTGTAGTAGTGGTTTTTATGCATATGCATGTGTTTGTTACTGATATGAATGTTGTTGGTTTTTCAAGTTTTTATTTTATTTTTATGTTGGAAAATTGTTCTACGTCGTGCAACAACGCTGTATCTACGAAAAGTCGTGGCATTGGAATGGAACACTCACTGACTGCGCTGTTGTACCATAAAAAATCGTTAAGGTTTTAGGTTTTTATTACATTTTCTAATTTCAATGCGACAGATACTACTGTGGAGAGAGCAGAACACGAACAATTTGAACGGATATTTACAGAAACAGGTTTTCGATGAATAAAAAATACCCTGCAATAGATGGACGGTTGCAAACCGGAGAGATTATGAAAAAATGGCATGTGTTCAAAGAAATAGCACAGTGTGACAGAAAAAAATACCTGGAAAATGATATTATTTTTCTTGTAGATCTTGCTGAGTACCACAAGAAACCGGTTTTGAAATTTTCCAAATACCTCCAAAATCAGGAGTTAGGGTAAAAAACCGGTTTTTCGGATCTTACGCACTTATGTGCCAGTAACTTGGTTGAATATCAACCGAATTCGAATGGTATATACACTTTTAACATCACAATGAAAAAAATCTGTGTATTTTTCCTATAAACTTATTTTTTTAAAATTTTTTGTAAATTTTTAACATTGCATGCATTTTTACACAGAATTTTTTAAAAAAACCGAACAATTTTTGTACTGAATAATAAAGAGAGAGAGAAAGAGACAGAGAGAGAGATAGAGTTCTTACGAATACAATTCGGTATCAGAGTAGAAACAGAACACTGCGGCTGCGGCGACGGAAACCGGTGCGGCAAGAAAATGTAAATTAAATGACGACGGGTGCGGCGAAGGTTTTTGTTGTCATTTTTCAGCTGTTTTTATTTATTATTTGGCCTTGAGTGATTTTGAAAAAAATACAATAAATTTATTTGCAAACTAAACAAGTATTATTTTGAAATTTTCAATTGTAAATTGCATGAACAATCAAAATAATTTTTATTTTATTATAATGTTCTTATTTTGGTCCATTTTATTAAGTTTTAAAATTTATGATTTCTTCTTCTTACTGCAAATATGCACGACAACTATTAGCCCATACGGTTTTTGTTTACAGAAAACATGAAAATATGGCAACACATAGAGAGAGGCAGTAGCAAAAATTGAGAGCGCAAGAAAAACCGCAGAGAAAATAGAAATAGATTAAATTCAGTGCGGTTATTTGTGCGGTTTTGCCTATCAATTTTTCATATTTTTTTGACAACCGCTACCGCAGTCGCAATTGTGTGTCTTCTCTCATTTTCAAAAATCCGTTAAAAATTGATTGAGTTATTCAACTTTCATTGAAACAACATTTTTTTAAAAAATACAATTATTGGCAATACTACATAGAAATGTTTGTTTGGCCGTTTCATCAGTATCCCGTTTAAGTGACCAGCAATATTCGGAAATCATTTTATTTTATCTTTTCCTTCGAAACGTTTTTCCATTGTAATTATTTCTTGATGAAAGTGTTCGCCTTGTTCATCACTAAACTGTGCCAGGTTTTCTGGGAAGAAGTCTAGATGTGAATGGAGAAATGAATTTTAATTGACATGTTGCAGCCCATGTCTCCATACGCATTAAAAAATTCAGCAACAATCGCAACATAGTTGTCGCTTCTGTGATTACCATGAAAGTTATCACATAGTGCAACAAAACTCTTCCATGAGCGTTTTTCAACGGAACTGAACTTGTTGATAAAGTTCTCATCTCTCATAACTTTACGAATTTGAGGCCCAATGAATAGATATTCAACCAAGTTACTGGCATATAAGTGCGTAAGATCCGAAAACCCGGGTTTTTTACCCGTAACTGCAGATTTTGGAGGTGTTTGGGAAATTTCAAAACCGGTTTTTTGTTGTACTCAGCAAGATCAACAAGAAAAATAATATAATTTTCCAGGTATTTTTTCTTTCACACTGTGCTATTTCTTTGAACACATGCCATTTTTTCATAATCTCTACGGTTTGCAACCGTCCATCTATTGAAGGGTATTTTTATTCATCGAAAACCTGTTTCTGTAAATATCCGTAAATATTTGTTACACTGTGTAATATAAACCTATAAAAATGGTTTAAAAAGACAAAGAACACTCAAGATTTTTAAGAACAAATTTCATAATTTAAAAAAAAAAAAAAACATTTCATAATTTCTAGTACGAATTTCATGATTATTAGGGCAGAGATTTATAATTGGTACGAATCAGTTTCATAGTTGTATGCAGTTGTTTTAAAATTCTTATGAAATTGCCTGGCGCCATCTGACATTTCCATTGGAAAGTTTGACAATTTTTAGCATAAACGAACTCAGATTGAACTCATTTGTGTTGTTTACAGTGACTTGAAAAAATCAATTTGGCATAAAAAATGTAATTAACCTGTGAACATTTTCGTGCGATAATTTTTCACAACTTTCGACGTAGATTATCACGACAACAGTACACCGATGAACTTAAATCTTTGTAGGGCGATGAAGCACCATCCTATAGCACTGTGAAAAACTGGTTTAATGATTTAATGAATTCAATCGTGGCCGACGCTCGCTCGAAGAAGGTCGTCCAAAAACGGCCGTTGTACCAGAGAACATTGATGCCGTGCGTCAACTGATAATGCAAGATCGCCATGTGATATACCGTAAGATAGAGACATCCTTGGGCATTTCTTCCTCCAGCATACATTCGATATTGCATGAACACCTGGTCGTAAAAAAGGTTTGTTCTCGCTGGATCCTGCACGATTTGACAATCGCTCAAAAAAAGGCTCGTGTCGATTGGTGCAAAGAAATTTTGAAAAAATACGTTCGCGGTGCTTCGAACGACGTTTATAAGATCGTCACAGGTGACGAATCATCGATCTATGCGTATAAGCCAGAAACAAAACAGCAATCGACCGTGTGGGTCTTCAAAGACGAGCCAAATCCAACGAAAGTTGTTCGTGGAAGATGCCAGTTTCTTCGGCAAAACTGGTCATGTCTCGACTGTTCCGCTTGGGAAAAGTAGGAGGTCACCACAATTTGTTTGCCTGAAGTCTTCGGAGAAAATCGAAAAATGAACAAAAGAAGACGAATCGTTATTTCATTTGGGATGGGCTTTGTGATGGATACAACTTAGAGGTATATTCCGAATAAGAATTGAAGTAATTGTGACCTCAAATGGGCTCCAAATTTACCCAGACTTCAAAAATAATGTCATATTTGAATTTGTGTGAAAGTTTCATTGTTTTTGGTTCCCATAGTATGTTCACGTTTAAATGGGTCCGATATTCGAACATAGGGTCCGGTCCCTCACCCAAACTTTGCCAAACTGCAATAATAAAATTATTTGTAGCTTGGTTCAAAAATGTTATATTTATTTTAAAGCAATCATAAGATTTATTTTCAAGGTTTTAGAAACACTTACACAAAAATAGTTAAAAAATCAAAATAGTACATATGATATATACGAGTAATTATGTGAAAAACCATTGTTTTGAGTTACAAAACATTTTTTTAATAGATGAAAAGGTCGTATCCCACTAAGAGACCATACAAATTTTAAAGGAAATGACCTAAGCTTTCTTTTAAAAAAGGAAACTTTTTGGAAAAAAGTAAAAAAAAAACTTTTTGATTTAAAAAAAATTAAAATTGCTAGGAACAATAGGTTATAAGTTATATGGCTGCGTAAAATCACCAGTTAGGCCAAAATTCGACCCTCTAACTCAGAGAGTACTTAACCGATCTCGTTCAAAGTTTGTGTCTAAGCTATTACCCATATACATCACCTCATCAGGTGTCCGAAATTCTCACTGAATGAATAAACAAACTTACATATTTGAGGACTATCTTTTGCGTTGATTGACAAATGAACGTTGCTCAACTAGGCTCTGAGTTCCGATTTCTGGGAACTGCTTTAAAATGAATTTTGCTAGTTTTTTAAGCTTAGCGACCTGCATAAACAATACTGTAGATTACAATAGTCCTTCTTTATTTATTAAATCCATTTTTCCTCTGCTGATGTCACAATCTCAAGGACCCATTCAACAAACTAGCCTCTTTCGTGGCTGGTTGTCACCAAGTATTACGTACATTAGATACGTATTCAACCAACCTAAACCAAAAAAAACCTTCACAAATTTGAATTTCAAGTAATATACGAGAAGTACGGAAATAAACTAAAAGCACCAACAAAAGGACAGCACACACAAACTGGGGTTTACACATCCTTGGCAGGGTGAATATTTTAAGCAATACTACTGCTGCAATTCTTTCATTTTCTTTCGGTTTGCGCTTTCCCCAATACTCACTCTCCTTCTAGCTCAACTACAATATTGGTTCAAGTAAACAAATTTTCTTTATACGGGCCATATTAAGGACTTTGTTCTTTATTTTGTCATACTATTGCAAAATTGTTTTGGTATGGAAACATCCTTTTTTTACCATGTGTGGCCGTATGTTTGTCGAGTTGGGGGACATAAACATCCTTATGTGCATGTACAGTAGAGTGCCACAAATAAAGTTGCAAAATATAAAAAAGCAGAACCTTATGTTAGTTTGAAACACTATTTCAAATACGAAGGCTGCTATATACATTTCTGGCCTAAAAATGAAAATGCGAGTATTTATCCTCAAAAATGGTTTTATTGCTTTTCAAAGAATTCTCCTGCATGATTTATACACTTTTGCATGCGCTCAAACCAATTGTCAAGGCACTTCTTCCACTCCGATTGAGACACCTCCAAAACATGATTTTTGAACCCTTCAATAGCATCTTCTGGCGACGAAAATCGTTCTTAATGTGCGGGAAATAATAAGATGTCATTTGGTGCCAAGTCAGGGCTGTACTGCGGACGACCCATCAATTCGACGTTTTGGCCGTTCTAAAAGGCGCTGGTTTGAGCCGATGTGTGAAAGCTCGCATTATCATGTTGCACAATGATTCGTCTTCTCTTGTTAGTTTTTGAATTTCCCCGAAGAATTGTGGTGTACCACTCAAAATTAACCGTCCTACGTTGCTCAAGCGGAACAGTCGCCACATGACCAGTTTTGCCGAAGCAACAGGCGACTATCTGCTTCGAAGTGCTTCTTCTACGAACAACTTTCGTTGGATTTGGCTCGTCTTCGAAGACCCACACGGTCGATTGCTGTTTGTTTCGGGCTCATACGCATAGATCCATGATTCGTCACCTGTGACGATCTTATAAACGTGCTTTGAAGCACCTGTGACGATCTTCTAAACGTCTTTTTGCACCAATCGACACGAGTCTTTTTTTGAGCGATTGTAAAATTGTGCGGGATCCAACGAGAACAAACCTTTTTACGGCCAGGTGTTCATGCAATATCGAATGTATGCTGGTGGAATAAATGTCCAAGGCTGCCTCAATCTCAAGGTATGTCACATGACGATCTTGTATTATCAGTTTACTCACGGCATCAATGTTCTCTGGATAGCGGCTGTTTATGGACGATCCTTACGACTTTCGTCCTTGAACGAGCTTCAGCAACGATTGAGTTCATAAAACCAGTTTTTCACAGTGCTATAGAATGGTGCCTCATCGCCATACAAAGATTTAAGTTTATCGAGGCGCTCCTGTCGTGAAAATCCTAGTCGAAAGTTGTGAAAAATTATTGCACGAAAATGTTCACGATTTAATTCCATTTTTTGCCAAATTGATTTTTTCAAGTCACTGTAAACAACACCAATGATGGTCGTACGTCAAAACGTTTTGAGTACGTTTATGCTAAAAAATGTCAATCTTTCCAATGGAAATGTCAGATGGCGCCAGGCAACACTTAGTGCTGCCTAGGCCAGAAATGTATATATACCAACCCTCATATAGCTCAAATATAATGGAACGGTCATATTAGTTAGACTCTGCATTAAAATAATGTTCAGACTTGTTTAACGGATCTAACAAGTAAGCCATTTGTTTTTTGATTTATTTAAAAATATTTTCATCAAGTTCAAAACAAATTAATTAATTAATTAATAGAAGACAAGTTTTTTTACAAAATGGCAAAGTGTTATTTTAATAGTTGATTTAAAATTTCATTTCTAGCGGGTTAATTTGGAAACTTTTTTGGCTTCACAGTAGTCGAGCTACCCTAATGTACATACGAGTACTTGAATTCGTACATATGTTACCCATGATTGCAACCCTACCAAAAGAAAAAAAACAAACAGACAAATCGTATAAATATTTTTCCATGTTTTTCATTTGAATTTTTAACGCATTTTAGAGCCCCTCCACACCCCCTGGTGACCCTGTTGTTGTAGTAGTGGCAGTTGCTGTCTTTTTGTTCTTAGATAATAATGGTTGGAAAATGTAAAATAACCGGAAGTATTGTGTGTGCGTTTTTTTTCTTCTAAATATGCATTGTCTAGAGAGGAAAATAATATTAAACAAAAGCCCTGCAAGGCTTGCTTTTGTGAACGGCCACAAAACGAAGTTGACAGTCAGCCAGACAAGGCTCCCTGGTGATGGTGGGCGCGCCATCATAAGAAAAGTTTGTTGACACTGCAAGAAAATCACTTTTTTTCGAGCATTTAAGAAAATTATTCGGGAATAATATTATGATGTTCGCAAAGGTTTTTGTCATACAATTTGTCATAGTACCATTTTGAGAAATTTATTATCTCAAACTACTCGTAGAATTATCGAATTATTATTTTTTGTACATAGATTCCTTTAAATGTTAGCCGCAACTACGCTTCAGGGTGTCCATTCTGTGGGTCCTATACTGGATGACTTGTTCGAGCATTTCGACCGTTATGGATTTCGTAGCTTATTTGTCAGCATAGAATTTGGACTTTGCGTAGCCCCAAAGAAAAAAAGTCTATAGCTGTGATATTACACGATCTAGGCGGCCAACTCACCATTTTTGATAAAAATATGGACCGATTACTTCACCAGCCCATAAACCGCACCAGACCGTTGTTTTCTCTGGGTATAAAGGCACCGCTTTTGGTTGCTCTTCAGATAAAATGCGGCAATTATGTTTATTGACGTTGTCGTTAAGCCAGAAATGTGCTTCATCACTGAAAAAAATTGTGACCGAAAACAGTTTCCATTAGACTTATACAGTTTCACAATTTTGAGTCGTTGTTTCGATGCAAGTCTTTCTATGATGAAATGGCAAACAATACTGAAAAGAAAAAAAATAAAGTTGAACACAACTCACGCGAAATCTGTGAAAAAAGACTATTGAAAAATATACCGCAAGATGGATCACCCGTTAGTTAGTGGACCTTGTCTAAAACTGTGGACGTAAGCGATTTTTAAATTTTGTAAGTTTCGAAAAATATTCAATAATATAATCTGTAGTATTATGGTCTCGAAAGCGAATGCGATCTCCTGATAACCCGTTTGAATTTACGAGAAAGGGTAACCAGGAAGCAACAACTGAAAAAAGTGACCAAGTATCCTCTATGGCGATCCTCGACACAGAGAATATTTATGAATCTATCTCCAGAGATAAATGCGTGGTTGATATTGCCTTAAGGTCGACCTAAACACCATTTACTTTGACATGTCGAGCCATAAGCGCTAACCTATCGTAAGTGAAAAAATGCAAATTTTACAGGAGACGGTTTTTATTATTTATTTCAAACAACTTTATTAAAAATGCAAATGTTTTAATGCAAAAATTTAAGATTTCTACCTACTCATATAACTGTATCAAAAAACAAAAAAAAAAATCTGAACACATTTGCGATTGCTGCAGCAATTTGATGTGTGACTTACGATAAAATTGCTACACAATAAAATTTAAACAATCATTTACGATAAAATGCAAAAGCTTTTTTTTTGATGTTTTACTAACAATTTTGTCATTTTAAAAATACAAAACGATGAGGCTTGTCCTAACGATTATTTTTCAGCAATAAAATTTTTTTTCCAAAAATTTGACTTACGATAGGTTAGCGCTTATGGCTCGATGTGTTGGGATACATCTGCCTTTCCCCTCATCTACCACAATGCGAGCTGGCACAATGGCAGGTCACTGCTACATCCCTTGAAAACATGCATTCATGATGGCAATGCACAAGAATTTTGCGGTTTGGACCTGCACGAAATTAAATGTCATGGACAAGAGTAGCCTCATGTCCCATAACAAGGAATATCTGCTAAATTTTTGTAAAAGTATATCCAAAGACACATGGATTGTCGATAAGGTTCTAAAGTCACCCCAAGCAACGTATTCTTTACCCTCAATTGGGATTTATCTGCTCATTACTCATTAAGTGCAAACCCATGCGGGTACCATGCGGGTTAGACCTGGTACGACATTTTTAAGGAGTCTTTGCTAAAAAGCTTGAATTCAAAATACCACAAGCTTTCTATTATACAGTGTGCAGAGAAAAAATACCTCGGAAATGATATTATTTTGCTTGTAGATCTTGCTGAGTACATTAAGAAACCGATGTTGAAATTTCCCAAACACCTCCAAAATCTGGAGTTACGGGTAAAAAACCTTTTTTCGGATCTTACGCACTTACGAGGGCGACCGCAAAAGTAACTGGCCTAACATAAAAAGAACAGTTTTTTTGGAATTATGATTATTTATTTTTCAACATAATCTCCTTCCAACTCAATACACTTCATCAAACGTTTTTCAAGTTTTTTAATTCCATCCGAAAAATAAGATTTTTCAAGACCTTCAAAATATGCCTCAGTTTCAGCAATAACCCTGCTATTGGACGAAAATTTTTTGCCACCGAGAGTTTTTTTTTAAATTTGGAAACAAGAAATAATCAGAAGGAGCTAAATCTGGTCTATATGGTGGATGCGGAGCAATTTCAAATCGCAATTCGGCCAGTTTTTGTTGAGTTAAAAATGCAGTGTGTGAAGGAGCATTATCTTGATGAAAAAGAACTTTTTTTCTAAATGCGGTCGTTTTATCTCGATTTCTTCACTCAACCAATCCAATAATGCACAATAATATTCACTATTTATAGTTTTTCCTTTCTCAAGATAATCAATAAATATTATACCCCTTGCATCCCAAAATACTGTGGCCATTACTTTTCCGTCAGCAGACTTAACAGTTTTCGCCTTCTTGGGACCACTTTTACCAGCTTCTATCCATTGTTTTGACTGTTCTTTGCATTCTGGAATGTAGTGATGGATCCATGTTTCATTAACAGTTATGAATCGGCGCAAGAACTCTATTGGATTACGCTGATAAATCGCTAAAAGCTCCTCGGAATTGGTTCAACGGACGATTGTTTGGGGCAAAGTCAACAAACGCGGCACCCTACTTGCGGATAGATTTTTCATGTGTTTCATGTTTCATCATGTAAAATACTCCAAACTTGTTTTTCGTGTATTTTAACAATATCAGCAAGTTCTCTGAGCTTTATTCGTCTATCTTTAGTCACTTCATTAAATATTTTTCTAATGTTTTCAATAGTAGTAGGAGTTTTCGGTCTTTCAGAGCATTGTTCATCTTCCGTACTTGAACGACCCATTTAAAATTGTTAAACCCAGGATTTCACGGTGGAGTATGATGGTGCATTATCACCATGAACAGAATCCAATTCATCTTTGATTAATTGTGGCGTATAACCTTTCATATAAAAGTGTTTAATTACCGCACGAAACTCTTTATTTTCCATTTTTCAAAAATTATAAAACTTGTTTACTTCAATCACCTGTAACAAAGAAAATAATCATTTAATACTGCGGAAATTTTGACAGATGGCTTATAAAAGATTGCTTTTAAAAAACAAAAAAAAAAGTTGCTTGTAAAACAGAAAATGTGCCAGGCCAGTTAGTTTTGCAGTCGCCCTCGTATATGCCAGTAACTTGGCTGAATATCACAAGAGTGTCCAAAAGCGTAAACCGTCCTTCCGGTTTTAATGTCCAAACCCGACCCGACGGATTCTCAAAAATAGCTAATGGGTGGTTACACTTTAAATAAAACACAAATTATTTAGGAAATTATTGCCATTTCTTTTTATTATGATAATATTGGTATATGTGAATTATGTATGGAACAAAATATCGGCCAAATGGCCGCCGCTAAGTCTGGGGCACACCTCCATCCGATGGTCTAAATTTTCGATGACGCTGAGGCATAATTGAGTTTCTATGCCGTTAATATGCCGAATTATATCATCCTTTAGCTCTTGAATTGTTGCTGGCTTATCGAAGTACACCTTTTCTTTCCAATAATCCCAAAGAAACAAGTCCGACGGTGTCAAATCAAACGATCTTGGCGGCCAATTAACATCGCAACGACATGAGAAGAGCCATAGCTGTGTGGCAAGTGGCACCGTCCTGTTGATAGCACATATAGTCCACATCTATATATTCCAATTCTGGCCATACAAAGTTCGTTATCATCTCACGATAGCGAACACCATTCACAGTAACTGCCTGACCGGCCTCTTTTTGAAAAAAAAGGCCCGATGATAAATCCATCAATTGACGAATCTACTGAGGTGAAAATGTGCCTCATCACTGAAGATGATTTTCTTCGAAAAGTGATCATCCACTTTATAATAAGCCTGAATACTTTTAATGCGTTACTCGTTTATGAATCTTCACATTGTTCAATTTGAATTAGTCTGAAATTGAGAAATATCAAATCAAATACAGAAAAAAGCTTGACGTTTAGGTGCCGTTCGCATTCAACATCGGCCCTTAAAATGTAACCACCCTATATTAGAGTCAATGGGAAATGCTATAGAGCAATGATCAATGAGTTTGTGAATTGGAGGATGTTGATGTGGACGACAAGCCATACAGCCAACGAAACAATCAATTTTTTGAAAGAAACTTTTGGTGAGCGCATTATCTCGCGTGGAACGTACAATTTAAAGCCGCTGTATTATTTTTTGTGGGGTTATGTCAAGTCGCTTGCCTACGCAGATAAGCCTGACTTGAAAGAGAATATTTGGCGCGTTATTGCTGAAATACGGCCCGAATGCTGCAAAAAGTGGTCGAAAATTGGGCCGCGGCTGGCTGGAATAATTTTCAGCCGAGAAGCCGCCACTTGCCCATAATCTTTTTGAAAACATAATGGCAAGCCCTTATCTTAATAATAAAGCAAAATTCTTGGTTATAACATTAAATTAATGCGTTTTATTTCTTTATTTATTCCAGACGTCTAAAAAACATCCTTTACATACACAGATTTAAAGCCCTGTAGCTCAATTCTCGTAAACCACATTTTAAATCCGATGTCGTTGATATTAAGCATAGAGCGTTATGTGCGACCTTACAGTAACTCTGGGAAAATGGGACAACGTGGGTGGTTTTCATATATTATAGAAGTTTCTCCACCCTGGGGGCCCTGCCAATCCAAGTGCCCCTTTTTAATCAGATCTTTGTGTAGTTTTGTACAGAAGCGACGAGTCTTCTGTTTAGCACACAGACAGAGAAAAAAGTAGGTGGATATCGGTTGGAACTACAATAATTCGGTTGCAAACGAGAAATTATGGTTGTAATCACCAAATATTTTTAATCATAATGGATATTATGTTCGAAATACCACAAGATAATAAATTTGATTATCGTTCTATAACCACTACTTATTAATCTGGCATAGTTTAGCAACCAATAGTTTTGCAAACATTTTGTAGCTGTGAACAATTATTTAATGGTATTTTTTTTTAAATAAAATAATTCGACTATTAATTTTAAGCCAATCGATTAACCAAATATTTTTTCCAGCAAACTTTTCCATCAGCTTTTCTACTTGTTTCTGGTTATTACCTTTCAATGAGTACCTCAATAATGTGAGTTTTTTTGTCTGACTTTAATTTTTTGGTTAATTCAAAAATTATCTTGTAAAAATCGGTTGTGACAACGAATCTGTTCTTTGAGTGAGTAGTTCAGGGTATCATCTAGTCGGCTTTTTTTCTAAATGCGGTCGTTTTATCTCGATTTCTTCACTCAACCAATCCAATAATGCACAATAATATTCACTATTTATAGTTTTTCCTTTCTCAAGATAATCAATAAATATTATACCCCTTGCATCCCAATATACTGTGGCCATTACTTTTCTTGTGGCCATACTGTGGCCATTACTACTTGTCAGCAGACTTAATAGTTTTCGCCTTCTTGGGACCACTTTTACCAGCTTCTATCCATTGTTTTGACTGTTCTTTGCATTCTGGGATGTAGTGATGGATCCATGTTTCATCAACAGTTATAATTCCGCGCAAGAACTCTATTGTATTACGCTGATAAATAGCTGAAAACTCCTCGGAATTGGTCCAACGGACGATTTTTTGGGGCAAAGTCAAAAAACGCGGCACCCATCTTGCGGATAGCTTTTTCATGTGGAGTTCATCATGTAAAATACTCCAAACTTGTTTTTCGTGTATTTTAACAATATCAGCAAGTTCTCTGAGCTTTATTCATCTCTTTAGTCACTTCATTAAATATTTTTCTAATGTTTTCAATAGTAGTAGCAGTTTTCGGTCTTTCAGAGCATTGTTCATCTTCCGTACTTGAACGACCCATTTTAAATTGTTAAACCCAGGATTTCACGGTGGAGTATGATGGTGCATTATCACCATAAACAGAATCCAATTCATTTTTGATTAATTGTGGCGTATAACCCTTCATATAAAAGTGTTTAATTACCGCACGAAACTCTTTATTTTCCATTTTTCAAAAATTATAAAACTTGTTTACTTCAATCACCTGTAACAAAGAAAATAATCATTTAATACTGCGGAAATTTTGACAGATGGCTTATAAAAGATTGCTTTTAAAAAACAAAAAAAAAAAGTTGCTTGTAAAACAGAAAATGTGCCAGGCCAGTTAGTTTTGCAGTCGCCCTCGTATATGCCAGTAACTTGGCTGAATATCACAAGAGTGTCCAAAAGCGTAAACCGTCCTTCCGGTTTTAATGTCCAAACCCGACCCGACGGATTCTCAAAAATAGCTAATGGGTGGTTACACTTTACGGGCCGATGTTGATTTTAAATAAAACACAAATTATTTAGGAAATTATTGCCATTTCTTTTTATTATGATAATATTGGTATAGGTGAATTATGTATGGAACAAAATATCGGCCAAATGGCCGCCGCGAAGTCTGAGACACACCTCCCTCCGATGGTCCAAATTTTCGATGACGCTGAGGCATAATTGAGTTTCTATGCCGTCAATATGCCGAATTATATCATCATTTAGCTCTTGAATTGTTGCTGGCTAATCGAAGTACACCTTTTTTTTCTAAAAATCCCAAAGAAACGAGTCCAACGGTGTCAAATCAAACGATCTTGGCGGCCAATTAACATTGCAGCGACGTGAGAAGAGCTATTGCTTCGTTAGCTGTGTGCACGCAGAGAAAAAACATGGTTACTACATGGTCACGGCAATAATAATTTGTTCTCCGCAATAAAAGTATGTTCGGTCCAACCATAGCATTGTTAACTGAATTTAGTTTTGACAATAGTATAATTGCTGCAATATTAATATTGTTGAAATGTAACAATGGTTATAGCAACAATATAAATATTGTTGGTGCGACAAAAGTATTGTGTTTTGCGTTTTGTGTTAACAATGATATGATTACGGCAATCATACTGTATGATTGTAATTTTTCTTCATTTAAATATGTTTTTTAGAACAAATGTTATTGGTACGGATCTAATGCAATAATAGTATTTTTTTATCGAAATTAAAATTTTTTAAACAAGCTGCTTTGGCTTTGTTTAACTGAAATATTTTTAACAACAACGCTTACGTTTATTTAAACTTATTTTTTCTACTTTGAAATAAATCACTCCTATTACTTTGAATTTAATGTATTTTTGAATAATTTTCATAATTCAAATCTATTGTTGACAACTTAAACAAATTCTAATAAATTATATTGGGGATCATAGTATAATTGTGTGTGATCATACTATGGTTGTAGGGATCATAACATGGATGCGTGTGAATCATACTATGGCTGTACTACTATGGCTACTATGGTTGTTTGTAAAACATACTATGGTTATGAGGATCATACTATGGTTGTGGAGATTATATAGTATGGTTGAGTGTGAATCACTATGGTTGTGGGGATCATAGTATGGTTATGTGTGAATCATACTACTGTTGTGAAGATCATAGTATGGTTGTATTTGAATCATACTATTGTTGAGAGGGTCATAATATTGTTGTACCACAACCATATACCCAACAATAGTATTATCCTCTTCGAATATTGTCACCACAACCATAGTTTTTTTCTACGTTTGGCAAGTGGCACCGTCCTGTTGATAGCACATATACTATATGTGCTATCAACAGGACGGTGCCACATCCATATCTTCCAATTCTGGCCATAAAAAGTTCGTTATCATCTCACGATAGCGAACACCATTTACAGTAACTGCCTGACCGGCCTCTTTTTGGAAAAAATACGGTCCGATGATAAATCCATCAATTGACGAATCCACTGAGGTGAAAATGTGCCTCATCACTGAAGATGATTTTCTTCGAACAGTGATCATCCACTTTATAATAAGCCTGAATACTTTTAATCTTTACACTGTTCAATTTGAGTTAGTCTGAAATTGAGAAATATCAAATACAGAAAAATACTTGACGTTTAGGTGTCGTTTGCATTCAACATCGGCCCTTAAAATTTAACCACCCTATATTAGAGTCAATGAAAAACGCTATAGAGCAATGATCAATGAGTTTCTCGTGCCTGAATTGGAGGATGTTGATGTAGACGACAAGCCATACAGCCAACGAAACAATCAATTTTTTGAAAGAAACTTTTGGTGAGCGCATTATCTCGCGTGGAACGTACAATGTAAAGCCGCTGTATTATTTTTTGTGGGGTTATGTCAAGTCGCTTGCCTACGCAGATAAGCCTGACTTGAAAGAGAATATTTGGCGCGTTATTGCTGAAATACGGCCCGAATGCTGCAAAAAGTGGTCGAAAATTGGGCCGCGGCTGGCTGGAATAATTTTCAGCCGAGAAGCCGCCACTTGCCCATAATCTTTTTGAAAACATAATGGCAAGCCCTTATCTTAATAATAAAGCAAAATTCTTGGTTATAACATTAAATTAATGCGTTTTATTTCTTTATTTATTCCAGACGTCTAAAAAACATCCTTTACATACACAGATTTAAAGCCCTGTAGCTCAATTCTCGTAAACCACATTTTAAATCCGATGTCGTTGATATTAAGCATAGAGCGTTATGTGCGACCTTACAGTAACTCTGGGAAAATGGGACAACGTGGGTGGTTTTCATATATTATAGAAGTTTCTCCACCCTGGGGGCCCTGCCAATCCAAGTGCCCCTTTTTAATCAGATCTTTGTGTAGTTTTGTACAGAAGCGACGAGTCTTCTGTTTAGCACACAGACAGAGAAAAAAGTAGGTGGATATCGGTTGGAACTACAATAATTCGGTTGCAAACGAGAAATTATGGTTGTAATCACCAAATATTTTTAATCATAATGGATATTCGGTTCGAAATACCACAAGATAATAAATTTGATTATCGTTCTATAACCACTACTTATTAATCTGGCATAGTTTAGCAACCAATAGTTTTGCAAACATTTTGTAGCTGTGAACAATTATTTAATGGTATTTTTTTTTAAATAAAATAATTCGACTATTAATTTTAAGCCAATCGATTAACCAAATATTTTTTCCAGCAAACTTTTCCATCAGCTTTTCTACTTGTTTCTGGTGATGACCTTTCTATGAGTACCTCAATAATGTGAGTTTTTTTGTCTGACTTTAATTTTTTGGTTAATTCAAAAATTATCTTGTAAAAATCGGTTGTGACAACGAATCTGTTCTTTGAGTGAGTAGTTCAGGGTATCATCTAGTCGGCTTTGTTCGACTAAAAACTCGTTTACCTGTTTTACAACTAGCTAAACCTGAAATTGTTCTACGAAATCATAAAGGAGGTGAAAGGGGCCCCCAAAATTTATATATTTCCTTATTCATAATCCTTCCCTGTAACTCCATGTTACGGGGCTATACGTGAGGCGGGCTCTTTGCATGTCTACGAGTGTTGTATATTTTTATGTTTTTAAATTAGTTTATTTTCATTTTCTGTTGCATATTGTCATCTTTTCCTTTATGCTTTGCTTACATTGCAAATTGATTTTTTTTTCGTTTGTCATTGTTGCCACGCTTCTCTGTACGGGCCCCGGCTGCACGGACGGACGATGGCCGTTCCTCGATTAAATCAACAAGTTTTTCATTTTGGATATGACGACAAATAAGGTCATTTATATGCTGTCAAATGAAATGTATTTAACATTGTTTGCGGCAAATGCCGCAGTCATAGAAATAAGGGTTAATAGTATGATCAGATGGAAAGCAACACTCGTCTACACAGGCATGAAAATGATGTAAGCTTTTCGAGGGCGGCATTTAGAGCCACGAAGAGAAGCAAGCAAAAAAGAACAATTCGCCAAGCATAAAACTAAAGGAATATATTCATTGCTTTCGTTTTGTACAAAAAAAAAACTCTACGATATTGTAGTCTAGTGTAATGATTTGATTTAAAAAAGTCCTTTTAAAGTATCGCTGACAAGCTTTGTGCCCCAACAAAAAGTCTCCTCTGTAATATTAACCTGCGCCATGATGGTGCTTTTTTACCCCTTCCATTAATGGATTGTATTTGCCGTGACTGGTTATTACACGTTTTTATCATTATTGCTTTAATTACGCTGATTGGGTGATTCCCCGTGTATTCATCAGACACGCTAGAGTCTATTTATACGTGTAATCCGTGTGAACCTGCAGGTTGCGACATTATGATCAAAGTGTGAAGTAGAACAAAAAGAATGAAAGAGAAAATTAAAATTACAAAATCTGAGTATGGAAATTTAATGCGGACTGTTCGTCCGTCCACGACTCGTTGCTCGCAACGTTTGCAGCAGCACAAAAGTCAAGCACGTTATGACTGCTCGACAACTAACTGCCCTGACACTGTCACCGCTATTCTGCCAGTGCTGTTACCAGCTACTGTTCAGCCAGCTGCCACAGTTCAAGTGTATGTGTGGAATATGAAAATGTCAGCCATTGGCATTGTTATGAAAATAATGTCGTCCAGGTCATACGCTACAAATAATGAGACTGTTATTGTCTGCCGAAGCCATGCTCCCACTCCCTCCCCTTTTTTCTGCCTCTTCCAGCGACAACGATGGCCAACAGCAGCCACCAGCTAGCCTGGATAACTGTCCGTGCGTTTCACAATATTGTAATTTTCACTTAAACGTATCAGACTTCTCAACTCAACGACGGCGACACCGGATTCCAGTTACCCAATTTGGTTTGAGAAGGAGCCACGAGTGGACTGACGTTAGGAAGGTGTGTCCCAAGAAATTGCGAACGTGGTTTGGTTGCATCGATATTTACATTATAATGATATTTATGTCGGCGAAGAAGAGTACAATTTGTAGCAAGGATAAGACCATTGGGTGGATGGCATTAAAGTGGAATCGATAATGATTGATTGGCTGTATTAACGGCCAACGGAAATAAAGTAGACAAAATTTAATTTGAAAACAAGTAAGTCTTAAAAACTTACTACCATAATTTATTGTACTGCTATCATGGATTGGATTCTTCAATCAAAATACCCACTCGATAACTCGAAAAAAAACCGAGTAGAGTTTGCGAATTTTGCTAGTCATTTTTGGTCGGTTCAAGGACGAAGCTATTAAAACGAATATAAACCTGTTAAGATAAAGACATAGTTTCCATAAAATTGTTCATTTCGATTAGGATCTTTCAGAAAAATTAGAGGCATGTGACATTGACCGGTTTGACATGGAATAATCGGTTTGACATGGAATTACTCATATTCGCAAGATAGGGCAGTCAAGCATATTTGCCAGTAGAATTTAACGCAATCGAAAAAGTTATCACACGCAGGGCTGCCAATATCAAGGTCATATCTCTTCATTTAGACTATTAATTAACCAAATTCGACCAAATGACGATTGACAACAATTCAGCGTGAAAATGCCGAAAATAAGGTTTTTTTTTAAAAAAAAACATTTTTTATGTTAATTTTTCTTTTACTTTTATTAAAAGCTAGTAAAAAAACTAAAGTCGGGCGTGGCCGACTGTACATTTAGACTGAAAATAGGTTTTTGACCACCTTGGACGGACACTAAATTTACAAAACTTTGTCATTAGATAAATTCAAATTTGTGGACAAATTTCGTCGTTTTTGGTAAAATCAGTTGGCAACAGCACCCGTCCTTGGCACAAGGAACTTACTAGTGTCAAATTTCGTCAAGATTGGATGTAATATAAGGCTTTTGGAGCAAAGAACAGATAAATCGCATAAACATATACCGGGATTATCATAAGGGACATAACTAACAATTATATATATTTATAAAACACAGAATATTTAAGATTTAGAGTTCAAATTTTTACTAATGTAACATTTTAAGAATAAAATTCGATTTCGGTCATATGACTACCACGAGCCTGTTACAGCGATCTATTCTTTGGACGCAATTTTCCACGACTCTTGCAACACATTTCGACCGGAACGTTGGCAATTTCGCGTTGAATGTTGCCTCAAAGCTCGCCTAAAGTTTTTGGCTTGTTGGCATAGACCAATGACTGTATCTGGCCCCATAAGAATAAATCCAATGGCGTTAAATCGCATGAACGAGATGGTCATTCGACCGGACCATTTCTCAAGATAACACGTTCAACGAATTTGCCTTTAAGTAAATTGATTGTATGGCGTGCTGCGCCCACCGACTAAGAATTTCGGTAGTAATTTTAAATGATTTCCAAACGTTGCTCGTAAGTGAGATTTAGCATGATGAAAAGGTTGACTTCAAATAACATTTTCACACTAAAAGATCAGATCGTTTGAGGGTGCTTTAACATAAAGATACGAAATTGGTATGTCTCTACTTAGTAGGGACATAAATACTGTAACACACGTTTTATGCTGTAAAATAAAAAGTACTGAATGTTTTTGGACCAAATATTTTTCAATATATTTATTGATGTACATTGTATCCAAAAAAAATCTACTTATTTGAGATGTCCGCCTTTTGCCTTTATACACGCCTTAAGTCGCACTGGCCAATCGTCAATAGCTGCACGAACCTCGTCCATTGGAAAATTGTCCACAGCTGGAACCACGGCAGTCTTAAGAGATGCAATGTTGGGGTATCATTTTTGTGACAAACCTTGTGCTCTAAAACCGTCCACAATTTGTAATCCAATGGGTCAAATCTGGACTGCCTGAGGGCAATTCTTCAGAGGAAATGAACGCTGGCAAATTTTTTCGAAGCCAGGCCTCGGACGTTTTAGCCTTATGGGCCGGCGCAGAATCCTGCTGGAAAGTCCATGGCTGGTGTTGGAACAGGGAATTGTTATGAGGCTTCACAACAGCTTCCAAAACGATTTCTTGGTGAACTTTGGCCGATGTTTTGACTCCTTGTTCGCAGAAACGCAGGTCAGTGACCCTATCATAAGAGCCATACCACCAAACCATGAGTGAAACTGGGTGATGACCATTTTCCACCCTTGGGATCAGTTCAGATGCTTCCTTAGATGACCGCGCATACACTCTATCATTTTGCTTGTTAAATTTTTCCTGAACTGTAAAAATTTTTCATCGGTGAACAAAATTTTTCTGTGCAAGTTATCAGCGTGCTTCACCAAAAGACGTTTGTATTATTCAATCCTATTTTTTTTAAAGCTGCAGTCTCATGGACTTTTGATTGATATTCATGGACTTTTGATTGATATTCATCATGGCCCGATTTTCTGTTTTCGGAGCGGAATTCTGTGAATTCTTGATTTAGCGGCTTTGATGACATACGGTGTTCGAACAGAGCAGAGACTGGTGGCGGTCTTTTACATCTCCAGTCTCCTCAAACAGTTTTATGCATCGGTAGACGAACATGCGGCTAATCCCTAGTGGCCGGAGCGTTTTGAAAATATCACTTTTTACACTCTAAATATGTATGTATATGTATGTATATGTACCCAGTAAATCAAATTTGCCGACAACGTCTGATATCAGACAATTATGAACAATATCTGAACTCTATTGAGAATTCTTACCGAAATCGTTACGAACTCTGTTCGATTTGCCTGAGGATTTTTTTTTCAGAGAAGTCGTTCAGAATTTTTGTCAACCCTCTCATATGTTTTTCGTTACGAACTCGGTAAGAAATCGGAACATTTTGCCGATTGTCGTTCAGAATTCTGACCGAATTCTGAAGGTTTGGTTTGGCATGTATGAATATGTATTCATTAATCATAGCTTTTTCTAATATCGTCTTTTCTTGGTTCAAAAAACTAACGTAAGCCAAATTTCATTAAGATTGGATTTTAGTTGTGGCTTCTAGAGCTTGAAACTGGAAAGTCTATTTAACATATATGTGGGAGCTATATATAAATCTGATCTGATTTTCTTTAATTATGAGTCCCAAAAAAACGTGTGCCAAATTTCATCAAAATTATATGTAAGATGTGGCTTCTAAAGCAAACGAGAGAAAAAATCAGATGAACAAGTATGTGGGAGTTATGTCTAAACCTAAATTTTTCATTTTTGATAGCGTCCTTTATTGATCCAAAAAACGTGTGCCAAATTTCATTAAGAATGGATGTAATATGTGGTTTCCAGATCTGATGATCATATATGTATAGGAGCTATATAATGTATATATATTAGGGGCTATATCTAGATCTGAATCGATTTTGTACAATTTCAATATTGTCCGTCCTTGAAAATTTCATAAAAATTCGGACAACAGTTGCGACCTGTAGTTTCATTACAAGCTTTAGATGGATCAGCTACTGATTCTAAGTCGATCGGTACACTTAAAGGTGGGTCTAGCCTAAATATTTTTGGTATTTACAAACATTTGTCATTAAACTAACTTATAAGTATAATACCCTTTTCCACAGAGTACTTTATATAAATTATTTGCTGACTGAATTTTCACTTTGAGCTTGCGTGAGTATTCAATAGTAAATAAAGTAAATAAAGAAACGTAAAAATTGTATTACTGATGTGTGACGATAATTGATATTTTTCACGATTTTCACCATTTTTTGTTGTTGATTTCTGTTGGCAGCCCTGATCACACGACACTTCTATAGGGTGGAGCGCGTTAATTTGCTTTTTTGCACTGTAGGCTGCGGCGGCACTGTTGGTCGAAGAGAGTGGAGAGTTTGCGTGGCTGACAGCGATCGTCTGCCTTTCAGTTGCCATTATGCATTGGCCATGTGTGGAGAGATCATTTTGTATTGAAGCGTATTTTTCAAATGCTCCTTCGATCATTGCAGTGCAGCGTGCTTTACGTTTACGATTCGCTGTTCCTCCACGCGGAAGTGTTCCTGGACGGCAATCAATTGAAAATCGGGTAACTTTATTAAGAACGAAGGGGACCTGAGAGAAGGATAACAAGACTACAAAACATCGAGAGAGTTACAGCAGCAGTACTGCAATCTCGGAAACGCTCTGCTCGGAAGCAATCACTTGCTCTTGGCATTTCCAGACTGTTTTTCAGCCAGTTTTTGCCTCTTGAGACAATGCACTTAAAGGATACATGTTTCCAACAGGATGGTGCTACTGCACACACAGCGGGGATTACCATGAATTGTTTGAGGTTAATGTTTCCTGGACGGCTCTCTTTGAGAGGTGATGTAAACTGGCCGGCACGCTCACCAGACTTAGCCAAATGCCTTTTTTCCTTTGGGGCTACCTAAAGTTGAAGGTGTATATCAACCGTCCCAACACCTTGTACCTAATCAACAATACTGAGGCTGAAATTGGCAGAATACCAGTCGACATGCTTGTTAGAGTTCATAAAAACTTCAGCAAGGCAGTATGTGAATAGGGAAGGTCGACATTTGCCAGATACACAATTTAAAACCTTGTTATAAAAAATTCCTTTATCGTTCAATATAATTAAAATATAAAATATATTTTTGTTTGGTTCATATTTTTTTTATATCCAAATAGGCAAATTACCGCGCTTCACCTTGTAGTTTTATGGATATGTATGGAAATGACTATAGTAGTAGCTGCAAAAACGCTGTAGGGAAAGAATGTGTAAAACTGTCTATCAGTAAAACCATGGTACCAACGGGCCATTTCAAAAACTAACACAAGGTGGAGGTTTATATAAGATTTCGCCTGAACGAACCTAATGACGTGCTTTCATGTTTCTACCTATTTGTGTACCCTTATCAGAGGTATGACGAGTTAGAGCTGATGTTTGTAACACGCAGAAAAATGCGTGATATCCTATTAAAAAAAGAGTAAGGTAAGTCTTAAGCCGGGAGAGATCGAATACATGACAATCTCACCACACGCATTTGACTAAATTTTTGTCCCATGCGCGGTCTTATGCCGCACATCAAATATTTGTTTAGCTCGTTTGTCAACAATTATCAACATCCCTTTTAACTATTGCTGCGAAGCTGATGATGGTCCTCACGGACCTGAACTCGATATAAAAGCAGTGTGCAGCCACGCAAATCAATGTGACTTTGCCATATTTTAAAAAACTTGTCTTCTATTAAAATGTAGTTGCAAGAGGTCTCAAGCCGGTTAGTCCTTGTTCAATCTGTCAAATAACATTTTCAAGTCTTCGTCGGCTGAACAACAAAAATTAGGTAATGATATAAAATTTGACACTTCAAACTATGGTTAAACATAAATAAAAAACGCAACGACAAATAATAGCAATTTTTATCAAAAATATTCCTTCAAGATATGCTCATATATGCAGATTAAAATTGTATTGCCAACAATCAAAACATGCATCCGAATATATTAATAAAATATATTTTGTTTTTAAATTTAAACAAAAAATGCCACTTGGTTCCATCCGGGATCGAACCGGAGACCTTCTGCGTGTAAAGCAGACGTGATAACCGCTACACTATGGAACCAATTTGATTTCACCCCGCTTAATAGGGTGTTTCGTACGCAACACACACTTATTTATTGAATTCAATTAAATTGTACGGCATGGCATGAGCCGAAAGCACATGAATCAGACCTTTCACTTGCTCATGGTCACAGTGTTTGCCAACAGAACCAGATTAAATAAACGACTAGATTAAATAAACGACATATGAGACATTCCGCTTTATAATATATGATTTTATTTTTGTGTGCTCTATTCTACCATCAAGATAAGACGACAGTAACTGAATATTTTGTTTTAGAGAGCATTCGAGAGTCTGCTGTATAAAAAGCTTGATTTTCGTCGTGGTCTTTAACCCACCAGAAACCTTTTACAATAAATTTTAACGGTGACCCGAGAGTAATGCAAGTTTTTCCGTATGTTATGTTCCAGGAGCTGTCGCAGTTATTAATGAAATCCAGTTAGAATATTTAGTATGCTTTGCCATTTAAAAGTGTGCTGTTATTCACTTCAAACAAAAAAAAAATCAATCACAGTCAAATAGCCATAACTTTGGAACGATAGGACCTCAGGGCTTTGTTTGGGTAATTTTGGAAAGATAAGAGGTTGGGCTATCATTAATAAAAGAAAACAACAAAGTAAAATGAGACCACTGGTCCAGAACTTAGCAATTTTACCCTAGTACCTCTCCGACCACCAATCCACAAAACCAATCCTATTTTCAAACCGCAGCCATTTCTACTAGGACATATTTTCATGAAATGAGCTATGAAATACGCTGGTAAAATTTGGCCTGTATACACACAGAGAACAGATTCGTTGCCACAACCGATTTGTTTTTGCCAATCAAAGGATTGTGGTTGCATGCGCCTCGAGTATTCCTTAAGTAAAATCGAATGTTAGCTGATGCTATGTTATTTTCAGTAGTTGGAACTGAAGTATCGGAGGAACATAACGGGTGATCAATCTAGATCAAAACAGAAATCTAGAGTTATTTTTTTCAAAAAAAATACAAATAAAGTGTGGAACCTTTATTGTTCATTTGAAGGGTCATTTTATGTCATTTTTTATAATTTACAATTTTATAATAATTTATTAATTTTATGATTTCCTCCTGCGATTGTTGGCCGCCCCTACGCCTCAGGATGTCCATTCGGAGGGTCAAATTTCGGAAGACTAGTTCGAGCATTTCGGCTGGTATGGCACTAATGGCATGCGTAACGTTGGCTTCCAAAACCAGAATCGTAGCCTTTGGACTTTTCGTAGCCTCAAAGAAAAATGTCTAAAGGTGCTCTTCGAAACGACCTCTCAATAGAACCATTATTTGAGTAGCTGTATGACAAAGGCGCAGTCCTGTTGAAACCAAATATTGTCTTGGTTACGGGCTTTAAGTTCAAGTAGCGAAAAGTCCGATATCATGGCGTGAAAGCGAGCACAATTCGCGGGTACGATCCGCCCATCATCATTTTTGAAAAAATATGAACCGATGATTCCACCAGCCCATAAACTGCACTAAACCTTTTTTTTGACACCTTTTGTTCATCTTCTCTTTGCTTTTTAGCTCAAAGGCGGCAATTTTGTTTGGTCAGAAATGGGCCTCATCACTGAACAAAATTCCGGTCGAAAGCAGCGAATCTTCTTTGAGCTTAAACACTGAAACTGGGAAGCTCAGGAACATTGTTATGCTAGATTTCTGGCCTAGGCAACACTTAGTGTTGCATGGCGCCATCTAACATTTCCATTGGAAAGTTTGACATTTTTAAGCATAAACGTAATCAGGCGTACGACCATCATTTGTGTTTTTTACACTGACTTTAAAAAATCAATTTGAAAAAAATGGAATTACCTCGTGAACATTTTCGTGCGACAATTTTTCACAACTTTTGACGTGGATTATCACGACAAGAGTGCATCGATGAACTTAAATCTTAGTATGGCACCATCCTATAGCACTGTGAAAAACTGGTTTAATGAATTCAATCGTGGCCGACGCTCAATCAAAGACGAAGGTCGTCCAAAAACGGCCGTTGTGCCAGAGAACATTGATGCTGTGCCTGAACTGATAATGCAAGATTATCATGTGACCGTGATATGGAGGCATCCTTGAGCATTTCTTCCACCAGCATACATTCGATGAACACTTGGCCGTAAAAAAGTTTGTTCTCGTTGGATCCCGCACAATTTGACAATCGTTCAAAAAAAGACCTCTGTCGATTGGTACAAGAAATTTTGAAAAATGCGATCGCGGTGCTTCAAAAGACGTTTATAAGATCGTCACAGGTAACGAATCATGGATCAATGCGTATGAGCCCGAAACAAAACAACAATCGACCGTGTGGGTCTTCGAAGATGAGCCAAATCCAACCAAAGATGTTCGTTGAAGAAGCACTTAGAAGCAAATGGTCGCCTGTTTCTTCGGCAAAACTGGTCATGTGGTGACTTTTCTGCTTGAGCAACGTAGGACGTTCAATTCTAAGTGGTACACCACAATTTGTTTGCCTGAGAAATTCGAAAAACGAACAAGCGAAGACGAATCATCGCCATGACAATGCGACCTCTCACACATCGACTCAAACCAGCGCCTTTTTGCCCGGCCAACACGTCGAATTGATGGGTCATCCGCCGTACAGACCTGACTTGACACCCAATGACTTCTTTTTATTCCCTTACATCACGAAAATATGCGTGGTCAACGATTTTCGTCGCCAGAAGATGCTGTTGAATCGTTCAAAAACCATGTTTTGGAGGTGTTTTAATCGGAGTGGAAAAAGTGCTTCGACAATTGGTTTGTGCGCATGCAAAAGTGTATAAATCATAGTGGAGAATACTTTAAAAAACAATAAAACTATTTTTGATTATAAATATTCGCAATTTCATTATTAGGCCAGAAATATATATAGCAGCCTCGTATTGCCGATTACGTCAACCAAAAAAAGGCCTAAGCGCACGAAAAAATCGCACCGAATGTTCATTTCCATTAAACAGTTGCACAATTTGGGGACGTTGTGGCGGTGTAACGGTTTCCATGATAAAATGGCAACAATATTGAAAAAAAATAAAGTGTATCACAACTCATGCGTAATCTGTGAAAAAAAGCCTACTGAAAAAAATACCCGTTACAATCAATTCGGTTTATTGAATATTCGGCTTTTCGGTTTACTGTATAATTCGGATTAGCGAAGTTCGTATTATCGAGGTCATACTGTATTATCTAATATGTTCATGAACTTTCGAAGTTCACGCCCCCCCTAATAAAAGACATAATATAAAAGAACCCCAATACCACAGGTACAATATAGTGATTTTTCCAGAGGTTGACTTAGTCCTTGTGAGGGGCAAATATTTATCTCATGACCGATTTAATACCAACCGTTTCAGTTCATCAAGATATATTTCTGCAAAATTTCAGCCACCTGGCTTCAAGAGTGCGACCTGTCAGACAGACGGACATGTCTAAATCGTCCTAGAATTATACGACGATCCAGAATATATCTACATAAAGGGGATCCGACTAGTATTTCGAGGTATTGCAAACGGAATGATAAGGTGAATATACCCCAATTCTATGATGAAGAGTATAAAAGCCCTGTGAATAAAGGTCACCATATTGCGGTACTAGATATACTCGTTTCGCCGGTATCGTGTCGTCGACAGACTCAAGGACGGACAAACGGGCGCTGGCAGATCATCTTAGCGTTTGCGACTATGAATAATGAAGGCGTTTCAAACGGTACGACTTATTTAGTATACGCTCCAAAAAATTGCCCTGTGTGTTTCCCCTATAGCTGCTATTCAACTTGGGCGACTCATTATCTGTGCTTCCTAAGGATAGATCCTCCCCATTATGTCTATATTATTTGTCCACCTTTTTCTATTTATGCCAAGTCAAATGTCTTCTTGGGCTTCCAAAAAAGTCTCTCAGAACTAATAATCATTATTTCCTATTTCATGCCCGTCAAATCGAAATCCCTAATTAAATCAATTAAAATTGATCAAAAATTCAACTGAGCGTGTATGTATGCGTGCACTAAACACGCATTTGTATCCTTACAGGACACAGCAACATACTTAAGCAGACCTTTTGCTTGGTGTGTTAGTTTAACTAATGAATACACGCTCATTTGCTGTTGTAAACGCTCGCTTATGCATTTTGACTTTGATAGATTTTATTGCCAAAACGTGTTCATTGTCCTGACCGGCGAGCGTATGCCTGCGTATCTGTATGGCCAAGTAATTGTATTAGTGTACGTACAAACACACACACACGTGTGCTTTCATTGAAGCATTTAACGAGGGGCATGATGGCGCTTATGTTGGGGCGTGTGCCACTCAATAATTTACACGGAAAATTTGCGAAAAGCAAAAACGGGGAGGAAACAATAAAATGCTCAAATAATGCAGCCATGAAAGCCCTACAAAATACGAAAAACACTTATTTTTTTTAGAGAATTTTATAGTTTCCTCATTATGAGGATAATGCAAGCACAACCATAAAATTCTCGGTTTTTTTGAGAGGTTTAGAGGGCGATCAGTTTAGTTAAGGCCAATTCGTAGCATCAATAAAATGTGTTAAATATTCTCTACAGATTAGAAGGCAATCGCACACGCTCACCGCCAACCGAAATTGCAATCAAACAAAAGTGTGGAGTAGAAGCATAAAATCAAAGCAAACGCCAAAGGAGCGCTTTTCGGATAAGATTCGAAAAAAGGAAATAATGGACACTTATGGCACAGTCAAGAGTCATTACATCCTTTATTTGCCCGGGTACAAGTTTATGGGAGCAGCAATCAAGTCCTTCGCTTTTAATTATGAATTTTTCATACATTCCGGGGAGCACTTCATCATTTAGCTCAGCCAGTCAAGTCAGTCAGCCAGCCAGCATTCACTCTGCCGTTTGCTCACAATTCATCCACTGAATTGTAGCAATTATGTGAAGAAGTTCGGTGTTTTTCCCCCATGTTTTTTTTCGTTTTTGTCATAAAGTTTTGTTGTGTTCAAGTGGCGCCACCTATTGAAGTGGTTTAGAATTGTTGTAATTAAAACAGGAAAAACTAAGCGAGAAAAAAAACACAAGAGCGGGATGGCAACAAATTGTTAGAGAACACTTTGTAGAAATGGCAGTAAATTTGTCACATTGTTGACTAATAACTTGTTCCGGGCTGGAGAAGCAGCGGCCTATGCTGCTGCATGAGTAAAGGTGTTGTGGCAACAGTAATGGAAAGCTATGAAATCATCAAATGCAAAGTGGGCAAACTGATAAGAAGCGACGATTATTTTATCAACAAAAATAATTAATCGACATCTCCGGCGAAATTGAAATGAATGCGAATAAATTGTTTTTATGTTTCGATAATTCAATTTATGATGAATCGCAGGTTGCTTTACCGACGACCATTTTGATCTTAAAGCTCTTAAAGTCTGTATAAAATTTGGTCTCGTTTGAACGTTTCGACCAATAAACACTCCCTGTGATATTAGACAATATCGGGTAAGGGTTTTAAAAAACACTATGCAAAGGTATCTTCTTGTTTCAGATCTTCCACTATTCAAACCGCAAATTAGTTCAATAGTGCTTAAATTTAGCATAACACCTTATAGCAAACTCTGTTAAATTAGCCATCACACCAAGTTTCCTAAAAGTGACGCAGTGCAATATTTTTTGATCGACGACTCATGCGAAAAATGCACATACAAAATAAACGTTCCCATTATTAGGACAATTTTTAAACCTCAGAAACAAATTACAAATTTAACTAGCGTGATGACATTCGTCGCTCCAACCCTACAGACCCTAGAATTAGGAATCTCCACTCTGAGATCAGTAGGGTGGTCAACGAATATAAGCGCATCAAATGGCTAGACCACTTAAAGCAGTGCAACTTGAGTTGCGGAATGTGTAAGTTGTGGACAACGGTCAAATCGATCTCTAACCCTGGAAGGAAGGATGATCGGACAGCTGTCAAGTTCGGTGATAGAATAATGACAGATCCGAAGCGGTGCGCGTTTTATTTTAAACGGATTTTTATTGAGCACCCAGAGAGTGATAAGGCGCAATACCCGCGCTCTCCGAGCCGAAGAGGCACCGCCACAATTTACCGTTGGCAAAGTTGCCCATGTCATCCGCAGCGCAAAGTCATCAAAAGTGCTAGGTCCGGACGGAATCTCAATGCTGATGTTACATCACTTTGGAGTAGAGTACATAACCAAAGCGCTCAATCTGTCGCTAGCCACTCACTTAGTTCCCGATGCCTGAAAAATAGACAGAGTGGTTCCGCTACTGACGCCAGGCAACGACGCAAGTAAAGGAGATACGTACAGGCCGATCTCCTTGCTTTCTCTAGTAGCAAAGACGCTAGAAGCTCTGCTCCTCCCCAGCCTGATCGAACACTTTCCTTGTGCTGATCATCAGCATAGATTTCGCAAGCAGCACAGCACAACAACTGCTTTACACTCCATCACACGTATAAGCCGCGGCCTTAACCAGAACAAGCCTAACGACAGGACGGTCCACGTGCCTCTTGATCTAACAAAAGCTTTCGACACGGTCAATTAAGCCAATCTGTTCGAGGACATTGAAGAAACGTCCCTTCCGCCCAGTTTGAAACGTTGGGTCATTAACTATATGTGTGGGCGCCAGTCATATGTAGAATTTAGAGACAGAAAGTTGAAGCCCCGTAAAGTTAAACAAGGAGTTCCCCAGGTTGGAGTGATATCCCCGGCCCTGTTTAACCTCTGCCTCTCTAAACATCCTGCACCACCAGCCGGCGTTGAAATTGTATCGTACACTGACGATTGCATAATTCTGGCATCAGGATCTAAAGTGGATGACATATGCGAGAAAATAAACTCTTACCTCGCTGACTTAGCACGCCTTTTCACTGCGAGGAATATGAAAATATCCGCCTCCAAATCATCAGCCACACTGTTTACTGCATGGACCGCTGAGGTGCGGTTGTCACTCAATGTGAAAGTCGATGACGTCAACACACCGACTACCAACTACCCCAAAGTTCTTGGGGTCACATTGGGCAGAATTTTTCGATCCTCTGCACATGCTACAGCTATCTGCGATAAACTCAAAAGTAGGAACAAGGTCCTCAAGTCACTTGCCGCCTGTACTTGGGGAGCCGACAAAGAAACCTTGTTGACCTCTTACAAAGCGAGAGGTCGGTCTGTAGTAAACTACGCAGCAAATGTGTGGTCGGCGAACGTGAGTACGACGCAGTGGAAGAAAATTCAGATTTGCCAGAATGCCACCCTCAGAACATCAACAGGGTGTCTTCTTATGCCTTCTCAGGACCATCTACACGAGGAGACGAAGGTTCTTACCGTGCGCAGACACAATTTCCTGCTGTCTAAGCAATGCCTACCTGATAGGGTGTTTTCGCTACGTCGGCAGACGCGCGTGGTTCTGGGGCAGCTGAGATCTGGATGGTGCAGCCGCCTCAATTCATACTGGGCACGAATTGATGCGAATGTTCCGGACATCTGTTTCGCTTGCCATTAGGGAGCACATGATGTGCTACACCTCTTCAATTGTCCCACTCAGCTGACCCCCAGATCTTTGTGGACGCATCCAGTTCAAATGACGCGTTTCCTCCACCTGGATATCGAAGCAGATCCCCCATAGACGGACAAGACTTCAAAATAAAATATATTTTTGTTACAACAATAACAATAACAAATTTAAAGGCCGTTTTTTAAGACGTGTGGTTTTCAATCTGGTCACACTTTTTTCGCATTTGGTCTTTTTGACAGCTGTGACTTAATATATTCTTAGTTTGGCTTGCCATTTCAAAATGAACATACGTATTCCGAAACAACGTTTGCAAATCGTGGTGAATGGGCCCAAAACGAGATGGCCACCGATCCTAATTTTTAAAAGAAATTGTCGAGACGCCGTTACATCCTCAAAAAGTCACTGTTTGGTGTGATTATTGGTCGACATTTCTTCAAAAATGAAGCGGGTCCTAATGTTACAGTTAATGGCTAAAGCAATAGAGCCATGAATAATGTCTTTTTCGTGTCTGAATTGGAGGATGTTTAAGTGGGTATACTTTTGGTTTCAACAAGACATGGTCATATGGATACCAAGTATCAATAAGGCCAAATATACATATATATTATAAGTATACTTTTATATAAGTATATTAATATGAAATTTGCTGATAAATTCGAACTTTATAAATAAAAAACCACCTCTCATTTTTTCGCAAATGATTTTAATGCATTCTCATTTCTAATGGAATAAATTGCTCTTCATTTCTGAATACGAGTAGGTACAACTTTCAATTCTTAGGCTTCAGCCGAAAAGTCGGTTCATTATGAATGCCAGTTTTTTACTTAGAATAAAACCCGGAAAGTCGGTTTTTTAAAACACGGTTTTGAAAAAAACTGAAATGCTGGTTTTCTGAATACACCAGTTTTTTTTGGCGCTCCAATTGGTATTTGTCTGCTACTAACGCTCCTGCCAACGCAATATTCCCTCTGTGGGGAAATAAGGTCCAATTTCACGTGTTTTGGTTATTATTTAGCTATTGCTAAATAATAACCAAAGATGGATGGATGGAGTCTAGGACGGACACCACATTATAATACACATTCATCCATACATTGCAATGCATAATAGGGACGACCTGCCCGCTTGGCGTTCTCTCCTGACATTTTTCCTACCGCTTATTTATACTGATAGATGGCAAAAAATTCTGTCTGATAAGGCACTTCATATCCTATAAGAAGAGCAAAAATAAAGTTAATTCCTAAAGAGGCCTATATAGCTTTTCCGATTCGATGGAAAACTGTAGTGTATAGAATATCACATTCCTTGCGATCAGTGCCAACCGAGCACTTCAGTTAAATCGTAAAATTTATGTGATATTAAGATTCGTCAGAAAATTCAACAGTTTGTCCATTATAGGATAGGTATATTTTCAGCGCACTGGAGAGCTTACCCCCATAGCCCCAAAGGCCTCAAAATTGTGATACTTAGATTCGATGCAAAATGTTATGGTTTTTAGTACCCATATGTCCATAGTTAAGGAGAATGATTTACGTGACTTATACAGACCGAAAGCCAAATTTGTCCTAATCTTAACCCTAGCTCGGTAAAAAATTTTTTTTTTAGTATTTTTAATGGTAAACTTCGCCTGCGAGGCTACATCTATTAAAACCTTCATTTTACAGTTAAAACACAACATTTTTTAAGACATTAACAAGAACTTATTTATTGTATATTCAATAACAACAATAAACAAAAACAATTCTTGTTTTAAATATCTTTAAGATTTTGTAGGCGTATTTGTAAATCACATATTTTGTTTGATGGTATGAATATATCTTTTGCTTCGCCTCACAGGCTATGTTGACCATTCTACGGTTAAGCATATGAACATTTTTTGATTTCTAAAAATATTACACCGTTCCAGGATACACGCAGAGAAAAGATATGGTTACACTATGGTCACCGCAACAGTAATATGTTCTCTAGAATAAAAGAATGTTCGTCGCAACCATAGTATTGTTTTTTGAATTTCATTTTGACAATAGTATGATTGCGGCAATATTGCTATTGTTGAAATGTAACAATAGTATTTTTGCCAAATTTAGAAATGAAAATATGGTTGTAGCAACCATATAAACATGGTTGGTGCAACAAAAGTATTGTTGGTTAAAATTTACGTTAACAATAATTTGATTACGGCAATCATACAGTATGGTTGCGACTATGAACATAACAAAACAGGTTTTATAAAGCATACAAAAAAAAAACACATACACACGATAGAGTGAATGGTTGCTGGCTGTCCATTATAAAAAACAACAACAATCGGAAGGTAGTTCGAGGGATTTTTATTGTGTTTGCTTTGTTCGGTGAAATATTCTTCTACCGACTGGTTCTCGTTTGTTTAAAATCTGCCTGCACTTAAGTATATAGCCATTGATCATGGTTTAATCACATTCGTTACTTGCGGTCTACGGATGGTGATGTAGCATTCACCCCTACTGCCAACTAAAAGTATTTTTGACCATTGGAATATATATTTTTGTTTCTTGAATGAAATGTTTAATAAAAACATGGCCCCAAATCTGGCTATGAACTAATACGTAGTAATGTAATTTTAAATAACATACTGAATAAAAATCTCTATTTTTGAATAACAACAATAAGCAATCCTAATAAATAATTTTGGGGATCATAGTATGGTTGAGTGTGAATCATACTATGGTTGTGGGGATCATAGTATGGTTGCGTGTGAATCATACTATGGTTGTGAATCATACTATGGTTGTATGAGAAACATACTATGGTTGTGAGGATCATAATATGGTTGTGGAGATAATAGTATGGATGAGTGTGAATCATTCTATTGTTGTGAGAATCGTAGTATGGTTGTGGAGATCATAGTGTGGTTGAGTGTGAATCATACTATGTTGTGGGGATCATAGTATGGTTATGTGTGAATCATACTATTGTTGTGAGGATCATAATATTATTGTATCACAACCATATACCCAACAATAGTATGATCCTCTTCGAATATTGTCATCCCAACCATACTTTTTTTCTGCGTGCACCAATATGTCGCCGAACATTAGGGGACATCGACAACGGTAGGGTCTAGATGTTCACATTCCTTGCGATCCCTGCCAGCCGGGCACTTCATAAACTTTAACTTGTTCAAGTACTCGGTCGTACCTGAACTTATGCCCAACACAAAAATTTTAAATTGAATTTATTTTCTACCTTAACAATGTGTTCTTCCACAGCAATTTCTATTCATTCATTATTGTCCTTGTTCTCGTCGTCACTCGCCGCCGCACTCATGTTGTTTAATTTGTCGGAGCTCTCCTCACCCTCTTTCCCCACCACTCATACTCTGGCAGGGGAACGCGTTGTTTAGTCATTCTTGAGAGGACAATGAAGAGCGAAAATGTTTAAATGTTTGACACTTATTGTTGGTTGAAATTTTTAGTATCCGGTGATGATGCGGATGAGGATGAGGACCGACGGTACTGCTGACAATAATGGTGCTGCAGTCATGTTTAGTGTTTCCGTTGTTATTGCCACTGCCACTGCTGCTGCAGCTGAAGAAGAAGATGATGAAGACGGCGACGACGATGACGACGGCGGCGGTTGTCGTGTTCATTAACACGTTTTGACTACAGAGCAGTAGTGTCGAGGAAAGGAGGTCCTAGAGGATGCCCCATAACATTCGCTACGTGCTGCATGCGTTACGATACGATTCTTTTTTTGTTTTGTTAAGGACGAACCAGTACGAGTACGAGTATTCCGGTGTGTTTGAGAAACATTTCGCAAAAAGCTACACATAATTTATTTTTTTCGTTGTCTAATTTTAATTGCTTTGCATTTGGTTGTAATTGCTTAAGTGTCCTGATGACATCTCTCTAGCTCTCTCTCTCTCCCTCTCTTCCAATATATGTCTAGGTGCGCGTGTGTGTCCTGTTTTTGGAACAATTGTACGTGTTGAAGCACACAATTTTCATTATGGGAGTTGCACAAAGTGTAATCCACAATTTCGGTGTGTTTATGGTCTGTAGATGATAATGGAATTAGTATATAATTGCATTGCTATGTATTTGACAGGTTGGTGTGTGTGTGGAATTGACAATTGTTGCTGTTGGTATTGAACGAGGACTAATATCGAAAACTAATTCTAGGATTGAATGCAAGCTGGTAGAAGTATACGGGGCCCACTTTTGACCCTAAAAATAGATTTATTCCCACTATCGTCTTATTATTAAAAACATTTGTTTAAGGTAGAGTGCATGTACCGGATTTTAATTGATGTATTGCACTTTTTGTCAAATGGAACAGTAATGTTGAAGGTGGCAAAATATAATTACTCTAACTAAAAAAATATATTTAGACATTACTTATTCCCACAGGAAAAAGTCTAACGTTGTGATATCACACGATCTTGGTGGACAGTCGACCGGCCCAAAACGTGAAATTATCTGCTCACCGAAGTATTCTCTCAATAAATCCATTGATAGATGCGATGTGTGGGAAGTGGCGCCGTCTTGTTGAAAACAAATGTTGCCGAGATCACGAGCTTCAATTTCAGGCTTCAAATAGTCGGTTATCATGGAATTTTCTCACCGGCATCATTTTAAAAAAAAAAAGAGCGATGATTCCACCGGGCCACAAACGACACCAAACCGTTGTTTTTCTGCATAAAGTGGCAGCTCTTGAACCTCTTCGGGTTGCTTATCGTCCCAAATGCGGCAATTTTGCTTGTTTACATACCCATTGAGCCAGAAATGGGTCTCATCGCTGAACAAAATTTGGCTCGAAAACGCACGAAACACATTTTGTGTAGGTTAAATCTTACAAGGATTTACATATTTGAGGTGGACAGATGCTGCACCAAAATCAGCTGATACATTATAAATCAACGTACTGCAGAGCCACCCAATTTGACGGGGTCATCAGCTGATTGATTGTAGTTGCCTAATCAGCTGATTTATTACTTTACCCTCATACTTTCGTGCAATGTTGGCTTTTTCGTCTTAGCTGCGATTCAGCTTGTGCCAAATGTTTCGAAATTACGACATTACTTTGAAACTTTTCATGGGATATTTTGTGGCCTTTAACATTTACAAGCATGTTTATGTTTTCGGTTATCGTCCTTGTTCCTTCTTGTTCTCGTTGCTGTAGCTACATACTTTAGTTGTAAAAGAAAACATAATCCTATTTAAAACATATGTTATATTTTATCCTAACATAACAAGAACAGAAATGAATTGAAAACAAAAGAATAAAAACAATTTTTATTACTTTCGGTTACAGCCATAATGAACGAACAACAGACGGAAAGGAATATCAATAACCCTTCATCACAAAAGAAAAAGTCGTAGCAAAAACAAAAAATCGAAAAGACGGAAAACTTTTGTTTTTATAGCAAGAGGAAGCCAACACTTACATATATTTAACCACCCCATTCTATCAGCGAGCCAGACCGACCGCCCATCAGCCACATGCAAGACGCATTGCAAAATATTACCGCACTTTGTTGTTAAAACCCTAGCCTCAGAAAGAATTCGGTTACAGTAGTGGGGGTTTTCTTCACGCCCTCTATGAAGATTTTTTGCTAAGGTTTTTTGAAGTTTCAGCAAAAAAAAACAATATTATTTTGGCGAATAAAATTCATAATTCCTTGTCTTCCCCCTTTCGAGGGTAGTCTCTTTTCTTCTGCTGAAATAAAAAATTGAAATTTTGCATTCAGAACATTAGCATTTCTTTCGTTTTTTATTTTTTTGGGATTTTGCTTCTATTTGAAGTTTTTGGTGGAGAAAAATAAGGTGCTACAAATGTGTGCTGTTTGGGTAAGAGTCATAAATTTAAGGATCACATAAATCTCAGTCAACATTTTTCAAAGATGTATGGTGGAGTACCTTTAATGTTACCTTACACGCGGTGTTTGGAGCTCAATTTGGAGGACCCAAGAAAGTCAGCAAAATATGAAAAGTGAGGAAAAAATGTAACAACCAAAAAAATAAAAGGGTGTCATATTTTAAAGGTGAAGTGAATTTTGTGATGGGAGAAATAATAAATAATTGGGCAAAGATGGTACTTAAATTCGAATATACTCGATGGTATTCGAAATCATATCCAGAGGCTTCTAAATACATAGAATACTTAAAGGTCCATGCATGGAACACATTTTAATTTTCTACACACTGAAAAAACAGTTGAAAATCATTCTAAGCTACAAAAATTCGGTTGGAAAAACACATTTTCTGTTAGAATCACCAATAATCAATGGCATTGATGTATAGATACATGGTTGCTATCTATCATAAGATGGCAGCTACGATAATATTACAGTACTCGAGGCCAATAAATCGGTTATACCAACCAGAATAAATAGAGCTATTTGTTGCCACAGTTGGGGGTTATAGCAACCAACCAGTTATGAAACATGATACTTTTGTACCAATAATTCGTGGTGACAACAAATAAGTTTTTTTGTAGCTTGTGGAGTAATTCACTCTTCAAAAATTATAACAACAAATGACCACAACAAACTAAAAAAAAATATACCAAAAAATACAAATCACTTTTAGTTCACTGTTGCATCCTAATTTGGTTATCCCAACATCAGAATTACTTATAAATCCCTTTAAAATTTATAATCAATATTGCAATTTTTAAATGGGTTTTTTTTAAACATTTTTATTATTTGGCGAGCGTGGGCAAAAGTAATGCCCACCAGGAAATCTCGGATGAATTTCCCGGGAAACCGGCGATGACAAATAACCGGGATTCTCTTCCGAAGCATTAATTTCATTTTTTGCATTAATTTCCATTTTGTTATTTTGTCGAGTTTCTTAAATTTCTTCATGTCAGAGGTTGGCAACGTCAGAGACGAACTTTACAAAACCCTAGCTGGCTAGAGATCTACAAATACTACTAAAAGCTTGAATACACCTTACCTTAAAATTTCATGGATCCACGATTAATACTTCAAGAATTAGAGACATATTTCTAAAATAATTTTTTTCTATCACTGTGCGCTGGAGGGTATACGCGGGCTGCTATAAATATTTCTGGCCTAATGATGTAAATGAGAATATGTATCATCAAAAATGGTTTTATTGGTTTTCAAAGTATTCTCCAGCATGATTTATACACTTTTGCATTTGCTCAAACCAATTGCCGAAGCACTTTTCCCACTCCGATTGAAACACCTCCAAAACATGGTTTTTGAACACCTCAACAGCATCTTCTGGCGACGAAAATCGTTGACCACGCATTTTTTTCTTGATGTGCGGGAATAACAAGAAGTCATTGGGTGCCAATTCAAGGCTGTATAACGGATGACCTATCAATTCGACGTTTGGCTGGTCAAAAAGGCGCTCGTTTGAGTCGATGTGTGAGAGCTCGCATTGTCATGGTGCACAATGATACGTCTTCTCTTGTTCGTTTTTCGAATTTCTCCGAAGACTTCAGGTAAACAAATTGTGGTGTACCACTAAGAATTGACCTCCTACGTTGCTCAAGCGGAACAGTCGCCGCATGACCAGTTTTGCCGAAGAAACAGGCGACCTTTTGCTTCTAAGTGCTTCTTCAACGAACATTTTTGGTTGGATTTGGCTCGTCTTTGAAACCCACACGGTCGATTGCTGTTTTATTTCGGGCTCATAAGCATAGATCCATAATTCGTCACGATCTTATAAACGTCTTTTAAAGCAACGCGATCGTATTTCTTCAAAATTTCTTTGCACCATTTGACACGAACTTTTTTTTGAGCGATTGTCAAATTGTGCGGGATCCAACGAGAACAAACCATTTTGTACGGCCAGGTGTTTATGCAATATCGAATTATGCTGGTGAAATCAATGCCCAAGGATGCTTCTTTCTCACGGTACGTCACATGACGATCTTGCATTATCAGTTCAGGCACGGCATCAATGTTCTCAGGCACAACGGCCGTTTTTGGACTTTGAGCGAGCGTCGGCCACGATTGAACTCATTAAACCAGGTTGCCACAGTGCTATAGGATGGTGCTTCATCGCCATACAAAGATTTAAGTTCATAGATCTACTCTTGTCGTGATAATCAACGTCGAAATTTGTGAAAAATGATAGCACGAAAAAGTTAATTCCATTTGTTTGCCAAATTGATTTTTTTAAGTCACTGTAAACAACACTAATGATGGTCGTACGTCAAAACGTTCTGAGTACGTTTATGCTAAAAACTGTCCAATGAAAATGTCAGATGGTGCATGGCAACACTGAGTGTTGCCTAGGCCAGAAATATATATAGCAACCCACGTATATATTTCGGCCTGGTCATCTTAACGTTTGCCCTGTATCACAAATAAATGTTTTCTGTGCCCTACAAACTCCGTCACTTGTACAAAAACATCCTTTATTTGCTGAACAGCGAATATGTTATTGTTATTTTTGAAAAATCTTAATGTAAGAAAAAAAACGAAATAAGACAATACAAACAAAATAAAATATAACATAAAAAACAAACGTGTTGGCAGCGGTGGGATTCGAACCCACGCCTCCGAGGAGACTGGTGCCTTAAACCAGCGCCTTAGACCGCTCGGCCACGCTACCCTTACAGCAGGAAATCTGCCTACCCCTATGTATCAGCATTCGTTAGTGTATATATTTTCAAAATCTTCTTATCTCAGGCCAGCCTCGCTCTTGCGGATATATACACTTCTTGGCTTTCTTTCGTTACAGCGAGTACTTTATTTCAATATTTAATGAGTTTATTTTAAAAGGATTAAAATTTTAAATATTTATCGTATTTTCTCCTGAATTATAAGTTGTTTTCATTTTTACCTCGCCGGAATTCCTTGTTCACCCCTTGCCATTCTCTGAATGTAGTACTCACATTCTATTTTTTAATATTAGAATTTCAAATTGTAATGCCAAGTGTTTTAGCATTCAGTACGCTTTGCCAAAGTGTTAACACCGCCGAACGAACCCTGCTGAGTTGCTCTCGAGTAACCTTTCCTCGTGTTTTTCGTTTTTTTTGGATGATTGTTTGGTGTTACAACCGACACTCTCAAAAATATTTTCCATTTGTAACCTCAAAATTCTTAAGGGAATTTTGGGGGTAATGCCTGGCAACAAAAAGTTTACAGGCAAAAAAAAACGAAGACCTGCAAACCAAGTACACACGCACACATAAGAAGGGAGCAAAGCCAGTTGGAATCTCTCGACAAGTCTCCCAGCACTAGTAAAACTGACGGGGTGAACAGAACTGAAATAAAAAACGAACAAACGTTCCTTCTTTCGTTCGTTATATGAAAATGGAGCATAATCAGTATAACAACTGCATTACTTTTTGCACCTTTTTTGTTTTTGAATACGAGTACATACCAACGATTTTAAAGAAAAGTTCAGAGGTGGTCCAATTTTGGCACAAAGGGCAACTTTCGGGCTACACTCGTTCAAGCCCCATTTCAAAGGTGGCATCTGAGGAATCTTCCAACAAACACATCAGGAGTGCGAAACTGTGATTAAAAGTGTCCTTATTAGAACTAGCACCAAGTTAAGTTCGACAAGGCCGAATGACAGACATAAGAATTACCATAATAATATTCCCTATAGCCGCTTGTTTTAATCAAAAGAAGTGGAATTTTGATTTTCTAGGTATCATGAGTACGAACCACACTTTCCGACAAACCATAAGAAATGTATATGTGACAGCGAATAGAGAAAGCGACCTAAGGGTAAAAAAAAATGTTCACTTCATGAGACCGATCCCATGCCCCAAAAGTGTTTCCTTCCAGAGATATGCGCGTTTTATGAAAGTGATGGTACACCAAAGATACACGTGTTTAAATCTTTAAAATGGCTCTCCTGAACAAAACTGGTTTTTACCCTTAGGTCCCTTTCTATTTTGCGCGTCACATATATTTATGGTCATACATATCAAATTATTTTTTAAATTGATACCCACACACAGAGAACAAATTCGTTGCCAACCGAATGATTGAGGTTGTTTGAACGAGTATTTGCCGTTTTTTTTTTTTCCTTTTTGAGATAGTCCCGTGTGCATCCCATAAAACTGTTGACATCACCTTATTGGACGACAAAGTCACCTTGGCCTTCTTCGGAGCCGATTCCCCCGGAGAAACCCATTCTTTAGACTGCTGCTTGGTTTCCGAAGTGTTGTAATGTATCCATGTTTCAGCCACAGTTACAAAACTGCTCAAAATCCCATTCGAATTATTAAAAAACTCCCAACAATTATTTGAAGTTTTCACACAAATAAGTTCATGGTCAACTGAGAGCAAACGCGGCACCCATCTTGCAGACAGCTTTCTTAGACCCAACTGATCATGTAAACTCGAAACCACGCAGCCATGTAAATGCTTATGGCATAAACAATCTCACTCACTTTTACTCTTCGATCGGTCAACACCATATTGTGGATTTTTACGATATTTTCTGATGTATTGACCTCAATTGGCCGTCCAGTACGTTAGGCGTTATTTGTACTTGTGCGGCCACAACGAAAGTCAGTAAACCACTTTTTTCCATTGAAATCAATGGTTCAGAGTCCCCGTAGTATTTATCAAGCTTTTCCTTGGTTTGATTGACGGTTTTTTCCGCAAAAAAAAAAATGTTTAATGAGCACTCAAAATTGAATTTTTTTTTTTAAATTTTTAACAAAATCCACGAGGTTGTATATGTTAAACAGCTGTTAAACACTGACCAAATAACGGAACTCTCTCTCCAAATTTGACAGTAGTCTATTAACAAATAGATGGTACTTGATGAGAGCAGTGTTGCATTTCACATCTCCACGAGGGCTTATCAACTTATTGGACCGATTTAAAGAGGATTAAAAAAAACTACCCCAAGAAAAAGTCATTTTTTATGTCTCAATGGTAAAATTGCCATCCTGCAGTCTCAATGGTAAAATTGCCTGAATTGGGTTACGAATTGCTGCCTCATCCGCCATATTCTCCGGATTTAGCCCCCCGTGAGTATTTACTATTTCCAAACCTAAAGACATGACTCGGTGGAAAGAGATTCAGCTTCAGCGATGAAATTATTGATCAAACAAATGCCTTTTTATGGACTTCGAAAAATCCTACTGGAAGGGATACAAAAATTTGAGAAACGTTGGACTAAGTGTATTGAGCTTAAAGAAGATTGTGTTGAAAAATAATTTTTTAGGCAAAAAAAACCGTGTTTTATTCGAAAAGTCTCATAATCATTAATATGCCCTTATTTGTCCACCAGAATTTCCATCTTGATTGCTTGGTGATTGGTGACTAAAACTGAAAGTCTTCTTATCTAACAGAAATTTTGTAATTCAGACCGCTTTCCAAATGATTATTTCTCTGTGTGCACATTTCTAGTAAACGCATTGTTTGATAGATTGTAGATTTTAGTTTGGTGGGTTTATGATTCCGAGCACCAATCACAGTTAAACCATAAAAATAATTTCATATTTGGGTTCGCTGTTAAATTTTCTTGAGATTGAGAACCCATAGATTAAATATTAAGATTGCTTGCTTTTAGGCAAAAAGGCATTTTTTTAGCCTTTTAACCATTTGAATTAGCTGTAAATATTTTTTTTAATTTCAGTACCCAAATTAATGTCCATATTTACTTTTGATAGCTTTGACCATATACGGGCTGTATTTTAAAAGGAAACTAAAACTAGTGATTAAAAAGCTATCATTGAGTTTTCATAAACTTAACGGACAGAAGGACCTGGATAGATCGCCATTACGATAATCCGAGCGTCGAAGAATAATTCTGCAATACCCATGACCCTTTCTTAATATTCTTTTCCACTTAAACAACAGTTCATTCAATTTAAAGCAAAGTAATTTCTCTCCTAATCATTCGCCTTTTTGCAAAGCCACTCCCCATTTTCACGATATGCATCTGTTTCTATATTCCGATATTTTTTCAACTCCAGAAATACAAGTACGTCCGAATCTCCGCAGCAGTGGCTTTAACTTTTGGACGTCTATTGTCTAATCATTTTAACATCTCGTACGCTGTAGAATCTCTAACATCGTTAATGTAATTGAGTTAAGGTAAAAAGAGTTAAGGTAATTGACACTGACAATTTCTGCACAAAAAAAAACTTTTACAGAATTTATTTCTTCTCGTCACTAATTATTGATTTTGTTGGTTGTAACTCAACTCAAATTTAATAATTCAAAGATAGTCCAATAGTAAAACCGATTTAATGGTGATAAACATGATAATTTTGTCAAAACTTTCTTTCATTCGCATAAAAACATGATGCATACAGAGAAAAAGTTGGTTTGCAATCGGTTCGATCAACAAAAATTCCGGTGGAAGATAAGACTTTCTGTTGCAATTACCGAATCTTAATTATCTTGATGATGTTTTGATAATATTTTGGCAAAGTTAACTAACTATTTGGATGAACTAATAAAATTAATTAGAAATAGTTGGTTCACAATCCCGCCTTTTGTTGCAACTAATAGTCTCGCTGATTTTTGTAACAGGGTACCAACAATTGGTAATAACAACAATTTCATGCTCATAACCAATTTTGTATTGCGAAGACTAACCAACATGAAAAATTGAAAAATAAAGACAACTTTAAAAATATAAAATTTCTTTTATTGAACACAGAGAAAAAGATCAGTTGGGAATCGGTTGGCACCACAAACATTATGTTCAAGAATTATCAAACGTAATGGAATATTCGGTTCAACAAACCACTACCAATAGATGAAAAATATGATCAGAGTATTGTACACACAACCAAAAGATAGCCCAGATCAATAAAATGCGGAAAATAGTTAGTTGTAACAACTGGTAAATGTGTCAACCAATAGTTTTGCGAAAAGTTAATTACTGCAACGAATTATTGGTGATGATAACAAATAATTTATAAAAATAATTCGCTTGTTGGCTTATTAAAAAAAAATAATTCTAATATTCATTAAATTATTGAAGTATTCTGATCAACATTTTATATTTTCACGTTAACATCAATGTTTTTAAAAAAAAGTATTTTTTAGACTGGGTAGATTTTATAAAAAGTCCTGACGATCTACTAATTACATGCCTAGTTTTTAAAAGGGCGTGTAGCGGTGAGTTAGTTATTAATAATATGAATCACCTGCTCAAAAACATAGTATTTACCAATAATCTTAGTTTTTTCCCAAATTATTTTCTCTGTAGAAATCTTTTTTCTCTTTTCTACTTTTTCCCCAAAAAACAAGTTGCAGTTCTCCAACCAATATTCGATTTAATGATGTAAGCTTAATAGTTGATGTAACCTCAATGATGCGCTTGGCAAGAAGATTCGGTTGTGGTAACGAATCTCCTCTCTGTGTGTGTTCAATGTTACCATTTCTACATCCTATTTGAGAAATATACTTATACTCGTATGTAGGAAAGGCAATGTCAAATGTACCCATAAATGCTTTAGTGTTTACCTTGATTTGCCTTCAAAATTTTTATGATTTCGCCAAATTGGGCATTTAGTATAATGCCGCCCGGGTACACACAGAGAAAAGATTTGCTTTCACAACCAAATTGTTTTCCAACAAAATGCTGGTGGTTGCACGTACTATCCACGTATTCCATAGTTACAACCGAATGTTGATTGGGTACACAGCAATTTTTAGTAGAGGGAACGGACACAGTCGGAATTAAACAAGTATCTGTACTCTTAACCGATTTATATGATTATTGGAACTGAACTTTTACATGTATTGATTGTTGTAATAGATTGTTGGTTATAAACACTTTTTAAAAAAAATTAATATTTTACCGCCGTGCAATGAGTTAACTGATCAGTAAAATAAATACTTGCTTGGATAGGTGTTTTGATAAGCATTGCAATGATTCCCTAATCATTAAAGAATTAATTAAGGTTCCGTAGCACGGAAAATATAGGTCGCCACAAAAAAAATTAGTTGTTTTTTTGAAGAAAAATAATGTCTGTCTAGGGCGAAAATTGTGTTCAAGTCTGAGTGACATCGCTAAATTACAGTTAAACCTGTTCCTATATTGCGGAAAACATGTTTCATTTTTATGGCAGTATCGTTTTAAAGCATTAGCCGTCTAACCCAAAAAACGTAAACAGTCTAACATTTTTTTTTTGTTTTTTAAATTTTTTGGGGATTTCGAAATATGTATTCGTCGTTAACAAATATTTTGTTATGACTAGAACCGGTAAAATATTAAAGGGTTTATATGTTTATGTTGGAATAACTAATATTATGTTACAACAGCCAACTAAACAGGCTTTGCTCACTACAAAGAACTAATCTGTTGTCACCACCAATTACTGGTTCTAAAGTACATACATCACGATTGGTTGGTTGGCATAACCGCCAGTTGTCGCAACTAACAGTTAAACTGAATTCTGTTGGTATACCAGTGTTATTGGCTGTGAATACCGTGATATGGTTGTAGCAACCATTATATGATATCTCGAACAATGTTACCATCATTACTATGGATTGTTAGTTATTGCAACAGAAAGTCGGTTTATCCAATCGAATTTTTGTTATTCGGACCGATTTCCAACTGATTTTTTCTCTGTGTGTAGAATAGAAGCTTCAAGCAATGCTTTGTGACACCGCTTGAGAAAAGATTTGCCACACTTCATACACACACATATCCAGCTCATTAGATTGAGGAATCGATATTCAAACGAAGTAAAAATTCTTAACGAGGAAACCTCTATCAGGACAGGTCAGCCACAGAGGAAGTAATCCACTATCTCTTCTCCTATTAAGCATTGCAGCATCAAGGGCAGTGGTTATTGTACTCTAGATTAAGTCCAAAATTCTATTACTTTTGGTCTAGTAAATATTTTTGAAATCAGTAAATAGGGCAATTGTAGGACTCGTGGATTATTTTGAGCTATACACATTGGAAATCGGACTATTGAGTATGTTCGAGAAGTTAGCCTGAACTTGACTACTTCAAGCATTTTCCGATTTTAAAGAAAAATAAATTTCATTTCGTTTTTACTCGTATGCTGCATTGTGTCTTTAGAAATCAAGAAAACATTAAATAAAATATTTAAGATCTTCCTCACCAAGATATTGCCGGCCAATTAGTTTTGAATTTGCTAAGGATACCACTTTGGCAGGGTTTAGAGTTCAGAAACTGAAATAAAAATGCTACAACCTACTAGTTTTACTATAAACGGAAAACCCATTAACATATATCATGTGCTGTTGAATACAATGGTTGACGGTAAAACTTGCAACGCAATTAACAAAAATAAAGTTAGTGCTGTTTGCTACATATCTAAAGCATCCCCAAAGATATGAATGACTTGTGGAAATGTTTAAACAGGTCCTGTGATAGTAACGCATTTGGACATGGTTTACAAACTCTTCATGCACACATACCATTTATGGAATCATTTTTGCATTCGTAGTTTTCTTTTACATATTTGCAAGTAATGTTTCCTTTATGCCGATTTTCACTTTTTTCAGGTTTTTAAAATTGTAAAAGTGAGATTTATTTTTTCGGCTCTGTAAATCTGAAATTATACTCATACATTTTAAGATCTTTTGCACTATTTTTTTATCAAGTGTGGTTTCCTATCTTTCATACGTATGTCAAAAATTTGTTTGTTCCAAATAGTCTTTGGTTGTAGTAACTATTTTAAAATATATCGATTTTGAAAAAAATATGATTTTAGACCAACATAATTTTTTTTTGTGTAAAGGCCTTTTATGATTGCAGTACCATTTTGGAAAGATGAAAATGTTCTCCATGTTTTTGGGGGTAACTTTTGCCCGCCCGAAATTCTCCCCTTGGAAATATCGCACAATTAATGAAAAAGTAATTTTTTTTAGTACCAAAACGCAAATCACTCAATTTTTTTTTTTAACTTTTAAAAACCAAGTACACAGCTATAAAGGCGAGGAAATTTCCTTTCTCCAAATGCTTAATTTTATTCCAATGGGAGTTCGATACGTGATGTGGCAAAACGGACACTCAATTCGGATTAAGGGGATCATTTTTTTTATAAGGATCATTTAGTTTCGTCCAAAGGAGGATTTTGTTGCAGAAAAGTGTAATTGGAGATCGGATTCGTTGCAAGTAGCTCTTTTTTGATGTTTTTTCTTTCTTTAATTTTTTCCCACTTTGCGTCTCGAATCCAGGGCGAGGCGTGGTGCTTGGTTGTGCCTAGGGCATCAAGGGCCGCGTTTTTGACCTGTCGTAATTATTTTATAGTTAACCTCTTATGTTCTCAACGACCAACTGTCGAAGTTAGCATATCTCTGCATTTGGCGTGCATCACTGATTTGTACCCTCAGACCCTACGACAGTCCTTGTAAGATTTAACAGCTCAATTTCGTTGCAAAGGCACACCATGCCACACACATACATACTCATGCCACTTGATACCTTTTGTTCCTCTCTTCTAGTTGTTGGTGTGCTTTTATTGTACGGCGCTACACACTTCAGTTCTCCAATTGAGGTAGGTATGTGCGTTGTAGGATTTGTATCCTGCAAACAAAATCATATTATCCTTGGAGTGTAACAAATGCAAAATTTTCCACACATTTAAACGTGTATTGCCGATTGTGGAAATGGCAAAGGCAAAGGCTGTGTCGAAACCTTTCAAGAATATGTGCGAGTAATATTACACACACACACAGAGATGTCTGTATGTGAGCCGGAAAGGACTCACACATACTGGCGCGCATCTCACATCCTTGGCAATATATGAGTAGTCTAAAACAATAAACCGAATGCACCTGAATAAAATTGGGTTTAAGTGGTTGCAAGTTGGTAAAGTTTCCAGCATTGCGTTGTTGTTGCTGGCGCTGGTGCTCCTGCGAACAACATGGAATAATGTTGCCGACTATATCGTCTATGCGATTGGGTTTGTGTGTATGTGTGTTGCTCTATTTGTCTGCATGTGTGGATTTTGGCTGTCTGTGTGGTGGATACAAGTGTAAGGATATATTTGCGTGTTTGGAAAAAATTCAACTTTTGGTTGAATTGAAATGTTGCCGTTTTATCAATAGAGATGTTCGTTTTTCTGCTGGAGTACTTGTGTTTGTCTGTAGAGATGAGTACCCTGCTGCTTCATTTGGATTATTCGAATATATTATCGGTTTGAAGAATGTGCTGGAAAACACATACATAAATGCATGTTTATCCAAAGTATTTGCCACAGAAGTTAACACCTTCACTGCAGTGTTTTCTTTTCTTCTTTTTTGAATGTTTGCTTAAATAAGAGAGTCATATAAATATTATATAACTCTCTGATAGGAGGATCATATGATAGGCCTGGTCAAGATATTAAATTATAAACTTGCATATACTTAACGAACATTTGTCCTAAAGCATAGCACATTCTTCGGATTCTTGCAAAGTAATACTTGTAAGAGAAACTCGTACTCTTGCTTTTAGAACTGAATAGATACAGTCTATCTATGCCACCAGGTGTTTCTTAATAATCAAAATGAAAGGAGGAGGCTTACTTTGGTTGGCCTAAAGAGCTTCTATGGTGGTTTTTTTGTAAACTTGGGTACACGAACAGTAAAAAAATATTCTGCTAGTTCTAATGACATGGTTATAATTTTTACGATTGGGTATAGATTCCACGATCTTTAGTCCTTAAACAGGATCCACCTCTGCTTCGTTAATGTCAATTGCAATTCATTGTATAGAGTGATCCATCTAGAGGTATTTTTTGAAATTAATTACCTTCAAATGTTGGCTACTGTATTATGGAAATGAGGGTTCGGTGAGAAACGGCGAGATCCGCTGATTTCGACCATAACTTTGTTCAGTCATGAGGCCCATTTCTGGCTCAACGGCAAAGTCAATGACCAAAATTGACGCATTTGGGCTTAAGAGCATCAAGAAGAGGTGCAAGAGGTGCCATTATACCTAGAGAAAACCACGGTTTGATGCGGTTTATAAGCTGGTGGAATCATCGCTTCATATTTTAACAAAAATGATGATGGCCGGAACGAAACCGTAAATGGTGCTCGCTCGCGCCCTGATATCGATATTTATGCTACCTGGAATTGAAGCCCGTAATCTTGACGACACTTGGTTTCAACAGGACGGTGCCACTTGGCACACAGCTGCTCAAACAATGGATCTATTGAGAGGTCATATCGAAGAGTAGCTAATTTCACGTTTAGGACCAGTGAGTTCGCCGCCCAGATCGAGTGATATCACACCTTTAGACATTATTCTTTGGGGTTACGTAAAGTCCAAAGTCTATGCTGACAAACCAGCTATGATTTTGAAGGGGAACATTACGCGTGTTATTAAAGCCATACCGGTAGAAATGCTCGAACGAGTCATCCAAAATTGGACCCTCAGAATGGAAACCCTGAGGCGTAGTTGCCGCCAACATTTGAAGGAAATTATATTCAAAAAATAAATGCCATAAAATATCCTTTCAAATTGTCAATAAAGATTCCACACTAGATTTGAATTTTTATATATTTTTCTGTTCTGAAAAAATACATTTAGATGGGTCAACCTATATATACACTCAGAGAGGAAATTGGTTGGAAATCGGTTGGAACCAAAATAATTCGGTTGCAAAATATAAATTTCGGTTGCAATCACCAAATGCTTATAATCGTAATGGATATTCGGTTCGAAATACCACAAGATGGTTAATATGATCATCGTACTGTACCCACCAATGAGACGCGAGAAAGATTATGTTGCCACAACTGGTGGTTTTGTCAACCAATAGTTTTGCAAACATTTTGTTGTTGTAATTTTTAATACATTTTTATAAATACAATAATTCCAACGATTAAAAACATTTTTTGCAGTAAAAAACATGCATCATTTGTTTCGATTTTTTCTTTCTCTTTGACCGTCCGAATACTTTACGAATACTTTATGTAGGAAACCTCTGACCAAAATTTTACTTTTTTCGTCGACCAAGTGTAACATGTGGACTTCTTGATCCAATAATTCTTTCCTTTCGGAAACTGCGTACGTTCCACCGATCGGTTGTGGCAACGAATCTGTTCTCTGTGTATACATACAATGTATTGAGCTTGGTAACAGTAATCGCCACTAGTCCCTTTCTTAAGTGGTTTTTTTAAAGCAAAAGCGTGGTGCAAACTGGAACGATCTTGAAATTTATACTTCATCATGGAAATTATATACAATTTATTTACTTAATTGCCACAACATCCCTTCGAGGAACAAGGGGAAACTTCTCTCACATCAGTGAGCTGTAAACGATATAATTTGCAGGGTAGGACATATAAAATTTTGAATTTGAATCAGCTGTAAAAAAATACACTGATAATTTCTAGTTTATGGTTTTATTGGAATGGCTGAATTTTGTCACTTTATAATGGAACACAATATCTCTTATATGGCTACCACAAATGGCTCGGCAGTACCTCATCCGATCAACCCAATTTTTAGTCCATTTTCGATTGGTTCGGGTCGAATCTATTCAATGGCAACTTTGATTTCATGTTTCAACGCTTCATTTGTCTCTGGGTGCTTTGCGTAACATTTATCCTTAATGACTCTCCACAGAAAATAAACCAAAGGGCTAAAATCAGAGGCCAATTGACATCAAAATTTCGGCTGATTATTCGATTTACAAAAACAGTGCGTGCACGCAGAAAAAAAGTATGGTTGTGGTGACAATATTCGAAGAGGATAATACTATTGTTGTGTATATGGTTGTGGTACAAAACTATAATGAACCTCACAACAATAGTATGATTCAAATATGAAAATTATTTATAATACATTAAATTCAAAATAATAGGCGTGATTTATTTAAAAGTAGAAAAAATAAGTTTAACAAAACGTAAGTGTTTTTATTGAAAATATATCAGTTAAACAAAGCCAAAGCAGCTTGTTTAAAAAATTTTAATTTCCATATAAAAAGTATTATTATTGCATTGGATCCGTAACAATAACATTGTTCTAAAAAACATGTTCAAAAGAAGAAGAAGAATACTTACAATCATGCAGTATGATTGCCGTAATATTAACATAAAACGCAAAAAACAATACTCTTGTCATACCAACCATTTTTATATTGTTGCTATAACCATATTTTCCTTTTTGAATTTGGCAATAATACTATTGTTACATTTCAACAATATTAATATTGCGGCAATCAGACTATTGTCAAATTCAGTAAATAATGCTATGGTTGCGACGAACATGCTTTTGTTGCAGAGAACATACTAATATTGCCGTGACCATATAGTAACCATGTTTTTTCTCTGCGTGTGGAATATCGAAGGTTACGTTGGCCGTGTAACATGTGGTCCTGTTAAAACCAAATGTCGTCCATGGCATGCTCCTGATTTTTTGGAAACAAAAATTCGTGGAGCATAGCGCGGTCGAAGGTAACGGCGGCTCCTTGCTCATTTGCGATGAAAAATAGCCCAATGAAACCGCCAGCCCTTAATATACACCAAACAGTGATTCGTTGTGGATGCATTGGTTTCTCAGTAGTCAAGTGTCGGTTCTCTGAACCCCATATACGGCAATTTTGCTTATTGACATAGCCACCGAGATGTAAATGAGCTTCATATGAAAATTCGATTCTTCAATTCTCCATCTCATTCTGAACAATCTTCAGCCGAAACGAAAACGCATTGGTTGGTGTTCCATTATTAAATGACAAAGTTCAACCTTTACAATCAATCCAGAAACTGGAAAAAATTATCAGTACTTTCTTTTACAGCCGATTCAAATTTAAAATGTATTCTTTCTTTTTTCCAAATTTTTGGTTTTATTGAAAAGGTTGAAATGAAAAAATTCAACCATTGCAGTAAAAACAGAAAACTGAAAACATTATCTGCACTTTTTTTACTATATGTGACAGCGCATAGAGAAAGGGACCTAAGGGTAAAAAAATCAATTTTCATTTTATTTTTCTTTTTTGATGTGGACAACATCTGAGCATCGAATGAGACCGATCCCATGCCCCAAAAGTGTTCTCTCCCAGAGATATGCGCGTTTTATGAAAGTGAAGTCGACGATTCTAAGCGCAAATAGAAAGGGACCTGATCTTTAAAATGGCTCTCCTGAACAAAACTTTTCATCAACTTTTCACTTTTTTTTGATGTGGACAGCATCTGAGCATCGAATGAGACCGATCCCAGGACTATTCATTTAGACTTAGAAAATCGACCGCTAGAAGCTTGATACTCGGACATAATTTAGGGATTCTTGCTTGGACCTACGGCATGCTCCCTTCTGCGTGCAGTTCCAAGGATTTCTAGTCAAATTACTTGGACTTCTGCTCCCATAGCATACTTAATAAAACTGTGCCCTCGGTTACGTTATCTCCATCTCCTAAACCCGATTACCGATTACTGGCCCTTTATCCAACTCGACGAATTCGAGACATAGCTTCTGCCAAAAATTGTTTATTATTAAAATTAAATATCAAACGACTTTAGGTAACACATACCATCACGGATCAAGCCACTTGAGTTGAGCTAAAGAAAATAAGCCAAAGAAAAAAGGTTTTTGCTGCAACACGATTCTGGACAAAAAGTCGACAATGAAATGGCATGCAACGTCTAACACCAAACAACAGCAGCCATTGTAGCAACAACCAGCAATAATAATAGAAAAGAATGCCACAAACTGCTTACAAGCAACAAAGGCAAGCGAGTCAAACGGAAGTCATCCATACCTACCGGCATACATGGACGTAACTACATGCGATGACTACAGACTGAGAGGCAGACGAACGGACAGACAAACAGACTGACAGACACATTAAAGTTATTGTTCGTTGTTTAAGTATAAAGTCAAATGTATGAGAATTACCTAGCCAAAAGAATGCGCATAAGGAAAAGTTGGAGGCGGAGACAGAAGACTGCGGTGAAAAAGAGGCTTTGTTGTTGGGTTGCAGAAAAATTTGCCTCAGATTGTGGCATAATCAAAAGAATTGCGGTGGGTGGATAGATCCAGGGTTAACACAAGCCAGCTGCTCTAGTGTGACCTTTACCAGTAGGTGTGTTCCATATAAAATTTAAATTTTAGGTAGTGTAGGGTATAAAAAAGTTAATTCGTACAAAAAAGGCACAACTTTGAGATTTTTTAATGATAACCTATTGTTAAAACCAGTAGTACATTAAACTATGAGGGCAGATCAATAATTCCTTGACTTTTCGAATAAAACACAGTTTTTTTTTGCAAAAGAAATGTATTTTTCCATATAATTTCCTTTTAACTCAATACACTTAATCCACGGTTTTTCAAATTTACCACTCCAAAAAAGAGAATTTTTAGAGGTCCATAAAATAGGAATTTTTTGAGCAATAATTGCATCGTTGTAGCTGAATATCTTTTTATTAAGCCATTTCTTTAGGTTTGGAAATAGGAAATATTCAACGGGTGCTAAATTAGGAGAAAATGGTGGATGAGGTACCAATTCGCAACCCAATTCATGCAATTATGCCATTGAGATTGCACACGTGTGCACCCATGCGTTATCTTGATAACATGTTAATCGCGGCACTCATCTTGCACACAGCTTTCTTAAACCCAACTGATCATGTAAAATTGAAACCACATTTACAATTAAAATGTGTATGGCATCAACAATCTCACACACTTTTACTCTACGATCGGCCAACACCAAATCGTGGATTTTTTCGACATTTTCGGGTGTACTGACCGCTATTGGCCGTCCAGAACGTTCAGCGTCACTTGTCAGTCCACAACGAAAGTCAGTAAACCACTTTTTTTACCATTGAAATCAAAGGTAAAGAGGCCCCGTAGTATTTATCAAGCTTTTCCTTGGTTTGATTGACGGTTTTTTTCCTCAAAAAATAATGTTTTCAATTTGGAGTGCAAATTAAACATTATTTTTTGAGGAACTCACTTTTTTCTATTTTCACAAAATCCATGAGGTAGTATGTTTTGAACAGCTGTTAAACACAAACTAAATGACGGAACTGTCTCAAAATTTGACAGTAGTCTATTAACAAATGGTTCTTAATGGGAGCAGTGTTGCGTTTCATATAACTACGAAGAAAGTTGGAAAAGTCACGGAATTATTTATGAGCCCTCGTGTATCATTTGTAAATTATTGTGAACAATTTCAATGAGTGTCTCGGGAAAAAGTAGAATTGCGGTGCCTCCTCATAGCTCGGTGCTGTAACATCCGAAATCACAAAAAAGTTGATTTGTTGGATAATAGCTTTATTCAAGTAATGCTGGGAAAGTTTTTCGAAATTTAAATTTTTGGCAACACTTTAAAGTGAATAACACTTAAATGGCATATTTGTTATTGTAAAAATAAAAAATTTAATAAATTTAAAAAGAAACCCTCGAGCGTTACCTCATAAATTATGTACAGAAGAAGTGTTCAAAATTTCAAAGGATCGATGTATTAGATTTGATGTTAGGGGGGACAAAAACACATTGAACAGGGATTAACTGGCTCAAGACCTCTTGCTTCTATATTTAAATAGAAGACAAGTTTTTTACAAAATGGCAAAGTGACATTGATTTTCGTGGCTGCACACTACTTTAATCATGATTTCGGGTCCGTGACAACCCTCTTCAGAAAGCCTTGCTGCAATTGTTGAAAGTAAAACCGAACACTATAAGGCCAGACTCACCCCAAACGAATGAGAACTACCTTACTTTTCAAGTTTTCTTCACACAATTGCCCACGAAAATACAACTCACTTTTGCCACCTCTAAAGAGACTACACATCGAGAGTCATCAATAGATTTCTTTAGCAACGTGTGTGTGTGTGTTGTAAAAAGAGTTTAGTTGACTATGTCAACTTGTGTGCCGTCAAACATGGGGAAAAACTTTCAAAAGTTTATAATAACACTGGGTCATGTGTGAGACGCTGTTTCTTAACATACTGTAAGTTCGTTTGTTTTGGGCCCAATCATCTCAAAAAAGGTTTCAAAAGGTAGGCCACTGTCAAAAACCTTCACCTTCTTTTTTTTAATTCGTGTCTTTTTTAAAGTAAAGAACATACATTAGCTGGCTAACAAGGAAATGAGTATGATCAAATCGATTTATGAAAACCTTCGTAGAGAAAATTTTTCGATCTAGAAGTTACTAACGCTATTTAACGGGAACTGGCTTAAAATTTTTGAAATATCTTAACAAATAAAGTCCTAGAATGTTAACGAGCCTAAAAAGCTAGAGGCCTTTACTGTACCTAGAGTATCGGACTTCATTCTACAAGACTATTTTCCTCTAAAAAATTGCGAATATCAGTCGAGGTCCCTCTTCTCTCCATCACAAGGTTTTAAGCCAATTAGGCGTACGTGTGATCTTAAAAAGCTAATATTGTATAGGGTGGTCGATTTAACATTTTTAATTTAAATCGACTGTAAAAAATACGTACTGATATTTATTTGAATTTTCTGATTTAATTGGAAAGGTGGAACTTTGTCATTTAATATTGCAACACCATCCGATTTGTTTTCGCTTCATCTAATAGCCTGAAGATTTTTTGGCAGGAGATGAAATATTTTACCGAAAAATCCTGTTTTTAGATGAAACTCATTTTCATTTTCAATAAGCCTAATTGCCGCATTTCGGGTTCAGAGAATCCACACGTGACTATTGAGAAGACAATTCATCAACAACAAGTCACTGCTTGTTCTGGATTTTGGGCTGACGCCATCATTTGGCCATTTTTCTTCGAAAATGAGCAAGGAGCAGCCTTTACCGTCAACGGTGAGCATTACCGCATCATTCTCAAAAATTCAAGAGAACAAAATGGACGACATTTAGATTCAAATAGACGGGATCGCACAGCAAACGCTGTGCGACATGTTTTAAAAAATCGAATTACCAGCCGAAAATGTGATGTCAATTGGCCGCCTCAGAGATCTGAGCCCTTTGGACTATTTTCTGTCAGAAACCATTTAGGACAAATGTTACGCAAAGCGTTCAGAGGCAATTGAAGTGTTGAAACATGAAATCGAAGGAAAAAATTGTGGTAGTGTATCCTTCAATATGTTGTACAGTAATATAATTCCGACAACCAACCTATGATCTCCACAACCATATACCCAACAATAGTATGATGCTCTTTAAATATTTTCACCCCAACCTTACTTCTTTTTTCATGTACGAAGCTTAAAAACCATGGGCCCATATGGTGCAATTTTACCGCAGAGATTTTGCTCGATACATATGCTCTTTTCTTTATTAAGAAGGAAGTTACCTTAAGAGTGAAAGGGGGTACCCATTTACACGAGGCAACTTTACTTGCTTTTATTTTTAGGATTTCCATTTAAATGTGCCTCTTGTGTTTACACAAGCAAATTCGTTTATAGCAATTTTTGTATACATTCGTTCTGATTTCTGTGCGAAAAAAATTCAGCTTTACACTTTAAAAAATACAAAATAAATTGAAAGTGCGGGCAAGTTTTTCTCCTTTTTATTCCTCTTACTTCTCTCTCCAACAAAGCTAGAGTTGCGGCAAGTAAAGTTGCCTCGTGTAAATGCTGACATATGAAGGTTTATTGTCCAAATTCACCAGAGGTATTTATTGGTCACTTGTAACATACAATGCATATTTAAGCGCGTGCCTCAAATCGAGAAGCACCTTTGAGAGGGGTTTATGGTCGTCTGAAACACTCTATGGGAAATATGGACGGAATGGGATGTAATATATGGATTTTAGACTCTGAGAGTCTAATTTTGGATGACTCCTTCGAGCATTTAGACCGGTATGGCGTTATTGAATTCAGTTTTTCAGCGTAGACATTCGACTTTTCGTTGCTCCAAAGAAAAAGTCTAAAGGTGTGATATCACGATCTAGGTGGACAACTCACCGGTCCAAAACGTGAAACTAGCTGCTCTTCGAAATGAAATGATCAATAGATCCATTGTTTCAGCAGCTGTATAGCAAGTGACACGCTCCTGTTGAAACCAAATGTCGTCAAGATGATGGGCTTCAATTACAGACATGATATCGGAAAAAAAACTCCGATGTTATGGCTCGAAGTCGAGCACCATTCATGGTTACGTTTCGGCCATCATCATTTTTTTTATTTAGCCAACACTCAGGGGTTTCCCCTATACATGCAATGCATTGCGTTGGTCGTTGGAAAGTAAGGGATCGAAGGGGGGGAAAAGGGAGTAATGTTTATTGACATCGGCTTGAATTTCTGGATGTCGCAATGGGTGGGAAATCATTTGCCGGAAGTCGATTCCACATACGGACAGTATTGGCGAAAAACGACTTCGATCTGTAGAGTATAGTGCGGCCAACCGGCCAATCGATAACAAATGGCTGTGAATTTCTGGAAAGTCGTGTATCCCTGCCGAACATCCTCACGTCAGGAATAAGACCACGGATGTCTGAAGAACACACACCATGGAAGTAGCGATAGAACAGCGACATACAACCCACATTCCGACGAAGCTCCAGGGAAACAATAGAGTTGGATACCCTACTGCTTCCTATCAGCACCATCGCTTTCCTTTGAACACGGTCCAGAATCTCCAAGGATGATTTTGTAGCACCTGCCCATATATGGGAGTTGTATTCCATCTTTGGCCTGATGTTGGTTGTATAGATATCGGAAAGATCAGAAGGAGTGAACTATTTCTTGCACCGCTTTATGAAGCCTATACACTTGAGTGATTCTTTCGACACTTCGAATACAAGTCTCGCCCAACGAGCGTTACATTGTATTTTCATGCCCAGAACATCGAGAGCTTCTGATTGTTCAATATCCGTACCATCGATAGATAATGACGACACTGTTGGGTCAGTGAATCGCTTGTGAGACAACAAGCAGCACTGTGTCTTACGCGCATTAAAATCTACTCTATTCACTCGACCCCAGTCGGAAATGGCCAGTAAATCCCGGCCAAGTGCCTTTTGTCTTCAATATCTTGAAGACTCGGCCTACGGTCGAATGAATATGAATGACATAGGTTGCTGTCATCCGCGAAAGAGTAGATTGGATTCACGGTCTGACCCAAAAGATCATCAATGAAAATGAGAAGTAATGAGGGAGAAAGGACGGAGCCTTGTGGCACACCTGCGGTTAGCCTATGTTTATTGGATGAGAACTCATCTACAACAATTCGTATAGTGCGATCTCTAAGAAAGCTCGATATAAATCGAGCAAATGTATTACCGCCACCAAAAGCGATCAGGACATATCCAGAGCCACGACCTTACTCTTACCAAACTGGTGGATAGACCGACACCAGCTTTCCGACAGGAAAGCCATCAGGTCACCCGTAGAGCGATTTCTACGGAAGCCGTACTGTCGGTCGCTAAGCAGGTCGTTGGACTCGAGATACCCTACAAGATGGTGGTTAACCATGCTCTCCATTACCTTGGAGAGCGCAGAGCAGATCGCGATTGGCCGATAATTCGCAGGATTATTGGCTTCACCCTTTTTAGGGATCGGCTGGACGTTCGCAACCTTCCAACACGCTGGGAAGACTCGTGCACGATAAGCAAGGTTGCGCAGTGGACGGGCTAGCGACGAGGAGCACTTACATAGTACTAGTGCCGAGATACCATCCGGGCCCGGCGACTTACTAACATCGAGATTCGCAAGAACCCTATTAACTCCACGAGTTCGAAAAAATATCTTAGGCATGGAACTAGATACGTTTTCGATTTCGGGGAGTGTTTGATTGCTTTCCGGATAAAATAGCAAAAAATACTGAAAAGAAAAAATGTATTTTAACACAACTCACGCTTAATCTGTTAAAAATACCTTTAGATTGATCACACGTTATCAAGTTTTAACGAAATCGGTTTATTTTGCGACCTGTACTTTAATTAAAACGAAAGTTTGACAGACGGACGGACCAAGCTTAATGAAATCTGATAGTGATTTTTGATTTTTGTGTACTTAACATGAATTCGATTTCCAATTCCTACCTTAGTAAGGAGTAGGATATAACACGTCAGATAACCCCCTGAAAGTCAAAACCTTTCACTATAAATTCTATCGAGTTTAATTTAGGTAGACAGGACATTCCCTTATTCCCCGAAGCAAAATATGCCCCTTAAACCCTGGCCAATGAGAAAATCCCTCAATCTGTAATCCTTTGGGATAACAAAAGTTTCTGGTGTATTATATCAACATTCATATCTCCAATAAAAGGAACTCACCTAATACCACCCGTTTACCATAGAAATCGTCATTTAAGCATGAAACTTTTGTTATCTACCCTCATCTGTGATGTGAGTGAGCGAATTTGTGAGTGAGTTTTAGCTCCGGAAACGTTGCATACTTAATCCTGGCACTCATCTTCCTAGAAAAATGTATTCTACATACGAGTATATTCACACCTACACAAATACTAGCACATTTCTGATTCTCACATCCATATTTAGCGGGAACAAAAGGCAAACTCTGGGGTTTACCACAAATACCAGGTGTTATATATTTGTGATCTGAGTTCTCGTTTTTTTTTGGTTGGGTTGTTTGCGGGAAGACAGCGTACGAGTATAGAATTTTGTGGGGTTTGCGTGAGTTGTTGTTTTTTTTTTTGTTTTGGAAAAACGAAAATGTTATAATAAAAATTTAAAAGAATTTTTATTGGCATCCGAGAAAATAATTCTATGAATGCCAGACCATTCAACAAGCACATCACGCGGCTTGGTTTGCTATGAAAATGGAATCCTTTAAGGAAGAACGTGTTCAATTTAGTGTTAAATGTTTATATGATTTCAGGTTTGTTGGTGTTTTTTTTTTTGAAAATCCTTTATAAATGACCTTTTCGGGGCCACTTTATAAAATGTCCTGTTTTTTTTCGCTTCGCTCAATAAATTGAAATGGTTGCGGCAGAAGGGCGGGGGAAGGCGCATTCTATTGTTTGGAGGTGAAAGGTGATGTGGATGATGGTGACGGTGGCAATGGTGCTATTATTGTTGATTGACATCATTTAAGACATGTACCAACATGTCTCAAACACATCAATTTCCATCGATTACCATCTGTGCCCATATTTGATACAACCAACACCACCCGTACGGAGGCTCATCCGACAGGCCAACTGATAGACAGAAAAACACACACGTATAAAGTCCCATCACATCCGCTCACAGACACAAACGCACACACAATGACAACACACACGTTTTGTAAGTGTGGTGGTAATACCGAAAAAAGTATGTGTAACAAAATCAAATGTTACCCTTGATGATCTTTTGTAACATTTTACCAATTTATCTACACATACGCATACACCATCATGTATATGAACGAGTATGCGTGTGTGTATACACGGAAACATTTAAGCATTTAGCAACACTTGTACTTACTCTCTTTGCCTGTATCCTCTTCATCCAGCCTTGTCAGTGACGCCCCCAAAGCAGCGATTACAACAAGTCCTTTTAATGGCTTGTGCGATGGCCAAGAGCAAACGTTAAGCACACTGGTGGGTTTTGAAACATATTGTGAAATTTTTAATACCCTACAGCACACTATGGGCTGCAGCGCTTTCCGTGGCTGGTGGTAGCAATGCTATTATGCTTTTTAAAGCGGTACGAATCTCAATCTATTCTGACAGGGATTAACCCGTCTAAACGAAGAAATCCCTGTTCACACTTGGTTTACCCTACACCACACCGTGCTACCGGGTATTATGACTTAGAACTAAGACCCCATGTTTATAATTCCGACTGATTCAGAATCGCAATTAGATTGTATTGAGCGACGTCCGTCCGCCTGTTCATCTATGGTTAATACAATGTAGAGGTCACAACTATTAACCGATCTCGACGAAACTTTGCACATTGTTCAGGTTTGGTCCAATGTCGAAATTGATCCACATCGATCCACGTACTACAAAAGTACTTTTAGATTTTAGAACCTGCAGCAGTAGAAACCACATATTACTTAGTACGGACATAAGTACTGTTACAACATTGAACACACCCATTTCAATAGTAGAACTGAACATACCCCGTTAATGAAAGATAACCTCAATAGCGTTAGTCTGTAACGGGATTTTAAAATTGTTTCAACTTTCATCATGGAGTGGTCAGACAATGAGAGCCGTATCGCTGTAATAGCGCTTTTCAAGAGTGAAATGAAAAAAGCGATATTTTCAAAACGCTTCGGCCACTAGGGATTAGCAGCATGTTCGTCTACCGATGCATAAAACTGTTTGAGGAGACTGGAGATGTAAAAGACCGCCGCCGGTCGGGCCGCCCACACTCTGTTCGAACACCGCATGTCATCAAAACCGTTAAATCAAGAATTCACAGAAATCCGCTCCGAAAACAGAAAATCATGGCCCGTGAGATGAATATCACGCAAAAGTCCATGAGTCGAATCATTAAAAAAGACTTGGGGCTTTCAAACGATGTACCGGATATTTATTGACTGCAGCTTTAAAAAAAATAGGATTGAAAAATGCAAACGTCTTTTGGAGAAGCACGCTGATAACATGCAAAGAAAAATTTTGTTCACCTATGAAAAAAAATTTTACTGTTCAGAAAAAATTTAACAAGCAGAATGATAAAGTGTATGCGCGGTCATCTAAGGAAGCTTCTGAACTGATCCCAAGGGTGGAAAAGCGTCATCACCCAGCTTCAGTCACGGTTTGGTGGGGTGTCTCTTACGATGGGGTCACTGACCTGCATTTCTCCGGAGTCAAAACATCGGCCAATGTTTACCAAGAAACCGTTTTGGAATTTGTTGTGAAGCCCCTTAACAATTCCCTATTCCAAAACCAGCCATGGACTTTCCAGCAGGATTCTACGCGGGCCTATATGGCTAAAACGTCCCAGACCTGGCTACGAAACAATTTGCCAGCGTTCATTTCTTCTGAAGAATGGCCCTCAGGCAGTCCAGATTTGAACCCATTGGATTACAAATTGTGGACGGTTTTAGAGGACAAGGTTTGTCACAAAAGATACCCCAACATTGGATCTCTTAAAACTGCTTTGGTTCGAGCTGTGGGCAATTTTACAATGGACGAGGTTCGTGCAGCAATTGGCCAGTGCGACTTAAGGCGTGTGTAAAGGCAAAAGGCGGACATTTTGAATATGCAGATTCTTTTTGGATCTATATACATCAATAAATATATTAAAAAATATTTGGTCCAGAAACATTCAGTACTTTTTATTTTACAGTATAAAACGTGTGTAACAGTATTTATGTGCCTACTAAGTATACTGATGTAAGCACATACATCAAAAGTGCAAGGCAGGACCAAGTTTCACTGACGATATCGCTTTTAACAAGACGTTCAGCCATAATAATGAACTGCTTGTAGATATGTAAATAACGCGTGATCAATTTCGAGGTTCCGTACTTTTTTAAAGAAAACAACACAGAAAACTCAAATGGAATGGGCATGTTTATTATCATTTAAAAGAACATTCTTTTGCATTTTTTTCGAAGATTGTGTCTATCAAATGTTGTCCGCGGCTACGTCTCAGATGGTTCATCCGTTGAGTCCAATTTTCGATGACTCGTTAGAGCATTTCGACAGGTATGGCATTAATAACGCGCGCAACGTTGGCTTCCAAAACCTGATTCGTAGCCCACAAACCACACCTAACCGATGTTTTTTCTGGATGAAGTGGCAGCTTTTAAATCTCTTCTGGTTGCTCTTGTTTACATACCCATTGAGCCAGAAATGGGCCTCATCGCTGAATAAATTTTGGCTCGAAAACGTCGGATATTATTGGAACTTTTCTGGAGCCCATAGAGCGAAGCGGTGTCGCCTGGCAATGTCGGGCATCTTCAGTTCTTGCACAAGCTTTATTTTGTACGCTTTTCATTTAAGATCTTGACGTTAAATGCGCCAAGTCGTTCCATACGTCAGTCCGAGTTTTGCGAACGGCGCCGAATCGATTCTCCACGGCCCTGGTGTACACTCTCAGCTACGGCCGCTACATTTTCTTCACTGCGAGCTGGACGTGGTCTATTCGGTCGAATATTATCTAATAATGAATGCTGGATCTCAAGATGGTTGATGGTGTTGCGAATACTACGCTCAGTAGGCCGATTATGTTGACCATAAGTTAAACGAAGTGCACGAAACACATTCCTCACAGAACGTGAATTTTCGTAATAAAGTTGAACGATTTGTATACGTTGTTCAGGCGTTAGTCTTTCCAAGATGAAATGCCAAACAATACTAAACAAAAATAACATGACAGCATGACATGACTCACTCGTGATCTGTCAAAAAAGGCTTTTGGAAAAAGTATTTCTACTTGGATCACCCATTATATGTAAAGGAGTATAACCAATTTTTGGCGAAAATCACCCACTGTGCCGTGTGCTACCTTCTAAAAACTTAATGTAAACTAAATTCGTCGAGAGATGTTTACCAATAAAGCCAACTATCAGCCAGTGTTTGATAATGTCAGTGGTAATACTAACTCATTTCTTGTAATATAAATTGGTCCTAACCAACCATTGGTAAAGTAGACCTTGATTATGATAATTAAAAAGCATCAGTGACCGATAGGAAGCAAACACAGCTAATCATTGTCACAAATGTATATTTAATTGCAACATCACTTCAAATATTTGTATCTAAATTACTCATACTCCTACACCAGCACAACAGCACCACCCTTTTCTTAATCACAAAAGTACACATGCCCTAAGCTACCCTACCCCTACTACATCGGAACATGTGTCTCATCATAAGCACGTCACATTGTCCAAAGGTGGTCATTATTACAACGAGTGCTGGTTTTTATGTGCTGTTTGACAAATACGAAGGCGTTGGAATACTCCCTCTAACCGCCTCCGCTTCAACCCTAAGGGACCGGTCATGTGCCACAATGTTAACTGCTGATGTTGCAAATGCTTTTATGACCCTTCATTGCAGCTTTTGGTATTTTTTTATTGAGGGTTTCAAGCGCAAATGAAGACATGAATTACCACAAGCGAAAAATTATATAAATTCCTAATTTCTAATTTAGTTAATTTAACATTCAATGTGCTGAGTTATTGGTTAAATGAAGTGGTTTTGTTTAAGCACTGGAATCTTGTGTGGTGGATCAAGTAATCCAATCATCTGGTAGTTGAAATGTAAATTGTTTGAATAGAATATTTTAAGGCAATATCAGTTGATTTCTACACCCAGGTAATAGCGTCGCTCTGAACTTGTTCTATTTCAGCAAAAATCCTGGAATTATTGATTGGCACTTAGCTTCAGAGTGGGAAGAGAAATGTCACTAAAATCAATGAGCTTTGTATTATAATTCCCACCCTCACTAACTGGGACCTACTGTTAGAAGTCGGCTCCGAATGGCTAAAGGTGAGACTAGGTGAAACGTCACTGAATAAATGCCAGATGTGCGCAACCAAGTTTTGCATCTAAGTTTTTTTTCCAGTAGTTAAGTACAGAAACCTGTCCTTTGCTTGTATAAACTAGTGAGGAATGTCTTAACTTTGGTGGCAATGAATTTTTATTCGTTATCCTTTGATTCCCTTTTCGTTAAAAAATCTGCGACATTTATATTCGTCCATTTTTTTTATATATTGTTGCCATTTTCGATCAAGGATGAAACCGAAGACTACCATAGTTAAAAGAGGTCGATTCTATGGGAAAGTTCAAGCGCAAAACTGGCCCAAATCTTAAATCTGTATACATGTGAAAAAATTTCACTGTATTTGGAAAACCATATGGCTTCGAGCATTACGAGGGTTGCTATATATACAGTGCGTGACAATACAATGGAAACTTTAAATCAAATTTATGTTTTTCTTATTTTAATAATTATTGGTCCCCATTTATAACTCAAAATTATAAAAGTAACTTATAAAACTAAAAGGTTATTTAATAATTTGTTAAAATAAAATATTAACATAAAAGCAATAAATTTTGAGAACAAAATAGAAGGCGCATGAATTTCATTTTTAAGTCATCGGCAAAACAATTTAAACTTGTACTACACAAACAAAAAATCAAATTCTCTTAGTTCGGATTTCAATACATTGTTGGTTATCCGTTATTTTGAAGCACTGCATCACATCGCTGAGGCATGGAGTTATTTAAATTATCGATAGTATCCTTGGATATGGTTTGCCACTCCGAAGTAACAGCGTCCACCAATTCTGTCTTCTTGGTGTAATTTTTAGTCCGAATTTTACGATCTACTATTTCCCACAGATTTTCTATAGGGTTTAGATCCCAGATTGAGCAGGCCATTTCAAAACATTAACATTATTTGATATGAGCCACTCTGTAACAACATTAGAGGTGTGTTTTGGGCCCTTGTCGTGTTGGAACCTCCAGGCTAGGGGCATGTTTTCCTCAGCAAATGGAAACATAATGTCGTTCAATATTTGTTTAAAGCCAATTCCAGTAAGAGTATCTTTTACTACATGAATAGGACCCATTCCTTGGCCAGAGAAGCAATCTCACACCATTATGTTACCACCGCCAAACTTTACAGTTTTGTTAGTATACGTATTTAGGATCCAGTCTTTTCCCTTTCGGCATATGAATTTTTATGTGTATAGTTGGCATAAACTTATTTTATTTTGAAAGAAATTACATTTATACATTATTTACCACCCAAAAAATTGATTATTTTTTTGCTACACAAAAATTTGGCAAACTCCAAAGTGGAAAATTTGTAAAAAGTTTCCATTATATTGTCACGCACTGTATTTCTGGCCTACTAATGAAAATGAGAATATTTATCATCAAAAATGGTTTTACTGTTTTTCAAAGTACTCTCCAGCATGAGTTATACACTTTTGCATGAGCTCAAACAAATTGTCGAAGCACTTTTTCCACTCCGATTGAGACACCTCCAAAACATGGTTTTTGAACGCTTCAACAGCATCTTCTGGCGACGAAAATCGTTCTTGATGTGCAGGAAATAAAAAGATGTCATTGGGTGCCAAGTCAGGGCTGTACGGCGGATGATCCATCAACTCGACATTTTGGCCGGTAAAAAGGCGCTGGTTTGAGCCGCTTTGTGAGAGCTCGCATTGTCATCGTTCACAATGATTCGCCTTCTCTTCAACGTTTTTCGAATTTCTCCGAAAACTTCAGGCAAACAAATTGTGGTGTACTACTCACAATTGACCTCCTACGTTGCTCAAGCGAAACAGTCGCCTTATGACCAGTTTTGTCGAAGAAACAGGCGACTATTTTCTTCGACGTGCTTCTTCCACGAACAACTTTCGTTGGATTTGGCTCTTCTTCGAAGTCCCACACGGTCGATTGCTGTTTTGTTTCTGGCTCATACGCATAGATCCATGATTCGTCACCTGTGACGATCTTATAAACGTCTTTTGAAGTAAAGCGATCGTATTTTTTAAAATTTCTTTGCATTAATCGACACCAGTCTTTTTTTGAGCGATTGTCAACTTGTGCGGGATCCAACGAGAACAAATTTCTTTTACGGTCAGGTGTTCATGCAATATCGAATGTATGCTGGTGGAAGAAATGTTCAAGGATGCCTCTATCTCACAGTACGTCACATGACGATCTTGTATTATCAGCTCACGCACGGCATCAATGTTTTCTGGCACCACGGCCGTTTTTGGACGACCTTTGTCTTTGAGCGAGCGTCGGCCACGGTTGAATTCATTAAACCAGTTTTTCACAGTGCTGTAGGATGGTGCTTCATCGCCATACAAAGATTTAAGTTCATCGATGCACTCTTGTCGTGATAATCCACGTCTAAAATTGTGAAAAGTGATCGCACGAAAATGTTCACGATTAATTCTACTTTCTTGCCAAATTAATATTTTTTAAGTCACTGTAAAGTACACAAACGATGGTCGTACGTCAAAACGTTCTGAGTACGTTTATGCTAGAAAATGTCAAACTTTCCAATAGAAATACACATATAGCGCCAGGCAATACTTAGTGTTGTCCTTTTTGCCTTCAAGTACGGGTCAAAAGTCGGGCAACAGAACTCGTTTTAGAGGTATGGTCCCAAGGGCAAAGTTTCTTATTTTGATACCTAGAATACGAGTTTCTTTGTCTTTTGAGCGATTTTTTGCTTCCTACAAATTGACCAGCCCAAATAGACAGATAACTGTACTTGTAAGAACACGTTACTGTTTCTGAATTCCCATACGTCTAGCGCCTTTTGGTAAAAGCAGCGATTTTAGCCAAATGGTAAAATAAATCTCTGATTCAGAGTACCCATATGTCCGTGTTCGAAGGGACCAGTTTTTCAGAGCGCTGGGAATCTTTCCCCCCCTCGGTCTAGACATAAAATTTCTCCGAAACTTAAAATTGATGTGATATTCTGATACGTGACAAGATTTTGTTTGTTGTTTTAAACCTATTTCTCTATAGTTCAAGGAGACTGATTTTTGGGTCCATTGGGTCAATATGGGCCCAGCGACCATACCCCCATGGCTCAAGGCTATTAATGTGATATTCTGCTTCGTGATGAAATATTATTGTTTTTTTAATACCATATGTCCACATGGACCCTTGGTCCTATTTGAGGCCATATATTCCGTATATGTGAGAAAGGGACCTAAGGGTAAAAAAATCAATTATCTTTTTTTCTTTTTTTGATGTGGACAACATCTGAGCATCGAATGAGACCGAGACCACGCCCCAAAAGTGTTCCCACCCAGAGATATGCGCGTTTTATGAAAGTGAAGTCGACGATTCTAAGCGCAAATAGAAAGGGTCCTAATCTTTAAAATGGCTCTCCTGAATAAAACTGGTTTTTAACCTTAGGTCCCTTTCTATTTTGCGCGTCATATATATATATATATATATATATATATATATATATATATATATATATATATATATATATATATATATATATATATATATATATATATATATATATATATATATATATATATATATATATATATATATATATATATATATATATATGACAAACTTATATATAATTCCATCTTGTGGTGAAGAGTATAAAAATTGGTTGTTATAACCGTCTATTGAGCAACTAATATTTGGCTTAGAATTGTCCTTTCAATATGGCATAAAGCTAAATACGCACTTAATTTGAAAATTTCACTACGATTCATTACCAAAGCCTACTTTGAAATAATTCAACCTTACCTTTAACCATATCAATACTCGTACTGCCAATGTCATAATGATAATGCCAACCCAGAGTGAAAGTATATACGCTTTGGCGCGACCAAACTTTGGAATTATAAATTGTATAATTTTTACTCAAGATTGATTTTCTTTATTTCAGTACACACTACATCTGAAAATTAACATTGTTTTTTTTTTAAATAATTTGAAATGCTATAATATAAAATAATCTCATATTGTTCACAATCTTAACAATTATACTTGTTTGCGGCACTTGGATCCCACGAGACTATAACCGGGCATGCAGCGGGGCAGTACCGTGAGTATACTCTGCAAGGCGGGCGCATGCGAGGTAGCGTTTGCGGCTTCATCATCTGCTACCGTGGGAAGTTTAACTTGTGGCTCCAATGAGGATGATGAACAGGACACCACTGCAGAAATTGTAATTAACAGCGTAAGTATAAGAAAATATTTAAAAAATTTTAACATTTTCTGTATGAAATTTTGTTTTTTTGTTTATTTTATTTTGATCTTGACACAGTTCTGTTCCGCGTCTGAATGAAACAAGCAAGTGATCTTTAAACTTGTTTTTTTCGGCTTTGATTGCTTATTTTTTCGAGATCTGACAGCAGCAGCCGTTCTGTATGAATGTAAGCCGTTGACTGAACTGATAAATATTAATTAATAAGCTAAAATGAGCTGAAACAAATCGCGGATAAATTTTTGTGTTCCCAAAATTTGCATAAATTAACAGAGAGTGTAAGCCGTGTAGAACATTTGAAACCAGATTTTCGCCTAACATTATCTAAAAACGTGGTCAAAAGCTGTAAAGAACATTAAAGTCGTTCTGTTAGCCGTGACAAACAACCTCTGTGTGCACAGTGTAACAAGATAGGCCAAAAGCAACAAGTTCAACGAAAAAAAATAATCTGTTTTGTGGGCCTCTTCGGTTCATGCGACCGACCCTTACACAGTACAACATTTCTCAGGTGATTGATTCGGGACTCAATTCTGATAATTGTTTGTGAAAGTAGCCCCAAAAAGAAAAACTTCTGCATCTTTCGTTTGGTCAAGGCACATCAAATAATTAATTTAAAGTTAGTAAGTATCGTATAGGGGAATTTGTCACGTTTTAGGCTCTTTTGTTTGTCATAACTCTATAACCACTAGTCACCCCGCATAAGCTGAAACAAATTAAAAATTGCAATTCCTTTAATCTGTTCATACAACGTTTCGCTACTTAAGCAACAGTTTCGCAGTTATAAATAAATGTATAAAGAAAAAAATATTTTTTACCTAAAAAATTAAAGTTTTTTTAATTCATAAAAAATACAAAACGGTACAAAGTGCAAGTCCTATTACTTCCATGTGAAGTCACATGGTAGTCAAAGTGGTAGTCAAAGATATTGATAGTTATGAAAGTCAAAATAAATCCATATTTGGATTTGTATCAAAATTTGCTTTAATTAGAGTACCCATGTGTATAAGTACATATTAACTACACTGAGGCTGCTGATCAGGCATCTGGCCTCCTATTTGCCAGATTCGCTCTAGTTCAGTTGATATTCACATAAACCGTTACTTTCGATTTTTTAAAACAAAAGACTCTTCAAAAATAAAGCGAGAAGAAAGTTCTTCCCATTTTTGACTAAATCTTAAATAACTCTGTTAAATTTATTGGGATTGTTATCGGTTTTGCGCGGAGTTTAATACGCTATAAAGAATTTATTACAAAAATACAGCACTAGTAAGGAGCCCAAAAAATGTAGGCAGCTCAAATTATTTATTTGCATATGGTTGAAAAGGTCAATTTCTCCCGAAACTACCGTGCTCCTGTTTTTAAAAATTGGTTCACAAAAACAGGGGTCCTCCTATTCAAAAATAACGAAAATAACTGTTTATGTGAATATCTCCTATACTAAATAGAAAGAATCTGGTAAATTGGAGGCCAGATTAGTGATCAGTAGCCCCAAATAAACTAATTTTGGTTATCAAACCTTCTGTCGCAGATTTTTTAAATTTTTTAAATTTTTTTTAAATTTTGTTGCCAGTGCTTTTTATACACCGTTTTACTGGACGTTTTTTGATCCGAAACTTTCAACAACTACACCCTCTTTTTAAGAGCGCCCAAACCAACAATACCCATTTTAACCATTTTTAATCGACAAAACATTAAGATCAGTTAGGTAAATACTCCCACAAGGGTATATTTTCCGCGAGGTACATTTACCCAGCAAGCAAGCATTAAGTACTACTCTTTACCATTTGCATTTTCATGTAATGACCTCTCATTACCCTCTGGATTATTTTAAAACAAAAATAAGTACTTTCCGATAATAATAAATAAGTAATTACCAGGTAAGGACCTCCGCATTATTGTAAAAAATATAATGTATAGCAGCCGTTCTATTAAAAGACAATAACCGTTCTTAAGCTCTCTCTCTCAATTTTACTCACACTCGCACGCAGACTTCATCGTTAATTTACAACTATTGGTATGAGGTCTGTTAAGAGAAAAAATAACTACCATCTGTTACGAACGGCTCATGCGCAGGGGCTAAAGTCTGCATCTAATATCCGAAGTGTTCGAATTCCCGCAGAAGTTTATTTATAACCTGGACTCCTCTGTGAAACAGCTTTTTATAAATTAGTTTCATGGCAAATGTTTGTTACTTCCAAAAATATTTGCGCTTGATCCACCTTTAAGTGTACCGATCGATTCAGAACCAGTAGGTGATTCGATTTAACGATGTCTGTCTGTCCGTCAGTTCATCTAAAGCTTGTTATCAAACTTCATTAAATTTGGCACACGTCAGTTTTTTGGACCAAGGACGAACGCAATTGAAATTGAGCGCGAAAATTTGTTTTTTTTTTTAATGAAATAAAATAATTATGAACCTTAGAAAAATTTATTTTATATTTTAATTATATTTAATTATATTTTTAAACTACATGGTTTACAATAGTGTATCTGGCAAAGTTCGACCTTCGTTATCCACACACTGCTTCATACGTTTTCTGAAGTTTTCATCAACTCTAACAAGCATGTCGACTGGTACGAATATTCTGCCAAGTTCAGCCTCTATATTGTTAATTAGGTCTTCTAAGGTGTTGAGACGGTTGATATACACCTTTGACTTCAGGTAACCCCAAAGGAAAAAATCGCATGAGGCTAAGCCTGGTGAGCGTGCCGGCCAGTTCACATCACCCCTTAAAGAGATAAGCAGTACAGGCAGCATTTGCCTCAAACAATTCATGGCAATCCTCGCTGTTTGTGCAGTGGCACCATCCTGTTGGAATCATGTATCCTCTAATTGCATCGCCTCTTGAGGCATTGCAATTAGAGAGGATGAAATAAATCCTGCTTCACAGTCAAGTCATAGGCAAGAGCAAGTGATTGCTTCCGAGCAGAGCGTTTCGGAGATTGCAGTACTGCTGCTCTATCAGGTCTCCTTCTATCAGGTCTCCTTCGTACACATGACACATTTCCTGCTCTTCTCAATGAAGTTACCCATTTTACAATAAATTGCCGTCCAGGAACACGTCCGCGTGGGGGAACGAACAGCACACTGCACTGCAATGATCGAGTGCGCATTTAAAAATTGCGATTCAACACAAAATGACCTCTGCTCACGTGTCCAATGCATGATGGCACCTTAAAGGCAGACGAATCTCCCATCAGCCACTATAAGATTTAGAGCCCGTTCAATGGTGTCCATAAAAATATTTTCAGTTGACTTTTTAGAACATCCAGAAGTGCAGGGTATAATGTAGTAGACCACGCCCTGCTTTAGCTTTTTAGCTAGTTTTATTTATTTTGATAGTTTTTTTAAATGTACTTTCCCACTCGCTGACGCACACAGACTAATTATTCTTGAGCTCGGACGCGTTCACAAATAATTACTTTTCTCAAATGTCATCTCGATGTTAAAGTAATTCGAAACGGTTCCAAATCATAAGTAGTAAAGACAATTCATTTTGAGTTACTTTTAATGTTACTTGTTGGTGAGAAATTTGCTGGGAAGCTCTTTCTGTTTTTCACCTTGTCCGATTTCGCCCAGTTACAATCTTAAACAAGTTAATGGGTCCTTATTTCGTTTTACCGCCTAGGGCTTTATCAGACGATTAATAAAATGTATACTTTAAAAAATCCCTGATCAATATTTCGAGCTGATAAAAACGAAATGACAAATTTTGTATACGCTTCATCCAAATTTCAATAGAGTGTACTTTAGTATACCCATCAACAAGTGCCTTATGTTCTAAATTGAATTCAATTCATAGTCATTGAGGAAAAGTTATTTCCCAAGCATTGTTTAAATTTGAAATTTTTCGTTTTACAGGATTTTAGAGAATAAAACTCATTATCTGCTACTTAAGTGAATTTACAGGTGTACTGTCGCATCGGGAAACTCTAGATGTCAGCGAGTGTCATTCAGACGATGGGAGCTTAAAGCCGAGCACCTAATTAAGCAATTGCTGTTACTCTTACTAAATCAGTAAAGAATTTTCAACTTCTCTAAAATTTTGACTAAATAAATTTTACGAATTTTTGGTTAAGGCATTTTTGTGCAAGTTTATTGAAAATTAAAATAATAGTTTAACAAAATAAAAACTGTATTAAACATTTTATAAAATTTATGATATTAGGCCAATTTTCGGATGATGACTTAAATTTACAAGTAGATTCCATCTTCCAGTCCAGTTACAGCGCCAGTAGCAAAGTTTTTCGTTTGTCGATACACCGTTGGTCACTCTACTCGTTAAGGTTATCGGTTTTTGAACGGCATCTTCCCCTCCAAATAATGTGGTCCAAGGGGCAGTAAGGCTCTGGCACTGGCGCTGGCTCTGGAGCTGCGCTGCTTTGCATGACCAGTAAAGCAACTAAAATAATATTTGCCAAGAATTTCAAAAGCATTTTAGTTTTAAGAACTTTGACTGTCGATGTTAAGAGAGCTTGATAGGATTGTACGATTCGTATTGTACGAATGGAAGTGACTGACCTTCTAATGGCCAGAGTGATCTATTTATACAGAGTATCTGGTCATACTACTAAATGCATTGTAGGTGTAAACTATGATTACGAATGGAGCCTGACCGTAACAAATTGCAATTTATATGCAGTAGCATGCTAGACAATTACAATTGACTCTTAACTAGATAGATGCTTAGGAGCATGAGATTCCGGGAACTTTAATCTAAGTCTCGATAAGATGTGCAATTTCTTTTCAACTCATATGCTTATCTCGGCAGATGATGTGATAAGAAGATATCACCTTCATCTCAAACCATTGTTTTGCATATTAAGGGTCAACCAAGCAATTTGTCATGGTTTCTATAAAAATAAATAAATACGTTCTCCACGTCATGTGTATTCTATAAGTATACTATCAACTTCATAACAAGAACAGTTTCTACAAAATTCTATGCCTAAACTTCAAAGCGAATTTCGCTTTATGTCGGGACAAGTTAATTTGTGTGACCTTAAATCGCATGCTCCTTTGCATTTTTCTCATACTTATATATTTAAGAGTCGATTGTAATCGTCTAGCATGCTACTGCATATTAATTGCAATTTGTAACGGTCAGGCTCCATTCGTAATCACAATTTCCACCTACAATGGATTTTGTAGTATGACCAGATACTCTGTATAAATAGATCACTCTGACCAATAGAAGGTCAGTCACATCCATTCGTACAATACGAATCCTACCAACCCATCAAACTCTCTTAACACCAACTGTCAAACTTCTAAAAACTAAAATGCTTTTAAAATTCTTGGCAAATATTATTTTAGTTGCTTTACTGGTCATGCAAAGCAGCGCAGCCCCAGAGCCAGCGCCAGTGCCAGAGCCTTACTGCCCCCTGGACCACATTATTTGGAGGGGAAGATGCCGTTCAAAAACTGACAACCTTAATGAATAAAATGGCCAAACATTTCTTGATAAAAAATAAACTGTACTTCTGGCGTAGTAACGGGATTGAAAGATAACGTCTACCTATTATTCTAAGCATCGGCAGATAATTGAACTAAAGCGGATATTCAGTTTCTTACCATTTTTGATCTAATTTTGATGTTGTTAAAATATTATTTTCAATAAACTTGCACAAATCTACATAAACCAATAATTGTATTAAGTTGTTAAGACTATATATGAGAAAGTTCAAAATGTTATACTAAAAATGGTTTTTGTTGTTGTAGCGGCTAATTTTTGTCAGCATGGGCCGAGAATCGCTTCGTCAGATCATTCCGGCACATAAAACCAGCTGTTGTCGGTCATTCGATGGGTAGATTAAGTGACAGCGACTGTTGGCAACAACAAATTTTCCTGCGTGACAGTTTATTGAATTTATATACAAACCGGTACACATTATTCCCCATTTACACGAGGCAACTTTACTTGCGTCATTTTTTGTGTGAAAAAATACTATAATTATCTGCAGCCAACTTCACGCTACGAAAAAATTAAGAGGAATTGACAGTACGGGCAAGTTTTTTCCATTTCCATTTTTCCACCCTCTCTTTCCTACTAACTGAATGTTGCGCAAGTAAAGTTGCCTCGTGTAAGTGCGGTCTTACTGAAATGTGAATGGAGTGTATAGCTCGATTTGTGGGCGCGTTGTGTGATGGCAGTGTGCCAATATACCCAGGTTCAACTCCAGGTTTTATATCGTAAATGTCATTTAAAAACTTCTCTATAAAATGCATTAGCCGCTCGGAGACGGCTTTAAACAATAGATCCCGTTCAGGGAGTATAAGAGTGACAGTGCACAGCTCACTGATTTGAGAGAAGTTTCCCTTTGTTATTTTAAAAGGATGTTGGGGAATTTAGTAAGTAAGGATGATATATTATAAAGTATGTATAAGTATATATGGTTAAATTTTAAGGACCGATGTTGAATGTAAACCACACCTTAACGTGAAGTTTTTTTCTGCATTTAATTTCATATTTCTCAATTCCAGACTAATTCAATTTCAACCATGGCAAGAGCAACGCGTTAAAGTTATTCAGGCTTATTATGAAAATGAAAATCAATTTTCGAAGAATATCATCTTCAGTGATGAGGCACATTTTCATCACAGAGCATTCGTCAACAAGTAGAATTGCCGCATTTCGGCGAATTATAATCCAAGAGTGATTGTCGAAAAAACCATGCACCCACAAATATTGACTGTTTGGTGCGGTTTATGCGCTGGCGGCATCATCGGGCAGTATTTTTTCCAATATGAGGCCGGTCAGGCAGTTACTGTGAATGGTGTTCGCTATCGTAACTTTTTTATGGCCCGAATTGGAAGCTATGGATGTGGACGATATGTGGTTTCATCAGGACGGTGTCACTTGCTACACTGCTAACAAAACAATGGCTATCTGGAGCGACAAATCAACAACGGTCTTTAAAATTTAACTACCCTTATTAAAGGTTTAGCCAACTAAAACGCATGATGTTAATTGTAAATTAAACAAAAAGTTTTCAGAGATTTTTCTTAATATTATACTTATTATGATAGAAGGATCTATGACAATATTTGTGAAAGAAAATATCGGCCAAATTCAAGCCACGGCTACGGTGGCATACGATGGTGCATATTCTCAATGACTCTGAGACTAATCTAGGTTCAATGTCGTTAATGATCCGAATTATCTCATCTTTAGCTCTTGAATTGTTTTTGGCTTATTGACGTACACATTTTTTTTTAAATATCCCCAAAGAATCAAACGGTGATCGTGACGGCCAACTAACATCGCTAAGAAGTGAGATGAGACACGGCCATTGCATTTCTCGCGCAGAAGAGCCATTGTTTCGTTGGCTGTGTGGCAAGTGGCACCATCCTGTTGGAACCACATATCGTCCAGGTCCATATCCTCAATTTTTGGCCATAAGAATGTGCGTTATCATCTCGTGATAGCGAACACTAGGTTACAAGCTGAGGTTTATGACTCCTCTGCCACACTATCACGAACGAAATAAATGTTTTCCGCAGAACGAGCTGGCCGAGCTTGCAAGGGTATTTTCAAACTTCCTGCAGACCCGGCTTGTTGAAATTTGGGCACAATTCTCCTGTTTGTGGACACTTTTGGTCGATTATGTTGACCTATAACTTATCACGAAGTGCACGAAATGCATTTTAATTTGAATTTCCATTTTCGTAAAATGCTGCACAATTATTAACGCGCTGCTCAATTATGAGCCCCTCCAAGGTTGGTTTTGTTAAACACTAAAACAATGAAATGTCAAATAAAGTTGGCTAAATAACTTGACGGTGTGACTAACAATAAACACCGTGCATTATTGTTGGGCCACCTTTTATTATTAAGAGTCGTAAAATTCTTAGACGATCTATCCATGTCGGTCCGTCTGTGTGCCTGTTAACAGCACAATATCTGACAAACGATCTAACCTAGGATTCTGAAATTTATCACAGACTATAGCTTATGGAAATAAGCTGTTTGGTATTGTACATGGGCAAAATCGTCCCAGGGGTAGACCAATTTGCCATAAGAGAACTAAAGGAACCGGGAAAAAAGTAACGTTTGTTTGAGTATTTGCTTTACCAATAATACATCGACGTCAGTCGACAAACACTGGTATAAATGTGGACTTTATACCTAAAAAATGGCATAGTTTCTGAATGTTTCGGCTCATGTGGCCAAAAAAAAAGCTCTATTGTCAAAACGGGTGATTTTTGTCGGTATAATCGCGGTAAATTTCTAAGAGGACCCTACCATGACTGTCCGTCCATGTGGTTTTTAAAGATACGACAGCAGTCAAACGAATCAATTAAGGCTGATGTTCATAAGCTGTTTGAGATTTTAAATGGGGGACAACGTTTTTCTTCTTTAAGGTTATAAGGTAACTCGGAAAAAAGGTTCACTTTGTGATTGTTTGAGTGATTGCAGGTATAAATGGTGACTCTTAGTTGATGCTAGCTTTATCCCTCAAATCAGGAGATACTTTCTGAACGTTTCGGCTCATATGACGTTTTGACCATTTGGCTCAAAAAACCGACCATATGGTAAAACTAGAGATTTATAAATAATATGGGCAAACGGTTACTCCAATTAGGGCAAATATCACTATGAATGATATTTTGTAATTATTTTGTGAATTTGGCTGAGATCAGGTTCGGATTTTGAACCCGAGGGGCCCAGAAAACCTGACCTCTTAATTTTTTGTTTCGTAAACTTCTTTGTAGAAGTTACGAAGAAGGAGTTTATAAGGTTCGCTTAACGACGTGTTTATTTTTTAACGTTAAGTTTATTGAATAAAATATCAGTTGTGTTTATATTACATAAGAGGAAATTTGGATAAAAATATAACATTTTTATTTATGTCATTACAATTAATTTAATATTTATTTAAAATTAGACTAATTTATGACATTTTCCATTCAGTGCGACAACATATCCTTTAGGGCAAGCGATGAAACTCTGCGCCACACCTCCAATTAACAATAAAACACAAATGTAGGTTATATTTCCAAAGAATTTGTGGAGCATTTTCGATATATTAATTTTTAACTCAATTAATCAATCTTTCAAGCCAGGCGACGTATATCAACTAATTAAATGAAGTTCAATACACACACATTTATTAGAAACGAAGTCATTTTTATACACTCCTACATTAAATAGAGTACATATTCATATTTCACGCTGTTTGCAACAGTTCAAAATAGTGATATATTCTTGACCGTCGATCTAGCTATGTCCGTCTGTCTAAAAAAACAAACTAGCTTATGCTTGGCTAAAATTTTGCAGAGAAATGTGCTGGTGTTTTAGGACGGTTAGTTTTAAAAATAGGCCATATATAACACAGTACGACAAAATCAATTTTTTCGAGTACACATGAGAAATGTTAACAGAATATGAAAATAGGCTTAAAATAAAGAAATACGTGTCTCGGCGTTTTGCTGTAGCACGTCAGAATTTTGAGAAAATCGATTTTAAAGATTCGAAGGACAGTGGAGGTTCACTTGTAACGTAGTACTATTATAAAAAGTTCTATAAAAATAGAATGGGTGAACCGATTTAAGTGATTGAGCCAGTTTTGAAAAGGGAATTAAATTTGGATGAACTTTTTACAATAGTACTACGTTACAAGTGAACCTCCACGATCCTTCGAATCTTTAAAATCGATTTTCTCAAAATTCTGACGTGCTACAGCAAAACGCCGAGACACGTATTTCTTTATTTTAAGCCTATTTTCATATTCTGTTAACATTTCTCATGTGTACCAACCACTGTCGTACTGTGTAATAGGCCGTGAATAAGGACAAATGATAAAAACTTGTCAGAAAAGTTATTTGCATTCAATAAATTCGACCTCGAACTGGTGTTCCTATAAGTCCAAATCGAAGACAACGGTTGTTACTTCATTATACCTTACAAAAGCAAATCGAAGTAACAAGTCAAAAGACTAAAGTCATCCAAGTCCGAGTATGAGATTTCCTGTACCACTCTGGTATTCAGAAATTCAACTTCTTTGTATAAAGCTATAGATTGATTGGATTTACAATGGTGCATTATAGCGGCAGGACTGCAAATCGGGAGGACCTTTGTATGGGGGCTATTTAACAACATAGACCGATATGATAAAAATTCACCAGACGTGGGTATTCGCTGCTCGTAACGCTCTTTGAAAAGTTGATCGGAATCGGATGTAGAACGTGGCTTTCTAAACAGCAGGTTTTAAAATTTGGAAGGTCCTTGCATATGAGCTATGCGAAAATATGAACTTATATGGTCAAAATTTACTAGAGTTAAATTAAATTCTAGTTACTTTGCGAGTAACAATTTAATTTCTTAGTACTTCTAAGTAATGGTATTTTCAATTCAGTGTACCCGACTTAATTAATTTTACCAAAGTTTGGTTTTTTTATAACAAATATTACTAAGAAAATATTTAAAGAAAAGATAAAGAATGGCACAATTTAAATGGATTTCCCATATAATATTTTTTTCTAACCAAAATAATAGCAACTTGTATATCAACAGGTGTTTTAACAAAAGATGTGCGCGATCGAATATCCGAAGTAGAAAAAACAAACAAAAATAACATCTGGATTTAATTCTAACCTTGAAATAAAGAGCTTATGATCGTCGCAAGTTTCAAGAGTAAATATAAAGCATAACTTTGATATAAATCAGCAATTAAAAACGAGATTTTATTCGGCCAGGTCGAATTTTATAAACCAAGCACCATGAATTTGTTTTAGAAGTGTCAGATACAGCAAATATCATCCTCTCGTTTTCAGAGGAAAGTTATTAAGTAAAACCTTTAGCGTGTTTAGCGAGCTCGGTTATTACTCGCTTATAAAGGGTGTTTGTTTTAGTGTGTGATTTTCAATCTGGCCTTACTTCTTCGGAGTTCGTCTATTTGACAGCTGTGACATGATTTATACTCAGTTTGGTTTGTCATTTCATAATAAATAGACTTACTCCAGAACAACGTTTGAAAATCGTGGTCAATGGGACCAAAATGAGATGGCCACCGATCCTGACTTTCAGCAATGAAGCTCACTTGCGGTTGAATGGGATCGTTAACAACCAAAATAGTCGCATTTGGAGTAATAATAATCCACAAGCCATTGTTGAGACACCATTACATCCTTAAAAAGGGGTGTTTATTTTAGACGTGTGGTTTCCAATCTGGCCTTTCTTTTTCGGAGTTCGTCTATTTGACAGCTGTGACATGATATATGCTCAGTTTGGTTTGCAATTTCATAATAAATAGACTAACTCCGGAACAACGTTTGAAAATCGTGGTCAATGGGACCAAAACGAGATGTCCACCGATCCTGACTTTCAGCAATGAAGCTCACTTGTGGTTAAATGGGTACGTTAACTACCAAAACTGTCGCAGTTGGAGTAATGAAACTCCACAAACCATTGTTGATACGCCGTTACATCCTCAAAAAGTTACTGTTTGGTATGCTCTATGGGCAGAGGGTCCATATTTCTTCAAAAATTAAGCCAGGCCGTAATGTTACAGAAAATAAGAAACGCTATAGAGCCATGATTAATAACTTTTTCGTGCCTGAATTATAGGATGTTGATGTGGACAACCTTTGGTTCGAACAAGACGGCGCTACATTCCATACAGCTAACGAAACAATCAATTTAAACAATCAACTAAAGGAAGCTTTTGGTGAGCGCGGTATCTCACGTCGTGGCCTCCAAGATTGTGCGATTTACCACCGCTGGACTATTTTTTGTGGGGTTATGTGAAGTCGCTAGTCTACGCAGATAAGCACGACACGATTGACGCCTTGTAAGAGCCCCAAATGCTGCAAAAGTGGTCGAAAATTGGGCCCCTTGGCTGGAATTCATTCGAGCCAGCCGCGGGGCATCTTTCCCGAAATCATTATTAAAACAAACTCTTGCAAACCCTTATCTTTATTATAAAGATAAATTCTTGGCCACAAGATAAAATTATGCGTTTTATTTCTTTTTGAAAACTATGCGTCTGAAAAAAACACCCTTTACTAAAATAAGCTTTAATTTGCTTCGTAGTATTGTTTTTTGAATTTCATTTTGACAATAGTAAGATTGCGGCAATATGAATATTGTTGAAATGTAACAAAAGTATTCTTGCCAAATTAAAAAATGAAAATATGGTTGTAGCAACAATATAAATATGGTTGGTGGGACAAAAGTATTGTTTTCTTCGGTTTTACAATAACAATAACACGATTACGGCATTCATACCAGCAAAACCTTAATTTTTTTTTAATTTGACCATGTTATTTTTACGATTCTTACGCAATAATAGTAATAAAAAAAAATTTTTTTCAAAAAAAATAACTAAGGATTATTATAACTAAAATATTTTTAATACTTAATTTTTTTTTACTGTTAAATAAATCACTCCTATTGTTACATAACTTACTTAATAAAATTCTTTATTGTATAATAACAACATATTCCAGTCTTTACAAACAATTTTGGGGATCATAGTATGGTTGTGCGGATCATAATATGGTTGTACGTTAAACATACTATGGTTATGAGGATCATAATATGTTTGTGGGGATCATAGTAAGATTGAATGTGAATAATACTATGGTTGTGGGGATCATAGTATGGTTGTGTGTGAATGATTCTATTGTTGTGAGGACCATAATATTGTTATGGGGATCATAGTATGGTTGTGTGTGAACCATACTATTGTTGTGCCACAACCATATAACTAACAATAGTATGGTGCTCTTCGAATATTGTTACCCCAACCATACTTTTTTTCTGCGTGTAGATTGTGTTAAACTTTTATTTTTTTCCTTTTCAGTATTCTTTGCCATTTCATCATGGAAAGACTTACACTGCGAAAACCACGGTTTGGTCCGATTTGTGGGCTGGTGGGATCATCGGTCCATATGTATTCAAAAATGATGATGGCCGGAACGTAACCGTGAATGGTGCTCGCTATCGCGCCTTGATAACGGAGATTTTGCAACATAAAATTGAAGCCCGTAAATTTGACGACATTTGGTCTCAAAAGTACAGCTACTCAAACAATCGATCTATTGTGAGGTCATTTCGAAGAGCAGCTAATTTCACGTTTTAGACCTGTGAGTTGGCCGCCTAGATCATGTAATATCACACCTTTAAACTTGTTACTTTGGGGCTACGTAATGTCCAAAGTCTATGCCGACAAACCAGCAACGATTCTGGTTTTGGAAGTCAACATTACGCGTGTCATTAATTGGACCCTCAGAATGGACACCCTGAGGCTTAGTTGCGGCCAACATTTGAAACTGTCCTTTCGAATGAACAATAAAGACTCCACTCTTGATTTGACTTTAAGTATTTTTCTTATTTAAAAAAATACCTCTAGATTGAGCACCCATTATGTTTACATACAGGGTAGGGCAAAAGTTATCACAGGGTTTGCAAATTTAATAACTTTTTCGTTTGTATAATTTTTTTTATTTTTTTTTCGATTATAAATATAAATATTGAAGAGATTCACAACTGCACAATGAACAAGAATAATAGAATATTATTATTTAAATCAGAGATCAATTATTTTAACGCAAACGCATGAGTGATGAAGATCATTTTCATTTGAAAGGCTTTGTAAATAAGCAGAACTGTAGGTTCTGGGGTTTTTCAAATCCAAGAGCCATTCCTCAACGCCAATTGCACCCTCTTAGGCTTACATTATGGTGCGGGATCACATCTGCAAATATAATTGGGCCTTACTTCTTCGAGAATGAAGATGGAAGTGCTGTAACCGCAAATGGAGAGCGGTATCGGTTCATGATAGCAAATTTGTTAGGTCCTGCTCTTGAAAACATACCTGAGATGTGGTTTCAGCATGACGGAGCCACTGCCCTAGACACAATTGCACTTTCAAGTCAAATTTTGGGAGAGCGAATAGATTCCATAAATTCGGAAATTATTTGCTATAGCGCTATCTTCAGTTTTGTCTGGCACCCGACTAATTTCATTGGGGTTATTTGAAGGGTCGAGTATATGTGAACAAGCCCGAGACAATCGTTCAAGTCAAGGCCAACATTGTTGCAGAAATTCGAAAACTACAGCTACAAATTTTGACAGATGTTATGGAAAATGCTGTAACACGAGCCCTTCATTACGAAGCTGAAAACGGGGGTCATTAAGTGAAATTATTTTTCATACTTAGTGTAAAAAACTTTCATTCTGTATGATAATCTGAGAAAAAAATTAATAAACGAAAAAGTTATTAAAGATTTTTACACCATGGTAACTTTTGGTCCACCCTGTATAAGGGCTTATTCATTTTTTAGATGTGTTAAGTGCTTACTTATTTACTTTCATAGGTTAAGCTATGGAGAAATATTGAGCAACTTGTCATTAGTGTAAGCAGACCATACTAAGCATCCCTAAATAGAATACTTTATTGTTGCGAGCAGCATCTCTAAAGCTTGACGACAAGTGCCATAATTTAAGGCCTTGGAAACAAGATGACTTCTTATGTATGAAGTAAATACGAGTACTTCCTTCACTGTTGAAGACAATAATTTTTCACAATCAATGGCTTTCTTTAGTTATGCGTTATTATATTTATACTCAAAAAATAGTTTTAACAAAATTTCAATTTAGAACTAGAATATTTAATACTTGTAGCAAGATGAATTAAAACTTAACAAACATTCGGAATCGCTGCCAACTACGCCTTCCAAAAACAACGTTTCCAAAGTCATCATAATTCGACGCCAATTTCAAACACAATTTTGATACCAGTGGGAGTTTAGAGGTTGTTGAGAAATGTTTGGCCATTCTACTCATTAAGATTATCGGTTTTTGAACGGCATCTTCCCCTCCAAATAATGTGGTCCAGGGGGCAGTAAGGCTCTGGCACTGGCGCTGGCTCTGGAGCTGCGCTGCTTTGCATGACTAGTAAAGCAACTAAAATAATATTTGCCAAAAATTTCAAAAGCATTTTAGTTTTTAGAACTTTGACTGTCGATGTTAAGAGAGCTTGATGGAATTGTACGATTCGTATTGTACGAATGGAAGTGACTGACCTGCTAATGGCCAGAGTGATCTATTTATACGGAGATTCCGGTCAGACTTCAAAATGCATTTTAGGTGGAAATTGTGAATTTGAATGGAGCCTGACCGTTACAAATTGCAATTTATATGCAGTAGCATGCTAGACAATTACAATAGACACTTAAATAGATAGATGCTTAGGAGCATGAAATTCTGAGAACTTTTATTTGAGTCTCGATAAGAAGTGAGATTTCTTTTTAACTCATCTGCTAATCTCGGCAAGTCTGCATTTGATACAAAGAAAACACCTTCAACTTAAATTATTGTTTTGAATTTTAGGTGTCAAACAGACAATTTGCCTTCGTTTCTATAAATTTTAATAAACACGTTCTCGAATTTGTTTTGAATATATATTATTAACTTCATTGCAGGAAAAGTTTTTCCAAAAGTTTCAAAGCGAATTTTGCTTCAAGTTAGTTTATGTGCCACTTGAATCCCGTGCTCCTAGTCATCTAACTCAAATTTTTAAAGGTTTATTGTAATTGTCTAGCATGCTACTGCATATAAATTGCAATTTGTAACAGTCTGGCTCCATACAAAATCACAGTTTCCACCTACAATCCATTTTGTAGTTTGACCAGATACTCTGTATAAATTGATCACTCTGGCCATTAGAAGGTCAGTCACTTCCATTCGTACAATACGAATCGTACAATCCTATCAAGCTCTCTTAACATCGACAGTCAAAGTTCTTAAAACTAAAATGCTTTTGAAATTCTTGGCAAATATTATTTTAGTTGCTTTACTTGTCATGCAAAGCAGCGCAGCTCCAGAGCCAGCGCCAGTGCCAGAGCCTTACTGCCCCCTGGACCACATTATTTGGAGGGGAAGATGCCGTTCAAAAACCGACAACCTTAATGAATAAAATGGCCAAACATTTCTCGACATAAAAGAAACTGTCCTTATGGCGCAGTAACAGGATTAAAGGAAAACGTCTACTTATTATTTTAAGCATCGGCAGATAATTGAACTTAAGCTGATTTTAAGTTTTTTTTTTTAAATTTTTAATCTAATTTTGATGTTGTTAAAATATTATTTTCAATAAATTTGCACAAATCTACATACGTATACCAATAATTCTAATAATTTTTGAATTCTTAATATGAGAATGGTCCAAATTCTTTACTAAAAATGTTTGTTGTTGTTGTAGCGGCTATTGTCAGCCAAGGGCCGATAATCGCTGCTTTAGATCATTCCGGCCCATAAAACCAGCTGTCGTGTGTCTTTTGATGGGTAGTGTTAGTGGCGGTAACTGCCAAAATTGGCTTTTCAACAAATTTTCCTCCGTGTCAGTTTATTGAATTAATATTCAAATCGGTACACTTTAGCCTCCATTTACACGAGGCAACTTTACTTGCGTCAAGTTTTATGATTCATTTTTGAACTTGCCTCTTGTGATTTCACAAGGCAATTCGGTTAAGGCAATTTTTCTTTTCATCATTGGATATTTCAGACATTCTGTGATTTATTCATTCAGATTTTTGTGTTAAAAAATACTATATTAATCTGCAGCCAACTTCACACTACGAAAAACTTCATAGAGTTTCCAGTACGGGCAAGTTTTTCTTCATGTTCACATGCCAGTATACCCCGGTTGAACTCCAGGTAAGAACGTATAACATTTTTAAGCTGCAAGTTTTCACCTCATAAATGCCGGCAATTTTACGAGTAAGAGATTTATCTTTTAGCCATGTAAAAACTACTCTACAAAATGCATTAGACATTCGGAGCCAGCTTTAAACAATAGATCTTTGTCAGTGAGTACGAGGGTTTCTATTTACATTTCGGGTCCTCACAATACTAGTGTCCCCATATGCAAACTGGACTTTCATTAAAAACTTTGACATTTTTCAGCTTAACTTCACTCAGAACGTTTTGTCATTTGAGGGCGAATTGTTTTGTTTACAGTGTGTTAAAAAATGCATCTCAGTGAAAAAATGGAATTATCCTGTGAACACTTTCGTGCGATGATTTTTTACGATTTTTCGGCGTGGGTTATCGAGATAAGAGTGCTTAAATAAACTTGTTTCGACTCTTGGCGATGAAGCACCATCAAAAACCACTGTTAATCGCTGGTACCAAGAGTTCAGTCTCAGACGCCACTCGCTCCAGGATGAATTTCGTGAAGGACGTCCAAAGTGGCCGAACTTTGCCAGAAACCATCGATGCTTTGCGCCGTTCGCTATAGGATGAATTTCGTTAAGGACGTCCAACTTCGGCCACTTTTGCCAGAAACCATCGATGCTGTGCGTGAACTGATTAAGAAAGATCGACATGTGACATACCGTGAGATTGAGGCATCCTTGGGCATTAGTATGACAAGCATCAATAAGATATTGCATGTTCATTTGGCCGTGAAAAAAATTTGTTCTCGTTGGATCCCATATAATTTGACGAATGCTCAAAACAAGGCTCGTATGGATTCGTGCAAAGACATGTTGAAAAAGTATAACTACGGTAGCACAAAGTCAGTGTATAACATTGTCACAGGTGACGAATCATGGAGCTATGCATATAAACCCGAATTAAAAAAGCAATCAACCGTATGGGTCTTTCAAGACGATCCAAATCCAACAAAAGTTGTTCGCGGAAGAAGTACTTAGAAGCAAATGATTGCGATTTTTTCGGTATAACCGGCCATATTGCCACAGTGCCTTTAGTGCGGTCAATTGTGAGTGGTATACAACCATCTGTTCGGCAAAAGTATCCGAAGATATTAGGATAGATAATAAGAGAAGACGCATCATTTTGCAGCACGACAATGCGAGCTCTCACACATCAGCTGAAACGATGAGCTATTTGACCACTTAAGATTTCGAATTGATGGGCCCTATCGTAAAGCCCTGATTTGGCACCCAATGACTTCTTCTTATTTCCTAGCATCAAGAAAAAACTGCGTGGTCAACGTTTTTCATCGCTGTTGTAGCGTTCAAAAACTATGTCTTGGAGGCGTCTCAATCGGAGTGGAAAAAGTGCTTCGAAAATTGGTTTGTGCTCACGCAAAAGTGTATTGATCTTAAAGAAGAATATTTCAAAAAAAAAACAATAAAACCATTTCCACTGATAAGTTATTGTATTTTTATTGCCGGGCCCTAAATATAAATAGCAATCGTCGTATAAGCTCACTGATTTGGGAAAAGTTCCCCCATGTTCCTTAATGATATGTTGTGGGAATTAAGTAAGTATAGGACGAGAATTTTTAAAGTATGTACTTATGGTCCACCCATTAAAAACTTCAAATTTGAATCAGCTACTACAGTACTTATAACTTTTTTTAAATTTCTGGTTTTATTGGAAAGGTCGAAACACCGTCAGATGCTTTTTTGCTTCGTCCAATGATCTGAAGATTGCACCTCACTTTTAGCTAATCGTTTGTTTAGCGTAGCCTCTTCTATTGAGTTATTAAGAAATAGGTTCTGCATTATGCTGTAAATCAATTTATTGTACTCAAAATTACATAGAATTTTCCAAAAATGCCAGACAGAAAGAACATTTTTACCAAGCCAATATTGAATTGAAGAAGTGAAGTAGCCTTAAAAGGATCTCCATTTCCTTTTTCATACCATATGGTTTACAAAATATTTTCTTTTAATATTGATCTGGAAAAATAAATGAGGATCCAACTAGGAGACGTTTAGAATTCTTTTATAGGCCTTGCTGTTGAAACTTATTTGTCGATTCATTTTTTGAAATTACTTGTAGTAGTAGACTACTGATGTTGATTCGTTTTTATCAACATCTTTTGCTTTTATTATACCAGTGTGCGACATCTTTTATTAACGAGTACCTTGCCAGCTGGACAACCACCCTCTGAGAAAAGGATTTGCATGGGAGTAGCAACGGCATGCATAGCCATTACACAGATGAGCAGACAAATTGGCACGAAGTTGAAGATCATTTTTTATATTTGTTAAATGCTGCAATTACTTCGCTGAGTAGTCGAGTTAAACCCTTAATGGTTTGAATTGTAGACTAATCTATTTATGGCCCGAACAACCTATTTATATTGTGCGTTTTCTGTTTTTAAGAAATTCCAGTCGTTTAGCAAATAAATAAATAAGACTTTAGCCAGAGGCACGGCGGCACCATGATACCCTACACCACATTGGAATACGATGGCTTCTATATATATTTCTGGCCTTATAATGGAAATCCGAATATTTATCATCAAAAATGGTTTTATTGTTTTTCAAAGTATTCTCCAGCATGATTTATGCACTTTTGCATGCGCTCAAACCAATTGTCGAAGCACTTTTTCCACTCCGATTAAGACACCTATAAAACATGGGTTTTGAACGCTTCAACATCATCTTCTGGCGCCAAAAATCGTTGACCACGATTTTTTGTTTTTGATGTGTGGGAATAAAAAAAAGTCATTGGGTGCCAAGTCAGGGCTGTACGGCGGATGACCCATCAATTCGACGTTTTAGCCAGTCAAAAAGGCGCTGGTTTGAGCTGATGTGTGTGAGCTTGCATTGTCATGATGCACAATGATTCGTCTTCTCTTGTTTGTTTTTCGAATTTCTCCGAAGACTTCAGGCAAACAAATTGTGGTGTACCACTAAGAATTGACTTAAGCGGAACAGCTGCCACATGACCAGTTTTGCCGAAGAAACAGGCGACCATTTGCTTCGAAGTGTTTTTTCCACGAACAACTTTCGTTAGATTTGGCTCGTGTTCCTAAACCCGAACGGTCGATTGGTGTTTGGTTTCGGGCTCATACGCATAGATGCATGATTCATAACCTGTGACGATCTTTTAAAAGTATTTTGAAGCACCACGATCGTATTTTTTCAAAATTTCTTTTCACAAATCAACAAGAGCCTTTTTATGAGCGATTGTTAAATTGTGCGGGATCCAACGGGAACAACCATTATTTACGGTCAGGTGTTCATGCAATATCGAATGTATGCTGGTGGAAGAAATGCCCAAGGATGCCTCTATCACACGGTATGTCACATGACGATCTTGCATTATCAGTTCACGCACGGCATCAATGTTCTCTGGCACAATGGCCGTTTTTGGACGACCTTCGCCTTTATTGCGAGCGTCGGCCACGATTGAATTCATTAAACCAGGTTGTCACAGTGCTTTATCGTCATTCAAAGATTTAAGTTAATAGATACGCTCTTGTCGTGATAATCCACGTCAAAAGTTGTGAAAAATTATCGCAGGAAAATGTTCACGAGTGAATACCATTTTTTTTAATTTGATTTTTTCAAGTCACTGCAAACAACACAAATGATGGTCGCACGTCGAAACGTTCTAAGTAGGCTTATGCTAAAAAATGTCAAACTTTCCAATGGAAATGTCAGATGGCTTAGTGTTACCTATGCCAGAAATATATACTCTTATATGAACCCTCGTACAATGGGGCTAGAGACAAAAGCAAGAAAAAAACTGCCTACTGTCGAACAGGGACTGCGGGCAGGGATAAATACTTATATGTGACGCGCAAAATAGAAAGCGACCTAAGGTTAAAAATCAGTTTTGTTCAGGAGAGCCATTTTAAAGATTAGGTCCCTTTCTATTTGCGCTTAGAATCGTCGACTTCACTTTCATAAAACGTGCACATCTCTGGGAGGGAACACTTTTGGGGCATAGGATCGGTCTCATTCGATGCTCAGATGTTGTCCACATCAAAAAAAGAAAAAAAATTAAAATTGATTTTTTTACCCTTAGGTCCCTTTCTCTATGCGCTGTCACATACGCTCTAAGTACGATACTTAAGTAAATTCATGCTAAATATACTGCAATGAACCTAAATCGTTACGGATGACTGTTAATCATTAATTGCACGGGGACTGTTTGGAAAAATGAAAAAAAAATATAAAGTACGAGGGCAATCAATAATTCCCTGACTTTTCAAATAAAAAACATTTATTTTTTGCCAAAAGAAATATTTGTTTACCTCGTTTGTTTTATTTCAGTCTGTTGCTTTTACACATTGAACAGGGATTGATGGCTCTCGATGTGGAGTCTCTTTAGAGGTGGCAGGAGTGAGTTGTATTTTCGTGGGCAATTGTGTGAAGAAAACTTGAAACGTAAGGTTTACGACAGTAGTTCTCATTCGTTTGGTAAGAGCCTGGCCTCATAGAGTTCGGTTTTACTTTCAACAATTGCAGCAAGGCTTTCTGAAGAGGGTTGTCACGGACCCGAAATCATGATAAAATTAATGTGCAGCCACGAAAATCAATGTCACTTTGCCATTTTGTTAAAAAGAAATATTTTTCAACATAATCTTCTTTTAGCTCAATACAGTAAGTTAAACGTTTCTACAATTTTTGTATCCCTTCCAAACTCATTCGAATTGCTGGTAAACAACTCCAAACAATCTTCAAAAGTTGTCAAACGATTACGTTTATGTCCAATTAGGAGCAAACGCGGAAGACAGCTTGCAGACAGCTTTCTTAAATCCAACTGATCATATAAAATCGAAACCTCACTGCCATATAAAATGCGTAAGGCATCAATAATCTAATGCATTTAAACTCTTCGATCGGCAACACCGTGTCGTGGATTTTTACGATATTTTCTGAAGTATTGACCACAATTGGCTGTTCCGCACGCTCAGCACCATTTGTACTAATGCGACCACAACGAAAGTAAATAAATCACTTTTTTACGTGTACCATTGAAATTGATGGTGCAGAGTCTCAATAGTACGAGTATTTATCAAGCTTTTCCTTGGTTTAATTGACGGTGTTTTTCCGCAAAAAATAACGTTTAATGAGCTCTGGAAATTCACTTTTTTCAGTTTTAAACAAAATCCACGACGTAGTTTGTTTTGAACAGCTGTTAAACACAAACTAAATGACGGAACTCTCTCAAAATTTGACAGTGGTCTATTAGCAGATGGTACTTGATGGGAGCAGTGTTGCATTTTATACAACTACTAGGGAAGTTGGAAAAGTCACCAAATTATTGATATGCCCTATTTGATCCAAAAAATATTTAAAATGTGAGTTATTTTCTCTTTTCGTGAGAGTTTATGATACTTTATAGTTTAGTCTAGTAGTGTTGGCTAATGATTGCTCGTTACGTTATTAAAAGCTTCCAAGTAAAGCGGCAAATCAGATTTAGTTTTCAGCTTCTAGAGTATCAGGACCTCAAATTCAGACGGACCTTTGTTTGAGGTAATTTGAAACAATTGAGCATTTGAAAGTCTTTGATCTGACATAAATATACCCTCATCTATATACAAATCTTTCCGGTTGAAGGGGCGTGGCTAGATTTGATTCGTTAAGGTAATCTAACTCTTGTATTCATAACCACACTGCCTGAAGCGTGCCGTAATCTAACTCTTGTATTCATAACCTCACTGCCTGAAGCGTGCCGTATTTGTAAAATCTTGTAAAAGATCATTTGTGTGAGAGTTACTTCAACAGGGCGTGGCAACCACTGATGTTGTATGCGTATATAAAGACGAAGGAAACATATATACAAAATTTAAGCCAAATTCATGTACTACAGAAAAGGTTATGCGATTATCAATCTTCGCTGGGATAGTGATGTACGTATCGAAGGTACAGAAAGAGGCGTGGTTAATGCTAGACATTTTTCATCAGCAAGTGTACTTGATTGTCCATTTTGTATAATATAATTACAAAATTATTCGATTACTAAAAGTGCATACCGAAAAAGGTGGATTTGAAATCGTTTGGAACTACAAAAATTCTGCTGCAAAAGAAGAATTTCCGCTGCCATCACCGAAGACAGAGTATTCATCACAGTCGTAATGCATATTCGGTTCTACATACAACTTGTGGCGACAACCAATAGATCGGTCAAACAAATGAAATGAAGAGAAATCTTTAGTTGTCACAATTGGTGTTTGTGACAATCAATAATTTTGCAAAATATTAATTGTAGCAATCAATGACTCTGGTCAACACTTAATTTCAAGTTTTTAAAAAATGGTTCACAAGTAAAGCATTTAGGGCTGCTTTAATTCAAAAAAAACCGAAAATAAAGGTTTATATCTTCTTAATAAGAGCGAATCTGGCAAATATGAGGCCAGGCAAATCGCAATCAGCAGCCCCAAATCAACTAAAATTGTCTATCAAACCTTCTGCTGCAGATTTTTTGAAATTTTGTTGCCGTGAGTTTTTTTTTTTAAACTACTTATATAACAATTTAAAATAACAAGTTGTTTGTTGTAGTAAATTTTTTTAAATCCAATGCAGGCTTATTTAAAAAAAATGTATTCATTTATTAATAACTTCAAGCCGATTAGAATAAAGTGTATATAGTCGGAAATGTTATCCATAGATTAGACTTTAAATTACACCAATTTGAGCTAAAACTTAAGCTGCGAAGGTAAATTAATAAAACTTGTCTTCTATCAAAATATAGATTCAAGAGGTCTCGAGAGCCGGCAAATCCCTCTTTAATGCGCTAAATCAGACCAAAATAAAGAAACGAGCTTAACATATGCTAATGTAGGACACGCCATAGCTGTTGGCAACACCAAATAAGTTCTTCTCAACACGCGTTGTAAAAGAAAATCTATAGATGGCTCTGAATGTAGAGTCCTTGTAGAGGTGGTAAAGGTGAATTGTATTTCCGTGGGACATTGTTTGAAGAAAACTGGATGAGTGACATTTACAACAGTGTTTCTCATACGTTTGGTGAGAAACTGGTCTTAAAGAGTTCAGTTTTCCTTTTAACAATTGGTGCGAAGCTTTTTGATGATGGTCGTCACGTCAAAAATAAATGTCACGTTGCCATTTTGTAAAAAACTTTTCTTAAATTAAAATGTAGATGCAAGAGGTATCGAGAGCCGTTTAATCCCTGTTCAATGCGTTAAATCAGAAGACCGAAAGAAACAAAAGAACTAAACATACGTTATTGCATGGCACGGTAAAGCTGTTGGCAATGCCATTTAAATTCTTATTAACTCGCGTTGTAAAAGAAAATCTATAGATGGCTCTGAATGTGCAGTCTCTGTAGAGGTGGTAAAGGTGAATTGTGTTTTGGTGGGCAACTGCTTGAAAAAAATTTTCAAAAGTGAAATTTACAAGAGTAGTTCTCTTACGTTTCGTGAAAACCTGGTCTAAAAGAGTTCAGTTTTTACTTCAACAATTGCTGCGCAGCTTTCTGATAAAGGACGTCACGTACCCGATATTGCTTTAAAAGCAGTGTCCAACCATGAAAATCTATGTCACTTTGCCATTTTGTAAAAAACTTGTCTTATATTAAAATATAGCTGCAAGTGGTCTCGAGCCGATTAATCCCTGTTCAATGAATATCACGTTTACTTAAAATTTTCTTAATGAAATTGTTTTATCGAACTAGGTTGAGGTTTCTGAAAGCTGATAGTTTTTTTCTTGCCTAATGTTTAATATGGCAAATAGTATTGAGTTTTAAAAATAATAATAATACGCACTTGTCCAAAAAATTGGTATAACCTCAAAATCTTTTAATTTTTGTTTTCAATAAATGCAAGTTTTTCTTTTAAACTCTTTTACTCACTCTTTTATCTCTTTTATCTCCACTCTTTTATCGAGAATCGACATGATTTTCTTTATGTTTAAGTGTACTTGAAGTTATTTTTACTTAAAATTTAAAATTCAATATATGTGACAGCTCATAGAGAAAGGGACCTAAGGGTAAAAAATCAATTTTCACTTTTTTTTTGATGTGCACAACATCTGAGCATCGAATGAGACCGATCCCATGCCCCAAAAGTGTTCCCTCCCAGAGATATGGGCGTTTTATGAAAGTGAAGTCGACGATTCTCAGCGCAAATATAAAGGGATCTAATCTTTAAAATGGCTCTCCAGAACAAAACTGGTTTTTACCCTTAGGTCCCTTTCTATTTTGCGCGTCACATATGGATATTTATATCCAGAAAAAACAATTGTGGCAGTTTCGATACTTCCTTACTTCTAGTTGCATTTACTGACAACTGCAGTAAACCAACCAACTTTTGGTTGTATTGATGGAAAAGTTACAGTTCATGCAACCTTAATTTATCGGTTGACAAACAAATTCGGTTGTGGAAACGAATATGATCTCTGTAAGTAGGTGGAATGGTGGATTTGCATAAGATTAAAAGTTATGTGGGTTACAATCTGCACTGAAACCGGCTAGTTTATAAGAGAGGTACCAGAAAGGGCGTGGCTTGAAATCCAATTTTTGGTCACCAAGTTTATTTTTTAACAAAGTTTTCAAGTAAGTATTGTAAGTTAGATCATGTGAATATTTATAATGATGTTAAAAGAATATTAAAAGTGGACGAATTAATAACCAGAAGGGGTGTGGCACTTGTGTTTGCAGTCCCATCTGCAGTTGTACACAAATATTACGAAATGCTTAATTTAAAGCGATTGGAAACTCCTTCGAAAGTTACCGTGCAAAACCAGGTAAGGAGGACAGGCAAGCTTGGCTTCAAAGACTTTAAAATCATAAAACGGATTTGCTTAAAACACAGATGGAATCTAAAATGCAGTTTTTTTATTTACTTTTTACTTTTTGTCCATACCATATGAAATGTAACCCATTACCTGTAGGGTGACAGTACAATAATAGAGTAACAAAGACCATTTATATCTAAAATTATGAATTTAGACATAGGCTGATTAAACCTGTCGACTTAAGTTATTTAAAATATTTTGTTATTGTTAGTACTAGCTTGAACACGCGCTTGTACTAGCAACAAAAGCCACCATTATGACGCTAATGGAAAATGTTGTTTGCTTCTTATTTGATTAGAGATTGTTTTAAAACAACTAAACAAATGTAGGAATAGCTGGGAATTTTCAGCGGTCAAAATAATAGCAGAATGTTATTGTGTTCAATTGGTACTCGCTTATTAAGCGAGTGATTGGTAGCTGAGGAGATAACTTTTAAATTTTACGAGAATTTTTTTAATTTTCTTTGTGGACAAGCATTTATTGGTAGCCTCAAATGACACTTAAGGTCAATCAACTTCACTGGCTGCTTAACGCGAACTCCAAACTATGCCTCGAATATAAGGTTCAGCTATACTCGTACAACAGTGCAATCAAACTTATCTAGTTATACGGTGCTTAGCTATGGGCCAAAGCAAGCTCGAGCAATCTCGACAAAATCCAAAGATTCCAATCAAAGACATTGTGGCTGATTACTGTTGCCCCTTGGTAATGATTTGAAAGTTTGTTATTTGTAGAAAAAAAGTTTTTTAAGAAATGCTATAAACTAAAAATATCCGAGCTCGCTTAAACACGTTAACGGTTTTTCTTAAATAAAATTCTTGCTAAAAATTTTAGTTATTTAAAACAAACAGGGTTTAACGCAAATTGCCTATAGTTTTTTGTAAACAAAATCATTTTTTTATTTTTGTACAATGTGCGAAGTTATAGCGTCAGCGACCTCCTAAGCGACCTAAGTTGCCAATAGAACACGACCATAAGCTGCTATTTCTGTAGTTAATTTAAACTAGTAAAAAATCGTATCTAAATGTATCTAGGTTTTTCGAGTTTGTGAGAACATTTCATTGTTTTTGGTAGAATCGGTTGAACGTACATGTAGGAGCTGTAAGCTAAAATGATTTTTTCATATATCAACCGTGTCCGTCCTTGCCTACCTTTTGACAAATTTTATCTAGATTGGATGTACTATTTTGCTTCTAGAGTTACAAATATTACTAATATTATCGAATAAACATATGTGGAATGCTAAAACTAAATCTGAACCAAATTTGTTTACTTTCTATGACTTCGGTGCTGGGTCCAAAAAAGTGACTTGTGCCCAATTTCATCAAGATTGAATGAAATATGTGACGACTCCTAGAACTAAAAATTTAAAATTTCATTAATTATTTTTTTAATATGAACCAATTTGCTTCAATTTTAATATTTGTCTTCTTTCTTGGCCCAAAAAACATACTGCTGCTGAATTGCACCCAGATTGGATGTAAATGTGGAAAAACAGGAAAATCCGATGAACATACGAGGGGATATCATCAATTCCGTGACTTTTCCAACTTTCCTCGTAGTTGTATACAACTACAATGCAATACTGCTTCCATCAAGTACCATCTGTAAGTACTTATGGACTACTGTCAAATTTTGAGAGAGTTCCGTCATTTAGTTTGTGTTTAACAGCTGTAAAAACAAACAACATCGTGGATTTTGTTAAAAATGGAGAAAAGTGAATTTCGAGTGCTTATCAAGCATTAATTTTTGCGGGAAAAACCCGTCAATCAAACCAAGGAAAAGCATGATAAATACTATTGAGACTGCACCATCAATTTCAATGGTAAAAAAGTGGTTTACTGACATTCGTACAAATGATGCTGAACGGATAATTGAGGTCAATACACCCGAAAATGTCCAAAAAAATCCACGATATGGTGATGGCCGAACGAAGAGTAAACGTCTGTGAGATTTTGTTGATGTCATACGCATTTCATATGACAGTGTGGTTTCGATTTTACATGACATGTTGGATTAAGAAATTTGTCTGCAAGATGGCTGCCGCGTTTGCTCTCAATTGACCATAAACGTAATCGTGTGACAACTTTAAAGGATGGTTTGGAGTTGAAACATGGATCCATTACCACACTTCGGAGACCAAGCAGCAGTCTTAATAATGGGTTTCTTCGGGTTAACCGGCTCCAAGGTGACTTTGTCGGCCAATAAGGTGATGGTAACAGATTTTTGAGATGCCCGAGGGATAATCCACATCGATTACCTTCAAGAGGGAAAAGCAATAAACGGCGAATATTATGCCAACTTATTGCAACGATTTTACGAGGATTTTAAAAAAAACGTCCCCATATGGCCAAAAAAATGTTATTTTTCATCAAGATAATGCACACGTGTGCAGTCTCAATGACATAAAATCGTACCAGGTGGGCCAAAAGTTACCATCGGGTTAAAAACCTTTAACCATTTTTCGTTTATTATTTTTTTTTAGTTTTTTCTCAGATTATATAACATACAAAATGGAAATTTTTTACACAAATTATGAAAAATAATGTCACTTAAATGACCCGAGTTTTAGATTCGAAATGATGGGCTAGCTTTAGAGCATTTTCCATAACATCTTTGGCTGTAGCGTTCGAATTTCCGCAACAATGTTGGAAGATTGTATAGGGCTTGTTCACTATACTCGCTCCTTCAAATAACCCTAAAGAAAATAGACGGTTGCTGACAAGTCTGGCGATCGCGCTGGCCAAAAAAATTCCGAATTTCAGGAAACTACTCGTATTCGCTCTCCAAAATTTGGACTTAAAAGTGCCATTATATCTCGGGCAGTGTGGGCAGTGGCTCCGTCATGCTGAAACCACATCTCAGGTGTCTCAAAAAATTTGTTTGTGCGCATGCAAAAGTGTATTGATCTTAAAGGAGAATATTTTAAAAAACAATAAAACCATTTCCACTGATAAATTATTGTGTTTTTATTGCCGGACCCGAAATATAATTAGCAACCCTGGTATGTAGAAATTTATTTTGCCACGTCTCTATATATAAAATTGGATTATGTGACTTTGAATTTATGTATGGGACCTTTAGACTCATAAACCGCTGATCCCATTTTTATAAAATTTTCAGGAAAACGTCAGCTGAGCAAGACGGTTGTCAGGTTTTTGTTGAATGCTACAACTCTGAAAATTGTTACATAAACTTATATACCATCGATGACGGGGAAGAATAATACAAGATGGAATGCAATAATTTGCGTTTTTGCACTGCAGGCTGGGGCGGCACTGTTGGTCGAAGAGAGTGGAGAGTGTGTGTAGCTTATAGTGACTGACGGGAGATTTGTATTCGCCTGCCTTTCAGTTGCCATCATGTATTGGACACATGAGGAGAGATCAATTTTATGTTGAAGCGTATTTTTCAAATGCTTACTAGATCATTGCAGTGCAGCGTGCTTTTCTTTTACGATTCGCTGTTCCCCCACGCGGACGTGTTTCTGGACGGCAATCACTTGTAAATTGGGTAAGTTCATTGAGAACAGCAGGGAATGTGTCATGTGTACGAAGGGGATCTGAGAGAAGGATTACAACACCACAAAACATCGAGAGAGTTAGAGCAGCAGTACTGCAATCTCCGAAACGCTCTGCTCGGAAGCAATCACTTGCTCTTGGCATTTCCAGACGTTCTCTACACCGGATTCTTCATGATGAACTGAATTTTCACCTGTATAAAATGTGCGTGGTCCAACAATTGTCAGCACGGGACTATTTGACATGGCGGACCTCTGGTGAAGGCATTATTGCAACTATACTCCGTGACGCAGTTGTATACTTTTATAATGAGGTACATTTTCACCTCAGTGGGTGTGTAAACAAACAAAATACACGATACTGGAGTGAAACAAATCCCAGAGAACTTCACCAGAGACCCCTGCACCCGGACCGAGTCACTGGTGTGCCATATCACAAGTTGGCATCATTGGCCCTTACTTTTTCCAGGATAACCGTCTTGCTGTGACTGTGAACTCTAAACGGTACTTGACTATGATACAGGATTTTTTCATCCGGCTCCTGAGGCAATGCAATTAGAGGATACATGGTTTCAACAGGATGGTGCCGCTGCACACACAGCGAAGCGAATTGTTTGAGGCAAATGTTTCCTGGACTGCTTATCTCTTTGAGGGGTGATGTGAACTGGCCGGCACGCTCACCAGACTTAGCCCTATGCGATCTTTTCTTTTGGGGTCACCTGAAGTCGGAAGTGTATATCAACCGTACCAACACCTTGGAAGATTAAATCAACAATATTGAGGCTGAAATTGGCAGAATGCCAGTCGACATGCTTGTTAGAGTTCATGAAAACTTCAGAAAACGTATGCAGCAGTGTGTGGATAGCAAAGGTCGACATTTGCCATTTACACTATTTAAAACCATGTAGTTTAAAAATTCCCTTGCTGTTGAATATAATTAAATTTTAAAATAATTTTTCTAAGGTTCATAATTTTTTTTATTTCATTCCCAAATAAGCAAATTACCGTTCTCCACCCTGCGGTTATACTTTTATAGGTTTAGTTACAGATCTCGAACGAACTCCAAAAATAAACAGTAAATTGAAATCATGAAAATCATTTAATTTTTCAATATTTTGTATTTTATTTGACCAAATAAAGATAAGCATAAGTTACGAAAACACTTGTATTATTTTTTTATAGTTTTTAGCCGGTAATTGGTTTGCGACACCTGTCCCTAATATGTGTACGACTTTGGCCTGGAGGACAGCCAGCTAAATGTGAAAAAATACAAAGAATGTTAATAACAAATTTTGGGGAATGGTAAAAACAAGGATACTAGGGACCCAAATATCGGTGCCTTCAACAACAGACAATAATTTTACGATTTGGCTGAATTGGGTTCAACCTATGAGTAGGTTACCGAAAATTAGGTCAAGTCAAACACCAACAACCTTATTCCCAAATAATACCAATGTCATACTGAAACCCAATCCACGACGGAGGGTAAATAATATTCGGCACCGCTGCACTTAATGTGTTCCCTTGTTTTCATTTAATTACCTTTATAATCGGCGCATGTTTTATTTTTTAAAGTATGAAGGCCTGTACCACAGGGCACACTTAAAAGATTTGCTTGGTACTGCACAGCGAAAAACGTAACTAAAAGAATTATTGTCGATAGTTTGAAAAACATTTTATGATCAGATGTCCACAGAGTTTATGGGAAGTAGTTGTCTTAATTCTTCGAGGGCTTTCGCAGGGTTTTCACTTCTTCTTAGACGTGTCGAAACTAGAATGGAGCGAGTAAAAGACTGGTATTTGTATGGCCAAAGCTATTGATTTATATTAGCTGTGAAGAGGAATATACTAATTTGGAAATTCTAGTGCTCATGCATACTGACTCGTTTTATTATTTATCTATAAGTAGTTCTGTTTGGCTAAACAATTTAACATTTCTATGTATTTTGTTTTGAAATGAAGGGTTCGGATCGTCTGAGAGTTAGAACTTTTTTAAGAAATTCATTTTATGTAAATTGGTTTCATATATTTTATTTCAATCGGGCAATATATTGACAGTGGACCACATAAGTTTACATTAACCGATTTTTTTCTTTTTTGTACATAAAATTATTGTCACTTTCTTCATTTAAATCGCGTTTTTTTACCTCCCCTCCATAGCCTCGACGCACTAGTTTGTAGTCATATTCACATTTTTGATTTTATTTTAATCAAACAAAATGAACTTTTTATACAGGGTGGCTGATGAATATTGCTACATTAAGAAACTCAAATAACTTTTTCTTTTATTCATGTTAAAGCTCGTTCAATTTTATTAAATATAGCTTAGAGCTAAGTAAGTTTTAAAAATAATGGAATTTAAATAATGCCCTAACCTCTGCTCGTTGCAGCATGTGCGGCTTCTTACCAAAAACTTGTTCATTACTGCTTGGATAGTTGAGACAGGAGTAGCCGCAACTATTTCTCCAAAGGATTGCTTTAGTTCATTCAAATTTGTTGGTTTTGCTTTGTGCGAGGGCTGCTATATATATTTCTGGCCTAATAATGAAAATGCCAATATTTATCATCAAAAATGGTTTTATTGTTTTTTAAAGTATTCTCCAGCTTAATTTATACACTTTTGCATGCGCTCAAACCAATTGCCGAAGCACTTTTTCCACTCCGATTGGGACACATGATTTTTGAACGCTTCAACAGCATCTTCTGATATGCGCGAATAAAAAGAAGTCATTGGGTGCCAAGTCAGGGCTGTACGGCGGATGAGTCATCCATTCGACGTTTTGGCCGGTCAAAAAGGCGCTGGTTTGAGCCCATGTGTGAGAGCTCGCATTGTCATGGTGCACAATGACTCATCTTCTCTTCTTCGTTTTTCGATTTCTCCGAAAACTTCAGGCAAACAAATTGTGGTGTACCACTCAGAATTGACCGTCCTATGTTGCTCAAGCGGAACAGTCGCCACGTGACCAGGCGACCATTTGCTTCAAAGTGCTTCTTTAACAAACAACTTTCGTTAGATTTGGCGGTTTTCGAATTCCTTCGAAAACTTCAGGCAAACAAATTGTGGTGTACCACTCAGAATTGACCGTCCTACGTTGCTCAAGCGGAACAGCCGCCACATGACCAGGCGACCATTTGCTTCAAAGTGCTTCTTTCACAAACAACTTTCGTTGGATTTGGCTCATCTTCGAAGACCCACACGGTCGACTGCTGTTTTGTTTCGGGCTCATACGCATAGATCCATGATTCGTCACCTGTGAGATCTTGGAAACGCCTTTTGAATCACCGCTATCGTATTTTTTCAAAATTTCTTTGCACCAATCGACACGAGCCTTTTTTTTGAGCGATTGTCGAATTGTGCTTGAGGAATAAACCTTATTTACGACCAGGTGGTCATGCTATATCGAATGTATGCAGGTGGAAAAAATTCCCAAGGATGCCTCTTTCTCACGGTATGTCACATGACGATCTTGCATTATCAGTTCACGCACGGCATCAATGTTCTCTGGCGCTACGGCCGTTTTTGGGCGACCTTCACGACCTTCGTCTTAGTGCGAGCGTCGGGCACGATTGAATTCATTAAACCAGTTTTCCACAGTGCTATAGGATGGTGCTTCATCGTCATACAAAGATTTAAGTTCATCGATGCACTCTTGTCGTGCTAATCCACGTCGAAATTTGTGAAAAATGATCGCACGAAAATGTTCACGAGATAATTCCATTTTTTTGCCAAATTGATTTTTTCAAGTCACTGTAAACAACACAAATGATGGTCGTACGTCAAAACTCTCTGAGTACGTTTATGCTAAAAATGACAAACTTTCCAATGGAAGTGGTCAGATGGCGCCAGAAATATATATAGCAACCCTCGTAGACTTCCTGTTTGCAATAACCCCATAAGAATAAGTCAGGTGCAGTAATGTCAGGCGACCTGGGGGTGCCAATGGAATGTGGAGTTTCTGAACATCAGCTTATTGGGAAATTTTCGTCGCAATTCTTTCATAACAGGCCGGACTACGTGAGAAGTTGCACCATCTTGCTGAAACCACACAGAGTTCAAAAAAATTCTCATTCGGCATAATTCTGGATAGAAAAACTCCTTCAAAATGCTCAAGTAATGGTCTCCAGTAACCGTAACGGCGTGACCGTTTTCTTCGAAGAAGTAGGGCCCAACGATGCAGCGTGATGAAACTGCACACCACACTGGGACACGAAGTGCATGCAATTCCGTTAGACATGAAAAGACAGTTCAACATGTTTCCATCCTCTTGCACCGTTAGAAGCATCTTCAGGCGAAACTCCAAGGGAATCGGGAAGTCTGCTGCATTCAGTTTGTTGGCCACTTGAATTATATATGGGAATAAGTCCAAATCTTTGTGCATAATTAACTGCAATGACTGTCTGCTTATACCCATTTGAGCATTCGTAACTCTTGGTTTGTTTTGTATGTCAGCAACTACAGCAGCGATTGTTTCCTCCGTCCGAGCTGAAGGATTTCGATTGTAAGGTCTTCTGTTGAAGTCTCATTATGGACCATCTGCTTAGAGGATTTCCGCGCCTGTACTCTCTTTCAGCCGAAACTACGTACTCCAGTGCGTGATAGGGGCAGACAGACCAAATTATAATTTCAGTGTCCCAGTTATCCATTTTCGTTAAATCTAAAAATCAATTTGCAAAATAAAAAGAAAACTAACCAGATACATTAAATAGAAAAATGTTATTAATTGTTTTTTGGTAGCGTCTTTCATCAGCCAACCTGTATGTAGATACGGTCAAGTCTTTAATTATATGTTGAGGGTAGTCAATACGCTAATAGAATCACTTAGTATACCCTACACCACTCTTAGAATTCGACATAACGATGTATTAGTATTATTCCTAAGCTTACGAGGGCGACCACAAAACTAACTGGCCTGGCACATTTTCTGTTTTACAAGCAACTTTTTGTTTTGTTTTTAAAAGTAATCTTTTACAAGCCATCTGTCAAAATTTTCGAAATATTTAATGATTATTTTCTTTGTTACAGGTGATTGAAGTAAACAAGTTTTATAATTTTTGAAAAATGGAAAATAAAGAATTTCGTGCGGTAATTAAACACTTTTATATGAAAGGTTATACGCCACAATTAATCAAAGATGAATTGGATTCTGTTCATGGTGATAATGCACCATCATAATCCACCGTGAAATCCTGGGTTCAACAATTTAAAATGGGTCCTTCAAGTACGGAAGATGAACAACGCTCTGGAAGACCGAAAACTGCTACTACTATTGAAAACATTAGAAAAATATTTAATGAAGTGGCTAAAGATAGACAAATAAAGCTCAGAGAACTTGCTGATATTGTTAAAATACACAAAAAACAAGTTTGGAGTATTTTACATGATGAACTCCATATGAACAAGCTATCCGCAAGATGGGTGCCGCGTTTCTTGACTTTGCCCCAAAAAATCGTCCGTTGGACCAATTCCGAGGAGCTTTTAGCGATTTATCAGCGTAATCTTGCGCCGATTCATAACTGTTGATGAAACATGGATCCATCACTACATCCCAGAATGCAAAGAACAGTCAAAACAATGGATAGAAGCTTGTAAAAGTGGTCCCAAGAAGGCGAAAACTGTTAAGTCAGCAGGAAAAGTAATGGCCACAGTATTTTGGGATGCAAGGGGTATAATATTTATTGATTATCTTGAGAAAGGAAAAACTATAAATAGTGAATATTATTGTGCATTATTGGATCGGTTGAGAGAAGAAAAAAAAAGTTATTTTTCATCAAGATAATGCTCCTTCACACACTGCATTTTTAACTCAACATAAACTGGCCGAATTACGATTTGAAATTGCTCCGCATCCACCATATAGTCCAGATTTAGTTCCTTCTGATTATTTCTTGTTTCCAAATTTAAAAAAAATTCTCGGTGTCAAAAAATTTTCGTCCATTAGCGAGGTTATTGCTGAAACTGAGGCATATTTTGAAGGTCTTGAAAAATCTTATTTTCGGATGGAATTAAAAAACTTGAAAAACGTTTGATGAAGTGTATGGAGTTGGAAGGAGATTATGTTGAAAAATAAATAATAATAATTCCAAAAAAAACGGTTCTTCTTATGTTAGGCCAGTTACTTTTGCGGTCGCCCTCGTATACAGCTCATTCTTCAAGTTGAGTTTTCGGACTTGTTTTAAAGCAATCGTTTAGCCCTAGATAACCCCGGAGTCACTTAAATGGACAATCATATCCACCTTTAACTGAATTTCAGAAAAAAAATTTCTGGCTTTAATCTATACTTAATAAAACGTCAAATTTATCTGAGCATAATTAATTATAGCATCAAAAAGTTGTTGAAATATGAAACCTCCAGAAGAACCCTATATATCGATGACTTTAAACAAATTGGTGTCTGGCCTTCTTCTTATGTACAAACAAAGATAAAAATAACCACTGAATATTCGGGTAAATAACATAGGGAGAACAAAGAGTTTCTACTCCACATACGCTAAGAAGTATCGGTTCAGACAAAAGAAATAAAGAGTTGACAAAACATAAAATACTTCAGTAAAACAAGTAAATAAATTCCAGTCGCTTAATCCGACTTACATATACCCTTACTCATATATGAAATTTAAATTGTCCATCTTTTTCTTTTTTTCGTGTCCTCCATTGCTCCACGCCAAGCCCATTACTTGGGCTTTGCGTTTAATACACTCTTTTCGAACATGTGAATAATGTCGTTATAAAAAATATTGGAGTTCACAATTTAAGCGTGACTAGTTACGTCAGTACTAATCAGCGCTGAAGCGTCGCCATTTGTGTGTGAGGTACCATTAGGGTACCTCACACGAACGTTGGCTAGGAATCCAATAATTTTTCACCAAGTTAACGCTAAATCCATTAATGAAAGTTCAAGAATTAAAAGTGGGCGTAATGGTGCATTTGATTGGGAGGTACGAAAATGGGGCGTATAAATCGCGGTGTTAACATTTTAAGCGAATTCGACGCACTGCGCGACAAGTTAGTCATTTGTGTGGGATGTACTAAAAGGGGAGTGGCCAGGAATTCAATTATTTATCAATAAGTTTAGCTTGTAACCCTGTTCTTAAGTATTGATTTTGGGTAACATCGCATTAATAGGAATTGCGATATTTCAAAAATACCAAAAGTCGGTGCTATGGTACATTTGTGTGAGAGGTATCAAAGGGGTTTTTTTTAATATGGTCCTTTTTAATCCTATAGGCAGTTTTGGAATTACACAATTTAAAAACAAATGCTAGCTCCATTCGAAAGTTATAGTGCTAAACAGCCGCACAGACGGACATAGCTCAAATGACTCAGAAGGGCTTACAAAATATTTCGTCAAAACATATGTAGGTTCTTGTATGTTTTTTTTTCCGATGCGTTACACTTTTAGTCTATACCAAATGATATAAAACCTCTTATAGGGTACAAATAATGGAGACATTTAATTTCCAAACCACGCACAAACATTTTTGACTGGGTTTTAGGGATTGCGTCACAATGCATAGACCTCTTGAGCTTCTTCAGCGCACTTGATTAAACATTTTTTGTATTTTTATACCCTCACACTACTGCGTAAGAGGGTAGATATCATTTAAAATAAACAATGTATCGCATGGAAAGCAGCATTTTAAACTCACGAATGGACAAATTTCACCATCGTATTCCTTGGCTAATTGCATTAAAATATGTCTATCTACGACTATGGCCGAAAATGCAAGGGGCGAAATGGCAGCGGTTTAAAAAATTTCGGGTTGGTGGTCGGAGGGTACTAGGGTAAAATTGCTTTGTTTTTTGTTTTAATATAGACCTATCTCTCAGCTTTCCAAAATTACCTAAACGAAGCCCAGGGGTCCTACCGTTCCAGAGTTATGAATATTTGCCTAAAATGCAAAAAACAAAAAATCCAACCACTGGTTCAGAACTTAGCATTTTTTTTTATAAAATGAGCCAAAGAATGCGCTAGTGAAATTTGTCCAGTCGTGAATGAATCTCCCTGTATATCTTGACGAGGTCCGTTTCATGACTTTTTACGTTTTTTAAGTCAAGTCCATCTGTCAGTCTGTGCGGCAGGTTCCCAAGATTTTTAAAGTCGAATTTTTTTTCCAAAACTACCTATAGGATTAGAAATGAGCCATGATGCCACACCCCTTCTGGTACCTCTCACACAAGAGTACCATTACGTCTACTTTTAGTATTCTTAAAATATCTTTAATTCTATTCATACGATCAAAGCAAAAATCAAAACTTAAAAACAATGTTATAAGGTTTACGTGGTTACAAATAATTGAATTCCTATCCACGCTCCTTCTGTTTCCTCCCACACATATGACTCTGGTTCAGTGCAGACTAGAACCCACACCAACTTGTCACGCAGTGGGTGAAATTCGCCTCAAATGTAAAAACCGTAATATTTTTATAAAGAGTTCATACTAGCGCATGAAAAAGTGTATAAATTATGCTGGAGAATACTGTAAAAAACAATAGACCATTTTTGATGATAAATATTCGCATTTTCATTATTAAGCCAGAAATATATATGGCAGCCCTGGTACACGTATACAAAACGAGATAATGGCACGCCTTATTCTGGTACCACTCCGTCAACATTTTTGTATTTTCAATACTTTAAAACAAAGTTGTTAGGTTTACCTGCTTACAAATGATTGGATCCCAAGCCACGCCTCTTCCTCCCACACATATGACTCTTGTTCAGTGCAGACTAGAACCCACATTTATTGTCAGCCAGAGTTTATGTTTAAATAGACTTTATACACCTGTACGAAAAGAGAGGTACCTCAGTACGTCTTATTCTGGTACCTCCAGTGCAAATGCACCATACCGCCCAGTGCAAATGCACCATACCGCCCACTTGTGATATACGAATAATTATTTTATTAATAGTCGTGCGATTCGGCTTAAAAACGAATAAAGATAAGACTAGCTGACGAGAAGATAAAGCGTTTGCCGCGCCCCTTCTTGTACCTTCCACACAAACGATACTATCCGAGCGTAGATTGAAAACCACATAACTGTTTTCCTGACGGATGAATTTCTCTTAAATTTTGTTTCCTGAAATATACTTAATTCATTTTGTAAAAGCATAAGAAACAAATTAGATGCCACGCCCCATTCTGACACCTTCCACACAATCGACACTTTACGAGATTTCCTTTACGAAGGAAAATTTGAAATCCCTAAATGAGTCAGGGTATATCTACGTCGGACTGAAAATTTTTTAATAGTTTCAAAAGGGCTTTGTACAGCTTGTCTACGAAAAGAGAAAATGGCACGCCCATTTTGGTACCTCCAGTGCAAATGCAGTCTTCCACCTTTTTTTGAAATTGGCACAATATTTGTTCCTTTAATATTATTATTTTATATATGTATGGACACAAGAAAAGAGGTCGAGGCCATGGCCCATTATATATAAAATATTTCAATAAAATTGGCAATAGAGGACGGAATGAAGGACATTTTAAATCCATATATACGTGAGGGTAAATTAAGTCTGATCAACCGACTGAAAATTTTTTATTTGTTTTAAATTGCTTTAAAGTTCGGCCCTTAAAATTTAACTTCCCTTTATAATATAAAAATGGACCGTACGATGAAAGGTACTATCACGACACTGCACTTATACGCATATGAGCATTTAAATTCAAGCAAATTTTACTACGACGCTAACTATGAATTTATTTTGAATAATTGGCCCATATTGGGATCAGACTGCTGGTCCCTCGGGCTCTAAAAAAGTTCATTTAAATTCGTTGGAGAGGGTATAAAAGACCCAGTTTTATAAAACTTAACGACGTCGTTACACACAGAAAAAAAATAGTTGTAGATCGGTTGGAACTACAATGATTCGGTTGCAAAGTATGAATTTCGGTTACAATCACCACATATTTTTAATCGCACTTTCGTTCAAAGTACCACATGACGATAAATATGATCGTCATACTGTACTCAATACTTATTTATCGGTCATAACAATGAAACGCTAAAAAAGGTTTTTAGTAGCCACAACTGGTAGTTGTGGCAACCCATAGTTTGCAAAAATGTTGTTTTTGTTACCAATTATTAGTGATAATACCTAAAGCATAGTCATAACCAATAATGGTTGTTTAATTGATTTTTTTTTTTAAATTAGTGACTTTAAGCCAATCTATTTACCAAAATGTTTTCCAGCAAAAATCCTGCATCATCTTTTCCACATATTTCATGACACTCTCTATGAGTACTTCAATTCTATAAGAAACAAATTTTTTGCATCTGACTAAAATTTTTAATTTGTTTTCGTTAAACAAGAGTGGCATGTGGAATTTTAGTTCCAATAATTCTCTTCTGATGGTTCAGATCCACCAGTTTGGTGAGAGTAAGGTCGTGGCTCTAAATATCTCCAAGGCCTTTGATAGAGTCTGGCACGGTGCACTCATATCAAAGCTGATCGCTTTTGGTGTCGGTAATACGTTTGCTCGGTTTATATCGAGCTTTCTTAGAGATCGCACTATTAGAGTTGTTCTAGATGGGTTCTCATCCAACACACATAGACTGACCGCAGGTGTACCACAGAGCTCTGTCCTTTCTCCCTCTTTATTTCTTATTTTCATTGACGATATACCGTGAATCCAATCTACTCTTTCGCAGATGATAGTAACCTCTGTCATTCATATTCATTCGACCGTAGGCCGAGCCTTCAAGATATTGAAGACAAAAGGCGAATTATGGATGAGACACTTGGCCGGGATCTACTGGCCATTTCCGAATGGTGTCGAGTGCATAGAGTAGATTTTAATGCGAGTAAGACACAGTGCTGCTTGTTGTCTCACAAGCGATTCGCTGACCCAACAATATCGTCAATTTCTCTCGATGGTACGGATATTGAACAATCAGCAGCTCTCGATGTTCTGGGCATGAAAATACAATGTGGCGCTCGTTGGGGAGACATGTATTCGAAGTGTCGAAAGAAGCACTCAAGTGCATAGGCCTTTTAAAGCGGTGCAAGAAATATTTCACTCCTTCTGATCTTTTCAATATCTATACAACTTACATCAGGCCAAAGATGGAATACAACTCCCATATATGGGCAGGTGCTCCAAAATCATCCTTGGAGCTACTTGACCGTGTTCAAAGGAGAGCGATGGTGCTGATAGGTGACAGTAGGGTATCCAACTCTATTGTTTCCCTTGATCATCGTCGGAATGTGGGTTGCGTGACGCTGTTCTATCGTTACTTTCATGGTGTGTGTTCATCAGACATCCGTCGCCTTATTCCTGACGTGAGGATGTTCGGCAGGGATACGCGACTTTCTAGGAATTCACACCCGTTTGTTATCGATTGGCCAGTTGACCGCACTATACACTACAGATCAAATTCGTTTTTCGCTAGTACAGTCCGTATGTGGAATCGACTTCCGGCAAATGTATTTCCCACTAATTGCGACATCCAGAAGTTCAAGGCAAGCGTCAACAAACATTACTCCCTCTTTCCCCCCTCCGATCCTTTACTTTCCACTCGCCAACGCAATGCACCGCATGTATAGGGGGCATCCCCTGAGCGTTGGTTATTTAAAAAAAAAAAAGATACTTGGTATGTTGCACCGATACTACAGTTCCAATTACTGAAAATTACGGGACACCAACAAACGTTTAGTTGTACTGATGGCATACTCGAGGTGTATGTGGCACCAATCATTCTGTTGGCAAAAAAACCGGTTGTCACAACGAATCTGTTCTACGTTTATATTTACTTTATTTTTTGAAAAATAATTATAGGCACATTTTATGTCCATATCCTCAATAATTCTATTCAATTATACAAATACTTCCGATTTAACAAGATTGCACCACATTCAGCCAATTGAAATTGAATCATACGAAGGTATCAGCATACTCGTCATTGCCTTCTGCAGATCCAGTCTTTTCATTCTCCTTGCCATCCTTCCGCTGGTGTTCTCTTAAATAAAACTTATATTTTATTTTAAATTCAGGTAATATTTAAACTTTGTAACGGCATCTTCCATAGAGGTACTCCCTTCCCGGGGGACACTTGAACATCAAACCATGAATCATTATAATGCTGACCGATAGTAAAATTAAATTTTTTAAAGAATTTCTTAAGACGCGATGGAACATTGTCCTGCCGTCCTAGCTGAGGCTATTTCTTAGTAACTGATATGTGCTGTTGCACGATTACAACTAAATCGAGACGAAGAAAAACTGTTTGCACTATGCCTTAGCTATAAGTTCTATTGTTACGAAGAACAAAAAGTTAGTGGAATACGTCGACTGTTTAGGATACTACACAAACTATGGTGGAATACAGGTTTAGACTCTGCCCATGGTTCAATGAATAAGGCGTAGTCATTAGCCCAACAACAACAAAAATAGAACTCTAGATTGTCAAAGTCATTTGAAAGAGAATGCCAAACATGTTTGATAATATTTGTGAATGTTTGATAAAGAAATTTTCCTTTACAAACTTTAACAAACGCCATTGTCAAATTTTAAAATTGACAATTTAAACTCCTACGAAAAAAAAATTTAAATCTGCTGTTAGCAAAACTCAACCTTTTTATTGTACCATGACTCCGCCGAATTTTAAATCCGATCGTCTGGCCGTGTTGTTTTCGGCAAATATAGTTACGGGTAGACTTTAAAAAATCCTAGTGAAACTGCACTAACTGGTGATTAATCTTGGGGTGTTTTCTTCAACGCTGTTTTTCATAGATTACGCTTGAGTTATTCTAAACTTTATTTTTTTTCTTTTCTGTATTGTTTTTTTGCCATTTCATCATGGAAACACTTACACCGCAAACACCACGGGTTAGTGCCGTTTACAGCCTGGTGGAATCATCAGTCCACATTTTTTTAAAAAGTGATGATGTCCGGAACGTAATCGTGAATGGTGCTCGCCATTGCGCCATGATATCGGACTTTTTATTACCAGAAATTGAAGCTCGTAGCCTTGACGACATTTGGTTTCAACAGGACAGTGCCACTTGCTCAAATAATGGATCTATTGAGAGAACATTTCCAAGAGCACTAATTTCACGTTTTGGACCTGTGAGTTGGCCGCCTAGATCGTGAGATATCACACCTTTAGACTTTTATCTTTGGGGCTACGTAAAGTCCAAAGTCTATGCTGGCAAAGCAGCCACGATTCAGTTTTTAAAAACCACCATTATGAGTGTCATTAACGCCATACCGGTCGAAATGCTCGAACAAGTCATTCAAAAACTGAACCCTCAGAATGGACACCCTGAGGCGTAGTTGCGGCCAACATTTGAAGGAAATTATATTCAAAAAATAAATGGCATAAAATATCCTTTCGAAAGAACAATAAAGATTCCACACTTGATTTGCATTTTTGTATTTTGCTTTATTTTGAAAAAATGCCTCTAGATTGATCACCCGTTATTTTCTTCCATGTTTGCATGTATCCTTCATACAAAGGTCTCTGTTGATGTGAGGCCTGTTGTTGTAGAGGTCACAAATTAAATCCGATCTTGCTCAAATTTAGCATAATATGTTGAAGGTAACAAATAAGAAACCCTTCCAATGTAAATCCATATTGGTTTATCTTTTTACAATGATCCCGTACATAGGTCCTTTTCGAATGTTAGTTGGCTAAGTAGACCCTATGGAATATGTTTTGTTGTCCTGTTCTTCGAACTGCACCAAAATCCAGCTATGCGAATCGCGCCTTTTAAACTGGATACGTAAAAAGATACCTGGGCGTCAGCTGAGTGGGATTGTCCGGACAATTGAAAAGGTACAGCGCGTTATGTGGTCCCTGTTGACAGGCGGGACAGACGTCAGGAATGTTAGCACCTACTTATACTCACACCCAATACGAATTGAGGCGGCTGCACCATCCAAACCTCAGCTGAGCCAGAACCACGAGCTTCTGCCGAGGTAGAGTCTGCTCCTCTTGTGAAATCTTAGGGAAATATTTTCCTAGAACTAAATTCACGCTATAGATAGATACTGCTGCTGCGACTTCATCAGCGTGAATGTCGTTCCAACCTGCCTATTAGTTTCGATAATCTAAAGTCTTTTTCTTGTAGAGATGGATCTTTCTCTCGACCTGGGAGTCAGCTGAGTGGGATTGTCCGGACAATTGAAAAGGTACTGCGCGTCATGTGGTCCCTGATGACAGGCGGGACAAACGTCAGGAATGTTAGCATTTACTCACACCCAATACGAATTGAGGCGGCTGCACCATCCAAACCTCAGCTGAGCCAGAACCACGAGCTTCTGCCGAGGTAGAGTCTTCTACTCTAGTGAAATCTTAGGGGAATGTTTTGCTAGAACTACATTCACGCTGTAGATAGATACTGCTGCTGCGACTTTATCAGCGTGAATGTCGTTTCGACCTGCCTAATAGTTTCGATGATCTAAAGTATTTTTCTTGTACAGATGGATCTATCTCTAGATCATGAAGATCGTACCTGATCTGCCTGGGCGGATACATCCTGTCCTTCCGTCATCCTTTCCATAAAATGGTGTTTGAAATGACTACATTGAAGACACCCAAGCAGTTACTACCTAGACAACAAGAAATTGTGTCTGTGCACGGTAAGGACCTTTGTCTCCTCAGGTATAAGTAGATGGTACTCAGAAGCCATAAGGAGACACAATGCTGCTGTTCTCGGGACGGCATTCTGGTAAGTCTGAATTTTCTTTCACCGCGTCGTACGGACGTTCGCCAACCACACCTTGAAACATGTCCCTTTGGCTGTAGCAGTTTTATTTTAAATCTGACCTTGATAAAATTTTAGAAAGAGAACTAATCCAGTAGCAAGTAGTGTAGGTTATTATATCAGCGACAGAAAACGATTTAAGCATTTTGTACTTGTACTTTACCAATAGGCATTACCAATTATTATGCCTTTTGGCAACTTCTCGGCCAATGATACAGCCTTCGAGTTTGGCTTATGGCTAGGGGCCTAAGGAATCCTAAATATTAGGTAAAAGAAAAAATTGGCCTCTAAAACTTTAAAACCCCTAATGATTTCTGAAATTTCCAGAAGTAATAATCATTATATAAAAACGACTTAGGATTTTTTTCTGACACACCTTAAAGGTATTCAGTGGACGAAATCCATGAAAAAAAATTGTGTGCCTCGATAGGTTTTGCCTTATAGATATGTAGAATCATATTTATGTTGTAACTATTGTTGTATAAGAACAAGACAAATATTTGTGTGCGTGAGAAAAAGTTCAGTGAGCTGTATTGATATGGTTGTTGTATCATCGTGTGCTCATGAGAAATAGAGATTGTTCGGCAACTTGAGAGAGAGAGATATAGTTTTTATATAGAAATTTTGTTTTAGTCCCCATTTACACATGGCAACTTTACTTGCGTCAATTTTTAAGATTCCCTTTGTGTTCACACATAGCAATTCGGTTTCGCAAATTTTTGTTTTTATTATTGCCCTTTCTGACATTCTGTGTTTTGTTCGTTTTAATTTTTGTGTGAAATAATACTAAAATATTCTGCAGCCAACTTCACACTACGAAAAGGAATTGACAGTATGGGCAAGTTTGTTCCCTTTCCATTCCCCATACCTCTCTCTCCAGCAAACTGAGAGTTGCGTTAAGTAATGTTGCCTAGGGTAAACGTGGACTTATTGTTGTTGTTTTATCTTATTTTTGCTACAGAAACTAACATTGCAAGTCTGTGTGGGTGTGGGAAGAAGAGTAGGCTCTATAAAAGAATGATACGGTAGGCTACATTCGGCTTTCCGTGATTTAGATTACTTTAACAGGAGTGGGCACCATGTGTACAAGAATCAACTAGAAATCATCTTTATAAAAATATATTAAAACGTTTTGTGTACATTTAGGCTGGCAGTCGAATTTCGTGGCTGGGATCTACTAGTCCCTCTGTAAAACGACTTAGCTCATCGGAACTTAAGATTATCTTTGGCAATTCTGCGAGCAACTTTAAGAGAGTGATCTTGACGATCATAACAAAAGTTTCATACACAAATTAAGCAGCACAAAAATTGGAAAGTTTGTTTTTCGTGAAGTTAAGTTTGGTCTTATGTACATATTCCATAGTTGAAACTAGGGAAACTAATCCATCTATTAGTCGTTAAGGCTTAAACCTGGTATTTTCTTGCTTATATTCTAATAAAAACAGAAGCCAATATTCGTCAGATTTGTATGAAAAAAGTGATGAAACCCTACTTGTGTTCATCAGCATGAAAAGGCTTCCTAAAATGTAGTAGCTTGCAAACTTCCAAAAACGCTTAAGCGAATATAATGCTTTGCGTTTTGTGAGATAACCGACCAAGTCACCAACTACCACCTGTAGGGCGCTTAGTTTTATGTTAAACGTATAGCTGAGCATTTACTTTTCAAAAGCGTGTGTGCTACGTTGGGTTAGTGTTACTTTGCCTTTCAATTAATTAAGACAATTCCCAAGAGTACTTTTAGGAGCTTTTGGTGTTACTCGAATCAACATGTGTCCGGCGTGGTTGGTGGTGGTAGATGACGCTATACTTAAGAGAATTGTCTGCGAGTTAAAAACAAAATACACTGAGGAAAAAAAGTCGAAGACATTTTAACAACGCTCATTCTAAAAACAGAAAAATCGAAATATTATTTAAGTTGCTTGTACTACAGCTATTGTTAATGCATGAAACATTGTCACAATAAATTCGATAACTAGAGCTGGCGATTCCTCGCCAAACCTGTAGGGGTTTTAACTCATGTGGTAATTAAAATTATAATATGAAGGTTTAGTTAATGTGTTATAAGTATAATTTTAGGTTGCTCTTCGTTGTCAATCTGGTTTGTTGGACAAAATAGTCACGTTTGATGAATTTTACCATACACGCAGAGAAATGATATGGTTACTACTAGGTCACGGCAACAATAATATGTTGTCTGCAATAGAAAACTATGTTCGTCGCGAGCATAGTATGGTTTTTTGCATTTAACTTTGACAAAATCAAAGTATGATTGCGGCAATATTAATTTGTTAACATGTAACAAAAGTATTATTTTTTATCTTTAATTATTATTTTCGGCTTGTGGTCATGTAATAAAATACTTGTTGTATTTTTAATATTTTATTTTACTTTTTGAAACAAGAAGACAGGCGGAAAAACAACAGAGTTTCTTTGCTCTAAATCGATACTAAAGATGATTGATAAAGTAAATCGAGATATTAGTAAAAATTCAAATAACCTATAAAAAAAACACTAGTTTTGTGTTACATGACAAACCGAAAATAAAAATAAGATACAAAGGGTCAACTCTCCACAGCATACAAAAGTATTATTGCCAAATTTTAAAATTATAATATGGTTGTATCAGCAATATTAATATGGTTAGTGCGACAAAAGTATTGTTTTTGAGTTTTAAGTTAATAATAATATGATTGCGGCAATTATACCGTAAGATTATAATTTTTTTAAATTAAAATATGGTTTATTGTTACGAATTACGTCCGCAATAAGCGTACATTTCATTCGTACTGCATCAGATTTGTATAACTGAAATATCTTTAATAAATGAAACACTTACGTTTTTAAATGGATTTTTTCTATTGTTTAAAAAAATCAATCCAAATATATTGAACCAAATGTATTCTTAAATAATTTATTTAATAAAATTATCTTTTGTTAAGTAATGACACAACCCAATTATTTTCTCCAACTTTAACAGCGTCCATAATTGGCATAAGCAACTAAATTGTGCCAAATTTCTTCAAAAGTGGATGTAATGTGTGGCTTCTACAGGGTGGCGCAAAACCTCCGTTGCGGTTGGAATGTCCAATAATTTTTTTATTTATTATTTTATTATTATTTTTGTTGCATAGTTTATAAATGGGGAATATTTTTGGCTTAAGTATAAAAATTTTATCCCTCAAGTGGCGGACATTTTCGGCAGCGCACATTTGTACTCTTTCCGCGATAGCCCCAGTTGCGCCTTGTTTTCTTGTTGATGTTTCTGGACTCTCCTGCACACTTTCCATAACACGTTGGATATTTTCGTCTGTGTGGACATAACGTGTTCTTCCGGTACATGAAAGGTATCTTACTGTACCATGTCGTCGAAAATTTCCAAGGTCGTCGAAAATTTGAAGGTCCACTGACGCACGCTGCGGCAAAACAATTGACTCTTAATTTTAAAAAAATTCAACAATTGATGATCGCTGTTCTGTTGTGTAGTGTTTCATTTCCCCAAGTTTGCTTCACAAAATTCTGAAATATAAATAAATTTAAAAAGTTAGTAAACATTCAAACTAAAACGGTAGTTTTGCATCACCCTGTAGAACTAAAAAACACCAAATTGGAGGAACATATTTGAACCGATTTCTTTCAATTTCCGTAACTTCGGTGCTTGGTCCAAAAACTGACTTCAGCCAAATTCCATCTTGATTAGATGCAATATGTGCCTCCTAGAACTAAAAACATAAAATCGGATGACCATATGTGTGTGGGAGAAATATATAAATCTGAACCGATTTTCTTCAATTTCAATAACGTACTTCCTTGGCCCAACAAATTTACTTACGCATTATTGGAATGACCATATAGCAAAGTGTGTAATTATTTTGTTATGTGAGTGAAACAACATGACTGTTATAAAAGAGTTACTTCCAGACTTACGATTTATCCTGGAGACATCAAAAGTTTTTTTGTTTTCTCAGAATTTAAAAAAAAAATATCCTGCCGAAAAACAACTATTGGGACATGACAAACGCATTCTCAAATGAAAAACAATGAATTCACAACACAAAGTAAGCGTAATGCACCGAAGGAGAACATCAGCCAAATTATACCTTTACAGTTGAAAGCTTTGCATAATCGAAGTTGGACTTGTTAGACGACGCACAGTGGTCCAGGATCGATGTTCCTTCGGCCAAAATTATATTACTTTTGATAAAGTAAATATTTCTGAGTTCTGTAAATTGTTGTCCAGGACATAAGGATTATTTTAAGCTTAGAACATTTAAAACCGGGCTATTGGGTTTATTTTAGAAATTAGCCTGAAGTTGACTACTTTTCGTATTTTCCGATTTTAAAGAAAATTGCATTTTTTGTTTTTACTATTTTTTTTACATATTTGCATGTAGTTGTTCATAAAATGCGCAAAAAATATTTTTTCCTTATTGCCGGTTTTTACTTTTTTCAGGCTTTGTGAAAGAATTGTGAAAGTGATGTTTAATTTTTTGACTTTTTTGAATTGGATCTCATACATTTTAAGATTGCACTGTTTTTTTTCATATCTTTACTATGGCGTCAAGGTTTTGTTTGTACCAAATATACATTGCTTGTAGTAACTTTTTAAAAAATGTCGATTTTGAAAAAAATATGACTTTGGGCCAACATAACTTTTTTTCTTCAACAGCCTTTTAAGTGATGAAGTACCATTTTGGTAATAGCTAAACAAAGATCCTTGAGTCATTGGCTACAACTTCCCTTTTTACAGAACACATAAATATATACTAGATCAAAAGTTATAGAATTTTGGCCGATTTATAGAATTTTGTCCGTGGACAACGCACAGTGGGACGAGATTAAAAAAATAGAAATAATTCAGCCGTTTCTAAACTAACAGTCGGATTATGATGAATTTTCACACACTTATAGAAGATGTGTTTTTGAGATTACGGAGCTACATGGCGCCCTAAGTTGGACACCTTGATTTTATAGAATTTTAAAACGCATGTAACTTTTCTATTTGTCAACCGATGTCAACCCCAGAGAACATTGGTGCCGTGCATGAACTGATAATGCAAGATCGGCATGTGACATACCGTGATATATAGCCATCCTTGGGCATTTTTTCCACCAGCATACAGTCGATATTGCATGGACACCTGGCCGTAAAAAGGTTTGTTCTCGTTGGATCCCGCACAATTTAACAATCGCTCAAAAAAGGCTCGTTTCTATTAGTTTAAAGAAATTAAAAAAAAACCATCGCGGCGCTTCAAAAGACGTTTATAAGAAGGTCACAGGTGACGAATCATGGATCTATGCGTATGAGCCCGAAACAAAACAGCAGACGAGCCAAATCCAACGAAATTGGTCATGTGGCGACTGTTCCGTTTGAGCAACGCAGGACGGTCTATTATCTGTGGTACACCACAATTTGTTTGCCTGAAGTCTTTGGAGAAATTCGAAAAACGAACAAGAGAAGACGAATCATTGTGCACCATGACAATGCAAGCTCTCACACAACGGCTCAAACCAGTGCTTTTTAACCGGGCTAAACGTCGAATTGATGGGTTATCCACCGTACAACCCTGACTTGGCTCTCAATGATTTCTTTTTATTCCCTCATATCAAGAAAAAAATGCGTGGTCAACGATTTTCGTCGCCAAAAGATGCTGTTGAAGCGTTCAAAAACCATGTTTCGGAGGTGTCTCAATCGGAGTGGAAAAATTGCTTCGACAATTGGTTTGAGCGCATGCAAAAGTGTATAAATCATGCTGGAGAATACTTTGAAAAACCAATAAAACCATTTTTGATGATAAATATTCCCATTTTCATTACTAGGCCAGAAATATATAGCAGCTCTCGTATATAATAGAAAAAAGCTAAAAATTTGAAAAACGTCGGTTTTTCCGTAAAAGTACTAATTTTGGAGTCATTGCAAAAAGTAGTAAAGAAAATCTTAAAGGAAAGTTCTTGGAGATGATATTCCAAAAAAAATTCAAAATTGTTTTTGTTGTTAGTACTATTGTCATCTTATATAGCGCATTTTTTATGTTAAATCCAAAAGTTAGCGTCGCAATGTCCGTCCAAGTCTTAGTGACAAAAAAAAAATCAGAATATTTCGGCTTGCAACTCTGATTGTTATGACAAAAAAGGGAGATTTAAGACTACCACCATCTTATAAAAATAAATAGTGCCGAAATGATAACCCTTTACAAACACTGCACAATTATACACATAGTTTTTTTTATACTGTACGTATTTATTATTTTGTACACCTTTTTATATTCGGATGTTTTGTTTAAAAACGATTTTATTTTCGGTCTTAAGTGCATTTGTATTCGCCACAATGCTCTCGTTATAAATAATAGGTAATATTTTTTTTCTTAAAAACAAATCGCAAACCGAACGGAATTAAATAGGACATTTATATGCATTCGACTATAAGTAAATAAAAGTATGCGCAGATAGATATGTTTGTTTGTATCTTCACTTCATATCTACGAATATGCAAATATTATGAATTTTTTTTTGTTTGAAATAAAGTCAAGTTCGGTCATTTGAATATAGCGTCATTTTACGATATTTTTTGCTTTATATGGCTGTGTTCTTTTTGAAAAAAAAATATTTTATCGTCGCACTTATCTTTTCCCAGATGTTTATATGCATAATTTGGGTTTCGGAATTTTAGCGCTATGACATAAATTTGTATTTATTCTGGGATGAATCATATTTATGGCATGTGTCTGATGCTATAGTTAAATCTGGTTCCAAGTGTGGTCATAAAAACATGTACAAATTCTTACAATGGGGGTTTTGCTTAAATAAAGATCTTAAAATTCAATTCCAATTTTTTTTGGCAGTAATAAAAAAATATTTCTTTATTGGCTGTGAGTTTATACTCGTATGCTTATATCGGCTAAACTGATTTTTTTTTCGGATGAACTGACTTACAGTAAGAGTTACTCCAAACGCCTAGTTTTCATACCAATAATCAAAAAAGGGTACAGTCTGAATGGCATCCATAGCCAATGCATTTCACCAATTTTTTAGTTGACTCTGAAAAAGAAACCACAAAAAGTCTCGTTCTAGAATTAAAACTGTTCAAGTCATAATAATGATAAAAGACCGAATAAATGTAAACAAAACAAAAACAGAAATTTACCATATTTTATTTTTAAAGTAGATTTCAGACCGGCACGACACCACACATCGCGTGCCGTACACAGTCACACCAAAGATGTTTAAATAATTTTTTTTTATTAATTTTTTCAATATTCCTTATAATAATAATTGTGCCAACACAATGTTTACACCAACAAAATAATTTCAATGCCTAGCAGTCCCATTATAAATAAAAATTGATACAATTTTAGTGTAACAGGCGTGTTTGACTTACAGAATCTCATTCCCAATACAACAAATAGGAGGTGTACATAATCGTTATACGAGGGCTGCTATATATATTTCCGGCCTAATAATGAAAATGCGAATATTTATTATCAAAAATGGTTTTATTGTTTTTAGTATTCTCCAGCATGATTTATACACTTTGGCATGCGCTCAAACCAATTGTAGAAGCACTTTTTCCACATCGATTGAGACACCTCCAGAGCATGGTTTTTGAACGCTTCAGCATCATCTTCTGGTGACGAAAATCGTTGACCACGCATTTTTTTCTTCATGTGTGGGAATAAAAAGAAGTCATTGGGTACAAATCACCCACCAATTCAACATTTGGCCGGTCAAGACAGAGAGCTCGCATTGTCATGGTGCTTTCGTCTACTCTTGTTCGTTTTCGAATTTCTCCGAAGACTTCAGGCAAACAAATTGTGGTGTACCACTCAGAATGGACCGTCCTACGTTGTTTAAGCGAAACAGTCGCCACATGACCAGTTTTGCCGAAGAAACAGGCGAACATTTGCTTCGAAGTGCTTCTTCCACGAACAACTTTCGTTGGATTTGGCTCATCTTCGAAGACCCACACGAACGATTGCTGTTTTGTTTCAGGCTCATACGCATAGATCCATAATTCGTCACCTGTGACGATCTTATAAACGTCTTTTAAAGCACCGCGATCGTAATTTCTTTTCACCAATCGACACGAGCCTTTTTTTGAGCGATTGTCAAATTGTGCGGCATCCAACGAGAACAAACTTTTTTTTACGGCCAGGTGTTCATGCAATATCGAAAGTATGCTGGTGGAAGAAATGCCCAAGCATACCTTGATCTCACTGTATGTCGCATGACGATCTTGGATTATCAGTTCATGTACGGCATCAATGTTCTCTGGTACAACGGCCGTGTTTGGACGACCTTCACGACTTTCTTTGTTGAGCGAGCGTCGGCCACAATTGAATTTATTAAACCAGTTTTTCACAGTGCTATAGGATGGTGCTTCATCGCAATACAATGAATCTAGTTCATCGATGCACTCTTGTCGTGATAATCCACGTCGAAATTTGTGAAAAATTATCACGCGAAAATGTTCACAAGTTGATATGATTTTTTTTTTCTAAATTTATTTTTTCAAGTCACTGTTCTGAGTGCGTTTATGCTAAAAAATGTCAAACTTTCCAATGGAAATGTCAGATGGCGCCAGGCAACACTTAGTGTTGCCTAGGCCAGATCTATATGTGACAGCGCATAGAGAAAGGTACCTAAGGGTAAAAAAAATAAATTTTTCATTTTTTTTTTGATGTGGACAACAACTGAGCATCGAATGAGACCGATCCCATGCCCCAAAAGTGTTCCCTCCCAGAGATATGCGCGTTTTCTGAAAGTGATGGTACACCAAAGATACATGTATTTAAATCTTCAAAATGGCTCTTCTGAATTTTTACCCTTAGGTCCCTTTCTATTTTGCGCGTCACATATATAGCAACCCTTGTACAAATTTCCACTTATTCCGTTTTGAGTGTTACCTTGTATGCCTTATTGACGGCATTTTGAATTTCCACCCACAATTTTAGAGCAACTTGGTTTATTTATGATAACAATTCTTATTCAACCACTTTTTATTTTTAACCTATGAATAGTATTTTTTTTAAAAAATTTACAAACATATATTTAGGCAATGCACAAGACACAATTTCTTTCAGTGTAAATGGGGCTTTTTGTTTGTTTTATTAATGAATTGATAACACTCATTGCCATTGTCTTGTTTTTGTTGCCATTGTTTTCTATTTCTATTTCAACCACTTCAAGCTGGAAATTTCTAGAAAAATATTTTATTCCAATTCATGTGTATGTGTGTGTGTTTTCCACTTTCTGAGCTTGGCTTTACACCTTCTGGCGACATCGGCCGTTGACATAGGCGTAACCTGCCTGACAGTGTACCGTCGAATCCAAGAGAATCCTGGTATCGAAATCTGGATCAACATCCAGGCTTTTGCCTTCCGCCTGTGCTTGTGGCTTTGGTTGTGCTGTCTGATTTTCTTCGTGCAAATTACTGCCATAGAGCAGATCAAATTCGCGCGGATTTATGGTGGAGGGTTTCGCTGTTGTGGTTGGCGACATTTTGGAAGTTTCGCCCGTGGGCAGTTCATTGGTAACCGGTTCTAAGGCGGGCGCTTTGTTAATGTTGCCAAATGGATCTGGCTTAAATGGCGCCTGCGGTTGCACACCTTCATTTGGGCCTCTTGGGGCAAAATTACCCTGAGATCCCGGTTGTCTTCCCGCCGAGTTTAAGAAGGGGTTCTGAGAGTATCTCTCTCGGGGTGCAGTTTCAAAATTGTTGGAATGTTGGGGGTTATGTCCATTGCCGCGGAAGTTATTCCCATTGCCATGGTGGCTATGTGGTGGCGCATCATTGCGATAGGAATTACCTTGACCGGGGAAATTATCTCTGGCCGCTCCTGGACCACCACCGCGGCCCTGAGAGGGAAAGACAAACGGAGCCGAGGCTGGTCCCTTCATGGGATATCCGGGTATATTTTCCGCTACATCGCCTTGGCCATTGAATCCCCGCCCATGGCGGCGATCACGAGCCGGATGTCTATCATCACCGTTCACTTGGAATGATTCCTCGGAATCCAAAGCCGAAAAATGCATGCGTCCACGTCCATGGCGTCGTGCTGTGGCTGACGATGTCATCACTGTTATCAGTGACATTGACAGCAATAATAATTTCATGCGCTTCATCGCGTTTCAATTGCTTCTTTGGTGATCGAGTGTAGAATGATTTGTTCCGTTCGGTTTGTTAGCGTTTCTTTCCCTAGCACAGTCTAATTGATACTAAAAATTCTACGGAATGTTTAATTATTCTTATAATATACATTACTTTTTTTTCGTTATTTTGAGATTCTTATTAATTGTTTTGTGTGTGTTTGTTTGTTTTTTTTTCATCAATTCGTTCGTTCGTTCGGTTTTGTTGTTGAGATTGAAACCGAAAGAGTATTATATACAATTTAATGATTAATAAGATGAGCTCTGTCTGATAATATTACCTTTAAGTAATATTGGGGGTAGGCAAGAGTTTAGGATAGATTGTGTAAGTAGTTCAACAGATTTTTTTGGGATTTTCATAAAAGCACTGGTGCTTTACTCCCTGGGATGTGAATTGAGGAAGCACATAATTATGATGCCAAACTTTTGGCTGTTTAACGTAAGTCGTTATGCAGCAAAACTCTTTTAAGAGAACTTCGACAACTCTTTCAAACATTAGTTAAAACTGAAATGGGAGCAATTAAAAAGAACAAAAAAAACTGTTTCTTTCCTCAGAAGGGATTCAAGGGATTTGTTTCTATGAAAAAATTGTCTTCTGGACGTCCATCGCTATATTTTGAGACATACAGGGAGTCAACGAAATGCAAACGAACTGCGAAGTTAAGAAATACGGGTCGTAAAAAACAGCTTGTTGCTGCCAGGGCTTCGGGTCAAAAGCAAGCAGCAGATTTGGTAAAAAAAAAGCAACAACGTCTCAAAGTTTCTTACAAAGGCAAAAAATGTTAATGAACCAAGACAGGTGTCATCATTAGAAGCCTTGTCTATGATGATTGAAGCCAAATTGTCAAGGCACCAGCACAAAATTATAAGATTACGAGGACTACTATATATATTTCTGGCCAAATAATTAAAATGCTAATATTAATCATTTATTGTTTTTCAAAGTATTATCTAGCATGATTTTTCTTGATGTGCAGAAATAAAAAGAAGTCATTGGGTGCCAAGTCAGGGCTGTACGGCGGATGACCCATCAATTCGACGTTTTTGGCCGGTCAAAAAGGCGCTGGTTTGAGCCCATGTGTGAGTGCTCACATTGTCATGGTGCACAATTATTCGTCTTCTCTTGTTCTTTTTTTACGGCCAGGTGTTTATGCAATATCGAATGTATGCTGGTGGAAGAAATGCCCAAGGATGCCTCTATCTCACGTTATGTCACATGACGATCTTGCATTCTCAGTTTACGCACGGCATCAATGTTCTCTGTCACAACGGCCGTTTTTGGACGACCTCCACGACCTTCTTCTTTGGGCGACGATTGAATTTATTTAACCAGTTTTTCATAGTGCAGTAGGATGGTGCTTCATCGCCTTACAAAGATTTAACTTCATCGATGCACTCTTGTTGTGATAATCCACGTCGAATGTTGTGAAAAATGATCGCACGAAAATGTCCACGAGTTAATTCCATTTTTTTAAACAACACAAATGATGGTCGTACGTCAAAACGTTCTCAGTACGTTTATGCTAAAACATGTCAAGCTTTCCAATGGAAATGTCAGATGGCGCCAGGCAATACTTAGTGTTGCCTAGGTCAAAAATATATAGTAGGGGCATAAATACTGTTACACACGTTTTATGCTGTAAAATAAAAAGTACTGAATGTTTTTGGACCAAATATTTTTTAATATATTTATTGATGTATATTGTATCCAAAAAGAATCTATTTATTCGAAAAGTCCGCCTTTTGCCTTTACACACGCCTTAAATCGCACTGGCCAATCGTCAATAGCTGCACGAACCTCGACCATTGGAAAATTGTCCACAGCTCGAACCAAAGCAGTCTTAAGAGATCCAATGTTGGGGTATCTTTTGTGACAAACCTTGTCCTCTAAAACCGTCCACAATTTGTAATCCAATGGGTTCAAATCTGGACTGCCTGAGGGCCATTCTCCAGAGGCAATGAACACTGGCAAATTGTTTCGAAGCCAGGCCTGGGACGTTTTAGCCCTATGGACCGGCGCAGAATCTTGCTGGAAAGTCCATGGCTGGTTTTGGAACAGGGAATTGTTAAGAGGCTTCACAACAGCTTTCAAAACGGTTCCTTGGTAAACTTTGGCCGATGTTTTGACTCCTTGTTCGCAGAAATGCAGATCAGTGACCCCATCGTAAGAGACACCCCACCAAACCATAGCTGAAGCTGGGTGATGACCATTTTCCACCCTTGGGATCAGTTCAGATGCTCCCTTAGATGACCGCGCATACACTCTATCATTTTGCTTGTTAAATTTTTCCTGTACGGTAAAATTTTTTTCATTGGTGAACAAAATTTTTCTGTGCAAGTTATCAGCGTGCTTCACCAAAAGACGTTTGAATTTTTCAATCCTTTTTTTTTTAAAGCTGCAGTTAATAAATGTCCGGTACGTCACTTGAAAGTCCCAAGTCTTTTTTAGTGATTCGACTCGACTCATGGACTTTTGCGTGATATTCATCTCACGGGCCATGATTTTCTGTTTTCGGAGCGGGTTTCTTGATTTAACGGCTTTGATGACATGCGGTGTTCGAACAGAGCGTGGGCGGCCCGACCGGTGGCGGTCTTTTACATCTCCAGTCTCCTCAAACAGTTTTTTGCATCGGTAGACGTACATGCGGCTAATCCCTAGTGGCCGGAGCGTTTTGAAAATATCGTTTTTTTTTTCATTTCACACTTGAAAAGCGCTATTACAGCGATACGATTCTCATTATCTGGCCACTCCATGATGAAAGTTGAAACAATTTTAAAATCCCGTTACAGACTAACGCTATTGAGGTTAGCTTTCAAAACCTATATGATATTATCGGGGTATGTTTAGTTCTACTATTGAAATGGGTGTGTTCAATGCTTTAGCAATACATATTTATGTCCCTACTAAGTAGCAACCGTATTGATTAATCAGTTGGACTGGAATTCCCTTCAGTTTCTGGAATTTACAGAAACAGAACAACGCAATTTTTAACAGCCACTATTTCTGCATACCCCTAAGATCAGAGTCAACAAAAAAATACAGTTAAATTAATTTTTAAATAATTGCTTTTTTTCGTTAATTCCGTGCATTTTAAAATGTTTACAAAAGTGCATTGCAGCAGACTAGCAGCGGCTTTAAAAAAAATAGCGAGGGAGCAAAAAACAAAACAAGAGAGCCAACAGTCGAACTAAAATACCTATACCTTGCTCTCTACGAATATTTTTAGGTTTCACTGATTAACAAAGGTTTCATTATATAACCCAGAGCGAACTAAAGCGATAAGGAAGATCATACTGTCTGTCTGTCTGTCTGACATTCGACATCGACCAGAAGCCCAAATGAGTTGTTGTCAGTCCATGCCAACAAACAAAAGCGCAAAATGTTTTTAATTGCCTCCAACTTTTTCTCAAGCTAGAAACTACATACAAATATAGCGACAAATCGCCTAACAGATAATAATGTCAATTGTCGTTTCACGCTTTGCTTTGTGGCGGAAGATGAAAATCGTGAAAACACGATTGAACTTTATCAAGCCATAGTGGTAGCAATGAGAAATTCTAAAATCAGAGAAAAGTTGAAAATGACAATGGAAAAAGTATCTACGAGTGGTAGAATTTTAGTTTTGACTATTAGACATTAGTCACAATTGCTAATAAATGGAACGACAAATAATTGGGAAAAAGTATAGAATTTTAAGCTTTTACCATACAGCTCTAAATACCAGGTGACCTTTGTGGGTGAGTCTAATATATCTATGGTAGCAAATATCACAGCCTTGGATCCTTTTAGCCCTGCACAAATTCCCTCAAATAAATTGTTTACTCAAAAATGCTTTCCACGAACCCAAGAATAAATGAAACTATGACTTAGACCACTTGGGTAAAAAATTGTCCTGTTTTTGGTATTCTTGAGTTAATGATTGAGACCATAATCTCAGCTAGGGCTGTCGTGGTGTGATGGAAGTGTGCAAGACTTTCATGCCAGTAAAGCCAGGTTCAATCGCGGGTACGAACATCTAACTTTTTTCAGCGGCGGGCTTTCCACCTAGAAAATGCCGGTTACTTTACGAGTAAAAAATTTATCTGTACGCCATGTAAAACTTTTTTATGAAATGAATTAGCTTTTTGTTTGTCCGCTGTCATCTTAGAATTTTTTTAAGACGTCTTTGCAGGGTTTTAGATCCATATTTTGAGATAATACATTTGGCAAACGATTTTGGCATTTAAATGATTTCATAGCTTCGGTGGTTATTTGATCGTGTTATGGTTCTCCCCGATAGTATCGATAACGATACTATCAGTACGATAGTTGCTATTTAAGCTTCGGGTCCTGACAATACTAGTGTTCCTAGATGCAAACTTGAACTTCCATTACTTCACTCAGAACGTCTTGTCATTTGAGGAAGCATTGTTTTGTTTACAGTTTCTTGAAAAATTCATCTCAGTCAAAAAAAGGAATTATCCCGTGAACATTTTTGTGCGACGATTTTTTATGATTTTCGTCGTGGGTTATCGAGACAAGAGTGTTTAAATAAACTTGTTTCGACTTTTGGCGATGAAGCACCATCAAAAACCAGTGTTAATCGCTGGTACCAAGAGTTCACTCTCGGACGCCATTCGCTCCAGGATGTATTTCGTGAACGACGTCCAACTTCGGTCACTTTGCCAGAAACCATCCATGCTGTGAGTGAACTGATTAAACAAGACCGACATGTGACATAACGTGAGATTGGGGCATCCATGGGCATTAGTATTACAAGCATCAATAAGATATTGCATGCACATTTGGCCCTGAAAAAAAATTGTTCTCGTTGGATCCCACATAATTTGACTAATGCTCAAAACATGGCTCGTATGGATTGGTGCAAAGCGATGTTGAAAAAGTTTAACTGCGCTATCTCAAAGGCAGTGTATAACATTGTCTCAGGTAACGAATCATGGATCTATGCATATGAACCCGAAATAAAGCAGCAATCGAGCGTATGGGTCTTTCAAGATGAGCCAAATTCAACAAAAGTTGTTCGTGGAAGAAGTATATCGAAGCAAAAGATTGCGTTATTATTCTTTATAACAGGCCATGTTGCCACAGTGCCTTTAGTGGAACATAGGAAGGTCAATTCTGAGTGGTATACAACCATCTGTTTGCCAACAGTGTTCGAAGAAATGAGGCAAGATAATAAGAGAAGACGGATCATTTTACATCACGACAATGCGAGCTCTCACACATCAGCTGAAACGATGAGCTATTTGACCACACAAGATGACGTATTGATGGGCCATCCACCGTACAGCCCTGATGTGGCACCCAACAAATTTTTCTTATTCCCTAGCATCAAGAAAAAAATGCGTGGTCAACGTTTTTCATCGCCCGAAGCAGCTGTTGGAGCGTTCAAAAATCATGTTTTGGAGGTGTCTCAAACGGAGTGGAAAAAATGCTTCAAAAATCGGTTTGTGCGCATGTAAAAGTGTATTGATCTTAAAGGAGAATATTTTGAAAACCAATAAAATCATTTCCAATGGTAAATTATTGTGTTTTTATTGCCGGACCCGAAATATAGAAAGCAGACTGAGGTAATTGAATTGCCAACCGCTAAAGCTCAAGTTGTTTGAGTCTGCAACCATACTTATGATCATTTATGTGGTGCTTTAACCGAAGATCTTCTGTGGGAATTTTTTTAATCTCAACAAAAAATTTTATTTTGCTTCAGGCGTTACCAGCAGCTTTATCAAAGATAACTGGGTCAATTGGGGCCACAGCTCTGAATTCCGCACCTTTCACTCTCTCAGGATGATTTATATGAGTTTTATGTCTTGACAAGAGTAGCCAAAAACTGGTGTTTTTAAGATTTTTTTAAAAGTAAAAAACAGATTTTTTTAAAAGTAAAAAACAGATTTTTTTAAAAGTAAAAAATCGACATTCCGGTTCATCATTTTGTCTAAGAATAAAAAAAGTTTTTGAATCAGAAGTAAAGTAATAACTTTGCCCTAGAAAAGCCCTTAATTTTCCATGTCTTTTAAAATAATTTCGTATTTATGTTTTTGGTACCCAAACCTCCATGTTTAAATTGTTCAGATCTTACCCAATTTTAGCCAAATTGCAAATATAGTTTTACGAGGGTTGCTATATATATTTCTGGCCTAGGCAACACTAAGTATTGCTTGGCGCCATCTGACATTTCCATTAAAAAGTTTGACATTTTTTAACATAAACGTACTCAGAACGGTTTGACGTACGACCATCATTTGTATTGTTTACAGTGACTTGAAAAAATCAATTTGGCAAATAAATTAGCTCGTGAACATTTTCATGCCATCATTTTTCACGACAAGATGAACTTATATCTTTGTATGGCCTATATCACTGTGAAAAACTGGTTTAATGAATTCAATCGTGGCCGACGCTCGCTCAAAGACGAAGGTCTTGAAGATTGTCCAAACACGTCCGTTGTGCCAGAGAACATTGATGCCGTGCGTGAACTGATAATGCAAGATCGTCATGTGGCATACGGTGAGATAGAGGTGTTCTTGAGCATTTCTTCCACCAGCATACATTCCATATTGCATAAAAAGGTTAGTTCTCGTTGGATCCCGCACAGTTTGACAATCGCCCAAAAAAGGATAGTGTCGATTGGTGCAAATAAATTTTGAAAAAATACGATCACATTGCTTCAAAAGGCGTTTATAAGAGTGTCATAGGTGACGAATCATAGATCTATGAGTATGAAACAAAACAGCTATCGACCGTGTGGGTCTTCGAAGACGAGCCAAATCCAGCGAAAGTTGTTCGTGGAAGAAGCACTTCGAAGCAAATATTTCTTCGGCAAAACTGGTCATCCACTTGTGAAACGTAGAACGTTCAATTCTGAGTGGTACACCACAATTTGTTTGCCCGAAGTCTTCGGAGAAATTAGAAAAACGAACAAGAGAAGACGAATGAATCATTGAGCACCATGGCAATGCGAGCTCTCACACATCGGCTCAAACCAGCACGTTTTTGACCGGCCCAAACGTCGAATTGATGGGTCATCCGCCGTACAGCCCTGGCACCCAATGACTTCTTTTTATTAGCGCACATCAAGAAAAAATCAACAATTTTCGTCGCTAGATGCTGTTGAAGCTTTCAAAAACCATGTTTTGGAGGTGTCTCAAGCGGAGTGGAAAAAGTGCTTCGACAATTGGTTTAAGCGCATGTAAAAGTGTATAAATCATGCTGGAGAATACTTTGAAAAACAATAAAACCATTTTTGATGATAAATATTCGCATTTTGATTATTAGGCCAGAGCTATATATAGCAGCCCTCGTATTGGATGTAACTTTATATTTTGTTATTGGTATTTTAAAGTATATGGGAGGCCATTTTTTGGCCCCAGGCAACTTTTACGGGGACTTTACTAAAAAAATTAACCTATATGAATTAAATCGGTCTAAAATAAGTTGTTTGTCAATCGAAATATTCTATATCAAATTTGATTGAAATCGGAATTATAAGTATTATTAATATCACGAGAGAGATCTTTGCACTGGGCCTATATCGAAAAGTGGACCTATATCGAAACGTGGAACGGTATGACCAATTTTAATCTGAACTGATAACTGATCAATCGTAATGAACTGTAACAAGCTTAAGACAGCAAACTGACGTATGGACGGACAGACAAATAGCGTTAACTCGAATCAACTTGTGATTCTGAATCGAGCGGTAAACTTAGGTGGGCCAAGCTGAAAAGAATTTTCTTTGCTTTTACACACAGCAACCAAACAACCGGGAAAACCGACGGCAAAAAAACCGGATAAACCGACAAGTCGGCATTAAGCTATTTTTGAGAAACCAACTTAGGACCTTAAAACCGGAGTGTCTGTTTTTGGTTTTGGACACTCTAGTCTTGACGTCGTACTTTGCTAAACCAGCGTCCTAATTTCATGTCATTTTAGAACAAATGTTGTTAAAAGGCGACTTTTTCGTTTATTATTTTCCAAATTAACACTTTAACATCCAAAGATTTCAAAAAACACAATCGATTTATTCAAATATTTAATAACTTCATTATACACTTAACATAACTTAAGCATGCTTCACTTGCTTATGGCAATGATTGTGAGCCAATATATAACCAGGCGGACACAAGATAATCGAATCAAAGATATTATACGGTTGCACTACAATGGGGATGCGGACAATTGCATCGTCGCCCAACTGCCCATCATCAGCAGCAGCACCACCAGCAGCAGCATAACCACCAGCATAAGGATAATTATTGTAGTTGTAAAAGTAATGACCAGGTGTCAAATGAATTCCTGCAGGATGATTAATTTGTTCGCTCGGCGCGGAGACATCAATAACTTCAGCTGAGGCGGCATCACGGTCGGCAACGATGGCCGAAGGACAACAGCAACAGATGAAGGCGACAAGGAAATATTTGATGAAATTTAACATAATAATCGATTTACGTTGCAAACTGGAGTTCAGTTGAATTTAAAATTTTATAATAATAATTGTTGTTAATGGCTTGAATTGTTAACAGCAACTGATTGTTTTCGAATATAAAGATTTAAATAATTTCAATTTTTGTCTCTTTTTATGCTCCATTTAATGGAAGTTTTACTTTCTTTTGCAGCGTGACCATATAAGGAGTTAAGCGATTAATAGGTGCTTAAGAATAGCTTTAATGACTATTTACCGAAATGGTCAACGGTTTGAGCCACTGTACGGTATTCAGTTTGCAACTCTACCCACTGTTAAATTCTTGCATAGTTTTTTTCACCTTTTCGTCTCGAAAAAAACGCTATGACCGTTTCTGTATTTTATAGAAGAAAGCAAACAAACAATAAAGCAAACAATTCTAAATCATAATTTTCTTTTTTTGATACTGACTTCTCTTACCTTTAGAAATCTTGACAGAAATTCAGTATCATATACTTACATATTCGCAGAACGAAATTAAGAGCTTAACTCTTGTATAGGGTGATCCAACTAGAGGTATTTTTTCAGAGCGAAAAATATATAAAAATTCAAATCAAATGTGGAAAGGACATTTTATGGTATTTACTTTTTTTTGGAAATAATTACCTTCAAATGTTGGCAACTGTATTATGGAAATGAGCGTTCGGTGAGAAACGGGAAGATTCGCTGTTTTCGACCAAAATTTTGTTCAGTGATGAGGCCCATTTCTGGCTCAACGGCAAAGTCAATAACGAAATTGCCGCATTTGGGCTGAAGAGCAACAAGAAGGGGTTCAAGGGGTGCCATTATACCCAGAGAAAAACACGGTTTGGTGTGGTTTATAAGCTGGTGGAATCATCGGTGCATATTTTTTTCTAAAATGATGATGGCCGCTTTACGATATCGATCTTTATGCTACCTGAAACTGAAGCCCGTTATCTTGACGACACTTGGTTTCAACAAGACGGTGCCACTTGCCATACAGCTGCTCAAAGAAAGGATCTATTAAGAGATCATTTCGAAAAGCAGCAAATTTCATGTTTTGGACAGGTAAGTTGGCCACCTAGTTTGAGTGATATCACACCTTTAGACATTTTTCTTTGGGGTTACGTACAGACCAAAGTCAATGCTGACAAACCAGCTACGATTCAGGTTTTTTTAAGCCAACATTACGCGTGTCAATAAAGCCATACGGGTCGAAATCCTCGAACGAGTCATCCAAAATTGGCCCTCAGAATGGAAACCCTGAGGCGTAGTTGCGGCCAACATTTGAAGGAAGTTATATTCAAAAAATAAATGCCATAAAATGTCCTTTCAAATTACCAATACAGACTGCACACTTGATTTGAATTTTTATATATTTTTTTTTTGATCTGAAAAAATACATCTAGATGGATCACCCTATACTTTGTTGAAAAATAATGTGAAGTTATTGCCAAAGTCAATGCTGTGCACCCAAAAGAGTGAGTTTGTTGAAAAAAAGTTTTTTTTTCCGAAAAAGGGCATCCTTCGCGCCTGCTACTCGAAAGTTTGTGCAACGATCTTAACAACTCATTCTATGCTATACAATTTTCAGCAGCTATACACTAAAGAGTAGGCGTAGTTGGTGCGTGAAATAGTAAATACAATAAAAATCCCTTTGCTCAAAAAAAAATTATATACTTAGTGGGGACATAAATACTGTTTGCAATATTGAACACACCCATTTCAATAGTAGAACTGAACATACCCCGTTAATGTCATATGGGTTTTGGAAGCTAACCTCAATAGCGTTAGTCTGTATCGGGATTTTAAAATTGTTTCAACTTTCATCATGGAGTGGTCACATAATGAGAACCGTATCTCTGTAATAGCGTTTTTCAAGTGTGAAATGAAAAAAAACTCTACTAGGGATTAGCCGCATGTTCGTCTACCGATGCATAAAACTGGAGACTGCCGATGTAAAAGACCTTAACAGGTCGGGCCGCCCACGCTCTGTTCGAACACCGCTTGTCATCAAAACCGTTAAATCAAGAATTCACAGAAATCCGCTTCGAAAACAGAAAACCATGGCCCGTGAGATGAATATCACGCAAAATTCCATGAGTCGAATTATTAAAAAAGACTTGGGACTTGGGGCTTTCAAACGACGTACCGGATATATTGACTGCAGCTTTAAAAAAAAATAGGATAGAAAAATACAAACGTCTTTTGATGAAGCACGCTGATAACTTGCAGAGAAAAATTTTGTTCACCGATGAAAAGTTTTTTACCGTTCAGGAAAAATTTAACAAGCAAAATGATAGAGTGTATGTGCGGTCATCTAAGGGAGCATCTAAACTGATCTCAAGGGTGGAAAATGGTCATCACCCAGCTTCAGTTATGGTTTGGTGGGGTGTCCCTTACGATGGGGTCACTGATCTGCATTTCTGCGAACAAGGAGTCAAAACATCGGCCAAAGTTTACCAAGGAATCGTTTTGGAAGCTGTTGTGAAGCCTCTTAACAATTCCCTGTTCCAACACCAGCCATGGACATTCCAGCAGGATTCTGCACCGGCCCATAAGGCTAAAACGTCCCAGGCCTGGCTTCGAAACAATTTGCCAGCGTTCATTTCCTCTAGAGAATGGCCCTCAGGCATTCAAGATTTGAACCCATTGGATAACAAATTGTGGACGGCTTTAGAGGACAAGGTTTGTCACAAAAGATACCCGAACATTGGACCTCTTAAGACTGCTTTAATTCGAGCTGTGGTCAATTTTCCAATGGGCGAGGTTCGTGCAGCTATTGACGATTGGCCAGTGCGACTTAAAGCGTGTGTAAAGCCATTTCGAATAAGTAGATTCTTTTTGGATACAATATACATCAATAAATATATAAATAAAAATTTGGTCCAAAAACATTCAGTACTTTTTATTTTACAGCATAAAACATGTGTAACAGTATTTATGGCCCTACTAAGTACAAATTGCACTAAAGTAAAATTTTTGAATAATTTGTGGCCCTTTCTGATAAATTACACTGTGGAACATTTTTGGGGTTATTGTCTGGGGGGTGAGAAATTCCAAGTCAGGGTGATGGTACTAGGTCAGTATATTAAAACCCTCAAAGGGTTCTGATTTTATTTACAATTAAGTGAAGTTACTTAATTGTAAATAAAAGCAGAACGCGTTAATCGATTTCTATGATCTATGTCGCATTTTGTTTATAGGTTAAGTGACTTTACGTGAAAGTTATAAGACTCTACACGTTTTTCCGTTTGGGATTTATACGTTTAAAAAAAAAAATTTTGGCAAAATTTTCTTCATAAATTTATTTCTAATTGCAAAAATGTTGATTTGGTAGAGAAACAGTATATTAATGGATTAAAGAAAATGTAATTATTAATTTTTCTCAATTTATTTCAGCAAAATCGAACTAGTCGTTCTCGAGTAATGTCAAACTACGTTTTTGCCAACATTTTACAACTAAGCGAAAAAACATCAAGATAGGGAAAAAATGTAAAAGGTCATAAAAAAAACTGGCACATACGAACGCAAACCCTTTGAGGGTTTTAATATACTGACCTAGTACCATCACCATGACTTGGAATTTCTCACCCCCCCCAGATTGGCTGTTGTACTGTGTTATATATTCGAAAATTTTAATTGGTGGCTATTTTTGCTATTCTTTAATTCTTTAATTTCGATTAAAATTTTTTACAACTCAGCACTAAAAGATTTTGACTTATAAAATTATGAAACATTGATTTCCTTAATCACAGTACATGCCCACATGAATCGTATCTTTTGCCCCGCAGTTTTTTTGTTGCGTTTTTTTGATGTTTTGAAATGTTTCTCCAAAATGTTGTTTTAATCTCCAGTATACGATATTGTACTTTTTAGTGCAATATTCTAGAGAACGCATCTATCACATAAAACGATACCCGAGTGTAGTAACCATCAGTTGAAATGTACAATGTAATGTAATTTTCTTTCAAATTGCCATTTCCAAATGAAAACGGATGTTACATTAGCTTGTGTCGTTCTTGCCCCTTAAAATACAAATTTCTAGCGCAGTTGTTGGCGTTGTTTTATAAGCCACCATTTTTGGCCAAATATGACTTTATTGCCCAATTTGCGTTCCATTTGCATTTAGGTTAAGCTTACTTTTGTTGTCATAAATTTCTGTTTCTAATATTCGGTAATTTGTTGTAAGACTCCCTACATGTGAGTGTAGCTGTAGTAGTGCCCGAGCCCACTCTCTTGCCTTATATCCTTCGTGTGAGCAAGAAATTCTTTTTTTTTACAGAATAAACGAAAACGGAAGAAACACACATTCAACCACCCCAGTCTCTGCTTCCATTTCCTTGCATGGCCTGGCGCACCACGAAAATTGGTAGTCGAAGGAACAAAATGGCATTTGCCGCTCTCATAAGTATGCAACACGTAAAAGTAACATAATAAATGTCGGTAATTTACGTTAATAATTTTGACATTTCTATTGTCATTGCTTCTACTCGGTGTGCCCTTCCTCCCTCAACGCCTTCATCAGCCCCCGCGCAGCTGCATGTTCCTGTTGTCTTGTCTATTGCTCGAGCTCTGAGTGGCAGAGTTCATTTTTATGTGGCACATGTAAACGACCAAAACCGCCAATATGCCAGGAAGGACGAAACGAATAAAGGACTACAAGAGAAGTAGCAAAAAAAAAATGGTGCACAAAAAAGAAAAACATTTAAATAGCATAATTTTGCTACAAGTCTATTTGTACCCCGCCACTTGTATTTTTCACGTTCGTTAAGTACTTGCTGGCAGTGCGGGAAAATAGTTTAGGAGCAGCAGAGAATATATAATATATGAAACGGTTGCTTCAACATGACTGTATTGCTGCAACGGTAGCCTTGTGTGAATTTAGCATAATATGTGACGCGCAAAATAGAAAGGCACCTAAGGTTTAAAACCAGTTTTGTTCAGGAGAGCCATTTTAAAGATTAGGTCCCTTTCTATTTGCGCTTAGAATCGTCGACTTCACTTTCATAAAAGGCGCATATCTCTGGGAGGGAACACTTTTGGGGCATGGGATCGGTCTCATTCGATGCTCAGATGTTGTTCACATCAAAAAAAGAAAAAAAATGAAAATTGCTTTTTTCCCTTAGGTCCCTTTCTCTATGCGCTGTCACATATGTTGACATCAACAAGATCATCTGCATTGATTATTTTTTAATGGTAAATGTTTGTTTGGACCATTGAAGGACGATTTTTGGGGGCTCTATTTATCAGTTCCAAAAACCATCTCCATTTTGCATGGGTAAAGTTGGTGAGTTTGAATAAAATTTGGTAGGGAGTCTCGAAAAAAGTATCATCATCTAAAAAACACAGAAAAGGAAAAAATATTCTTGAAAGGGCAAAATGTATACGAATACTGACGCTAGCTTCTCCACAATATTTACCTGAAATGTCACTAAAAAGAAACTTTGTCAAACAGTGGGTTCAATTTAGCTTTCATGTTGTTTGCACAGGACCTTTTATCTGAAATATATCAACTGGTTTTATTCATAAATTGTTTATAACTTGTTGAACCATAGTATGGAGAGAGTGCTGTTATCACTCAAAAAATCTAGGAAAGCTTTAATTGACAGCCGCCAGAACCATAGCTCACTAGGGTCCAGGAGTAGGCTCTTTGTGATACCGTACTCGTATACTCTACGCGAATAGTTCTTCCTATTCTACGACCTCTTTTCTCCTTTACCCAGCCTTTTGCCATGTGTGGATTCTTCCCAAATCACCATTGGAAAGGCAGATTTTGTCGGCAAGTATCTGCAGACAGCTAGAGCAATTGCTCAGTTGTGTCTCCTCATCCCCTTCATTGATGGAACTCCTACAGAAATCGTTGTATGGCTGTAGCAGTCTTCTCGCGTGTACGTCTAAAGGCTAGTGAATTTGGCAATGAGGTTTATTAGATTAATCCAGATTTCTCCACTTATCCATACCAGGTCGGATCTTTCTGGTCTCCAAGCAGTTGGGTTCCAACCTATCCTTGGCTGAAGTTGAGTTAGATTTACGTTAGACCTGCCAGGCTGGCCTAAACTTACGGTGCTCTGAACACTGGGTGGATACAAAACGTCCACCTGCGCGTTCGCAAGCAGCTGGCTACTAGACGCGAGTACCTTTCCATGCACCGCGGCATGGTCACTCCAATGTGACTATCGGCACTCTGACCTTAACCACGGTGCGCCATCGCACTAGGGCCGTTTCAATCAACCACATTGGGTAGATCCCGCTGGTACCAATTCGAAGCATGGCAAATATGGGCCATAACTTCCCTCTTGGTGAGGGGTCAAGGCCTTTCTAATATCTCTGCTGTTCTATGGGTCACAGCACCGAGCCTAGCCACGATACTCTCCGAAGGCGCGCACCAAATAGCCAGCTCCTGACTACCCGCCCTGGTACCAGACTTAAGTCTCCGGTCAGACCTTGTTATCCAGTTTTTGTTTCATACAACATGGAACTGGTCCTCCACGGCCTATCCTTAGTATTGAGATAGAATTTCCATGATGTACTCGTAAGTTGCTTATCGCTTGCGAGAGGAATGTCAAAGCACCACTACACTTATATAAATTCCGGGTAGAGTCATACTTTGATGCAGCATAACCATCAACGACATTCAATTCCTCTAAGTGACTTTGATCCGTCTGTGTAAATTTGGATTTCATTCTCCGGGAGTCGGAGGGCAATCACATAGTCCGATACATTCGGTATTCTCGTCGCAAGACCAGGATCGAAAATAGGTTCAGGTTGCACATAGTCAACAGGAAACTCCATTTAGACTACATCCAACATTTTGGCATAGTCGTAGTACTTTAACTTCCATAGTCACGTGGTGCCAAGTCGAATAGCCATATTTGCAGCCACTTGAATTGGAAAGATGTCTAACGGAAGCCAGTTAGGAGTACAAAACAGTGCCTTAGATGAAGTAGTTCTGCTCGTATGGATTGGTGCAAAGAGATGTTGAAAAAGTATCACTGCGGTAGCTCAAATGCAGTGTATAACATTGTCACAGGTGACGAATCATAGATCTATGCAAATGAACCCTAAACAAAACAGCAATCGACCGTATGGGTCTTCCAAGACGAGCTAAGTCCAACAAAAGTTGTTCGTAGAAGAAGTATATCGAAGCAAATGTTCGCCTGTTTCCTTGGTATAACCGACAATGTTGCCACAGTGCCTTTAGTAAAACGTAGGACGGTCAATTCTGAGTGGTATACAACCATCTGTTGGCCAACAGTGTTCGAAGGAATGAGGAAAGATAATAAGAGAAGTCGGATCATTTATCATCACGACAATAAGAGCTTTCACACATCAGCTGAAACGATGTGTGAGACCACTCAGACCACCACTGTTTGACCACTCAAGATGTCGAATTGATGGGTCATCCACCGTACAGCCCTGATTGGGCGACCAATGACTTTTTCTTATTCCCTAACATCAAGGAAAAATGTGTGGTCAACGTTTTTCATTACCGGAAGCAGCTATTGAAGGGTTCAAAAATCCTGTTTTGGAGGTGTCTCAATCGGAGTGGAAAAAGTGCTTCGAAAATTGGTTTGTGCGCATGCAAAAGTGTATTGATCTTAAAGGAGAATATTTTGAAACACAATTAAACCATATCCAATGATAAATTATTGTTTTTTTATTGCCGGACCCGAAATATAAATTAAATATAAAAATTAAATAAAAAAATTTAATTATTTCGAATACACAAAATGTAACCATCAATTGATCCAGTGGACAACCGAAGTCAAATGGTTCTTAAAGCTAACAATCTATAAGTATAACAGCCATTACATGTACAAACTCGGTTCCAATAATCAGCCAAATTTATCTCTTCAACCGATACTGCCAGTTCCTACAGGCAATTGCCATGTACGGAGTCAACGTGCAACCAAGAAGATTCGGTTGAGGCAACAAATCTTGTCTCTGTGTGTACATATAAGGCCAACCCACAAGTGCAGTATCGGTAGACTTACCCTTCGGTTAGGCATGCTGGTCCTCCGACAGAGTACCGGTTTTAGGGAAGATCTGATGCGGACATCGATGATTCATTTCACAATAGTATGCAGAAGTGGCGAAAGACCGGATGGTCCGAAATTGTTCGCCTTAGTATGCGATGACTTCGCTCCTTTTTGGGATGAAGACAATGTAAGTTAAAGACATTGTGAGATGATAATGCGAGATCGCACTGAATGGTGCATAAAATACTGAATTTTTAATATCGATGTTCTAGAACTAAATTGCAAACTCTCAACTGCCTCAGCCACATTCCTGTGAAGTCTGTCTACTAACACCATAATTTCAAAAAAAAAATTTGCACAAACTTGCGTACTGTAGGCGTGGTTGGTGGCGTATTTCAGTCATTATTTATTTTCAATAAACGCACTTGTTGGCTACTAAGATTGAATTTTTACCCTAAATTTTTCAAGCGATTTCAAGTGGGAAGGAGCTGCTTATGTTAAATTATCCCATGATTCAACACGACCTTTCTAGAGAAACAACCCGTTTTTTGAGACTCTTTCCGTAGAAATTTAGCATAGAGTGTTTTCCATTTCAGTTAAATGATGCAGCCCGAATTGCATCCTTATTATATTTTGCACCACTGTCTACTGTCATCATTCTTTTTTTTCGTTGCTGTTTCGCATAGAGAAATGTAGAAATTATAAATGTCTCACTTTAAACGACATCATTTCGCAAAAAACACTTTTTGTTTCTCTGCGCGGTTTTTCTTCTGTCGTTTCCTTCAAAATAAGCGACAATATTTTTTTACATCTGCTCGAGCAGCAGAAGAAAAAAAACTGGGAATAATTGTAAAAACCTTTTAGGAGGGTAATTTTAGCAAAAGGGTGGCTTTTTGGCCCCTGCGCTTTGTCCTTTGGGTTTTTGCTCGTCGGCTGGCATATGGAATGCCATATGAAGCGGAATGTCAGCGTAGTATCCTTCCTCCATGCAGCATACGCAAAGACATTTGAAATGAAACGAAAATGAAATACAAAGGCCGACATAAGAAAGAGGCAAAAAGGAAAATTATGCATTAAATTAATGTTGTTGTAAAACAATTGACAGCTGGTGTCAAAAAAGGGACTTTTGTAAAGTTGTTTAAAAACAGTGAATGGGTGGCAGGGGAAAGGTACGATAAAGGTTGCGATGTTGTTTAGAGGAAACCAATGGGTAGCATACTTGCATGTTGGAAGCAGTAACAGGCTTTACGAAAAAAACTGAATACTTTTTGAAAAAATTAAATTTAAACAAGTAAAAGCGTAGTTAAGTTCGCAGAAGCACCATCCGTAGCTACTAAAGCACAAAAAAATAGTAAAATAGCTAAAGTCGGGCGTGTCCGACTACATTATACTCTGCTCTTTTGAATGTTCAAAAACGCCAGCTTAAAATAGGTTTTTGGACCTCCTAAATGGGCCTTAAATTTAACTAGGTTTTTAAATTAACGTCATATTCAAATTTGTGAAAAATGTCATTATTTTTGTTTAAAACTGATAAACATACAATTGAATACATCTGAATTGATTTTCTCCAATTTCAATCGTGCCCGTCCTTGAAATAAGGAACTAGCTTGTGCCAAATTTCATCAGGCTTTGATGTAATAGTTTGCTTTTAAAGCTAAAATATCAAAAACGCTCTTTCTTGGCCCAAAGAATTTAATCGTGCTAAATTTCATCAAGCTTGGATGCAAAAAACATAAAACACATGTGTTAGGGAGCTACATATAAATCTGAACCGATGTCCATACGTTTTACATTTTAATAACGTTTAATATATTATGCACTCAAAAAAAAGTGAACCAAGAGACATGTAAAAATGTACTAAATTTTAGGAAAATTGAACTTCGTATGGCACTAAAGCTTTTTTTCCCAACGCCAAGTTCATGTATTTCCTTGAAATTAGGATATGGTTGAACTTGATTCTAGTTTATTTTTACTTCATATAACAATTTTTTTCCTCATAATAATACATTTTTGTCCTCAAATCAATAACGTTTTTACATAAATTTCATATAAATTTGAACCGATTTCCTTAGATTTTAATAACGTTTAATGTTATATGTGGCTTCGAAAGACAAAAGCATATATGCGTGGCACCTAAATTTAGATTTAAACCGATTTTCGTTTGTTTTAACAACGTTCTTCCTTAACCAAAAAAAACTAACTCGTGCGAAATTTCATAAAGATTGCATGTAATATGTGGTTTCTAGAGTTAAACATATAAAAAACGGCTGATGTTGGAGATATTTTTAATTCTGAACGGAATTTCTGCAATTTCAATAGCTTAATTGTAATGTCATCGATGGAAGAACGACACCCACAAATTTAACCAAAACATGTACAGATTCAGTTCCAATTATCACCCATATTAGTAACGGTTACCTATACTTTGTTCTCTTCAACCGATACTATTAGTTCCCTCTACTAAATGTAGTAGTGTACCCAATCAACATTCGGTTGTAGCGATAAAATAGTACGTACCTACAACCACCAACGTTCGGTTGTGGCACCAAATCTGTTCTCTGTGTGTGGATACAGAATAAAGCTGGAATGAATTTGAAACGGCGCCACTAAGTGTTGCTTGGCGCCATCTGACTTTCCCATTGGAAAGTTTGACATTGATTAGCATAAACGTACTCAGAACGTTTTCACGTACGACCATCATTTGTGTTGTTTACAGTGAATTGAAAAAATCAATTTAGTAAAAAAATTTAATTAACTCGTGAACATTTTCGAGCGATCATTTTTAACAACTTTCGACGTGGATTATCACGACAAGAGTGCATCAATGAACTTATATCTTTGTATGGCGATCCTAAAGCACTGTGAAAAACTGGTTAAGGAATTCAATCGTGGCCGACGCTCGCTCAAAGACGATGATCGTGAAGGTCGTCCAAAAACGGCCGTTGTGCCAGAGAACATTGGTGCCGTGCGTGAACTGATAATGCAAGATCGTCATGTGACATACCGTGAGATAGAGTCATCCTTGGGCATTTTTCCACCAGCATACATTCGATATTGCACGAACACCTGACCGTAAAAAAGGTTTGTTCTTGTTGGATCCCGCACAATTTGACAATCGCTCAAAAAAGGCTCGTGTCGAATTATGAAAAAATAAGACCGCGCCGCTTCAAAAGACATTTATAAGATCGTCACTGGTGACGAATCATGGATCTATGCGTATAAGCCCGAAATAAAACGGCAATCGACCGTGTAAGTCGTCGAAGACGGGCCAAATCCAACAAAAGTTGTTCGAGGAAGAAGCACTTCGGCAAAACAGGTCATGTGGCGACTGTTCCGCTTGAGCAATGTAGGATGGGCAATTCAGGGTGGTACACCACAATTTGTGTGCCTGAATCTTCGGAGAAATTCGAAAAACGAACAAGAGAAGACGAATCATTGTGCACCATGACAATGCGAGCTCTCACGAATCGGTTCAAACCAGCGCCTTTTTGACCGGCCAAAACGTCGAATTGATGGGTAATCCTCCGTAATGCCCTGACTTGGCAACCAATGACTTCTTTTTATTCCTGCACATCAAGAAAAATCCCTGGTCAACGATTTTCGTCTCCAGAAGATGCTGTTGAAGCGTTCAAAAACCATGTTTTGGAGGTGTCTCAATCGGAGTGGAAAAAGTGCTTCGAAAGTGGTTTGAGCGCATGCAAAAGTGTATAAATTAAGCTGGAGAATACTTTGAAAAACAATAAAAACCATTTTTGATGATAAATATTCGCATTTTCATTATTAGGCCGGAAATATATATAGCAGCCCTCGTATCTCTCGCTGATGTTGTTTATTTAAAATTTAGTTTTCTCTTATTCTTATCGAGTTATTCTGTATTACGAGTATCTAGTTACTCTAGTTACTTGTATTTGTAGTGTCTAGATTACGAATTGAAAGTATCGATAGCTAATTATTTCGAAGCTACAGTACTTAACACAGGAAATTTTGGAAGTATTTTTTGCGCCGTTTTTGCGCCGAATTTTGCTAAAAAAAAGATTGGAAGAATCGAATACTTTTAAGGAAACTTAATTATTCCTTGATACAGCCGATTATTCTAACGTCTTATGTAAAATTGGACAATAGATATTATTTTGAATTAATTGGACATAGCTATTCAACACTGAAGAGAATAGTAAAGTAGAATATCAATTAAGAAAGTATTAGAATAATTTAAAAAGTATCTATACAATAATAGGAAAAAACCTTGTTATGCCCAAAACCTAAATTAACACTACGAAAGTATTTTTACTATGCGGCAGTACAGGTTAAGAATCGCGCCTTTTAAAATGTTTGTTTTCATGTTATTTATTCTTTAGTAGGCAATCTTTGAGAATCTGTTTCAAGTGAACTGTTTTTACGATTACGCACTAATCTCTTGTCATACCTGTTTTGCTAATTAATTCTTTAATCATATCCAGCCTTTTAATCATTCGCAATTATAAATAGCTTATCATTCCAATAGAGATCCTTATTTTTATATAAAATCTTAATACTGCCCCCTTAATTTGTCTTGTTATCTGGAAACGTCATAATTAACCGTTTGCTTCGACTGCAGCTATTAATAACAGTCTTTTTTCGTACTGAAAAAATATCCAATGTAAAAATTGGCATTAATACATCAACAACAACGTTTTTACTTCTTGTCTTCTACTCCCTGGCATGGCATCAAATCATAAACGTTGAACAATAAACGAAGATTACAAACAATCATTTCATTCATATTCATTCGATCGTTCGTTCGTTCATTTCTTCATTCAATTCATATCCATCATTTGCAAACTGAAGAAGGTATGGAAGAAATCATTGTGTTTGAAGTTTAATCAAAATCGAAAAACATTCCGAAGTATGTAGGGCGCACCCTACGATGGGTAATGTTATTACATACACAACACTTACCATTGGGTGGTCAAAGAAACCATAAACAAAATATCGGCCGAATTTCAGTGAGAATGGAAACTGAAAAATTTTGATTGCTGGTGCATTAAAGCATACTGTAACAAATTAAATCTAGATGAGAATTTGAGATAGATCATGATGATGCGAGTATAAAGGTCCGAGCAGGGTTATTGCTATTAGCAACTTTGTGCTAAAAGTAAGCGAATGCAAAAAAGAGACTAATACGAAAGCTAAAGACAGTAAGACGATAACAAGAGAAAACGTAAGATTTTTGCTTCATGTGGTGAAATCTGGGCGATTGTAAAGAAACAGAATCTACGACAACCAAAAAATAGGCTAACCACCCAAATATCGGTTTTGATACTCTGCACCATAGGATCTTAGTATATATACATTTGTCATTCTATTTCTTATATCTCGAAATACTTATCTGCGTCAATTTCAAGTATATATAATATTGGTAGTCTAAGACAGTGTAGCTCTCCCTCAGTTAAAATCACGATTCAGTCCAAATAGTTCCTCCTTTTTTAGATTTTTCACTTATTGAATTAAACCTGCATCGTCTTAAACCCACTAGTACTTATGGACCCGATGGCATTCCGAATGTTTTATTGAAAGGCTGCTTGGAATCCCTGGTCTTACCCTTATCCTTATTATTTAATTCATCATTACAATTGGGGTACTTTCCTGATTTATGGAAACGGTCTTACTTGTTCCCACTTCACAAATCTGGTAGTCTGTTGGATGTATCGAACTATAGAGGGATTGCTAAATTAAGCGCAATTCCTAAGTTATTTGAAAAAATTGTAACAAATTTTGTTTCACATAATGTGGCGCCCATACTCCATCCATGCCAACATGGATTTCGTAAGGGTCACTCTACTATTACAAATCTACTTCAGTTTTCCTCTGAAGTTATAGATGCATTTATTCGTCGCAAGCAAACTGACGTTATATATACTGATTTTAGTAAGACATTTGATAAAGTAAATATCAGACTATTACTATTCAAGTTAAACAAAATTGGGTTTAGTAATAATTTCATAAATTGGCTTTCCTCCTACCTAATTGGGAGGGAACAAGTAGTTTTATTTGAAAAAAGTCTTTCTAGATCAATTCGTATTTCCTCTGGTGTCCCACAGGGCAGCCACCTTGGACCTATTCTCTTTTTACTATTCATTAACGACTTGCCCGACTCTATTATCAACTCTAATTTTCTAATGTTTGCAGACGACGTTAAATTATTTTCCTCTTATGCTAGCTTTGCGGACAGTCACATACTGCAGGGTGATATGGACAGATTTAGTACTTGGTGTGAATTTAATTTTATGGAATTAAACCTTAAAAAGTGTAAGCATATGTGCTTTTCTAGACGTAGTTTGTTGGCTACTAAATTTAATTTATGTGGCTCTGAATTGGCATCGGTTGATTCATTTATTGATCTCGGTTTTATGATGGATAGAAAGTTGAATTTTAATAACCATATCATTACTATGGTAAATAAAGCGTATGGTGTCTTTTATTTTGTGAAACGCTGGGCAAAAGAGTTTACTGATCCATATACTACGAAACAGCTTTATATTTCCCTAGTTAGGCCAATTTTAGAATATGGATCAGTGGTTTGGGATCCCCAATATGATTACTATGTTAACAAAATTGAGTCCGTGCAGAAAATTTTTTTAATATTCTGCTTAAGAGGTCTTCACTGGAATACTGGTTATGAACTTCCTTCTTATAATGGCAGGTTAAATCTTATTAAATTGCCCTCATTGAAGAGTAGGCGAACTATGATGAATACGATGATGGTATATACAATTATATGTGGGGTTGTGGCTTCTGAATACTTAATATCAAAAATTTCTATTAACTTCCCTTTTAGACCTAGTAGATACTATCAGTTCTTACACTTGGATTTTCAAAGGCACAATTATGCATGTGGTGACCCATGTGGTGACCCATGTCCAGGACAGTCCAGAAACATCAACAAGAAGAATATTCCCCATTGATATACTATAATATATACTATATTATATGGGGAATACAGGGTGGTGCAAAACTACCGTTGTGGTTTGAATGTTTATTAACTTTTTTATTTATTGTTTAATTATTATAATGATATTTTTTTTATATTATAACAAAATATAATTATAATAATTTAACAATAAATAAAAAAGTTTTTAAACATTCAAATTTAATTTTGATTTAGAAGTTAGCATTAAATTTAGGAATCGAACAAATTTGAGAACTTAGCCATGGGTTCAACGTCCATAGGCACTGAATAATATCTCCTTTTGAAGATAAACATATGGGTAATCAGGAAAACTAGAATGTCCTCACAAATCTTAATAGACACTAACTTCTAGGATTTTTCAAAATTTTGGTGTTCATTCAATTTAACGATAGTCATACTCGTATGTGTATTAAAAAATAATTGTGATTTCCCTGAATTAAAGGCCTTAACTCATGGGCATGGTATTGGCCCCATGGGGTTCAAATCCCGTTCCCTATTGTACGGGGACATATGTATACCCAGAATGAATACAATTTTGTTATTGACGAAAATACTCGTATGTACCCCTATTTATAACTTGCTCATAGACAAAAAAAGTGAGATGGTTCGGTTTAAAATAGGTTCGGTTTTGGTTTTCAAAGATTACTTTAGTGTTTAAATATCTTACATATTACAAATCTTCTCACTAGACAGATACGACAGTTTTACTTGACAAGATAAAAATGCGGCTCGTGAGAAAAGATGATTTTTCGATAAGAATTGTTCTCAATTACCAGCTGATCTGAGGCACATATGTCATTGTTCGAAAAGGACGATTTACATGACAGTCATGTGCCCGCACATAGAAAAAATATGTTGGAAATTGGTTGGAATTAGTAAAATTCTGTTCCAAGAAAACAATTTCGGTTGCAATCACCAAATGTTTATAATCGTAATGGATATTCCTTTCGACATACCACAAGATGATAAATATGATCATCGTTTAGTAGACGCAACTAATTGATCGGCAACACCAATGAATCGCATAAAATATACAAAGTTTCCATAAATAGTTTAGTCTGCATTTTGTGGTAGTAAGCGAAAATTGGTGATGTTATATAAACTTTCAACATAACCAAAATTGAAAATAATCCTATTATTAATGCTTTACCTAAATCATTAAATCTAATTGATTCAGTTAAAATCTGCCATCATCTTTTCCTCATTTCGGGTTTTTGTCTCTACTAAAAATTTAAATTGATGTTTCGTTAAACAAGTGCAGCATGTTGGCTTTTAGATCCAAAACATCTTTTTTAGAGATTCGGATTCTTCGTATTTTCTACCGATACTTCAGTCACAATTACTAAACGGTTGTACTGATGGCATACTCAAAGTACATGCAACATCAGTCATTACAGAGCATTAACTAGCATTGCAACATCAATCATTCGGTTGACAAAAAAAAATCGGCTGTGGCAACGAATCTGTTCTCTGTGTGCGTATATCTTGCAAGCCGATTTTTGGACCCTTTGTGCCATTTGTATGAAGAATATTACAAAATATGTTTCAACATTTCCTAGATTAGTTTTTGGTTCATCGTAAAGTACTGCATCAAATTTTGTCGAGATCAAAATAAATCGGAGTATTCGCAAGTGGTTGCGCTTAATATAGGGTTGGACCTTTGTACGGGGAATATGTCAAAAAATCGAACAAAGTAGCCTATTTATATCTCAGTTAGTTAGTGCTATTATCACTATTATCAACTGCATCTGATCTCTTAATAGAAGTTTTAGAGCAATTTGACCAAAAATTATATTTATCATTCGTATGAGAGCTAAATCAAGTCCTCCTTTTTTAATTTAAGAACATTCTATAGCCAAATTCCATTCAGATCGGACAAAAATTGTGATCTGTAGTTTCATTTCAATATCTGTTGATGGACGTACAGGTTAATACAAGCTCTGCAAGAAAATAGAGAAGACAACGGATATCACCAGGCTACGTTAAGTATTCTTCAGATAAAGTCCAACAAACTCTTTGGGCGGTCGAGATGGTTATAGATATAATTTATATTTAGATGTCATAACGGTCCAGAGTACGTGTGTTTTGTATGGTTCTTTTTGTAAAAGCTTTAGCCTGTGACCAAAGCGTGCACCCCAGTGCTTTTAGCGAGATGACCAGCGTTCCCACAGCTTTTTATTGGCGGATTTCAACTCGAGGTATCCTGAGTAGGCAAATATCACTGTCTTTGTCAAACGTTGAGGACTATCTGCTCTTTGGTTACACACAGAGAAAAAATATGGTTACTATATGGTCACGGCAATAAAAATATATTCTGCGCAATAAAAGTATGTTCGTCGCAGCCAGAGTATTGTTTTACGAATTTAATTTTGACAATAGTATGATTGCCGCTATATTAATAGTGTTGAAATGGCAGTATTATTGCCAAATTTAAAAATGAAAATATCGTTGTAGCTACAATATAAATGTAGTTGATGCCACAAAAGTATAAGTTTCTGATTTATATGTTAACATTTATATGATTACGGCAACCATACTGTATGATTGTAAATTTTATTCGTTTGAATATGCTTTTTAGAACAAATTTATTGTTACGGATCTAATGCAATAATAGTACTTTTAATATGGAAATTAAAATTTTACAAACCCCTTTGGCTTTGTTTAACTGAAATATTTTCAATTAAAACGCTTACGTTTTTTAACTGATTTTCTCTACTGTTAAATAAATCACTCCTATTATTTTCAATTTAATGTATTTAATGTATGATCCCAATTCTGATAAATAATTTTGGGGTTCATAGTATAATTGCGTGTGAATCATACTATGATTGTAGGGATCATAACATGGTTGCTGGTGAATCATACTATTGTTGTGAGGATCATACTATGGTTCTATGTAAAACATATTATAATTATGAGGATCATATTATGGTTGTGGAGATCATAGTATGGTTGAGTATAAATCAAACTATGGTTGTGAATAATATTGTTGTTGTGAAGATCATAGTGTTTTTGTATTTGAATCATACTATTTTCTGCATGTATATCACCCCGCTTGCTTCCACTTCGAGCTGTTACCCTTCTCGATATGTTAGAATCAAACTACAGCCCCTGCAAAAGTTTTGGTTACATTTCGTCAACCACGTTAGCAGATTCCGATACAAAGGAATACCAGTCAGGGTTAGCGACGCATTTGCTTGCAATCGTTGCCAAGAACTACAAAAACTGTCGATTTTTGCAAACGTATACCCCGTGGACTTAATAGGAGTCTAATATTAACTGTTGACGACGCACTGTGGGATGAGATTAAAAAAATGGAAAAAAAATTCAGCCATTACTCAACTAACAGTCGGATTTTGATGAAATTTCACACACTTATAGATAGAAGAGGTGTTTTCGAGCTTAAGTTTTAGTTAGGGCCTCCCACGAAGAGCAAAAAAAAATAATTTTTAAACACGTATATCTCAGAAACTAATCAAGATAATGCATAGGTGTAACACACTTTTTTTGGGTCTCGATTAGCGGATTGTATAAACTCTGGGTGCCCAACATGGGGGCCGTATAGCTTCGCCCCTGCGAGTCGGGGCGGCGATAAGTGAGCGAAATTTCATCAAAATCCGACTATTAGTTTCGAAACGTCTGAATTATTTCCATTTTCTTAATCTCATCCCACTATGCGACGTGCATGATATCAAATTAAGAGAATTGCATTGTAGGGCTGCCAAAAGTCACTACATACCCATTTCCATGGCCGTGTTTAGTTTCTCTTTCATTGCTTTCTATCTTGAAGTGGCTTTTCAAGCAATCACTTTGTAATTTATTCCCACGCAATTGTATATCATTTTTAGAGCATTCTACATCGTTCATGCCAACACCGCTTTCCCCAGCCCGGCACAATGGAATCAGTTGGCAAGTGATAGATGATGGACCGACCGCCAACAATATACGGCCAGAAAAGTGCGGTACAGGGTGGGAAGAAGTTAAGTACTTTATTTATAAATACATTTTTTTTGTTCATTACAATATCAATATTTAGTAGGAAATACTCGTATCTATATTTGTTTCTCATCCCGCCCGTCCTTTTGTCCGTCTGTCGTCTGTTAAATGTTTGCCAAAAGATTTCTAAGAATTTCACTAGGAACGGAAGCGGGCGGGCGGAAGTAGCACTTCATGAACATATCATCATTTGCCATCATTGTGGATGTTGTTGTCATTATTCTTGTAATAGTCATTGTCGTCTTCAGAGAGTCTCTGCTGATATTGTCTTGTATAGAAACGCTGCTTTTTTCAGCAGCTCTTTGTTTAACTTGTGGCATAACTCTTCTTTTGCTGCTTCAGATTGGGTAAGGAATAAAGACTGTGCTATTGGGCGATGGAGGGATAAATGGAGCGATGCATTCATCCATCCTCTACTGCGGAGCATTTTTTGATGAATTGGTTTTGTTTTCTTTGGCTTTTCTTATTTTTTTGTTGTTGTTTGTGTTTATTAATTTTTATAATGAAAAAGTTTTTCTTTCTTTCCATAGTTTTCCCTTTTTGTTCTCTTAGAGCCGTAGCCCGACGATAAGCAATCAACAAATATTGAAATGTATTGGCAAGAAATTAAAATTGAAAAGAAAACAATTTGTGGCAATTGAAGGGTATACTAGCGCCATGCCGGCAAGCTTATTCAAGTGGTTGTTGTTGGGTCCGGCGGAATGGGTTTTAATTTTAAGCGACTTCCGAACGCAGAAAGGGAAACCAATTTGTCGAAGTTGTGTTAAACAAATCGTTGTCAAAAGTTTAGCGGCATAACTTTGATTACATTAGGTGGTAAATATTGAATACGTAAATATTTGGTAATAAATGGAGAAGTGCGATTTTGTGATTAAATCTTGAAAAATAACTCTCTGGACTGACGGCAATTAGGGAAATCGAATGTTTTGTTTTGGTGTTTTCTACTTACAGGCTTTTGATAAGAACTGCTTCAAAATGGTTTAATGAAAAAGACATCAAGCACATATGAGGAATTCTTTGAAAGGCGAATCCTAAGATCATAAGGATTAATTTGTGTTTTGCTCCGATTAGTTTGCCTGGTTTTAAAGTTTAAGTCGGGACTTGTTGCTATAAAAAAGAACTGGTGAGACCGGAGCGCAATTTTTATGCAACGCGCCGCTTTCTTCGATGAGCACTAAGTGAAGCTGTTTTGAAATTGTCATAACTTTGGACAGAATAATGAAATGTTGACGCGCGAAGATACGTTTACTCGGGGATTTATATATTTATGTATTATTAAAATCTTATTTAATATTATTTTTATATATTTTTAAAATTTTTTTAAAACTAATTTATAATAGCATATGTGACGCGCAACATAGAAAAGGACCTAAGGTTAAAAACCAGTTTTGTTCGGGAGACCCATTTTAAAGATTAGGTCCCTTTCTATTTGCGTTTAGGATCGTCGACTTCACTTTCATAAAACGCGCATATCTCTGGGAGGGAACACTTTTGGGGCATGGGATCGGTCTCATTCGATGCTCAGATGTTGTCCACATCAAAAAAAAAAAAAGAAAAAAAAAATGAAAATTGATTGTTTTACTCTTAGGTCCCTTTCTCTATACGCTGTCACATATATATTTCGTTTTGATCTAAATTTTCTGGATCGGGGTCATTAACAAATTCAAAAAACAGGTCTTGATGTTTTTTTGTAATATGTTTCAAACGGTTTGAAGTTGGTTCAGTAATCATAGAAAAAAATTATATTTTGATTAAATTTATTTTTATTAAAACCAAAAAATGTATTAAAAACTATTGCTACCCAAAAAAAATAGAAAAAATGGACGAATAAAGTTCGACCGTGACGAAGCGTATATACCCCCAATCATGGATTACGGTCTAATATGAAAATGTTGCCAATGGCCGTGGCATTAGCTTCTTTTTTACCAGGGTGTGTTTTTTTAGTACCTACTATTTTTGTCATATCAGTATTAGTTTACGAAATATAGTTTTTTAAAGTTCAGATTTTAGTGGACGGTGACACGCCGCTTGCCCAATTTGTTTATAATATAGGCTATTATTATTGTCTTGTCATTGATTTAATTCTGTTAAAAAATTAGAAAGATCGGTCTATTAGTTTGGCCATAACGTGATGTTTTAAAGACCACCTTTTCTCCAGGATGTTGTTCGATGCATGCCATCATAATGATCCGAATATCATAGTCAGAGATATGGTTGGTGATAATAGTTCATGAGATATGGTCTTTAAAAGTTCAGGGTTGTTTGGGCGCTACCACGCCCCCTTGTCGAAATATTACCTGGTCAAACGCAGCGTAATTGAAAATTTTGTAACGTTCAGCAGTAAAATCCCAAAATACGTACTTCAAATATTAAGGTTGACTCAGTCCTTGTCAGCGGAAATTTGATATCTCTTTGTTGATCTGACTCATCTACACTACCAACCGATTCAGAGTATAAACGCATGTCTTTGCAAATTGTCAGCCATCTAGCTTAAATATTGCGACCTGTAGTTTGCTTTCACAGACAGACAAACGTGCATAGCTGGATTATTTATGATTATTACAACGACTTTTAGAGATCTCCTTCCAGTATTTTAAAGTGTTGCAAACAGAATGACAGATTAAATAACCAAACCCTCTATCCTACACGCAGAGAAAAACATGGTTACTACATGGTCACGGCAATAATAATATAATATCCGCAATAAAAGTATGTTTGTCGCAACCACAGCATTGTTAACTGAATTAAGTTTTGACAATAGTATAAATGCTGCACTATTAATATTGTTGAAATGTAACAATAGTATTATTGGCAAATTTAAAAATGAATGTATGGTTATAACAACAATATAAATATTGTTGGTGCGACAAAAGTGTTGTGTTTTGCGTTTTATGTTAACAATAATATGATTACAGCAATCATACTGTATGGTTGCAATTTTTCTTTAATTCATTTAAATATGCTTTTAAGAACAAATGTTATTGGACGGATTTAATGCAATAATAGTACTTTTTATCGAAATTAAAATTTTTTAAACAAGCTGATTTGGCTTTGTTTAACTGAAATATTTTTAATAAAAACGCTTACGTTTATTTAAACTTATTTTTTCTACTGTAAAATAAATCACTCCTATTATTTTGAATTTAATATTTTTTTTTAATAATTTTCATAATTCAAATCTATTGTCGACAACTTAAACAAATTCTAATAAATTATATTGGGGATCAAAGTACAATTGAGTGTGATCATACTATGGTTGTAGGGATCATAACATGGTTGCGTGTGAATTATATTATGGTTGTGAGGATTATACTATGGTTGTACGTGAAACATTCTATGGTTGTGAGGATCATACTATAGTTGTGGAGATCATAGTATGGTTGAGTGTGAATAATACTATGGTTGTGGGGATCATAGTATGGTTATGTGTAAATCATATTATTGCTGTGAGGATCATAGTATGGATGTATTTGAATCATACTATTGTTGTGAGGATCATAATATTGTTGTACCACAACCATATACCCAACAATAGTATTATCCTCTTCGAAGGGTATGAGTCTAAGCCCTTATCTCTATATTATACCCTGCAAATTAAAACAATATTTTGGACTTCTTGGACGACTTTAAATAAACCCGGGCTTTTGAAAATAATGTCATCATTAATTTTGCGAACAAATTCCATTGTTTTTCGGTACTCAACCCAATTTAACGAGGGTTAGGTTGCTTCGGGTATAATGGACACAGTGTCGAATTGTCCCATCCTTTAGCTCTGGAATTGCTCTTGGCTAATTGACGCGACCTTTTTCTTTAGATATCCGCAAAGAAAGAAGTCCAACGGTGTCAAATCACATGATCGTGGCGGGCAATTAACATCGACAAAACGTAAATAACAAGGCCATTGAATTTCTCTTGCAAAAGAACAATTGTGCCGTTGACAGTGTGGCAAGTGGTGCCATCCTGTGGGAACCATTTCCTCAATTTATGGGCACAAGAAGTCCGTTTTGATCTCTCGATAACGAACACCATTCACGGTAACTGCTTGGCCGACCTCATTTTCGAAGAAGTGCGGCTCGATGATGCCGCCAGCCCATAAACCGCACCAACCAGTCATTCTATGTGAATGCACCGGCTCTTCAGTTATCACTCGTGGATTCTCATTTGCCTGAATTCCTCAATTCTGCCTGTTAACGAATCCACTGAGGATAAAGTGTGCCTCGCCCTTAAAGTTTTATTTCTTTGTAGTCACCACACGTGTATTCTCATTTGCTTCAATTCGGAGATTCTGCTTGTTAACGAATCCACTGAGATGAAAGTATGCCTCTTCAATGAAGTTGATTTTCTTTGTAAAGTCACCATTTACCTTTGTCGGTTTACCCAACCATCGGCGTTTTGACGAAGCTTTAAATGGCCAGTAGGCTCTACACGGAGGGAAAAAAACGGCCTCTGTAACATATTGTCCCAAACATATTTTGCAGGCAACATATATATGTTTGGAGCAGCTCCCAAACATATTATGTTTGGGCTAGCAGCAATTTTCCCAAACATACATATGATTGTATGCAAACATATATATGATTGTGTGTAAACATGTATATGATTGTATGCAAACATATATATGATTGTGTGCAAACATATATATGATTGTGTGCAAACATATCTATGATTGTGTGCAAACATATACATGATTGTATGCCTCATGTACATCGCCACTCTCTAGGTCAAATAAAAAAATACAATAACAACAAACATTTTGATTTTTAGGCAGCAACTTCTGCAAGAAAGAAACATCAACCCAAATGAATTCCAGCATACATTCTACTAAAGTCACACAACTCGAAATTATTAATTTTCGAGATTACTTGTTAAAGCGGTTCAACATACACATATCTATCAGCTCAAAAGAGATCAATTTATAGTCATATTCTGTTACCAATTTCTTCTTAATAAATCACACTTTTTTCTGAAAAGTAGTTTACGAGCTGCAGAATAGTTTTTTGAGTTTTCTGAAAATTGCAAAATTTTGAGTTGTGCTCATTTAATAGAATTTTTGCGATATGCAGATCAAGTCAAAGCTTCAATAGTATATTGCACTCATTACTACTGTACCTGGAGTCATTCCAGATGATAAAAAATGTTAGTGCGTGAGTGTGTTTGTTCAAAGAACATGATAAGCGCACATAGCATGTACATATTTATGTTGACAAAATAATTTGTGTGGGGCAATAAACGGCGTCAGTATTACAGAACGTTTTGTTAATAAAATGATTTGATATATTTAATTAATAATCTTCTTCTTTTATTTTGAATTTGTTGTACGTTGTAAAACAACAACAAATTTCTTTCACCGTTCACCAAATACATATTCAATAAAAAAATGACCTTAAGCTTAGCCAGACGAGTAAACAACATCAAATAATAATACCCTTTGGTGTCGGTCCCATTCCTCCTCCTCATACACACGGTTACCATATATTACCCTTCTTTGCACAAAACGATGAGTCATACAAAAACGCTCTCTGAGAGTAATACTCTCTAAAACTCTAAAAAAAATATGTTCTAACATATTTTTTTGACAAAAATATGTTAGGACACAATCATATCTTTTTTTGATATGTTAGAATTGTGCCCCTAACATATTATGATTGTGGGCAAACATAATATGTTAACACACAAACATATATATGATTGTGCCCGTCCCCAAACATATATATGATTGAATGCAAACATATTTTTAACATATTTTTTTCTCCGTGTAATAGTCAATAAATCGTGGTTATTCAAATCTTGTTCAATTGTTGTTACGAAGCCGAGTAGAGGTTTACGGCTGTTCTGCCACACTATCGCGATCAAGATCAATGTTTTCCGCAGAATGAACTGGGCGAGCAAGTACAAGTATTTTCACATTTCCTACAGATTTGGATTGGTGAAATTTGCACACTATTTTCCCGATTGGGGACACATTTGGTCGATTATACTGACCAAAAAAATCACGAAAAACATTTTTATTTGAAAGTTTATTTTTGTAAAAGGCTTCAACAATTTAAGGCGCTAATCAATTCTGTACACTCATGTGGTTGAATTTGTCAGACACTAAAACTAGGAAAAGGTCAAATTAAGTTAAGCAAAAAACTTAACGTAAAGGTGTCACTCACAATTAGCATCATGCATTATGGTTGGGCCACCCTTATATATTTAACGATTTAAAAATACTTATTCTGTTATTTGTTATAATAATGAGCAGTTTTTTTTATTAAAAATTTAACTTCAGAGATTCTTTATCTACCTGATATTAGTTAAGTCAACATTTTCCAAAACAGGTGTTTTTCTCATTACCAGACAAACAACGATTTCTAATTTATAACACTTTTTTTTAAATAAATAAAATTAATATCTTTTAGTGTTTGCACTTGACCGAAATCTTCTAGCTATCAGCTAAAGCTATTTTAATCCAATTGAATAAACAATAGATAATTTAAGAATTTAATTATACTTGCTAGACGATTGAAAAGCTTTGGAAAAGTTAAGCACTGCCCAGATATAAAGCTTTTGTCACGATCAAAATACATGCCCGGGTAGCTCAGTCGGTAGAGCATTGGACTTTTAATCCAAGGGTCCAGGGTTCAAGTCCCTGCTCGGGCGAGTATCGATTTTTTTCTTTTATTTTTGGTAAACAATTTATTACGATTTTTTTATGCTCATACAGCTAACCTCGTATATTCCCCACGTACGACGGATACAAATGTATGACTTTTATAAGTGCATGAATGACGACGATGACTTTCCATATGATTTCATCGCAGTAAACGTCAAAAGTATTCATTATGACAAATGATGTTCCTTAAAAAGTAAAGTTCTTCAAAGAGAAAAGAAAAAAGAATGAAGAAAACCTGTAGTGAAATATACGATGGATTCGCCAACTATCATCAGCAGCAGAAATAAAAAGTCACTTAAGTGGCTGGGAAGACGTGTGTTTCAGCGAGCGACTGGCTTGGGGAATGAAATGTTTACGGGTATGAACGACAGGGATTGTAAAATGTTCCGAGTACGTGAAAATGCCAAAGTTTTTCTTTCTTTTTTTTGAGTGTGCCACCACTACTTTGGAATGTTTTCTTATAAATGAAGTGGTATTAGCTTTAATCATGAAAAACAATTTGTTATAACTATTTGAGTATCTTGGTATGGTCTTTGGTGAATAGTTCTATAGGTGAAGTTTAATTTTCTTAATGTTTAAGAAATCCCAGAAAGGGTAGTGAATCAAATGAAACATTGAAGAACAAATTATAGCATCTACCTAGTGGTTTATTTGTGAGTCATATGTTATTTTGACACTGGCAGCTTTTGCTCTCGAAATCTTGATGTACCATCTTTGGTGTACCATCACTTTCATAAAACGCGCACATCTCTGGGAGGGAACACTTTTGGGGCATGGGATCGGTCTCATTCGATGCTCAGATTTTGTCCACATCAAAAAAAAAGTGAAAAATTGATTTGTTTTACCCTTAGGTCGCTTTCTCTGTGCGCTGTCACATATGGGGTTTAAAACAATGTTATTGCTACGAATCTTATGCAATAATAGTACTTTTTATCGGTATATTCATTTTTTTTTAAACAAACTGCTTTGGATTTGTTTTAATGAAATATTTTTTTAAAAAATGAAGCGCTAATATTTTTTTAAACGGACTTTTTTTTACTGTTAAATAAGCCAATCCTATTATTTTCAATTGACTGTATTTGTAAATAATTTACTTAATAATAATGTCTATTGTTGACAACATAACCTAATCCTGATAATTAATTTTGGGGATGATTGTAGGGATCATAACATGGTTGCGTGTGAATCATACTATGGTTCTGAGGTCCATACTATGGTTGTATGTGAAACACACAATGGTTGTGAGTAAAATGAGATGTGGGGATCATAGTATGGTTGTGTGCGTATCATACCATTGTTGTGAGGATCATAATATAGTTGTGGAGATCATAGTATAGTTGTATGAGAATCATACTATTGTTGTGAGGATCACAATATTGTTGTGCCACAACCATATAACCAACAATAATATGATATATAGTTATATCAAATATAGTTATCGCAACCATACTTTTTTTCGGGTGGAGATCGGAAGTCCAGCTCGTGATCGTCAAGAAGCAAATGCATAAGTAGAAACTGACTGTTTGTTTCGGATTTTAGAACCATTTCTCTTTAAAAGTGTTGCTCGAAACTCTAATTCGGTTAACGCTGAGAGATTCGGTTAACAATCAGAGATTTGGTTAACGATGTGAGATTGTAGTCGTGGACTTGGAAAATATTTGGTTTCAGCAGGATGGCGCTCAGATCTGTCTTTTAAAAGGTGGTCCAACCATAATGCAAGATTTTAATTGTCAGTCACACACAAACGTAAATTTTTTGTCTTACTTAATTTGACATTTCCTTGTTTCAGTGTTTAACAAATTCAACCATGGAGATTTACGCAATTGAGCAGCGCCTTAAGATTTTTGAAGCCTTTTACGAATATAGGGGTTAAAATGCATTTCGAGATCCTCGTGGTTTTTTTGGTCAGCATAACCAACGAAATGTGTACACAATCGGGAGAATTGAGCGCATATTTCAACAAACCGGGTTTGTGGGAAATTTTAAAACACCTGTGCACGCTCGCCTAGTTCGTTCTACGGCAAACATTGATGTTGTTCGCGATAGTGTAGCAGAAGAGCCGTCAACCTCGAGTAGTCGTAGTGCCCAACAACTTAACATTTCCCGGGCATCACTGATGCGAATTTTAAATAATAATTTGAATTTACACTCTTAAAAGACTCAATTGACTCAAGAGTTAAAGCCTACTGACCATTTCAAGCGTCATCTATACGCCGAATAGTTGGTTGAACAGACAGAAGTAAATGGTGACTTTACAACGAAAATAATCTTCAGCGACAAGGCACACTTTCATCTCAGTTGATTTGTTAACAAGCAGAATTGCTACATTGAGGTAAATGAGAGTGATTGATAAAAAGGCCAAAGTAACCACAAAGAGTGCCTGTTTTGGGTGGTTTAAGGGCTGGCGGCGTCATCGGACCGTGCTTCTTCGAAGATGGGGTCGCCACAGCAGTTACCGTGAATGATGTTCACTATCGCGAAACGATAACAGACTTCTTATGGCCGTTAATTATGGAAATAGGCCTAGATGGTAAGTGGGTTCCAATAGGATGGTGCCATTTGCCACACAGCCAACGAGAAAACCAATCTCACGTCGAGGTTATGTAAATTGGCCGCCACGATCATGTGATTTGACACCGTTGGCATTATTTCTTTGGTGATATCGAAAAGAAAAACTTTACTTCAAGAACTCAAGTATGAGTTAATTCAGCACATTAACGCCATTGAACCTCCACTATGACTCAGAGTCATTGAAAATGTGTACGTACCATCGGATAGAAGTATGCCACCTAAGCCGTGACGAGCATTTGACCGCTATTTTGTTTCACGCATTGTCATAGATCATTCTATCATTGTACAAAATATTTACATAGGTATTTCTGCAAAAAAATTTTGTTTTATTTACAAAAAATATGGTGCATTTTAGTTGGACCACCCATTATATGTTGATTGATTTTTTGTCTTTTATTTCTAGAAGCCCAAACATCTGAAGCGATCTTCTTGAAATCTTCACAAAATATAATTGTAAGCCCGGGAAGAAAAATAGACTCTTTTGATTATTGATATCGCAAGTGGACGGTGCCACGCCCACACCACTTAAAATTTAAAATGATCATAACTCAAGCCGTATAAGTGCTACGAACATGAGGTTAAGGACACATGCTGTTAGTACGTAACGAGAAAATTCATGGGGAAAAGTGGGCGGTGCAACGCCCCTCTTTTTAAACGAGCCATAACGCCTTCAATACTAGGCCGATCGTCTTGAAACATTAACAGTATGTTACTATGGACAAGCAGATTGTTACATGCTATAAACGGGTACTTTTTTAAGTTAGGGCATAAGAGGGCGGTGCCACGCTCCTTTTTCAAAAGCGATGCAATGGCTATAACTACAGACATATTGTCTTAAAATTAACCCAATAGGCAATTGTAGACGAATAATTTGTCATTGAATATACACGGATGCGTTTTTACAGAAGGGCCTGGCACCGCCCTCACCCAAAAATGTTAAGTGGCCAGAACGCATAAAGTATTTAAGTAACAAACATCGGATTTGGATAATAAATAAGTTCGGTGGAAAAAGTGGGCGGTGCCACGCCTCTTCTTTTTGAAGTATTATAATGAATTTAATAACAGGCAGCTCGTTTTGAAATGTATGCTGTATGCTACTGTGCACCTTCTAAAAAAACAGCGCAAGTCCCATAATTATGCACAGAATGCTATTGCGGGCCAAATATGCTCACAGAGTTAACACGGATACAATTGTGCAAAGTATTTTAGCAAGGAGCGCCAGATTTGGAATATATAATATTAATGTTTAAAGAAATGAGTCATGAGGAAAGCCCTTAAAAGAGCATATAATACTCAGATTGATTTCAAATATCAAGCTTCATCTTTCAAGCTTCAAGAATAACTTTGAACTATAAAGGAACTGATAAATTAATACATCCCTCAAATTTAAAAAAAATCTTGGCTTTTATATTTACTGTTAAATAAGCCAATCCTATTATTTTCAATTGACTGTATTTGTAAATAATTTACTTAATAATAATGTCTATTGTTGACAACATAACCTAATCCTGATAATTAATTTTGGGGATGATTGTAGGGATCATAACATGGTTGCGTGTGAATCATACTATGGTTCTGAGGTCCATACTATGGTTGTATGTGAAACACACAATGGTTGTGAGTAAAATGAGATGTGGGGATCATAGTATGGTTGTGTGCGTATCATACCATTGTTGTGAGGATCATAATATAGTTGTGGAGATCATAGTATAGTTGTATGAGAATCATACTATTGTTGTGAGGATCACAATATTGTTGTGCCACAACCATATAACCAACAATAATATGATATATAGTTATATCAAATATAGTTATCGCAACCATACTTTTTTTCGGGTGGAGATCGGAAGTCCAGCTCGTGATCGTCAAGAAGCAAATGCATAAGTAGAAACTGACTGTTTGTTTCGGATTTTAGAACCATTTCTCTTTAAAAGTGTTGCTCGAAACTCTAATTCGGTTAACGCTGAGAGATTCGGTTAACAATCAGAGATTTGGTTAACGATGTGAGATTGTAGTCGTGGACTTGGAAAATATTTGGTTTCAGCAGGATGGCGCTCAGATCTGTCTTTTAAAAGGTGGTCCAACCATAATGCAAGATTTTAATTGTCAGTCACACACAAACGTAAATTTTTTGTCTTACTTAATTTGACATTTCCTTGTTTCAGTGTTTAACAAATTCAACCATGGAGATTTACGCAATTGAGCAGCGCCTTAAGATTTTTGAAGCCTTTTACGAATATAGGGGTTAAAATGCATTTCGAGATCCTCGTGGTTTTTTTGGTCAGCATAACCAACGAAATGTGTACACAATCGGGAGAATTGAGCGCATATTTCAACAAACCGGGTTTGTGGGAAATTTTAAAACACCTGTGCACGCTCGCCTAGTTCGTTCTACGGCAAACATTGATGTTGTTCGCGATAGTGTAGCAGAAGAGCCGTCAACCTCGAGTAGTCGTAGTGCCCAACAACTTAACATTTCCCGGGCATCACTGATGCGAATTTTAAATAATAATTTGAATTTACACTCTTAAAAGACTCAATTGACTCAAGAGTTAAAGCCTACTGACCATTTCAAGCGTCATCTATACGCCGAATAGTTGGTTGAACAGACAGAAGTAAATGGTGACTTTACAACGAAAATAATCTTCAGCGACAAGGCACACTTTCATCTCAGTTGATTTGTTAACAAGCAGAATTGCTACATTGAGGTAAATGAGAGTGATTGATAAAAAGGCCAAAGTAACCACAAAGAGTGCCTGTTTTGGGTGGTTTAAGGGCTGGCGGCGTCATCGGACCGTGCTTCTTCGAAGATGGGGTCGCCACAGCAGTTACCGTGAATGATGTTCACTATCGCGAAACGATAACAGACTTCTTATGGCCGTTAATTATGGAAATAGGCCTAGATGGTAAGTGGGTTCCAATAGGATGGTGCCATTTGCCACACAGCCAACGAGAAAACCAATCTCACGTCGAGGTTATGTAAATTGGCCGCCACGATCATGTGATTTGACACCGTTGGCATTATTTCTTTGGTGATATCGAAAAGAAAAACTTTACTTCAAGAACTCAAGTATGAGTTAATTCAGCACATTAACGCCATTGAACCTCCACTATGACTCAGAGTCATTGAAAATGTGTACGTACCATCGGATAGAAGTATGCCACCTAAGCCGTGACGAGCATTTGACCGCTATTTTGTTTCACGCATTGTCATAGAACATTCTATCATTGTACAAAATATTTACATAGGTATTTCTGCAAAAAAATTTTGTTTTATTTACAAAAAATATGGTGCATTTTAGTTGGACCACCCATTATATGTTGATTGATTTTTTGTCTTTTATTTCTAGAAGCCCAAACATCTGAAGCGATCTTCTTGAAATCTTCACAAAATATAATTGTAAGCCCGGGAAGAAAAATAGACTCTTTTGATTATTGATATCGCAAGTGGACGGTGCCACGCCCACACCACTTAAAATTTAAAATGATCATAACTCAAGCCGTATAAGTGCTACGAACATGAGGTTAAGGACACATGCTGTTAGTACGTAACGAGAAAATTCATGGGGAAAAGTGGGCGGTGCAACGCCCCTCTTTTTAAACGAGCCATAACGCCTTCAATACTAGGCCGATCGTCTTGAAACATTAACAGTATGTTACTATGGACAAGCAGATTGTTACATGCTATAAACGGGTACTTTTTTAAGTTAGGGCATAAGAGGGCGGTGCCACGCTCCTTTTTCAAAAGCGATGCAATGGCTATAACTACAGACATATTGTCTTAAAATTAACCCAATAGGCAATTGTAGACGAATAATTTGTCATTGAATATACACGGATGCGTTTTTACAGAAGGGCCTGGCACCGCCCTCACCCAAAAATGTTAAGTGGCCAGAACGCATAAAGTATTTAAGTAACAAACATCGGATTTGGATAATAAATAAGTTCGGTGGAAAAAGTGGGCGGTGCCACGCCTCTTCTTTTTGAAGTATTATAATGAATTTAATAACAGGCAGCTCGTTTTGAAATGTATGCTGTATGCTACTGTGCACCTTCTAAAAAAACAGCGCAAGTCCCATAATTATGCACAGAATGCTATTGCGGGCCAAATATGCTCACAGAGTTAACACGGATACAATTGTGCAAAGTATTTTAGCAAGGAGCGCCAGATTTGGAATATATAATATTAATGTTTAAAGAAATGAGTCATGAGGAAAGCCCTTAAAAGAGCATATAATACTCAGATTGATTTCAAATATCAAGCTTCATCTTTCAAGCTTCAAGAATAACTTTGAACTATAAAGGAACTGATAAATTAATACATCCCTCAAATTTAAAAAAAATCTTGGCTTTTATATTGCATTCATTTTTGTGTGTTCGAAAACCTCCAAATTAGATAGTATTATTGCTTTAGTAAGATTTACAAATTATTTCGAATATGCTGTTGCTACTTACTTCTGTTAAAGCGTGTTTAGTGGTAGTGAATCGCACCAAATTTCGCACGTTACGAGCTGCCAATGAGCAAATTTGCGATGTTGAACCTGGTGAGTTATTGTTTTGAATATATATCCCGCAGAAGTCGCTTAAAATTTTCTCATAATAAACTCAGATCTTGGTCACATTTCGCATGTTACGTTATGAGCAACCTATAAATTACATCAAGGAAATTTAACCTTTTCGTGTTTCTCTATGGCCCCCATGCAAATGTCCCAACCTATTTGCGGCACTGCCTTTGTTGAAGGCACATAGTAAATCCCATCTTGCTCAAATTCAGTGCAGTGTGTCAAAGATGATCTGGTACTAATCCTAGAAAACTTAGATCTTAATGGTTCATGTTTTCAGCTGGCCCACCACAAATATACCTCCCACGAAAAAATACTATCCCGCCTTTAAAATCACATATTGAGTCTGGCCGCCGTAGTGTGATGGTACGGTACGATTATCATGCCAGTAAATTCAGGTTCAATTACGGGTGACAACATCTAACGATTTTAGTTTAGAACTGAAATTCACGATAGAGGCTATATAAGCTACGGCCCAGCCGAACTTACTTGGTCTTTTTTTGAATTCTCATTTTTATTCCGACCTTGATATAATTTCGCACAGAGACGCTATGTCTTATGTATAACAGACTATTTTTACCTGTAGGTCTGTAGGGGCCTAAAAATTACATTCCTGGAATTTGTAACTACCGCAATACAAGGATCTGTAATGTGTATGGTGCTCTTATACGGATTTAAACCTGAATAACATGCAAACTCGTAGCACACACTTACCATCGCATCAAGGCAGTCCATTGTAAATAAAAAATACATATTTTAGAATAAAAGTTTTTTTTGTCTGCACTTTTTTCAACCTTAAATTATGCAACACATGTTCGAAAAAATTGTCTTCAGCATTGAAGTCTGCAACCAAAAAATAAGATTATATATTCGGGTTTAAATGTCACGGAGAGGGAGAAATTGAAATGGTAAGCTAAAGGGACAGGAAGACGTGCTGTTAATCAGTTCAGACATTAAAGTAACATTGCAAGATATCTCCGGGGAATATTGAAATACATGAGCTGCAGTTTATCTTGCCTTCAGTAAATTCTGCTAAAGGGGTATTATTTAAATTTGAATTTTTTAAAAGAAAACCTCCAAAAATGGTAAAATGAATTTCATTTTTTTGCCGGATTATATCATTGAATTAACGAAGCCAACCATGTTAGTAATATAGTTGGACAACCATATTCCAATCGCAGCTCTTACTAGTTGCAGGAACGTAATAGTGGGAAAGAGAATATTCAACTCGGCTGGCTCGAAACATTTATTATTTAAATAAAGTCATATAATTTTTAAAAGAAAGTAGGCTTCACTTTTATCCATTTACTTACTTTCCCCCCACTCCCAAACTTAGGCAACACTTTACACTTCCTCACAAAAGCCCTCGCCTTCAGCCTAAATGAACACTTGGAAAAAGTATGATAATTTGTCAGAATACCCGGTTTCTTTTTGTCATCCTTCAACGGAAACCAGACAAAATTAAATTTTTGCTGCGGTACACTTACTTACACACACTTCGACACACAACTATGTCCTTTTTCGTTTTTAATCAAGACGTGCCTTTGCATGCATACCAATTCGACCCCCGCACTCGAAGGATAAATGTTCATAAAACAAGACTAGACAAATAGAAATTTAAAATGTATATAAAAGTGTTGCCAACCAGGCAGGGGGTCAGGACGACGAGCACATCCGAAAGTTGAGGTCACGTTCGTGGCATGTTAAGAATGCAACATGCAATATAATTTATTAGGAAATGTTTAAAAATTTACGAAATGCTTTCGGGAGCACAGATGAAATGGAATTTAATCCTCTTGATATCCAGGAAAATGAGATCTGAAATTGGCATTTCGAAAAACGTGTCGAATACACTAACAAACGATCTTTAATTTCCCTTTTGCGTTGAGTAGCTCGGGAGCCTTATTCAATTTCTGTTAAATAAGACATTGATGGATTAGCAACATGTCCCCAGCCAGCATCCTTTTACAGCATCCCTTTGCATGTGTTGATGATAATGATGATGACGACGATGGAGGTGGTGATGATGATGATCATATCACATACGACATTTGACATTTGTAGGAGTATTAACAAAAGACCCTTTCAACAGGCGATGGATGTTTGCCATCAACCTTTACGGATATGCAACATTTATACACCGAAAACCTCATCATTGGTTGAGGTTAGACCTTTGGTTCGTTTGGGGAAGAAAGACGTCGGTTCGCTGGCTGGCTGGTTTATTTGTTTGTTTGTTGGTTGGGGTTTTTGTCAGAATGCAAAAACCTGAAATGTTTTCACATCTCAATGTAACTTAATTAAGTGCTGTACTGTGTACGCTGTACGATGTGCCGTGCATCATGAAAAGCCCGTAAGGTACACCCGGTGACGTTAAATACATGTATTCACAAATACCTTACAGCCAGACATAATTTAAAGTCATTTATCAAGTGACATAAAATGACACTATCTTAACGCAAATATCAAAAGTGCTTCCGGTTATGGTCTAGCAAAGTTGAACGCGCGCTGCTCGACACGATGTCATTTTGTATGGTGCATTCGCAACACTGGGCGGAAATTGAGTCAGTAGCGGTGGCGGCGAACAATGAGGGAAATCAAAAGATTAATAAAGGACCATTGAAAGCCATAGAAATTATGCTGCGGTCATGATTATAGGTAAGGTATACCAGAAGGATGAGTCCTCAATAATGAAAGTGTTGCATAGTTTTAGGCTCTAGCAAAAAAACACTGTGAATTTTGGGATTAAGGTAGAAAAGTTGTGACTTGTGGGTCTGCACTATTGTTCGTTAAATTCCTACTAATTTATAAGGAATCTTTATGTGGGTCTTGGTTGATGATAGCACTGAGGAACATGTTTAACAAGGTATTGGCTTCGATTGAGTACTTAGCAAAACCGTCAATCGGAATTAATTGAGATTGCAGAGGCATTGTGTTTGGCGTTTGACAGCCGAGAGCCCAATCGTATATACCCTCCAGAAATCCGTGAAAATGTGCAACGGATACCGAACAACGCCAGCTTCTCGCCCATAATTTCAACAATAATGACGGTTCCAAAAATTCAATTACTGTTTAGGATTTGATAAGGAATATGCGCAAATAGAAAACGGCGACTACCAACATTTAAAAAAATTAATATTTAAAAAAAATAATGTGACAAAAAAGACCCTGAAGTGGTTGCCAGATTTAGTAAAATTCTCATCCCTGAAGAAGTTGGAAAAATCCCAACGAAACGTCGGATTGAAAGAATGAAATAATAATCTTTTATTTGCATTGAAGTTGAATGTGATCTTGAAAGCCCATTTAGGAAATCCTAAGAAAAACCAAAAGAAGAAGTATATTGTTTTGTTCAAAATTCAATATTCGCTGATGATCTATAAGGCCAGGCTCTACCCAAAAAAAGATTGTATATTTTTAAGAAAAAACAACTTAAAACGTCGTTAAAGTCGGCCTGGCCGAACGTATAATACCCTCCAAAATGCCACCGCAACTAAAAGACAAATTTATTTCCATCTAATATCAGTTAATACTTAAAAAATACTCTTTATTTGGATTGCTGGCCGAATTTGGTTTACTGAGAGTACCTTTATGTCCATATGAACTAGTAATCGCCCGTTTTGACCAAGACGAACCTTTTTTGTGTAACATAAGCTAAAAAAATCAGCAACTATGCACTATTTAGTGCGTCCAAACTCAAAGTACCTATTCTAACTATTGTGCGTCAACAAAAAAGTTTGATTTCTTAAGCAAATACTTAAAAAAGTGTACTTTTTGCCTTAGTTAAAATTAAAACTTGCCTACTGATAAATTTAATAAACCATTTCTCTGCGGTGGAGGATATAAAAATGCCGATCTACGCCAATATGTTGTCCATAACTTCAACAATTAAGGCGTTCCCAAAAAAGTAATTACTGTTTTTAATTTATAAGACTAAAAAGCAAATTTGGTTTAAAAAAAAAAGGAAATTGTTAACTTTTAAGAAAATTGACGTTTTAAAAAAAATACAAAATTTTTTTATAAATAAATACGAGTAGTTGAATAATTATTATAGTTAGTAGTGTTATTTTTTGTATGACTCCAATTTCGCACAAATCGCTTCATTCGTTTAAGAACAGCAAAAGTTTTAATAAATCCAAAAAAGAATTCTTGGCAATTTTAGATTTTTGAAACCTAAATCAAAAAATAAAAAAAATATAATTGCAGTTATGATTATAAAGAAGCTTTCAATACCTTTTTCGAACAAAACCAATCTTTTTAGTTACGTATTAAGTATTCCGGCCATAGTGATAGAGACTTTGAAAAGACCACCTACGGAATAGTTGCGACCAAGGAAAACCAGTTGTCCTAGACTCTGTTGCATCAGTTGGTCAGTTGGTTTGACCCAATTACGGTAGTTTTCAATTTGTAGTACCTTTCAGAAATCGTATTACTTGTAATGGGAATATGTCAATCTGACAACAATCCCACAAGTTCTCGTCGAGATAGAAATGATGAGCAAACTACGAATGGCACACTCAATGAGGAATTTGGAAGGATTGCAAATGGAAGTTTTGTTGATTGGGTTGGGTTCATTGCTCGCGAAATCCCAGCTGAGTCAAAAATGGTCCATGGAGTTAGCACTACTAGCACTTTTAACGAACGGAATGGTCGTTGTAGAATCGGATACTCTTGTTGTTCTAGGAATGAACATTCAATGTAATATTCGCTGGAACAAACAGATTTTTGAAGACCTTTTAAAACGGTGCAAGAAATACTTCACTCAATACCACCTGATGACCACCCATGTCATTGAGCTCCATGGTGTTCTTTGAAGTCACGAACCTAATACAGGGCAGGTCCCTGCTGCTAGTGAAGGGTGATCCATTTAGAGGTATTTTTCCTAACAAAAAGAAATACAAATTCAAATCAAGTGTGGAATCTTTATTGGTAATTTGAAAGGAAATTTTATGGATTTTTTTTATATAATTACCTTCAAATGTTGGCAACTGTATTATGGAAATGAGCGTTCGGTGAGAAACGGGAAGATCCGCTGTTTTCGACCAACATTTATATGTGAATGGTGCTCGCTATCGCGCCATGATATCGATCTTTATGCCACCTGAAATTGCAGCCCGTAATCTTGACGACACTTGGTTTCCACAGGACAGTGCCACTTGCCATACAGAGCTGCTCAAACAGTGGATCTATTGAGAGGTCATTTCGAAAAGCAGCTATTTTCACGTTTTGGGCGGGTGAGTTGGCCGCCTAGATCACACCTTTAGATATTTTTCTTTGGGGTTACGGAAAGTACAAAGTCTATGCGGACGAACCAGCTACTATTCAGGTTTTGGAAGCCAACATTACGCGTGTCATTAAAGCTATACCGGTCGAAATACTCGAACAAATCATCCAAAATTGGACCCTCAGAAAGGAAACCCTGAGACGTAGTTGCGGCCAACATTTGAAGGTAATTATTTCCAAAAAAGTAAATACCATAAAAAGGTCTTTTCAAATTACCAATAAAGATTCTACACTTGATTTGAATTTTTATATTTTTTTGTTCTGAAAAAATACATCTAGATGGATCACCCTATATAATCTTGGTATAATGTTATTTGTTCCCCTCTGATTAGTGTTGATACATTTTGTGGTCATTTTTGCTGTTCAATCGTGTTGTTTCTTTATAGAATAGAGCTGTCGAAAAATTACAAATCTCTGCAACAAAATCCTCCTTTGGACAAAACCAACTGATCCTTATGTAAAATGAGCTCTTGAATCCGAATTGAATGTCCGTTTGGCCCATCACGTATAGATTTCAAAATATCGTGAAAATTATATGAAGTTACAGCCAATAGAAATCAAAATTTGGATGCTTTTTTGAAAAAAAATTGTTTTTAACTGTCACTTGTAACCCAATTCTGGAGCTCCTCCACTGTGTTTTGCACAAACTTCTTGAGTTATAGCAGTATCTGTAAAAAATCATAGGACTTCAGTACCTCGAAAACTAAACATGATTGGCCAAAACGGACATTCAATTCGGCTTCAGGAGATAATTTTACATAAGTGTCAGCTAGTTTTGTCTAAAGGTGGCCTCAAAATATTTTTTGTAGAACAGTTTTACTTCTTTCTATGCATGACACGAGCTGAATCAAGTCATTACTTGTTCCTCTATATGAAACCTATTTTCCCATAACGAATACAAGTAGCTACATAAATAGGGAGCATGTCCTAGGTTTAAAGTAATAACAAACAAAATAATCAAATGGCAAAGCCACCGATTACCTCATATTCAAAAATTATAGCAGAAATGAACAAGAATAATTTCAGAGTTATCCCCTCAACTCTTCAAAAAGGTCTCAAGATAACAATTTTTTTGGAAATTGAGTGTGCGACTTAGAGTTGACGTGGAAAATTGAGAACTTTTTTTAACTTTGGCATGGCCCACTACTAATCCAAAAGCTTTTTGCCATTTGCCTGTCTGTAGAGCTCAAACCGATCTTTGAATAACTTTTTAAAAAACATATTTGGCAGCGGTGGGATTCGAACCCACGCCTCCGAGGAGACTGGTGCCTTAAACCAGCGCCTTAGACCGCTCGGCCACGCTACCTCTTTGAAAACATCGTCCCAAAATTTGAAATATAAACATTTTCATAAAACTATAGCACCAATTCTAGAACTATTGAGAATATGTTCAAATCTAACATTTAATTAATCAATTAAATAATAAATTTTTCACTTTCTGAGTCAAGAAAAAATGTACTTAGTACAGACTTATTTAGTTTAATTAATAGATTTATCAATTATATGCCGGAACATACAGGTTCTAATTATTGTACTACCAGAGAAAATATCAAGTTATTTACTTGGGAAACATCTTGTCATTTCAATATATTTATTTAATTATTCAGTTTTATTGATATTGGAACTAAAGAAGGAACACTCTTCTGGTATTTTTAGAAAAAGAAAGTACTTGGCAGCGGTGGGATTCGAACCCACGCCTCCGAGGAGACTGGTGCCTTAAACCAGCGCCTTAGACCGCTCGGCCACGCTACCCACGAAAAACATTGCTGAAATATAAAGATTTTCAACTAGATTCTGGAGGGTTTTTAACTATATTTTTTTTATAAAAGAACAAACAATACATTTTTCTGTTCAATAAACTAAATTATTAAATTAATTACAAAAAAATAATATTAAGTTAATTATTTCTGTTCTGAATTGATTTTTTTTTTTATTATTCTAGTTGCTCAACTATTATAATCTAACAAATTTTTTAATTTTACAACATTATTCTTGCTTTATCTACTCAAAAAATTATATTACCAAATAGAACTTCACAACACAATTAAATAATTTATTATTACTTCATTTTTAAACTTTCGTCAACAGTTTACCTTATGCAATAGGCGTGTTCTTGTGGCACTCGCTTATTGAACGAGTAAGTGGTCGCTAAGGCGATAACCTCAAAACTTTACGAGAATTCTTTAAATTTCTTTGTAAGCAAGACTAATTAGCTGTATGCATCATAAACCGTTTCATTTAAAAAATTGCAGAAAAAAGGTTCTTTAAGTAAAGATGTAAGCAATTAATAACCGAACTGGCTTAGACTCGCTAAAGGATTTTCTTAAATAACATTCTCTCCAAAAATGTAAATTACTAAAAACAAACAAACATAAATGCTAATTGTCTATAATTTTCTGTAAACAAAATCATTTTTATATGCGTGTACAATGCTGCGAAGTTATCGACCTCCTAATCCAGGTGCCAATAGAATAAGGCCAATACAGTAGACGCTCACAAATTAGAACAACTTTGGTTTTCGGGTGGTTCTAATTTCCTAAAAGTTCTAATTTCTGGACGTTTCTTTATTTTTACAAAAAAAGGGGCGAATACACACTTTTTATCCAATTTTGAGTCTTTTATTAGAAAATAACGAAAACTTAAATAACATTTCAGTCAAATTATAAGAAGCAAATGGTATAATTCTGGCCTAGGAAACACTAAGTGTTGCCTGGCGCCATTTCAATTGGGAAGTTTGACATTTTTTAGCATAGACGTGCTCAGAACGTTTTGACGTACGACCATCATCTGTGTTGTTTACAGTGACTTGAAAAAATCAAACTTGCAAATATAATGGAATTAACTCGTGAACATTTTCGTGCAAACATTTTTCACAACTTTCGACGTGGATTATTACGACAAGAGTGCATCGATGAATTTAAATCTTTGTATGGCGATTAAGCACCATCCTATAGCACTGTAAAAAACTGGTTTCATGAATTCATTCGTGGCCGACGCTCGCTCACAGACAAAGGTCGTCCAAAAACGGTCGTTGTGCCAGAAAACATTGATGCCGTGCGTGAACTGATAATGGAAGATCGTCATGTAACATACCGTGAGATAGATGCATTTTTAAGCATTTCTTCCACCAGCATACATTCGATATTGCATGAACACCTTGCCGTAAAAAGGTTTTTTCTCGTTGGATCCCGCTCCATTTGGCAATCACTCAAAACATGGTTCGTGTCGATTGGTGCAAAGAAATTTTGAAAAAATACGAACGCGGTGCTTCGAAAGAAGTTTATAAGATCGTCATAGGTGACGAACCATGAATCTATGCGCGTGAGCCCGAAACAAAACCGCAATCGTCCGTGTGGGTCTTTGAAGACGAGCCAAATCCAACGAAAGTTGTTCGTGGAATAAGCACTTCAAAGCAAATGGTCCCCTGTTTCTTCGGTAAAACTGGTCATGTGGCGACTGTTCCGCTTGAGCAACGTAGGACGTTCATTTCTGAGTGGTACACCACAATTTGTTTGCTGGAAGTCTTCGGAGTAATTCGAAAAACCAACAAGAGAAGACGAATCATTGTGTACCATGATAATGCGAGCTCTCACATATCGGCTCAAACCAGCGCCTTCTTGACCGGCCAAAACGTCGAATTAAAGGGTCATCCGCCGTACAGCCCTGACTTGGCACCCAGTGCCTTCTTTTTATTCCCGCACATCAAAATAAAATACGTGATCAACGATTTTCGTCGCCAGAAGATGCTGTTGAAGCGTTCAAAAGACATGTTTTGGAGGTGTCTCAATCGGAGTGGAAAAGGTGCTTCGAGAATTGGTTTGAGCACATTCAAAAGTGTATAAATCATGCTGGAGAATACTTTGAAAAACAATAAAGCCATTTTTGATGATAAATATTCGCATTTTTATATTTATTTCATTATTAGTCCAGAAATATATATAGCAGGCTTTATTACATAAATGTTGCAATTAGAAATAAGAATTTCTTTCGGATCAAAAGTGCATCAAAATACTAGTTCTAACTTTTGAGAGTTCTAATTTGTAAGCGTCTACTGTTTTAATAAATTATGTATTTTAGAACAACAGCAAAAAATTGGCAGCGGTGGGATTCGAACCCACGCCTCCGAGGAGACTGGTGCCTTAAACCAGCGCCTTAGACCGCTCGGCCACGCTACCTCCCTAAATGCATTGTTGCCACATTTAAAATACTATATTCTAATGCTCTCAATGCATATAATTAGAACTGTTTTTTGAAAATTGTTTAAATCCATTTTAAAATATTTGTTAAGTGTTCTAATATTTTAAAAATAAAATATGGTGACATTTTTTGACCCGTTGGATTTTAATTTGCCAACTGCCAAAACTTTGCGTCGTCTACAATTGAAAAAGTGATTTCAATAATTAAAAAATTAAAATCAACTCATAAATCGCGATCTTTTAAAAACTGCACCTACATTTAATCTTGGATTGTGAGTGACCAAGGAAATGTAAAAAACAAGCAAAAACGTCGCTAAGATTACGGTAGATTCGCTATTGAAATGGCAGAAAAAAGAATTATCAAACTTTAAATCATTTCACACAGATAACAGATTCGTTGCCACAACCTATTATTTTGCCAACCGAATAATTGAGTACTGACTAATTGTAAGTTGTTGCTCTGTATCTTTCAATTAGTGGAACTGATGATTAAGGGTCAAAAAACTGTTGACACACCAAAAGTACTTCAAAACATCTGGAGGTCATGTCGAGGGAAAATTGGAAAGGATAATGGACGATTTTTACTAACAAACATTGGATTAATCAATTGGCTTAGGGTAGGTATTTTATTTTATGTTACGGCTGCTATATATATTTCTGGCCTAATAATGAATTTGCGAATATTTTTCATCAAAAATGTTTATATTGTTTTTCAAAATATTCTACAGCATGATTTATGCACTTTTGCATGTGCTCAAACCAATTGTCGAACCACTCTGAATGAGACACCTCCAAAACAAGGTTTTGAACGCTTCAACAGCATCATCTGGCGACGAAAATCGTTGATAACGCATTTTTTCCTGATGTGCGGAAATAAAAAGAAGTCATTGGCTGCCAAGTCAGGGCTGTACTTCGGATGACCCATCAATTCGACGTTTTGGCCGGTCAAAAAGGCGCTGGTTTAAGCCGATGTGTGAGAGCTCAACTTATCACGATGCACTGTGGTGTACCACTCAGAATTGGCCGTCCTACGTTGATCAAGCGGAACAGTCGGCACATGACCAGTTTTGCCGAAGAAACAGGCAAGAATTTGCTTCGAAGTGCTTCTTCCACGAACAAATTTCGTTGGATTTGGCTGGTCTTCGAAGACCCACACGGTCGAATGCTGATTTGTTTCGGTCTCATACGCATAGATCCATGATTCATCACCTGTGACCATTTCATAAACGTCTTTTGAAGCACCGCAATCGTATTTTCTCAAAATTTCTTTGCACCAATCGATAATAGACTTGTTAACGATTGTCTTATTGTGCGGGATCCAACGAGAACAAGCCTTTTTTATGGCCAAGTAATCATGCAATATCGAATGTACTTAGTAGGGACATAAATACTGTTACACACGTTTTATGCTGTAAAAGAAAAAGTACTGAATGTTTTTCGACCAAATATTGTTTAATATATTTATTGATGTACTTATACTTATATGCAGATGGAAAAAATGCCCAGGCAACACTTAGTGTCCTGTGAATGAATTCAATGCCTTGGCAATTATTATACGCTTTATTATCAAAAAGCGTGGCGGTGCCACGCCTATACAAGCCTGAGCATGAAAATACAATATCTCATTAACTATTAGAGATATGACTATGTAAGTTAAAAAAACATGATGTTGGCATGGATCGATACACGTTCCAAAGGAAAGGTGGGTGGTGCCACGCCCCATTTAAGAAGTTTATGTCCAAACTAATAGTCCGATCATTCCAACGTTTTAGCTGAATGAAATCAATAACTTGTAAACTATTATAGACTATATGAAGAACAAATTGGACAAGGAAGGAGAGCGCCGCCCACTCAAGCCAATATCTCGTGAACTTTTACAGCTATGGCTATGATATTTGGAACATATGATGTTGGCATGTTGAACAACGTCCTGCAGAAAAAGTGGGCGGTGCCACACCCTTATTAAAAAATAACGCTTATAGCCAAACTAAAAAAACCGATCGATCTAAAATGGTAACAGAATAAAATCAATGGCAAGGCAATTATTATAGACTATATAATGCACAAATTGGAGAAGAGGCGTGGCCTGAACTTTACAAGTCCATTTGTATTTCGAAAACAAAAACTGCTATGCCAATAGTAGTTGGTATACTTTATATGATGCTGGTAATAAAAGAAACACACCCTGAAAGAAAAGAGGCCGGTGCTACGTTCCCGTCACAATGGTTTCATACTGGACCGCAATCCATGACGGAGTATATATAAGCTTCAGCACTCCCGAACTTATTTTGTCTACTTGTTTTGTATAAATGAGTTTTGCCTTTACATAAAATATTTTTCAAATTACATCAAAATATTACAAGATATTTACTTGTTAGGAAAAACCTCAAATTATCGGAAAGTTTCATAATCTAAGCTGAATTTTATATTGTTGTTTGTGTTGTTGTAACAACATATGTGACGCGCAAAATAGAAAGGGACCTAAGGGTAAAAACCAGTTTTGTTCAGGAGAGCCATTTTAAAGATTTAAATACGTGTATCTTTGGTGTGCCATCACTTTCATAAAACGCGCATATCTCTGGGAGGGAACACTTTTAGGGCATGGGATCGGTCTCATTCGATGCTCAGATGTTGTCCACATCAAAAAAAAGTGAAAACTGTTTTTTCCCCTTTCTCTATGCGCTGTCACATATATAAGTATGTAGTATTGTAAGTCTTATTTGTCTATGGGGGATCTGCTTTGATATCCAGGTGAAAAAACGCGCCATTAGAACTGGACGCGTTCAAAGAGACATGAGTGTCAGCGGAGGGGGCTTGGTCGGACAATTGAAGAGGTGCAGCACGTTATGCGGTCCCTGATGGCGGAATAAAAGTCCGGAAAGTTAGCGTCAATGCGTGCGCATTTCGAAGTAAGGCGACTACACGATCCAGATCTAAGCTAAGCGAGAAACACGCGCGTCTGCCAAAGTTGCGTCTTTTCTTTTTAAGATTTATATTTTGATCTATTTATTTCTACCCACCGCTTAAAGCGAATTAACGAAGAGCGATTTCCAATTTATTTTTACCCGACGTTTGAAGCGGTCTTATGTAGTTTGACATAAAAAATTCCGTATATCTTTTCAATTGAATATTTTGATTGTTTTGCCAATCTTCTTTATCCCCCTATTGCATTGCATTCTGATTGTTTTTTAGAAGTTCCAGAAATTATAATTGATATTTTCATTATTATTTGATTTGGATTTTCCATATTCTTATTGAATGAATAACGAAAAGTTATTTATATATATCATATATGCAAATTTTGTCATCATTCCTGTGTGTTCTAAGAGTCATTTATTTTTTTAAGTCAAGTATTTTTTTGATATAGACACACTCCTCCAATGATAACCTCCTTTATGAGGTTTTTTATCACCCAACGCATTCAATTGATAATATATTATATAGTGGGTGACACATCTTCGGTAAGGTAAATAAATAGAATATCTATCTTATCATCATTTTCCTTACGAGAGTCTGGGGGGCTAAATTTCCAGTCCCCTTCAAACAATATATTGAAAATAATTACTACAACATGGCAGCGGTGGGATTCGAACCCACGCCTCCGAGGAGACTGGTGCCTTAAACCAGCGCCTTAGACCGCTCGGCCACGCTACCGTATTGAATACGACATTGTCCAATTTCACGCTATATTTCCAAAATATTTTATTTTTAGAAATATTGAAAATTGTGTCAAACTAATGGATTTGTTTGTTTCCATTGCTTGGATAATTTTGTGAACAGGAAGTTAAATATGGTAAATATTAACGCTTTTTACATCTTTTGCCTTCATATTGCTGGTGCAGTATTACACTTCCAGCATGTTTCAGTCAACTACACGCAGAAAAAAGTATGGTTGTGGTAACAATATTCGAAGAGCATCATACTATTGTTGGCTATATGGTTGTGGCACAACAATATTAAGATCATCACAACAATAGCATGGTTAACACATAACCATACTATGATCCCCACAACAATATCATGGTTCACGCTACAATAGAGTTATTCACGCACGATTATACTATGATCCCCACAACCTTATTATTATTTACACTCAACAATACTATGATCCCCACAACCATATTACTATTCACACTCAACCAAAGTATGATCCTCACAACCATAGTATGACTTACACACAACCATACTATAATCCCCAAAAATTTTTGTGAAGTTGTTATTCAACAATAGAGATTTTTATTAAGTTAAAAATATATTAAACTCTTAATAATAGGAGTGATTTATTCATCAGTAAAAAAAATCATTTATTAAAAATATTTCAGTAATACTAATCCGTAGTTTGTTTTAAAATAAATTTATTTACATATAAAAAGTACTATTATTGCGTAAAATTCGTAACAATAACATTGTCAAACTAAAAAAATACCATTTTGCCGGTATGATTTTCGCAATTATATTATTGTTAACGTGAAACCCATGAAAACAATACTTTTGTCCCACCAACCATATATATATTGTTGCTACAACCAAGTTTTCATTTCTAAATTTGGCAACAATACTATTGTTACATTTCAACAATATTAATAATACCGCAATCATACTATTGTCAAAATGAAACTCAAAAAACAATACTATGGTTGCGACGACCATACTTTTTTTTGCAGAGAACATACTGTTGTTGCCGTGACCATATAGTAACCATATCTTTTCTCTGCGTGTAGTATATAAAGTACACAGTTACACAAAAAAAAATTATTTTGGTCTGACACAGGAAGCGGAATACGTTTGATTTCAAAAAAAAAATGTAAAAATCTTGGCTTCTGTGCTTATTTCAAAATAATACGAAGGATTGTAATATCTTTGCAATAAAATATTGTAACGAACGTTTAATTTGGCCCTTAACGTAGTAAATATTTTTTAATTAATGTAGGTTATGTCTAGCCTCTACCCTAGGATGAGAAATATTGATCGAAGGCTCTTCAATGTAAATATAAAAAGATTTAGTCGTGTCCGTTCGTTAGTGTGTCTAGTGTGCCGAATGGAGTCCAGTGAATACTCGTAGAGTAAATTTTAATGCGCGTAAGGCACAGTGCAGCTTAGTGCCTCACAAGCGATTTCCTGGCCCAACAATATGAACAATTGATTTGTTTTAAATTCGTGTTCAATTCATTAGTTTTAAATTCTTATTTTCGCTCGCACAGTCTGCATGTGGAATCGACTTCCAGCAAATGTATTTCCCTTTAATAACGATATCCTGAAGTTCAAGGCAAGTGCCAATAAATATTAGCCCTACTTCCCCCCTCATTCGAACCTTTACTTTTCAATCGCCATCTCAATGCAATGCATGTATAGGCGGAATCCCCTGCATGTTGGTTATTAAAAAAATGCCAAAGTAATAGACCAATAGCTATAAAACTTTAACACAATGGCAAGGAAATTATAGTAAACTATTTAATGTTTAAAATGGAACAAGTGGACAAATTAAGTTCGACCATGCCGTAGATTATACAAGTATACCTTCCTTCATTACGGATTGCGGTCTAATATAAAGATTTTGTCTAGTGGTCGTGGTACCGGCCTCTTTTTTATTAGGATGTGTTTCCTTTCATACCAATTTCTTTAATACCAAATACCTTTCAAAGTTCAGTATTTTATGGGCGTGGCCACGCTCTTTTGTCTAATTTTATCACAATATTATATACATTAAAATGCTTATATTTGATTTCATTACGATATAAACAAATAACGATCAGACCATTACTTTGCCCATAAATTACGATTTTTTAAAAGGGGCTTGGCACCACTCACTTTTCCTCCAGGATGAGATTCGATTTATGCCACCATCGCATGTTCCAAGTATCATCATATCTCTATCAGTCATATCAGGGTTCAGGGTTGTGTGAGCGGTGCCACGCCCCTTGTCTAACAGTTTATACTAATTTTCAAGTCAATTATTTCATTCTGTTTAAATTTTATAAAGATTGTTCCATTACTTGGGCCATATAACTGAATTGGCTTGAGGATGTGTTTTGATACATGCCAACATCATGTGTTCCAAATATCATCGTCATATCTTTATTAGTTCATGCACGCAGAGAAAATATATGGTTATTATATAGTCACCGCAACAATAGTATGGTCTCTACAATAAAAGCATGTTCGTCGTAACCATAGTATTGTTTTTTGAATTTCATTTTGACAACAGCATGATTGCGACAATATTACTATTGTTGAAATGTAACAATAGTATTATTGCCAAATTCAGGAATAAAAATATGGTTGTCGCAACCATATAAACATGGTTGGTGCAACAAAAGTATTGCTGTTTAAAATATACAATTACAATAATATGATTATGGCAATCATACCGTATGGTTACGACTATGGACATAACAAAACAGGGTATATAGAGCATATATGTATGTGTATGCGTATGTTTTTTTGATATATTAAAAAACACACACACGATACAGTGCTTGGTTATTGTCCATTATAAAAAACAACATTCGGAAGGTAGTTCGAGGGGTTTTTAATGTGTTTACTTTGTTCGGTGAAATATCCTAATACCGATTGGTTCTCGTTTATTTAAAATCTGCCTGCACATAAGTATTTAGCCATTGATCATGGTTTAATCACATTCGTTACTTGGGGTCTACGGATGGTGAAGTAGCATTTACCCCTGCTGGCAACTAAAAGTATTTTCGACTGCCGTTGGAATATATAATTTTGTGTTTTTGAATGAAATGTTCAATAAAAACATGGCCCCAAATCTGGCTATGGACTAATAGTAATGCAATTTGAAACAGCTTACTTGATAAAAATCTGTATTTTTGAATAACAACATTACCCAATCCTAATAATTTTGGGGATCATAGTATGGTTGAGTGTGAATCATATTATGGTTGTGGGGATCATAGTATGGTTGCGTGTGAATCATACTATGGTTGTGAGGATTATACTATGGTTGTATGAGAAACATACTATGGTTGTGAGGATCATAATATGGTTGTGGAGATAATATTATGGTTGAGTGTGAATCATACTATTGTTGTGTGGATCATAGTATGGTTGTGGAGATCATAGTTTGGTTGAGTGTGAATCATACTATGGTTGTGGAGATTAAAGTATGGTTATGTGTGAATCATACTATTGTTGTTAGGATCATAATATTGTTGTGCAACAACCATATACCCAACAATAGTATGATCCTCTTCGAATATTGTCACCCCAACCATACTTTTTTTATTGTGTTTTTTTAGTTTACGGTTGTTGATTTTTTCAGAGGTTGACTCAGTCCTTGTTGGGGGAAATTTTGTACATCTTGACCAATCTGGCCCATTTTCAATACCAACCGTTGTGCCTGCAAAATTTTAGCCACTGAGCCTCAATATTGCAACAGTTGTTTGCTTTCCATAGACAGACGGACATGCCTATATCATATTAGAGTTAAAAGACGATTCACAATATACTTATATATATCTTATGTAGTCTCCGACCTGTATTTCGAGGTTCGACAAAGCGGCTATACCTATCACCATCCTCTGATAGAGGGTATAAAAAATGGACGTAACGCTGCCTATTTAACTCAGAACTTCTGAAGGTCATATCTCGTGAACTTATAACAGTAAGGCGAAAGTACTTGAGATATATGAAGAAATAGTTACAACCACATAGAAAAGTGAGTACTTCATTGAATTAACCGCATTAATGATCAGAATAATGGATCGAACGTCATACAACAGAATTAAATTAAAGGCATGGTTCCAAAGGATATGTACTTTTACCTATGCAGTGTATTCCAAATGCATTCTGTCTCTTAGATATTTTTCTATGCGTACATTTGTAGCCCAGTGTAATTGATAGTCAGTAATTGACTGCAACAAAAAGTGGGAAAAAATACATCTCAACATATGTCTCCACAATTAGAGGTGGAACCGATCGATAAGATAATTACTTATGTCTGACTGTGATAACAATCGGAAGTAGTTGAAATGTCTATAAATTCAGGGCAATTTGAACATTGTTCAATTTATTTCACAACTATAAATGAAATGATAAACAAGTTAAAGTTCGCGCTACTCTTGGTGATTTTGCAGAATATCCAAGCCGCTTACCGGACTTCCCTAGAAGTGGAGCTAAAAGAAGCGGACGTGTGCAGTAGTGATAAGTGTCAGGCGCCCACTTGCCGTTGTTCGGCCTTGTCGTTACTGAAGCCGGAATTTGAGGGACATGAAAAAGAAATACCCCAGGTGGGTTTAAAGACACACAAAAATTTCAGACTTACTCATATTTTAATTTTTCTTTCTTAGTTTATTACGGTCACCTTTGATGATGCCGTCACTGCCTTAAATTACGAACAATACCAGGAGTTGTTCGCCAATCTTCGCAATCCCGATCATTGTGAGGCCCGCGGTTGTTTCTATATCTCACACGAGTACACGGACTATAGCAAAGTGAATGCCCTCTACAATGAGGGCCATGAAATAGCCCTGCACTCGATTACCCATGGCGGCGGTACCGACTATTGGCGTAATGCCACTGTGGATTTGCTAATGCGTGAGTTTGGCCAACAAATTGAGATGATGGAGAGATTTGCCAAAGTTGAGCCACGTCACATACGGGGCATGCGTTTGCCCTTTCTTCAGTTGTCGGGCAATAATTCATTTATAGCCGCCAAACGTTTAGGATTGCTCTATGACAGTTCTTGGCCCACCCAGAAGTATCGCAGTCCCGCCATGTGGCCTTATACCTTGGATTATATGTCTTTGCAAGATTGCCAGATTACACCATGTCCCACGGTTTCACTACCCGGTTTTTGGATCAGCCCCATGGTGTCATGGATTGATAATGATGGCTACAGCTGTTCCATGTTAGATGGTTGTATCTTTCTACCACCGAACGATGTCGAGAGCTTAGTTGATTGGATGAAGACAAACTTTCAACGGCATTATGAGGGCAATAGGGCTCCATTTGGCATGTATTTGCATGCTGCTTGGTTTGGACGAAGTGAGAATTATATTAAGGCCTTCAGAAGGTAAGTAGGTGGTTATGCTCTAGGAACAGTTACCCTTATATTATAGTGGAAACCCCCTTATTTCAGATTTTTGGAATATGCGAACAGTTTGCCGAATGTTTATATCACTACTCCCTCGGCAGTTATCCAGTACATGAGGCATCCCTCTTTGGGCCAACCTTTCAAGGGCTGCTTTAGGAAGCCTCATGTTCCGTGCCAACCGGTGACCTGTGCTCTAGCAAAACAACCCACGGATGAAATGCGTTACATGACTGTGTGTGATAAGTGTCCGGATGTTTATCCTTGGTTGGATAATCCTTTGGGTGAAAAATTAAAGGTTCAAGCATCGAACTGATATATTGAGTCCTTAGAAAAATTCAGAAATAAATTGGTATTTGTACACAGAATGATCAATTAAAAATTTCAGTTTTAAGAACTTGAGAACATTTAAGGAATCTTTTTATTATTTTTTTTTTTGCTTATTAGGGAAAGTCGCAGGAATTTTATTCATTTATGCCCAGGAAATCATCGAAATCTTTTAACAGAGGCCCAGAGATACTTTTTGGATGATTTTTTGGACCTTCTGTCCAACCTATAACCAATATTAAAAATATATTATAACCAATCGTTATCAATTCTTTTCAAAACTAATTAAGGAAGTGGCATTTACCTATGGTGGCTCGAACAGTTGGCAGAGAGACTCTAGCTACGATTATTTTCACTAGCATTAAATGCTCTATTTCTCGCCATCTCTTGGAAATTAGCAAACAGAAGTGAAAATAAAGATAGCATGATTATTTGAGAATAATGTGGCAACATTGTTTCTCTCAGCATACATAAAATAGATTTTAGCAACAAGTGGTTTCATCGGCGATTTCGTCAAAAGCCGACAACTAAAAACTAAAAATACTTATAAAAAAAATCAAAGAAATATATTAAATTAAATAAATGCTTAACATTTCAATTCAGGAAATTTGTAAATTGTCTTCATTTAATTTGTTAAAATTGGACGATTTCGGCCAATTTACACAAAAAAGTTACCCATAACTGTAACTGCCCTTTATTTCACCCACAGAACAAACGTAGCTGAATTTCGTAAATACTGATCCATATGGTCCAATTTACTACAATTTTTTATGGTTCGTCACATAGCATACGCATTTGTGAAGTCTTAGCAATTAACGTATTTTTGTGGCTTCTAGAGTGACAGGACCTCAACTCGAGAGGGACTTTTATGTGGGGGCTTTTTTAATTTATAATTCAACTCCGCTCAATTTGATATGTTAATTCACAATTTGAAATGCATATTTTTTTTAAATATTATAAAAAAAATTTAATCAGAAATTAAAATTTTCTCAATACAAAATTATAATTTTTATATTAGAAAATAAATGTATAAAATTTGTTTAATATCTGTATAAATTTTCAATTTGAAATTTAAGTTCTAGATTAAAAAATAAAGTCTTTAATTTAATTGAAATTTTGCCAATTTAAAGTTAAAAGTTTAATAGATATAAGCACACAAATTTTTAAAATTTTCTCAATTTCTGTATGAATTTTCAGTTTGAAATATAAATTCTCAGTTGAAAATAAAAATTATTAATTTTAAATCCAATTTTTTCCAATTTTAATCAGAAATTGCCACAGTTTCAAAAGGACAGTTTTATTTTGTTTTTTTTTTGGAATTCCTCATTTACAATTGGAATTTTAAGCATTGAAATTGGAATAATCTTGGAATTAAATGAACGTTTAAGTTTTTTAAGGAAATTCTTTATTTTATCAATAAATGGACATTTTAAATATTTTTTGAATATTAATTGGAAATCCTAAATTTTAAACGGAAATTTGCCATCGCTAATTGGAATTTTCTTAATTTAAAACAAACCTATTCTCCATTTTTAATAAAAATTCCTTCTTAATTCATATCCCTAATTTTAATTGCTATTATTTCGATTCAAAAACGAAGATAACAAAAAAAATTCTTAATTTTATATTAAAAAATTTAAAGTTTTAGTTTGAATTTGTATACATTTGGGACAGAAATACTTAATTTGAAATGGAAATTCCGATTTTAAATTGAAATTTTTGTACCCTCCACAGAAGGGTGGATGGTATATATAATTTGTCATTCCGTTTGCAACAATACCGGAGACCCCATAAGATACATATAATTTGATTGTTTCTAAGACGATCTAGCCATGTCTGTCCGAATGTCCGCCCGTCCGTGTGTCTGTTGTAAGCACGATAGCGGTCGAACAAATAAACGTATAATCACGAAATTGTAGACGATGATGGTTTATGTAAGCTGTTTGGGATTGTAATGGGCGAAATCGGCACAGAGGGAAAAAAGTTTCCCCTTAAGGGACTTAAGGAACCTTTGTAATAAATTACATTTTTTTGCAGCCGAGTCATGGTTTAAAATGGGTACTGTTAATTTGGATGCACTAAATAACCCTAGAAATGATACAGTTGCTGGAGTCTTCGGCTCATGGAACCAAACGTTCCGCTTAGTCAAAACAAATGATTAATAGTCTTGTTTATGCAAATTAAAGCAAACTTTGCTACGAAACCAATTATAGAGTTGTTTTAAAGTTCTGGCAGAGATTAAGGACGCACGCCGACGAAAAAGTACCATTTTTTGATCTTTAGTTGCAAAGGGTCAATGGAGGTTATAAAAAGTTCGGCCTGGCCTGAACTTAAAGACGTTTTTCCTTATTTTAATTTAAAATGCAAGTTTAAATTAATTTTTTTGAATATCAAATAGAAAATCTTAATTTTTTTATTTCAATTAAAATATTTTCAATTTGACACACTAATTACACAGTGCAACAACCAAAATCCGAATCGGATGAAATCAAATGCAAATCTAAGCTGATATTATCTATAAAAAAAACCTTCAAAGGTTTTTCTTTAGGTTAGTGCGATATTTTTTTTACACACATTTGAAGTCGGTGGTTTTGGAACGCTGTCTAAAATAAAAAGATCATTGAAAATTTGATAAAATTATGATTATTTATTTTTATTAACCTGAAAAGTTGTGGTATCTTACTGTTTTTGGGGTCGAGGAACTAATTTTTGGTATTTACTTTTATCCAAAACTCACTCTAGATGGCGCTATCATACAAATAGTGCTATTTCTTCTAGATTTTAATAGAAAAAACGATGTATTTACTTTTTTTAGGCTGCAAAATCATGCTGGCTTCATTGTAAAACGAAAATGAGCAAGGAGCCGCTGTACCCTTAACGGTGAGCCTTATTGCGCCATGCTCAACGAGAATGACATGGTTGACATTTGGTTTCAACAAGTCGGGGCCACATGTCACACAACCAATGTGATATCGATATTTTACGCACTGTTTTTGAAAAAATTAATAACCAATCGATATTGTGATGTCAATTGACCGCCTCGGAGCTGTGATTTGAGCCCTTTGGATTATTTTCTGTTGTGAGTCATTTAGGATAAATTTTACGCAAAGCACATCGAGGATGTCATTTGAGAGATACGACCGAAAACAATCACAAATGTACTTAAAAATTGGATTGATCGGATGAGATACTGCCGAAACAGTTGTGGTAGTCGTATAAATTATATTGTGTTCCATTATTAAATGACAAGGTTCAGGCCTTTCAATAAAACTAGAAACTTGAAAAAAATATTAATACTTTTTTTTTACAGTCGATTCAAAATTAAAATGTTAAATCGCCCATCCTTTTTTGTCATCAAAAATTTCCATCTTTTTTCCTCATTTAATTTTTTCCCCCTTAACATAATTGAATAAATTTCTTCTTCTGATATTTATTAGGAAAACAAAACTATTTTCAAACTCTACTTGACTTGTTCTGATTAGCATAAGAAAAGTGTTTTTGTTCAGCTTTTGGAAAAACTAAACCAAAAAAAAAATCAAATCAAGCAAATTGCTTGTGGCAGTGGTTCAAAATAGAAAATTTCTGTTAGTTTAACGTTGATTTCTTTTGTTTGTTTATACAAATCATGGCATGATTTGCCATGATTTTCTTTCCAGACATCCGTCCCTTAAACACGAACTCTTTGGCGGAGCAGCCGGGGGAGGCTACCGAAGTGGTAAGGCAAAAAAAAGTTCGACAGTAAGGAAATCAAATTGAGAATTTACAAATTATGATGCAAGTGGCGGCGAAGTTCACGCAAACAAGAGCCACTTCTGGATAGTTGTTTCCTCGACGATGAATGTCTTCCGGGAGAATTGGTTTTTTCTCTTTGAAGGAGAATATTGTTTGTTTTGCCACATACTTAAAGAAATATTTGCTCTTGAAATGTTAAAACAAGTTTGAAGAGAGCGTGTGGGAGTGCGGCTAAGAGGGTCCAAACATATCCAGTCACCAAACAAACAGAAAAGGAAATAAACTAATAAGTGGACTTTGAGAAACAAAAATAAGCATACAAACGGAAGTAAAGATATTCAGGGAACTGAAAACTTTTGAAGGGGTTCTTTGCCGACCTCTCATCTATAACTTGACCAGAAATTGAATTAAAACTTTGGAAACAGACAGTCGCTGGTCAGGTGGTCGGCGTATTCAGGTGTCTGGTCTTCGTATGGAAAACAATAACTTACATGCATAGTAAATTTTTCCTTCATTTAAAATTCCTTACGAATTTAATCAACTTTTGTTTTTTTTTGTCTTTGCTTCTCAAAGTACCTCAAAGACAAAACTAAGCCTTCACAAGGATGTGAACTCATTAAACATTTTGTTAGTGTCGAACGACGTACGAGTCGTAAGGGGGACATCGAAGACGTTACGTTACACTCGTTGAGTTCTTGTTGTCGGGCTGTCTTTCTTGCTGGCTTTTTGTGTAATACGAAATGCATGCATGTTCTTGTATAATAAATGCATTACTGTCATCAGCTACTGACACAGCAACCACCACCACTGGGAAAACCATTACCAGCGCACAGCAGTACCCATTTCTGGGTCTACGTCAGGCTGCCAGCAGCAATTCGTCCTTTTTTTCCTAAGAAACAAACAAACGAGCAGCATGTTTTATTTCATCCTTCAAATGTAGGTTCACCGTTTATACATACCCTACTGCTGTCCAACCTACGAGTGCTTCCACCCCACCAGTGTGGACAATAGTTGTGGCCCTCCCTAATAGCAAAAGTCACGTAGTGAGGCGTTCACCATTTGCTCATCGCTCATTCGTCGGTTAGTTTTGTGCTCAGTCAGAGCTTCTCGTTTTTTCTTTTTTTCACTTTTCTCCTCGTATTGTGCATTTTCTGTTTCTTTTTTCTCGTTTTGGTTTGCTGCTGGTTTCGTAGGTTCTCTGCAGCTCCACCACACACAAACACACAGACACACACACACTCTTACATCCTTCGATGAGGGTTGGTTGCAATGCTGGGAAACCCCTATTTATGTGCAAAACCTACTCACACACATACAAAAGCAGCCCAACCGGAAATGCGCTTTTTTAATTTTGTTTCAGTGTTGCAAACAGACCGAAAAGTAGGTTCGTTGATAAAAGTAGGGTTGAAACTACATCTAGCCTGCCATAGCCTGTAGAATACTTAACATGTTTGATGTTGGTTTCGAACTTGTCCTAAGCAGTGGCGTTTCGCAGTTAAATTTAGGAGTGGGCCTGAAAGTATGCTGTACGTCATTTATAGGAAAATAAATCTAAAAGCCGAACAACTAATAAATTTTAAAACAGCGTTTCCAATTTTTTACTGAGTCGAATCGCCAAAAAATATTTTTTTTGCCATCAAAAACAAAAGTCTAGAATGTTGGCACCACCAATTTTCAAAAAACAAAAGTTGTGCTAAATTGTGCTAGGTGCATGCTGATTTATGTTCCAAATCTTTTTTTTAAAATTTTGTCAGAGAAATTTTGAAAAATCAAAAAATGGGCCAGTACCTTCACCTAGGTTTTGTTTTCGAAAAAAAAACAAAAATTGTGCTAGACAACTACATTATTGTAATGATTTTCGAAAATTCTATTTCTCGAACCTGTTTAAAAAAATCGCTTATTTCGAAAAAGTAGTAATTTGATGATTTTTACACTAAAAAAAAATCGCTAATTTATGATTTTTATCCTTTTCGACATAAAACACAAGATTTTGCTTAAAAAAAGCTATGCTGGATTAACCTCATCAAGGCCAACAAACGCGTCACACCGTGTTTTGATGTAGCTCTTTTACTTTTAAAAAAATCTTTTTTTTATTTCAGCATTTTTTAAAAATCGCCATATTACCTACCACACAATACATACATATTTACACGATACCATCATCTGGTGAGCCTTTGTTATAAAATGTAGATAACTTGAGTAAACCAAGTTATCTACATTTGTGACTGTGACGATTTAAATGTACAGGGTTTTCCACTAAGGACATAACAATTTTATATATAGGGTGATGCATCTACAGGTATATTTTCAGAACAAATATAATCTTTACTGGTAATTTGAAAGGACACTTTATGGCACTTTTCAAATGTTGGCAACTGTACTATGGAAATGAGCGTTCGGTGAGAAATGGGAAGATCCCCTGTTTTCGACCAAAATTTTGTTCAGTGATGAAGCACATTTCTGGCATAACCGCAAAGTCAATAAACAAAATTGTCGAATTTTGGCTGAAGAGCAACAAGAAGAGGTTCAAGAGGTGCCGTTATACCCAGAAAAATCCACGGTTTGGTGCGGTTCACAAGCTGGTGAAATCATCGGTGCATATTTTTCAAAAATGATGATGGCCGGAACGTAACCGTGAATGGTGATCGCTATCGCTCTATGATATCGATCTTTATGCTACCTGAAATTGAGGCCCGTAATCTTGACGAAACTTGGTTTCAACAGGACGGTGCCACAGGTGCTCACACAATGGATCTATTGAGATGTTCGAAAAGCAGCTAATTTCACGTTTTGGACAGGTGAGTTGGCCGCCTAGATCGAGTGATATCACACCTTTAGACAATTTTCTTAGGGGTTACGTAAAGTCCAAAGTCTATGCTGACAAACCAGCTATGATTAAGGTTTTGGAAGCCAACATTACGCGTGTCATTAAAGCCATACCGCTCGAAATGCTCGAACGAGTCATCCAAAATTGAACCCTTAGAATGGAAACCCTGAGGCGAAGTTGCGGCCAACATTTGAAGGAAATTATGTTCAAAAAATAAATGTCATAAAATGTCCTTTCAAGTTAACAATAATGATTCCACACTTGATTTGAATTTTTATATTTTTTTTTTGTTCTTAAAAAAACCTTTAGATGGATCACCGTATATTAATAAAACATCGAATATTAAAGATACAGAGTTCAAATTTATTCCAGTACAAGTGTTAAATTTTAAGAATGAAATTCGATTTCGGTCATATGACGACCACGAGCCTGTGTACAGCGATATATTCTTCGGACAAACACTTCTCTTGCACACATTTCGACCGTAACGTTGGCAATTTCGCGTAGGATGCTCTGAGCTCGTCTAAAGTTGTTGACATGTTGGCATAGACCAATGACTTGATGTGGACCTATAAAAAGAAATGCAATTGCGTGAAATCGCAGGTGGCCATTCGACCGGACCGTTTTTCTAGGTAACACGTTCACCGAATTTGCCTTTCAGTAAATCGATTGTAACGCGTGCTGTGTGGCTAGTGCCACGGTTTTCTTAAAACCACATATCGGCGATGTCAAGCTCATCCAATTCTGTCCAAAATAATGTTCTAACATGGCACGGAAGCGCTTTCCATTGTTTTCAGCTTTGCCAGAGACACAGACTCAGAATTTCGTAAGTAATTTTAAATGGTTTCCAAACGTTGCTCGTAAGTGAACTTTACCAAATGAAAATGTTGACTTCGACTTACGTTTTGACACTGAAAGATCATTAAAAATGTTTGAGGGTGCGTTGACATAAAGATACGAAATGGTTATGTTCCTATTGGAAAACTCTTTTTCAGAAGCGCTGTAGTGGCCATCATCAAAAATATCCTACATATTAAAAAAGTATTTAGTGACGTAGGAAGGGGAGACCATTACAACTTTCAGGCTATCTCAAAGTAATGTCAAATTTGACGGTGCTCCTTGGTATATGAGGAACGAAAACATCCACCGAGACTTAAAAATACCTCTCGTTAAACAGACAATTCAAAAAATCAATATAAAGAACAAAGACAAGCTCGAACGTCATGATAACTTACTTGCTAGACAATTATTGAGCAGCCCAAGCTCTTTAAGACTAAGGAGAAACGAACGCCGTATTTTCTAATCTACACTTGTGCTTCAGCCGTAACAGTAACCGCGAACACACGCTCCCGAAAGACTGTGTAGAATTCTTTTTTCTACGTAACGTGGCTTAAATGATCCTTAAAACAGTCAATACAAATCGCGAACAAACACTCCAAAAAGACTGGGTAGAATTCTTTTCTACGTCACGTGGCTTAAATGCTCTCATACGTTATCCTTAAAACAGTCAACACGAAAAACCAACAAAACCTAAATTGCGTCGTCCACTCTGCTATTCTAGAGTTATCCGTAATACATACATAACTCGAGTTTTTCACTTTACATAATATCGCGAACACTCTGTAAATGACTGTAAGGGTCCTCTGGCCCTTTTAACGAGGTTTAAGCCAAACTAAGTTTAAAAGTCTCAGACATGTGATCCATACAAGTTATACGAGTATACTATTTTGACCAAATTAATGCAAATTTTTGCCAATAAGCAGTGATCCACATAACAAAAAATCCATACTAGGATTCATTATTGAAATATACTTAAGATTCGTATAATTATTGTTAGGCTCCTTTGAAGCAGATTCAATAATTCAAATAAAGCATATGCGGCGCGCAAAATAGAAAGGGACCTAAGGTTAAAAACCAGTTTTGTTCAGGAGAGTCATTTTAAAGATTAGGTCCCTTTCAATTTGCGCTTAGAATCGTCGACTTCACTTTCATAAAACGCTAATAGCTCTGGGAGGGAACACTTTTGGGGCATGGGATCGGTCTCATTCGATGCTCAGACGTTGTCCACATCAAAAAAAAAGTGAAAAGTTGATGAAAAATTTTGTTCAGGAGAGCCATTTTAAAGATTAGGCCCCTTTCAATTTGCGCTTAGAATCGTCGGCTTCACTTTCATAAAATGCGTATATCTCTGGGAGAGAACACTTTTGGGGCATGGGATCGGTCTCATTCGATGCTCAGATGTTGTCCACATCAAAAATAGAAAGAAAATGAAAATGCGTTGTCACATATACAGGGTGGACCAAAAGTCACGCCTGCGTGTAAAAATTGAATAACTTTTTTGTTTATTATTATTTTTTATTGATTTTTTTTTTAAATATAATATTATCTTTGTATGACCTTAATTTTAATTATGAATAATAATGTCAGAGAGATGACCACCATTTTCATCGATGCACAATTGGGCTCATAAACAGGCGTTTTGCATAACTGCATGCAAGGTTTTAGGCTCTATTGCCCTGATCTCAGCTTCGATGTTGTTCTTTAGCTGCTCTATAGTTTGAGGCTTGTTTACATACACTCGTTCTTTGAGATAACCCCATAGAAAATAATCTGGGGCAGTTAAATCCGGTGAACGTGCTGGCCAATTAAATTCTGAATTTTTTGAGATAATTCGGTCATTAAAAATTTCATTTAAAAGCGTCATTGTGGCACGGGCCGTGTGTGCTGTTGCTCCATCCTGCTGAAACCACTTGTTGGCTGCCTTAGGGCGTACAAAATTATTAAGCATAGCGCGATATCTGTCCCCATTCACCATTACTGTATTACCAACTTCATCCTCGAAGAAGTAGGGCCCTATAACTCTTTCTGATGTCACTCCACACCATACTGTTGCTCAGTCGTTAAATTTTGCATGGTGGTGTAACACGAATCGATGAAAAAAAAAATAAAAAAATATTAATAAACAAAAAAGTTATTCAATTTTTACACGCAGGCGTGACTTTTGGTCCACCCTGTATAAAAAAATTGACAGACAGCCATATTTTTTGAAATTAATACATTTCAAACGTTCAGTTTTGCCAAAAAATATAAACCAACTTAAAAGCACAACGGATGACAACATTTAATGACAAATTTAAAAACTGTCTAAAACATAATTAAGGTAAGTCAAGCTTAAACATAATCGAAACGAAAAAGTTGATTTCGAACAACTTTCCCACATCCTAAATCGACTGCAAAAAGTCAATTTTAATTCAATTTAGAGAGTAAATCAAACGGTTTTCAAAATATGAACCTGAGAAAATGATCACTTTTTTGCAAAAATTACACCGAGGCTCCAAATCTTTGGTGGTCCATAAAAAAAGTGCATGTCTTTGGGCAAAACTGGTAGACACGGGTCTTTGTTCTTGGTCTTAGTGGTGTCCGTATATGGTTATATTTTCATGACATAAAAAATAACACACAGTGTTATGATAAAATTTTAGTAAGCATCATCAATAATTGGTTACAACAACAATACGTTCCGCCAGTTGTTGCAACAAAATACCTTTTTCGCGATTCATTAGAAAGATCGATTAATTAGTTGTGTGTACGTTGATCATATATGTCGAACCAAATATTATTAACATTTAGTTATTGCAACGGAACTTCTTTATTTGGAACAGATTTTCTGCAGTACCAACCGGTTAGCAACTATTTTTTTTCTCTGCGTGTGGTGCTAAACAGTAGGTCCCGATTATATACGTTATTACATGCCTCAGACTCGTAACTCGATATTTACAAAGTAGGCAAATCGCTTTTGTTAAAAGTGTTGCTAGGCTTTAATCCTGGATTACTTGAGCTTTAGTCAAGCACACCATCCCTTCATACAACGACAACTACATTCGATTTTAATAACAATACAGTAACATTGTGTTTGTTTTCAAATAAAATCCTTTTATTATAATAACACGAAAAGTACTCAGAAATTAGTTCACACATGTTGACAACATTAATTAAACTATACGTCCCTCAAAGCATAGTTTCCCCTTCAGCCTGGCACTTGTATAGGAAGTCGTTTTGGAAATAGTTGTGGTGGTAGTTGGCTTCAGTGCTGATAAAAGGCATTGAAATCACATCCGAACAAAAATGTCATACTCTAACAATGAATTAAGCCAAAAATAAACGTTAAATACAGTCTTTTTGTGTTTTTTGGTGTATCTATGTGTGTACTCGTATGTGTGTTCCATGTTAATGGCTCTAACAAAATAATACTGGACACAATAAATGTAAAGTTATTGGTCAATATCTTTAGAGCAACCACAACAAAGACCCCACTGCCCACCCAACCAACCAACCACTAATGCGGACATAATCAAGGACACCAACGCAAGCAAACACCACCACCCAACAACCAAGGAAGCAACAAACACCCCCATTTACGCTTCCCCAACTACACACATCACGCACAAATTAAGATGAGCAACATCGGTGCGACACAATTCAAGCATACTTTTAGTGATGGTTAAAATCCGGATAAAATCAAGCCACCATGACCAACTTCCACCGCTTGTTCCACCTTTCCACAACCACCACCTCCTCCAGCAACAACAAAACGATAAACGAGAGTACAACAGATGACAAAAAAATATCAACATCAACATAATTTGTAATTTGAAAATTTGTTTCGTGTCCAAGCATAAGAAATGAGTTGCCTGCCACACACGCATACAATCATGCCCATCACACCCATACATACGGGGGATATTCGTATCGAAGGATGTAGCTCGCACACGCACACACACTTATACCTCGTCGAACTGGCTCTGGCTGTCGGTCTAGCGAAGCTCACAGAATCTGATGCATTTACATCGTTTTTGGTATATAAATTCATATAAAAATTTACGATTTAATGTTCGGTTAATGTTAGTAATGTCACCATGAAATAATGGATAAAATTATATAGAGATGTCCACATACAAACATATATACAGATACAGGACAATGACAGCCACAACAGCAACCGCATGGGGAGGAAGTACGAAGGATCTTAACCAACAACGCCAACACGAAATCTCCGCTTTCTCTTACGTTTTTTTTTGTTAAACACAAAAGAATTTAACGACATCTGCACTGAACGGATGTATGGACGGACGGACGTGCGGATGGATGGTGGCAATGGATAAATGAATGAATCCAGCGGAATGGACTCAATGAATGAATGGGTCATCAAAAATTCAATATGTTCATGTGTATGTGTGTGTGCGTGCTTCTGTAAGTGTTAATCCCCTCCGTATAGACACAAGAGTGTCCAAAACCGACCTTCCGGTTTTTATGTCCAAACCCGACCCGACGGTTTCTTAAAAATAGCTAATGAGTGGTTACACTTTAAGGGCCGATGTTGATTTTAAATAAAACACAAATTATTTAGGAAATTAATTATTGCCATTTCTTTTTATTATGATAATATTGGTATAGGCCAATTATGTATGGAACAAAATATCGGCCAAATGGCTCCGCGACCTCGGCGGCACACCTCCATCCGATGGTCCAAATTTTCGATGACGCTGAGGCATAATTGAGTTTCTATGCCGTTAATGTGCCGAATTATCTCATCCTTTAGCTCTTTAATTGTTGCTGGCTTATCGACGTGCACCTTTTCTTTCAAATAATCCCAAAGAAAAAAGTCCAACGGTATCAAATCAAACAATCTTGGCGGCCAATTAACATCGCAACGACGTGAGAAGAGCCATAGCAGTGTGGCAAGTGGCACCGTCCTGTTGATAGCACATATAGCCCACATCCATATCTTCCAATTCTGGCCATACAAAGTTCGTTATCATCTCACGATAGCGAACACCATTCACAGTAACTGACCGGTCTCTTTTTATAAAAAATACGGCCCGATGATGCCACCAGCCCATAAACCGCACCAAACTGTCACTTTTTGTGGATGCATTGTTTTTTTGACAATCACTCTTAGATTATCATTCGCTCAAATGTGGTAATTCTGCTTATTGACGAATCCACTGAGGTGAAAATGTCCTCATCACTGAAGATGATTTTCTTCGAAAATTGATCATCCACTTTATAATAAGCCTGAATACATTTAATGCGTTGCTCGCTTATGAATCTTTCCATGGTTCAAATTGAGTTAGTCTGAAATTGAGAAAAATCAAATGAAATGCAGAAATAAATTGACGTTTAGGTGTGGTATACATTCAACATCGGTCGTTAAAATTTAACCACCCTTTAGAAAGTGACATGTCGGTTTACCCGGTTTTTTTGAAGTCGGTTTCCGGTTTTTTTTTTGTTTGTAAAAGCAAACAAAAATCATAATAATCAAGTAAGTAAATATCAGAATTATTTAAGCTAGACCTACTTTTAAGTGAACGGATCGACTCTAAATCACCAGGTGATTCGATTTTACGATATCTGTCCGACCGTCTGCTGTCGTCAATAAGCATGTTTTCAAACTACAGGTCGCAATCGTTGCTCTATCTTCATGAAATTTGTAAAAAGAAATTGTTTCAGGGTGGAGCGCGGTAATTCGCTTATTTGGGAATGGAATAAAAAAATATGAACCTTAGAAAAATGTTTTCTATATTTTAATTATACTCGTATTGAATCGTAAGGGAATTTTTTAATTACATGATTATAAATAGTGTATCGACCTTTGCTATGCACACACTGCTGCATACGTTTTCTGAAGTTTTCATGAACTCTTCCAAGCATGTCAACTGGTAGTCTGCCAATTTCAGCCTCAATATGGTTAATTAGGTCTTCCAAGGTGTTGGGACGGTTGATATAAACCTTCGACTTCAGGTAACCCCAAAGGAAAAAATTGCATGGGGCTGTCTGGTAAGCGTACCGGCCAGTTCACATCATCCCTCAAAGATATATGCCGTCCAGGAAACATTTGCTTCAAACAATTCATGGTAGCCATTGTTGTGAGTGCAGTGGCACCATCCTTTTGGAGCCATGTATCCTCTAATTGTATTGCCTTAAGAGTCGGCAAAAAAATCCTGTATCATAGTCAAATACCGTTCGGAGTTCACAGTTGCGGCAAGACGCTTATCCTGGAAAAAGGAAGGGCCAATAATACCTATTCGTGATATGGCGCACCACTCTGACGACGCGGTCCGAATGCAGAGGTCGCTGGTGAAGTTCTCTGGGGTTTGTTTCACTCCAGTACCGCATATTTTTTTGTTTACACACCCATTGAGGAAAAGCACGCTGCACTGCAATGATCTAGTGCGCATTTGAAAAATACGATTCAACACAAAATGACCACTCCTCACGTGTCCAAAGCATGATGGCAACTGAAAGGCAGACGAATACAAATATCCCATCAGTCACTAAAAGCCACGCACTCCACTCTCCACTTTCTTCGATGAACAGTGCCGCCACAGCCTGCGTTGCAAAAATCAAATTACCGCTGTCCACCCTGTATAAAGGTTGGGGTGTTTTTTGGCAGACGTTTGGTTTTCAAGAAGAAATAAAACTGATATAATTTAATGTAAGGGTCAAGAATTTAACGCAATTATAAAGATATTGGTTTGCCGTTATGAAAACCGTGATTCTGGTTTTCTGAAAACCGCGGTTCTTTGAACACTCTAATAGACAGCAACACCGTGACACTCAAAGGCAAATCTGTTGTATTTTATTTTATACTCCTTGTTTGTATTATTATCATTATGAATTATTAAGATGTTCTTCCCGGTTGTTGTTGCTGTATCGATATTAACATACATTATGAAATTGTATATTTATCATACGTACACATATTGGCCGTGTTCCAATGGTAAATCGCTTAGAAGGTCGCTAAGCGATAATTGGCGGCGTCATTGGGCCATTTTTCGAAGAAGAATGGCTCAATGATGCCACCAGCTTAAAAATCACACCAAACAGTGACTCGCATTGGCTTCTCAATAGTCACGTGTGGTTTCTCTGAACCCCACATGCGGAAATTTTTGCTTTTTAACATAGCCACCGAAATGAAAATGAGTTTCATTTGAAAACACGATTTTTCGGTAAAGTTCTTCATTTCCTGCCAAGCAATCTTCAGCCCATTGGGTGGAGCGAAACGCAACGGTTGGTGTTCCATTCAACCTTTTAAAAAAACCCAGAAATTTGAAAAAAAAAATTTTTACAGCCGATTCAAATTTAAAGTTTTAAATCCTATATTATAGTCAAACATTGACTTATATGAACTAACTAGCTGACCCGGCCAACGTTGTTTTGCCTTCAAATTTTATTTTCACTGAAAGTCTGGTTCAGTTGCAAAGTCGTGGTGGATTCATATTTTGATGAAGAAATGCAGTTGCACCGTGCAAATGACATTTGCACGGGATACAAATTTTATTCAAATAACTTATACTGGAGCCGAAATAATAGAATAAGGTATTCTGATCATTTTATTGAAATCTAAAAAAAGAATAGAACAATAAATGTATTCAATTTAAGGCTGCACGATACACTTCATTTTTTGATTTCTGCATAAATAAATAGTGAGGACGGTTTCCCAACTCGAAAACATGCCCTGTGAAAAGCATGACATTTCCAGATTTATGCCGCACACTTCCAGCGGCATAAATCTTGAAATGACTTGTTATGGTCATCGCAAATGCAAGTTTCAGTGGGAACTGAATTCGTTTGAACTGAAATGGCAAATCAGTTGAAGTCAAGGGAATTCGCGGAATTAGACATTCTTCTCCTTTGAACGGCCCTTTCACTATCACATTGTTCATTAGCTTTATCACAATCAGGCGAGTTTCATTACACAGTTTTGGTGCAGATTTCGTAGCATAATGATGACAGATCCAACTTTAAGAAACAAATGATGAAGCCGCCAGGCGAATCTAAAGAGTTTACGAATTCCACTGAATATTTGACGACATCGTCTTCGTTTTCAATGTGATCGATCGATTTGTATGAAAGCTATTCTCCCGGAATTTGATTTCAAATCGTCCAATTTAAGTCATTGAAATCAGTATTTTTCGCTAATAAAATGAAGCGTGCGCTCAACCAATGGTAGTTACGATGTAAACATTAGTGATGAGTTCATCTTTGGTTGAAATAAATTGGCAAATGGTAGGTGCAATCGATATTAAACCACTGGAAGTATTTACTGGAATTTCTCCATTTACGATTCTCAGCAGTTCTTTTAAGAAAACTTCTGCGGTTCTCAATGGAATAGTTTTCACGTATCGCCACAAATAGGATGACTTCAGGCATGCATTTAATTCATCTGATTTCGGAATCACGGAAAGTGTTTGTCGGAAGTCGCCTGCCAACAGTATCCTCACGCTACCAAAGCGATTATTATTGTTGCGCAAATCTTTCAATATTCGATCGAGTGCTTCTAATGATCGTTTGTTCGCCGTCGTGCACTCATCCCATATTATCAATTTACAATTTTTCAACCCTTTTGCAATGGCTGATTGCTTTAAAAAGTTGCCAACAGGATTTTCGTTGATGTGCTGGTTTAGATGAAGCTTTAGTGCTGCATGTGCGGTTTTTCCACCTTCCAACAGTGTTGCAGCAATTCCGGTAGATGCTAAAGCAATACCACTTTGAGCACGTATTGCTGCTAACATCAATGATAGCAGGAACGTTTCACTGTTCCGCCGGGCGCATCAAGGAAAAATAGTCCAGCATTTCCATCATCGACAGCCTTTATCAGTGTATCATACGCACTCATTTGTTGTTTATTCAACAGTGGAATATTTGTTTGTATTTGTTGTTGCAAAGTTATTGTGTCGTAGGAACGCTCGCGTTCCAATTCACGATTTCATCTATAGGGTGATCTTTCAGAACAAACAAAAATATAAAAGTTCAAATCAAGTGTAGAATCTTTATTGGTAATTTGAAAGGACATTTTATGGCATTTATTTTTTGAATATAATTTCCTTCACATGTTGGCCGCAACTACGCCTCAGGGTTTCCATTCTGAGGGTTCAATTTATTGACACGCGTAATGTTCGCTTCCAAAACCTGAATCGTAGCTGGTTTGTCAGCATAGACTTTGGACTTTACGTAACCCCAAAGAAAAATATCTAAAGGTGTGATATCACTCGATCAAGTCGGCCAACTCACCTGTCCAAAACATGAAATTAGCTGCTTTTCGAAATGACCTCCAAATAGATCCATTGTTATTTTAACTGTATGGCATGTGGCGCCGTCCTGTTGAAACCAAGTGTCGTCAAGATTAAGGGTTTCAATTTCAGATAGCAAAAAAATCGATATGGTTATTCATGGTTACGTTCCGGCCATCATAATTTTTGAAAAAATATGCACCGATAACTCCACCAGGTTATAAACCGCACCAACCCGTGGTTTTCTCTGGGTATAATGGCACCTCTTGAACCTCTTCTTGCTCTTCAGCCCAAATGCGACAAATTTGTTTATTGACTTCGCCGTTGAGCCAGAAATGGGCCTCATCATTGAACAAAATTTTGGACGAAAACAGAAGATCTTCCCGTTTCTCGACTAACGCTCATTTCCATAATTGCCAACATTTGAAGGAAATTATTTTCAAAAAATAAATGCCATAAAATGTCCTTTTAAATTACCAATAAAGACTCTTGATTTGAATTTTTATATTTTTTTTGTTCTGAAAAAATTCCTCTAGATGGATCACCCTAATAAATACATAAATGAAATGTGTTTTGTTACTAAACCATCATACCAAATATTTTTCAAATGCCGGTTTCATGCAAACTACACATAAATCATCAACAGACCATCGTAACCTAAAATTTTGTACCGATTGTCAGCCTTCTAGCTCAAAAAACAGTTTTGTTACGCCTCCTCCGCCCACACTCCAAAATTTCGATTATGAACAAACCCCCAGAAGGAAGTATCCAGTTTTCCCCAGTCGTTTTCGAGTTTTAAGCGGTGTAGCAAAGCACATTTCATTTTTATATACTTAATGAAAAAAGAAAATTGAAAATAAACCTGTCGAAACACGCTGGGTGGTAAAAATCAGACATTTTCAAAATTTGATATTTTGAAGTTCTTTTTTTTTTTTATTTTTTTTTTTTTTTTTTTAAACCCGTGCTGAGAAAATACCTTTCCAACAAAGTACAAATCATCAAAATCGGTTTGGCCAATCTCGAGTTATGGGATTACATCGCTTCGGACACTTTCTTTTATATATATAGATTGCAATTAGGTTCGTCCTTGGCCAAACTAAAACACTGTACGATGTTTCATCGAAATCGGTCCTTATTCGCGATTTGTACCAACGTACGGCCATGACTCAATGGAATCAGGAAGTGATTCTGTATCGATGGGCTTAATACACATGGGGTTTCTTGTCTGTTGCAGGTGTTACTAAAATTAGCACTAAGTTATAATAATCTTTTGTAGTGTAGGGTATAAATACAAGTAAGAAAGTATACTGGTGAAGTGGTTCGAGTTAATAAAACCCCACAACACTCTAGTATATATCAAGTTGCCGAGTCGAATATCTACTCTTAAGGCACAAACGCACCTGCATTGGAGAGTTCTGATAACGTATTTACTAATCCAGGATCACCTTTACTTAATTTATCGAGACAGTATTCCCAATGTTTTGCAAAACCTTCTTTATCCCATATTCGCTTTAAAAATCACCTTATATCTGCATCAATTTCTTATGAGGTGCCACACATACTTGACGTCCTTTCCCAGAAACCAAGTGAATAGAATATTTTTCAAATGAGTTATTCTCAGGCTATAAAGAACGAATTAACTCTTTTAAATGCCCGAACAAATCCCTACCTTCTAACTCGTCAAAAAGGCGTAATTACCACGAACCTCAAAATCTTTCAGCAGAAGCATCTTATACTTACCAGCACTAATCTTATTATCCAATAATCTTCCTTATTTACGATTACTCCATTTGCCTTTTGCTCATCAGAAGATTGAGAATGCTTTGAACCCTGATGATTCAAAATTGTGGTACCATTAAGGAGCAAAGAATCGAAATCTTTTTGGATGTATACGGTGCTTTGATGTACGAGGGTTGCTGTATATATTTCTGGCCTAGACAACACTAAGTGTTGCCTGGCGCCATCTGACATTTCCTTTGGAAAGTTTGACATTTTTTACCATAAACGTACTCAGAACGTTTTGACGTACGACCATCATTTGTTTTGTTTACAGTGACTTGAAGAAATCAATTTGGCAAAAAATGGAATTAACTCGAGAACATTTTCGTGCGATCATTTTTCACAACTTTCGACGTGGATTTTTACGACAAGAGTGCATCGATAAACTTAAATCTTTGTATGGCGATGAAGCACCATCCTATAGCACTGTAAAAAACTTGTTTAATGAATTCAACCGACGTTGGCGCTCGTTCACAGACGTAGGTCGTGAAGGTCGTCCAAAAACGGCCGAGAACATTGATGCCGTGCGTGAACTGATAATGCAAGATCGTCATGTGACATACCGTGAGCTAGAGGCATCCTTGGGCATTTCTTCCACCAGCATACATTCGATATTGCAAAAACACCTGGCCGTAAAAAAGGTTTGTTCTCGTTGGATCCCGCACAAATTTGACAATCAATCAAAAAAAGGCTCGTGTCGATGATGCAAAGAAATTTTTAAAAAAACACGATCGCGGTGCTTCAAAAGACGTTTATAAGATCGTCACAGGTGACGAATCATAGATCTATGCGTATGAGCCCGAAACAAAACAGCAATCGACCGTATGTGTCTTTGAAGACTAGCCAAATCCAACGAAAGTTGTTCGTGGAAGAAACACTTCGAAGCAAATGCTCGCCTGTTTCTTTGGCAAAACTGGTCATGTGGCGACTGTTCCGCTTGAGCAACTTGGTCAATTCTGAGGGGTACATCTCAATTTGTTTGCCTGAAGTCTTCGGAGAAATTAGAAAAACGATCAATAGAAGACGAATAATGGTGCACCATGACAATGCAAGCTCTCACACACGTCGAATTGATGGTTCATCCGCCGTACAGACCTGATTTGGCCAATGACCCAATGACTTCTTTTATTCCCGCTCATCAAGAAAAAAACCGTAGTCAACGATTTTCGTCGCCAGAAGATGGTGTTGAAGCGTTCAAAACCCATGTTTTGGAGGTGTCTCAATCGGAGTGGAAAAAGTGCTTCGACTATTGGATTGAGCGCATGCAAAAGTTTATAAATCATGCTGGAGAATACTTTGAAAAACAGTAAAAAACATTTTTGATGATAAATATTCTCATTTTCATTATTAGGCCAGAAATATATAAAGCAGCCCTCGTAATAATTCATCTTCATGTAAATGGTATACCAATAGACTGCAGAGTTAAATATGTCTATTGGATCGCCAGGAACAAGGTAGGACCCATGTCTTGGTCATATTATCGATCAGAGCCTTGAGTACGAGTACCACAATACGATTAGATGGACGAACATCACTAAATCGAATCCGAAAGTGATGCTAAGTCGATCGAAATAACAAACATATGGTCTGTCTTCTTTTTTGATGCAAACATAAGCACAAAGACATACTATACTTTACCATTAATTAATATGAAAACCCCCTTTATTATCTACACCATCCAAAAACCATGATATACGATTAGTTTGATCAAAATATTCATCGAAAATAGCTGTCGCCTTGTGCCATTGATCTGAAAATATCAGCACCTTATGCCCTTAGCTTTGCCCTTAAAAGACAGAGCCAACAAAGGAAACCAGAAAACAAAAGTTGAAGAAAACAACAGAAAAATCCACTTCCGGTTCTTAATATGTTTCCGTTTTTTATTCCACTGTTTCACTACCAAACGACATCGACGACGATGACGACGGTCGTTGGATGCTTATAAAACTTTATGGTGTCACCATAACCGAAAAAAAACATTTGTAGGAGTTATTTTGCTTCGAACAAGCCCCAAACAACCATAAGGATTTTGCGGCAGCAGTCAAGGAGATGCGAAGCGAGTAAATGTGTGGGCGACTGGATATTGCAGTGGGTTTCGTTCGCATTTTTATAGTTTATGATGTACTACGAGTATTCTTTATGCCAGTTTTGCTGTTGCATTATGAGTATTTTTGCTTGGCGTTTTTTCTTTTGGTTCGCTATGTTGCGGTGCCAATTTGATATCCTCCGATCTATATGTGGCGGAATGATTTTGTTTTTTTTTGCTTGGTTTGGTTGTTGTTCGCATTGTACTCGATTTTGGAAGCTGTTGTGGCCCGTGATGTTGTTTGGGGGTAGATTGTATTTATGGCCGAAAGTTGATTTCCCAGCTAAGGAACAGCAGCTTCTTGGCGTGGGCGAAAACTAATAAATAAAATATTATAAAAATGTGACAAACTGCAATGTTTGAATGTGAATGTTGTTGTTTTTATGGCCAGAAGACTGTTGCTTCAGGACTTGGTTCCTGGCCTCACCCTCTCAGCCTCCTCCACTTGGTTTGGAGTTATGCAAGCGAGTAGAAAGTTTATATTTTTACGACAATTTTATGAAATATTACGTTAGAGCCGTCGCGGCTCGGTTTTCCTTCGGGGAGTTTTTGGTATGCTAGTGGTCCTTAACAAAAACTAAGAATCATGCATCTACGACTGTGTCTTCTTCTTTTTTGGGGTGTAATAATAACAGTAATAATAACCATAATCATTATCATCATCGACATTGCCACTGTCATTGCCCATACTGGAAAGTTCTTCCATTCGGTCGCTTCTGTTATTGTCAACCTCTTCCCTGGCTGTCTTAATGGACGCCTGCAAATGTTTGCGCCGAGGATTATTGGATTTTAATTTGAACTTTGTCAACAGGCAAATGTTGAGGAGGGCTGTTTTCTACTTCTTAGCGAGGATTTGAAAACATTATTTTTTGTTTGTTTCCAAGGACCTGACACGCATTTCAATATTGTTGTAATCAGCACAAAAACGGGCAACAGCAACTAGAGCAAATAACAAAGTTATCTTTGTCACACCATCCACCATCATCATCGACGTTCTCCGCCTCGTTCGCTGCAATCTCCATTTTCAAAACGCCAAAATAACACCAGCCATTTGTTGGTATTTGGCATTTGCCTCGATGGGTTTGGGGGCAGTGTGAGGAGGATAATCACGGCAATGGGGCCGTATAATTTTCGATGTAATCAAATCTCATCTAAATGTTAAACAAGTCGAATCACACGAAAATCCTATTGGATATACTATAAGTAAATAAAGGTAAGGCATTTCGTACATTGCTTGACAGACATAAAAGCGTAATGGATATTAGGTCTAGTTTTGATTTTCACGTTAGAATGAATTCGCTACTTTTACGATAAATTCTGGATTTTAAATTTGTTTAATTTTTTTGGCTTTGAAGCATCTTTCTTTCGGTTAGGGCCTACTGAAGGTAAAAAACGGAGATTAGTTCTTTATTATTATTTAAATAGCCATTTTATTTTAAAAGCTAACTCTTTCATCTAAATGTCAAAATATTTAGCAAGTCAAAATATTTCGTTTTAAAGAAACATTTCTTTTGGACTCGATTGGGGGCACTTGAATTGGATCAAAGTGTTTTTTTTATCAAAATTGGTCAAAAGTCAGGACATCAGAATTCATTTTAGAGGTATGGTTGTCCTGGTAAAGTTTCTTATTTTGATCCCTAGAACACAATTTTCTTGTCACTTGAGCGATTTTTTGGCCTCCCTACAGATCGACCCGCCCTATTATGCATCGTTTAACGAAAGGCGTAATGAGCAAATATTTAAAAAAAACGGTAGATCCGGCTAAGTTGTAATCCACCTAGAGGTATTTTTTCAAAACAAAAAAAAATATAAAAATTCAAATCAAGTGTGGAATCTGTACTTATAATTTAAAAGGACATTTTATGACATTTTTTTATATAATTTCCTTTAAATGTTGGCCGCAACTACGCCTCATGGTTTCCATGCTGAGGGTACAATTTAGGATGACTCGCTCGAGCATTTTGACCGGTATGGCTATAGTGACACGCATAATGTTGGCTTCCAAAACTTGAATCGAAGCTGTAAGAAAAATGACTAAAGGTGTGATATCACTCGATCTAGGCGGCCAACTCACCTGCCCAAAACTTGAAATTACTTGCTTTTCGAAATGACCTCGCAATAGATCCATTATTTGAGCAGCTGTATGGCAAGTGGCACCTTCCTGTGGCAATTTTGTTTATTGACTTTGCCGTTGAGCCAGAAATAGGCCGCATCACTGAACAAAATTTTGGTCGAAAACAGCGGATCTTCCCGCTTCTCACCGAACGCTCATTTCCATTACACAGTTGTCAACATTTGAAGTTAATTATTTTCAAAAAATAAATGCCATAAAATGTCCTTTCCAATTACCAATAAAGATTCCACACTTGATTTGAGTTTTTATATATTTTTTTGTTCTGAAAAAATACCTCTGGGTGGATCACCCTATAAATATGATATTATAGTTTTATTGCGCAGGCGAATCGCCGCGGACGAGTTTTAGCATGAGTAAACATTTTTCGACCATAGTTCACCAACCAGGCAGAGATTCAAGCAAAAGGGAAAAAACACTGCCACCGTAGCGGCTATTATCAAATCAGCTCCTGGAATTTCTGCGCCGGATAGCTGAATCTAAATTGGCAGAGACATAGCTTGGTATATTTTGCATTTGGATTTTGGCCTACATTCGTATAAGTTTGGGCTGAAAAAAGAATAGAACCCGGACTATCGTAGATAACGCCAAAAGTTACGGATTATTTGACAAAAAAAATCATGGTTTCAGCAAAATCACTTTTTGAGATCAGCAGCTATGTCAATAATCAATATTGGCCTTATAAAAGTGAACACTATCCACAAATGTTCGAACAAGCGCCACAGCATCCGCAAAGATTGACTATCTGATGCGAATTAGGCATGACGGCAGGACATTTTTCGTGAAAAACGAGATGGATCAATGGATCTCGCTTCGGAGCGACCCGACTTTCTGTAGTCATAGCATTACGAGGGCTGCTATATATATATTTCTGGCCTAATAATGAAAATGCAAATATTTATCATCATAAATGGTTTTATTGTTTTTCAAAGTATTCTCCAGCATGATTTCTACACTTTTGCATGTGCTTAAACCAATTGTCGAAGCACTTTTTCCCCTGCGATTGAGACACCTCCAAACATGGTTTTTTAACGTTTCAACAGCATCTTCTGGCGACGAAAATCGTTGACCACTAATATTATTCTTGATGTGCGCGAATAAAAAGAAGTCATTCGGTGACAAGTTAGGGCTGTACGGCGGATGACCCACCAATTCGACGTGTGTGAGAGCTCGCATTGTCATGGTGCACAATGTTTTGTTTTCTCTTGTTTGTTTTTCGAATTTCTCCAAAGACTTCAGGCAAACAAATTGTGGTGTACCACTCAGAATTGACCGTCCTACGTTGCTCAAGCGAAACAGTCGCCACATGACCAGTTTTGCCGAAGAAACAGGCGACCATTTGCTGCGAAGTGCTTCTTCCACGAACAATTTCGTTGGATTTGGCTCGTCTTCGAAGACCCACACGGTCGATTGCTGTTTTGTTTCCGGCTCATACGCATAGATCCATGATTCGTCACCTGTGACGATCTTATAAATGTCTTTTGAAACACCGCGATCGTATTTTTTTCAAAATTTCTTTGCACCAATCGACACGATCCTTTTTTTAAGCGATTGTCAAATTGTGCTGGATCCAAAAAGAAGAAACCTTTTTTACGGCCAGGTGTTCATGCAATGCCGAATGTATGCTGGTGGAAGATATGCCCAAGGATACCTCTATCTCACGGTATGTCACATGACGATCTTGCATTATCAGTTCACGTACGGCATCTGGCACAACGGCCATTTTTGGACGACCTTCACGACCTTCGGCTTTGAGCGAGCGTCGGCCACGATTGAATACATTAAACCAGTTTGTCACAGTGCTATAGGATGGTGCTTCATCGCCATACAAAGATTTAAGTTAATCGATGCACTCTTGTCGTGATTATCCACGTCGAAAGTTGTGAAAAATGATCGCACGAAAATGTTCGCGAGTTAATTCCATTTTTTTACCAAATTGATTTTTTTCAGTCACTGTAAACAAAAAATGATGTTCGTACGTCAAAACGTTCTGAGTACGTTTTTGCTAAAAAATGTCAAACTTTCCAATGGAAATTTCAGATGGCGCCAGGCAATAGTTAGTGTTGCCTAGGTCAGAAATATATATAGCAACCCCCGTATGGTGCTCATGCATTACTGCCACCTCAACCATACTTGTTTTCTTCGTGCGCTAAGTAGAGAAAAGACTGTAGAGAAGTTTCCCATTAGTTCCTCAATGGGAAGATTAAAAACATTTTAGAATTACTGCAAAACTGAATACTGAATTACTTGAATAATTTAATTGAATAGTTAATTTACTAAATTATTTACAAACCAATAGCTGTTTATTAAAGCGTGGAATAATCTATTAAAAAATTGACTTTGGCTAAGTAAATAACTAATAATTGTCTAACCCAACAATCAAGTTATTGAATAATTAAATACAAGCTCAATACTGGAGTTCTTGAATATTCGAATTAAATATGTGTAAATAATTACAAAACTGGAGAACTGAATAATAAAATAACCTATTTATTGGATAATATTATTCTTGATGAAAACAACACTTGAATATTCGAACACCAAATATTCGAAACTACAGCGCCTGGCAGAGGTTAACATGCATCGCTTGTCTACAAAATAAACTGATATTACAATTCCAAACATTATTTTGTAATTCGATAATCATCAGATAATTTCTTATACCGCTCACATTTGCCGCATCCCTGACGACGTTATCGGGGAAAACTCAATTCGCATACGTTACACATTGTCCCGCCCTACGGGAATTTCACGCCAAACCCTTAATCTGTGTGACTCCCTGCCTGCCTTGTAGCATCGATGATACCGAGAGTGCTACAGAGTTATAATAATACGTGCGTAAATTCATTTGCATATAATTGTAATTGTAAAATTGTTTCACAAAAGCCGAAAGGAAATTCGCCAAGGAAATTGTACGCCGGGACAAACAACACATCCTTTGTGCATGCGAATACTGCTGATGATGACGATAATAATCACATTATCACTCACTAACAAACGAAATGAAACGAAATTGCATTTGGGAATTTGACGCATAAATTCACCGAAATAAAAAAAAAATCGAGAATTAAACCAAACAAACCCACACAGTAATTCGGGCAGCGATGGGTTTTCCTCTAAACAAAGTAAGAAATTTACATGTGAAAGTTTCCAGCAGAGAAAACTTTTGGCGATGCATGTCCCACACGCACGCACCAGCATGTGTGACACATCGGAACCACGCGCTCAGTTTCTTTTCTCTCTCCACGAACTTGGGGACTTGGCCGTCTGTCTTGCGATAAGGTTCGAAGATGTGTGTTCCTTGATAAAAATAAATTATGATGAGACTTCCTTTTGGTTAATAAAATGCGATCTCTTTGGCAGTTTGTGTGATTTCGCTCTGTCTCTATGCTGAGGTAATTATTTTAGGGATTTACATGATATGCATGGAAATATTATGCAAACACGAAGACGGAGACACCAAACAAACAATCAGAAAAAACTGCCATGGAATCCAAATTCTTTAGGGACGACGAAATGTAATCCTTGATGTACTGCTGACTTGGGAAGGTGGGTAAGGGTGTCCTTGTATCGAAGACGTTTTGAGAAAATGTCTCTTTCATCGTGCTATCTAAATTACCCATAGACTTCCGTGAAATAGAAAATCTCAGGTATTGAAAAGGTAGCTGAAAGCTGTGACTTTCAACACCTTGTAGTTGTTCACAGTGGGACGAATGTGTCTATTTAATGCTCGTCTAGCATGTACTTAAGGAAACCAAACCTACTTGTTAGCTTAGTTAGCAGTGGACCTTTTGACAGAAGCTGTCTAATCTGTCTAGTGGCATAAATTGCGGAACTAAAATATTTCAGGGCTACTTAATAGATCTAACAACAAATTCTTATATAGCATAGATTACCTTAGATAAGAATTTCGCCCAAAGTGGATAGTGTCCAACTCATGGCTTATATGCATACACCAAACTCTGCTTACAGATCGAAAGAATTTGATCTGCATCCTGTATTATTTTTTATACCTCTCAAAGCTGTTGATAAAATAAGACTAGATCGCACTCTATCAAACTGAATCATAATAAAACAAGTAAAAAAGCTGAAGTCGGGCGTGGTCGACTAAATTATACCCTGCACTTCTGGTGGTGCAGGGTAGAGCAAATTGTGAAATGAAAACTACTTAGCTTTTATATTTCATATTGTACCTTTTTAGAATTATCGGTCTCCGTTCATTCAGAATGTACTCAACCCTCCCCTGGCCACGTCACGGCTTAAAACATTAATTTCATTAATTTATTAAATCGGACGAAGATATGTGTGTGGGAGCTATATCAAAATCTGAACTGATTTTTTCCATTTTACTAACTTTCTTGTTTGGTTCAAACAACTAACTTGAGCCAAATTGCATCAAGGTTGAATGTAAGATGTGGCTTCTAGAGATAAAAACAGATATATCGGATGAACATATTTGTGGGAGCTTCATCTAAATCTGAACCGTTTTTCCTTGATTTTAACATGTGCAAAAAAACTTACTTCTGCAAAATTTCATAAAGATCGGACAACATCTGCGACCTGTAGTTTGATTACAAGCCTTATCTATCTTCCACCCTAAGGGCGGTTCGGAAACTTCTTAGCCTAGCACAAAAAGCGCGGTATAAACAGAACAAAGTTAAGTGTTTTGGAAACTTCCATCTCTGCTATGAACACAAGTTGAATTTTGTTTCGATCTGGCAACTCTTTCATATAGAAACAGGTGTTCACAAAAGACGCATCCGCGATTTTTTTACTTTGGAAAAATTAGAAATGCGTGGTGTCATTAAATATTTACACAAAAAAGGTTTATCGGGACAAGAAATTCATAATGATATGGTGAATGTGTTAGTTGAAAGTGCTCCTTCATATGCAACAGTAAAAAATTGGGTTGCTGAATTTAAGCGTGGTCGTACAAGCATTGAAGATGAACCACGTAGTGGACGTCCAAAAACAGCAACAACAACAGAAATTGTAGCCAAAGTGCATGATATGGTATTAAATGATCGACGAATAAAAGTGCGTGAAATAGCTAATATCATGGGCATCTCAAATGATCGAGTCCATTTAATTTTGCATGAAGAACTACAGATGAAAAAGCTTTCTGCAAGATGGGTGCCGCACTTGTTAACAGCCGACCAAAAACGCATAAGCATGAACATTTCTCAAGCTTGTTTGGATCGTTTTCAGCGAAATAAAATGGATTTTAAGCGTCGTTTCATAACTGTTGATGAGACATGGATCCACCACTATACTCCAGAGACAAAAGAACAATCCAAACAATGGACTGAGGCTGGAGGAAGTGCCCCAAAGAAGGCAAAAACAATTCAATCGGCTGGTAAGGTTATGGCAACGGTTTTTTGGGACTTCAAAGGTATTTTATTGATTGACTATCTGCAAAAGGGTAAAACAATATATTCAGAGTACTATTGCAACCTTTTAGATCAATTAAATGGCCGATTTTGGGCATTTCCAATCCCAAAAAAATTTCAGGATACTAGGTTGATTTGTTTGACCGCGATCGTGCGCTAAACAGAAAACGGACGGACACAGCTGGGTCGATTTTGTGCCATCGTTTTCTTTATAGGTTTATAAAGGTCTATAGGTTTTGGTATAGAAAAAAAAAATTCACTACGAAATATTCGAGATTTTGACAATAAGCAAATGTACTAATAACTTAATTGTTAAACTCCAATGAACTTAACAATATATACATTTGAAATTTTGGATTCAGTGCTTTTTAAACATGGTAGATTATAAAATTATTTACATTAGTCTATACCAGGGGAAGATTTAATACGTGGTGTCTCTTTAGTTATCTAATTTCATTTATATCATCTAATAAATTTATGGCTAATACATTAGGATGTGTACTCAGTCTGTTTAAATAGTTAAAACTAAAACGTTTAATTTCATCCTTTACTGTAGCGATACTAAGGTCACTGTTAATTATATTATTCTTAAAAAACCAAGGAGCATCTGTGATAAACCTCAATGTTTTCGATTGAAATCTTTGTAGTATTTCTACGTTTGAAGTGCTAGCTGTTCCCCACAGTTGTATACCGTACGTCCAGATTGGCTTTAGAACGGTTTTGTTTTTAGAAGGACTGTTACTGGTGGCAAGTATAGCTGTATCGTCTGCATAGGTAGCGACAGTGACATCATTGGAAAAGTGTATGTAGCACTGGTCCCAAAACACTCCCTTGTGGGACCCCGGCTTTCATCGTTCCAATTTCAGATTCGACGCCGTTAACGCTTACGTAAAAGGTTTTTCCATCTAAATACGATTTTAATAATAAATAAAATGGAGTGGGTAGCGCATGTTTAAGCTTATACTCGTATAACAACCCAGGGTGCTAAACTCTGTCAAAGGCTTGTTTCACATCTAAAAATACAGACGAGCAGTACAGCTCTTTCTCCAAGCTTTCTCTTATTGTTTAAACAATCCTATGACACTGTTCAGGTGTACCATGCTTTTGTCGGAATCCAAATTAGTGATCTAGAATTACATTTATAGCTTCAAGGATAGGGTTTAGCCGCTTCAAAAAAAAAAAATTTCAAATAATTTTGAGAAAAAGACTAATTGGTCTATATGACGATAAAAGATTTTCTGGCTTTCCTGGTTTTGGCAACATAGTAATATTTGCATGTTTCCACTGGGTAGGGAAATGACATAGTCTTAAAATAGAATTGAAGATCACTGTAAGAAACACCACCGCATTTTTTGGAAGAGACTTGATCACCTTGTAGTCAATTAGATCATATCCTGGGGTTTTCTTATTCAACACTTTTATCTCATTGTTAACTTCACGAACAGTGATAGGCTTTATCTGTCGGAACATTTGGCATGGTATATCAAGGAAATCAATTACTTCTTTTGCTTCGTCAGAGTTACAAATTTCAAATGGAGTAAATGTATCCTCAAGGAATGTTTTGATGGCATCAGCTTTGTTTTTATTTGATCTACACCATATTCCGTCAGAGTTTTTTATTGGGACATTTCTCTTTTGAGGTTTTTTGAGATATTTTGTAGCAATCCAGAGGTTGTAGTCGTTATTGTTATTTGGACTTAGATTATTTAAAAAATTTCCAATCGATTCGTTTTTATAATCATTAAAGCGAAGTTTATTTTTGACCTATGTGAATTATAAACCGCCCATAAAAAATCGTTAAAGGCTTCCCTGATCTACCTCAATATATAAGTATATAGGACGTTCTCTGAATGCATTTAAAAAAATTTGTATTTTTATATGATAATTTCTGCTGGGAAAAAATAGAGCACATAGATTGCAGTTTTGTTACTACAACCGAATTTTTTACCAACCGAATGCTGGTAGTAGCATCAACATGTATAGGTTGTTGTTTTATATATAAAGCGTGATCCATTTCAAGGTTCCCTACTTTTTTAAAGAAAAAAAAACAGAAAATTCAAATTGAATGGGGAATTTTTATTATCATTTGAAAGAACACTCTTTGGCATTTATTTTTTGAAGATTATGTCTATCAAATCTTGGCCGCGGCTACGTCTCAGATGGTCCATCCATTGAGTTCAACTTTCGATGACTCGTTCGAGCATTTCGACTGGTAACTGGCGAATGACACGCGTGCTGTTTTTCTCCAAGGCCTTAATGGAAGCGGGTTTGTCCGCATAAACTTTAGACTTTACATATCCCCTTGGTGGCCAATGGCCCAAAACGTGAAATTACCTGCTCACTCAATAAATCCATTGATTGATGCGATGTGTGGAAAGTGGCACCGTCTTGTTGAAACCAAATGTCGCCGAGATCACGAGCTTCAATTTCAGGCATCAAATAGTAGGTTATCATGGCACGATGACGGTCGCCATTGACGGTTACGTTCTCACCGGCATCATTTTTTAAGAAATATGGACCGATGATTCCACCGGCCCACAAACCACACCAAACCGTTGTTTTTTTCTGGATGTAGTGGCAGCTCTTGAACCTCTTCTGGTTGCTCTTCGTACCAACTGCAGCATTTTTGCTTGTTTACATACCTATTGAGCCAGAAATGGGCCTCATCGCTGAACAAAATTTGGCTCGAAAACGTCGGATCCTCTTGGAGTCCATTTTAAGAGTCCATAGAACGAAGCGATGTCGCCTGGGAACGTCGGGCGGCTTCAGTTCTTGCACAAGCTGTATTTTGTACGCTTTCAATTAAGATCTCGACAAACCACACCAAACGATTGTTTTTTCTAGATGTAGTGGCAGCTCTTGAACCTCTTCTGGTTGCTCTTCGTCCCAAATGCGGCAATTTTGCTTTTTTACATTCACATTGAGCCAGAAATGGGCCTCATCGCTGAACAAAATTTAGCCGAAAACATCGGATCTTCTTGGAACTTTTCAAGAGTCCATAGAGCGAAGCGATGTCGCTTGGGAACGTCGGGCGGCTTCAGTTGCTGCGAACGGCGCCGTATCGACTCTCCACGATCTTGGTGTACACTCTCAGCCACAGCCGCTACATTTTCTTCACTGCATACTGGACGTGGTCTATTTGGTCAAATATTATCCAATAATGAGTGCTCGGTCTCAAGATGGGTGATGGTGTTGCGAATAGTACGCTCAGTAGGCCGATTATGTTGACCATAAGTTGAACTCATTCCTGATAGAATGTGAGTTTTCTTAATAAAGTTGAACGATTTGTAATCTTTGTTCAGGCGTAAGTCTTTCCATGATGAAATGCCAAACAATACTTAACAAAAATAAAATGACACGACTCACACGTGATCTCTCAAAAAAGGCTATTGAAAAAAGTATCTCTACTTGGATCACCCATTATAAGTGTTGTTTATACACGCAGAAAAAAAGTATGGTTGTGGTGACAATATTCGAAGAGGATAATACTATTGTTGAGTATATGGTTGTGGTATAACAATATTATGATCCTTACAACAATAGTATGATTCAAATACAGCCATACTATGATCCTCACAACAAAAGTATGATTCACACATAACCATACTATGATCCTCACAACCATAGTATGATTCACACTCAACCATACTATGATGTCCACAACCGTAGTATGATTCTCACAACCATATTATTTCATATACAACCATAGAATGATCCTCAAAACCATACTATGATTTACACGCAACCATGTTATGATCCCTATAACCATAGTATAATCACTATTTAGATTTGAATTATGAAAATTATTCAAAAATACATTAAATTCAAAATAATAGGGAGTGATTTATTTCACAGTAGAAAAAATAAGTTTAAATAAACGTAAGCGTTTTTATTAAAAATATTTCAGTTAAACAAAGCCAAAGCGGCTTGTTTAAAAATTGTAATTTCGATAAAAAAAAGTACTATTATTGCATTAGATCCATACCAATAACATTTGTTCTTTAAAGCATATTTAAATGAAGAAAATTACAATCATACAGTATGATTGCCGTAATCATATTATTGTTAACATAAAACGCAAAACACAATACTTTTGTCGCACCAACCATATTAATATTGTTGCTATAACCATATTTTCATTTTTAAATTTGGCAATAATACTATTGTTACATTTCAACAATATTAATATTACAGCAATTATACTATTTTCAAAAATAAATTCAGTTAACAATGCTATGGTTGCGACGAACATACTTTTATTGCGGAGAACATATTATTATTGCCGTGACCATGTAGTAACCATGTTTTTCCTCTGCGTGTAAGGACTCTGTAGTTTAATTTTATATATTTTTTCATTCGGACAACCAAACTAAAATAAAAAAAAAAACATTTTTTAATTTTGATCAGGGATTAACCGGCTCGAGACCTCTTGCATCTACATTTTAATTGAGGGCAAGTTTTTTTACTAAATGACAAAGTGACTGGCTGAACACTGCCTTTATCGCGATTTTGGGTTTGTGACACCATTTCAATTCAATTCGTTTTTTTATTTGTCTTTTCTCTTTATGTAAATTTTTTTCCCCCTTTCAGAGAAAAATGTCACTTTCGTCCCACTGTCCTTGTAATCTTACAACATTTTGTTAAAATGTTGTAGTATTCTGATACTTCCCTTATGATGCATTTGCTGCAAAAAAGAAGCAAATACGAAACAAGAGGAAAGATTGGCCTCCCTTACGTCGAACGAAACACCGGAAGTATAAGAAATGCCAGTGACTGCTGCATAAAGAATGAGCGTGAAGAAAAAATATAAACTTTATACAAGTCAGCGGTAGGAGCGAATTTCTCCGTCTTGAGCACGAGGTGCAGTACATTCATATACATTGGCACTTTTGCAATGAAGGAAAGACTTTGGCCGTCGCTTACTTTTCGCTCACGTAGAGATAACCATACAAATTTTCTACAAAATTTCATTTACGCTGCATTTTCGGGATATTTTCAAAGATTTTCGTTACGTTCGTTTGAAAGTGTGTATGTGTGTGTGCGAAAGCGTTACTTTAACAGGAAGTTAAATGCAGTCAGCAGGATAATCATAATGGTCCTGTGGATAGTAAGTGCTGCTGTAGCTGTTGTGAACACAACAAGAGTTTACCGATAGATACGGTGGTGAGAGAGGAGGAGGAGGAAAATAAATACAAATATCTGGCATGCCCGTCGTGTACATGAGAATGCTGCCTCCTCTATTGACAACACTTTCGCAGAGAGATAAGTTAATGTGACCTGGGTGCATCCTCATCATTATCATCAATGGCAACATTCTCCAACGAATTGCTAGACAGCAGTTTTCCCTGTACTCTACTCGTCGGTGCGTTTTCTAGTAGAACTAAGCAAAAACAACTTGAGTTGAGCTAAACGTTCAATGTCTTCCTTCATAATCTCGTGCAAAGCTTAGCCAGCCCCAGCATTGGCTTCTCCTAGTGTGAATGGCTTGGTTTCCGTTACACGTTTAACGTCCTTCCCCCATTCTTCTGTCGTCGACGCCAGAGTCATCGTCATCATATCGTCGTTTCGTATCGCATCGCATCGTATAGTTTGCTTTATATACTAAGTTTAGCATTTAATGTTTATTTTAGTTGCTCTTACGTGTGGAAGGCTCTAGTATTTCCACCGCCACATGCCACTGCGGATGCAGTCACTGGGCGAAAAAGTTCAATGCAATCATTTTATATTGCCTGGAAAGCAATATAACTAATCGTGTATCCTGTTTGTATCGTCGCACATACTAGACACCTCTAAAAATACTTGTACACCTCCCCTCCCCGCAATATACCCGCATTCGCACCGAAACGAGCATTTGTCGTGGGAACGATAATAGTTAAGGAAAGTTTTAAATATGCTTGAGCTTTCCGAAAAATGGTCCATTAGCTGACGACGAGACGGGTGGACATACAAATGGAGTTGTAGCCATAGGATCAGAGATTCGACTGTTATGGGAAGTTGGCGCAAAAATGTTGTTGTATCGATAGCATAAAGCTGCGAACCGATACGTCTGCTTACTGGATGGTATAAAGTTTATTTTTTTTGCAAAATCCAAGAACATAACAAGGTCAAAAAAATGCTTAAACTCTTCGATGGTTCTAGTGGAGTCCAAAAGTATATTAATATTTGCCTAAACGTCACAATATGGCCACGTCATATGCATGCGTTCTTTTTTTCTAACCCATTGAGGAATAAAACAGAGGAACTACTTGCAAATCAATGGGCTGCACACGACATAATTTTTATTCTGGAGCTCAAGTTTGAAGTGGAGGAAAGACGGAATGCTATTTGGAGAAGAACTGTCATTAAGGACTAGACAAGAAAACCATAAGGAAATTGATCAAAAGTGAGGTCAGAGTGTTTGTGGGTGTCCTGAGAGGGCATTGTAATGTTAAAGAGATGACGAGGAAATGTCCGGTGGAAATGATCGAATACTGCCGCTGTGTAAGGATGAGAGGGAGAGATGACAAGGAAATGTCCTGTGGAAATGATCGAATACTGCCGCTGTGTAAGGATGAGAGGAAGCTTGAGAGTGTGGAGCTTCATTTGTATAGATGCCAGTCCCTTCAGAAAAGACGCGTTGTTGGCGGAGGAAGTATTTTCTTGAAGATCTGAGAAACTTATCCTTCTGCCAGATGGTAGATATGCTTAGTTTTAAGAAGAGTTTGTCGAGGCCTATGGGGCAGCTTTCTACAGAACTTTTAGCGTAATTTGTAACAGACAAAAGACAGCAACAAAGTAGACTCTATGGGTCAGTAAGTTAAGTCACCGGTAACATAATTAAATTAAAGTGTTACGAGGGTTGCTATTTAAATTTCGGGTCCGGCAATAAAAACACAATTATTTATCACTGGAAATGGTTTTATTTTTTTTTCAAAATATTCTCTTTTAAGATTAATACACTTTTGCATGCGAACAAACCAATTTTCAAAGCACTTTTACCACTTGAGACACCTCCAAAACATGATTTTTGAACGCTTCAACAGCTACTTCAGGCGATGAAACACGTTGACCACGCATTTTTTTCTTGATGCTAGGGAATAAGAAGAAGTCATTGGGCGCCAAGTCAAGGCTGTACGATGGATGGCCCATCAATTCGACATCTTGAGCTTATCGTTTCAGCTGATGTGTGAGAGCTCGCATTGTCGTGATGCCAAATGATCCGTCTTCTCTTATTATCTTTCCTCATTTCTTCGAACAATGTTGGCAAGCAGATGGTTTGATACCACTCAGAATTGACCATCCTACGTTCCACTAAAGGCACTGTGGCAACATGGCTGGTTACATTGAAAAAAAAACTATATAATGGATTGTCGTAAAATTTTATGTCGATCTAGCCAAGTACGTCCGTCTGTCAGTGTGTCTGTTGAAAAAAATTTAAAATGACACAAAAGTCTACTATTGGGCTACAACAAAATCTTGCTGTTCTGGAACAGATTGGCCGATTTAAACAAGTTGTGAAATTTTATTTAATATATTTTTTTTTATAATTTTTTTTTTTTTTAAATGCGCATAGTAGCTGATTTTTTTTTTTAATTTTATTTTTAGTAAGAATTGTGGAAAAACGTTGGAGTGGATTGATGCTCGATGCACATTTTCATTTGTAAAGGTAATTGTGCGGTTTCCATGTTCGTTTTTGTCCCCGAAGATACCCAATTTTTTTGTTCCTTTATTATACTCGTACGATACTTTCCAGTACCCAGGCTATGGAATTAAAACGAAAATCTTCTAGATCTCTTAGAAAAATTGTCCTGGGGTACATTTAAACGTAAATCCTGCCATATAGACAATAAAATTACAGTGACTGTGTGGGCGATGATATTCAGATCAAATTGATCAAACACAAATTCAGCTAAAATTCAGGCCAAAATGCGACTAAAACAAAGCAAATATAGGTACAATGCACACCAAGGTTCTGCAGGAGGAAGATATAATTATTGTCCACCAGAACCTTTACTTAATTTCTCCGAAAACATGTCTTTTTAAGGGCAATACCACTAAAACAAAGCAAATATAGGTACAATGCACACCAAGGTTCTGCAGGAGGAAGATATAATTATTGTCCACCAGAACCTTTACTTAATTTCTCCGAAAACATGTCTTTTTAAGGGCAATACCACCAGTAGGTATTGTTTCGAAGCCTGGCCTGGGACGTTTTAGCCTTATGGGCCGGCGCAGAATCCTGCTGGATAGTCCATGGCTGGTTTTGAAACAGGGAATTGTTAAGTGGCCTCCCAACAGCTTCCAAAACGGTTTCATGGTAAACTTTGGCAGATGTTTTGACTCCTTGTTCGCAGAAATGCAGGTCAGTGACCCCATCGTAAGAGACACCCCACCAAACCATGACTGAAGCTGGATGATGACCCTTTTCCACCCTTGGGATCAGTTCAGATGCTTCCTTAGATGACCGCGCATACACTCTATCATTTTGTTTGTTAAATTTTTCCAGAACGGTAAAAAAATTTTCATCGGTGAACAAAATTTTTCTGTGCAAGTTATCAGCGTGCTTCACCAGAAGACGTTTGCATTTTTCAATCCTATTCTTTTTTAAAGCTGCAGTCAATTAGATGTCCAATACGTCGTTTGAAAGCCCCTAGTCCTAAGTCTTTTTTAACGACTCGACTCATGGACTTTTATGTGATATATATCTCACGGGCCATGATTTTCTGTTTTGGGAGCGTTTTTGCAGTATTTGCAACGGGCGCAGGGTCTTCTTGAACAATTTTGACAGAAATCAATATACGTATCTTTGACAAAAAAAATTGAAATCAATACAACAAAAGACCTAGCTTTAGACTCTCTGCCTAATACTTAAATATTCATTAAATATTTCAACAATTCAACTTAAAATTTCAATATTTATTTCTCTCAACTATTCATTAGAGTTTCTCTCTCGGAAATCTCACGAAAACCGGCCATTTATCGTTTAAGGTTTCCCAGGAAACTCATCTGGGATTGCTGGGCAATTCGTTATTTTCTATTACCACACATATAATACGGCCAAGTTAAATTCGTTTAAAAAAATCATTTAAAAAAAGCTCTTACTGATTCAAAAATAATTAAGCTTCGGATTAACGAAATTGTAAACAAAACATTCTAGGATTAGTAAATATTTTAAAACCAATTAAGTAAGACTAGCGCTTTGTCGACAAAATATGCAATATGGACAAGTTTTTGTCAAATAATATCTAATAAAGGGTTATCCATCTAGAGCTATTTTTCAGAACAAAAAAAGTAAAAAAAATTCAAATCAAGTATGGAATCTTTATTGATAATTTGAAAGGACATTTTATGGCATTTATCGTATTTTTTAAATATAATTTCCTTTGAATGTTGGCCGCAACTACGCCTCATGTTGAAACCAAGTGTCGTCAACATTACGGGCTTCAGTTTCAGGTAGCATAAAGATCGATATCATGGCGCGATAGCGAGCACCATTCACGGTTACGTTCCGGCCATCATCATTTTGGAAAAATATGCACCGATGATTCCACCAGCTTATAAACCGCACCAAACCATGGTTTTCTCTGGGTATAATGGCACCTCTTGAACCTCTTCCTGTTGCTCTTCAGCCCAAATGCGGCAATTTTGTTTATTGACTTTGCCGCGGATCTTTCAGTTTCTCACCGAACGCTCATTTCCATAATACAGTTGCCAACATTGGAAGGTAATTATTAACAAAAAATAAATGTCATAAAATGTCCTTTCAAATTACCAATAAAGATTCCACACTTGATTTGAATTTTTATATTTTTTGTTCTCTATAAATGAGAAAAAGTAAAAAAAAAATTAAATTTGGACGCCTCGAAACTATTTTTTTTAATTTTTTTTGTCTAGTGGAGCTTTTAGTTCCTCATGTTAAAAGTACTCGAAAAATCTATGGCACAATATACTTATATATTGCTAAATCGACCCACCCTAATATACATACCGCAAAATTACCATGGTTTGTATTATTTTTGTGCTATACCAAAATTCCCTGGAATATCCGGAAAATTCCAAATTTGTTTTCGTTTTCCCGGGAAATGAAAAAGAGAAACTCTACTATTTATTTATTTTCAGGGAAATTTATCGCACTATCTCTATTTTCTTTTTTTTCTGTTCTTGGTTGGTTTTCCCGCAAGAGGACATGAAAAGAAAACTTGACCACATAAACACGTTTATAATAATATTTCCTTCCTCGGAGTATGGTTTGCTATTTTTAGACTTGTTCTCCTTCTATTTTAGTTTGGTTTTGCCAAACAAGCAAACCAACACAGGATATGCCGTCGACAAGGATGAGAGGCTCAGATGGTCGGTCGTACGTTCCATCGTTCGGTCCACCCGTAACTTATAAACATTGAACTAATAAAGTTACCATATGTTTGCACCAGAGTGTGATGTCAGTTATGTGATGATAAAACCTATTATCACGATGAAAACATATTTTGCCCAACATGCAACAACAGCTTCGGCAGCAACAACAAACAAATTTTTACTGCTTTTAGTCTGAGTAGGATATGGGGCGGCGGCGGTATGGTATGGCCGTAGTGCTGCGGCTGCTGTTATTTGGAACGACGTACGAGTAGGTATGAGCAATAGTGCCAGGCCGCCGCATTAGTGGTGGTTGGGGAAATACTTTTGAGACATCATCATTCGCATTCACATCAGTATCCGCATCCATATTCACATCCACAATCCCCATGCCTAGCAGTAGCATCAAAGAGGAAAATTATATGATGAGTAACATGCAATGAATTACGTGACTTTTGATGTATTAAGGGATTTTTTTTAGGTATTGGCTATGTCGTAGTTGCTTCTTTCCATGCTGTTAAATAAAAACTGAAACATTGAAATTTTCTTTTTTATGTGTGGGACATAAGAATTTCCTTCGTCTTGTAAAATCTATCAAAAAAAACGGAAAACAATTGAAATCTCTGGGGACCTTCATATGAGTACGCTGAGGACATACATTCCCCTTGACTGACAATGAAATGAAATTGGTAATTTTAAGAAATTTTCCTTAAAATTGAAGTAATCATAAGGGAACATTGATATATCCTTTAAGATACGTATAAGAGATATGAATCTATGACATTTGGAGCATTGTCATCAATTATTTTGCATTTCTTTTGAATGTAACTCACTGTACTTATAATTCATTATAATGTGTTATCCATCTAGAGGTATATTTTCCGAACAAAAAAGAAATATAAAAATTCAAATCAAGTGTGGAATCTTTATCGGTAATTTGAAAGGACATATTAGGGCATTTATTTTTTGAATATAATTTCCTTCAACTGTTGTCCGTAACTACGCCTCAGGGTTTCCATTCTGAGGGTCAAATCTTTGATGACTCTTTCGAGCGGTATGGCTTTAATGACACGCGTAATGTTGGCTTCCAAAACCTGAATCGTATCTCGGTTGTCAGTTTAGACTTTGGACTTAACGTAACCCCAAAGAAAAATGTCTAAAGGTGTGATATCACTCGATCTAGGCGGCCAACTCACCTGTCCAAAACGTAAAATTAGCTGCTTTTCGAAATGACCTCTCAATATATTCATTCTTTGAGCAGCTGTCTGGCAAATGGCACCGGCTTCAATTTCAGGTAGCATAAAGATCGATATCACGGCGCGAGAGCGAGCACCATTCACGGTTACGTTCCAGACATCATCATTTTTGAAAAAATATGCACCGATGATTCCACCAGCTTATAAACCGCTCCAAACCGTGGTTTTTCTCTGGGTATAATGGCACCTTTTGAACCTCTTCTTTTTGCTCTTCAGCCCAAATGAGGCAATTTTGTTTATTGACTCTGCCGTTGCGCCAGAAATGTGCCTCATCACTGAACAAAATTTTGGTCGACACCAGCAGACTTTCCCGTTTCTCACTCATTTTCATAATACAGTTGCCAACATTTGAAGGTTATTATTTTCAAAAATAAATGCCATAAAATGTCCTTTTAAATTACCAATAAAATTGTACATTTGATTTGAATTTTTATATTTTTGTGACGTCTACTTTTCATCTCTTGTCAATGAAACTCACTGTAATTCATTATAAGAGTAAAAGTATATCCATTGATCCGAAGAAATTGTTCTTAGCATTAAGAGACATTCACAAGTAGAAAAGAAAAATATCGTTATGGTGACAATATTGAAAGAACATTACACAGACAGGCTATGAAACTGTCCTAGAAATGACCCTATTAGACGTTCATATAAGATAAAGGGCCGCCCTTGTGACAATACGTCTGTAGAATTCGGGTAAGTAGATTCAAGAGAATCAAAGGACTCATCAGCAAAACAAAAGGTGAAGAAATATCCCGGATAGATTGTACTATAGTTATCCCAGATAGAAATGAAACGAAAGTGTGTTAAGCGAAAGTGAATATTAAAATATATTTGTTGCAAAAGCGAATATTTAAATATATATTTTTGCGAACTCGAAAGCGAATATTCCAAAGTCTGCATTATGGTTTATGAGAATACAAAAGGAATACGAGAGCTGCTATATATATTTCTGGCCTAATAATGAAAATGCGAATATTTATCATCAAAAATGGTTTTATTGTTTTTCAAAGTAATCTCCAGCATGATTTATACATTTTTGCATGCTCAAACCAATTGTCGAAGCACTTTTTTAAAACACCTCCAAAACTTGGTTTTTGAACGCTTCAACAGCATTTTCTGGCGACGAAAATCGTTGACCACGCATTTTTTCCCTGATGTGCGGTAATAAAAAGAAGACATTGGGTGCCAAGTCAGGGCAGTACGGCGGATGACCCATCAATTCGACGTTTTGGCTGGTTTGAGCCGATGTGTGTGTGAGAGCTCGCATTGTCATGGTGCACAGTGATTCGTCTTTTCTTGTTCGTTTTTCGAATTTGTCCTAACACTACAGGCAAACAAATTGTGGTGTACCACTCAAGCGAAAAAGTCGGCACATGATTAGTTTTGCCGAAGAAACAGTTGACCCTTTGCTTCGAAATCCAACTTACGTTGGATTTGGCTCGTCTTCAAAAACCCACACGGTCGATTGCTGTTTTGTTTCGGGCTCACTCGCATAGATCCATGATTCGTCACCTGTGACGATCTTATAAACGTAGTTTGAAGCACCGGGTTCGTATTTTTCAAAATTTCTTTGCACCAATCGACAGGAGCCTTTTTTGAGCCATTGTCAAATTGTGCGGGATCCAACCACAAGAAACCTTTTTACGGCTAGGTGTTCATGCAATATCGAATGTATGCTGGTGGAAGAAATGCCCAAGGATGCCTTTATCTCACGGTCACATAAGAATCTTTCATTATCAGTTCACGTACGGCATCAATGTTCTCTGGCACAACGGCCGTTTTTGGACGACCTTCGTCTTTAAGCAAGCGTCGGCCATAATTGAATTCATTGCGGTCATTCAAAAATGACCGCAGATTCACGAGTTAATTCCATTTTTTTGCTAAATTGATTTTTTCACGTCACTGTAAAAAACACAAATAATCGTAAGTCGTACGTTAAGACGTTCTGAGTACGTTGTTAGATGTCAGATGGTGCCAGGCAACACTTAGTGTTTCATGGGCCAGAAATATATATAGCAACCCCCGTAATTATTTTTTATTTTGAAGATTGTTGTACACGAAATAATATTAGCCCATTCCTGCCTAATGGGAATTAAATACCCAAGAAAGTGTTGATACATAAATAATATTAGCGTGGGCCAGGTGAGCGATATCTTGGTATTTTTTTATAGAAAAAAATAAAGATTGGTCTAAATTAATATTTTTTATTTCAACTTCAATTGTCTTTTGGAAGTAATTTTCCAAATTTCATAAAAATCGTACGAGCCGATCTATGAGCAGTAACGGGTTAATGAACATAGTTTCCAGGGAAAATGAAAAAATACAACTGTTTGCAGTGTGCCAGCACATTATCATATAAAAATGTAATTTAGTACAAACTGAGCATATCAAATTTTCATAAAAAAAGTTTCATGGAGTTGATTCTGTAACGTGTTCATGAGCACGAGAAGGAGTTATCGTTCAAATTAGGCCAACAAAACATACGAAATTATAATAAAGGGTGGTCCAATTGAAACGCACGATGTTAATTGTAAATAAAACAAAAAGTTTTCAGCGAATTATTTTAATATTTGTTATTATTTAAGACGGATCTACGGTAATTATGTGCAAAAAATGGCTTTGGTGGCATTCCTCTACCCGATGGCCCATATTTTCAATGACTCTCAGACATATTAGATGATCAATGTAGGAAATGTGCCGATTTATATATATTTTTAGGCAAAGAAACTTTTCATCAGAAATATGAAAACAAATCTTAAAAGTAGTAGTAGTTTATAATGGACAACAACCATGCACTGTAACGTGTGTATGTTTTTTTGGTATATCAAAAAAATCATACGCACACACATATATGTATGCTCTATAAAACCTGTTTTGTTATGTTCATTGTCGCAACCATACTGTATGATTGCCGTAATCATGTTATTGTTTAAATTTAAATTTTAAACAACAATACTTTTGTTGCATCAAATATGTTTATATGGTTGCTACAACCATATTATCATTTCGAAATTTCAAAAAAACTTAAAAAACAATACTATGGTTGCGACGAACATGATTTTATTGTAGAGTACATATTACTGTTGCGGTGACTATATAGTAACCATATCTTTTCTCTGCGTGCAAGTGCGGTCTTTTGTTCTATTTACCTATTTAACGCTTTTAGGTCAGATTTATGGAACGAAATCCAATAAAATGTGAATTACCCTTTCTCGTATGCAGTAGTATAAAATTAGGAGGGCATATCAATAATTCCGTGACTTTTAAAACTTCCCTCGTAGTTACATGAAATGCAACACTGCTCCCATCTGTTAATAGACTACTGTCAAATTTTTGAAGAGAGTTCCTCCATTTAGTTTGTGTTTAACAGTTGCAGGAAAGTAAATTTCGATTGCTCAATAAACATTATTTTTTGCGGAAAAGCTTTATAAATTTTATGGGTACTCCATTCCAATGGTAAAGCATTAGTTAACTGACTTTTATTGTGGTCGCAAAAGTAAAAATGACGCTGAATGTTTCGGACCGCCAATTGAGATCAATACACCAAAATGTCGGAAAAATAAACGATGTGATATTGGTCGATCGAAGAGTAAAAGTACGTGAGTTTGTTAATACCATAGGCATTTCATTTTGCAGTGCGGTATCGATTTGACATGATCAGTTGGGTTTAGGAAAGCTGTCTGCAAGATGCGTGCCCTCAATTGACCATAAACGTTATCGTGTGACAACTTTAAGGATTGTTTGGAGTTGTTGAACCGCAATTCAATTGAGTATTTGCGGCGTTTTGTAACTGCGGATGAAACATGGATCCATTACAACACTCCGAAGACCAAGAAGCAGTCTAAACAATGGGTTTCTCCGGGTGAACCGCCAGCGAAGAAGGCCAATGTGGCTTTGGGTTTTTGGGATGCACGCGGTATAATCCACATCGATTACCTTCAAATAAAAACAACAATAAACGTGGAATATTATGCCAACCTATTGGACCGATTTAACGAGGATTTAAAAAAAATGACCAAGAAAAACTTATTTTTTATCAAGATACACGCAGAGAAAAGATATGGTTACTATATGGTCACAGCAACAATAGTATGTTCGCTGCAGTAAAAGTATGGTCGTCGGAACCATAGTATTGTTTTTTGAATTTCATTTTGACAATAGAATGATTGCGGCAATATTAATATTGTTAAAATGTAACAATAGTATTGTTGCCAAATTTAAAAATGAAGATATGGTTGTAGCAACAATATAAAAATGGTTGGTGGGACAAAAGTTTTGTTTATTGGGTTTTATGTTAACATAACATTATAACGGCAATCATACCGGCAAAACCGTATTTTTTTTTTAAATTGACTATGTTATTTTTACGAAGTTTACCCAATAAGAATCATATGACATAATTTTTTTAAAAAAACTACGCATTAGTATAACTAAAATATTATAAATCCTATTACTAAATAACTTATTTAATAAAGTTGAATAACAACGTAATCCAGTCTTTACAAAAAATTTTGGGGATCATAGTATGGTTGTGCATAAGTCATACTATGGTTGTACGTTAAATATACTATGGTTATGAGGATCATAATATGGTTGTGGGGATCATAGTATGGTTGAATGTGAATAATAATATGGTTGTGGGGATCATAGTATGGTTGTGTGGGAATAGTTCTATTGTTGTGAGGACCATAATATTGTTATGGGGATCAAAGTATGGTTGTGTGTGAACCATACTATTGTTTTGATGATCATAATATTGTTGTGACACAACCATATAACCAACAATAGTGTGGTGCACTTCGAATATTGTTACCCCAACCATACTTTTTTTCTGCATGTAATGCACGGGTGCAGTCTTAATGGCAAAATTGCACGAATTTGGTTACGAATTGGTACCTCATCCACCATTTTCTCTGGATTTAGCACCCAGTGACTATTTCCTATTTCCAAACCTTAAGAAATGGCTCGGTAGAAAGAGATTCGGCCCCAACGATGAAATTATTTATCAAACAAATGCGTATTTTTTGAACCTCGAAAAATCCAATTTTTTGGAAGGATAAACAAATTGTAAAAATGTTGCACTAAGTGTATTAAGCTAAAAGGAGATTTATGTTGAAAAATAATTTTTTTTGTGAAAAAAAAACTATGATTTATTCGACTATCTTCAGGTAGAAACGATAAATACGACTACCCGAAATGAAAACTTATCTTGCAAGGAAGCTAAATAGGCTGCAGTTGCTCCCAATTTTCCTGTAGGAGTACTGGCTCACAGTACAAAAAACAGTGTCCTGGAAAACTAAGCAAACCATTTTTACCCATCCTTATGGTGAAATATTAACTATTCTGATTTAAAGCACTTCACAATTTAATTTGTAAAGATAATCAAAGCCATAATCTACCTAAGATCTGCTTAGGCGCCAAGGTAATTTGCACTTTTTTTTGCTTAAGCATCCTTCTGCTTTAATGACAGATTTCATTCACATCTTTTTATTTCATATTTAATACTCGTACTGTAATTCCCCGACACCAGGACGACAACTGAGCCTGCCACGAAACGCTGGCTGGCGCCTAAGAGTAAAATACAATTTCATACTAATTAACAGCAAATTAATTTTTTAAGGGTAGTTAAATAGAGCTTAAGCTTAACGCAACTGTCGTAAATCCTTAAGGATCTCTGCAAAGGCAACAAAGCCGAACTAGCGGCAGACGCAGCAGCCGCAATTGAAGCAAGTGCCCAAAACAAAAAACTCAACTTAAAATGGTCAGCAAACAAACTACAAACGTGCCGAAAGCAAATTAAGTTAGAAGGTATGCAGACAATAAATGGCTCTGTAGCAAATCTTAGAGACAGCGACTGAGTGGTTGGCACAATAGTACTGGAATGGATGGCACTTACCACTTACCACTTGGAGCGAGCAGCTTTGTTTTCTGTGTGATGCCAGTAAACATTTTCGAAAGGACAATAAACTGAATGATGAAATGAATGACCAAGAGAGTGAAACATGAAAACATAATTAAAAGGCTGTAAAATTCAAACATACCCTCCCGTCCTACGGCCCCAGCCAGCCCCTTGTCCGACTGTCGTCTTTACAATTCAGGCGACGTCTGCTGGGGTAAAACAAACACCCACAGCACACACACACGCACACAGTCATAAAAGTCAACAAATATCCTTACTGCTCTTTATTTCGATTTTAAGATTAGTCGGCGAGGAGTTGGCTAAAATCTTTTCTACAGCGAAAGTTAGAACAGAAGAAAATATTGCCAAGATGGAAATAAAGCTAAAACCAAGAATTAACAAGCCTTGAAATGACTTAGAGCTTAACAAGCAAAATGTGCCCGGTGTGTACGCGCCGACATCCATTGGTCGGTCCCCTGGTCTTTCAGCGAGACTAAATTGTGGTGGTTTTATAATCTTTTGAATGTGCCGAGGAAACGGAAAAAAATTTTATGACTTTTGACGCCACATTGGCGTAAAGAAATTGAAAATTTTATTTCATCTACGCCAGCAATCGACTCACACCCCACCCGCCCCTACGTCATTTCATTTCGTTTTCGGCCGGAACAAGGAACATTTTATGGAGACGATAAGCAGAAATGCAAGGATACCATCACGTTGATGTAATATGTAAACACGCTCACACACCAACACATAGTATAGATAGGGCTGTGCGGGCGACGTCCAACATGCACAAACTCCAAGATAAGCGGTTAAATATGGCACAGTGTTCGGAAAACATTTTAAAGGTAAAAAGTTTTTAAAGAAGTTATGGCTAAAATGTGCCGATACTAAGTTTAAGATTGCCTTTATCATGACCAAGTATTTTGTCTCAGAAGCTACCAAACTAAAAACCCCAATAGAGAATAGTCTGGGCTAATCTTTATCCCACCTTAACAGGCCATCAGAGCCTGCCACTGTCCTTCGTTTCCCAGACCGAAAATGGTTGACAAAAGAAATTTTTTGGGGCATTTTACCGACAATAAGTAGAGGGACTCTGGAAATATAAATTTAAGACCACCTTTATCATGACTAAGCCTTTTGTCTCAGAAGCAGCCGAACTATAGATAATAGTCTGAGAAAAACTTTAGATCTAAATTAGCAGAGTACTTGGCTAACCATTATACCACCCTTGCAAGTCATCAGAGCCTACAAACGGAGAACAAATTAGTTGAAAATCGGTTGGAACTACAATGATTTGGTTGCAAAAAAGGAATTTCGGTTGCAATCACCAAATTTTTTTAATCGGAATGGATATTTGGTTCGAAATACCAGAAGATGATAAATATGATCGCCACCAATTGTGGCAACTAAATAGTTTTGCTTACATTTTGTTGTTGTTACCAATTATTAGTGATGATAACAAAACTTCATCATAGCTGGAACAGGGTTGTTTAATGGTAACTTTTTTTAAAATAAAAGTCAATTGATGACAAATTTGTTTCCAGTAAAAATGATTCATCATCATTTCCACTTTCTCCACGTCATGACCCTTTCTGTGAGTACTAACGGAAGATCAATCTAGAGGTATTTTTTTCAATAGGGGATTTTTCACTGATTACGCATGAGCTGTGTTTAACTTTATTTTTTTTAGTTTTGTTTGTCATTTCATCATGGAAATGAGAATGAGAATTTCCACTGTTTTCGACCAAAATTTTGTTCAGTGACTAGGCCCATTTCTGGCTCAACGGCAACGTCAATAAACAAAATAATCGCATTTGGGTTGAAAAGCCACCAGAAGAGGTTCCAGAGTTAAAATTATACCCAGAGAAAACCACGGTTTGGTGCGGTTTATAAGCTGGTGGAATCATCGCTCCATATTTTTTCAAAAATGATGATGGTTGGATCGTAACCGTGCATGGTGCTCGCTATCGCGCCATGATATCGGACTATTTGCTGCCTGAAATTGAAGCCCGTATTCTTAACGACATTTGGTTTCAGCAGGACGGTGGCACTTGCCATAGAGCTGCTGAAACTATGGATCTATTGAGAGGTAATTTTAAAGAGCAGCTTATTTTACGTTTTGAACCGGTGAGTTGGCCTACTATCGTGTGATATCACACCTAAAGAATTTTTTTTTGGGGCTAAGTAAATTCGATGCTGACAAAACAGCTACGATTCAGGTTTTGGAAGCCAACATTATGCGTGTCATATCGCCGGTCGAAATGCTCGAACGAGTCATCTAAAATTGTACCCTCAGAATGGACACCCTGAGGCGTAGTTACGGTCAACATTCGAAGGAAGTTTTATTCAAAAAAAATATGGCATAAAATTTCCTTAAGAATGAACAATAAAGATTCCACACTTGATTTCAATTTTTGTATTTTTATTTATTTTGGAAAAAAAAATACCTCTTAATGGATTACACAAAGGAAATTTTCTCCGGACCTGGGACATTTGACTGACAATACTTAGTAGGGGCATAAATACTGTTACACATCAATAGTATAACTGAACATGCCGCGTTATTGTCATATGGGTTTGGAAAGCTAACCTTAATAACGTTAGTCTTTTACTGGATTTTAAAATTGTTTCAACTTTCATCATGGAGTGGTCAGATAATGAGAACCGTATCGCTGTAATAGTTCTTTTCACGTGTGAAATGAAAAAAACGATATTTTCAAAACGCTCCGGCCACTAGGGATTAGCCGCATGTTAGTCTACCGATGCATACAACTGTTTGAGGAGACTGGAGACGTAAAAGACTGCCACCGGTCGGGCCCACGCTCTGTTCGTTAAATCAAGAAAACCGTTAAATCAAGAATTCACAGAAATCCGCTCCGAAAATCGAAAATCATGGCCCGTGAGATGAATATCACGCAAAAGTCCATGAGTCGAATCATTAAAAAAACCTTGGGACTTGGGGCTTTCAAACGAAGTACCGGACATTTATTGATTGCAGCTTTAAAAAAAATAGGATTGAAAAATGCAAACGTCTTTTGGTGAAGCACACTGTAAACTTGCACAGAGAAATTTTGTTCACCGATGAAAAAATTTTTACCGTTCAGGAAAAATTTTACAAGCAAAATAATAGAGTGTATGCGCGGTCATCTAAGAAGCATCTGAACTGATCCCAAGGGTGGAAAAGGGTCATCACCCAGCTTCGGTCATGGTTTGGTGGGATGTCTCTTACGATGGGGTCACTGACCTGCATTTCTGAGAACAAGAAGTCAAAACATCGGCCCAATTTTACCAAGATACCGTTTTGGAAGCTGTTCTGAAGCCTCTTAACAATTTCCTGTTCCAAAACCAGCCATGGACTTTCCAACAGGATTCTGCGCCGGCCCATAAGGCTTAAACGTCCCAGGTGGCTTCGAAACAATTTACCAGCGTTCATTTCCTCTGAAGAATTAGCCTGTTGGCCATTCTCAGAGGAAATGAACGCTGGTCATATTTGAACCCATTGGATAACAAATTGTGGATGGTTTTATAGGACAAGGTTTGTTACAAAAGATACCCCAACATTGGATCTATTAAGACTGCTTTGGTTCGAGCTGTGGCGAATTTTCCAATGGACGAGGTTCGTGCAGCTATTGACGATTGGCCAGTGCGACTTAAGGCGTGTGTTAAGGCAAAAGGCGGACATTTCGAATAAGTAGATTCTTTTTGGAGACAATATGCATCAATAAATATATTAAAAAATATTTGGTCCAAAAACATTCAGTACTTTTTATTTTACAGCATAAAACGTGTGTAACAGAATTTATGTCCCTACTAAGTAGGTAAGTGGACTTCAGAAAATTTGCAAATGAGACAGTCATTAACAACAAACTACAGGGTGTCCGCCGGGAAGGTTTATTACTTTGTTTTGCCGCCATTTTGGTAAACATTAATATTGACATTTCATACTCGTATAGTCGTGAAGGAGAGACGTGACAAATTTATTGTGGAAAAATATTCGATAATCAAAATCAGTCATCGATTACTCTGACAATGAGAAAGTTACGTAAAATTTTTGGCAGAAACAACGTGCCAACAAAACGCCCTTTTAATCATGTAGTGAATGATTTCGATGAAAGAGCAGATTGGCCCAAGCATAGACCACAATGTACTTCAAGATCGGCTGAAAACATTACTGCTGCTCAAGAAAGTGTTCAAGACAATCTATTAACCTCAATTCGACGCCGTGCTGAATGTAATGAAAAATGTGCTCAAAAGGGCTTGCATTTGTGAGGCTAACAGAGGCGGAATACAATATCAGATAAATATCTGATATATGAGGGGGTTAATGCCAAAGTGGGCCATCCCACATTTTTGAAAAAAACGGGTTAACACTGTTTTGGAAACACTGTGACCAACTTTTCAATCCCATATTAGTCTTGGATTAGTTTATACAACTTCTAAGAGATGGCAGCACAAAGCAATTTTGGGCCAGAGGATTTCAGATGTGAAGTGGTGTTGCCAGACTGGGCCATGTGTCATAGACCACTTTGGCAACCATAATAACCTGTAACATCACTTTGATTTCTGCAGCTGTGTGTAATAGTTGTTTAAAATTGTTGCAAAAGTACATATTTCCAAAAAAGTGTAATCCATCTAATTAATTCAAAGTGTGTATAATTACATTGATGTTTATTAAAAAGACATTATATGGATAATAATATGGCTGGTGATGAGAAAATGTTATGGAATGGTAAGTAAACAAAGAAATAAAACCTCATCCATTCCTGACAAGCTACCGATTCTATATAAACATGGCCACGAAATAAGTATGGAAAAGAAAAAAGATTTAATAACATTGAAGGAGTTTATCCCTCCAATTTTTCATACTTTTTATACTTCACTAAAGTGTTCTTTGAGAGGAAGTAATACTGTTTATATCGCCGATGACGATCAGGAGGGCAAAGATTAAGCTACATTTTCTTATTTGTACTTTAGTTTTATTTTTAATAAAAAATTAAAAAATAAACTTTTTTTTTAAAAAAAAATATAGTTCCAATCTGGGCCATTAACATTTTACAGCATTTTTATTAAAAACCAAAATGGGCCAGGCCACAAAAAAAAACAATCACACGAAGTACAGCAAAAAAAAATTGTTTGTTTTAAACTAAAGAGGTTATGTAAATCTGTGATGCAAAAAAAGTTAAATTATTCAAACACTTTGTGAATTACAAACTACTATTGGTGTTGTTTAAACTAAAAACCACATTATCTCAACTCAATCGCAATGTGGGATGGCCCACTTTGGCATTAACCCCCTCATATATCCATACATAATTTCCAACATTTATCAATATAAGATCCAATCTCTTTAATTTAATCAAAAATTATTCCTAAACAAACAAAGAAGTATACCTTCCCGACGGACACCCTGTAATATACCTTTCCGGCAGACACCCTGTATTACTATTTCCAGAGATGACCGAAATTATAGCGCACAACAGGCCAAGAATCTGGGATAGATGTAAGCCTTCGTGAAATAGAGCAAGCTACCGCTCCCACTACATCAAACCAACTAACCAAGCAAGCATTACTGCTAAGAGCAGATCATGCATTACCAATCAGAAAGCCGAGGCTTTCTAGTAACTGTAGCGAGTTTCCGGAGGAGGGCCTTAATCAATTTTGGGTTTTATCTAATAACAGAAAAATTTTGTTCACTGCACAAGCTCCTACAAAATGGTAAATAGTAGAAAACAGATCGGACGTAGTCCCAGAGAAAATTATAAAGGGGTGTACCGTCTCTTGGTGGCGGCTACCAAATGATAAACACACGCGAAATTTAGCCTTTGCAATTTCCAGAATTGCGTTGTAGCGTCGCACAGTAATTGGAAAGAAACATTAAGGAAATAAGTCTCTTATATCTATTGTGTTTATCCAAGATTCAAGGAAATTCACACAGCCATAGGCAAAGTTGCGTTCGAGTTTAAAGGGTTTAGACATCTAGTCAGAGTTGGTGCAGTGCAGATCCAAACTCGGGAAAAAACAGCTGTTGGATTTGGACCCACACGGTCGATTGCTGTTTTGTTTCGGGCTCATACGCAGAAATCCATGTTTCGTTACCTGTGGCGATTTTATAAACGGCTTTTGAAGCACCGCGATCGTATTTTTTAAAATTTCTTTGCTCAAATCGACACGAGCCTTTTTTTGAGCGATTGTCAAATTGTGCGGGATCCAATGAGAACAAACCCTTTTTTACGGCCAGGTGTTCATGCAATATCGAATGTATGCTGTTTATCCAAGATTCAAGGAAATTCACACAGCCATAGGCAAAGTTGCGTTCGAGTTTAAAGGGTTTAGACATCTAGTCAGAGTTGGTGCAGTGCAGATCCAAACTCGGGAAAAAACAGTTGTTGGATTTGGACCCACACGGTCGATTGCTGTTTTGTTTCGGGCTCATACGCAGAAATCCATGTTTCGTTACCTGTGGCGATTTTATAAACGGCTTTTGAAGCACCGCGATCGTATTTTTTAAAATTTCTTTGCTCAAATCGACACGAGCCTTTTTTTGAGCGATTGTCAAATTGTGCGGGATCCAATGAGAACAAACCCTTTTTTACGGCCAGGTGTTCATGCAATATCGAATGTATGCTGGTGGAAGCAATGTCCAAAAATGCCTGTTTCTCACGGTATGTCACATAACGATCTTGCGTTATAAGTTCACGCACCTTCGACTTTGAGCGAGCGTCGGCAACGATTGAGTTCATTAAACGAGTGCTAAGCTTGGATGGTGTTTCATCGCCATACAAAGATTTTAGTTAATCGATGCACTCTTGTCGTGTTAATCCACGTCGGAAGCTGTGAAAAATGATCGCACGAAAATGTTCACTTGTTAATTCCATTTTTTGCAAAATTGATTTTTTCAAGTCACAATAAACAACACAAATAATGGTCGTACGTCAAAACTTTCTGAGCTCGTTTATGCTAAAAAATGTCAAACTTTCCAATGGAAATGTCAGATGGCGCCAGGCAACACTTAGTGCTGCCTAGGCCAGAATTATATATAGCAACCCTCTTAACAGGCTAGGGGTATACTCCACGTGATCGATTAGACCTTCTCAGCAATCGTTCCAATACATGCTCTGTGGTCCTGAATGTTTTTTAGGAAAGCCCCTTAAATGGTTTCTTCGGATTTCATCCTGTGAATCTGTTTATGCTTCAGCCGATTCTGTCTGTTCTTTGCTCATTAAAGATAAAACTACATAAGTATAACGTTCACAAACGCGCCATTTCAAACTGCTACTCCTACAAAAATAAAACGTTAACCTTAATCACATCCTTAGCCTTAACCTTGTTAACTTAAGCATCTCAAATTGTGGGTTTCTCTACACTGTCATGGCTTCTTAATAAAATTTCTTTTCCTGCATTCGCTTTCCGTTCACCACTCACGACCGACCAGACAACGAAATAGCCCAAAACTCGTACGTCAGTCATATAGCTGCCAGTCAATCGGCCATTCATTCAGCCAGACCGTCAGCAATTTGGAGTCAGTTAGATTTTTATTTTACAATGCCATAAATAAACATACGAGCATAACACTTTTCAAAGGTTAAAAACTGCAACAATTTGCTCTCCTCGAAAGGACCAAAAACAGGTCCTTTCAAACGAACGTATACGTATAAGAGTGTGTGTTTGTGTCCTGGTTAATAGATTTCGTCAGACATACCCACAGACGGGCACACATATCAGCCAAGGAACAAACGTATGAGTGATCCATGTTTTGTGGCTTCAAATGGCACCTTAAGTAACACGCGTTAAAGTCGTAAAGTTAAGTCCTCCGCAAATACAGTCGCACTCGCCCAACCACACACGAACATATCCCTGGGGGTTTTCGTTTCGGAAAGATCGTAAAATGGGTTCACACACACACATGCATGCAACAAATATCGTGTGAATGGTGGTGAATGTATCTATTTGAGTTGGAATACTTTTTTGAATCATTGAGGGGTTGTTCAGTTCGGTTGGGTGATGATGTTGCCCGAAAATCGAGGTCATAAAATTTTGCGGTTGGCATATAAAACATCGTCAATTATGTTTTGCGACGCCATTCAATAAATTATTTAAAATGTAATTTGTTCGCGCGTTCGATTTTGACCATAAAATGGCGCACACATACGTAGACATCGGGGAAATTTCTTAAAAGTTGAGTTATTACTTTTAATGGCATCGGGGAGATTTAGTGATGGGGGGAAAAAGTTAAGTGTCAAATGTCGATTAGATAAATTTGGGCGACGAGAGATGAAGGAAATCCCTTAGGACTATCAACGCAGAGAAATCAATCAAAAGTGTTGTTGAAAGAAAGAAAATTTTCTCAAGAATACTAAGCCCGAGCCCACCCTTAGAAGATGGCCTGTAGTTTCTCAAACAAAAGGAAATTATCGCACGATTCCAATATGCACTTATTTTTAGATTTGATTGTATGTAGCGCCTTGCGCTTTCATATGGGCTTTATTCAAAACATCGCACGTAAATATGATTTTTAGTAAAGCTCATCTAAATCCGTTTTTCCCACCACCATGGCTTGCCATGAAGATTTGCAAACGCATATATCTAATGCACAAAAACGGTGTTCTTTTCCGGTTTATAAGCTACAATTAGTAGGATGTAACTTGGTTAGCGAGTTACCATCGAGTCACTAAACAAACGAAACAGAGTTACCACACTTATTTCAAAAAATCTATCTAGGCACACCCTGCTATAGAGACACATAAGGGTAAAAAATCAATTTTCACTTTTTTTGATGTGGACAACATCTGAGCATCGAATGAGACCGATCCCATGCCCCAAAAGTGTTCCCTCCCAGAGATATGCGCGTTTTATGAAAGTGATGGTACACCAAAGATACACGTATTTAAATCTTTAAAATGGCTCTCCTGAACCTTAGGTCCCTTTCTATTTTGCGCGTCACAATATAGTTTTGTGATGTATACTAAAAACGAATCAAACAAGAAGGGATCTCATTGGCCAATTCGTATTGGGTACATCTGGGAGAATGGGATAAAACGGCCATCATCTAGCTTAATTCACCTGTTTTCTTTCATTCGGGTCTTCCCAAAATTGTTTTGGTGATTTTGCCGCCAGCTGTGCCGTTCCATAGCGTTTTATATGCGACCAGGGTCCAAAATATACTTAGTAGGGACATAAATACTGTTACACGCGTTTTATGCGGTAAAACAAAAAGTACTGAATGTTTTTGGACCAAATATTTTTTAACATATTTATTGACTTATTTTTTATCCAAAACGGATCTACTTATTCGAAATGTCCGCCTTTTGCCTTTACACAAGCCTTAAGTCGCACTGGCCAATCGTCAATAGCTGCACGAACCTCGTCCATTGGAAATTGGCCACAGCTCGAACCAAAGCAGTCTTAAGAGCTCCAATGTTGGGGTATCTTTTGTGACAAACCTTGTCCTTTAAAACCGTCCACAATTTGTAATCCAATGGGTTCAAATCTGGACTGCCTGAGGGCCATTCTTCAGTGGAAATGAACGCTGGCAAATTGTTTCGAAGGCACCCCTGGGACGTTTTAGCCTTATGGGCCGGAGCAGAAAGTCCATGGCTGGTTTTGGAACAGGGAATTGCTAAGAGGCTTCACAACAGCTTCCGAAACGGTTTCTTGGTAAACTTTGGCCGATGTTTAGACTCCTTGTTCGCAGAAATGCAGGTCAGTGACCCCATCGTAGGAGACACCCCACCAAACCATGACTGAAGCTGGGTGATTCAGTTCTGCTATTGAAATGGGTGTGTTCAATGTTGTAACAGTATTTTTAATTTAGGCTCTTATTGCTTGTAATCTGCCTGCCGATCTGGCCCTTTCCTTGCAGGTTCGTCAGTTCGTTTTTGTTCCAATGTCGATGGACCCATTTGATCTCTAGCTTTCCACTAAGTTCTACATGTGGTATTTATTGTTACACCGCAAAAGCGTCCGTGACTTGACTGTCGTTGAGGACACTGTCATCATTGATCGCTGCTTAGGTGTCCGTGAACATATTTACCTTGCCGTATTTGTAATTCGAGTTGAACCAATATACACATTTCGTGATGGTCTTAATCTCTGCTGGGAAACCCGTTTTGTCGTCCGGTAGTCGGAAATATTTTTTGATACAAAGGCTCTATTTAAATATTTTTTTTTAAAATAAAAAAATACAAAAATTCAAATTAAGTATGTGATCTTTATTATTCGAAAGGACATTTTATGCCATTTATTTTTTGAATATAATTTCCCTAAATGCTGCCAGCAACAACGACTCAGGGTATCCATTCTGAGGATCCAATTTTTGATGACTCGTTCGAGGATTTCGTCCGGTAAGGCGTTAATGACACGCCTAATGTTGACCTCCAAAACCTGAATCGTAGCTGGTTATCAGCATAGACTTTGAACTTTACGTAGCTTCAAGGAAAAAAGTGTAAAGGTGTATTTATCACACGATCTAGGCGGCCAACTTACCGGTCCAAAACGTGAAGCTAAATGATCGTTGAAACGACCTCTTCATAGATCCATTGTTAGAGCAGATGTATGGCAAGTGGCACCGTCCTGTTGAAATCAAATCTCGTCAAGATAACGGGCCTCAATTTGAGGCAGCAAAATGTCCAATATCATGGAGCGATAACAAGCACCATTCACTGTTACGTTCTGGCCATCCCAAAAACAACCATACCGTGGTTTTCGCGCTCTTAGTCTTTCCACGATAAAATGGCCAACAATACTGAAAAGAAAAAAATAAAGTTTAACACAACTCACGTGTAATCTGTGAAAAACCCATAACCTATTTCCAGTTAAGATGTCCAATTTCTAGCCCTCGGTATGGATCTTTAACGAAAAAGTGGATCTAAAACGTTAAAGCAGTCTTTTGCTTATATCCCAAAAAGTCTTTACTTGGCGTGAGCAAACTTGCAGCAATTTTTCCAAAAAATACTATTTTTAGCTCGAGGATTTACCGGCTCAAGACCTCTTCTATCTATATTTAAATAGAAGACAAGTTTTTAACAAAATGGCAAAGTAATTTTTGTGGCTGCATGGTGCTTATATCGCGATTTCAGGTCCGTGACAACCCTCTTCAGAAAGCTTCGCAGCAATTGTTGAAAGAAAAGCCGAACTCTTTAGGACCAGGCTCTCACCAAACGAATGAGATCTACTATTGTACCTTCACCATTTTGAGTATTTCCGCCTTTAAGAATTGTGGATTTTTCTAAGACTTACTTACTTAGGTGGCTTAACAAACTCTTGTTGGTCCTGGCCTGCTTCAAAAGTGATTCGAAAGCACCTCTGTAGGAGTCGTGGGTTTACCACTATACCTAATTTGCAATTCCCAGATGTTTTAATATTATTTTATTATAAATGGATATGCCGACTCCAGACGAATTACTCCAAAGGAAATTGAGATTGGTGAACACGTCCTTATTTCAACTCACATCTTGAGCCGCAAGAATAAAGGGTTATCATCAAAATTTGTACCTCGCCGGGATGGTCCGTATATTGTAATAGCTCAAAAAGGTTCAAGTAGCTATACAATTGCAACTCTGGAAAACCCAAACGTGCCACTCGCCACATACCATGCCTCAGACGCTACATTGTATGATGGTCGCGTGGAAAAACCAGTGTACCCTTTACGGCAAAGAGGAAGACCCAAACGTAGTAAAGATGATAACATCACAAACAACCACAACACAACAAACATATCTCTAAGCATCAATGATCCCAACACCAAAGACAAAACGAGAAAACGCAACAACTTAAACCCAACAAACACACAACAATGTTGAGAAGCCACTAAGAAGGTCCTTAAGAAACAAGAACCAGCCAGGACATGTATAATGTTGCCACATCATCAGGAACGATTTCTGGGGCAGAGTGGGAGTATGTAGCGCATACATCTTTACGAACATTTATTAGTTAGGTTGTATTACGTTGAACTTTTTAATATAATTGTAATATTTTGTATTTACTATTTTTCATAATTACCATACATTTTTTTCGAGTATGTTATTTTAGTGTTCATTCAAATGAGTGATAATGTCCTCTCTTAAATTCTTAACATAAATCAATTGAGTGATAATTGATTTTGCTATTAGTGAAATTGGTCATCCAATAAGTGATAACGGTTCTCTTGCTCTCTTTGGCTGTTGTCTTTCTAAATAGCTCTCTGCTTAAGTAAACACTCAAATGTAATAAGAGCTGTGCTACTTGCACTCGCGTTATTATTGATTCACTATCGATTATCACTCATTAAACTCAATAGATTTATATTTTTTCGTTTCTACTCCTATTTTAACATTTGTCATTAACATTGACGTAATTTGTATTTAAGACAATGTAATCCCTAAAACGATCTCTTTCTGGATGTTAACGCCGACAATAAAAGTTAAAATACAAACTGATCTAAGGTTGTTTCCTTTGTCAAAAGCCAATAAAACAATAAATAATAAATAGTATGGACGAAATTGGACTCTACAGTCTGTTCCGACCCTCTTACAATAAATTTTGAATTAAAGCGCTTTTTGACGTTATCGTCTGGATCGGTATATCCATATATAATATTAAAACATCTGGGAATTGCAAATTAGGTATAGTGGTATACCCACGACTCCTACACCTCCTATTTTTAATACCAATCATTCTTCCATCATCCTCCACTTAGTCACTCTATCGGAGTTTTGATCTTCCCTCGATGGTCTTTCCGTGGAAGTTGTCCTCTGAAGCCTTTCTGTCTGAAGTGTTTTCCCATTCGACCTTCATGTCCAAGCCAGCGTAATCGTTGTATACACGCAGGGAATAAATATGGTTACTATATGGTCACAGCAACAATAGTATGTTCTCTGCAATAAAAGTATGGTTGTCGCAACCTTAGTATTGTTTTTTGAATTTAATTTTGACAGTAGTATGATTGCGGAAATATTAATATTGTTGAAATGTAACAAAAGCATTGTTGCCAAATTTAAAAAATGAAAATATGGTTGTAGCAACATTATAAATATGGTTGGTGGGACAAAAGTATTGTTTCATGGGTTTTATGTTAACAATAACATAATTACGGCAATCATACAGGCAAAATCGTAATTTATTTTTAATTTGACAATGTTATTATTACGAATCTTACGCAATAATAGTAGTTTCTATATATAAATTAAATTTTTTCAAAACAAACTACGGATTAGTATAACTGAAATATTTTTAATAAATGAATTGTTTCTACTGTTAAATAAATCACTCCCTTTATAAAGAGTTTTATGTATTTTTACATAACTTATTTAATAAAAATCTCTATTGTTGAATAACAACTTAACCCAATCTATACAAAAAATGTTGGTGATCATAGCATGGTTGTGTGTAAGCCATACTATGGTTGTCAGGATCATGCACATCATGGTTGCATGTGAAACATTCTTGGGTTGTGAGGATTATAGTATGGTTGTGGGGATCATAGTATGGTTAAGTGTGAATAATTATATGGTTGTGGGGATCATAGTACGATTGTGTGTGAATAATTATATTGTTGTGAGGACGATAATATTGGTATGGGGATCATAGTATGGTTGTGTGTGAACCATACTATTGTTGTGATGATCATAATATTGTTGTGCCACAACCATATAACCAACAATAGTATGATGCTCTTCGAATATTGTTACCCCAACCATACTTTTTTTCTGCGTATAGTGATGCGCTTAAATACATTTTGATGGGGATACGGCTCATATATATGGCTGACGATTAAAATAACGCATTAAGTTCCATTTCCTAAATATTTCAGCGTATTAACTTACATTTGGTTGCACTAAGAAAAATAATCATTCGGTTGGCAAAAAATAATCGATTGTGGCAACGAATCTGTTTTTTGTGTGCATAATTATCGTACAGTTCGTACCGAAGTACCAATTCAGCTACAGAGTCAAGTAGGGCCTTAATTATTCGATTGCTATCGAATAAAGCAGTATTAATCAATTTTATTAAAATAATTCCGTAAAAATATTGTTCTAAGACCTTGTAAGTCCAGCTGGTACAGGAATTAAGGCAAAAGGACCATCATTTGCTCCTTACGTCCGTGCAAGACAACCTGTTAATGCGTCCATTTAAACAAGAACTAACACTCCTCTCATATAGAAGACCTAAGCTGGTACTGAACTATAGAGCTTTTTGAACAATTCTTGTTGTTTTAAAAGATAACAATAAATAAAAAGTGCAAACAAAACAAAAACATAAACCCCCATGCTGACAAGTAACATATGAACATAATCCACAACCCCAATAACATCCACAAACACTTCCTGGCATCATTGTCAACATCCTCTTCAGATTTCTACCAAATCCTGGCCACACACAAACAAAGCAGAGAGTTGATGTTATCATTTTGTTGTCGTTGAGTTTATAAAAATGATAAACTGGTAAAATATACTTGTAGCACACCCCAATATGAGTTTATTAACAACAAACTCAAAATCCGTCAAATATGACAGATAGACAGACTACAACACAACAACGTTTTATGTCATAATTGCAAAAAGTGTTGAGACTGTGAGATGCTAATGTCCAGAATAAACAAATAAAGATTATGGTTGGGAAAAAATGTTATGAATTTGTGAGCACTTTGTGGGGACAGTTAAAGAAGGATAATATTTGTAGATGAAATGTAATGGAATTATGGAATGGAATTAAGTGAAGCGATGTACTTGGCTCTGTTATTGTCCATAGGCTTAATCAGAAAACAACACAGAGAAGAAATTAGTTCGAAATCGTTTGGAACTATAAAAACTCCGTTGCAAAACAAGAATTTCGGTTGCAATCTCCAAATCTGTATAATCAAAATGGATATTCGGTTCTATATACCACAATATGATAAATATGATCATCGTATTGAACATACAACTAATGGACCGGTCATTCCAACGAATCGTGAAAAAGTTTTTAGATGCCACAACACTGGTGAAATTTTTAGAGCACCAACTGATGGAATACTCTATGGAATATATGGATAATAACTACAACCACCAACATTCGGCTGGCAAAAACATTTGGTTGTGGCAAGAAACCTGTTCTCTGAGTACAGGAAAACCCAAACGTGAATCTTTAAATACAATTAAATTAAGTGGAATTGTTTGAATTTGACGCTGATAGTGTTTAGCGGCTTAATGAGCTTAACTGAAACCACAATAAAAATTTAACCAAAGATTTTACAGTACTCATCGAGAACAGATTTGTTGCCACAAGCGAATTTTTTGCCAACCGAATGTTGGTGGTTGCACTTAGTATCCATGTATTCCAAAGCAACAACGAAATGCCGAATGTGTACAGTGCAATTTTCAGTTGAGGGAACTGACACTGTAGGTCGAAGAGAGAGAGAGAGAGAGAGAGAGAGAGAGAGATAGAGAGAGCTTATCGGTAACCCTAATTAATTAAAATGATTATTTGAAAGAAATTTGTACATTTATTGTTTGTCGCTAAAAATTATTGCCTATAAGTACACGTTGAATTCGGTTCTCAGTACCACGAGCATTTATTCACCGGACCAATTTATAGTTCCGTATTATGTATTAGGCTACCAGACTTAAATAAAAAAAGTTTTTTTTTTAATTTCTTTATTTTCTTGCAAATATTTATTCTGTTATAGGAATTATGAGCAAGTTTTATTAAACTTACTTTCGAATCTTATCAAGATTGTATGCACAAGTGGAACGATTTTGTGTATCAAATTTGTTAAAGTGGGTTAAAAAATTCAATTTTGGTTTTAAAATGTTAAAAAAATTAAAGATAAAGCTGATTATGATAAATTACTTAAGTGAAGTAAAGTGGAATTTTAAAGCTGAATATTTTCGGCTGCTTTAGGGAGGAAACTGACACTTTAGGTTGAATAGAGAGAGAAAGAGAGAGAGAGAGAGAGAGAGAGAGAGAGAGAGAGAGAGAGAGAGAGAGAGAGAGAGAGAGAGAGAGAGAGAGAGAGAGAGAGAGAGAGAGAAAGAGAGTATTGGTAACCCTAACTATTTCAAATGATTATTTAAACGGAATTTGTACATGTATTGCTTGTCGTTATAAATTATTGGCTATAAGTACACGTTGAATCAGGTTCTCTATACCACGAGCATTAGCTAACCGGACCAACTTATAGTTCCGTATTATGTATTAGGCTACCAGACCTAAATAAAAATATTTTTTTTGTTAATTTCTTTATTTTCTTGCAAATATTTATTCTGTTATTGGAATTATGAGCAAATTTTATTAAACTTACTTTCGAATCGTATCAAGATTGTATGCACAAGTGGAATGATTTTATGTATCAAATTTGTTAAAGTGGGTTACAAAATTCAATTTTGGTTTTAAAATGTTAAAAAAATTCAAGATAAAGCTGATTATGATAAATTACTTAAGTGAAGTAAAATGGAATTTTAAAGCTGAATATTTTCGGCTGCTTTAGGGTTAATATGATATAAAATACCTTTGGCTACAGATGAGATCAAAATATATATACTTTCATATCGGTTAACGTTTCTATATAAAGTATTTAAAAAAAAAAAGTTGGTTTCTATTCTGAACAATTTTTATATTTTTTTAAGGACGAAATAAAGCATTTTTTTGAAAATATTCTGATTTCACTTTAGCAGTGCCTTTTAGTGGCTTTATGGCCCACTTCGCTCCTAAGTAATTTTTTTCTACCCTCCACAGTCACTACGCCTCTAGAGCCCAAAAAGTGGTTTGTTTTTGGGACACTTCTCTGTGAAAACTTTAAAACAAATATATATTCGTATTCGTAGCAAAATTTGTTTTAATTTTTTTTACCCATAAGTATATTTTGACTATTGATCGCCCGTTTTGAGCATGCGGGCCGTTTTTTTAGCTCATATGATCGAAAACGTCCAGCAACTATGCCCTTATGTTAGTCCAACTAACAGTAGGTATGCATTTTAAACATTTTTCGTGCAAAACAAAAATGTCTTGTGAATCAAATATTTCAAAAATTTACCTCGTTTCGAGGTTAATTTAGTCCCTTAAAAGGTAACTTTTGCCCCTAGTCCGTTATCATATAATGGTTGCTATAACCATTTCACGGTATTTACAGCCAATAAAACAGTTATGCAAACAGAATTCAGTTTAACTATTGGTTGCTGACGGTTATGACAGACTACTAGTTGTGATGTATATGTTACTTTGGTGCCAATCATTATTGGTTGTTGTCACCACCAATTATAATTGGATTAGTTCTTTGTAGTGACTTTACCACGTTAAGTTGGCTACTGTAACATTATATTAGTTATTCCAACATGAACATATAAAACCTATAATAATAAAAACTTTGTTCACGTTCTTCGAAATCCCCAATATGTATAAAGAAAATGTTTAACCCAGACGGTTTAAGTTTCTTGGGTAAGACGGTTAGTGCTAGTCCAAACGATACTGCCATATAAATACAGGAAATTGAAATAAAAAATAAACAGAAATAAAATAATATTTTCCAGAATATAGAAACAGGCTTAACTCTTATTTGGCGACGTTACTTAGACTTGATCAGAATTTTCGCCATAGACAGATAACCGTATTATTCAAAACAACAACCATTATTTTCGTAGTTCCGACCACCCAAAGCATGACAATAAGTATTGTAATATAACTTAATTAATTCTTTTCCGATTGGGGCATCACTGCAATGCTTATTTGAACATGTATCCAAAGACATATTTATTTTACTGATCAGTTGACCCAGGAGTAAGAATAATACATTTTTTAAAAACTATATGTGACGCGCAAAATAGAAAGGGACCTAAGGGTAAAACCAGTTTTGTTCAGGAGAGCCATTTTAAAGATTTAAATACGTGTATCTTTGGTGTACCATCACTTTCATAAAACGCGCATATCTCTGGTAGGAAACACTTTTGGGGCATGGGATCGGTCTCATTCGATGCTCAGATGTTGTCCACTTCAAAAAAAAATGAAAATTTATCTTTTTACCCTTAGGTCCCTTTCTCTATGCGCTGTCACATATATAAAGTGATCCATCTAGAGGTAAAAAATATAAAATTCAAATCAAGTGTGGAATCTTTATTGCTAATTTGAAAGGACATTTTATGGCATTTATTTTTTGAATATAATTTCATTCAAATGTTGGCCGCAACTACGCCTCAGGGTTTTCACTCTGAGGGTCCAATTTTGGCTTTAATGACACGCGTACTGTTGGCTTCCAAAACCTGGAGCGTAGCTGCTTTGTCAGCATAGACTTTACGTAACCCCAAAGAAAACTGTCTAAAGGTGTAATATCACATGATCTAGGCGGCCTACTCACCAGTCCAAAACGTAAAATTGGCTGCTTTTTTAAATGACCTCTCAATAGATCCATTGTTTGAGCAGCTGTATGGCAAGTGGCACCGTCCTGTTGAAACCAAGTGTCGTCAAGATTACGGGCTTCAATTTCAGTTAGCATAAAGATCGATATCATGATGCGATAGCGAGCACCATTCACGGTTGCGTTCCGGCCATCATCATTTTTGAAAAAATATGCACCGATGATTCCACCAGCTTATAAACTGCACCAAACCGTGGTTTTCTCTGGGTATAATGGCACCTCTTGAACCTCTCCTTGTTGCTCTTCAGCCCAAATGCGGCAATTTATTGACAGAAATGGGCCTCATCACTGAACAAAATTTTGGTCGAAAACAGCGGATCTTCCCGTTTCTCGCTGAACGCTCATTTCCATAATACAGTTGCCAACATTTGAAGGTAATTATTTTCAAAAAATATATGCCATGCCAATGTCCTTTAGAATTACCAATAAAGATTCTACACTTGATTTGAATTGTTATATTTTTATTCGGAAACAATACCTCTTGATGGATCACCCTATATAAACAAAAATCTAGAACAACAACCAATACATGTAGAAACTCAGTTCCAATAATAATCTTAGTCTGTTAGGATAACCGATAATTGTTTTCTTCAACCGAAAGTGTCAGTTCATTCTACTGAAAATTGCTGTATACCCAATACACATTCGGTTGCAACGATGGAATAAATGGATAGTTCGTGAAACTACCCACATTATTTTGCAAAAAAAATTCGGTAGTTGCAACAAATCTGTTCTCAGTGTGTATTTCAAAGCCGTTGTTTAGGTGTCCATACCATTTGTAATATTTGGGCTGTACTTAGATTGTCTTGAACAATCTTTAGCCCATTGGGCGAAGGGAAAACGCATCCGATGGTATTTCATTATTAAATGACAAACTTCAACCTTTCCAATAAAAGCGGGAATTTGAAAAAATTATCAGTACTCTTTTTTATAGCCTATTCAAATTTAAAATGTTAAATCGCCCACCCTGTACATTGAGAGACCACCCTAACAAAATGTCATATCTCAGTTGTACATTGTCGTATAACGAAATTTTGGCAAATTATTATGAAAATTGTTGAACCTTTTTTGCTGACACCCCTTGTGTTTGAATCGAAAAATGTGTGTATTTCATGACTGTCCCCCATACCCATCGCGCTCGTGCTGATCCACCAAATCATCTCCACACTCGTTAATACTCCATACCACCCCCCATTGGCACGCAATGAAATTTTAAATAATGATCCGACTCCTACAAGTATGCTACAGAAAAAATGTTTGCTAAAAAATAACAAACGAGAGAGCAAAAGGACATTTAAATATTCGTTGCCTGTATGATGTTGTCAAAAATCATGTGACTGTAGGGGTAGACAATGTGTGAGTGTGTGTGTACTTCATCCTGTACGGGTGATGGTGGCAGTGTTCGTATCCTAATTGTTGTTGGCTTTTGTGGGTATCTGTAGAGGGAGTGAGGTACGAGTTTGTGTTGGGTTTCTCAGTTTAAAACATGTTTTGTCAAATAATAAATCAATTTAATACCTTGACTTTACTTATGTTAATTTCTCCATTCACCCAGAGCCCATCCCGGCAGCCATTCATCCGTTTCTCTCTCTTCATTCATCTCTTTACATGCAGACAGACATACACACGTGCAAACGTGTGTGTCTATGGATGGAGGTAGCTTAGACGAATATGTGGCAGATTGTTTATTTATGTGATGGCATGTTGTAGTTGTATGCGTGCCGGTGTGTATTGTGCCTGTTCCTGTGAGTGTGTGTGCGTGTTTCTGCTTTGTGTGATGTATGGGCATTATCTTGTCTTATACACAGAAAATGTTAAACACAATTTTATTTTGTCATTTGTCAACAAAAATTTCTATGACTGTGCATCTGAGTCTGTATTTGTTAGTGTTGGTGTGTGTGTGTGTTGGTGATATATAATCATCATAAGGATTTTTAACAATAGCAACATCATAAGTCTTCACTCTCGTTGCTGTTGCTTCTGCTGGTGTTGCATGTCCCGTATACCGCTTGCGAAGGAGGGGGGAAGAGACACACGCACACACAAAGAGAAATCAAAATGGAAATGTTTACGGATTTCCACAAAGTAAAGAAGCAACATGTTTATTATTTAAGATAAATACAATGCCAGAGTAAGTTTGAATGAATTAAATAGTAAATCATTCTTTAGTTATGGCAAAGATAACGAACGAGGCAAATGAATCAAAATAATTAAGTGTTCATTGTGACAAATATTATTGCAGACCGTAGGAAATTTTAGGCAGGACAAACAAAAATATCGGAATGACCAGTGTAGAATATGGGCAAGGTTGAAAGTACTTCTCTGCATACAGTTTACATATAATCCTTTCAATAACGTTCACACAGAAAACAGATTCAATAACACAACCTAATTTTTTGCCAACCGAATGATAAAGATTACATGCATCTCAAGCATTCCATCAGTACAACCGAATGTTAGTTGGCTCTCCGTTATTTTCAGTTATTGGAGCCGTAGTATCGGTGCAATACACGAAGTATTTTAAACTCCGGAAGAGAATTTTTGAATCTAAAAACCCAGAAAGCACACTTGTACAACGAAAAAATAAAAACTTTAGTTGAAGGGCAAAAAACTGTTTGCTTATACAATTGAAGTACTTGAAGTACTCATAGGGAGGATCATGCCGAGGAAAAAGTGGAAAAGAAGATGGATGATTTTTACGGCACAAGAATAGGTTAAAAATCAGTAAAAATCAAATTATTTTATTTTTTTTTTAAAAAATACCATTAAACAACACTTTTTTGGTATGATGAAGTTTTAGTTATAATCACTAGTAATTAGTTGCAGCAACAAAATGTTTACAAAACTATTGCTTGTCACAAGCACCAGTTGTGCCAACCAATTATTTTACCGAGTTTCACTGTTATAACCGATCAATAAGTTGTGATCTTGCTGTATTTCGAACCGAATATACATTGAGATTATTAACATTCGATGGTTGCAACCGAATCGTTATAGTCCCAACCGATTTCCAACTAATTTTTTCTCTCTGTGTACTTATACCCTCATCCATCCGCAAGAGAGTGCATGAAATTTTCCCAACAGAAGGATCTGGCAATCGTGTTGCAATGGTTAGTGTGCATGACTATCACACAAGTAAACTAAGGTTTAAATCCAATCAATTGTCCGGAAATTACCAGAGATTAAAAATTTTGGTGCTCTAAATATCCGAGTGCTCTAAAATCTTTTAAAATAAAATTCATAGAACCGAGCAAAAGCCTATTTAATGTTCGATGCTTTAATTTTCTTCCTCTTCCCGACACCTTGTACATCAGTCATCAGCCGATTCACTATGTTTAGCTGCATCACTGACTACTAAGCAGTGTCCAGTAATAACGCCTACTTACAAAGTGAATTCGATATTAGAGATCTTAAGGGTGGTTACATTTTAAGGGCCGATGCCATTTCTTGCCACCATTCTTACCTTTGACGACGTTTGGAATGGTCAAGAGGCTTTAGTTCTTGAGTCAATTGCACCGTGTAAATGCAAGTCTTTATGCATAATGTTTACCAACGACGAGCGTGGGAGGTGTAATTGTTGGGCACGCCGACGAGTTGTGGTGGACGGCTCTTTAGCCACACTATCGCGAACAGCAGCAATATTTTCTGCAGTACGAGCTGTACGAGCATACACTGGTGTTTACACATCTCCTACACACCCGGTTTGCTCATTTTTCCGATTGTACGCACATTTGGACGATTAAATTGACCAAAAAAACAGGAAGTGCACGATATGCATTTTGATTTGAACGCCCATTTTCATAATAAGCCTGAATAACTTTAATCGCTTGTGTATCTTTCCATGGTTCAAATTGAATTAGTCTGAAATTGAGAAATGTCAAATGAAATGCAGAAAAAAAACTTGACGTTTAGGTGTGGTTGACATTCAACATCGGCCCTTAAATTTTAGATACCCTTTATATTTAGATCGCACTTAGACTAAATTTGCCAAGGTAATCCGTCATAAACCCATCCCATTATAAGTTCGTTGTCTAAGAGCTCCCAATTTTAGATAGAGTGCTTCTAATCTAAGATTGATTGTGCCATTAGCGGTGCCACGCTCCCTTGAAAAAATCGAATATATAGCGATATATAGCGTTAAGTAATGGACCGATCGTTATAAAATTTTAACAGAATGAAATCTATCAACTAACATCGATATGACGATAGTTGATAATATATAACGGGTGATCAATCTAGAGGTAGTTTTTCCAAGAGGGTTTTTTCACAGTTTACGCGTGAGTTGTGTTTAACTTTATTATTTTTTCTCTTTAGTATTGTTGTCTTACACCGCAACAAGGTCTCCAAATTCTTCAACTGTTTTGTGGAAAGGAGCATTCGGTGAAAAACTTTTTCGACCAAAATTTTCTTCAGTGATAAGGCCCATTTCTGGCTCAACGGCAAGGTCAATAAACACAATTTCCTCATTTGGGCTCAAGAGCAACTAGAAGAGGTTCAAGAGGTGCCATTGTTCGTGAGAAATCCACGGTTTGGTGCGGTTTAGGGGCTGGCGAAATCATTGGTCCATATTTTTTCAAAAATGTTGATAGCCAGAACGTAACCGTGAATGGTGCTCGCTTTCGCACCATGATACTCGTATCGGACCTGAAATTGAAGCCAGTAATTTTGACGACATTTGGTTTCAACAGGATGTTGCGTTTGTCATACAGCTGCTCAAACAATGGATCTATTGAGAGGTCATTTCGAAGAGCAGCTAACTTCACGTTTTGGACCGGTGAGTTTTTTTTGGGTGAGTTTCTTTGTGGCTACGTACAGTCCAAAGTCTATGCTGACAAACCTGCTATGATTCAGGGTTTTAAAGCCACCTGAATTAGTTAAGCAAATTATATTCAAAAAATAAATGTCCTTTCGAATGAACACTGAAGATTCCACCCTTGATTTAAATTTTTGTATTTTTTTATTTAAAAAAAAAACTCTAGGTTGATATGATGATGTATAAAAAGAAACAGGATTGAGTCATCCAAAATTGGACCCTCAGAATGGAGACCCTGAGGCGTAATTGCCGCGAACATTTAAAGTAAATTATATTTTATAACAATAAACGTCCTTTCAAATGAACAATGTAGATTCCATCCTTGATTTAAATATTTGTATTTTTTTTTTATTTAAAAAAAACTCTAGATTGATATGATAATGTATGAAAAGAAACACAACCTAATAGAAAAGAGGCCGATGCCACGCCCCTTGATACCATTTTCATAAAAGACCGTAATCCTTGATGGCAAAACATTTTTGTGAATGTTTGATGATTATTGTGAATGTTTGATGTAGAAATTTAGCTTTACAAACTTAAAGAATTGTCTTTGTCAAATTTCAAATTTTATAGTTTACATAACTACGAGAGAAAATTGGAAATGATTCCATTGATTCTCGATATGTGTATTCAAATTGACATACAGAATTAATTTCCGAGGGATATTTTTAGTTCGCACATACAAAACCACGACAGGCGGTTCTAATCGCCAAGGCCAAGGACTGTCACCCCGGCACTATATGTGCAACGGACCTTGTTAAATGGGTTCAAAAAACATTGACCGATATGGTCCACCTTTGGCGGAGATGGTCGTTTGTCGATCTATCGCTCTTTGCAAAGTCTGGTTGAATGCGATGTAATATGTGGCTTTTAGAGCTGCTCTGAACTCGGAAAGGACCCTCTTGTATGGACCTATGAGGTCTTTTTAATTACCTTCATTACGAAAAAAGCTAAATTTTAGCATGATCGGTTTAGTTTGTGTTTTCTAGAGCTGCAGGACCCAAATCGAAAGGAAACTTTGTGTGGTGGCTACTCAAAAAGATGGAGTGATATGGTCGAATTTCACAATATATAGGTGTTGGTCTCTTGTTATGCTCCATCACATGGACCGATTTGAAGCAATTTCAATATGGTTCCTCCTTGGCCCGAACTTGAAGAATACTTAGTTTCATCGAAATAGATAAATGAAACGGTAGATGAACAAACGGACGGACGTCGCTAAATGGAATCAGATAATGTATCTGCATCGATCGCACTTTATTCTATTATTTCTGCAGTGTATTCCGGTTCAGTGCACCTGTCGTGGTAAAAATATCAATCCACCACGACATTGCAAAGGAACCAGACTTTCAGATAAAATACAATTTAAAGGCAAAACAACATTTGCCGTGTCAGCTTGTTGGATATAAAACACACATATATTGACTTTACACATTTTATATTATAAGTATTTTTACATCTTTTCGATTTTGGAAAGTGTAAGTTTAAAAAAAACTGTTATTTCTTAAATGGCTAAGGATTAAATGAAATAAATGACTTAAGTATGTTGTCTGTCGCATCTAACCAAGTCACTACAATTTTCGTTCGTTTTACAGTTGTCTACTTTAAGGGTATCCCTGACATTCCCCCATTGTATAGCTCGCTTCCAGGAGGAATAGTGGAAAGTTAAACCAAGCATACATTGCGGAGATCATTAATTCAACTTTCTCCAGAAGAATGTGTGTATGCCTGTGCATGTTAATTCTAGGCAAGGCGACAAAAACAGTCGAACTCACATTCAACTAATTCATATTTTAAACACGTTTATTGAGAACAGAAAAAAACAGCCAACACAACATGGCAGTGGTGAAGCAACAGTTTTTCAGTAAATATTCGAAGACAAGGAAAAAATTACTTTAACCAAAAAGGGGGGTTCAGAGGAAATGTAACCCCCGCATTCCCAAACACAAATCTATTTGCTTTTCTTCTCGCTCCCTGGCTTCCCTCTTTCATGCGACATTAGACTCCATGATGAGCCTCTGACTTTAACATGTCTACCATAACAGCAGCGTGCTGTGCCACACGCCCTAATGTCCTGGAGTTGAAGCGGCTCATGTCCTAGCCCTCCAAATCTGTCTATTCTGTCTATTTCCTAAGGCTTTTTACGCTCAACGTTTTTACGCACGTTTTTTAAATTACTAACACATCAACATAGTATAAATTATCAAATTTACTATACATTACTTACTCCCACACTCAGATATGGAGCGAGAGAGAGTGGGAGAGAGAAGAACACGTACACAAAAATACTTGTATTAACAGATAGTCACATATTGCATATGTTATGTAAACCTTAGAAGCATATCAAAGTGTTGTGTTTTCAGCGCGTGAGTGTATGTGTGTGAGAGTGTATGTGTGAATGCCTAAGTATACGCTTCCTTTTGTTTTATGTTCAACAATATTGGAGCCGAAATACCACTTATCTGATAACATTTTCGTCTAAACGTTCATTCTTCGTATCCCCCTCCTTCCTTTCCCTGTCTGGTTCATCTCCTCCTCCTTCTACGAGCCAGTGATTTGGTTGTGTTCGAAGTAAACCTTAGGCCTTAGCTTTTTTTCTCGCCATCATCATCTCCATTAGAAACGGAGGCGGGCGGATGGGCATGACATGCATGCATGCGGCTGAGGGTTAGATGAGGGCACAAGGTTCATAGAAAAAAATCTGATTATTTTATTAGTGCGTATGTATGTTGTTACTTGTGAGTGTGGCTGAGAGCATTTGGTGTGACGAGGGGTGGTTAACATGTGTGTGTGTGCGTGTTTAAATGTATGTAAATACTTCGTTTACATTTATATTTATGTAAGTATTTTGTTTGGTAAAAAACAGGGCCTTAAAGTTTTTCTCAGCCTATTTATCGTTTGGTTTGTTTCACAGGAGCACTTTATGAGTAGAGTACACGTATATATGTATGTGTGTGTGTGTGTGTGTGTAAGTAGGCTTTGTCTGAAATTGTTGCTATAGAAGAACGTGTTTTTTCTAAAAACAAAATCATACTCGTAAATTTGTTGTTGTTTTTTAAAAGCCTCAATAACATGTGTGGCTTTAATACTAAGCAGAGGTTCTCAATGCTTGAATATGCTTATGAAAATAAAAGTGAACAAGATTTAAACAATGAGCGGAAAAAAAATACAGAAGCTGAGAATGCTGTCCATAACGCAACGCTGCAGGGTGTATCATCAAGACCTGCAAGCAGATGAGTTGTCAGACGATTAAATCAAGTAGAATCGCCTATTCCGTCGAAAGAAAGGAGAAATGGGATTGCTCGAGTATAAAAAAGTAGATCGGATGAAAGGCAACGCGTCAGTGTGTAGCAGCAATAGCTGCATGCCAGAGTTAAATCGAAAGACTAGAAAGAAGGATAACACCTTTTCTGAGCAATGAAACAAACAATTGAGTTGCAAGAGTGTTAGGACATTGAGATTTGAAATGATGACCGAAAAATTTATTAAATCAGCAGACTGTAAGCGCAAATAATGGTATAAAATCTAATCTCTCGGCGCACTATGTGTAGGCAGAAATCCATGGCAAAAAACAAAAATATGAAAACATTTTTGATATAATAAAAAAATTCAATGCAAAATGAATTTAAAAAAAACAAGTTTTAAAATCGGATACTTAATGCCCCTTGATAACTTGATAACTTTCTATAAATGCAAAGATATTTCATGTTGGAGTAAAAAATAAATCAAAAATGCTTAATTTGATAAAAAAAAACAAACAATCACAAATAGGCTAAATTCGAGGATGACATATTTCGTGGTAGATAGAAGATGGCCTCATATCACCAGGTTTAAAAATATGTTGCTCACACCGAGCTATGCTTCATTTGCGTTAGATTGGTTTTACATTGTAACCCTTAAAGCTATAGGACCTCAAGTCGGGAGGGAACTCAGTGTAGCGGCTATTTAAGACTATAGACCGATATGGTCCAAATGAAACGCTCAATGCGAAATTTGATGGAAATCGGAGTTAATATGTGGCTTCTAAAGCTCCCGGCTTATAAATCGGAAACACCTAGCATATGGGTTCTATATAACAAATAGATCTATATAGAATAGTTTCCTTTACGAATAATATTGGTCTTTCATAACCTGCCAAGCAAAGTTTGACCGTGATCGGACGTTAATATGTACCCTCATATGTGGGATCTAAGCTATAGCCTTCGAAATCGAAATATTTTTATTTTTCAATATAATCTCCTGAAACTTCAATACACTTAGTCCAACGCTTATCTAGCAATTATATCCCTTGATTAAAATAGTTTTCCTCAAGGTCTTCAAAATAGTGGTTTACAACTGTAATTGCATCTTCATTTGAGGTAAAACGCTTGCCAGCAAGGATTTTTTTTTAAATTTGGGAACAGGTAAAAGTCACTGGGAGCTAAATCAGGAGAATAAGGTGGGTGGTCAAGCAACTCGTACTTTAATTCGTTGATGGCTACAATTTCTGTTGTTGTTGCTGTTTTTGGACGTCCGCTACGTGGTTCATCTTCAATGCTTGTACGACCACGTTTAAATTCAGCAACCCAATTTTTTACAGTTGCATATGAAGGAGTACTTTCACCTAACCCATTTACCATATCATTATTAATTTCTTGTTCCGATAAACCTTTTTTATGTAAATATTTAATGACGTCACGCATTTCTAATTTTTCCATTGTAAAAAAATCGCGGATGCGTCTTTTGTGAACACCTGTTTCTATATGAAGGAGTTGCCAGATCGAAACAAAATTTAACATGTGTTTATAGCAGAGATGGAAGTTTCCAAAACACTTAACTTTTTTCTGTTTATACCGCGCTTTTTGTGCTAGGCTAGGAAGTTTCCGAACTGCCCTCGTATAAGTATAATCTATGATTAGTCTTTCTAGAAGGACTGACAGATCTTGCCGGTACCGATATTTGTAGTATTACCCCGATGAGGGTTGCCAGTGCCAGTGGTAATACTAGGGACCTTAATTGGTGCACGTTAGCTGACTTTATCCAGATGCCATAACCACCTTATCAGGTTGTCGATCGGCAGGACCTCGTGGGCCCTTTCATGGGTGCTACAAGATCACCAGACTTATTTGTTGGTCATGTTTAATATACCAAGCGGAAATTAAACGCGGCCAGATTTTTTAGCAGCCAGATGTCTTTAATTCATGCCTACGCCAAATATGATTAAAATCTGCTGCCAAGTAGGGGTTGTAGAGCTGCAAAAACGGGAGGGACCTTGGGGACTACGGGAGAACACGAAACGAAATGCTTCAATTTCAGTACGTTTTTTTATTGGTTTTCTTTTATTTTTCACATCGAGTTTGAGCGTGCTCAGATTTATTTTGTGACTTCTAGAACTGCATGGCCTTCAATTGGGTGGTATCTTTATTAGGGGATAAATGGAATCAAGGACCTATAAAGTGTAATTTTATCAAGTTGGCTATTCGTTAATCATAACATTCTATGCAAAAGTTGAGGATAACCTAATTCACTTTTTACGTACTGGGTGTACAGGGTGTCCGCCGGGAAGGTATACTACTTTGTTTTGCCGCCATTTTGGTAAAAATTAGTCTTGACAGTTCATATTTGGCAGTCGTGAAGAAGAGACGTGGCAAATTTATTATGGAAAAATATTCGATAAACCAAGTGTTTAATTCGTTAAAACATTTTATCAAAATCAATCATCGATCACTGTGACGATGAGAAAGTAACGTAAAATTTTTGGGAGCAACAATGTTTCAACAAAACGCACTAGTGAATGATTTCGAAGAAAAAGGGGCTGTAGCTGATAGGCCCAAGCACAGACCACAACGTACTGCAAGATCGGCTGAAAACATTACTGCTGCTCAAGAAAGTGTTCAAAACAATCCATCAACCTCAATTCGACGCCGTGCTGAATGTAATGAAAAATATGCCCAAAAGAGCTCGCATTTTTAAGGCTATCAGAGGCGGACATTTTTGTCCGCCGAAAATAAATTAAACATTTATCAATATAAGATCCATTCTCTTTTATTTAATCAAAATATACGAGTAGAAACAAACAAAGTAGTATACCTTCATGACGGACACCCTTTAAATGGACAGGCGGACATTGCGCTATAAAATGCGCTACGAAATCAGAGTCGATGGGTATAAAACAGAAGTATGTTTTTACATCAAAGAGGTGTAGGGTATAAGAATTGATTATTTTATTTGGATTTAAGGCTAAGTGGGTCATTGAAATCCCATAAAATTTGCTTAGTTATGGATTTTGCTGAATTGAAAGTATATAAGCTCGCAGCGGATTTATTTTAAAGGGAAATAAAACAAAACTCTGCCGAAGGTCGGCCACAATACAGCTGATCTCGGTAACAGCAAACTGGAGAACTTAGAGCGATTTAAAAAGAAACTTAGTATAATTTTAATAGGCTTCGCTGACAGTGCTGGCAAGAGTGGTACATGCGGCGTTATTCTTGCAACAACCTCTCGAAATTTGTCCTCGAGCTCGTCTAGTTTTCAACTTGTTATTGTATTCTAAGGACTTGTCCTAGTCCAGAGAAAATAGTCGAGGGATGTCAAGTCACATGATCAATGCGGCCAATTGAAAGCTTGCCTTATGATGACCCAGTCGCTTTTTTCTTACTACTATTGTCGGTCCGGTTAGTGACTTAAGGTCCAAAAGAGAGTACCCTCGCTCAATTTTTTGTTCTGGTCGACGAATTGGCGTCGCTCATAATCACAATCGGTCTAACAATGGTCGTTACGGACACTTTTCAGTAATGTTTTAAAAAAATTAAGATTAATTTTGTAGTGTGCTTAAACTTATTCTGATCGAACGGGTTTCCCGGTTATAAGAGCAGGTTTAACTTGGAAGCCCTTTGTAAGGCCCATTGGGATACACATGAATACGGAGAGTGGAGCAAAGTAGAGATTATGGGAGGAGAAGTCGTTGGAAGTAGCAAGGATGTGATATAAGAAAAAATTGTGCTATCAAAACGCAAACCCTTCGACATGACTGAGATCTAAAGCAAATAAACGCAACCTCAGCGCATTTGAAGTAATCCAGGAGCCTAGGAATCCATTTAATTAGCTGACTTAATGCTCTCGCACTATATTTCCTTAGTAGATAATTAAAATACCAAATTGTGTACTCGGAACAATTTAAATCCCGTATGAGTCCTAGAACATTTATCAAATATGTACAGTAGATTCCGGGCAATGGAGGAGACCTTGCATTTAGTAGTCAAAAAACATTTGTAAACCCCTGTCGATTAATTTTGCCAACTTGACACCAGAAATAATACGAGTTCAGTCTCTCATCCATGCGCACACGCATACACTCGCGTCCACACACATGCAGGCCAAAGACACAAACGTATGAGTATGTGAGAATATCTACGATGACAACTGATAATGGATCGAATTATTTGAAGGAAAACATGTTTTCAAATAGCAAAAGAACATTCCATACAAAAAGCATACTTACACTCGCTTTCACTTACACACACACTCTCACACAATTGCAGGGAGCGGAAAGTAAAGAAGAAGAAAAAAAAAACGTTTGAATGAACCATTCAGAGTCATTACGCATAACCCAGTGAAAGTTGTGAGGTAAAGTCTTTGGAATTTGACACATGCCACTAATTCTGACTGATCAATCCCGCGACTGCCGGTTCTATGTACCGGATTGACCCGAAACTCTTCGGCCAGGGGCAGTCACCTCAACAATATATGTTTTTTGTTCGTCCATTTTTTCGTCGTGGGAGCAGCACTTCCCGGAATGCCTGCTCCGAATACTACTGGTCCGAGCCGGGATCGAACAAAACCCCGGACCTTGGATCTGCTCGGTTTGTCAGAACCGAATACACCATCGTGCTACGTCTGTAAGGTGTAATCGTTGCATGGAGTGGGTGCACTTCAGGAGCTGTTCAGGTCTGAACCACATCAGGGAGTATAGCGAAGCAGACTTTGTTGCCTCATGCTGTATCAACGAAGTTAGCAGTGGGTCTCTGGATTTGGTGTTATCATCGTCGTCTGCATTTTCGTCGTCGTCGTCATCATCATCATCTAACTACGAGACTCCCCCGCAGTCGCCCTCGCAACAGCATCAACATATACAGCATCTTACACCACAGATTGCTGTTGCCACTCCTGACAGTGCATCAATCTTGCAATTTAATTGTAATGGCCTACGCAACAAAATCAGTGAGGTCATAGAATTTATGAATCGGAGAAACATCATGGTCGCCGCGATCCAAGAAACTAAGCTGAATGCCACCTGCAGCCTGCACAGTTGTGACGGATACAACGTGCTACGTAAGGATCGCACCAGAAGTGGAGGTGGGGGACTTGCTTTCCTGTTACACCATTCTGTGCAGTACAGACCTATTTCGCCTGAGCTTGACTCTAGAGACCCATACATGGAATGTATGGGGGTAGCAGTCAAGTCTGGAACTGCCGAAATAGAGCTGTACAACGTATACATCCCGCCGGTTGGTAGCTGTGCCCCGCGTTATCTGCCAGACATTAGCAATTTGCTACAAGGCAATAACCGCTTGGTCCTAGGAGACTTTAATGCTCACCACGAACTGTGGCATTCTCTCCTAGACAACGACCAGAGGGGCATAGCTTTGGCAGAGCAAATTGATAGCTCTACGTTCTGCACAGTGAATGAGGACGCCCCCACGCGGATTATGGGCGATTGCCATAGCTCGCCAGACATCACTTTGGCATCGCCTGGCCTGATCAACGACGTCACCTGGCAACCCGTCATCTCACTAGGATCGGCCCACCTTCCCATAATTCTCTCCATTAATAGACCACCCGATTTCATAACCTCTGAACGCCGTACGTTTCTCAATCAAAAAAAGCTGATTGGGAGGCCTTCAGAGAAGCCACCAACCGCAGCTTTAATAATCTAGCTATTCCGTCGGACGTTCGGGTAGCCGAGAAAAAGTTCCGGGCCATCATCAACGCAGCAGCCGCTCGCCATATCCCTGCTGGTCGAATACCCGAAGTACGACCAAACTTCCCAGCAGAGGCAGCGGGACTCGCAGACGAGCGTGATGACATTCGTCGCTCCAACCCTACTGACCCTAGAATTAGGGATCTCAACTCCGAGATCAGTAGGTTGGTCAACGAATATAAGCGGAACAAATGGCTAGACCACTTAAAGCAGTGCAACTTGTGTTCCGGAATTGGTAAGTTGTGGACAACGGTCAAATCACTCTCTAACCCTGTAAGGAAGGATGATCGGACAGCTGTCACGTTCGGTGATAGAACAGTGACAGATCCGAAGCGGTGCGCGTGTTATTTTAACCGGCTTTTTATTGAGCACCCAGAGAGTGATAAGGCGAAAAGGAGAGTATTGCGTCGTATCCGCGCTCTCCGAGTCGAAGAGGCACCACCACAATTTACCGTTGGCGAAGTTGCCCATGTCATCCGCAGCGCAAAGTCATCAAAGGCGCTGGGTCCGGACGGAATCTCAATGCTGATGTTAAAGCACTTGGATACTCCGGGAGTAGAGTACATGACCAAATCTGTCGCTAGCCACTCACGAAGTTCCCGATGCCTGGAAAATGGGCAGAGTGGTCCCGCTACTGAAGCCAGGCAAAGACGCAAGTAAAGGAGATTCGTACAGGCCGATCTCCTTGCTTTCTCCAGTAGCAAAGACGCTTGAAGCACTGCTCCTCCCCAGCCTGATCGAACACTTTCTTAGTGCTGATCATCAGCATGGATTCCGCAAGCAGCACAGCACAACAACTGCTTTACATGCCATCACCACAAGTATAAGTCGCGGCCTTAACCAGAACAAGCCTAACGACAGGACGGTCCTCGTGGCTCTTGACCTCACAAAAGCCTTCGACACGGTCAATCATGCCCCTCTGTTCGAGGACATTGAAGAAACGTCCCTTCCGCCCAGTTTGAAACGTTGGGTCGTAAACTATATGTGTGGGCGCCAGTCATATGTAGAATTTAGAGACAGAAAGTCGAAGCCCCGTAGAGTTAAACAAGGAGTTCCCCAGGGTGGAGTTTTATCCCCGGCTCTGTTTAACCTCTACCTCTCTAAAATTCCTGCACCACCAGACGGCGTTGAAATTGTGTCGTACGCTGACGATTGCACAATTCTGGCGTCAGGACCTAAAGTGGATGACATTTGCGAGAAAATCAACTATTACCTCACTGACTTAGCACGTTTCTTCACTGCGAGGAATATGAAAATATCCGCCTCCAAATCATCAGCCACACTGTTTACTGCTTGAAAGTCGATGACGTCAACATCCCGACCACCAACTACCCCAAAATCCTTGGGGTCACATTGGACAGCCTTTTTAGATCCTCTGCACATGCTACAGCTATCTGCGATAAACTCAAAAGTAGGAACAAGGTCCTCAAGTCACTTGCCGGCAGTACTTGGGGAGCCGACAAAGAAACCTTGTTGACCTCTTACAAAGCGATAGGTCGGTCTGTAGCAAACTACGCAGCCCCTGTATGGTCGGCGAACGTGAGTACGACGCAGTGGAAGAAAATTCAGACATGCCAGAATGCCGCCCTTAGAACATCAACAGGGTGTCTTCTTAAGTCCTCTGAGGACCATCTACATGAGGAGACGAAGGTCCTTACCGTGCGCAGACACAATTTCCTGTTGTCTAAGCAATACCTGCTAGGGTGTTTTCGCAGCAGTCATCCTAACCACCATCTCTTGAACAGGATGCCTCCACCCAGGCAGATCAGGAACGATCTTCATGATCTAGAGAGAGAGGTCCAGCGGTATAAGAGAGAACCTTTAGATCATCGAAACTATCAGGCAGGTTTGAACAACATTCACGCCGATTATGTCGCAGCAGCAGTATCCAGCTACCGTGTGAATGCAGTGCTAGGGGAACATCCCCCGGAGATTTCACCTGAGGAGAAGGTACTACCTCGGCAGACGCGCGTGGTTCTGGCGCAGCTGAGAGCCGGATGGTGCAGCCGCCTCAATTCTTACTGGGCACGAATTGATGCTAACGTTCCGGACATCTGTCCCGCCTGCCATCAGGGACCACATGATGTACTGCACCTCTTCAATTGTCCGGCCAAGCCCACTCAGCTGACCCCCAGGTCTCTGTGGACGCATCCAGTTCAAATGGCGCGTTTCCTTCACCTGGATATCGAAGCAGATCCCCCATAGACGAACAAGACTTCAAAATAAATATATTGTTGTTACAACAACAACAACAACAACCAAACCAGAAATCAAAGTTCATGGTGTCACGTTCGACAATCTTCTAAAGTCCTCAGAGCTTTTTGCGATAAGCTGAGATGTAGGCTATAGGTCCTTAAGTCACTCGCCGGCAATACTCTGAGTAATGACAAAGAACTATGCAGCCAGTAGTGAACCATGCAGCGGTTATAGAAATGAGACGCAGTTGAGGAATATTAAGCCTTGCAAAATGTCGCCCTAAGAACTGCGATAGTATGTCTAGTTGACCATATAGTAACTTTATATTTCTCTGCGTGCAGTTGTTGGCTTATTAGCGTATACTTAGTTAGGACTTGTCCCAGTAGAGAGAAAGTAGTCGAGGGATGTCGAAGTCGCATGATCAAGGCGGCCAATTTATTAACGCTTGACGTAAGATGACCCAGTTGCCTTTTTCCTTTGCAACTAATGTCTGTATGCTTAGTGACTTTAGGTCCAAGAGGGAGTACTCTCGCTTAAAACTTTATGCGGGGCGACGAATTGGCAGCGCATTTAAGAAGATCACTTTTCAGTAACATTTTTAATATATTTAAGAATACATTAGTGGTGTGCTTAAACATAGGCTGTTCAATTGGGATTCCTGTTCATGAAAGCAAGTTTTACTCGGAAAACCCTTGTGGCCCCAATTGAGATAAACATAAAAAAATACAGAGAGAGGAGCAAAGAAGAGCGTGTGGCGAGGAGGAGAATTCGTAAGAATTGAAAGACGAACTGCGATAGTTTGTCTTCTAATATCCGCGGAAGACTACTTTCTTGAGACAAGGATAACAAATAGGTAGTAGTGAGCCGGCACATCTATTTGTTTTTAAAACAGAACCTGCTGGGGTGTCATAAAAGGGAGTAGCCGAATCACCAGCTGACGGATAGGCACCCCATACCTCAAAAAGGTCAGGAGTGATTTTCATGTTCTAGAGAGAAAGAGAGAGCGGTGCAACGATACAATATCTATATCAAAATGCCTACGAGTATCAGGCATATCTAACCGGCTTTGACTCCGACAAAATCATAAAAATCGACAACAGTTTCAGAGTAAGTGCCGCGCTAGAAGAATATCCACCAGATATTCTTCACCTCGATTCGCACCGAGTCAAAATTAACAGCAGTGAGTCAAACACTTGGCCAGCATCATCCGACAGAGGTAGCTAAGTGGTAATTCCAAATTTAATCGACACAAAATCTGCACTTTTTAAATTGTCCCCTTCGATTTTTAAGATACTTGGCAGTTTCTGCCTGTCACCTTATTTGTATTTAGATGATTTGGAGATGGTCCACGTGGGCAGTTGTGTGAACAAAACTTGAAAAGTGAGATTTACATCAGTAGTTTGGTGAGAGCCTGATCTTAAAGAGTTCAGGTTTTCTTTCAACAATTGCTGGAAAACTTTCTGAAGAGGGTCGTCATACACTGAGCAGAAAAATAACCTTATATAAGGTTAAATTAACCATAAATAAACATGATTTGGTGTCTACGTTATATAAGGTTAATTTGAACATTTTGTTGTTGAGTGGTATTTAACAACAACAATAGTAAGTTTAACTATTCTATTGTTGAACTTTGAAAATTGTTCATTTTAAACTAATTATTGTTGTTTTAACAATGCATTGTTGAGTTTTTTAACCATTAAAATTGTTATTATTATAATTATTGTTGCTTTGACAATGCATTGTTTTTAACCTTGAACTTTGGTAATATTAAAATTTCAAAGTTAATTTTTTGAAACAATACGTGTTCAATTTAACAATGAGATTGTTAGTATTATTAACTATGAAGATTGTTATAGAAAGTATTGTTAATTTAACTAATTATCGATTACTTCTTTTAGTCACAAATATAGTTACTGTTACAATTTTTAATATTAAATTAACCTACTAATTATTTTTTTGGTATTTTTTCATTATTTTGAATGAATTAAACCGGTTTAAAAAAATTCTCGAAAACGCCGGGACCATTACGCTAAAAAAATTCGGGCACTCAAGCAATATGGTTTTATTTACTCAGGTTTAAGGTCCAATCCAAAAACCATAATTAGTATACTTGCTGTAATAAATATTTGCGTAAAAGTATAAGGTTAAGAAAAAGACCCTTTTCAAAAGTAGTTATTACTAAATTCAAATAAACATAACTTTTGAACCCATAGTGAACCCACTCTGAAATTTTCACATCAAGTAGACCAAATTACAAATTATTTCCTGAAATTTTTTTAAGAAAAACAAATATCCTTTTTCATATTATAAAGGTATTTAAAATTTATACTTGATTTATAGAGTTATATTCTGCGGCCCTTACTTTTTCCAGGATAACCTTTTTGCCGTTACTATGAACTCCGAACGGTACTTGACAATGATACAGGATTTTTTTCTGCTGGCTCTTGAGACAAGGCAATAAGAGGATACGTGGTTTCAACAGGATAGTGCCACTGCACACACAACGAGGGTAACCATGAATTTCTTGGGGCAAATGTTTCCTGGACTGCTTATCTCTTCGAGGGGTGATATGAACTGGCCGGCACACTCACCAGACTTAGCCCAATGCGATTTTTTCCTTTGTGGTTACCTGAAGTCGAAGGTGTATATCAACCGTCCCAACACCTTGAAAGACCTAATTAACAATATTGAGGCTGAAATTGGCAGAGTTTCAGTCGACATGCTTGTTAGAGTTCATGAAAACTTCAGAAAACGTATGCAGCAGTGTGTGGATAGCGAAGGTCGGCATTTGCCAGATACACTACGAGTATTTAAAACCATGTAATTTAAAAACTCCCTTGCCGTTCAATATAATTAAAATATAAAATAATTTTTTCTAAGGTTCATAATTTGTTTATTTCATTCCCAAATAAGCAAATAAACGCGCTCCACCCTGTAGAAGGAAAGGCTATCCCGACAAAATACTCGTAGAAAGGCTATCCCGACGAAATAGAAAGGCTATCCCGACGAAATAGAAAGGCTATCCCAACGAATTAGATTGTTTAATTGAGATCTGGCTGGTGTAGTCGGCAATGTGTTCAATGCATGTCCCACATATCCCAGCAATGATAATAACGATAGCAAAAGTAATGACAATATCAGTGACAATGGCAATGACTAGGGCAACGGCAATGGCTGTGAGGTAGTGAAAATGTCAAAGTTTTATTACAGAAAATTTGTTCGCTGTTTTAAACGGCAAATTGGAGTGGAACTATTAAAAAAAGCTAGTACCTTCCGAGGAACGTTTCTAAAAAAAGCGCTGACTTAAGGCAACTTAAACTTCCCCCTCTTGTTAAAGGGAGATGAAAGGCTATTTCAAAAGTTTTGCTTGGTTAGCGGCTTACACCCATGCTTTCTTGTTCCACAGCTGGAAAAGAACAACGACGTATAATACAATTACCATGCTGGGAACTTAACACAAGAAAAATAGAACTTTTGGCATTTGACACCCAATCCAAAATGAAGCGAGAGAAAAAGACGTAAAAGAAATGCTGTCGTGCTTACACAAATGAAAAATGCCTTTTAGGAAACCCTCGCCCTACCTACCAACACGCATATGCCCTCAATCGCACCAGGCACTCAAAGATAGGGAACGGATCACAATTGGAAATTGTGTGATACTAACACAAACATGTCCTTTCACAAACACGCACCCAGTAGCCGAAGACAAGCAACCCACACACACAGTGGGGACAACAAAATTGTCAAGCCTTCCGGTAAACAGAAAAACGTCGTAGGAATACTTTATGTTTAGGCTAAAAACAAACCCAAAGAAATTCGAGATGCTCGGGCACAGTCTCTGATGCCACTGTCGATTCCAATGCTAACACTGGCGATGGGGTAAGCTTCTAGGGCTGGATGTCTGTGCAACGATGATTACGATTTTCAACAGCCATGATGTGCTCCGGCACACATTCGTTCGGAGCCCAAAAAAAAACTTCAAATCACGTATGATAAAATGTCGAGAAAAAAATGTGTATAAATGATGTACGAAAAAGAATTTTCTTCGTCTAGTTTGGAGGCCTTAAGGATAGCATTTACATACATGGCAGGGATATTGAAGGAACTTGTTTTCTTCGCTTCGAAACAAAAAAAAAAACAATTTTCCAACATATGTTTATTTGTCGAATGGAGTAAAGGCCGCCAAGCCTTGAAGGGGATGAAGGAAAAATATGTAAGCCGCATTAAATGTTGTGGAAAATAATGAATAAGGAAATTTAATAAAAATTTCAAAATTTACAATATTCACTTACAACACAACCAATTGAGCCAAAATTGGAAAGGCTGCCGAAAAATTACGGATATAACAAAAGGAATTTACGATTTCTTTTTAGCACGCCAAATCCCGCATAGCAGCGCCATCTTCATGTCAGTATTCTCAGTAGCATGATGCATTAGATGATGTGTATGGAAGCAATTTTGAGCCAGAACTATGGGTTTTTTAGAAGGTATTTGGAAGGACAAATGTAACAAAGGTCTAATACTTTAGTATTAACCAAAAAAAGAAAACGAATTTCTTATTGTAGCGCCACCTATTCGCGACATATTTTTCGTGTGTACGAGAGACTCGATTTGTTCCACAAAATAGTGTACTTTAAAGACTCAGGCCTTTTTTTCTTACGCTGCGTATTTTTCAACTTTGCAACCTTTATAATATATGCCCGAACCCATTAATTGATGTAAATTTTGCAAGACAACCGCAAAAAACGCAGAGTTACCAAAAAAAGCTTTAGCGTTCCTGGGCCTTAATGCTTACGCCAAAAGATTTTTCTTCAGTACTTTTTTTTTCAAAAGTTTCAGTGGTTTTCAGACAACCGCAAAAAACGCAGAGTAACCAAAATAAGCTTCAGCATTCCTGGGCCTTAATGCTTACGCCAAAAGATATTTCCTCAGTATTTTTTTCAAAAGTTTCATCTCGTTCTAGTTGAGCATTTGCGATTCTAAAATAGTTAATTAATTTATACAGTCAAGGTTCATACGATCAGAGAATAGACCCGCCAAAGAATAAGCACAAGTTGTATTTACTTCGAAAGAAGTACTTTTAAATTTGCTCAAATTCAATATAATTTTTACAGCGACTTGTCAAAGGATGGATAGTCTTTTACTGAACACTTTTGATCATCGCTTCATAAGTAGGGCTTAAAACGTAATTTTCCAAGACAAATACCAACTTCAAATAAAACAAGTAAAAAGACAAAACTCGGTCGTGGCCGACTATGAGATACCCAACAAAAGATACAGGTGATCCTTAGAAGATATAAGGAGACAACCTATTGATGTTCTCAGATCGGCATTCTGGCAAGTCTGAATTTTCTTCCACTGCGTACTCACGTTCACCGACCACACTGGCGCTGCGTTGTTTACTGACCGACCTATCGCTATGAAGGAGGTCAACAAGGTTTCTTTGACGGTTTTCCAAGTACTGCCGCCTAATGAATTGAGGACCTTGTTCCTACTTTTAAGCTTATTATTATAGCTAGCTGCGATAACAGTGGAAAAAAATCAGACTTGCCAGAATGCCGTCCTGACAACATCAACAGGGTGTCTCCTTATGTTTGCTGAGGACTATATATTGGGTGATCCATCTAGAGGTTTTTTTTTTCAAAACAAAAAAATAAAATCAAGTGTGGAATCCTTATTGGTAATTTAAAAGGACATTTTATGGCATTTATTTTTTGAAAATAATTACCTTCAAATGTTGCCAACTGTATTATGGAAATGAGCGTTCGGTGGTAAACGGGAAGATCCGCTGTTTTCGGCCAACATTTTGTACAGTGATGAGGCCCATTTCTGGCTCAACGGCAAAGTCATTAAACAAAATTGCCGCATTTAGGTCGAAGAGCAACAAGAAGAGGTTCAAAAGGTGCCATTATACCCAGAGAAAACCACGGTTTGGTGCGGTTCACAAGCTGGTGAAATCATCGGTGCATATTCTTTCAAAAATGATGATGGCCGGAACGTAACCGTGAATGGTGCTTGCTATCGCGCCATGATATCGATCTTTATGCTACCTGAAATTGACTGGGTTTCAACAGGACGGTGCCACTTGCCATACAGCTGCTCAAACAATGGATCTATTGAGAGGTCATTTTGAAAAGCAGCTAATTTTACGTTTTGGACAGGTGAGTTGGCCGCCTAGTTCGAGTGAGATCACACCTTTAGACATTTTTCTTTGGGGTTACGTAAAGTCCAAAGTCTGACAAACCAGCTACGATTCAGGTTTTGGAAGCCAACATTACGCGTGTCATTAAAGCCATACCGATCGAAATGCTCGAACGAGTCATCCAAAGTTGGACCCTCCGAATGGAAACCCTGAGGCGTAGTTGTGGCCAACATTTGAAGGAAATTATATTCAAAACATAAATGCCATAAAATGTCCTTTCAAATTAACAATAATTTGAAAGGACATTTTTTTGTTCTGAAAAAATACCTCTAGATGGATCACCCTATATACATGATGGGGCGATGATTCTTACCGTGCGTAAACAAAACTTCTTGATGTCTGTGCAGTATCTGCTTGGATGTCTTTGCAGTAGTCATCCCAACCACCCTCTCGTGAACAGGATGCCTCCGCCCTGGCTGATCAGGTACGATCTTTGTGGTCTACAGAGAGAGAGAGAGAGAGAGAGAGATCCAGCGGTACAATAAAAAGCCTTTCGATCATCAAAACTATTAGGCAGGTCTGAACGGCATTTACACTGATGAAGTCGCAGCAGCATCCAGCTATAGCGTTAATGTAGTGCTAGGGGAACATCCCCCGGAGTTTTTACCAGAGGAGAAGACGCTACCCCTGCAGACGCTCGCTAAGATCTGGATGGCCGCCTCAATTAGTTGGGAGCGAATTGATACTAACGTTTCGGAAGTTTTTCCCGCCTGGCATCTGGAACCACATGACGTGCTGCACTCCTTCAATTGTCCTGCCAAGCACACTCAGCTGACCCCCAGGCCTCTTGGGCCTGGGCATCGTAGCAAATCATCAGTAGACGAACTGGACTTACAAATCAAAATATGTGACGCGCAAAATAGATAGGGACCTAAGGTTAAATACCAGTTTTGTTCAGGAGAGCCATTTTAAAGATTAGGTCCCTCTCTATTTGCGCTTAGAATCGTCGATTTCACTTTCATAAAACGCGCATTTCCTGGGAGGGAACACTTTTGGGGCATGGGATCGGTCTCATTCGATGCTCAGATGTTGTCCACATTAAAAAAAAGAAAAAAAAAATTAAAATTGATTTTTTTCCCTTAGTTCTCTTTCTCTATGCGCTGTCACATATATTGTTGGTACAACAACTACTATGAGATACCCTACACCACTCTGATTTTCAGAAAATTCCACCTCTTTCTTGAGCTTGTCAAGGTTCTTATGCAGGAAAGACTTATATCGTGGGGCTATATGAAACACAGACCGGCCAGGAATAATTAAGCCAGAAATAATTAAGATCACACTTCGATTCCACAACAGCCGGTGGGTTCTTTGCACCGGATCGAACCGCAGAAAGAATTCTGCGGTAAAAGCTGTCATCCCCGCACTAAATGCCACTAAAAAAACAACAACATAGATCGCACTTAACCCATTAGAGCTAGAATTTAAAGTTAATACAGGGGCTAGAAATCGAAAGGGCCACGTGTATGAGGGCAATATTAATAGATGAACCGACCATCGGTAGAATGAATGGTTTTAACTCACTCGTTACTAGAGTTTTGTCCCGGTCTTATTTTTGGGGTTTTGTCCCGGTCTTTTTTTTTTGGGGAAAGAGGGAAAAATTAAATTTAAATTAGCATGGCGTTCAATCACTTATTGTTTGAAAAACTAAAGAATTCTTTCCATTAAGAAAGTAAATAAAATTATTTTTAATTATTTTTATTTATTCAAAAACATTGACCGATGTTGTCCAATTTTACTAGACATCTATGCTGGTCGCTCGTTATGCTCTGTCCACTCTACTAGTCGGAATAGAGAGCGATGGGACCTCAAATTAGCAGGAATAAGCGTTTAAGTGGAGAATATTCTGAACCGTGGAGGTCAAGTTCTATAAGTCAAAATATATTTTCATAATAATAATTAACATGTGAAATTTCTACGCGATCTATGTAATTTGCTGCCACGAGAGCCACAGGGCCGTCAATCGTGATGTACCTTAGTAGGGGGCTTTTCGAAAACAGGGACCGATATGGCCAATTTCACTAAAACTCTCGATACGACATTTGGCCGATATCACTTGTTGTAGGTGGCTACTCAAGCCTCAGGTGCTTGGTAACGACCTGTTTGGTCCAGTTTCACCAGATTAAATTATTGGTTGCTTATAACCACCATTAAATATTTAAGCAAAATTGGGTTTAATTTGTAGCTTCTAGAACTACAGGTTCTCAAAGAGGGAGCTATGGACAAACATGGCCTGTATTGTCCAATTGCCTAAGAAATGTGTGTAGGCTACTCGTAACGCTCTGTGCGGATCGGATTTTGTATGTGGGTTTTCGAGTTATTGTATCTGAAATGATTAAAACACATGGAGAAGTAGAATTTGGGACAACCAAAAAAATTCAAGATTGTCATGGTGCAATCTCAAGGACTCCAAGTGAGAGGGTAAGATAGGTTGGCAATCCATCAGCCAACTCTGCGGCATGGATATTTATGGTAAGGAATGTTGTGGCAATATTGCTGGTGTGAGTTTCGATTCGATTCGATTCGATTTTGTTTTGTTTTTGATTTCCTTCGGCCTTTCTTTTTCCTTCTCGTTCTCTTTTCTTTATATTACTATTTATGTCAAGACTATCATGATGTTTTAAATTTTTCTGTCGGTCAAAGGCCCCGGTGCGCTGTAAACAACACCCCCATCCTACGAGCGTTGCCAGGCGAAACTCAAACATGACAGCGACAACAGCGGTCAGTGCAAAAAATGTTGTTCACTATAAAAAAGTGGCAGTACAAAGTCTAAACTTTTGAAAGGCTATATCTCGTGAACTAATACTGATATGAATATATTAGTTGGCATGTAAAGGGTGGTTTTCAATCAGGACACACTTTTTCAGAGTTTGTATTTTTAACAGCTGTCACTTGATTAATGCTCAGTTTGGTTTGCCATTTCATAATAAATAGACTTACTCCGGAACAAAGTTAGCAAATCGCGGTGAATGGGCCCAAAACGAGTGGCTACCGATCCTAATTTTTACAAGAAAATTTTGTTCAGCGATGAAGCTAACTTTTTTTTGAATGGGTATGTTAATAACGAAAATGGTCGCCTTTGGAGTAATGAAAATACACATGCCATTGTTGAGACGCCGTTCCATTCTCAAAAAGTCACGGTTTGATGTGCTCTATGGGCAGAGGGAATCATTCGTCCATATTTCTTTAACGCTATAGAGCCATCACTAATGACTTTTTCGTGCCTGAATTGGAGGATGTTGATGTGGACGATTTTTGGTTCCAACAAGACGGAGTTACCTGCCATACAGCCAACGAAACAATGAATTTATTGAAGAAAAAATTTTGGTGAGCTTATTATCTCGCGGCGTGGCCTGTGGCGTGGACTTTCAGATGGTGCGATTTAACAACTTCTGACTCTTTTCTGTGGGGTTATGTAAAGTCGCCTGTCTACGCAGATAAGCCCGACACGATTGACGCCGTAAAGGCGTCATTGCTGACAATGCTGCAAGAAGCGGTCGAAAATGTAGCCTCTCTTGTCCAAAATCATTTTTAAAATATAAAGGCAAGGTTTTATTTTTTCTTGAAAACCACACGTCTACGAGGGCGGTTCGGAAACTTCTAGCCTAGCACAAAAATCGCGGTATAAACAGAAAAAAGTTAAGTGTTTTGGAAACTTCCATCTCTGCTATGAACACATGTTAAATTTGTTTCGATCTGGCAACTCCTTCATATAGAAACAGGTGTTCACAAAAGATGCATCCGCGATTTTTTTACAATGGAAAAATTAGAAATGCGTGGTGTCATTAAATATTTACATAAAAAAGCGTTGGACTAAGTGTATTGAAGTTTCAGGAGATTATATTGAAAAATAAAAATATTTTTGAAAAACTAACTATTCTCTTTCATTGATAGGCTAAGAACTTTCCGAACCGCCCTCGTAAAATACATCATTTATGATGTTGGTATTCAAATAAACACACACTGACGGAAAATAGGGCGTTGTAAGCCCCTTGAAAATTATTTCATATTGGTCCGGAATCCATGAACCATGATTTGTCCACTTGTTTTTTTTTAATTTTTTAAAATACACACTTGGAATTGGACCAACCTTTTTTGAACATTAATCTTAGTTCGCAACCACCTTGCCCATATAACATTGCGAGTATCTGATACATCTGACTCTGATCTTGAAGCTCAAAATACTCTCAAAGAAAACATTTAGATCGAACTTATTTATTGCATTTTTTGGCAACGCTACTCGTTAAATTTAACTCCTTTTCAGCGGTGAGTTCAAATACGAAATTGAAATTGTACGAACACAATATATGTTGATTTCGCAATCGATTCTACATACATTTCTCAACGCTGTACTATTATATCCCCTGAAAATTACCTGTCATTGTGCATCGAAGAAAATGCTAAAAAAAAGAGAAGCCGAGATGAAAACCTGATTGTAGTAACAATCTATTACTTTGGCATTAGATGAACGTATAACTTACACTGCTGTCTGTCAACATATGGCAATGGCAAAGTCATCATTATAAACATCATCGCCGATATATGGGGGTTGCGGCAAGGTCCGCGCAAGAGGAAAATGCATATTCCCCCAACACTAACACACATACACACACACATTTATTTGCACGCTAGTAATGTTCCATCGATTGGAGAGGAGTCTAAGAAGCTACACTCACGGCTAAAGATATCCTTTCGCAGAGCATTTGTGTCTTGTAGCCAAGCGAGAAAGACACATTATAACCCGGCATTATTTCTCACAAAAGGCATTAGTTTTATGCGAACATTTCTCTTGCGTACTTTCTTTCACATCATCTGTGCACGCTGTTTTATTTTTTTTGTCATCTCCTTCATTGCCTGGCCTTAAATTGCATTTGTGCACTGTCGTTAAAGTAATTTGTATTATAGTCTAACACACACACACACTTATACTCACATACACACTTACAGACACATGTATGTACATTTGAAAACATAAGTTTTCCTTTTCGGAACAGTAACATGGCATCTGTAAATGCATTATGCGGAGCGTTCAAGGCGAGCCGAGGCGACATTGCCAGTGTATCGGGAAACTCTTTCTATTGGTTTGAATAGGAAATTTCAATTTTTGGCTCATTTTGTTTCTTTGTTTTACAGCAGCTCAGGGGCGTAGATTTATTTTTATACCCTCCACCATACAATGGAGCGTATATAAGTTTTGTCATTCTGTCTGTAACACCTTGAAATAATCATCGGAGACCCAACAAAGTAGATATATTCTTGATCCTCGTAAAATTCTAAGACGATATAGCCATGTTGTCCGGCTGTCCGTCTGTTGAAAACAAGATAGAGCGTGCATGAAAACAGCTAGGGAGCTGAAATTTGTCACAAACATGTGCAGTTAACCTAGCATGGTTGGTATTGAAAATGGGCTATATAGCTCTACGGGAAGTTGATGTTGGAGACCCTCAACCGACACTACCTCATAAAAATTAGTATTTTATTTGGAAATATCCGTCCAGTTTATTGAGCAAAATCACAGAAATTTTGCAAATAATAATCTCTATTTAGGCACAATCATCTATGTAAAAATGGTTTAGATTGGGCCACCATTTCTTGTACCTCCCATACTAACGGCCTTATGGGCCTTGGGAAATAATATGACTATAACTCACCACAAACTTGACCTATCGAAATGAAATTTTACACATGAAGATTTCTATATACAACACACTTCTACGCTGAATTCGGTTGAGATCGGAAAAGTTCTACTGGTACCTTCCACACTAACGGTCTCATGGGCCTTGAAAAATAATATGACAATAACTCACCACACACTAGACCTATCGAGGCGAAATTTTCGGCATAAAGATTAATATATAGACCAGACTTTTGCGTTAATTTGGCTAAGATCGGAAAGGCCCTACTGGTACCTCCCACACAAACGGTCTCATGGGCCTTGAAAAAAAATATGACAATAACGCACTACAAACTTGACCTATCGAGATGAAATTTTCTACATAAAGTTTTTATATAGAACACACCTCTGCGCCAAATTCTGTTGAGATCGGAAAAGTCCTCCTGGTACCTCCCACACAAACGGTCTCATGGGCTTTGAGAAATAATACGACGGTAACTCACCACAAGCTTGACCTATCGAAATGAAATTTTGCACATAAAGATCCGCACCAAATTTGGTTTTATTTGGGAATCTGGTGGAGGGTATCCAAAGTTCGGCACAGCCAAACTTAACATTTTTTACTTGTTAAATAAGAAATTGTGAATCTTCATTTGTTTCGCTTATGACGAAGAAAACAACCTATGAAATGTAACTCCCCATATCTGCCATAAAATGTACCAATGCTTATAGCAATAAGGACGAACATATTTTGAAAGCTTGTGGCGGTTATGTTGCTTGAGATTTTTTTTAAAACCCTCCGAATAGTGGAAGGTATACTAAATTTGTCGTTCCTTTTGCAACACCGCAAAAAACGGATTGGAAACCCTATAAAGTATATACTTATATATTACCGATAGAAGGCGACTATCTCTACAAAGTAAAGGGTGGTCCAACTGAAACTCACGATGTTAATTGTAAATAAAACAAAAAGTGTTCAGAGAATTATCTAAGAAGTTTTTAGTTTTTTTTATTATTATATCGGGTGATCAATCTGGAGGTATTTTTTCAATAAATTTTTTTTTGCGTGAGTTGTGTTAAACTTTTTTTCTTCTTTCTAGTTTTGTTTGCCATTTCATTGTGGGAAGTCTAAGAACGCAACAACGTCTCCAAATAGTGGAACTTTATTATGGCAATGAGCGTTCGGTAAGAAACTGTTTTCGACTAAAATTTTGTTCAGTGATGAGGCCTGTTTCTGGCTCAACGGCAACGTTAATAAACAAAATGGCCGCATTTGGGCTAAAAAGCAATCATAAGAGGTTGAAGAGGTATTATGGAAAGAGGTATTAGGTATTATATCCAAAGAAACCACGATTTGGTGAGGTTTATGGGCAGGTAGAACCATTGGCCTATATTTTTTCAAAAATTCACCGTGATAATGGACGTTTTGCTACCTGAAATTTAAGCCCATAATCTTGATGGCATTTGGTTTCAGCTGGACGGTGCAACTAGCCAGACAGCTGCTTAAACAATGGATCTATTGAGACATAATTTTGAAGAGCAGCTAATTTCACGTTTTGGAACGGTGAGTTGGCCGCCTAGATCGTGTTATATCACACCCTTAGGGCTATGTAATGTCCCAAGTCTATGCTGACAAACCAGCATGACAATTTCGGTTTTGGAAGCCAACATTACGAGTGTCATTAACGCCACACCGAACAAAATGCTCGAACGAGTCTTCCAAAATTGGACCCTCAGAATGGACACCCAGAGGCCTAGTTGCGGCCAACGATTGAAGGAAATTATATTCAAAAATAAATGGCATAAAATGTCCTTTCGAATGAAAACTAAAGATTCCGAACTTGGTTAAAATTTATTTTTTGAAAAAATATCTCTAGATTAATCACCTGATAGAAGGATCTATGATAAATATGTGTGAAACAAAATATCGGCCAAATGCTCGTCACGGCTTCGATGGCATACCTCTATGCAGTGGTCCATATTTTTTTAAAGACTCTGAGACATAATAGAGGTCCAACGCCGTTAATGTGCCGAATTATCTCTACCTTTAGATCTTAAATTGATCTTGGCTTATTGACGTACACATTTTTTTTTTTAATATCTCCAAAGGAAGAAGATTAAAGTTGTCAAATCTTATGATCGTGGCGGCCAATTAACATCGCCACGACGTGAGATAACACGGCCATTAAATTTTTCGTGCAAAAGAGTCATTGTTTCGTTGGCTGTGTGGCATGTGACATTATCATGTTGGGACCGCATATCGCCCAGGTCCACATCCTCATCCTTTTACGGTAACAGCTTGCCGACCTCATTTTCGAAGAAGTACTGTCTAATGACGCCGCCAGCCCATAAACTGCACCAAACAGTCACTGTTTGTGGATGCATCGGCTTTTCAACATCACTCGTAGAGTCTCAATTGCCCAAGTGGAACCTGCTTAAGTGGTAATCCTCTTTAAGCGGGACAGTTTAGGCGGTCCTCGCACACTTCCAACAAAAAAATAAAAATGCGGCGTTGATAGTTTAAGTTACTACTCGTATTAAAGGGTTGCCTCTCAGTACCACGATTGAAATGACACTGTGAGTAATGGGTCAAGTAAATGGTCCACAAGGAACAGAACTACAAATTGAACCAGTAAACAAAGTCAAAGTCGGGTGTGGTGGACTTTCAGATACCCTGCACCACTCTGCTATTCAGAGGAATATGAACCACTGACGGTCCCTAAATTAAGGATAGAGTTAATTATTTGTCGCTCATTATGTATCATACAAAACATAAGCCTGATTTGTGCATTCTAGAGTTTCAGGACCTAAAATCACAAGGGACCTTTGTGTGGAGGCTATTCGAAAACACGGACCGATATGGTTCAATGTTACGGGACACGCGAGTTGATCTCTCGTAACGCTTTAAATGAAATTAAATAGGATTCGGATGAAAATAGTGGCTTCTAAGGCTGCAGATTTTAAAATCGGTACAGACCATTGTGCAAGGTTTGGTCGGAATTGAAGGGACCATATACCCCAATGCGGTCACTTTTAACTGCACACATTGCGATTATTACGAATGACAGTAACATCCTAGTCTATTAAATAATAATCCAAACTTCGTATCACAAAACAATTTTTCATACTCTCCACTTTACGTCTAACGCCTCAAAATATTGATGTTATAAATGGCTTAAAGTCTGCTTGCTATCGTTAGCAAAATGCTATATCATCATATGTGACAGCGCATAGAGAAAGGGACCTAGGGGTAAAAAAAATCAATATTCATTTTTTTTTTGATGTGGACAAAATCTGAGCATCGAATGAGACCGATCCCATGCCCCAAAAGTGTTCCCATCCAGAGATATGCGCGTTTTTTGAAAGTGAAGTCGACGATTCTAAGCGCAAATAGAAAGGGACCTAACCTTTAAAATGACTCTCCTGAACAAAACTGGGTTTTAACCTTAGGTCCCTTTCTATTTTGCGCGTCACATATATAAAAAATGCCATTTGTTGATAAGCCCACCGACGAAAGTAGGAGTAGCAGTGAGTGATAGATGTAAGATTTTTTCGTTTTCGAAAACCCAAAAAAACATCTGTAGGAAAGTTGTTTAGAGGTCTAGCTGCTCCCTAAGATGTAGAGCCTCACAAAGTGGTCATTGGGCCCCTGGTGCAATATTAGGTGCACTGGAGTCGGAATGATTTCAAAAGTTCATGGCGGTAATGCTGTTTAAGATTTTGTTTGTTTACGATTTTACACAATAACAAGTAAAAGCGATAATATTTTTGGCCGCCCGAATCGAATACACCTTCTGCTTTTGATTCGCCTGGCGGAAGGTATTTTTGGTGCATGGGTACAAACCACACTTTTTGACGAATCTTTTGAGCTATTCGACATTCGGATATAGAACCAAATTTTCTTTAGTTTTGAAGCTATAGGTTATTTTGACAATATGGGCCGTTTACTGGGCCCCCTGGGTCCATGAGTCGTACCCTCAATCTCAGTAAAATATTCAAAATAAATCCTTATGTGACTCAGTAGTGAAATTGGCTTTGATTTTGTTGTCCATTAGTTATAATAGCTCTTTTTGACCAATAGGGTAGATAAGTCTAAAAATATCAGCCAAAGTTTAAAAAAATCCTTATACCATATTTACTATATTTAATACTGATCGCTCGTTTTAATCCTAAGAAAATTTCTCGGGCCCCTAGAGTCCGTGAGTGTTATCCAAAATTTCAGTCATATCTTAAAAAAATCCAAATATTGTAAAATTGATTTTAGTTTGAGTACCCATAGGTACATACCCAGCAAACCAAACCTTCAGAATTCGGTCAGAACTCTGTACGATAATCGGCAAAATTTTCCGATTTCGGATCAGAATTCTGAGCGAGTTTGTAACGAAAAACATATGAGAGGGTTGACACGAATTCTGAACTTCTTCTCTGAGGGAATTCTGATGTTTTTGCAGATATTTCGATCCGATTTCTGACCGAATTCTGAACTAAAGTCTTGGGAAATTCGAAAGGAAATTTCGATTTGTCGTATCGAATTCTGAACTAATTCTAAACTCTGATGTTTTTATGGTAAATTCTGAATGTAAACAATCAAAAAGAAAAAAATATGTTTGTTCTACCAAAAACGTTGTAAAACATTTTCAAAAAGCGTTCGGAAAGACTATTAGTTACAAGCAGCGGTGCCTGCAGTTTCGCAAGCAATAATTGTGCTGTAACTATGTTTAGTGGTTTAGTGGCTATACACTTAAGGGCAACCAGTTTTTGCATTTAACGAGAACTGCCGGCAGTAGAGTTTTCCTCCGAACACAATAAAAATCCCTCGCACAGCTAAGCTAACCAAACGTTCAGAATTTGAAATTGAAATATAAAAATACCTCAGACAAACAGTTAAGAATTCCTTCAGAATTAGTTACGACATGTCTAAACACAAGAACAACAACTGTAAAATATGAAGCAAATAACAAAAATTTTAAACGAATAGACTACCTCAGACAAATAGTTCAGAATTCGTTGCGATTTCGATAAGAGAAGTCTGAAAAAAAAATTAATAAAAATCCCACAGACAAGTCTAACAGAATTCGGGTCGAATACGTTTAGATATTTCTTAACATAATAAATAAAAAATCCTCAGGCAAATCGAATAGAATTTGTAACTATTTCGATAAGAATTGTCGATAGAGTTCAGATATTGTTCAGAATTGTCTGATATCAGACATTGTCGGCAAATTTGGTTTACTGGGTATTCACTATCGAGTGTCAATCTAAAGGTTTATTTTCAAAATAAATGAAAATACCAAAATTCAAATCAAGTATGAAATCTTTATTGTTCATTTTTGAAAGTATTTTTTTTTGAAAATAATTTCCTTCAAATGTTGGCCGCAACTACGCCTCAGGTTGTCCATTCTGAGGGTCCAACTTCGGATAGCTCGTTGGAGCATTTCGACCGGTATGTCATTAAAGACACGCGTAATGTTGGCTTCCAAAACCTGAATCGAAGCTGGTTTGTCAACATTGACTATGGACTTTACGTAGCCTCAAAGAAGAAAGTCTAAGGGTTTGATATCACACGAGCGAGGCCAACTCGCCACTCCAAAACGTGAAATTAGCTGCTCTTCGAAACGACCTCTGAATAAATTCATTGTTTGAGCAGCTGTCTGGCAAAGTCGCACCGTCCTGTTGAAACCAAATATCGCCAAGATTATGGGCTCAAATTTCAGGTAGCAAGAAGTACGATATCATTGCGCGATAGCAAGCACCATTCACGTTTACGTTCCGGCCTTCATGACTTTTTAAAAAATATGGACCTATGATTCCACCAGCCCAAAACCCGCACCAAACCGTTATTTTTCTCTGGGTATAATGGCACTTCATGAATTTTCTCGTGGCTCAGCCCAAATGCGCAATATTGTTTATTGACGTTGACGGTGAGCCAGAAATGGGTTTTATTTTAATTTTGGTCGAAAACAGCAATTCTTATTCACGCTTTGAAGAGCCCAAACACTAAAACGGCGAGGCGACATCGTTAGGCTCGTTAGGATGAAATTCTAACGATACTGAAATGAAAAAATTAAGTTTAACATAATCTGTGGAAAAACCCTCATTGAAAAATATACCTCTAGAGTGATCACCCGTTATATTGAATTGAGATTTGATTAGTTTTGAAGAATAAAACGCAAATGTTCATTAGTACACCTTCTTTGGACCATAGTGGCCGTTCTTTGTGCCACTAGAGCCAAAACTAGCTACCATGACCCTTTTGTGGGGTGTTAAATAAGTTATAATTCGTACAAAAAATATTGTTAAATGTTTGGCAGATACTCTTAAAAGAGAATTTTTCAAGGTACCTTAGCCCTTAAAGGGGAAACTTTTTTCCCACGGGACTGATTTCGCCCATTAAAAATTCCAAACAGCTAAAAATTCCAAAATAGCTACAGTCGCGTAATATTTTAGAAATCTATATGTGACGCGCAAAATAGAAAGGGACCTAAGGTTAAAAATCAGTTTTGTTCAGGAGAGCCATTTTAAAGATTAGGTCCCTTTCTATTTGCGCATAGAATCGTCGACTTCGCTTTCATAAAACGCGCATATCTCTGGGAGGGAACACTTTTGGGGCATGGGATCGGTCTCATTCGATGCTCAGATGTCCAAATCAAAAAAGAAAAAAAATGAAAATTGATTTTTTTACCCTTAGGTCCCTTTCTCTATGCGCTGTCACATATACTGCTTTAAACAAACAGATGGATAGACTGACGGGCAGACAATGATCCCAAGTATATATTTCATAGGGTCTTCGATCAATATTTCGCGGTGTTGCAAAAGGAATGTCAAATTTTGTATTTACTCCATCCTACAGTGGACGGTATAACAATGCTTTGGCATTCATTCCTCACTGCTCTTCCACTTAGTCTTTACCCTATTTCCCATGAAGCCACTTGCCACGGCCCTGCCTTATTGTACTTAATTCGTACACTCACTCGCTTTTAAATAAGATATATGATCTCTGTCGTTAGTATGTCCATGACATATACCAACGACTCGCTCTTCCCATTCCGAAGCAAACCCACAAATGGCAGCAGCATGACTTCGCCGTATGGGGACGAGTAGTCATGCTAGTGCCTCGTTGATGTTTTTCGTCGGAATTCAAGAAAGATCCAAAATGACTTTGGCAAGCATATGCATGCTGAAAGGCAATTCTTAAGGGAACGCCACCTGTGTACGTCTTAGAGGAACATGGTCGGTCGCACTTTTTCGATCTCTTTCTCCGCTGTCGTTGCCGGAGAAGGATTTATTAGCCCTACTCCATCTGAAGAAGTTAAATACAATTTAAATTTCCTCTCGGTCCTTGCCAGAGACGATTTCTCTCTCCCGCACTTCTTTTTTATTTTCCTTGGCGCTGTAGAGCGCGGGAGGCAGTGCAGCAATAACAATTGTTGCCGTTGACAGGGAATGAATGTGGTTGTCGTTGCCGATGCTTTTGATGTTGGCGGTGGTGTTGCATGCTGCTGTGTCTGTCTGGGTGTGCGTTGTCGGCGTTAGTAAGAAAATCATTAGTTTGACTGTCTGCAAATATTGTTTTGGCCTTAACTGAAATGTCATCGAATGACAGCTGTTTATTTTTATTGTTATCCTTCGTGTACATCGTGTTTCGTTGTCGCATTTTAAGTCTGTGTTTTTTTAAAATTAATTTCATTTCAAATAAACGAGCTCAACTTTTATTTCTTGATCTTTAGTAATATTTTGGGCAAATCCTTAGGATAAAGAGTTAAAATATGTCGAATAAACATGATAACTGCAATTTAGCTATTATACTTAGTGGCCCCAATAAGACTGAAGGGTCCACCAAAAAGTTTACGAAGAAGTGTGTCTCTTTCTGTATGAACAGTGGCTTCATTTTGCTGGAACCATATGTGACGCGCAAAATAGAAAGGGACCTAAGGCTAAAAACCAGTTTTGTTCAGGAGAGCCATTTTAAAGATTAGGTCCTTTTCTATTTGCGCTTAGAATAGTCGACTTCACTTTCATAACACTTTTGGGAACACTTTTGGGTCATGGGATCGGTCTCATTCGATGCTCAGATGTTGTCCACATCAAAAAAAGAAAAAAAAAATGAAAATTCATTATTTTACCCTTAGGTCCCTTTCTCTATGCGCCGTCACATACTTGAATTACACGCAAAAATTATCAATCATAGTCCCCGTTAAAAGTTTCAGGTTGACGATCCTGCTGGATATGTGGTTGTGGTCGATCTATAAGTGCTCCATTTGAAAGTAAAGAAAAATTGCGGGCAAATTTGGGATTGGTGGTGAAGAAGGACAAAACAAAGCGGCTAGTTGCATCTACTAAAACGATATGGAGACAAATGACAAACCCTAAGTGAATATTTTGATAGCTGGATGGCGCTAGTAGCTTTGACAGCTTCTGAATATAACAATTTATACTAGTAAAAAAATCTATCAGGCGTGGTCGACTATATTATACCCTGCACTTCTGGATGTTCAAAAAAGCGAACTGAAAATAGATTTTTGGTTCTCCTTGGATTGACTCTAATTTTACCAAGACTGAAATTGAATTTGCCAAAAAAAAAATTCATTGTCTTTCTCTACCTACAAGTCCATGTTTAAATGGGCCGGATTTTTAGACCCCAATCCTGCCACACTGCGAGCTTATTGAATTTTTAGCTTCTTGAGAAAATTGTATTTGGTATTATGTTTATGTTACTGGAAGCCATTTTGTTTGGCCCCCAAACCAATTGTATGGGAAGCATGGAAAGACTGGGAAGCATGGAAAGACTCATATCTCGAAAACCACGGTTCTGTGCGGTTTATGGGCTGGTGGAACCATTGGTCCATATTTTTTCAAATTTGTATATAGAAAATTGAATTAATACTTGTATTTTATTTGAAGGAGCCTTAACTGATGAACCGATCTTCTTGAAATTTTCCCAGAATACAGCTGCATGACCGGTGGTTAAAATAGGCACCTTTGATTTTTGGTATCTAATATCACTCTTAAAAATTTAAAATGATCATAGATCAAGATCTAAGAACATGACATTTTGTATAACAGCCGTTGGCGAAAAGTGGGTGATGCCACGCCCTATTTTTCATACCGCTGTAGCGCCTTCTGTTATAGGCCGATCGTCTTGAAATGTTAATAGTTTGTTACTGTGGACTCTGATATGCAATAGACGGATACGATTTTAAAAGGGGCGTGACACCGCCCACATATTCATATACTTATTCATTCACATCCAAAGCTCATATATCAGATTCTGTATATGTAACGCGCAAAATAGAAAGGGACCTAAGGTTAAAAACCAGTTTTGTTCAGGAGAGCCATATCTCTGGGAGGGAACACTGTTGGCGCATGGGATCGGTCTCATTCGATGCTCAGATGTTGTCCACATCAAAAAAAAAAGTTAAAAATTGATGAAAAGTTTTGTTCAGGAGAGCCATTTTACAGATAAGGTCCCTTTCTATTTGCGCTTAGAATCGTCGACTTCACTTTCATAAAACACGCATATCTCTGGGAGGGAACACTTTTGGGGCATGGGATTGGTCTCATTCGATGCTCAGATGTTGTCCACATCAAAAAAAAGAAAAAAAATGAAAACTGATTTTTTTACCCTTAGGTCCCTTTCTCTATGCGCTGTCACATGTGTTTACGCCAGTGTGTAACGAATACGTCCGGGGAAAAAGTGGGCTGTGACATGCTTCATTTTTAAAAGCGATGTAACAACCATAATAATTATTTTTATTCAAAATAAAAAAAATTCTAAAATTCAAATCAAGTGTGGAATCTTGTTATTTATTCGAAGAAAATTTTATGCCATTTATTTTTGAATATAATTTCCTTCAAATGGTGGCCGCAACTACGCCTCAGGGTGTCCATTTTGAGGGTGCAATATTTGATGACTTATTCGAGCATTTCGACCGGTACGGCATGAATGACACGAGTTGGATTCCAAGACCTGAATCATTGCTGGTTTGTCAGCATAGACTTTGGACTTTCCGTAGATCCAAAGAAAAAAGACTAAAGGTGTGATATAACACGATCTAGGCGGCCAATTCACCGATCCCAAATGTGAAATTAGCTGCATTTTGAAATTACCTCTCACTAGATCCATTGTTTGACCATCTGCATGGCCAGTGGCACCGTCCTGTTGAAACAACATGTCGTTAAGAACATGGGCTTCAATTTTAGGTAGTAAAAAGTGAGATATGATAGAGCAATAGCGAGCACCATTGAAAGTTACGTTTCGACTATCATCATTTTTGAAAAAATATGGACCGATAATTCCACCAGCCCATAAACCGCGACAAACCGTGGTTTTCTCTGGATATAATGGCACCTCTTGAACCTCTTCTGGTTCCTCTTCTGCCAAAACTCTGCAATTTTGTTTATTGGCGTTGCCGTTGGGCTAGAAATAGGCCTCATCACTACACAATTTTAGTCGAAAACAGCAGATCTTCTTGTTTTTCGCCGAATGCTCATTTTGATATTACGTTTGAAGGAAATTATATTCAAAAAATAAATGCCATAAAATTTCCTTTCTTATGAACAATAAAGATTCCACACTTGATTTGAATTTTTATGTTTATTTTGTTCTGAAAAATTCCTCTAGATATATCATCCTATATAACTTTATATTGTTATTTTATGTCCATGTATATGGGGAACCATTTGTAAGACTCACATAGGTCCAACAATAGTTTTTTATTAATCGAAATGTATTATACCATTTTTGATTGAAATTGAAATTTAAATGGATGTTCTAAAGCGGTTGTCTGGATATAAGGAGATATTACCAGGAAAACATGTAAGGAAAAAATACTTAGGGTTTCTATTTGGAAAGCCTTAGCATAATTCGTTGGAACTTTATGTCGTCATGATTTTTAGAGCAACATTTATTTATGATTCTGAACGGTCCTTTTCAATGGACTCTACTTAGGTACCAAGTACAGGGTTTTCTATTTAGGACATAACAATTTTATATATTAATAAAACATAGAATATTTAAGATATAAATTTAAAATTTATTCTAGGTGTAGTGCAAATGTTTCATTTTAAGAATTAAGTTCCATTTCGGTCATATGACCACTACGAGCCTGTGTACAGCATCTATGCTTTGAACCCAATTTCCCACCACTCTTGCACACATTTCGACCGGAACGTTGGCAATTTCGCGTCGGATGTTGTCTCTGAGCTCGTCTGAATTTGTTGGCTTGTTGGCATAGACCAATGACTTGATGTGGCCCCTTATAAAGAAATCCAATGGCGCTGAATCGCATGAACGAGGTGGCCATTCGACCGGACCATTTCTCGAGATAAAACGTTCACCGAATTTACCTTTCAGTAAGTCGATTGTAACGCATGCTGTATGGCTTGTAGCATCATCTCGTTGAAACCACATACGAGTATCGGCAATGTCAAGCTTATCCAATTATGGAGAAAAATAATTTTCGATAACGCTCGGCGGTAACATGACGTTTATTTTCATCGAAGAAAAAATACGGCCCAATCACAACTCCGGCATGAAAACCACACCACACAGTAATTGTATGCGGATGCAATTTTAACTTTTGAAGCACATGTGGGTTTGTTGCTGTCCTATAACACATATTTTGTTAATTGAAAAAATCACTTAGCCAGAAATGAGCTTCATTGCTGAAGATGATTTTTCGAAGAAACTCTGGATTATCGTGAACTATGCCAGATTCATTTCGGAGAAGTTTCGGCGTTTCAAATGAACAAGTGGCTTTAGTTCTTGAGTCAGTTTTATCTTTAAGGATGAAGGCCAATATCTTTTCGAAAAAAACGTTACAGTGTGGTTTGAGAGATGCTCAATACCTGAGAACGACGTGGAATCGACTGATTTGGCTCATTTTGAACGTATACATACACACTATTTTTTCCGCTTCGAGCGATACTGGGCATTTCTGGCGCCGGAACATCCAAAAATGAAAATTTGCATTCAAATTTATCCACTATAGCGCGCATAGCCTATAGGGTGGGACGATTATTACGGCCAAAAATTGGAGTAAGCGTTCTTAAAGTTGCGACCACCTACACGCAGATAATATATATGTTTACTGTATGGTCGCGGCGATAATAATTTGTTCTTCGCAATAAAAGTATGTTCGTCGCAACCATTGTTTTTTGAATTAAATATTGACAATAGTATTATTGCCGCAATATTTATATTGTTGAAGTATAACAATAGTATTGTTGTCAAATTTAAATATGAAAATATGGTTGCAGCAACAATATTTATGTGGTTGGTTGGAAAAAAGTTTTTTTTTTTGGTTTTTATGTTAACTTATTGTTAACATATTGGTTACGGTAATCATAATGTATGATTGTAATATTTCTTTATATAAATATGCTTTTTAAAACAATGTTATTGTTAAGGATTTAATGCAAAAATATTACTTTTTAAATGAAAATTAAATTTTTCAAACAAACTGTTGTTAAACGGAAATATTTTTAAAAGAAACGCTTACGTTTTTTTATACTGTTAAATAAATCACACCTATTATTTTGAATTTGATGGATTTTTAAATAATTTTCAGAATTCAATTCTATTGTTGACAACTTACAACCAATTCTAATAATTAATTTTGGGAATCATAATATAATTGTGTGTAATCATACTATGGTTGTAGGGATCATAACATGGTTGCTTGTTACTATGGGTGTATTTGCTTCATACTATTGTTGTAAGAAATTGTAGTTGTACTATTGTTGTGAGGATCATAATATTGTTGTACCACAACCATGTACCCAACAATACTATGATGCAACCATACTTTTTTCTACCAGTACTCAGAATTTCGGTAGTAATTTTAAATGATTTCCAAACGTTGCTCGTTAGTGAACTTTACCATGATGAAAATGTAGACTTTGCCTAACGTTTTGACACTGAAAGATCATTTAAAATGTTTGAAGGTGCGTAGACATAAAGATACGAAATTGTTTTGTCCCTATTGGCAAACCCTTTTATATAACAGAAAAATCTCTTTACATCTCTATCCAAAAATGTCGCATTTAAATTTCAAATTTTTCGTTTCCCAAAAGTTTGTGCACCTGCAACTTCATCAGCTATTTGCAGTAGGCCACTGTGATTTTATTTCCAGTCTCCGAATTCTACTTTACCATGATATGTTCAGGGCAGAAGATAGAAATTATATTCAAGATTTTGTGATAGTGATAGCTTTAAATGATTTAAATTTTGAATTAGTGATTCCATCGTATACGAGTATTGTTTTAAAATGGTTTTCTCTTATCCATTATTTTAAATTTTGCTATCAGGTCGGTACAAGAATGTAAATTGCCTCTAGCTATTTCCAAACCTTCTTCCCACGTTTCTCAGTAGGTAGCGCCTGTACCTACGGTAGTAGATGGAAGTCGATACAGATATGGCACCCAACCAGATTATACGGCGTTTACCTTAGTCTACTACGTTAAGCAGTTATAACAGCTGCCAAAAAGACATGCCATGAAAGCAGGGCTGCTTCATTCTGTCTGTTTCTCTTTACTTTAGGGTGATCAATCTAGAAGTATTTTTTAATAGGGGTTCTTCACAGATAACGAGTGAGATGTGTTAAACTTTTTTTCATTTCAGGGCTGATTCATTCTGTCTACTTCTCTTTACTATAGGGTGAACAATCTAGATGCATTTTTTCAATAGGGTTTTTTTTACAGATAACGCATGATTTGTGTTAAACTTTATTTTTTTCTTTTCAGTGTTGTCATTTCAAAAATTGAATCCTAATGATGTTCCTGCGCATCGACGTTCCAGTGTTTAGGCTCTTCAAGAGCTCGAAGAAGATCCACTGTTTTCGACCAAAAATTTGTTCAGTGATGAGGAGCATTTCTGGATAAACGGCAACGTTGAAAACATTGTAGCATTTAGGGTGAATAGCAACCAGAAGAGGTTTTAAAGGTGCCATTATAACCACGGTTTCGTGCGGTTTATAGACTAGTGGAATCATAGGTCCAAATTTTTTTAAAAATGATGATGGCTAGAACGAAACTGTGGCTAAAACGAAACGGTGCTCGTTACCGGACTTTTTGCTACCTGAAATTGAACACCGTAATCCTGACGACATTTAGTTTCAACAGGACGGTGCCACTTGTTATACAATGGATCTATTAAGAGGTAATTTCGAAGAGCAGCTTATTTCACGTTTTGGATCGGTGTCGTGTGATACCACACCTTTAGACCTTTTTCTTTGGCGCTACTTAAGGTCCAAAGTCTATGCTGATAAACCAGCTTCCATTCAGGTTTAGAAAGCCAACATTACACGTGCCATTAACGCCATACCGGTCGAATTGCTCTAAAGAGTCATCCAAAATTTAACCCTTAGAATGCACACCCTGAGTGGCCGCGTAGTTGCGGCCAACATTTGAGAAAATTATATTCGAAAAATAAATGGCATAAAATGTCCTTTCGAATGAACAATAAAGATTCCTCACTTGATTTGATTTTTTGTATTTTTTTTGATTTAAAAAAAATAACTTTAGATTGATCACCCTATATAATTTACATTGCTGGAACAATAGTTTGCGCCAGCGCCTTTGATGCGATTTAAACTAAGAAATGATCTTATATTCGCTAGTTCTAAAATATTCTAGTCTCGCAAGTCGAGACCTAAACACTCAATTTCAGCTGCAATCAATCCTATTATGTGGATATTCTAGTTTTTAGCAAAAAAAAAATATGGAATGCTTAAACTCAGTATGTTCCAAAGCTCTTTTGATTTCCTTCAACATTCTGTTCCTGATTTGATTAATAGAAAAAATAACCTTCAAAGCGATTTCCCCACTATACTTTATACACTTCGCACCACTTGTTTGAACCACTTAAGCGGCCATACTGCTGCTATATATTTATCTGATATACTTTAAATGGACTTCACATGATGTTTCCCAACATAAATATCTGCAGATGTCCTTTTTCCCCCTATAAATTGTTGTTTATTTAAATTCTTTGACAAAAATAAATCTACAAACGGGTATATTTTCTTTATATTCTATGGCAATAAGAAGAAAGCCTTAAGGAAAATATGGTCTGGTAACAAAGGCACGAATGAAAGAGCCAAAAAAGCACAACACACACATGAACATGTGAAATGTCCTTTTTTAGCTGGTAATGGGGTATGTGTACTTAAAGGACATGAAGAAGACAAAATTTTCGTATGCAAAAAGGACAGTCCTCCACTTCCTCGTTGTTTATTTCTCTTGGCTCATGTGAGGCTTTCCGTTCGCTTCGTTGAGTTTGCCCTTCCCGCTCTCCGAGGCCATTTTAACTGCTAATTCAAACAAGAAGGCAATTTATCATAGAAAAATATTTGACAATAAAGACAACTAAAGATAATGATGTTATATAAACTCATACTTATGTGCCATGGAAGACTTCCGGCTTAAGCCTTACACACACACACACAAACACGACGACAAGTGCAACGTTAGTAAGTTTTCAAGGCACAATCACTCACACACATACATGCATATATCCTGGTACTGGCCCAAAAAGAACGACGACGAGAAGCTTATTTTACGCTTCAAATACCATACGAAAGAATGAATGCCAGCATGCATGTTTGTATGTGTAGGTATTAGAGACAGAGCGAGAATGTGTGTCTTCGTATAAATGCAATCTGGACGGAAGTGCAGCTGGGAATATAAATAATAATGATGAAGCCAACGTAGAGTGAGACGCGTTTACGGGGACAGGCAAATGGAATGGACCGGACATTTCTAACGATAACAGCCAACAAACGGAATAAATGAATGAAACAAACAAGCGAGTGAACGAGCAAGCGAGCAAACAGGCAAACAAACCTTCAGTTCTTTTGAGTTTCTTAGAAGCACTGAATGTTGCCAAATCATAATGAAGCATAACCATCTCGGAAGAGGATAAGAAAATATATGAAGTTGACACAGCAAAGGTCGCATGCTCAGTCCATGAAAACTGGCCTTAAATAGGCCTCAGAGGGCCTCATTATGTTGGGTGATCAATCTAGAGGAATTTTATTAAAAATAAAAATATTACAAAAAATCCATTCAAGTGTAGAATCTTTATTGTTTATTCGAAAGGACATTTTATGGTATTTATTTTTTTGAACATTTCCGTCAAATGTAGACCGCATCTACGCCTCAGGGTGTCCATTCTGATGGTCCCATGGATGAATCGTTCGAGCATTTCGACTGATATGGCAAAATGCTCGAAAGCCGTGGTTTTCGCGGAGTAAGTCTTTTCATGACGAAATGGCAAACAACACTGAGAAGAAAAAACTAAAAAAAGTTAAACACAGCTCAAGCGTAATTTTTGAAAAAACTGTATTAAAAAAATATAACTCTAGATGGATTACCCGTTACTCAAGACCACACTGTTATACAGGATGTTATGACTTAGTTGTTGTTGTAACAACAATATATTTATTTTGAAGTCTTGTTCGTCTATGGGGGATCTGCTTCGATATCCAGGTGGATGAAACACGCCATTTGAACTGGATGCGCCCACAGAGACCTGGGGTCAGCTGTGTGGGCTTGGCCGGACAATTAAAGAGGTGCAGCACATCATGCGGTCCCTGATAGCAGGCGGGACAGATGTCCGGAACGTTAGCATCAATTCGTGTCCAGTAAGAATTATGGCGGCTGCACCATCCAGATCTCAGCTGCGCCAGAATCACGCTCGTCTGCCGAGGTAGTACCTTCTCCTCAGGTGATATCTCCGGAGGGATGCTCCCCTAGTACTACATTCACACGGTAGCTGGAAACTGCTGCTGCGACTTCATCGGCGTGAATGTTGTTCAGACCTGCCTGATAGTTTCGATGATCTAAAGGTTATCTCTTATAACGCTGGACCTCTCTCTAAATCATGAAGATCGTACCTGATCTGCCTGGGCGGAGGCATCCTATGCAAGAGATGGTGGTTAGGATGGCTGCTGCGAAAACACCCTAGCAGTTATAGCTAAGATAGCAGAAAATTGTGTCTGCGCACGGTAAGAACCTTCGTCTCCTTATGTGGATTGTCCTCAGAAGACATAAGAAGACACTCTGTTGATGTTCTGAGGGCGTCATTCTGGCAAGTCTGAACTTTTTTCCACTGCGCCGTACTCACGTTCGCTGACCATACAGGTGCTGCGTAGTTTGCTACAGACCGACCTATCGCTTTGTAAGAGGTCAACAAGGTTTCTGCATGAATGGTGTAACAGAAAACTAAGTCCCCCACCTTCAGTTCTCATGCGATTTTTACGTAGGTCCGGGGTTCTGTTCAATTTTGGCTGACACCAGTAATATTCGGAGCAGGCGTTCCGGGAAGTGATGCTCCAACGAGGAAATTGTGTACAAACTGAAAACACCTTTGGCCGAAGAGGTTTTGTCAAGGTCCGGGGTTTTGTTCAATGTTGGCTGACACCAGTAATATTCGGAGCAGGCGTTCTGGGAAGTGATGCTCCAACGAGGAAATATTGGACAAACAGAAAACACCCCTGGCCGAAGAGTGTTTGTTTCGGATCAATCCGGTACATAGAATGGTGTAAGTGTAACAAGTGGGCAAAAAAAAGTTCGGTCGAGCCGAATTAAGACCCAATGGGATAATAGCGTCAAGGGAGCGTCACACTGGGCTCTTTTCCACGCCCCCTTGTCCAGCTTTACCGTAACATTGCCCATAACAATTTCCTAGTCATTTACTTCATTGTGTTAACATTTTTGACGATCGCTGAATATCTTTGGCCGAAATTGCGACAACGCTAATTTTTTTTCCCGAAGGTTTTTCGATCCATGCCATATGTTTCAAATATCATCGTCATATCTCAAAATGTATATGAGACATTGTGTTTTTAAGTTAAATGTTGTCAATTTTTCCAGAGGTCGACCCAGTCGTTGCGAGGGGAAACTTTTTACCTCTTGACCGACCTGACCCATTTTCAACATCAACCGTTTAAGTCCATCAGTACATGTTTCTGCACAATTTCTTTCACCTTGCTTCAAAAAAGCGACCTGTAGTCTACTTTCCACAGACGGACATGACTAGATCATCTTAGAATTTTACGACGACTCAAAATATAAATATTGTATGGGGTCTGGTCAGTATTTTAATCATCATATATGTTCTCCAGCTTATAGTGGCCCCTTTCCAGTATAATAGACTTTGTTCTGTCTAAATTATTCTTCGCCTCCTAACTAAATGTTGCCGAATAACAAATCATTTGAAGTAGTGAATTCTTTCTCATGTTATTTTATTTTTAAGTTTCAATCTTTGAAGTTCATTGGAAGCAATCCCACGTAGCATGACAAACTCTGCTGGATTTTTTGTGTTCTATGTAAATTCCCTCTTCCTTAAAGTCCCCCTGTCAGCCTTGGTCGGCTTAAATTATCATTACCTAGTTTGGTTTCATTATTTATAGACTACCATGAATAGTCTTTAAATATCTTGAATTTCAAGCAAATAATTTAATTATTGAAAAAATAAAAAATAAATTCCATTAGAGTTCTGTTTAACTCAAGGCCCCCTCTTCAAAGATCCTGAATAAATCCACTTCTGTGTTCCAGCCATAAACGAAACGCAACGATGACAAATTGGCTTAACTAACCATAAAATAAATCCATCCGTTCACGTACACACTCTCACACATGTCAAAACGGCATTTGATTTTATCTTACACAATAATATTATGTATGTATGTATGTATGTATGTATTTATGTGTGTGTGTATGTAATTTCAAATAATTTAATATTATTTTCAAACCTATCTCAAAAGAAAATAAAAATCTACGTTTAATAACTACAATGTACAAACGACTTCGGCTTCTACAAATACTGCCATATGAACCATATAGCAAAGACGGCACCCAACACCAAGTCCATGGGCAGTGAGAATTTTCCCCTCTGCGATTCTTCGATACGGGCATTTTCGAATATTTTGCGGGCACAGCGAAGCCATTGCGTGATGGAAATCGCTTCGGGCGAAGAGAATTCATACTCCTCCTTCATGGAACTATCTCGTGAAGTTTTGCCACCGCTTCCTGTCGTCGACGCTGTTGCACCGGAGCCAGCTCCAGATGCCGCCTTCGAGAGTAATGAAACACTTTTCGAGGAATTCAATTTCAGTTCAATACTATGCCATGTATAGTGATTGCGATAGGCCAAACGGCGCTTACGTATTTCGACGCAGAGCAGATACTGATCGAATAGGAATACTTTGGCTTTGAATTTCTTGCGGGAACGTTGACTGTAGCCGTCGAATTCGGTGGATCGGCGGAAGGGACCAAAGTCATGTATGGTGAGCTAGAATTAGCGATAAAGTGAATTTTAGTATAGAGGGGTTGAACTTATTATTTTTACGATGGACTTACCTCAGCCGGGAGCTCTTCTATGCTGAGAACTTCTTCTGATTGGTTAACTACTTCCAGTAGCCTGCGCATGCGTGTTTCCAATTTACAGACGGAAACCAATACAGGTTTGCAGTTTATACCGCTTTTGTAGAATTCCTGAAACGGACAGAATTGTGGTCAATGAGTCTTTTTAATAATCAAAAAAATATAGATAAACTCATATAAAGAAGTGAAATACAGAAACACTTTTCCTACATTTATTGCAGTTTGCATCGCTTCTATATTATATCAATCTTTTCCGGCGATATGTCGACTGGGGTACTTGAGTCTATCGCTTGATTATTTAAACATAAGATATTCCGTTCGATGATCGTTATGGTGCATTTATTTTTAAGTTTGTACTAAATAGGATGTTTGACTAACCACGAATTTAGTCAATAAAAAAATGTCCATAGTGTATGAAAATTAAAAAACTCAGATTAACTACTTACAGCATTTTTGATCAATACTTGAATTTTTGTATAAAGTGAAAAAGTTAAACATCTTATATAGGGTGGGCTATTTAAAATTGTACATTTGAATCGGCTGTAAAAAAAATAGTAATAACTTTTTCAAATGTCTGGTTTCAATGGAAAGTTTGAACTTTGTTATTTAATAATGGAACACAATCCGATGCGTTTTCTCTTCGCATAATTGGCTGAAGACTGTTTGGCAGGAGATGAAGAATTTTCTGAAAAATCATATTTTCAGATGAAGCTTATTTTCATCTCGGTGGCACAATTTCCGCATGTGGGACTTAGAGAACCCACAAGCGACCATTGAGAAACCAATGCATCCACAACGAGTCCCTTTTTAGTGCGGATCTTAAGCTGGCGGCAGGTTCTTTTTCTTCGACATTGAGCAAGGAGCCGCCGTTACCGTCAACTCCGAACGCTACCACGCCATGCTCAACGAATTTTTGTTTCCAAAAACATGACAAATGATGACATTTGGTTTCAAAAAACCGGGGCCAACGAAACCATCGATCTTTTACGCACTGTTTTTTAAAATCGAATAATCAGCCAAAATCGTGATGTCAATTGATCACCTCAGAGCTGTGATTTGAGTCCTTTGAAGTATTTTCTGTGGGAAGCCTACAAGGATAAATTTTTCGCAAAGCATTCAGAGACAATTAAAACGTTAATACACGAAATCAAAGTTGTCATTGAAGAGAATCAACCAAAATATTCGAAAATGTACTCAAAAATGTACTCGGGTGAGGTACTGCTGAGCCAGTAGTGGTAGTCATTCATATTATCAAATTAAAAAGTTTAACCTTTCCAATAAAAAAAATGAAAAAATGATCAGTACTTTTTGTTACAGTCAATCCAAATTTAAAATGGCCCACCTTGTGTACAATAAATTGTTGCGTTCCTGACTGTCTCTCTCTCTCTCTCTCTCTCTCATTTACTCTTCCATCTCCCAGGCATGGAGCACAACAATAATCCAGGCAACGAGCTGGCGGACCAGTGTGCTAGCACAGGTTTCGAAAAATTAGGCGCGGCTGTGGCCTCAGGCTACTAAACTTAACATGAAAACAATCTGGCAAACACGAAAACAGAGTATTGACTGGAACCGATACACGGCTGTCAAATCTCATGAACCTTATGGCCATGTACTCAAAGAGGACAAATGAGCATCTGGCTTTTGGAAATAGGAAATATCACAGAAGTTCCAAAAGGAAACTGCCCTATTGGTGTTTTGATCGAACGAATCGGCATCTTAAGAAATTGGATACTACATCCTCGATGAAGACAAAGTAGAATCGAAAGAGCACTTGCTATATATCTGCTCATGGTTTTAAGAATCTAGTTTTTTCAACGATCTTGCAGATATAGCAAACGAGAGGAGGCTGGCTTGCAAAAGAAAGCACAAAGAATTGAACAATTTTCTGGCTACATAGCTCTCAAATCTTTTTCGTCTCTCTCTATCTGTTCCTTAGACATAGGATATTACAGTGGGCCAACAGACCTCTGAGTATACTCGCCCCCATTGTGGGCTGGCAACTCTTTCAACCTAACTTAGATTTACTGTTTGATCACTGAAGACATTTGGCACAGATCATTACGATCACCGAATTACCAGCTCATATGAAACTAGGTTGTAGTATCGGTCCACCTTTTGTTGAAGCCCAGTACAAAGTTCTATCCCGATATAAGTTACAACCGCTCGAGAACACTTATAAGTTTCGATTTTGATCTAATTTCGTATAGTATGATTATGATAGACAAACATCCAATCTTGGACTATATAGAGCGTTTTTTTAATATAGCCCCGTATAAACAGTTGGCTTTAGTATATGGGTATTTAATAACAGTAAAATTTTCTAACGGAGCTAAACATATTTGGGTGACGGACTCCAATTTCCGAAAATCTGGACCATTTAACCGTCAGTTTGTTTTCCCCTTCGGCCGATGCGTGCGACCCTCATCTCAGCCAAAATATGTATCTATAGTTATATAAGTATTTGCATTCGTAACAAAATTTGCTTTAATTTGAGTACCCATATACGAGGGCGACCGCAAAACTAAATGGCCTGGCACATTTTCTGTTTTACTAGCAATTTTTTTTTGTTTTTTAAAAGCAATCTTTTATAAGCCATCTGTCAAAATTTCCGAAATATTTAATGACTTTTTTCTTTGTTACAGGTGATTGAAGTAAACAAGTTTTATAATTTTTGAAAAATGGAAAATAAAGAGTTTCGTGCGGTAATTAAACACTTTTATATGAAAGGTTATACGCCACAATTAATCAAAGATGAATTGGATTCTGTTCATGGTGATAATGCACCATCATACTCCACCGAGAAATCCTGGGTTCAACAATTTAAAATGGGTCCTTCAAGTACGGAAGATGAACTACGCTCTGGAAGACCGAAAACTTCTACTACTATTGAAAACATTAGAAAAATACTCGTATTTAATGAAGTGACTAAAGATAGACGAATAAAGCTCAGAAAACTTGCTGATATTGTTAAAATACACGAAAAACAAGTTTGGAGTATTTTACATGATGAACTCCACATGAAAAAGCTATCCGCAAGAACGCTGCCGCGTTTGTTGACTTTGCCCCAAAAAATCGTCCGTTGGACCAATTCCGAGGAGCTTTTAGCGATTTATCAGCGTAATCCAATAGAGTTCTTGCGCCGATTCATAACTGTTGATGAAACATGGATCCATCACTACATCCCAGAATGCAAAGAGCAGTCAAAACAATGGATAGAAGCTGGTAAAAGTGGTCCCAAGAAGGCGAAATCTGTTAAGTCAGCAGGAAAAGTAATGGCCACAGTATTTTGGGATGCAAGGGGTATACTATTTATTGATTATCTTGAGAAAGGAAAAACTATAAATAGTGAATATTATTGTGCATTATTGGATCGGTTGAGTGAAGAAATCAAGATAAAACGACCGCAATTAGAAAAAAAAAGTTTTCATCAACATAATGCTTTAGCTCCTTCTGATTATTTCTTGTTTCCAAATTTAAAAAAAATCTCGGTGGCAAAAAATTTTCGTCCAATAGCGAGGTTATTGCTGAAACTGAGGCATATTTTGAAGGTCTTGAAAAATTGAACAGGGATTAAACCGGCTCAAGACCTCTTGCTTCTATATTTAAATAGAAGACAAGTTTTTAACAAAATGGCAAAGTGACATTGATTTTCGTGGCTGCACACTACTTTTATCATGATTTCGGGTCCGTGACAACCCTCTTCAGAAAGCCTTGCTGCAATTGTTGAAAGTAAAACCGAACTCTATAAGGCCAGGCTCTCCACAAACGAATGAGAACTACTGTTGTAAACCTTACTTTTCAAGTTTTCTTCACACAATTGCCCACGAAAATACAACTCACTCTTGCCAGCTCTAAAGAGACTCCACATCGAGAGCCATCAATAGATTTATTTTGCAACAACGTGTGTGTGTGTGTGTTGTAAAAAGAGTTTAGTTGACTATGTCAACTTGTGTGCCGTGCCGTGCATGTACGTATGTTTAGCTCGTTTGTTTTATTTCGGTCTGTTGCTTTTACACATTGAACAGGGAACCGGCTCAAGACCTCTTGCTTCTATATTTTTCGGATGGAATTAAAAAACTTGAAAAACGTTTGATGAAGTGTATTGAGTTGGAAGGAGATTATGTTGAAAAATAAATAATAATAATTCCAAAAAACGGTTCTTTTTATGTTAGGCCAGTTACTTTTGCGGTCGCCCTCGTATCTGTACTAATGGCGTTACTAATGGCCGTTGGAACATGATGGTCATTTTTTGGGCCCCATGAGCCAAATCGTCCAGCAACTTTTCATTCAATGAGATATTATGAGCCGATATGCATGGATAATCTTTTAAAAGAGCACGAGGCACCAAAACGCATCGCCAGCTAATTAAACCAAAAAGGCTGGGAAAAAGCTGCAAATGTCCGATTAAGAAATCAGTTGAAGAACCGGCCCAAGATCCTCTGCTGTCAAGGTAGCCTGGTAATAACCAAGCAGGCTGGAGATAATCTACTGCGGAAATGAGGTTGTCATTATTTCAAAAAAAGGGAGAATACATCGAAAAAGCCAAGTCAACGTACAGCAGACATTTCAATCCCCCAAAATTATGATTTGTAAAGCAAATACTTTAAAAAGTGGATTGAACCCGAGGCACCTTTTTCCCTCTGGGCCGATTTTGTCATTTGCATTCAATAACTGGTTTCACCGCTATCATGCTTTTAACAGACGCACCGGTGGATGGACATTGCTAGGACGTTTAACATTTTACTACGATCAACTAATCTCACGACAGCCAGTCCTATGCACCGGATTTACCCGAAGGGCTGTCACCCCGGCACACAGTTTCCGCTACAACAACAACAACGACACTCAATAATTTATAATTTTTTTAACGTCTCCGTTCATTATTTTGTGGTGTTACAAACGAAATGACAAATTTAGTGTACCTTTCATCCCTCGGAGGAGAGTATAAATTTGTTAAAGTAAAATAAAACTCGAAAAGGAAAAAGCCAAAATAAAAGTCGAGTATATGATATATGATTTTGTTTTAAAAAAAGTCAAAAGCCAATTTTTTGCTTCGACTTTCGACACGCTACAATCGATCTTCTGCGCGTCAAGTTCGATATTCCTATTACACTGTTCTGCAAAAATGAACTTTTGAGCCTTCCTTTAGATAAAACCACTTGATCCTTATGTTAAATAATCTCCTGAATCCAAATTGAGTGTCCGTTTTGTCCCATCACACACAGTTTGCAAGATATCCTGAACATGAAATTATTCTGACTTTTTTCAATAATTTGCTCAAAACCTTCGGCGACTCTTATCCAATTCACTTGAAAAGGGGCAATATTAATTGGTGAGTAATGCGTCTTTCTTATAAATCATAATTTATAAAAATCGAAGAGATAAATTAAAAACAAATAAAATAATTTTTACTAAAAAAAATAATTAGTCAAATTAATAAAAAAAAAGTCGGAAAAAACGGACACTCCATTCGGATTCAGAAGATTATTTTATATAGGGTGATCCATCTAGAGGTATTTTTTCAATAGTGGTTTTTTTACAGATTACGCGTGAGTTGTATTAAACTTTATTTTTTATTTGTTTTCAGCACTGTTTGACATTTCATCATGAAAAGACTTACACCGCAACAACGTCTCCTAATTGTGCAACTGGAAATGAGCAATGGAAATGAGCGATCGGTAAGAAACTGGCTTCAGCCAAAAAATTGTTCAGTGATGAGGCCTATTTCTGGCTCAACAGCTACTTCAATAAACAAAATTGCCACATTTGGGCTGATGAGCATCCAGAAGAGGTCCAAGAGGTGTCATTATACCCAGAGAAAACCACAGTTTGGAGCAGTTTATGGCCTAGTAGAATCATCGGCCCATATTTTTCCAAAAAGATGATGGCCGTAACGTAACCTCGCGCATAGTCTCGCGCATAGTATTGGACTTTTTGCTACCTGAAATTGAAGCTCGTAATCTTGACGACATTTGGTTTCAACAAAACGGTGAAACTTGCCATACAGCTGCTCAACCAATGTATCTATTGAGAGTTCATTTCTAAGACCAGCTAATTTCACATTTAAGACCGGAGATTGGTCGCCTAGATCGTGTGATATCACACCTTTAGACTTTTTGTGTGGAGGCCAAAGTCTATGCTGACAAACCAGCTGCGATTCAGGTTTTGGAAGCCAACATTACGCGGGTCATTAACGCCATACCGGTCGAAATGCTCGAACGATTCATCCAAAATTGGACCCTCAGAATGGTCAGCCTGAGACGTAGTTGCGGCCAACATTTGAAGAAAATTATATTCAAAAAATAAATTCCATAAAATTTCCTTTAGAATGAGGAATAAAGATTCCATACTTGATTTGAATTTTTGTATTTTTTTTTATTTTGAAAAAATACCTTTAGATAAATCACCCTATATAAGGATCTGTTGGTTTCGTACAAAGGAAGATTTTGTTGCAGAACAGAGTCATTTGATCATTAATGGTGGTTAAATTTAAAGGGCCGATGTTGAATTTTTTTTTTTGCATTTCATTTGATATTTCTCAATTTTAGAATAACTCAACTTGAACCATGGAAAGGATACACAAGCGAGCAACGCGTTAAAGGTATTAAGGCTTATTATGAAAATGGTCGTTCAAATGCATATTGTGCAGTTCGTGATTTTTTGGGTCAATTTAATAGTCCAAATGTGCGTATAATTGGAAAAATCGTGCAAAAATTTGAGAAAATCGGGTATGTAGGAGGTGTGAAAGTACCAGTGTATGCTCGTACAGCTCGTACTGCAGAAAATATTGCTGCTGTTCGCGATAGTGTGTCTGAAGAGCCGTTCACCTCAACTCAACGTCGTGCCCAACAATTGCACCTCTCACGCTCGGCGTTGATGACCATTATGCGTAAATACTTGCATTTACACGCTTACAAGGTGTAATTGACTCAAGAACTAAAGCCTCTTGACCATTCCAAACGTCATCAATGGTCAGAATGGTAGCAAGAAATGGCATGGGCCCTTAAAATTTAACCACCCTTTATATGGAATATATCAGAGAGATATATTAGAGCTACGATTCGAGACCGTTAGATTTTTATTGTGAAATATCATGATGTACATATGTAATGCTACGTAACAATCCATTACTGATTTCGGCTCTTAAGGGCAATAAGGAAAAAGCCTATCGAGAGATAAAGTCAGATACTGTCTATCTCTTGAAACATTTCTAAAGTTGACGGAATCCATTACTGAGAAGCCAACCGAGCCGGCAACATTAATGAAATTGAGTTCCATAAATAATAGAAATGTCTGCTCTTTCATTATAAGTCAATATGCTGAAGAAGTATTAGTTGTTAATTTTTGAATTCCAAAAAAAATATTACTTGGACCATTCTGTATAATACGTACCGATATAAATTGTTGTAATAACAATGGATATCTTGTCAGTCTTTGTATAGGTTGCACCAGAAAACTATCAATGCCCAGCCGATCGTTGATTTCATTTTGATAATTCTGCAATAAAAATAGAAAAGTTAATATTGAAACATTCAAAAATTAAAAAAAAAATAAAACTTCGAAAAGTGCCTTACTTGAAACCATTCACGATTGTCTTTGCGCAATTGCATTGAGGTCTTTTTGTGCATCGTAAATGTTACATAACAATAAAAATGATTTTTCTGCAAGAAAAAAAAAAGAAAATATAAAAAATTACTAAAGAATATTTAGGCAAAAAAAGAAAAAATTTACGGAGGACTGTAAAAAAACACATCAAACACATCAATGTTAAGTTTGGCTGTGCCGAACTTTGGATACCCTCCACCAGATTCCCAAATAAAACCAAATTTGGTGCGGAAGTGTGTTCTATATAGAAATCTTTATGTGCAAAATTTCATTTCGATAGGTCAAGCTTGTGGTGAGTTATCGTCATATTATTTCTCGAAGCCCATGAGACCGTTTGTGTGGGAGGTACCAGTAGGAGTTTTCCGATCTCAACAGAATTTGGCGCAGAGGTGTGTTCTATATAAAAATCTTTATGTAGAAAATTTCATCTCGATAGGTCAAGTTTGTAGTTATTGTCATATTATTTTTTAAGGTCCGATCTCCGATCTTAACCAAATTTAGCGCAAAAGTCTGTTCTATATATTAATCTTTATGCCGAAAATATCGTATCGATAGGTCAAGTTTGTAGTGAGTTATTGTCATATTATTTTTCAAGACCCGTGAGACCGTTTGTGTGGGAGGTACCAGTATGGCCTTTCAGATCTTAGCCAAATTTAGCGTAAAAGTCTGTTCTATATAATAACCTTTATGTCGAAGATTATGTCTCGATAGGTCAAGTGTGTGGTAAGTTATTGTCATACTATTTTTTAAGGCCCATGAGACCGTTAGTGTGGGAGGTACCAGTAGAACTTTTCCGATCTCAACCGAATTCAGCGTAGAAGTGTGTTGTACATAGAAATCTTGATGTGTAAAATTTCATTTCGAAAGGTCAAGTTTGTGGTGAGTTATAGTCATATTATTTCTCAAGGCCCATAAGGCCGTTCGTATGGGAAGTACAAGAAATGTTGACCCAATCTAAACCATTTTTACATAGTTGATTGGGCCTATATAGAGATTATTATTTTCAAAATTTCAGTGATTTTGCTCAAGAAACTGGACGGATATTTCTAAAAAAAAACTAATTGTTATGAGGTAGTGTCGGTTGAGGGTCTGTCTTAGAATTATACGAGGATCAAGAATACTCGTATATATACTCTGTTGTGTCTCCGATGTTTATTTCAAGGTATTACAGACAGAATGACAAAACTAATATACCCTCCATTGTATGGTAGAGGGTATACAAATCAAAATCGTGGTAGAATAAAGAAGGTAGTGTTATTCAGTCAGCTAATTTACATTCGTTTCTCTTAAAAATTTGAACTTTAAAATTTGACAGCGACAATCCTTGATGTTTTTAAAGCAAGATTTCTTCGAGGGCTGCTGTATATATTTCTGGCCTAATAATGAAAATGCGAATATTTATCATCAAAAATGGTTTAATTGTTTTTCAAACTATTTTCCAGCGTGATTTATACACTTTTGCATGCGCTCAAACCAATTGTCGAAGCACTTTTTCCACTCCGATTAAGACACCACCAAAACATGTTTTTTTATTGCTCCAGCAGCATCTTCTGGCGACGAAAATCGTTGACCACGCTTTTTTTTCTTGATGTGCGGGAATAAAAAGAAGACATTGGGTGCCAAGTCAGGGCTGTACGGCGGATGACTTATCAGTTCCAGTATGGCGGATGACCAATCAGTTGGCCGGTCAAAGAGGCGCTGGTTTGAACCGAAGTGCGAGAGCTCCCGTTGTCATGGTGCACAACGATTTGTCTTCTCTTGTTCGTTTTTCGAATTTCTTCGAAGACTACAGGCAAACATGTTATGGTGTACCACTCTGAATTGACCTCCAACGTTGCTCAAGCGGAACAGTCGCCACATGACCAGTTTTGCCGAAGAAATAGGCGACCATTTGCTTTGCTTCTTTCACGAACAACTTTCGTTGGATTTGGCTAGTCTTCGAAGACCCACACAGTCAAATGCTGTTTTGTTTCGGGCCCATACGCATAGATCCGTGATTCGTCACCTGTGACGATCTTATAAACATCTTTTAAAGCACCGCGATCGTATTTTTTCAAACTTTCTTTGCACCAATCGACACGAGCCCTTTTTTTGAGCGATTGCCAAACTGTGTGGGATCCAACGAGAACAATGCTTTTTTACCGTGTTCATGCAATATCGAATGTATGCTGGTGGAAAAAATGCCCAAGGATATTTTAGGTATGTCACATGAAGATCTTGCATTATCAGGCACAACGGCCTTTTTTGGGCTACCTTCTTCTTTGAGCGAGCGTCTGCCACGATTGAATTCATTAAACCAGTTTTTCACAGCGCTATAGGATGGTGCTTTATCGCCATACAAAGATTTAAGTTCATCGATGCACTCTAGTTGTGATAATCCACGTCGAATGTTGTGAAAAATTATCGCTCGAAAATGTTCACGGGTCAATTCCATTTTTTTGCCAAATGGACTTTTTCACTATCACTGTCTGTAAACAACACAAATGATGGTCGTACGTCAAAACGTTCTGAGTACGATTATGCTAAAAAAAATTCAAACTTTCCAATGGAAATGTCAGATGGCGCCAGGCAACACTAAGTGTATATATAGAAATATATATAGCAACCCTCGTATTTCAAACATTCACAATCATCTAACATTTCTAAAAATTTAGTTGTGGCATTTTTTTCAAATGACTTTGACATTACAACGAACTTTTTTTGTTGTTGTTGGGCTAGTGACTTTACCTCGTGTTTTGTACCATGATTAAAATCATAAATTTCGCTTTTCATCAAAGTGATTTCATAAAGCTGTCACAGCAGCAACATTGAATTTCTTTTGCTTAAAGAAATTCAAAACCAGACAGGCTTATAAATTCATCGCAATAAATTTGACATTTATTCGCAATTTATTTAAAAAATCCACTCACGCACGAGGGAGGGTGTGTAATGTGGGTTATTCACAGCATGTCGAGAAATCCGATATTCATCACAAGCACTAGTGAATCAAAAAAAAACAGGGCAAACGTTTTTGTGTTGCTATTGGAACAAAAAAATCAAAAGCACAGCGGTTATTGCGAAATAAACAAAATGAATAAAATCCACGTATACTCAATACGTGATTACGCATTAATCGAGTTAATTTAGTACAATAGCGATTGTTTTAATAACATCAAACAATAATAACAATTTATTACATACAAAAACAAAAAAGCAACTGCGAAAAAAAACCTTCCCAGGCAGTTCATTAATTGTCCAAGCATATTTTTAGTTACATCATTGTTATGTATGATTTTTTTTTGCTTATAGAAAAACACCTTTTTGTTTAAAAATTAAAATATTTGCATTGCGTTTAAAAAAAGACACGAAAAATAAATCGTTATAAACTGCACACAACAACTACCTGATGCTTTTGGAATAGCAATTACCCAACGTAACAATTTGGACGCGTTTTCTGTTTAAACTTGGCAAGTGTCTATTAGTGGGGTTTTTACAATCGATTTACCTTTCGCGGAGTGTCTCTTAAAGTAGGTCTGACTTTTGGCACGTTCAGTGGCGAGATACAAATGGCCTAAAAATTTAATTTTGGGCTTTACTAAATATATTGCTGTTTTGGAATGGATTGACCAATTTGTGTGTAATTCAGACAAATGAATATTACCACTACGGAATCCCTCGTTAAGTTAAGCCCAGAAGGCGAATCTATCGACAAGCATATTGGTCGTAGAGGCTTTCCGTCCTTGTGAATTTTTAAAGGTCCGTATATTTTCATCGCCATGGCAGTCCGGTTGATTAATCTTGTCATCCATCAGGGTAATTATATTTATAGTGAATAACTTCTGTACCAATCTGTTGTTCTTATTTAGTAGACTTGAAGTTGAATCTTTCTTTAAGCGGCTGTATGTACAGGGTGGCCCAGAAAGACCGAAGTGGTGTGAATTCCTTATAACTTTTTTATTATAATTTTTTTTTTCTTTTCTTTTCAGTATTTTGTTAAGAAGACTTGGATAATTTATAATGGAGCAATACACAATTGAACAACGTGCCCATATTGTTGAAATTTACTTTTCAAATCAACGGTCCATTGTGTTGACTCAGCGTGCATACCGTCGTCAATTTAATGTGCGGGTTGCACCCTCTCAGTCAACAATAAACCGTCTGGTTGCAAATTTTCGAGAACAAGGAGCAGTAAGGAACCTGCCTGGTCCCGGCAGACATCGAACTGTCCACACGGCTGACAATATTCAAGTGGTACAGGAGAGTATTCGGGAGGATCCAGAAACATCAACCAGGAGACGTTCGTCACAACTGGGCCTCTCAAGAACGTCGCTGCAGCGAATTTTGCACACCATAGGATTGTTTCCATACAAAATTCAACTTGTCCAAGAATTGAAACCAACAGATTACCAGCAACGACTTGACTATGCAATTTATTTCCAGCAAAAAGCACAAGAGAATCCTAATTTTATTCATAACTTAATAATGAGTGACGAAGCCCATTTTCAATTAAATGGGTTCGTTAACAAGCAAAACTGTAGGATATGGGCTACGGAAAACCCGAGAGTACTTCATCAACGACAATTGCACCCAGTTAAGTGTACCGTTTGGTGCGGTGTTTCTTCAGAAAGGATCATTGGCCCATATTTTTTTGAAAATGAACAAGGTGTCGCCATTTCCATCAATGGTGATCGATATCGGGCCATGTTGGAAAATTTTGTAAGGCCAGCCGTGGAAAACCATCCGCAAATATGGTTCCAACAGGATGGAGCCACAGCGCACACTGCGAGGGCCACAATGACTCTTTTACGCGACATCTTTGGTGAAAGAATAATTTCTCGTAACAGCAATTTTAATTGGCCTCCGCGTTCCCTGGATTTAAACGCTCCAGACTGTTTTCTTTGGGGCTATTTAAAAGGAAAAGTTTATGTTAATAAGCCTAGGACTATTGAGGAGTTAAAAACCAATATTCGAGAAGAAATTAACAACATACCACCGGAAGTTTTGCGAAACGTCATGGAAAATGTGTTGGAAAGAGCACATTTGTGCGAAGCAGAATATGGCCACCACTTGCGGGATATCATTTTTAATAACTAATCCAAAAATATTCCCCATAAATTTAATGTATTTAAAAAAAAAAAATTAAAAAAATATCTCTTAAATAAAAAGTTATAAGCAATTCACACCACTTCGGTCTTTCTGGGCCACCCTGTACATACATCCCTTTGAATAATTTTCCTTTTTTGTTCATAATCATTTACCTTCCTTCTCAGCACATATCACTTGTTTTTCCTTTCTTGTCAACACTCGGAATATAAATGTAGTGATTTTCTTTGAAAACGTCCTCATTTGTCTCACTATGTCAAGTATCAGTTAGTTTCTTTGTTTGTAGGTGATCGTCCATTTTCTTTTTAAATGTTCTTAGTAGGGACATAAATACTGTGACAACATTGAACACACCCATTTCAATAGTAGAACTGAACATACCCCGTTAATGGCATATGGGTTTTGAAAGCTAACCTCAATAGCGTTAGTCTGTAACGGGATTTTGAAATTGTTTCAACTTTTATCATGGAGTGGTCAGATAATGAGAACCGTATCGCTGTAATAGCGCTTTTCAAGTGTTAAATGAAAACAAGCGATATTTTCAAAACGCTTCGGCCACTAGGGATTAGCCGCATGTTCGTCTACCGATGCATAAAACTGTTTGAGAAGACTGAAGATGTAAAAGACCGCCACCGGTTGGGCCGCCCACGCTCTGTTCGAACACCGCATGTCATCAAAGCCGTTAAATCAAGAATTCACAGAAATCCGCTCCGAAAACAGAAAATCATGGCTCGTGAGATAAATATCACGCAAAAGTCCATCAGTCGAATCATTAAAAAAGACTTGGGACTTGAGGCTTTCAAACGACGTACCGGACATTTATTGACTGCAGCTTTAAAAAAATAGGATTGAAAAATGCAAACGTCTTTTGGTGAAGCACGCTGATAACTTGCAAAGGAAAATTTTGTTCACCGATGAAAAAATTTTTAACCTTCAGGAAAAATTTAACAAGCAAAATGATAAAGTGTATGCGCGGTCATCTAAGGAAGCATCAGAACTGATCCCAAGGGTGCATAGGGTCATCACCCAGCTTCAGTCATGGTTTGGTGGGGTGTCTCTTACGATGGGATCACTGACCTGCATTTCTGCGAACAAGGAGTCAAAACATCTGCCAAAATTTACCAAGAAACCGTTTTGGAAGCTGTTGTGAAGCCTCTTAACAATTCCCTGTTCCAAAACCAGACATGGACTTCCAGCAGGACTCTGCGCCGACCCTAAGGCTGAAACGTCCCAGGCCTGTTCTCGAAACAATTTGCCAGCGTTCATTTTCTCTGAAGAATGGCCCTCAGGCAGTCCAGATTTGAAACCATTGGATTACAAGTTGTGGACGGTTGTAGAGGACAAAGTTTGTCACAAAAGATAACCCAACATTGGATCTCTTAAGACTGCTTTGGTTCGAGCTGTGGCCAATTTTCCAATGGACGAGGTTCGTGCAGCTATTGACGATTAGGGGGAAGGCGTGTGTAAAGGCAAAATGCGGACATTTCGAAGAGGTAGATTCTTTTTGGATACAATATTCATAAATAAATATATTAAAAAATATTTGGTCCAAAAACATTCAGTCATTTTTTTACAGCAAAAAATGTGTGAAACAGTATTTATGTCCCTACTTATATATTTTTATATATTTTTATATTTTTATATATTTTTATATTATTATATATTTTTTTAAAAATTTAAATTTTTATTATTAATTCATAATTGAACTAACATATTTCAATTTGAGACCATGTTTCTTTTAAACATTTTATTCATAGCCAAACCGAAAGCAAAAAGTTATTCAAAAGGCGGGTCGAAATGACTTTTAGTTGCAAGCAGGGGTGACTGCAGTTTCGGTAAACGCTACTTCACTATCGTCAGACCTCAGTTGCTTCTGTGTTGTTTTTCCAATGATCAAAGGCTATGCACTTCAGTGCAGGCAGATTTCAATTTAGTGAATAACTGCCGGCAGTAAAGTATTTCACCGAACAAAGTAAACCCAATTAAAATCCCTTGCACTTCAATTTTTTTAAAATGTCGTAGTCTTTGATTGTTGTGCAACCTGTATCGATCTAATCCAGTGTTTTGTCCAAAACTTCAATCATTGTGGCAAACCCAAAAATCTGATTTCTGTTGTCTTCAATTTGAAATACGTCCACCCTTAATCCTGAAAACAAATGTGTGCCAAATTTTATCGAGAGTGGATTTAAAATGTGACTTCTAAAGGTGTAAAATTGGAAGAACATGTATGTATGGGAGCTATATCTAAATCTGAACTGAATTTTTTTTAATTTTAACAAAGTCATGCCTTGGTTCGAAAAACTAACCCGTGACAAGTTTCAACAAGATTGGATGGCTGCTTAAACTAAAAACATAACAATCTAATGAAAATATAGGTGGGAGCTATATCAAAATCTGAACCGATTTTCTTCAATTTCAATAGCGTCCGTCCTTGGCCCAAAATACTCCCAACTTTTATCACAATCGAACAAGAATTGCGAACTGTAATTTGATTAAAGCTTTAGATGGACGGACAGGCCTCGTTAAATGAAAACAGCAGGTGGTTAAACGTCGATCGGTTTAAATAAAGTTGGGTATAACTCAAATAGTATTGGTAGTTACAAACATTTGCCACGAAACTTATTATACCCTATTCCACACAGTGGGACAGGGCATAATGATATCAGCCTTTATACAATTATTAAGAAGCGATTTATAAACATTTCGAGAAAATTCGAAAAAATTGAAGGTTCGTATAAAATATTATAACCCAATATTTTAATTTCTCTACAGGGCTAGGCGTTGAAGTGTTACCAACTTCACGCAGGCTGTACAGCAAACCCATAATGCCAGCTATGTCAAATTCATACTATTAACAGCTGTTCACAAGCAATGTCTACGAGTATCTAAGTATTATAGAACAAAAGTTATTTGAATTGGAATTCAAACTTTATAATTGCGTTAATTGCTTTATATTTGACAGCGAAATCACAACCAGCTATTGTACGTGAGCTGAGTCATCTTAAAGTGACCAAAACTGTTGTGTATCGCAACATAAATCGTTATAAGACAGCATTTCCAAACGCTATGGTGGTGAACGATAAAAAACCTCAACATAAAATGGTTCGGAAAGTGAAGGCTCGATTTCAACGAAATCCACCTCATAGTGGTAATCACACGGCCAAAGAGCTGAAAATATCCCAGCGAAGCATCCGACGCAAAACGAACTCAAGGTAAAGCCTTACATGTTACAAAAGGGACACTCTCTTATACCAAAGGGAAACAAGTAAAAAATGTTAAGTTTGGCTGTGCCGAACTTTGGATACCCTCCACCAGATTTCCAAATAAAACCAAATTTGGTGCGGAAGTGTGTTCTATATAGAAATCTTTATGTGCAAAATTTCATTACGATAGGTCAAGCTTGTGGTGAGTTATCGTCATATTATTTCTCAAAGAGACCGTTTGTGTGTACCAGTAGGACTTTTCCGATCTCAACAGAATTTGGCGCAGAGATGTGTTCTATATAATCTTTATCATCTCGATAGGTGAAGTTTGTAGTGAGCTATTGTCATATTATTTTCAAGGCCCATGAGACCGTTTGTGTGGGAGGTACCAGTAGGGCCTTTCCGATATTAGCCAAATTTAGCGCAAAAGTCTGTTCTATATATTAATCTTTATGCCGAAAATTTCGTCTCGATAGGTCAATTGTGTGTGTGTGTGTTATTGTCATATTATTTTTCAAGGCTAATGAGACCGTTAGTGTGGGAGGTACCAGTAGGACTTTTCCGATCTCAACCGAATTCAGCGTAGAAGTGTGTTGTATATAGAAATCATGATGTGTACAATTTTATTTCGATTGGTTTGTGGTGAGTTATAGTCATATTATTTCTCAGGGCCCTTAAGGCCGTTTGTATGGGAGGTACAAGAAATGGTGGCCCAAACCATTTTTACATGGATGATTGCGCCTATATAGAGATTATTATTTGCAAAATTTCAGTGATTTTGCTCAAGAAACTGGACGGATATTTCCAAATAAAAAACTTATTTTTATGAGGTAGTGTCGGCTGAGTTAACTACACATGTTTTTGACAAATTTCAGCTCCCTAGCTGTTTTCATGCAGGCTCTATCTCAACAGACGGAAGCCGAACAACATGGCTAAATTGTCTTAGAATTTTACGAGGATCAAGAATACTCGTATATATACTTTGTTGGGTCTCCGATGAGTATTTCAAGGTGTTACAGACAGAATGACAAAACTATTATACCCTCCATTGTATGGTGGAGGGTATAAACAAAGTTAGACTCGAATGAGCAAAGAAGTTACGCTTGCACGAAGTTGGTGAATTTCCAAACGTTGTGTTCTCAGATAAAAACAAGTTTCCTACTATCTCTCTCATTCGAGCCACCGAACGGCCATCTGAAGTAAGCTTCCATCTCAAACAATGGTATGCGAAGCTGTGAACACGACTTCAGAAGCCATAAACAAAGTCAAAGCTTCTTGAAGAGAACTTATTTTATAATAATTGCAATACAAAACATATATTCGGTTGTGACATTTAAATAATTCGGCTGTGACAACAAACTGTTCACTAAATAATCTATCATGTTCATGATATACGGAAAAATTTCTTACTTTCGGTATACCGATAGCTGATTAGCGCATCAGCTTTTTGAAGCCTCGTCATACTTTTTTATATCATAACTAGATTTTCCATAAGAGCCCAGATATGTAGTATCGGTCATTACGATCATTACTAAAAAAAAACTTTTGGTTGACGGATCAAGATGGATATAATTTGTTAGAGTTCTTAATTGAATATATCAGTTGCCGATAAAAGGGCCAAACTTATTTTTATTAGTACGGAAATGCGATAATCTACGGAAAACTTTCAAAATTCAATAAGGGTATATGTGACAGCGCATAGAGAAAGGGAGCTAAGGGTTAAAAAAATCAATTTTCATTTTTTTTCTTTTTTTGATGTGGACATCATCTGAGCATCGAATGAGACCGATCCCCATGCCCCAAAAGTGTTCCCTCCCAGAGATATGCGCGTTTTATGCAAGTGAAATCGACGATTCTAAGCGCAATTAGAAAGGGACCTAATCTTTAAAATGGCTCCTGAACAAAACTGTCACATATGCTGTTGCTTTGACGTCACTCTACCCTTTGTTTGTAGGCGATCTACATAAATATTCCAGATTTGGAAGCCAAAAATTTTGCTGGGTTTCTCCCATACAAAATGTCCAACACAGAGGGAATATCTGTTTATGTACATTTCGCATTCCAGCAATTTTAGAAAATATCACAAAATGCATAATCATTATTGTGGTAGTTTGAGTAGCTTAATACAGTTATATTGTCATATTGTCAATATTTACGTATGCATGTGTGTGTGTGTATATTTTAAACCTTTTTTTTCTTGACTGCTGCTGTTGAACATTTTGAGAGTATGCCCGGCAGGGGTTAATAGAAATGCATAGCAAATATCACACCACATGCCTGCATTTAGCTATAAATCTGTTATCTTAACACGCGTATTTGCATATTTTACAAATACGGCTAAAATACACAGATACATGTACGCACACACACACAGGCACACGCACTAGAATACACGTGCAGGCATACTTATATATACTCGTACGTACAGATGCGAATGCATAATATAATCGGTAGATTTAAACGTAGTTAATGTATTTTACTTTAGGTGACGTATTCATATGTAAAGAATACTCGCACAACTATAGACAGTCCAGAATGTACATCCATGAATATTCTATAGCACACACTTACAGGCGTACTGTAGACATTAGCTTGGATCGAATTAGAAAATAAAAGTTGGTTGGTTGGTTGGAAACGTTGGTGCATTTCCAAAAGATAACTTAAAGTTGTGAACTGTGTTTGAATTGTAATTCCTAGCCCAAGTGAATATCAGGGTATATGTTATTCGGCGCAGCCCATGGCTGATTATGACGATAACTTCAAATGGGAGTCATTTATACATTTAGCACTTCACAGAACTACTTAAAAAATAAAAATGGGATAAACTGTCACACTCTCTTTGTTACCAGAATTATACCATTTACTAATTAAATGTTGCTGATAAAAAAAACATAGCACTTGAGTAAAGTATTGGAAATAAAGCATCTTTACCGAGCCGAAAGGCCCAATTTCGACCACTTTTTGCAGCATTTGGGGCCGTATGTCAACAATAATTTGCCAAATATTCTCTTTAAAGTCTTCAATCGCGGGCTTATCTGATAAGACAAGCGACTTCACATAACCCTACAAAAAATAGTCCAGCGGTGTTAAGTCACACGATCTTGGAGACTACACCACAGCTCGCTTTATAATGCGCTCACCAAAAGTTGTATGGAATGTAGCACCGTCGTTGTTAGAAGCAAAGGTCATCCACATCAACAACCTCCCATTCAGGCACGAAAACGACATTAATTGTGGCTCTTTATCATTCCTTATTGGCTGTAACATAATGGCTTCATTTTTGAAGAAATATGGACCAACGATTCTCTCTGCCCATAGAGCACACCAAAAAGTAACTTTTTGAGGATGTAACGGCGTCTCAACACAATGGCTTGTGGATTCATTACTCCAACTGCGATAATTTTGTTCAATAACCTACCTTCAACTTTCAGGCTTCATTGCTGAACAACTTTTTTTTGTAAAAATCAGATTTTGTGGCTCTCTCTTTTTGTGCCCGGTCCATTCACTACAATTTGCAAAACGTTGTTTCTGTGTAAGTCTTTTCATTATGAAAAGGTAAACTAAGCAAAACTCAAGTGACAGCTGTCAAAAAGACCTACTCGAAAAAAGGGTGGCCAGTTTAAAAAAAACACCCTTTAGTATCCAATTAGATTTGCACCTTCATTATTTTTCTATAAAAAAGATTTCGGTAAAGCAATCGATATTTCCATGATAAGTCCGGAATATCCTTAAAAAGGGAACGAGGTTTAATAAGCGTCGCCTGCTTATTAAACCAAAAAGGCTGGAAAAAATCTTTGAATGCCGATTAAGAAATCAGTGGAAGATCCGGCCCAAGATCCTTTGTAGAGGCTGTCAGAGATAGCATGTGGCTGGTGATAACCGATAGCGTAGTTGAGGTTGTCATTATTTCCAGAAAAAAAAGTGGAGCACGCTGAAAAAGCCAAGTCAGCGGAATACTTTCAGCTTCTCAAGAACATGATGGACCCAGCTATAGCAATGCAGTCTTGGCCCAGGGCTTTTTTAAACTCAGTACCTTTGAGAAAACCTTGTTTCAAGCGGGGCATGGGACATTTCTGTTAAACAGAAAGCTTTGGGCTCTGAATTAACTTAAATATCCTAATTAACCCATGGATGACCGATCCAAGATCCTTTGTAGAGGTTGTTAAATGTAGGCTTGTTCTCTGTAATCGATAGTGAAGAAGCTATGGAATTGCTTTCAGAAAGAAAATTAGTAACGTTTAAAACCCAGTGTTCTGAAATGGTTTTTGGGCTCACCTTCCACTGACAAAGTCACTTTTCCGGGGCAGCGTTAAGCTTAATGCCTTCGAACAGACGTTGTGTCCAATATTAGACGTGTTCTTTTGGTACTCGCTTACTAAACGAGTGAGTGGTCGCTAGGGCGATAACTTTACAAACAATTTCAAAAACCATGCGCTCTAGGAATATCCGTAGATCCAGCAAGTGATGCACATTCACATCTGCGGGAATACAGACTTCGACGATAGAAATGCATTTAAAGTATTAATAGCGGTGAAAATAGAACTTCCATTACCATTAAAAGTCAAAACATATTTCCAAGGAACTAACTGATAGCACCATTGATTGGCATATAAAATAGGACACCAGCCTTTCCTCTTGAGTTGTATTATCTGTAATATGTTTTCTCTTTCGTAAAATTAAAAAAAAAAATGTTGCTTAATTTATGAGTACTTCTTATTCGACCCAGTCTAGTCGATTTCTACTGACAAGCATTTATGTCTAAACTGTGTCGGCCGCATGAATATACTTGACTATTCTATAAAAGAAATAAATATGCAAAATGTCCAAATGGTCTTCCAAATAATGCATCGTAAAATATTTAAATCATATTTATTTAATGGAAATGTAGATTGTCTTTAATATAAATCTTGACATTCTTCGAGTAAACCCAGAAACTTTAAGCTACAAAGGGCAAAGAACAAAGGAAAATGGGATAATTCAAGAGCTTAATTAGGACTGTGACTAATTCCTTAGAGAAAAACAAGTAGAAATGTTGTTAAAGTCAGTCAAGCCGAGCCCTATATACCCTCCACCGTCTCTATGCAACAAAAACGTTCATAAATTAAAAAAATATGGTATGTTTTTGGGCCTCTTTTGACCCGATCCGCTTTGCAGGTCCCAAGTTATTCTTTGTTGAATCGCCTCATGATTTAAATTGTTGTCACTGTGTGAATTTATGGATTCTTAAATTTTCATTGTAAATGCATTTCAAACATGTTACTTATAAATAAGTATGGCTTTGGGGAGACAGAACATCCTCACCTTTTAACATCGTTGGTGTCTTGATAATTACGTTATTCCGTCTCTGTCAGATCGAGTTCATTTAATGATTCTTCCCCTTTTAGTTACTTGCGACTTTTGTATATTTTTCGAAGTGTTTGAGGAGTTGAGGCAATGCCGAAATTAAGTAAAAAATCTTATTCTGGATTTTCTAAACTTTTTTTTTTGGTTAAGGGCTGATTGGTGCAGAGTTTTTAGATATTTAAGATTATAATTTTTACAGCTTCTCGAATTATTCCATGGTGCTGTAAATTTGTTTCAAAACACTCTCAAGTTTATTACAACTAAACAATAAAATTTAAATTCAAATAATATTCAAACTTTAAATAAACAAAGAGTATCAGCCATACCATATCATCCATCCAACACGATCATTAAGCAAATTGATTTCGATAAAAAAAATTAACTTAATAGCTGCAGTCTCGTCTGAGAGATAGCACAAGATACAACAAATGACGTCATATTTAGACTCGAGCGAACGGCAGCTCTAATTGAAATAACAAACATTGCGATGTCGTGTTTGTCGTTTCTGTTTCTGTTTTTTATTTCGGCTGTGTGTGCGTATAGAAGAACGACAAAAAACAAACAACAAAAAGAATAAAAATATGCCAACGGGTAATAAAAACGTAATAATTTTATGCCTTTATACAGCAGAAAAGTATTAAGTCCAAAATTGTTGTCAATCTGGTATTTAATAGGCAGACGGACAGACCTTTTAGTGTGAACACATTCACACTAACAGAACAAAATTTTGATTTCGTTTAATGGTTCAATAATGATTTAATTTTTTATGGCGATGTCTGAAAAATTTCTGTTTGATTGTTCTTTCAAAATTCCATTTAAAAACTGCTCGCCGATAGCTTTGCCATTTGAGATGTTTTCGGGTGAAAACGTCACTTTGTCATATTTGATTCGATTAGTGTTTGGTTTGTGTACTTTGTCACCCGGCGTTCAAATAATTATCACAAATTCACTGGCAAACACAAAAAAATTATAGTGTTTGAATAACAAGTCATATTTTTATAACAATGAGAAATATGACAGTGTATAATAGGGTCTAATGAATTACATCGTGGTCAAATACGTATGTTTGCATTTAATAATTTTTAAAAATAAAGGCACGTGCAGGGAAAGCTCCATTAGAAATTAGCCATGAAAAGTGATTGTGAGAATTTTGTTATTTTATAACAGAGAAAATAATCCATGCATTAAATTTTTTTGCAATGGAAAAATGTGACTTAAAGGAACTCCAAATTTTTTAAGTAAGGAAGAAAGATGATAAATATTCGCGTTAATAATAATGCGAATATTTATCATCAAAAATGGTTGTATTGTTTTTAAAGTTTTCACCAGAATAATGGTGAATACTTTACAAGCGCTCAAAGCATTTGTCGAAGCACTTTTTCCACTCCGATTGAGACACCTCCAAAACATGGTTTTTGAACGCTCCAGCAGCATCTACTGGCGACGAAAATCGTTGACCACGCATTTTTTTTCTTGATGTGCGGGAGTAACAAGAAGTCATTGGGTGCCAAGTCAGGCGGATGATGACCCATCAATTCGACGTTTTGGCCGGTCAAAAAGGCGCTGGTTTGAGCCGATGAGTGAGAGCTCGCAGTGTCATGGTGCACAATGATTCGTCTTCTCTTGTTCGTTTTTTGAAGTTCTCCGAAGACTTTAGGCAAACAAATTGTGGTGTACCACTCAGAATTGACCGTCCTACGTTGCTCAAGCGGAACAGTAGCCACATGACATGTTTTGCCGAAGAAACAGGCGACCGTTTGCTGCGAAGAGCTTCTTCCACAAACAACTTTCGTTGGATTTGGCTCTTCTTCGAAGACCACACGGTCGATTGTTGTTTTGTTTCGGGCTAATAAGCATAGATCCATGATTCGCCACCTGTGACAATCTTATAAACATCGTTTGAAGCACCGCGATCGTATTTTTTCAAAATTTCTTTGCACCATTCGACACGAGCCTTTTTTTTTGAGCGATTGTCAAATTGTGCGGAATCCAACGAGAACAAACCTTTTTTACGACCAGGTGTTCATGCAATACCAGGGCTGCTATATACCCTGGTATACATGACACGCTGCACTAATTTCCCTGCCAAGCAAAGCCAACGTATGTAGTTCCCTGGTCACCATGAACCCACCCTGTTGATGTGGTGCGGTTGCTACACCAGCAGAAGTAACGGATTCCGAGGAAGAATGACGGAAAAAACAATAGCATATATCTGCTAAGTTAGAAGAGCTCTTTTTGTTTTGACTGAATACTACTTTTAAAAGACGGACAGAGAGACATAGCCAATAATATATAATATAGTATTTCACTACACCCTATTGTCTACATGTGTACTGTATTATCAATGTTTTCTGTATGAATTTCTAACAATTAATTATTATCGTTTGAGAAAAAAAATCCATAAAAAATATTGTGATCTCAGTACTTTAGTTTTTTTTTTATTAAGTGTGTCTGGTTTTCGAAACAATTGAAAATTGAGATTCTTTATTTTGAATCGATTACTTCACTACATGCATATTTTGTTAACGATGTAGTTTTTTTTTGTTATTATTGTATGTCTTTCATGAAGAAGCATTTAAATTTTTAACAATTTAATTTTTTTGACATCATTTCGAAATTCTTGGAAATGTGTGTTGATATGGAATCAACATAAATTTGCTCAGAAAACTGTCTGCGGCAAGAGTTTTGTGCTTTAAGCCATTTCGAGCCAACCCTTTTGAATATGACGTCATGTTTGTGAGGATCAAAAGCGATGTTTGAATGGTTGAAGGTGCACAGTGGGTTAATGCCGCAATTCGAGTTAAATTGATATATGGTGGTTCGAGAAAAAACCCGGGCACAAAACATATAGTGTCAAGACTTGTCAAGATTAGCTATGATTTTTTTCGTACGATCGGTCGCGGCATAGAGACTCAAAAAGACATGTTTCGCGTCGCAGTCGAAAACTGGATACCCGATGAGTAAGTTAGTCTAACATCAGTCCAAACTTATTTAAAACCGGAAACTGTTATTTTCCCTGACAACTGTTCTTTTCCAACAGAGTCTCAATCATTCGATTTGTAGAATTATTCTTCATAACACAGGCTCAAATATGAATATATTGCTTTGGATATATTTTGATTATTAAAAATAAATGTATAAAGATACATGTATAAAATTCATACTTTTCGGAAAGAGTCAGAGTTTTGGGCCACAAGGGCCATATGGGCACATACCTTAAATAGAGGTGCATATTAGGTTTTATGAGAAAAGTTTAGTGTTTCTATTTACCCACATGTCTCCGAACGTCACGAAACGGTTTCGGGGCTCAGGGTCCATAGACCACGCCCATAGGTCGAGACCTTCAATTCAGCCAAATCGTGAAAATGATGTCATATTCAGAAAATTACACTGTTTATGAGTACCCACATGTCAGTGTTGGATAGAAACTATTTTTCGGCACACTAGGGACCATGGTCACCCATGGGTCAAGACCATATATTTTTGCGAAATTTTATTGTTTTTTAATATTCATTCCATAGTGTAAGGTGCGTAAGGTGCCCTAAGGCTAAACAATCCTAAATTGGTTAAAATCTTTAATATAAGTCCTTATATGTATTTGTGAAAACATTTGCTAGTTTCTGGATACCCATATGTACCCGAACATTAGGGAACACTTGTTGGGTCCTACGACAAATGGGCCATGCCTTAAATTCAGTCAAATCTTTAAACTAATCTCGTATTCACACAATACTGACAAATCTTAACCCTTCTGAGTACCCAAATGTCAATGTTCAAAACGACCTATTTTTCGGCGCCCTAGGGACTTTATACCCATGGGCCAAGACCTTAAATTTTTGCGAATCAAAAAATAATGTGACTTGCGAAATTTTATTGTTTTTAATACCCATATGTCCATAGTTCAAGGTGATCGTTTATTGGACACCTAGGGCCTATACGGGCTAGTCCAAATCCTAAATCTTTAATATAGGTCCATACTTGTATTTGTAAAAACATTACCTAGTTTCTGGATACCCATATTTTACCGAACATTAGGGGACGTCTTTGGGCCCACGCCCGTTTTTGGGGCATTTAATGCCTTTACGGTTACAACTTTCAAGCATAACTATTTCTTTAATTACTTCGTTAGTTATATAGTAGAAAACTCAAAAAAAATGGTCAGGACTTATTAATTCCCTCAAAGGGGAACTTTTCTCCTTTTGTTCGCTAAGGTGATTTTCTAATACCAGACGATATGACATGTATCTGGTACGGGACGAGACAGACGTGGTTAGATCGTCTTAAAATTGTATGTCGATCAATAATATATATACTTTATATGGTCGCAAATTAACATTTCGATGTGTTACAAAGGGAATGACATACTTATTTATACTCCCATTATATGTTGGAGACTATAAAAATACGTAGGCTATGAGTTACGCGTAAAGCTGCGATCTCAAGATGTTTTTAAGGACTTAACTGGAACCGAGAGCAAACTAGCCGAAAGGCAGCCATTTTTTAACTAAATCTCAGTTTTGGAATTATGGTATTTGTACCACTGTGCAAGTATGGTTTGTACGTCTTCATTATCAATCGATTAGTGTCGAAACCCTTCAAACCCAAAAGTAGTCAGGTAACATTTTTATGCGGCATTCTATTAAACAATACGATGTGTTGGAACAGATATACAGTCAAGGCAAAAAGTCTACACACACCCTCCGATTTTGAAGTTTTGAAGAATTTATAGCGATCCCTTAAAAAGATTGGACAAGACCGAACACTGCACTTGATCTTAAGTGTATTTATTGTAGTAAACTTGATGGGCCAACGTTATGGTTTGTTGCGACCTATACGCAGAGATAAAACATGGTTACTAAATGGTCACGGCAATAATAATATGTTCTCCGCAAAAAAGTATGTTCGTCGTAACCATAGTATTGTTTTCTGAATTTAATTTTCACAAGAGTATGATCGTCGCAATATTAACATATGAAATGTAACAATAGTATAAGTATAACATTGGCAGTCGTTAAACATTAAAGTTCTTACTAAATCGTGCATAGGCTAAAACAATATCTGATACGAGTTTAACGAAAAATTACTTGACATCAAACAATTATTAATACCCTGGTTGGACAGATCAAATACTGAAAGTTATTTTTTTTTTTTTTATACAAAAAATTAAAATATTATTTTTTTGTGGCGGTATGTACTTATATACATTTTTCCTATGAACTTTCAATATTTTGAGATATTTTTGTTTTATAATGAAAAAAATTTATAAAAATTTGTTATTTTATAAAAAAAAAACTTTTTTATTAACGTCTTAAATATTGACTTAGTTTTGTTTACATTTTCTTTAAAAATTTTCAAAAACCTCTAAATTGTGGGGTGTATGTGGACTTTTTTCCTTGACTGTATACGTGCATGTATGTAATGGCCAAACATACACAACGCCCAATTGGCAAAAGACTATCGTAACTCTAACTTCTTTACAAGTCTTAACATTTGAGTTTCGCAATGCATCTCATGCAAAGTGAAAAGTTAAAAATCATTTTACTTTAAACTTCGTGTTTTGAGATGTATCGTTCTACTCGGAAATGAGCATTAGGTTCAAAATCCAAGCACCAAAAAACTGCTTGAACTACACCAAACAAAATGTTACCGGTATTAAATTAAGAAACACAATAAACACACACAACACATACATACTCGTATATGACATTCAATAAAACGTAAATACATATACATGTACGAGTATAAACAAACATTTATACGTACATACATACATATGTTTGCACGTTTATTAAAATGGCTTTAAATTGTCCAAATTCGCAAAAAAAAAACGAAAGAATGTCATTTATCAAAATTATAGCCTATGAACGAACAAACATTCTCAACGTAAGCGTTCATTTGCCTCACATTTTTTGCATAATTTTTTTCTGTTTCTTTTTTTTGGGTCTGAGTCATAACGACCGACCGGCAGGCCAACTGCCGACATAAGAACAGAACAGAGACGCAAAATGTTCAAAATATGGTATGAGCGGCCCCACATGCGAGTGAGGTAAGTGAAAATGAAAAGAAATATGTTAGCAAAAGAACTAAAAAGGCGAAAAATGCTTATAAACAAATTAAATTAAATTGTTTATGATGGCTTCTTTAAAATTTGTATTTGAACTTTAAAAAGAATTAAGTAATATCGACGACGAAGCAGTGTTGTGAACGAGGTTAATGGGGTAGCAAAGTCCCAGCAATGTGTGTGGGCGTAATTGCAATAGAGGCTTTTAAGCTGTTTTCTATCCCGCATTTTTTGTTGGGCAACATATCGTAAATACAAACTCCTAGGCTGGATTTTATAAAGGCATAATATCGTAAGAATTTTGGTTCTATAGGGTGTTTTTTAGACATGTGGCTTTCAATCTGACCACACTTTTTTGGAGTTGGACTTTTCGACAGCTCCCGCTTGATTTGTATGCAGTTTTTTTGCCATTTCTTAATTAATAAACTTACTCCGGAACAACGTTTGCAACTCGTGGTAAATGGACCCAAAACAAGATGGCCACCGATTCTTACAAGAAAATTTTGTTCAGCGATAAAGTTAACTTTTGTGTGAATGGGTACGTTAATAACTAAAATTGTCGCATTTGCAGTAAAGAAAATCAACAATCCATTGTTGAGACGCCTTTACATTCTCAAAAAGTCACTGTTTGGTGTGCTTTCTGGGCCATATTTCTTCAACAATGAAGCCGGCCATAATGTTACAGTCAATGGCGAACGCTATAGAGCCCTGATAAATGACTATTTCGTGCCTGAATTGGAGGTTGTTGATGTGGAAGACCTTTGGTTCCAACAAGACGGCGCTACATGCCATACAGCCAACGAAACAATCAACTTATTGAAGGAAACTTTTGGTGAGCGCATTGTCTTGTGTCGTGGGTCTGTGGCGTATCCTCCGAGATCGTGCGATTTACGAGAGCTGCTATATATATTTCTGGCCTACTATGAAAATGCGAATATTTATCATCAAAAATGGTTTTATTGTTTTTCAAAGTATTCTCCAGCATGATTTATACACTTTTGCATGCGCTCAAACTAATTGTCGAAGAACCTTTTCCACTCCGATTGAGACACCTGCAAAACATGGTTTTTAAACGCTTCAACAGCATCTACTGGCGACAAAAATTGTTGACCACGCATTTTTTTTCTTCATGTGCTAGAATAAAAAGAAGTCATTGGTTGCCAAGTCAAGGCTGTACGGCGGGCGCATTAACCATCAATTCGACATTTTGGCCGGTCAAAAAGGCGCTGGTTTGAGCCGATGTGTGAGAGCTCGCGTTGTCATGGTGCACAATGATTCGTCTTGTCTTGTTCGTTTTTCGAATTTCTGCGAAGACTTCAGCCAAACAAATTGTGGTGTACCACTCAGAATTGACCGTCCTACGTTGCTCAACCGAAACAGTCGCCACATGACCAATTTTGCCGAAGAAACAGGCGACCATTTGCTTCGAAGCGCTTCTTCTACAAACAACTTTCGTTTGATTTGGCTTGTCTTCGAAGACCCACACAGTCGATTGCTGTTTTGTTTCGGGCTCATACGCATAGATCCATGATTCGTCACCTGTGACGATCTTATAAACGTCTTTTGAAGCACCGCGATCGTTTTTTTCAAAATTTCTTTGCACCAATCGACACGAGCGATTGTAAAATTGTGCGGGATCCAACGAGAACGAACCTTTTTTTACGGCCAGGTGTTCATGCAATTTATGCAGGTGGAAGAAATGCCCAAGAATGCCTCTATCTCACTGTATGTCACATGACGATCTTGCATTATCAGATCACGCACGGCATCAATGTTCTCTGGCACAACGGCCGTTTTTGGACGAACTTCGTCTTTGAGCGAGCGTCGGCCACGATTGAATCCATTTAACCAGCTTTTCACAGTGCTATTAGATGGTGCTTCATCGCCATACAAAGATTTAAGTTCATCCACGTCAAAAGTTGTGAAAAATGATCGCACGAAAATGTTCACGAGTTAATTCCATTTTTTTGCCAAATTGATATTTTTAAGTCACTGTAAGCCACACAAATGATGGTCGTACGTCAAAAGGTTCTGAGTACTTTTATGCTAAAAAATGTCAAACTTTCAGATAACGCCAGGCAACACTTAGCGTTAGGCCAGAAATATATATAGGAAACCTCGTAGTTAATATTCGGATTTGTGAGAAAATTTCAGCGTTTCTGCATTATCAAATCTGTCCAAACAATAGGAAAGGTTTTTTGAGATCCTATAGCCCCATAGCCTAATAAACCCACTCATTCATGGAATTTTTTTGCGTCTAAGTACTCGTAATATAACGGCAATGTCTAGCGAAAAGTGTGGTTCCTCAAAGGGAAACCTTTTTCCCCTTTGTCTATTTTAAATGTTAACAGATCGCCGACTGCAAAAACTAACTAAAAACAGTACAAAGGCCTTTAATTGATTTTTTAAAGGATATTTTTGGAATACACTTGAAATATACATATTTGAAGGACATTTTTAAATTTTTTAAATATAGAGGAGCGGCTCAGGGATACGGCAATTTGCGAACTGAGATATGCATGACCATTGGTGCCGACTAGTAAAGGGGGGAAATATCACGGTAATACCCATTCTTCAAAGTTGAGAATAGTTAGATGAGACACCGTTTTTTCTCCATAAAAAATATGGTTTGTAAAATAAAATTTTCTCACAGGCCTTCAACATATGTGACGCGCAAAATAGAAAGGGACCTAAGGGTAAAAACCAGCCATTTTACGAATTTAAATACGTGTATCTTTGGTGTACCATCACATTCATAAAACGCGCATATCTCTGGGAGGGTACACTTTTGGGGCATGGGATCGGTCTCATTCGATGCTCAGATGTTGTCCACAAAAAAAAAGTGAAAAGTTGATGAAAAGTTTTGTTCAGGAGCGCCATTTTAAAGACGCTCCTAAACATTTTAAAGACTCTGGAAATTGATTTTTTTACCCTTAGGTCAATTTCTCTATGCGCTGTCACATATATTTTTTTTGAAAGAATAATTTAGAACTTTACACTTCAGGATATTGAAATATACGTTTTTGAAGGACATTTTTAATCCCTTTATAAGTATAATAAAGAAGGGCAACTCTGGAATAAACCAATTTGCGAACTGGGACATGCATGACCATTGTTGAAGACTAGTATAGGGGGAAATATCAGGATAAGACCCATTTTCCCTAGGAGAGAATGGTTAGCACTTATGGTTAATTAAAATTTTTTAAATATGAGGATCAATCTTCATTTTTTCTCCATAAATAATATCGCTAGTAAATTAAAATTTTGCCATGTGTTGTAACTCCTTGTTTAAGCCTTAAACATATATTTTTTCAAAGAATAATTTTGCGGTACTCTTAAAGTATATTGAAGGATACATTTTTTCAAAATTCATTTTCATGTAATTTTTTTCCAAAATAAAAAATAAAAATAGACAAATTTAAGCCTTAATTCTCCTCTTAAATTAATTAATTAGTCGACCTTGATGACTTCGTGATATAACTAACGAATTTTATATTTATTTTTTAATAAAAAACATATTTTCAAACTTTGAGATCCTGGATCACGAAATGAAAAACTGTAAACGCAATTTTACTTACGAGTAAAATGATCTATTCTTTCGAACCTATGCAGTTTAGTTTAAGTGTCAAATTTACTGTCGAACGGTTTTATGAATTAAGGAAGTTCCATAGGCAATGTGCCAAACTTAGCTGTAATATAAGTACAGCTCATTTACAACATATGTCTGCATCAAAAGTTCTTCCCAATTCAACTTCGAATTTCAATATTTTTTTTTTGTTTGTTTACAATTTTTCTGGTTTTCGACACACCTTAAAATGTAAAACCAAAAAAAAACCTAAAGAATAGACAAAACATTTTTAAGGTGTGATTTATTCGTGTCAAAGTGAGAATGTGTTTGTCTTATTTGTGATGGATAGATGTTAGCCGGAATAATAATGAATTACCGAATGAATGGCCTAAAAGACTTATGGGCCATTAAACACTCAATGGCATGGCTAGGCATAATTTCAATATTTATTTTAATTTTATTTAAAACCTATTTTGTTATGGCGTTGGAAGTTTTGGACATTTGAATCAAGTTTTTTTTGTGGATGAAATGTGGGAATTTTCAATTGACATTAAACACCTGCCATTTTAGCATACAATGTTTCTTGAAAGATTTTTGTTTTAAATAAAAATTTCTGAAAGATATGTTGAAGGAATTGATAACATTGAATGAATAACAATTGGCTGAATTATGAATTGCCAAACAATTTCGCTGGAGGTGGCATATGGGGATTTCCCGCTCAATCTTTCAATGAGATACATATATAATATTTATCAATCACCATTTGCCATTAGAAAAATCTGTTGAACATCTATTCATTATTGCCACTCAACTTTAGATTTCCCTTAAATTAATGACAATCAGTTAAAATGTGTTTTCCGCGCGCATTCCTATGAGATCTTTGGTGTTAGGAAAATATTTGAATGTGAGGCAAGTATTGCGATCTTTCACCAAGCGGTTGAATGTTCGGATACGTGATAAAAGAAACAGATGGCAGACGAAAAGTCTGGTGTTTCAAAATGATTCCACATTTGAAATATTTTGAAAAAGCAACTACGCAAATTAAGCATTTTAAAAAAAATTTAAAATTTTGTATAGAGAAGGAGGAGGAAGAGGACGTGGATAAAATCAAACTTATAGAAATCCAAGGCAGACCAACTGGACATAATTTTAAAATCATTCAAAATCTACTCTTCCATCAAGGATATAGAAGACCAAGATCAACTCAGTGGATCTTCTGCAGGGACCCTAAAGAAATCCCATCAAAAAGTCAATGGATTCTAAAAGACCACTAGAAGGCAAAAAAGCTCCTGGTCGAAATTCTGTGAGGAACTGGAGCAGACAACGTATATTGCCAGACTATGTTTGGTCCTCAATAATTATCTAAGCTCACCAGGATATCTACTGTAGGAAACACTATAAGTAAGTGTTGCCTGGCGTCATCTGATATTTTCATTGGAATGTTTGACATTTTTAAGCATAAACGTACTCAGAACGTTTTAACGTACGACCATCATTTGTGTTGTTCACAGTGCCTTGAAAAAATCAATTTGGCAAAAACATGGAATTAACTCGTGAACATTTTCGTGCGATCATTTTTCACAACTTTCGACGTGGATTATCACGACAAGAGTGCATCGATGAACTTAAATCTTTGTATGGCTATGAAGCGCCTATAGCACTGTAAAAAACTCGTTTAATGAATTCAATCGTGGCCGATGCTCGCTCAAAGACGAAGGTCGTCCAAAAACGGCCGTTGTGCCAGAGAACATTGATGCCGTGCGTGATCTGATAATGCAAGATCGTCATGTGACATACCGTGAGATAGAGTCATCCATGAGCATTTCTGCCACCAGCATAAATTACATGAACACCTGGCCGTAAAAAAGGTTTTATTCTCGTTGGATCCCGCACAATTTGACAATCGCTCAAAAAAAGTCTCGTGTCGATTGGTGAAAAAAATACGATCGCGGTGCTTCAAAAAACGTTTATAAGATCGTCACAGGTGACGAATCATGGGTCTATGCGTATAAGCCCGAAACAAAACAGCAATCGACCGTGTGGGTCTTCGAAGACGAGCAAAATCCAACGAAAGTTGTTCGTGGAAGAAGCACTTCGAAGCAAATGGTCGCCTATTTCGTCGGCAAAACTGGTCATGTGGCGATTGTTCCGCTTGACCAACGTAGGAGGTCAAATCTGAGTGGTACACCACAATTTGTTTGCCTGAAGTCTTCGGAGAAATTTGAAAAACGAACAAGAGAAGGCGAATCATTGTGCACCATGACAATGCGAGCTCTCACACATCGGCTCAAACCAGCGCCTTTTTAACCGGCCAAAACGTCAAATTGATGGGTCATCCGTCGTACAGCGCGAACTTGGCACCCAATGACTTCTTTTTATTCCGCACATCAAGAGAAAACTGAGTGGTCAACGATTTTAGTCGCCAGAACATGCTGTTAAAACGTTCAAAAACCATGTTTTGGAGGTGTCTCAATCGGAGTGGAAAAAGTGCTTCGACAATTGGTTTTAGCGCATGCAAAAGTGTATAAATCATGCTGGAGAATACTTTGAAAAACAATAAAACCATTTTTGATGATAAATATTCGCTTTTTTAGTATTAGGCCAGAAATATATATAGCAGCCGTCGTACGTGATTATTTTTCTGATAGTGGTGAAGCTTGTTGTAAATAACACGATCTTGAATTTATGATCTCTCAACCAATTTAAAAAAGATGACTCAGAGTAAAATGAATTCAATATTCATACACAAATGTGCGCCCGGAATCAAGAACCTTGCTTTTATTTTATGCAGCTTTGGTCAAAATGCGCTTTACTGAAATTTTGTCGATTTTTTCAGTAACCTGGAGTTCGCTTTACTGACATTTTTTGCAGTTATCCAAAGTTCGCTTTAAAGAATTTTAGTCCAGTTATCTAAAGTTCGCTTAAGTGAAAACTTCGGATAACTGAAAAGACATTGGTGCATTTTTAACATTTTAGTAAAAAGGAGTCGAATGCATTTTAATTTGGGTGAGAATGTTTTTGTTTTTGGTGCGAATACGTCCGTGTTAAACGTCACCTAGATTTAGCCAAACTGCAAAATAATTTTGGCCTCGTTAGAAAATGTTATAGTTATTTTAAAGCCATATGGCTTTAAACTATAGGAACGCATTTTTTGACCCCAGACTATATCAAAAAATAAGCCTATATGGACCAAATCCGTTGTTTGTCAATTGTAATAATCTACTCCAAATTTGATTTAATTAGACAGAGATCTTTGTACGTGGATGACCGTTTTTATACGAGCTGATTACTTTTCGCAATAAACTCTGCCAAGTTTTATCAAGATTTGAATTAATATTTGGCTTCAAGAGCTGAACACATATCAAAATTTATGTGTGGCTGCTATATCTTAACTGTTACCAATTTTTTTAAAGTTACCGCCTCTGTCCTTTGTACAAAACCCTTACTTACAAATTTCATAAAGATCTGGCAGTAGAGTGGGCCGATTTGTAACGACATAATTTTGTCAATATTGTGCCGTCGATTTTTCGATAGCTTTGGGCATGAGGAAAAAAAGATCTACTACGACATATCAAAACTATGTTCGAGGCGCCCAAATTTTAATTTCGACTCCGCTTAAGTGAAAATGCAGCTACTTTGTTTTCGTTATCAGCAGTTTTCACTAAAGAGTAGTTCGGAAAAAAGGAACACGTTTCAGTTATCGTGAATCGACCCACCATATCTGACAGCAATTGCGGTCGTAGTTTGAAAACTCGCTTTAGATAGACAGTAGACGGACGGACAGACAAATCGTTAAACTGAATCAACTGGTGAGTCCATAGGTTCATTTAAAGATTGGTCTTTCTGAATATTTTTAGAAGTAACGTATTTTTTTCGTGCAAATTTTAAGTTTTCTCTGTTTTACATAAAACAATTAAAAATTCGAAAACCCCAACAGCAAAAAATCGTTCACCCATGTTGGGTTTAAGCTATTTTAAAGAAATAGACTGTCGGGTTTGGACATTTAAACCGGAATGTCGGTTTTCGGTTTTGGACACTCTGCTACAGACAGAGGCACCGAATCTTCTAAAATATATTTTTCCCAAGACTTTTTTATACTAGAATGCTGTAAGGTATTACATATAAGTATTTAGCACCGCCCGTCTTAAATAATTTCTACTTGCTTTATATCACTTATCTTTTCATGACGACCAAATACGTGCTCAACGATCAAAATCGCAATTCAAACAAACATTCTGAACTTGGTTGAAATTAAAATAAAAAAAAAACCGTTTTACTCATTTCCGATGCAAATACAATGGCAAATGCCATAAAAGGAAATCATTTTCTATTTTTAGCTCCAATGAAGATGTCATTATTTCAACATGACGATAACTCCACTTGGCAAAGATAGCACGAAGAGATTCCCGCAACTTCGACGCTAATAAGGGTTCATAAATATTTATTTATGATTTGTTGGCAGTTTGTACGTATTATCAGAGATTGTTAAACATTTTTTTCACACAGCAAAATTTTAACAATAAACAATGAATGTACTTTTTTGTTATTTTTTTCTCTCTTCACATTCAATTACTTTGCAGTGTGACAGCCAGAGAGTCCGACAGTCACATGAATAGGAAATCAAGCATTATGTGATTATGATGGAGATGATTTCAGTTATCCATTCTATTATAACCAGCAACGTACCCCGACCGTCGGACAAATAAAAAAAACTCCAATGAAATGACGTTCATTAGTATAAAAAAACAAAAACCATACGTGAAAAATTCATAAAATTTTTAACAGCAACAAAAACCATAAAAAAATATAGCAAAAAAGTTGTAGAGTAAAAACAAGAAATAAATTATTTTTTTTCTTAAAAAAAACTAAATATTCTCACATACACGTGCACTTTGTTAGAAATTAGCAACAGGTGTTTAACATTTAAAAAAAAAACAACAACAACGGGCTTTCAATTATAAAACAAATATTGCGAATTTAAATTTTTAAAAAATACTGTATCGCCTTGCTTATGTCCACACAAATCATTTACACTTACATCGATATATGATGTCATTTCGTCAAACATCGTCTTCAGATCCCTCTGATTGCCCAGCATCAGCGGCAGTATCTGCTTTTCATGCACTTCCAATATTTCTCCGATATTGCCCAGCAATTGCTGTTGCTTATCCTCGCCCTTCAACGTTTCCGGCAGTTTATCGTATTTTTGCAGGCCGCCATAGTTTTGCAGGCCTTTTTTCAAATTGTTTAAGTAATTTCCCTCGGTCTGCAGTAGTTCATCAATGATGTAGCTGATCTTGCGCGATGAATAGATCTCGGTGTGATCGCAGGGTAGAAGATTTTCCAAGGATATCGTATCCTCATCCTCATGGCTGGGCGGTAAGGAAAAAAGAAATAAAATTTAGATTATAGATTGTGGAAAAGAAAGAAAATTTAGAATATAGATTGCATGTGTGGAAAAGATCATTATTGTTTTTTTTTTAAATTAATAAATAAAATTAATAAAATAAAGTGACCAATGTTACGTATATATTTTTAAATCCTTCGTCGAGGGGGAGGTGGTATATTAAATTTGTTATTCTGTTTGCTTTACAACGAATTATTGATGGAAGACCCTAAAAGTGTATATTAGGGTAGGTCGATTTTAAATCGATTTTGTGCCATAGATTTTTCGATAGCTTTTGGCATGAGGAAAATAAGTTCCACTTCGACATAAAGTGTGTTTTTTATTGAGGTATAGAACTTCGAATTGAAATAAAACACAAGAAAATCGTTTTAATGTCCATCAATTTGGCTTTATTGGAAGGATAATGTTATGCCATTAATGTTTAAATATGATTTCGGGCATGTGGCCGCCGCGGCTGGCTCGAATAAAGCCAATTCTACAGGTCCAATTTTCAACCACTATTTCGAGCATATGGGGCCGTATGTTGGCAATAACGCCACGAATGTTGGCTTCCATGTCCCCTAACGTTTCTGGTTTGTTGGCGTAGACGAGCGACTTCACATATCCCCAAAGAAAATAATCCAATGGTGTCAAATCACACGATCTTGGTGGCCAATTGACAGGTCCATTCCGCGAAATTATGCGCTCATCGAATGTTTCCTTCAATAATGCGATTGTGACGTGCCCTGTGTGGCATGTAGCGCCGTCTTGTTGGAACCACAACTCATCCACATTCATGCCATCCAATTCGGGAACAAAATAGTCGGTTATCATGGCTCTATACCGGTTTCCATTAACGGTAACTGACTCTCCAGCATTATTTCGGAAGAAGTATGGCCCAATGACTCCACCAGCCCATAGAGCACACCAAACAGTCAGTTTTTGTGGATGTAATGGCGTCTCAAGGGTCTCATGTGGATTCTCTTCACTCCAAATGCGGCAATTTTGCTTGTTGACGTAGCCATTCAACCAAAAATGAGCCTCATCACTGAACAAAATTTTGTGATGAAAATCAGCATGGAGATGAATCTCATTTTCGGCCCATTTTGCAAGCGTTGTTCTTTTGTCAACCTGTTCATGATGAAATGGCAAACCAAACTAAATATTAATCACTTGACAGCTGACAAAATGTCCACCAGTTAAAAAAGTGATGCCAACTTAAAGTTCTATACCCCAATAAAAAACACCCTTTACTATAAAAATCATTTTCGAGGAGCCCTAAATTTAATTTTTTGACTTTTTCTTAACTTTTATTTTTAAGTTGTTTTTAATAGGTAATGAAAGTTTATTTTTTTAAATATTACATACAATATAATATAACAAATGAGCGAGTAAAAATGGAAATACGACTGAAAAAAGTAAAAATAAAAATGTGGAACTTTTTTTTCTCATGCCAAAAGCTATGGAAAAATCAATGGCACTTTGTCGACAAATTTTTGTTTTTAGAAATCAGCTCACCCTGGTGTACTTATATGTTATTGATCGTCGGAAAATTCTAGGGCTATTTAGCAATTAGAGTGTTTAAAAAAAACGCAGTTGCAGAAAACCAACAATTCAAAACCGTGTTTTAAAAAAACGACTGTTGTTTTTTGTAAAGAGCATAGCCGGTTTAAACCGACTTTTCGGTTTTAGCCTTTTGCTTTAGAATGGAAAATATTTTCCCAGTGAAGTAATTGTACCCTTGAACGGGCTCTTAATTTACCTAGATTTGAAATAAAGGTCATATTTGAATGTATTTGAATTTGTGATAATTTTATTGTTTGTGATAACCATATGTCTAAAAAATTGCAAAAAAAAATGTATTTTTAGCTTCGTGAGAAGAATTTTTAGTTGGTTTTAAGCCATACAGAAGCCATGTACAAGGGGATGCAAAATAAACCACCCTATTGGAATTATAAATTTTGTTTGTTATAAATTTTATATAAATTTTGCAATTGACATCGTACGAAAATGATATTTGACATTTGGGAACTAGACAGATGTTGAATACTTATACAATCAGGCAAGCATGGAGCGATATACTTCGCAAGTGCGTGGAATAATTAAGTCGATTTTTGAGCAATATTCGGTCTGTGGTTTTGGCGCACCCTATCTCTCGAACTCGTCTTAAACGTAAGCGTCAATTAACAAAATCTTCGTTTCTAGTGCACTGAAAATATTCGTGGGATACACAAAGAGCCATCACATCCTTTCAAAGTCTTTTTGTGGTGCGGCATTCACGCGGTCGTTAACACGGTCACTTTTACTGGCGAATGATACAGGGCCATGATAAACGGTTTCTTACTAGCGAAATGGTATAAGCGGAGTTTGGTGAACATGTCGTTTCATATTCTGATGGAAGCGTTTCCTGACCTCATTATCACAGGGCCATCAAGATCGCCCGATTTTACCATTACAGACTTTTATCTTTAGGACTACTTGTAGTCCAGATGTTTGGCAACAGACATTCGAAAATCTTAAAGAGAACATACGACAGGAATGCGAACGGACATCACAGAAAATCTTGCGAAAAGTCAACAAAAATTCGATGTATATCAACTCCGGCCTAAGTTAAAAGACAACAGCCTCCGTCCTTTGTCTAATAAATTTACCTCTGTCAAATTTCAAGCTCTTGATAGACAGCATACGGACAGAAGGTCGGACAGACAAATATCGTTAAATCGAAACAACTGGTAATTCGAAGTCGATCGGTACATTTAAAGATGAGTCTAGCTTTAAAAATTTTGGTTGATACATACTTCGTACTGTAAAATTATGAAGTTTCTTTGCTTTTACTAACAACAGCCAAAAACCGAAAAACTCGATAGAAAAAATCCGGGTAAACCGCCATGTCGGGATTTAGCTTTTTTTAAACAACCGACTGTTAAGTTTAAACATAAAAACCGCAAATATCGGTTTTGGAGACTCTTATAGTCCTAGTGTTTTTTGAAAGCACGACAGTGGCCAAACGAATTAACCTAAGATTCTGAAATATTGCATGACGATAAACTAAACTAGATAAACCAATAACTAGGTCATAAGCTGTTTGGAATTGTCAATGGGCGAAACGGGACCAAGATGAAAAATGTTAAAGGTGCCGCGACATATGATACTGTTTGTGGACAAATAATAGTAAAAAGTTGTACTTTTAGTTGGGATGCACTGTTTGCATGCAAACATATACGTGTTTGGAACATGCTGTAAACATATTTATATTGTACACAAACATATTATATGTTTGGGACAACTTTATAGAATATTGAAATATCATATGTTTGTAGAATAACATAAATTGTGTGTTAAAAAATGAAGAAAATTCTTATTAATTCAAGCAATAACAAAACGGAGACCTTTTCAAAACACAAGAACATCAGTGAGTATTAGTGGAAGTGTTTGAGTATATAACATGGAATTTCAATTAACTTAAAAAGATTATTAAAAAAATAGATGTTTTATCAAAAAAGTATGTGTTCCGTATCAAGCATGCCGTTTAGCCGTTCATATTTTTTCCGTGTACCGAAAAGGGTAAACCAACCGCACCTAATGGTCGCAAGGGGCACTCAATAGTCAATATGGATATATGGGTACTCGAATTATAAGTACAATAATTTTTGTTATGAATTTAAATATAGATTTTTTGAAAAATTTTTTTTTTAGGAGTTGGTGTTTTTGACAGCTGCCAATTGATGTATGCTCAGAAACAACGTTTGCAAATCGTGGTGAATGGGCCTAAAACGAAATGGCCACCGATCCGGATTTTTACAAGAAAATTTTGTTCAGCGATGAGCTCACTTTTGGTTGAGTGGGTACGTGAATAACCAAAATTGTTGCATTTGGAGTACTGAAAATCCACAAGCCATTGTTGAGACGCTGTTACATCCTCAAAAAGTCACTGTTTGGTGTGCTTTATGGGCAGAGGGAATCATTGGTCCATATTTCTTCAAAAATGAAGCCATCCATAATGTAATAGTCAATGGGCAACGCTATAGAGCCATGATTAATGACTTTTTCGTGCCTGAATTTGGGGATGTTGATGTGGACGACCTTTGGTTCCAACAAGACAGCGCTGTGTGGCATAGCCATTGAAACAATAAATTTATTAAAGGAAACTTTTGGTGAGCGCATTATTTCGTGGCGTGGCTTCCACGATCGTGCGATTTAACAACGCTGTACTATTATTTGTGGCGTTATGTGAGGTTGCTTGTCTACGCAGATAGGCCCAACACGATTGACGTCTTGGGAGAGAATATTTGGTGCGTTATAGCTGACATACAGCCACAAACTGTGCAAAAAGTGTTTGGACCTCTCGGCTGTAATTTATTCGGCCACTTTTGGCAAACCCTTTTCTTTATAATAAAGCTGAATGTTGGGCCATAACATTAAAATAAATGCGTTTTATTCTTTGAGATTTTTTGATTTGCTGCGGTCATTTATTCTTATTACCCTTTTTTTCTTCTTGGAAACCACGCGTCTGAAAAAAACACCCTTTATTTTTAATATTCGATCTAGCTCAAATTAAGCATAGAGCGATAAAGGACAAATTTCGTGCGACTCTATAAAAACATAGAACAATAGAGTCCAACGAAATATGTTTGTCCGACCTACTTCAAACTTCGGATAGAGGCACGGAATCTTCTGAACAAAAAGTTAAATACGGTATCTCATAATCGGTATTTACAGTTTAAAATTAAAGATACGCAACATCTGGTCACCTTATTTTGAAATAAAACAAACACCAAATATTTATACCTAAATCTTAAATGCAAATTCAAATAAAACCAATTTGCCAAAAAGATTAAAATAAACATTTTTCAATGAACGTCCAATAAATCATAAAATAACAAATAAACCATTCAATCAAATAAATAAATCACAATATTTCGTAAGAGTATTTAACGAAACAAATTAAGTAAAAACAACAGTAACAAAATTGAAAACTTACTATTCATCACTCAAGTTATCGGGGTAACAGGATGTGATGGCGGTGGCGAAGTGAGGCAGTGTATATCCAGTGTGGCCATTGAAAAGGTTCCCAACGGAATGGCGAATTGAAGATGAAGGAGTCGCATACGACGCAGATGAGGAAGTAGCAAATGTGGTTGATGATGAAAATGGTGTCGAGGACGAATACGATGAACCGCTAAACGAAACGAACGAAGCGTAATTCAAAAAATAACACAAAACAAAGACATCACATATTAAACAAAAGCAATTATTAAAATGCATTCAAAAAAAAAACAGTAACAATAAAACAGGATTGGTGGTTTATAAACAAAAAAAAATATTAAACCAAATGTCACAAAAACATATGCTTTTTTGTTTTTATTATCTAATAGAAAATTGAATACAAAATTTCAAGTTTTTTTTTATTTTAGAGATTTATTTAATAAAAAAAAATTCACCACATACAACAAAGACATTCCCCTCCAACAAAATATTGGGCATGCAAAAGAACGATCGACTTTTTTTGTTGTTGTATTATTTTTTACTAATAGATAACGAATTTTTTTTAATCATGTTCTCAAACACCAGCGTTTTGATTGAACACATGTTTTCCATTAAAATTCAAATAAAATTTTTATTAAATTTGACACATACTTTTCACATTGTTCACTCTGTTGTTTTTGTAATTTGCCATTTGTTGAGGCAGTGGATGGTGATGACGGCGTAGTCGTAGCCGATGTTGCTGTTATCTCAACATTTGATGGGGAGCCGGGCAGATTTGACAGTGCCCCCGCCGCCGATGTCACACACTTCACATCATTTATTTTTAAAGATTTTGTCACTTTTTGCTCATTGGCTCTCGCAGTGTTATCGGTGGCATCACCGCCACCACCGTCCTGCAAGGCCCAGAGAGCGTTTATCACTTGCACCACCACCAGTACCGTTAAAGTGAAGCCGACGGTGACCAAATCGAACCATGTCACATTTACCAAACCGTACAACATTTTGGTCGTTCCTTAGCCTACTGACGTGCACTTTCGTCTGCTTTATTTTTGCGTTTTTTTTTTGTTGTTATAATTTTGCTTTTTGTCAAATCATATCTTTTGTCGTTGTTATAATTATTTTGTTTTGCTTTTTTTATTTTGTATTTAAATAATGTTTGCCATTAACAAATTCTTTATTTTCTTGTATTTGCTATTATCTTCAATAATATTTGTTTTATTATTCTTTTAGTTGTTTTGACTCTTCGTTATTTTAATACCGGCCGCGCCATTATGTTTTCAATTCGAAATCGCAAAATCAACTGAGCGTCGACGATCAAACACTTGTGTTTGAAAAGCACGAAAGCGTATTTGAAAACAGCTGCGGCACTGCTCTCTTAAGAGAACCAAACACTGAGCATGAGATCGTTCAATACTCTTAAAATGTGTGTAGTCAATTTGTTTAGTCAACAAATGTTCCTTGTCAGAGAGAAAACAAGTAAAAGTATTTTGGCAATTCTCCGTTAAAACTTTGCTCTGTTGATAAATTTGATAAAAAAAAATGTAACCAGAAAAGAGGAGAAAACGTGTAGAATTTTTTGACTAAAATGGACAAAACTTTCATTGAAATGCTAACTGATTTCCTATTCCTTCAGCATGTCATGTAGTTGGAACAGTCGCTGGGAAATAGATCCGAACTACCAAAGTTATGTTAGGCGAAATAACTCTGTTGTTTTTACAAAATTATAATAATCTTGATGAAAATTTCGTCATACTCGTACATGCCATGAGACGACATATGTATAATTGCGACATATGATAAAACGAGTAGTATGTAGGTAAAACTTATTATCGGCTATATTGAAGGAATGAAATTCCTAACATTAGTTGTCACAACCGACTGTCGATAAAATTATTCGATGAAACCAACACTTCACAATGACAACAAATTTCTTTTATTTGTTTATGTCGGTTTTGACTGGGGCTGATTGGTCAGTACGAAAATAAGAGTAAGAACTCGTTGAATTCGGTCATCATTACCAAGAACTGCTAGTGTACTTTTATGTATTCGGTAATCTGACCAAACGTTTTTATTTCAGTTTCATATTTACCGATTTGAAAATATTTATTCTGTTGTTTACTTTATATTACTATTTTAAGAACTATAAGTTATTTTAAAAATTGGTTGAAAAAAATATTGATTTAATAAATTGATCTACGAGGGCTACCGCAAAACTAACTGGTCTGGCACATTTTCTGTTTTACTAGCAACTTTTTTTTTGTTTTTTAAAAGCAATCTTTTATAAGCCATCTGTCAAAATTTCCGCAATATTAAATGATTATTTTCTTTGTTATAGGTGATTGAAGTAAACAAGTTTTATAATTTTTGAAAAATCGAAAATAAAGAGTTTCCTGCGGTAATTAAACACTTTATATGAAAGGTTATACGCCACAATTAATCAAAGATGAATTGGATTCTGTTCATGGTGATAATGCACCGTCATACTCCACCGTGAAATCCTGGGTTCAACAATTTAAAATGGGTCGTTCAAGTACGGAAGATGAACAACGCTCTGGAAGATCGAAAACTGCTACTACTATTGAAAACATTAGAAAAACATTTAATGAAGTGACTAAAGATAGACGAATAGAGAGTTCAGAGAACTTGCTGATATTGTTAAAATACACGAAAAACAAGTTTGGAGTATTTTACATGATGAACTCCACATGAAAAAGCTATCCGCAAGATATGTGCCGCGTTTTTTGACTTTGCCCCAAGAAATCGTCCGTTGGACCAACTCCGAGGAGCTTTTAGCGATTTATCAGCGTAATCCAATAGAGTTCTTGCGCCGATTCATAAATGTTGATGAAACATGGATTCATCACTACATCCCAGAATGCAAATAACAGTCAAAACAATGGATAGAAGCTGGTAAAAGTGTTCCCAAGAAGTCGAAAACTGTTAAGTCAGCAGGAAAAGTAATGGCCACAGTATTTTGGGATGCAAGGGGTATAATATTTATTGATTATCTTGAGAAAGGAAAAACTATAAATAGTGAATATTATTGTGCATTATTGGATCGGTTGAGTGAAGAAATCAAATCAAGCATTTAGAAAAAAAAAGTTTTTTTGTCATCAAGATAATGCTCCTTCACACACTGCATTTTTAACTCAACAAGAAAAAAAAAGTTTTTTTTCATCGAGATAATGCTCCTTCACACACTGCATTTTTAACTCAACAAAAACTGGCCGAATTACGATTTGAAATTGCTCCGCATCCACCATATAGTCCAGATTTAGCTCCTTCTGATTATTTCTTGTTTCCAAATTTAAAAAAAATTCTCGGTGGCAAAAAATTTTCGTCCAATAGCGAGGTTATTGCTGAAACTGAGGCATATTTTTAAGGTCTTGAAAAATCTTATTTTTCGGATGGAATTAAAAAACTTGAAAAACGTTTGATGAAGTGTATTGAGTCGGAAAGAGATTATGTTGAAAAATAAATAATAATAATTCCAAAAAAACGGTTCTTTTTATGTTAGGCCAGTTACTTTTGCGGTCGCCCTCGTATGTGTCGGTTTTGGTTTCCAATCTGAACATAACTTATTCATTAAATTTTTTTAACATATTTATTTTTTTTTTTGAAAAAGGACGAAAAGCTCTATTTATCTTGTAGCTATTCCGATTTTATTTTAGACGATCTATACTACAATTCACCGATGTGCATTTAATAAAGTAAATTCTAAATCAATTGTTACGGCCCTATTATCTTTAGGGGTGTAAAAGGAATAAATATAACGGGTGGTCCATCTAGAAATATTTTTTCAAAATAAAAAAAATACAAAAATTTAAATCAGGTGTGGAATCTTCAATGTTTATTCAAAGGACATTTTATGCCATTTATTTTTTGAATATAATTTCCTTCAAAGTATGGCCACAACAACGCCCCAGAGTGTCCATTCTGAGGGTCCAATTTTGGATGACTCGTTCGAGCATTTCGACCGGTATGGCTTAAATGACACGCGTAATGTTGGCTTCCAAAACCTCAATCGTACCTGGTTTGTCAGCATAGACTTTGAACTTTATGTAACCCCACAGAAAAATGTCTAAATGTGTGATATCACTCGATCTAGGGGTCCAAAACGTGAAATTATATGCTTTTCGAAATGACCTCTCAATAGATCCATTGTTTGAGCAGCTGTATGGCAAGTGGCAAGGTCCTGTAGAAACCAAGTGTTGTCAAGATGACGGGCTTCAATTTCAGGTAGCATAAAGATCGATATCATGGCGCGATAGCGAGCACCATCCACGGTTACGTTCCGGCCATCATCATTTTTGAAAAAATAGGCACCGATGATTCCACCAGCTTCTAAATCGCTCCAAACCGTGGTTTTCTCTGGGTATAGTTGTACCTCTAGAACCTCTTCTTGTTGCTCTTCAGCCCAAATATGGCAGTTTTGTTTATTGACTTTGCCGTTGAGGCAGAAATGGGCCTCATCTCCGAACTACATTTTGGTCGAAAAGAGCGGATCTTCCCGTTTCTCACCGAACGCTCATTTCCATAATACAGTTGCCAACATTTAAAGGTAATTATTTTCAAAAATTAATGCCATAAAATATTCTTTCAAATTACCAATCAAGATTCCACACTTGATTTGAATTTTTATACTTTTTTTCTAAAAAAAAAACTTCTAGATGGATCACCCTATATACTACAATGGTAATAGTATTAATTTAGTAGAACATTTTGACCCTGAAACCCTTAATTTATTTATTATTTTTATTTTAATATTAACTGAAAAAGGAAAAACAAATTTCACTTTTTCGAAACAAGGATGAAAATGACACTCCAATCTTGGAAATAGGATGTTAAAATGTTGTACGAAAATAACCTCTAGACGATTTTACTAAGAACATCTCATCATGATAGTTTGGTAAAACGAAGTAGTACTTAATACTTTTAAACTTATTTTATGTGGTATAGCGTTGCGAAAACAAATTCCTTGGCCCAAAAAATAACTCGGACCCACGAGGGCATTCCTTTTCGGAATTTAATATAATTACCTATAAGTAAATAATTCATTTCTAGAAGAAATCATTCCCCCCTCAGAGAATGTCTGAACTTTTGTTGCATTGGGTATTATGAAACAACAGAGTACTAAACGGGGTTTTGGTTACTACAAAGAATTTATTTGTTGTCACCACTGATTATTGGTACCAAAGTAACGTGTAGTTTCATAATTGGTTAGTTAACATAACTACCAGTTGTGGCAACAAATAGTTTTGTTAAATTCGGTTGGTAGAATCGACCTTAATAATATTCGAGCTACCATCTTATGGTAAGTCGAACCATGCCACCATCTATGCCCAGAAGTGTTGGTGATTTCAATCGCAATTATGTATATTCCATCGAATATTTGTAGTTCGAACCGATTTCCAAGGCATTTTTGCTCTGTGGCATGATAATCTAATATTCTTTATGAACGAGCCCTTATAATATTCAAGAAATTCCCAATTCTTTTTATCATTTGATTTTTTTCTAAATAGTAAAATGACTTCATAACAGAATAGACCTTGAATCTAAACATTATTCGCATATTTGCCAATATTATGTCAATACGTCCTGCTACACGGCGGCTAATCTCATGCCGACAATATGAGCAGTGCCTCAATCAACAGCTTTTTATCAGCGCAATCAGCAGACATTAGACTCTCACCATTGCCACTGCCTCTAATGATCTCATCGATATGTTAGTGCAGTGCAGGTCCAAACTATCATTCACCGAGAATATATATAAAAATTATGCATTATTGCGATAGCAAGGTATAAGAGAATTTCACTCAACGTCAAAATTACCAAACAAGAAAGAGAACATTTTGTGGCAAAAACACAAGCGAATCAAAATTTTATTCGAAATGACATTTCACATGAAACTCGTATCTCATATAGAAGAACGATCGATTAACACGTCATTATCACTACCATTCAAATTTAATTAACATTCAAAACTCATGCGCTACAGTTTGAAATGCCGTGGCCAACAAAGAAGCGCTCACCGGATTCCCACTAAAGGCCATCATTACAGTTTCAACGAGTACTTGAATAAACAACACCAAATAAATTCAAATAAAACCAAATAAAAATTTCTAAAGAACGTCGGGCAAGATCGCTACCAAACGCCAAGTAGTGATGAGCACTTGGGTCAGTCTGACCGCCGCCCCCCACGCCACATTCTCCGCCGGCTATTGGCATTTATTTGTTGTTGAAACTTATTTATTTGCATTCGATTTATGGCGGGCGAATGGGTAAACATCAACCATGACAACGTTGATGTAATTAGTATTTGTTAAATAATTTAAACAAAATACTTTTCATTTATTGCTATATTCTGGTGCAAAAAAGAAATGATGTCACACTTTGTGTTTGATATCACCACAACACAGAATAGTACGGCTATGTGACACGATACGGTCATTTATGACCATTTTCTGTAAAAATTCACAAAGGAAATGTAAAAACCTATAATACGAGTATGTGTGTGTGTGTTTAAAATGAAATTGTATCTAAAAGTTACACTCAAAGAAAAAATATATTTTGCAAATCTATTGTCTGAGGGCTCACTCTTGTCACAATAGATGCTTGGCGTAGCATATTCGTTTGTCATGTTGACGCCGTAAAACTTTATTTTGTGTGGTACCATGAAGAACCCATGTTATTGATTCAGGCCATTAATGCTACACACAGAGAAATAGTCGGTTTGTAAACGGTTCGCACTACAGGGTCAACTCTCTCCACGATTTTCTACTGATGGCAATTCTGCTCGAAATACCATAAAATTAAAATTACGATAATATTCGGTGTTAGTACTGAAATGAAGTCAAAAAATAATTGGTTGTCAGAACCGCCCGCTGTGGCAACTTATATTTTTCTATAGAATTGTTCCTTGGTACCAACAATGACATTAAATAATTTTGTTCTAATAACCATCCAAGTTTGTATTACTTAAGTACATATATATATATTCCTTCAACATTCCATTTAGGAACATGCGGGGTGAACTTCTTCCAAATCTGTGAACTGTACACGATATAATTTAAACACTCACTGACCGGGACATACTGTTAAGTGCTTGCCCCAACGGCTAATGCGTTTTACGGAGAATTTTTTACATAACTAAAAATTAAAACTCTTACTTCGTATGTCGCCGGCTTTTATAAGATTGAGACCCGCCGCAGAAACTCATTCCTTGCTTCGAACCTGGGTTTACTTGTGTGATAGTCGTGCACACAAACCGGCACACTACGGCTGACCACTTCTTAGTAAAGCTTAAAACAAATAAAAAATATGTAATTATTTCTTACGAGGGTTGCTATTTATGTTTCGGGTCCTGACACTTCTAGTGTTCCCAGATGTAAACTAGAACTTCCATTGGAAACTTGGACATTTTTTAGCATAACTTCACTCAGAACGTTTTGTCATTTGAGGGCGAATTGTTTTGTTTACAGTGTGTTGAAAAATTCATCTCAGTCAAAAACTGGAATTATCCCGTGAACTCTTTCGTGAGATGATTTTTTACGATTTTCGGCGTGGGTTATCAAGACAGAAGTATTTAAATCAACTTGTTTCGACTTTTGGCGATGAAGCACCATCAAAACTAATGTTAATCGCTGGTACCAAGAGTTCAGTCTCGGGCGCCGTTCGCTCCAGGATGAATTTCGTGAAGGACGTCCAACATCGGTCACTTTGCCAGAAACCATCGATGCTGTGCGTGAACTGATTAAGCAAGACTGACATGTGACATACCGTGAGATTGGGGCATCCTGGGGCATTAGTATGACTAGCATCAATAAGATACTGCATATTCATTTGACCGTGAAAAAAATTTGTTCTGGTTAGATCCCACATAATTTGACGAATGCTCAAAAAAAGGCTCGTAGGCAAAGAAATGTTGAAAAGCATAACTGCGGTAGCTCAAAGGCAGTGTATAACATTGTCACAGGTGACGAATCATGGATCTATGCATATGAACCCGAAACAAAACAGCAATCGACCGTATGGGTCTTTCAAGACAAGCCAAATCCAACAAAAGTTGTTCGTGGAAGAAGTAATTTTTACATACATTTTTCAATAGCCTTTTTTTGACACGTGTGAGTCGTGTCATGCTGTCATATTATTTTTGTTTAGTATTGTTTGGCATTTCATCATGGAAAAACTTACGTCTGAACAACGTTTACAAATCGTTCAACTTTATTACGAAAATTCACGTTCTGTGAGGAATGTGTTTCGTGGACTTCGTTCAACTTATGGTCAACATTTCTGGCTCAATGGGTATGTAAAGAAGCAAAATTGCCGCATGTGGGACGAAGAGCAACTTGAAGAGGTTCAAGAGCTGCCACTTCATACAGAAAAAACAACGGTTTGTTGTGGTTTGTGGGCCGTTGAAATCATCGGTCCATTTTTCTTCAAATCCGTCAATCGCGACCGCTATCGTGTCATGATAACCGACTATTTGATGCCTGAAATTGAAGCTCGTGATCTCGGCGACATTTGGTTTCAGCAAGACGGCGCCACTTCCCACACATCGCATCAATCAATGGATTTATTGAGAGAACACTTCGGTGAGCAGATAATTTCACGTTTTGGGCCGGTCGATTGGCCACCAAGATCGTGTGATATCACACCATTAGACTTTTTCCTGTGGGGATATGTAAAGTCTAAAATTTATGCGGACAAACCCGCTTCGATTCAGGCCTTGGAGCCAAACATCACGCGTGTCATTCGCCAGTTACCAGTTGAAGTGCTCTAATGAGTCATCGAAAATTGTACTCAATGGATGGGCCATCTTAAACGTAGGCGCGGCCAACATTTGATAGACACGATCTTCAAAAAATAAGTGCCAAAAAATGTTCTTTCAGGTGGTAAAAAACATTCACCATTTAATTTAAATTTTCTGTGTTTTTTTCTTTAAAAAAGTTGGGACCTCTAAATTAAATCACCCTATACATCGAAGCAAATGACAGCTGAAAAGATGTCGAATTGATGGGCCAACAACCGTACAGCCTTGATTTGGCACCCAATGACTTCTTCATATTCCCTAGCTTATGCATGGTCAACGATTTTCATCGCCCGAAGCAGCCGTTGAAGCGTTAAAAAATCCTGTTTTGGAGGTGTCTCAAGAGGAGTGGAAAAAGTGCTTCAAAAATTGGTTTGTGCGCATCCAAAAATGTATTGATCTTAAAGGAGAATATTTAGAAAAACAATAAAACCATTTCCAATGATAAATTATTGTGTTTTTATTGCCGGACCCGAAATATTATTGGCAACCCTTGTATACATTGCGAAACAGATTTTCTCTTCTCCTTTTGTTTATGGGTTCCGGTCGTTTATCGTTTTTTGGTTTGTGGCCGGTGCCACGCCCCTTTGTGAAATTGTGTTCTTCTATACTGTTTCGACTGTTATAATTGGAAGACAATCAGCCTGTAATTACTGGCCTTTTTCCGTTTCATACCAATAGAGTTATTCATTAGTACGAATGCCTTATATTCCTGGCTTTTCGAGGTTATGAGTTATGGGTTTTTCAAGGTTTGAGTATCTAAAATCAAAATACATTAGAACATACTTACTGACGTCATCTTTCAAGGGAAGATTGCAGATCGGTTCACGCAATACAAAGAACATCAATAGTTAAAAAACAGGTTTATTGTTTGCATACATTTATATACTCATAGATAGTTTGACTATCTAACTTTGCACCCCTTTGGTTTGTTTTATCTACGCCACTGTTATAGACCATACGCAGCTCACAATGTGTCTGCCACACCAGCACCATTCAATCCATGTCAATGGATCAGCTCCACCGTGATGTTATAGCGATCTCTCTTAACTAATTGCTATATGTTGCGTTGAAATTATAGTAATTAATCAACAGCCTATTATTACTCCTTTAGATTTGAATAATTCTTGCTATGGGTACAAGTTTCAATAAATTATGAAGTGATGTAAACAAAGCTTGTCATGATTTGAAAAGTAAAAGTGTAGCGCTGGTAATTGTTCTGAAAAAAATTTAAACAATCAATTTTGGTGTTATATTATTGGGTTTATTTGATATATATCGCATAGACAGAAATCAAATGCTCCAGATTTATTTGTTTATAGAAAATGTGGTTTGTAACGGACACATATCATATTGGATATGATCGGCCAAAGAGACATACCACAACAAGAGTGTTCATCAAGCTCTTAAGCTGCAAGTTTGCTTTTTTCCAAACTAAAGTTTTCCAAGATAAATGATCCGTTCAAAATACATATTAGAAAAATATTTAATGAAGTGACTAAAGATTGACGAATAAAGCTCAGAGAACTTGCTGATATTGTTAAAATACACGAAAAACAAGTTTGGAGTATTTTACATGATGAACTCCACTCGTATATTCAGCTGCTGATTCCATTTAACGACGTCTGCTGTTCGTCAATCTAAAGGTTGTTATCAAACTACAGGTCGCAATTGTTGTCCAAATTTTCATTAAATTTGGCAAAAGTACATGTTTTGGACCGAGGCCACGGACGCTATCCAGATTGAAGAAATTCGTTTCAGATTTAGATAAAGCTCCCACATATACTCGTATGTACGTTCATCATTCTACACCCAATCTTAAAAAAACTTAGCACCAGAACGTTTTTTGGGCCACAGAAGAAGGTTGTTGAGGTTGAAGAAAATCGGTTTAGAGTTAGATATAGCTCCAGCACTTATTTGTTCATCCGATTTTATGTCTTTAGCTCTTGATGCCATATATTGCATCCAATTACAAGACAGTTTCCTGAACCGAGGAAAGACGTTATTAAAATTGAAGGAAATCTGTTCAGCTTCCATACACTTTTGTTCTTGATGTAATTTGGCACAAGTAAGTTTCTTGTGCCAAGGACGGGCGCTGCCGGTTCAGATTAATATATATCCCATATATGTGTTCAACCGTTTTTTACCAAAAACAATAAAAAAAACATTTTACAAATTTATATACATTAGTTTCAAAATCTGGGAAAATTTAGAGTACGTCCATGGGGATCCAAATATCTGTTTTTAGTTGGCTTTTCTTTACATCCAGAAGTACAGGGCCAAGTACGACGTAAGCTTTTGTTACTTTTTGTTTTATCTAAACTAAAAAGTTATTGTAAATTAAGCGTTTTTTACCAACGCCAGCGATGTTGAAATACTACTTGTATACACAGCAAAAATTTTTATATACTATATTTTCCCATTTCTTGAAAATTGCTTCATTGTGGTACACAGTACTAAGTTAAAACCAATTTTAATCTAAATATGGCAACTGCGACGCGTGAGTGTTGCTTCAAATGTTGCTCTTCCCAAAAGCGCGACGATATATCTTGTTGTTAGAAGTCTTTTTTATGATCTCCAACATGTGGACATGCACTTTGGTATAATGTAAGAGAGAACAATTGAAAGTTTTCCAATCTTTTTGCTACAAGAAAAAAGCTCAACATTAACCGACGAAAGAGAAACTGAAAAAGGTATTGTACATTAAGCGTTTTTTGCCAACGCCAGAAATGTTTGGGGTTTTTGCCAATCAACGTTTTAACCTTTCACCGTAGGAGAAATATAATTGAGTTTGCCTTCTTTATACCCTACACTTTGGTACTGGGTATTTTGACTTAATGCTCATTCTTGCAACTCCTTAAAGCAATGGAGATAGACCCGTCAATGGATTTAGAATCGCTATCTGATATATGTTTATCTATCGCTTTAATCAAAGTACAAGTCGCAGCTGTGAACCACTTTTGATGGCACTTGGTACGTTCTTCAACTTTGGCCAAAAACATACTATACTCACCCAAACTTGAAGATTGTACCTAGTTTCATCAAAATCGGTTTATAACTGCGACCTGTTCTTTGATTACAAGGGTAAATGGACTGGAATTGGTTTACATCAGTCCATATTTTAACATCATACTTATGTTTTTCACGATTTTAGATTCTACTGATTCAAAAACCATATTTTTAGCAGGGGTCTACAAATTTCGCACATAGAATTACTAGCGACTCATATCGGTCCATGTTATCGAATACCTCGCACACAAAGGTCCCTCCCGATTTGTGGATCTGCAGCCCTGGAAGCCACAAATGTTGTATGGTACGTTATGAGCATGTACTTTAATGGCATGAGTAGATGGGCAAACCCTATTAGAATTGGTTCCCATCGGTCCATATCTTGATACCTTACATAGGTTTTTCTCGATTTCAGATCCAACAGCTTTGAAATCCACATATTAAACCGATTTGTACAATTACGCAAAGAGTATTAAGAGCGACCCATATCGATCTATGTTTTCGAATAGCTTCCACACAATGGTACTTCCCAATTTGAGCCCTTAAAGCCACAAATTTGACCGGATCGCGTTAAAATTTTGCATGGTACGTTTTGAGCCTGTACTTTGATTACAAGGAGATATGGGCAGACTCTATTGAAATTGGCCCACATCGGTCTATATTTGGATATCATACATAGGTTTTCTTCGATTTCAAATCCTACAGCTTTAAAAGCCACTTATTAAAAGGTTTTTGTACAAACTTCAAACAGAAAATTACCTGCGACCCAAGTTCCTTGTTTCCGAATACAAATTTCGCAATAACAACTATGAGCGACCCATATTAATTTAAGGCTCTGCAGCCCTCGAAGCGAAAAATTGGACCGACTCACGTTTAAAATTTGCAATGTACGATATAAATAACCAGTTATTAATTGTACTGAAAAGGACCATACAGGTCCATATTTTAGTATAGCCTTCTTTAAAAGGTCCTTTCCGATTTCAGCAGCTACAGCTCACTCACACAAGAACTAAGTCACAAGAAAAAATCAAAGGGTTTTTTGCTTACATACTTAAGTATAACCAGTCTCACCTTCGATCGTTATGAAGTTTACACGTAAGTTACGTTCGGACTGGTTACATTTTGTAAGGGGCATTAATGAGTAATTCAAAAAGGGGGCGTGGAACCGCTCCCTCAACCAAGGACAACCAAGAACCAAAGACAATATCTAATGCATAGAACAAATAATGTTGTCATGGATCGGAAAACATCCTGGAAAAAGAGTATGATCGTTATTCAATATAAACAGAACGGAATCAATGACTAGGAAATGGTAATAAACTATGTAATGGTAAAATGGGAAAAGAGGGCGTGGCCTCGCTCACACAACTCTGAAGTTAAAAAGACACTTTCTCATGAACTTTTAGAGATATTACTATAATATTTGGAACATACAATGTTGACATGAATCGGAATACATCCTGGAGGAAGAGTAGACAGTGCCACACCCCCTTAAAACAATCGCATTTATGGTCAAAGCAATGAAAAAATCGTTACAAAATTTAAACAGATTGAAATCAATGAAATTTTAATAAACTGCATGTTACGGTAAAATTAAAAAGGGGGCGTGGCACCGATCACACACATCTCTGAACTTAAAAGGACACTTTCTCATAAACTTTTAGATATAACGAAAATATATGTAACATATAAGGTTGGCATTGATCGGAGCACGTCCTGTAGTAAAAGTGAGAGGGGCCACGCCCCTTAAAAGAATCGCGTTTATGGCCAAAGTAATGGACTGATCGTTATAAAATTTTAACAGAATGAAATCAATGACTAGGAAATTGTAATAAACTATAATATGGTAAAATGGAAAAAGAAGGGCGTGGCTCCCCTCACACAACCCTAATCTCAAGAAGACAAAATGTCTAATGAACTATTTAAGATATGACGATGATATTTTGAACATATAATGTTGGCATGGGTCAGAACATATCCTGGAAAAAAGTAGGTGGTGCCATGGCCCCTTAAAAAATCGCATTTATGGCCAAAGTAATAGACTGATCGTGATAAAATTTTAATAGAATGAAATAAATGACTAGGACATTAGTACAGACTATGTTGGATTGAAAGTATCAATGCCCACTCAATCCTGAATTTTGAAAGACCATATCTCATGAGAAAGACCATATCGATGATATTTGGAACATATGATATTGGCATGGCAAAAAAAAACTGGGCGGTGCCAAGCTGCCATGACAGCATTTTTACATTGGATCGACATCCACGGTCGAGGGTATATTAATTTAATTCGGGTTTTTGTTATGACTCGTTGGCCTCCGTGGTGTGATGGAAGTGTGGACGACTATCATTCTAGTAAATCCAGTGTCAAACCTGGGTAATAACATCTAATAATTTTTCAGCGGCGGATTTTCACTTTGTAAATGCTGGTGACTTTGTGAGTAAGAGATATATCTCTAAGCCATGTAAAACTTCTCTTTAAAATACATTAGCCATTCGGAGCCGGTGTTAAACAATAGGTCCCGATCAGTGAGTATAAAAATTAAATCGTGCAAAGATCACTGAAGTTCTCCCTGGTCCCTTATGGGTTGTGGTTGAACTTAAGAAAGTATAAGTAATTAGACTGTTACTCAATCCTGTGTAGCTTTAACAATGATACCTAATTTAAAGTTTATTTTTTTAAAAGAATAAATTTAATTAACAAATACTTATAATTTTTAATAAATTGTTTAAATCCTAGTATAAATATGACGCCTCCATTACACACTAGTACAATTAAAAGAAATTTTCAAAAAGTGTACAGGCAAGAGATCTGGTGCCGATTATGCAAATAAAATAACACTGGTATTATGTAGTCCTTGGTTAAACGTAAACCTTCAATCTTTTTTTCCAAATAGCGAAATATCCATAAACTCAAAAGGCACTAGAAGAGCAGTATACAGCCTGCATAATTTAGAAATTAAATAATGTTCTTAATTATTCGAAACTCAATGCTCGCATTCGAATACACCGGCCAATTGTGGCTTGATAGTTTAATTGTGTAACACCATTGAGAGAGCTTGACCAGCGTTTTGCTATTTATATTTTTCGTTATGAGATTCCTGAAGTTAATGTAGATCTTCCTCTTCTTAATCATATACAAAGTCACTCTGGCCCCGGGCTGGCCGAAATTGACATTTTTCTTTTAAAATGCGATTTAATTTTTCCATGTATCAAATCCAACCATTCCTTAATCAACACCGGTTCAGCTTTGAAGTCACACTTTTGCTGGTTTCGCCTATCGTAGAACAGCGTAAAACATCCATCAGACGGCGATACGCCAACATGGTCAAACGGATAGCTGCCTCGTAGTTTTAGACGTGTCTCAATAACCTCAGCGTAAATGATACACATTTCACAAAGGAACACCTTGGCCGGATATTTTCGTTCGAGCGTGTAATCGTATATGTCGAAATCGCTAACTTTACTAGAGTCAGGCGGAGAATATTCAGCGCCTTCCTCTTCCAGATACTCGCACTGACTAGCATCGTCTGGTTCCAGAGGGACCACTTCGTGGAGCAACTTCAACCATAGCTCGACTTGTACAGGATTAGCTTTAAAATCACATTTTTGCTCTTCACGTTCGCCATATTTGTAGAACAAACTAAAGCCTTGGTCAATGGCCATGATTTGGACATATGCACAGTTATAGCGTCGTCGGTACATCAATTGTTTGCCCACGATTTTGCTGAGTATGAGGCATTTATCGAACAAGAAGACTTTGCCACTGTAACTGCGCTTGCGCAGATGATCGTAGATTTCAAAACTGCCCACCCGGCGAAAAGAATTGAACTGAATGGATACAAAAATAGTTATCAGATATATTGGAAATTAAGATAAGTCTTACTAGGCTAATATGCACCCACCATTTTGGTAACATCCACCTCTGCTATATCGTTGATGCACTCCGACTCATTGATGGTATTCAGAAGAGCCCTTATTCTAGTGTCCAAACGACAGCAGGTGGACATCAAAGCCCTAGATTCAGGATTGAGTTGTTTGAAAAGAGTCTGAAAATTACATAAAATAACATTACGTGAAGGTAACTAAATAAAAACAATATGACAAAAAATAAGATAAAATAAAAGACTTGTAAAATAGCCAAATTCGAAAGTGGCCGCTACAATAAACCCAGCGAAAAGCTACTAAATTTACCCAGATTTTAAAAATAATGTCACATAATAACTTCCATTTTTTATACCCATACGAGGGCGACCGAAAAAGTAACTGGCCTAACATAAAAATAACCGTTTTTTTGGAATTATTGTTATTTATTTTTCAACATAATCTCCTTCCAACTCAATACACTTCATCAAACGTTTTTCAAGTTTTTTAATTCCATCCGAAAAATAAGATTTTTCAAGACCTTCAAAATATGACTCAGTTTCAGCAATAACCTCGCTATTGGACGAAAATGTTTGCCACCGAGAATTTTTTTTAAATTTGGAAACAAGAAATAATCAGAAGGAGCTAAATCTGGACAATATGGTGGATGCGGAGCAATTTCAAATCGTAATTCGGTTAGTTTTTTTTGAGTTAAAAATGCAGTGTGTGATGGAGCATTATCTTGATGAAAAAGAACTTTTTTTTTCTTAATGCTGACTGAACAGTTTTCGCCTTCTTGGGACCACTTCTACCAGCTTCTATCCATTGTTTTGACTGTTCTTTGCATTCTGGGATGTAGTGATGGATCCATGTTTCATCAACAGTTATGAATCGGCGCAAGAACTCTATTGGATTACGCTGATAAATCGCTAAAAGCTCCTCGGAATTGGTCCAAAGGACGATTTTTTGGGGCAAAGTCAACAAACGCGGCACCCATCTTGCGGATAGCTTTTTCATGTGGAGTTCATCATGTAAAATACTCCTAACTTGTTTATCGTGTATTTTAACAATATCAGCAAGTTCTCTGAGCTTTATTCGTCTATATTTAGTCACTTCATTAAATATTTTTCTAATGTTTTCAATAGTAGTAGCAGTTTTCGGTCTTCCAGAGCGTAGTTCATCTTCCGTACTTGAAGGACCCATTTTAAATTGTTGAACCCAGGATTTCACGGTGGAGTATGATGGTGCATTATCACCATGAACAGAATCCAATTCATCTTTGATTAATTGCGGCGTATAACCTTTCATATAAAAGTGTTTAATTACCGCACGAAACTCTTTATTTTCCTTTTTTTCAAAAATTATAAAACTTGTTTACTTCAATCACCTGTAACAAAGAAAATAATCATTAAATATTTCGCAAATTTTGACAGATGGCTTATAAAAGATTTCTTTTAAAAACAAAAAAAAAGTTGCTAGTAAAACAGAAAATGTGCCAGGCCAGTTAGTTTTGCAGTCGCCCTCGTATGTTCAAATGTGCCAATTATTTGGCCCTAGGGAACGTCGCCGCTTTTTAGTTTCCAAACAGGAAACTATATCAAATTAAGTTCGGCTGTGATGAAGCTTAAATACTCTCCATCATGGTACGGTCCAATATAATAATTTTGTCAAGGGCCATGGCATTTTTCCATCAGGGTGTGTTTATCTTAATATCAACATCATATGTACCAACTGCTATCGTCATATTAGATTCGTTCACAAGATAAAGCATTTTAAAGTACAGGGTTATATGGGCGGGGCAAAGCTATTTCTTCCAATTTTGACAGAATATAGTCTTTTACAATACTTTTATCGTGGATTTCATTCTGTTGACATTCTGTCACGATCGGTCCATTACTTTGGTTATAAATAAACTTTTTTTTCGATTCATGACAAAATCTTATGTTCCAAATATCATCGTCATATCTTTAATAGTTCCTTAATATTGTTTTTTTAAGTGCAGTGTTTTAAAGGCAGTGCAACTTTTTGTTTTAACATAACATAACACAGTATATAATAATTTTTAATTCATTGATTTCCTGTTAACATGTCATAACGACTGGTCCATTACTTTGCTCATGTATATATTTTTTTAAAATGGGCGTGACGCCGTCCACTTTTCCTCCGGGATATGTTTTGATCCATGCTAATTACCATCATCATTTCGCGAATATTTCATAAATATTGTGTTCTTATGTTTAGGGTTGTATGGGCGGTGCCACGCCCCCTTTTTCAATTTTAACGTAACAGTCTACAATGATTTTCTATTCATTGCTTACTTTCTGTTAGAATTTTATAGCGATCGCTTACTTTAGCCATATATGTGTATACAGGGTGTCCGTCGGGAAGGTATACTACTTCGTTTATAATTCTTGATTTAATGAAAGAGAATGGATCTTATATTGATAATATTTTATTTAGTGTCGGCAATTATGTATGGAATATCAGATAATTGTTCGCCTCTGTTAGCCTCACAAATGCGAGCCCTTTTGAGCACATTTTTTAACGATTTATCGAATATTTTTCCATAATAAAAATTACCGCGTCTCTACTTTACGGCGGCCAAATATGAATGTTTTCCAAAATGGCGGCAAAACAAAGTAGTACACCTTCCCGGCGGACACCCGTACTTTATGGTATTTCGAGCTGTTGCAAGCGAATGACAAAGTGAATAAACCCTCTAGTCTATGATAGAGGTTATAAAAGTAATCCTACATGGTCGGAATTGGTAAAGGATTGGATGTTTGTCTATCGTCATATACTAACCAAATTTGGCCTAATCAGAATTAAAATGGGTGTTTTAGAGTAATTGTATGTAAAATCGGTATGGGACCTTTGTACTGGAACTATATCAAAACATAGACCGATATTACTTATTATTATCTGAGCTGAGCTAAAAACATATCTGAGCTTTAAACATAAAATCAGTTAAACATATGTTTGGAAGCTATATCTAATAGGGTGGGCCGATTTGTAAAGACTAATTCGATTCCCTCAGACGTATTTCTATTCTCATATATGTAATATTGTATTTTATGTGGCAATGTAAATTTGTAAGTATTGTATGTCACCTTAAAAAGATAATAAAAAACCTTAAAAATAAAAGTTGAGAAAAAGTTAAAAAATTAAAATTTTGGCGCTTCGAAAATAATTTTTTTTGATAATTTATTTGTCGTATTGGAACATTTTTTCCCCCATGCCAAAAGCTATCGAAAAATCGATGTGACAATAACGATTGCTAAATTGACCCATCCTAATGTCGAATTCTAAATAGATTTTTTTTTTAATTTGAGTAGCCTCTAGCCAATACAACTACAAGCTTTATATGGACTGACAGACAGATAGCATGGAATTAGCTGGCTATTATACGTCGATCGGCACACTTAAAGGTGGACCTTGCTCAAATATTTGTGGTTGCCAACATTTGACATTAAACTTACTTATAATACCCTATTCCACAGAATGAAGCAGCATATCACGAAATGTGTGCAAGTAAATGTCATGTCAGCTTTGCTTTTCCATTACAGCTACCTATTCTACACTTGTTAATCTCTACAGCTGATCCATTCTGTTATCGATAACATTTCAATACATACCGATATAAACTGAGCCAACAATAGGGGATACCGGGCCAAGCGTTGTATGGGTTGTAACAGAAAACTACTGATACCTAAGCGATCTCCAGATTCTTTTTCCAATATCTGCAATCGAATAATTATTATTTAAATCCATTCTATAATATTTTGTTTATATGATCATTAAGCTTACATCAAAATAACTCCGATGATCGACAATCAGTTGCATGGACCTTTGCTTGTTAATCGTGTATAACACATAAATGTGGAAATATTTTTGCTGTTTCAAAAAATGGCCAGGAAGATAATTATATTAAAATATATTTGAACAAATATTCTTTCTTCGACATGCTCACCTCGATGAAGTGCAGAAGTTCCATGAAAATCCTTTTCGCATTATCACGATGCCTTTGAAGCATCGGTAGCAGCTGATCTCGATGAAATCTCGCTATATCTTCGATGTTGGCAAATAATGCATATTCTTGGCGCTGCAGAGTCTCTGGCAAATCTGGACGTTGAAATAGTTGGCCATAATTCTCAATACCTTTCCATAGTTTGGCAATATAAGATTCTTCGGTTTCAATAAATTCCTCAATTATGCGTTGCGTAGATTCTTGGCACACAAGTGGATCTGTACTAACAGGCTTTACTAGGCCATTTCCATCGCTAAAAAATCAAATTATATTAATCTATTTTACTTTAAAAATCCTCAGTATAAGTGGGCTTTACTAACCCTTCGGGTAGGGAGATATATGAAATGCGGATCTCTGGAACATTTCCCCGAACGATTTCCGTGTTAGAACGCTGCAGAGGAGTTCTACAAAGGAAGCAAAGGGAGTAATTGAAAATTTTAACTGATAAATTTTAGTTCACATGTATAATTTACTTCTTTTTGTTTGTATCATGATCTCGTTTAGAGGCGGAAGTCTCTTGAAAGCTCCATTTTTTTCTATCGTCATCTGCCACAGTTGAATTGCTTTCTGCAACCTCCGCTGCCCCTGTTGCCTCTTCTGAGTTATAATCTCTTAAACTGCAATGATTCTTTAATTAAACTTCCATTTATAATTCCAAGGATGCTATCCACTTACTTACTGGGTAAGGAGATAGTGACAGCTGCTGCACTAGATTGCCGCTGAGTAGTTCTGGTAGAGAAAAAAGAAAACAGTTAAAAAACTTGTTACTGTCTGCTAGTCAACAAATACTCAGTAAGTTTCAACTCATTACCAGTCGCATTACTTGGTAAGGAAATCTCATTGCCTTTTGCACTACTTTGAAAATAACTACTTAATATTAAAACATTAAATAAGTAGTTGTCGGTATGGTTTGTGGGACTAGTTGTTGATAAGAACAATTTTTAAACCTAATTTCTTTGTTCAGCTCTCTCTTTCGTATTTTACTCTCCCCCACAGAGGGGATTAGGGTGGGCTGATTGTAAGGACAGATGTTTTTCTATATTGTGCCATCGATTTTTCGATAGCTTTTGACATGAGGTATATAACATATGAACATATGAGCGAGAGAATAGAAATACGAATGAGAGTACTTTTTGTTGATGCGGTCCTACGAGGGCGACCGCAAAACTAACTGACCTGGCACATTTTCTGTTTTACTAGCAATTTTTTTTGTTTTTTAAAAGCAATCTTTTATAAGCCATCTGTCAAAATTTCCGAAATATTTAATGATTATTTTCTTTGTTACAGGTGATTGAAGTAAACAAGTTTTATAATTTTTGAAAAATGGAAAATAAAGAGTTTCGTGCGGTAATTAAACACTTTTATATGAAAGGTTATACGCCACAATTAATCAAAGATGAATTGGATTCTGTTCATGGTGATAATTCACCATCATACTCCACCGTGAAATCCTGGGTTCAACAATTTAAAATGGGTCGTTCAAGTACGGAAGATGAACAACGCTCTGGAAGACCGAAAACTGCTACTACTATTGAAAACATTAAAAAAATATTTAATGAAGTGACTAAAGATAGACGAATAAAGCTCAGAGAACTTGCTGATATTGTTAGAATACACGAAAAACAAGTTTGGAGTATTTCACATGATAAACTCCACATGAAAAAGCTATCCGCGAAAAAGGTGCCGCGTTTGTTGACTTTGCCTCAAAAAATCGTCCGTTGGACCAATTCCGAGGAGATTTTAGCGATTTATCTGCGTAATCCAATAGAGTTCTTGCGCCGATTCATAACTGTTGATGAAACATGGATCCATCACTACATCCCAGAATGCAAAGAACAGTCAAAACAATGGATAGAAGCTTGTAAAAGTGGTCCCAAGAAGGCGAAAACTGTTAAGTCAGCAGGAAAAGTAATGGCCACAGTATTTTGGGATGCAACGGGTATAATATTTATTGATTATCTTGAGAAGGGAAAAACTATAAATAGTGAATATTATTGTGCATTATTGGATCGGTTGAGTGAAGAAATCAAGATAAAACGACCGCATTTAGAAAAAAAAAGTTCTTTTTCATCAAGATAATTCTCCTTCACACACTGCGTTTTTAACGCAACAAAAACTGGCCGAATTACAATTTGAAATTGCCTCGCATCCACCATATAGTCCAGATTTAGTTCCTTCTGATTTTTTCTTGTTTCCAAATTTAAAGAAATTTCTCGGTGGCAAAAAATTTTCGTCCAATAGCGAGGTTATTGCTGAAACTGAGGCATATTTTTAAGGTATTGAAAAATCTTATTTTTCGGATGGAATTAAAAACTTGAAAAACGTTTGATGAAGTGTATTGAGTTGGAAGGAGATTATGTTGGCCAGTTACTTTTGCGGTCGCCCTCGTATATGTATGATTCTCTCGGTCGTATTTCAATTCTCATGTGCTCATATACTTTATTGTATGAGGCATGTATAAGTATTGTATGACACCTTGGAAAGGTAATATTTAAAAAAATTAAATCAGACGATTTTTTTATTACCTTCTAAAAAAACTTTGTAAATAAAAGTTAAAAAATTTATTTTTTGGCATCCTATTGTATATAAATTATATATCATAGTGAAACTTTTTTTCTTTATGCCAAAAGCTATAGAAAAATCGATGGCACAAAAAACTATCAAAAAATCGATAGCTAAATCGACCGACCCTAATATGCATTTATTTTTTTATTCCATATAAAGAATACAACTATTTTGATTGTCTAAAATAGCTAATACGAAGCACGATTCAGTCGAAAAGGCTGAAGGTTTTATAGATATCTGTTCTAAAGATGGTGATCGGTTGGTATAGAATACGGAAAGAATTGGCAAAAATTTCCCTTTGAGGTACAAAACAAATTCGGGACTACTTTTTCTGCTGACATTTATTTCTCATATGAAGTTTAATAGTTACTTATAACACTTTGGGGACAAATAGGCATCCGGAAATTGTAACATTTTCTCTCAAATTAAAATATGTACCTGTATGTACTAGCCCCTGCGACCCAAAAATCGACTCCTTTAACTATCGACGTATGGGCATTATGAAACAGCGAAATTTTGTCACAAAACCTCACATAAATTATACGGTTCGGCCAAACTTCTAGGGTATACATTTTGTCAATCCGTTTGCAACACCTCGATGTACTGATCGGAGACCCCATTATGTATATATGTTCTGAACTGTAGTACAATTCTATGAGGATCTAGCACCATGTCCGTCCGACTGTCAGTAAAAAATAAACTAGAGGTCGCACTATTGAAGCTAGGTGGAAACATCTGTCGATGGGCTGAAACGGTTGAAAATGGGTCGATCTCTGAAAAAGGTCGATCCACTGGGGGCGTGGGCGGTGCCATTACGATGGCTTTAATTTTACGAGTCGGTAGAATTGGCGGTCTTGAGCTATGGAGGTGCTCTGTGGCCCCAAGGCCTTAAAACAGCCCCCTAACATTATCGGTAACCGAAAACTGTGAAATTATCTAACAAGTCCAAATATTAACCTATATTTGCAACTCGGGCCGGCCCATATGGGCCCAAAAATCGGTCATGTTGACTTGACAAATGGGTATTAGAAAACAATAAAATTTCGCCACGAATCAGAATGTCTAATTCCGAAAAATTTAATTTTTTAAACATTCTGAAAAAACTTTTATTTTACGACTCGGCTAAATTGAAGGCCTTCCCCTATGGGTGTGGTCTATGGACGCTGAGGCCTAAAAACCGTTCCCTTATGTTTGGGGGCATATCGGTAACCAGAAACAGTGACATTTTCTAATAGATACGTACCTATATTAAAAATTTGTGCCAATATAATACTTGGTCCGGCCCAAAATCGGCCGTCATAAACTATGGACATATGGGTATTAAAACACATTAAGATTTCTTAGCCGATCCAAATGTTATGTTTATTTTACGATTCAACTAATTTTGAGCTCTTGACACTTGGGTCTAAGGTTCCTAGGTTGCCGCAAAATTGGTAATTTCGAACATGGACACGTGGGTACTCAAAAACAGTGGAGTTTTATGAAGAATCCGAATATGGCATTAATTTTTCGATTTGGCTGAAGCGGAAGCCATGGAATAGGGTCGTGCCCTAGGGCCCAAAACCCATCCCGTAATTTTGAGACATATGGGTATCTAGAAACAGTGTAGTTTTATGATATGGGCCAATTTACGACTTGCACTTGCCCATAGGGTACCAAAAATCGTCCGTCTTTAACTATTGGTACCAAAAGACAACAACAATTTTCGTCACATAACATTAACTCTACGGTTCGACTATATTTAAGGTCTTGGCCCATAGGTGAAAGCTCCCTAGAGTGCCGAAAATGAGGTCTCTTCGAATTTCCACACTACTCGTAATATCATTATGTTTTAACGTTAAGGATTTGTGTAAATTTAAGGTCCGAATCTACGAATTCCCAAGCACCATTTCAATAAACGATATCTGGTATCTCTAGAACAATGAAATGGAGAGTCTGAAAAGGAAAACGCTTCATAGGACCCAAAAATGTAATTCTGTCAAACATGGAACCACCAACAACAACCATATCTCCTCCCATTTTTTTATATAATTTCAGTATTCGCCGATTATTTTTATATTTAAATCAAATTTGCGCACGAGTCTAACAAATCCAACCTAAAAACTTATATTTTTGGAACCGCCATAATTTTTGAAGGTTTGGCAAAACACTAGCGTATATCGGTACTCGATGCACATTTTCACGAACTAGAAAATGTTTAGGTTCGTATGAAATATTTTGACCCTCCGTATCTGCGAGGCTTGGTCTAAAGTCAAACGAATATGAGTGACAGATGCTGCTCCGTTAAATAATGGATACGTTAGTACTCAGAAAGAATAAAATGTCCTCACGAATTGAAATGTGACATTAATTTTAACGATTTTTGCTAAATTGGAGATCTTAGCCCATAGGCCAATGGTTTAAAGGTCCAGGCAAATATTGACCTACCACAAAAATCACATTCCTCAATACTTCCAATGCCAAATTTAAACGTAATGCATGGTGGAGAGTATAAAATCTTGGGTCTTGCCGAACATACAAATAAATTTAACCTCTCTCTCGCACACCGACTACTTATTTTTGAGCTCCATGCATGCTTGCAAATAAGCACTTATTCCCGATCATTTTGTATGCCTGCTTGAAAGTACTTTCCTCCTATGCCACTACAAGCATTAAGTAATTGAAAACGTTCCTGAATATTAAGTAGTGTAGATTTTACCATACACAAAATGTTACCTGGTAATGAGAGTTTTTGGTGGGTACTTACTGTTTGCATTACAAAACCACTATTTATGTGCTAATATTTCACCATAGACAATAAAGTTCTTTCGCTTACCTCTTTTTTGCAAAATCTTTACGCTTTCTGGTGGCAAAAGTGTCATGAAAGCTAAATCTTCTTCTTACTCCAGCATCATCCGGTACTCCTGAACTGCTACCGGTGGCATCTGCGGCTTTTGATGACTTTTCCGGATTATTGATGCTGAAACGAAAGGGATTCTGTTATTAGTTTCAATCGTGTTACTTAGAGAAGATTGCCCACTTACTTACTAGGTAATGATTTAGAAACATTTTCAGTAATAGTTTGAGGTCGAGGAGTTCTGGAAGAAGAAAAAATAAATATATTATTTTTTTATTAACCTGTAGCATTACTTAGAAATAAACTCCAATAGACGATTAGAATATGGGGATGTTTACATTTCTTTTTGTGTACTTTTTTAGTAGCCAGCTAGTCGTGCACATATATTTACGACAAGACTAATGAGAGCATCAGTAAGCGGAAATATGACTCAATTTCTAAGACCACAAACTTTGAATAAAGAAATAATCTTGGTTGTCTCGGTGAATTGAGGCCTCAAAAATGAACTAAAGTAAATTTTTTTGGCCTTAGAAATTCGACTGTGTCTAGCAAAGTAAACCCAACCGACATCGGGGATAATTTTTGTCTTTCAACTTTTTTTTAGAAATTTTTCTCACCTTTTTTTCTCGGGATTTTTCTTCTTCATCGATGCAAAGGCCCGTAGTTTTTTCATAATTCCAAATCTGTTGCCATTTTCTTTCGGTATTTGAGGAGTCCCCACTTCCTCAAGGCTGGTAAGTTCGGACCCATTACTCTCGCTAACTAGTGTATTATTATTTGTACCACCTCCATTGGTTATGATTTCAAAATCACTTCCAAAATCATTTGAGTCGCTTCTAAGGCATACATTTGTATCCGCTTTTTTATCACTGCTGTCGTCGTCAATTGAATTCATTTTGTATAATAACAATCCATTGAAGAATGATCCATTTATCTATAAATGAGAGCTAATATGGTTGGGGGGATTTCTTTTTCTAGCCGGTCAAAGTCGAATAATGAGAGCGCTATATAAGTTGGCACATAACAAACAACTTCGGCTGGCTACACATTTAGTTCTAAGCGACTTTCTATCAAAGATAAGAATAGGGGAAGATAATACTTATTCTCCCAGCTGTTCAAAAAAACTCCTTGGTCTTTTTTGAATCACCTTATTTATTTATTTGGATAACCTATTATTTATTTAGATTACCTGAAAGAGGGACGCCTGGCCAATGGTGATCTTTGCAACATTAACTTGAATATCGGGAGAGTGAAAGAGAAAACCTAGACAAATGGCTACATTATTTTGAATTCCTGTTCTACGAGGGCGACCGCAAAAGTAACTGGACTAATATAAAAAGAACCGTTTTTTGGAATTATTATTATTTATTTTTCAACATAATCTCCTTCCAACTCAATACACTTCATCAAACGTTTTTCAAGTTTTTTAATTCCATCCGAAAAATAAGATTTTTCAAGACCTTCAAAATATGCCTCAGTTTCAGCAATAACCTCGCTATTGGACGAAAATTTTTTGCCACCGAGAAATTTTTTTAAATTTGGAAACAAGAAATAATCAGAAGGAGCTAAATCTGGACTATATGGTGGATGCGGAGCAATTTCAAATCGTAATTCGGCCAGTTTTTGTTGAGTTAAAAACGCAGTGCGTGAAGAAGCATTATCTTGATGAAAAATAACTTTTTTTTTAAATGCGGTCGTTTTATCTTGATTTCTTCACTCAACCGATCCAATAATGCACAATAATATTCACTATTTATAGTTTTTCCTTTCTCAAGATAATCAATAAACAGTATACCCCTTGCATCCCAAAATACTGTGGCCATTACTTTTCCTGCTGACTTAACAGTTTTCACCTTCTTGGGACCACTTTTACCAGCTTCTATCCATTGTTTTGACTGTTCTTTGCATTCTGGGATGTAGTGATGGATCCATGTTTCATCAACAGTTATGAATCGCCGCAAGAACTCTATTGGATTACGCTGATAAATCGCAAAAAGCTCCTCGGAATAGGTCCCATGGACGATTTTTTGGGGGCAATGTCAACAAACGCGGCACCCATCTTGCGGATAGCTTTTTCATGTGGAGTTCATCATGTAAAATACTCCAAACTTGTTTTTCGTGTATTTGAACAATATCAGCAAGTTCTCTGAGCTTTATTCGTCTATCTTTAGTCACTTCATTAAATATTTTTCTAATGTTTTCAATAGTAGTAGAAGTTTTCGGTCTTCCAGAGCGGTCTTCCGTACTTGAAGGACCCATTTTAAATTGTTGAACCCAGGATTTCACGGTGGAGTATGATGGTGCATTATCACCATGAACAGAATCCAATTCATCTTTGATTAATTGTGGCGTATAACCTTTCATATAAAAGTGTTTAATTTACGCACGAAACTCTTTATTTTCCATTTTTCAAAAATTATAAAACTTGTTTATTTCAATCACCTGCAACAAAGAAAATAATCATTAAATATTTCGGAAATTTTGACAGACGGCTTATAAAAGATTGCTTTTAAAAAACAAGTTGCTAGTAAAACAGAAAATGTGCCAGGCCAGTTAGTTTTGCGGTCGCCCTCGTAAATCTAATTCTACAAGGGGATTAATGCACGCCTGGACAAATTTCACCAGCGTATTCCTTGGCGCATTTCATGACAATATGTCCAACTTCGACAATGCCCGGAAATGCAAGGGGCGAAATGGTAGCGGTACTAGGGTAAAATTGCTAAGTGAAATTTGTCCAGTCGTGAATGAATCACTCTGTATATAACCGCTCATGCCGTTTGCAGTGTACCTTATGGTTTCTCTGAACTGATAACATTATTTATATCTATTTGTGTATTTGTAAAGTAAATACAATATCCGATTATAACATAAAGACTTTCAGTTGTTTTGCTAATATTACTCTCTACAACGTGTGGTTCATCTTTTACGAGCAACTGAATAATATAATACGCTGATCAATAAATATTAGTCGCGGATAATAGCCGGACTTTGAAGATTTTGAGCACCCCGCAATTGTATTGTAAGGGAATGTCCAACTTAAATGCACGATGTTAATTCTAAATAAAACAAAATGTTTTCAGAGAGTAATCTAAATATTCTTTACTATGATAGAAGGACCTATGGCAATTGTGTGTGAAACAAAATATCGGTCCAATGTTTGCCACGGCTTCGGTGACATACCTCTATCAATTTAAATGACTATGGGACATAATGAAGGTTTAATGTCGTTAATGTGCCGAATTATGTCATCCTTTAGCTCTTGAATTGATCTTGGCTAATAAACGCACACTTTTTCATTTTTTTATCCCCAAAGAAAGAAGTCCAGCGGTGTCAATTCACATGGCCACGAAGTGAGATAAGACGTCCATTGAATTTCTAGCGCAAAGGAGCCATTGTTTCGCTGTCTGCCTGGCTATTGGCACCATTCTGTTGAAACCGCACATCGTCCATATCCTCAATTTCTGGCCACAAGAAGTCCTTTATCATCTCGCAATGGCGAACACCTTTTACAGAAACTGTTCGGCCGACCTGATTTTCGAAGAAGTACGGCCCGATAACGCCGCCAGCCCATAGACCACACCAGTCACTCTATGCAAATGCATCGACTTTTCTACAATCACTTGTTTATTCTCGTTGACCCGGTTTGCTGAAATTTGGTCACAATTCTTCCGATTGTGGAAACATTTGGACGATTATTCAGAAATCACGAAATGCACAAAATGCATTTTGATTTGAACACATATTTTCGTAAAAGGCTTTAACAATCTCAACGCTCTGCTCAATTGTGTACCTCTCCACGGTTGAATTTGTCAAACACTAAAACAAAGAACTGTCGAATTGAATTGGGTCAAAAAAGTTGACGTTATGGTGTGACATACAAATAACATCGTGCATTATGGTTGGAAAATCCTTTATTTCATTTGGTAAGGACGCAAAGTGTATCGCACCGAAAAAACAATTTTAGACTCCAGATAATCGTTTTAATTTAACTATGTCATAATTGTTTCCCAAAACAACCTATGAGATTGAAAATGGGCTATATTGCCACACCCCTTCCGTAAATCTCACACAATTGTAGCATTTCGAACACTTATAGTATTCTTGCAATTTTGTTAATACTATTTGCACGCTCGTACCAAAAAGCAATACTTAACAATGAAGTTACAAAGCAGACTTCGCGACAAAAAAGTTGGGTTCCTAGCGACGACCCTTCTGGCTAGAAAAGCCCCTATTAGAACCCACGTATTTTGTCACCCAGTGCATGAAATTTGCTTAAATTGTAAACCCGCTAATATTTTTAAAATTGCTTTATACTTGCACTTTCAAAAAGTGTTAGACACGCCCCGTTCTGGTACCACTTACGCAAATGCACAATTCCGCCCACTTTTGGATTTTGCATTGCAATACTGCTTTACGAACGGACTAAGAACCAAACAATTAAATATAAACCATAAGGCTTATTAGGTGACAAAAAAAGTGGGTTCCTAGCCCCGCCCCTTTCAGGCACCTCGCACACAAATGACCCTATACCAGTGCGGATTAAAAACTACATGCTTTGCCACTTATTGTATAAATTCGCTTGATTACACCACGATATTTCTATAACCGCTTTGAGCTTGCATATGCAAAAACTGCTTGACAGGCCCCATTTTGGTAGCTCCCGTGCAAATGCAACATCGCGCAGACTTTTGGTAATTGCAAAATAATTTTTATAATTTTTCAGTAATTAAATGACTGATTTAAAAAACACTTGCTGACGAAAAAAGATACCACGCCCCTTTTGGTACCTTCCACTCAAATGGCACTATCCATGCGTAGATTTAAGCCCACCTAACTGTGACCCTAATGCATGAATTTTGCTTCAATTTTGTACTTCATATTTGTATGCGCTTTGAGCTTGCATATGCAAAAAAAAGCTTGACACGCCCCATTCTGGTAGCTCCCGTGCAATTTCAACATTCCGTCCACTTTTGGTATTTGCATAATAATTTTTATATATTCAGGCCATTCAGTAATTAGAAGACTGATTGTAAATTACATTTGCTGATGAAAAAAGATACCACGCCCCTTTTGGTACCTTCTACTCAAATGGCACTATCCATGCGTAGATTTAAACCCACCTAACTTTGACCTTAATGCATGAATTTTGCTTCAATTTTGTACTTCATATTTGTATGCGCATAAGAAAAAAATGAATGCCACGCCCAATTCAAGTACCTTCCACACAAACGACTCTTTACGAGATTTCCTTTAAAAGTCGGTGCATAGGGTTTTAAACCCTAGATGAAAACGCTATTCATTTTCAAACTTATAGCAGCAGAAAATAAAATATTTTTTTTTAATTTCTAGCTTCAACAGCTGCTTCGGGCGACGAAAATCGTTGACCACGCATTTTTTTCTTGATGTGCAGGAATAAAAAGAAGTCATTGGGTACCATGTCAGGTCTGTGCGGCGGATGACCCGTCAAATCGGCGTTTTGGCCGGTCAAAAAGGCGCTGCTTTGAGCCGATGTGTGAGAGCTCGCATTGTCATGGTGCACAATGATTCGTCTTCTCTTGTTCGTTTTCGAATTTCTCCGAAGACTTCAGGCAAAAAAACTGTGATGTACCAATCAGAATTGACCGTCCGTCGTTGCTCAAGCGGAACAGTCGCCACATGACCAGTTTTGCCGAAGAAACTGGCGACTTTTTGCTTCGAAGTCATTCTTCCACGAACAACTTTCGTTGGATTTGGCTCGTCTTCAAAGACCCCCACAGTCGATTGCTGTTTTGTTTCGGGCTCATACACATAGATCCATGATTCGTCACCTGTGATGATCTTATAAACGTCTTTTAAAGCGCCGCGATCGTATTTCTTCAAACTTTCTTTGCACTAATCGGCACGATTGTTTCGGGCTCATGCGCATAGACCCATAATTCGTCACCTGTGACGTTCTTATTAACGTCTTTTGAAGCACCACGATCGTATTTTTTCAGGGATGCCTTTATCTCACAGTATATCACATGACGACCTTGCATTAACAACGGCCTTTATTGGACGACCTTCGTCTTTGGGGAGCGCCACAATTAAATTCATTAAACCAGTTTAAATAGGATGGTGCTCCATCGCTATAAAGAGGTTTAAGTTTATCGTTGCACTCTTGTCGTGAGAATCCACGTCGAAAGTTGTGAAAATTGATCGCACGGAAATGTTCACGAGTTAATTCCATTTTTTGCCAAATTGATTTTTTCAAGTCACTGTAAACAACACAAATGATGGTCGTACGTCAAAACGTTCTGAGTACGTTTATGCTAAAAAATGTCAAACTTTCCAATGGAAATGTCAGATGGCGCCAGGCAACACTTAGTGTCGCCTAGGCCAGAAATATATATAGCAACCTTCGTAAAATAAATGGAATTTGTGGTATTAAGGTCTGGGCCCACTGAAGCTTTTTTTCTTTCGCTGTGTTTTTCTTAATTTCCGAGTGATTATCTGGAAATTAATGAAATATAAGTTGCATATTTACAAAAGGTCAATGGTATTAGAGTGTCGATACAAAAAAGCCAAGCCGTACATTGATTTATGCTTTGACCACTTTTTTAAGTGCTTTTTTTTGACTACCGGAAATTAAAATATAAGCCGCGTAAGAAAAAAAAACCTTTGGTGTGCCTGAACCTTTAGTGTTTTAATTCAAAAATAAAAACTCATATAAAAAGAAAAACAAAATAAAAAGCAATAGTGGCTAATACTTGAACTGTGTACGTATTTTAATTCAAAACTAATTTTTCAATATCTCCATTCCTTTAATCACCTTTTGGTATATTATATAAGTATATGCCACCTTGTCATGATGTACTATGCCTGGTGCCTGATTCATTTACCCTCCATTGCCGTTTCACGATCAGGTGTTGCCAAAACCACTGTACATACTAAAACGATTTGAATCGCGGAAAAGTAACAAATTCGCCCTCTTCCGACGCACCGCCTCTCCATCATTTGCACGGGAATGCATCAATTTCAGTCTAGCCCTTTCTTCCTCGGCATAAGCGGTGATAATTTCACATATCAATTCCTGCCAATGTCTTATAACCGCCGGATCGCCCACAAAGTCGCATTCCTGTTGCTTACGACGATCATAAAACAGGGTAAAGGATTTATTTTGGCCAATCATGCCAAGGTGTTCGCGTGGATAACGACCACGAAAGGTTAATTCTTTGCGTTTGATTTCGGTGTAAATAATGCATTTGTCATAGACAAAGACCTTGGAACGATAGCTGCGCTTGAGCGTATGATCGACGACATTGAAGTCGTTGACATCACGGAATTTACCCTGGTAGAAGATGTTGAACTGTAATGGAGGTTCGAAAGGTTATGTTTAAATCTCTTGAGGTTTATAGGTGCGGAATAAGAAATGTTGCTTACCTCATGAGTTTCACTTAGCGACATGATATCGTTGATAACCTCCGATTTATTGGTGGCCGTCAGTAGGTTGTGCAGTTTTTTATCCAAACGACAGCATGAATCAATAGTCGATTTTAAAGGATAATTATCGAAGAGTTTCTGAAATGGAAGCGTTATGATAATTTTTTGTTTTTTTTAGTTTAAAACTAGCAGCATCTGAATTTGCTGGGCAAATGTGGCATTTTAGCTACAAATTTCCTTAAGGTTCCAAATATGCATTTAATCTAACTAAAGTGAGAATAAACTTTTTCTACTCGTTTTGGAACCATGCAAAGTTTACTATAAAGCTCGGATTGCTAAATACTTTATATTTCTGGCACTTAGTGTAGCCTGGCGCCATCTGACATTTCCATTGGAAAGTTTGACATTTTTTAGCATAAACGTACTCAGAACGTTTTGACGTGCGACCATCATTTGTGTTGTTTACAGTGACTTGAAAATATCAATTTGGCAAAAAAATGGAATTAACTCGTGAACATTTCCGTGCGATCATTTTTCACAACTTTCGACGTGGATTCTCACGACAAGAGTGCATCGATGAACTTAAATCTTTGTATGGCACTGTGAAAAATTGGCTTAATGAATTCAATCGTGACCGACGCTCGCTCAAAGACGAAGCTCGTGAAGGTCGTCCAAAAACGGCTGTTCTGCCAAAGAACATTGATGGCGTGCGTGAACTGATAATGCAATATCGTCATGTGACATACCTTGGGATAGAGGCATCCTTGGACATTTCTCCCACCAGCATACATTCGATATGGCATGAACACCTGGCCGTAAAAAAGGTTTGTTCTCATTGGATGCCGCACAATTTGACAATTGCTCAAAAAAGGCTCATGTCGATTGGTGCAAAGAAATTTTGAAAAAACACGATCGCAGTGCTTCAAAAGACGTCTATAAGATCGTCACAGGTGACGAATCATGGATCTATGCATACGAGCCCGAAACAAAACAACAATCGACCGTGTGGGTCTTCGAAGACGAGCCAAATCCAACAAAAGTTGTTCGTGGAAGATGCACTTCGAAGCAAATGGTCCTCTGTTTCTTCGGAAAAACTGGTCACGTGGCAACTGTTCCGCTTGAGTAACGTAGGACGGTCAATTCTGAGTGGCACACCACAATTTGTTTGCCTAAAGAAGAAATTCGAAAAACGAACAAGAAAAGACGAATCATTGTGCACCATGACAATAAGAGCTCTCACACAACGGCTCAAACTAGCGCCGTACAGCCCTGACTTGGCACCCAATGACTTCTTTTAATTCCCGCACATAAAGAAAAAAATGCGTGGTCAACGATTTACGTCACCAGAAGATGCTGTTGAAGCGTTAAAAAACCATATTTTGGAGGTGTCTCAATCGGATTGGAAAAAGTGATTCCACAATTAGTTTGAACGCATGCAAATGTGTATAAATCATGCTCGAGAATACTTTGAAAAACAATAAAACCATTTTTGATGATAAATATTAGCATTTTCATTATTAGGCCAGAAATATATATAGCAGCCCTCGTAGATACAAACCACAGCCACCATTGTACCCCCGGTTGATTTACAACTGCAGGTCTAGCCGAATCTATTTCTATGATTTTATGCACAAACCACTGCTACTGTGGAACTCTCCCATGGGTTACTTTTAGTTGACCAAGCTGGAACAACAGGTTTCACACGTGGAACCTGGTTGAAAATGTGCATCGGGTACCGATTAACGCCAGTGGTTTGCCTATAACTTTAACAATTATGGCTGTACAATCTAAATCTAATTACTGTTTTTAATTTGTTTGAAATAGAGCAAATTTGGCAAAATTTACAAAAAAATTTGGCGATAATCATTTAAAAAATGTAATAATTTCAATAAAAAGCAATTTAAATTTTTACAAAAAAAAGTTAAAAATTAAAAAAAAAATAGAAACAGTTGTACAGTCTGCCTAGCAAGCGGAGCCAATACATTTCATCAATTTTTTAGTTGATTCTGAAAAAGAAACCACAAAAGGTCTCGAACCAGAATAAAATCTTTTAGTCATAATTATGACTAAAGAACGATTAAAGTTAAACAAAACGAAAAAACATCAGGATTGGTACGCCCTAATGTGCAACGCATGAATAAATACATGTACGATACGCATAAAAAAACACGCACTCCTGTGCTTTTGCATATGTGGTTTTCAACGAATGCCCATGCGGAACGGAATTGGTGGAAATGATATTGCGCTTTCAAGATTGCTCTACGCACTGCTCGGAGACTACTTAGTAGGGACATAAATACTGTTACAACATTGAGCACGCCCATTTCAATAGTAGAACACCGCATGTCATCAAAGCCGTTAAATCAAGAATTCAAAGAAATCCGCTCCGATAACAGAAAATCATGGCCCGTGAGATGAATATCACGCAAAAGTCCATGAGTAGAATCATTAAAAAAGACTTGGGACTTGGGGCTTTCAAACGACGTACCGGACATTAATTGACTGCAGCTTTAAAAGAATAGGATTGAAAAATGCCAACGTCTTTTGGTGAAGCACGCTGATAACTTGCACAGAAAAATTTTGTTTACCGATGAAAAAATGTTTACCGCACGCAGAAAAAAAGTATGGTTGTGGTGACAATATTCGAAGAGGATAATACTATTGTTGGGTATATGGTAGTGGTACAACAATATTATGATCCTCACAACAATAGTATAGTTCAAATACAACCATACTATGATTCTCACAACAATAGTATGATTCACACATAACCATACTATGATCCCCACAACCATAGTTTTATTAACACTCAAACATACTATGATATCCACAACCATAGTATGATCCTCACAACCATAGTATGTTTCATATACAACCATAGTATGATCCTCTCAACCATAGTATGATTCACACGCAACCATGTTATGATCCCTACAACCATAGTATTAACACACACAATTATACTATGATCCCCAATATAATTTATTAGAATTTGTTTAAGTTGTCGACAATATTATTTATTAGAATTGGTTCAAGTTGTCTCAAATAGATTTGAATTATGAAAATTATTCAAAAATACATTAAATTCAAAATAATAGGATTGATTTATTTCACAGTAGAAACAATAATTTTAAATAAACGTAAGCGTTTTTTTAAAAAAAATTTCAGTTAAACAAAGCCAAAGCAGCTTGTATATTTATAGCATATTTAAATGAAGAAAAATTACAATCATACAGTATGATTGCCGTAATCATATTATTGTTAACATAAAACGCCAAACACAATACTTTTGTCGCATCAACCATATTAATATTGTTGCTATAAATATATTTTCATTTTTAAATTTGGCAATAATACTATTGTTACATTTCAACAATATTAATATTGCAGCAATTATACTATTGTCAAAAATAAATTCAGTAAACAATGCCATGGTTGCGACGAACATACTTTTATTGCGGAAAACATATTTTTTGCCGTGACCATGTAGTAACCATGTTTTTTCTCTGCGTGCGTTCAGGAAAAATTTAACAAGCAAAATGATAGAGTACATGCGCTGTCATCTAAGGAAGCATCTGAACTGATCCCATGGGTGTAAAAGGGCCATCATTTCTGCGAACAAGGAGTCAAAACATCGGCCAAAGTTTACCAAGAAACCATTTTGGAAGCTGCTGTGAAGCCTTTTAACAATTCCCTGTTCCAAAACCAGCCATGGACTTTTCAGCAGAATTCTGCGCCGTCCCATAAGCCTAAAACATCCCAGGCCTGGCTTCGAAACAATTTGCCAGCGTTTATTTCCTCTGAAGAATGGCCCTCAAGCAGTCCAGATTTGAACCCATTGGATTATCGTACAAATTGTGGACGGTTTTAGAGGACAAGGTTTGTCACAAAGGATAACCCAACATTGGATCTATTAAGACTGCTTTGGTTCGAGCTATGGCCAATTTTCCAATGGACGAGGTTCGTGTAGCTATTGACGATTGGCCAGTTCGAATTAAGGCGAGTGTAAAGGCAAAAGGCGGACATTTCAAACAAGTAGATTCTTTTTGCATACAATATACATCAATAAATATATTAAAAAATATTTGGACCATAAAATTTCAGTACTTTTTTTACAGCATAAAACGTGTGTAACAGTATTTATGTCCCTACTAAGTATACGCAAATGGTAATTCTCATTAATCCCAATGAAACTCCCGTATAAGTCATTTGATTTGTAGCCGAAGTAATCGGGGCCAAAGACTGCTGAAGAAAAACCTTGGCAGTAAGAGTTACTCCGAACGCCTAATTTTCATACCAATAATCAAAAAGGCTTGGCCTAATTGTAATGATAGTTATTCTTATTGTTATATTTCAGAAGTTGCCAATGAACCGATGTCAAAAGCTAGGTTTGCCATTTCATTACGCCTTGTTTTGTGCTCTACGCACTGTTCGAAGACTATACGCAAAGGGTAATTTCTTGTTACGAGTATTCAAATGAGTTATTCATTTGATTTTTAGAAAAACTTTGGCGGGCTTAGAAACATCTGAATAGTCTGCTGGCCACCATAGTCAATACATTTCACCAACTTTTGAGTTGATTCTGAAAAAAAAAACATCAAAAGTTCTCGAACCAGAAAAAAATATAAAATTTTAAAAAAAGAAATATAAAATTTAAAAAAAAAGTTTTTTTAAAAAAGAAAATTTAAAAAAAAGAATATTTTATTAAAATTTGACTGCATAATATAGATCGTAGTGCTCTCTTTCATATGAGCCAAATTTCGTATTAATCAATTTCGGTCAATCCGTTCCAGAACAGAAACATTGTAGTAAAGCCTTTTAATGCAAAAAAAAAGCAATAAAAAACAATACCAACCGTTTATACAATTATAAAGACGAGTTTAATAAACTTTTCCAGAAAGAAAAAAAAAATTAGGAATTTCTTAAGTATTCTGACCCCTTAGCAGTTCTTGTTTTCATAAAGCATTTTAGAATTATGATCCTTCCGTTATAAAAGTCTTCAATCCAATATTGCTTAAAATCCGGATATAAACGCAAATACTAAAGCTTGGAAGGCTATCATATAGTCTGTTATTTGATTTACAAATTGCTAGTCAATACTTGAATTTCTTTATCCAATATTTTTCAATTTTCTTAATGCTTTGTCTGTTGATTTATAAATTGTCTTCATCACACCTGCTTTAAAAAAAATATGTGTGTTTATAAAGTAGTTTTTCTCTTTACCTTTATAAACTCTTTCAACAGTAAAGGATACCGGGCCACACGTTGTATGGGCTGCAGTAGGAAACTATTGATGCCTAGATTATCATTTCGTTCCGTTTGTATCATCTGTAAAAGACAATAAAGATCACCACTTTAAAAATGTTGGCTTTCTCCGTCTAACACCGAAAATGTTTACCTTAAAATATTTTTTATACGATTCGCACAATATGAGGGATCTCTGATTATTCATAGCATATATGACATAGCCATAGAAACAATTTTGCTATAGGAAAGTAGCGAAAGAAAATTAACATAAAGTAACTTTGGGACAAATTTGATTTGCAACTCACCTCAATATACTGTTGAAATTCATCGAATATTTTTTTTGAGATCATGGCAATTCCTCTGTAACATGGGCAGAAACTCGTCACGATGGAATTCGGCTATCTGTTCCACATTGGCAAACAGAACATACTTCTTGCCCCTCAGGCCTTTGGGCAAGTCCTTACGTTCGAATAGGTTACCATAATTTTTCAGGCCATTCCATAGACTCTCCACATAGGTTTTCTCCGTTTTTATCAATTCCTCCAGTATGGGTTGTATGCTCGCATAGCCCTTATGGAGTATATCAATCTGATTCTCATCTGGGGGAGCACTAAGTATAAGTACAACAAGATGAGACAGTAGAAGTTTTAGATAATAGTAGGGATACAGGTTAAATTTGAAACTCATCTTACTCTTGTACTGGCTGAAGTGAATTGTATTTCACTCCTTGTAACCGCAGAGTTTGTGAAGAGCCAATTTTTCCTAGCGAACGATAATTTCTGGAAATAAAGAAGGGGAAATAAAGAAAATAATTTATAATTATAAGTAATTAATGAAAACCTAAATTACAGGAGGCGAAGCCCCTTTTTAGCAAAACCAATAACAACGCTAGGCAACAAAATTTGAACAAAAATTCTGCGGCAGAAGTCTTGATAGTCAATTTTAGTTGATTTTAGGCTGCTGATCACGAATCTGACCTCCAACTTTATTTGTGAACCGTTTAGAGTGTTTAAAAGAGAAATGTACCTTTTAAAACGATATGGAGCGCTTCTATAGGGTGGCACAAAACTACTGTTGCGGTTGGAATGTACAATAACTTTTTAAATTTATTTATATTTTTTAATTTTTTTTTTCAGAATCTTGTGAAGCAAATTTGGGGAGTTTGATATGGAACACTACACAGCAGAACAGAGATAAGCAATTGTTGAATTTTATTTTAAAAATCAAGAGTCAATTGTTCCTGATTTCATTAACAATTTGATAATGAGCTATAAAGCCGTCTCCCAATTGAATGGTTTCCTAATCAAACAAAACTGCAGGATATGGGCTACGGTGAATCCAAGAACAGTTCATTAGCAACACTTACACCAACTTAAGTGTACGGTTTGGTGCTGTGTATAGTCTTAATGGGTCATTGGTCCATATTTTTTGAAAATGTACATGGTGCTGAATATCGAACGATGCTGAACAATTTTTTGAGACCAGCTGTAGAAAACCATTCACAGTCGTGGTTCCAACAAAATGGAGCCACAGCCGACATTGCAAGGGACAAAATGGCTCTGTTTCGGAACCTTTTTGGCGAATGCATTATTTCGCATAGAAGCGATTTCAATTAGCCCCCACGTTCAGTGGATTTAACAGCGCCATACTTTCTTTGGGGTTATTTGAAAGAAAAGGTATACGTAAATATGCCAGCGACTATACCACAGCTTAAACAAGACATTCGCCATGAAATTCAAGCCATAACACCGGAAATTTTACGAAAAGTTATGCAAAATGTACTGGAAAGAGCACAAACGTGCGCAGCCGAAAATGGCCACCACTTGCGGAATATAACTTTTCATACTTAAGCCAAAAATATTCCCCATTAATATACTATATAACAAAAAATAATAATAATAATAATTTACTAATAATAAAAAAAAGTATTAAGCATTCTAACCACAACTGTAGTTTTGCGCCACCCTGTATTTCGGATAAGATTTTTTTAAGGATATAATGATAATTCTACAGAAATTTCGAATTTTTGTTACAAAAAATTACTTTGTGCTGCCTAAAATTTTGGATTCTTTACCGGGAGGCCCAACTTAGGTCTATGGGTCTGATTACCAATCTTAACCAAATCTTCTCCATAAATGGTTGTAGTGAAGTGATCTATATAACCATATTAATTATCGAAATATCTGTAGAGTTTTGCCTATATCATCAACAATTCTTATCCGAACTAAATCGCTGCGTATCATTGAAAAGGACATTCCTCTTCTAAGCACCGCGCAAAAAACCGAAAATAATAGTTTATGTAAATATTTCCTAAGCTTAAACGATTATGGCAAATCGGAGGGCAGATTTGTGATCAGCAGCTCCAAAATAACTATGGAACTATTTAACCTTCTGTCGCAAATTAAGTGCTTGTTAGTAAAATAATCAGCAAAAATAATTATTAATTTTTAAAAAGAAAGATGTACTTAGACAAGTTTTGCGACATGGTGTAGGGTATACAATTAAAGTTCTCAAGTAATTCCTTATAATACTAAAATTCAGCAACACTATGTTTGAGGGTTGCTATTTATATTTCGGGTCCAGCAATAAAAACAAAATAATTTATCATTGGAAATGGTTTTTTTGTTTTTCAAAATATTCTGCTTTAAGATCAACACACTTTTGTATGCGCACCAACCTATTTTCGAAGCACTTTTTCCACTCCGATTGAAACACCTCCAAAACATGGTTTTTGAATGCTTCAATAGCTGCTTCGGGCATAAGAAAAAGTCATTGGGTATAAAATCAGGGTTGTACGATGGATGGCCCATCATTTGCTTTGATGTACTTCTTGCACGAGCAACTTTTGTTGGATTTGGCTCGTCTTGAAAGACACATACGGCCAATTGCTGTTTTGTTACGGGTTCATATTGCTTACTCAGTTCACGCACAGCATCAATGGTTTCTGGCAAAGTGATCGAAGTTGGACGTCCTTCGCGAAATTCATTCTGGGGCGAACGGCGTCCGAGACTGAACTCTTGGTACCAGCGATTAACAGTGGTTTTTGATAGTGCTTCATCGCCAAAAGTAGAAACAAATTGATTTCACAAGAGTGTCGATAACTCACGCCGAAAATAGTAAAAAATCATCGCACGAAAATGTTCAAGGGATAATTCCATTTTTTGACTGAGATTCATTTTTCAAGACACTGTAAGTAAACAAAACAATTCGCCCTCAAATGACAAAACGTTCTGAGTGAAGTTATGCTAAAAAAAATGTCAAAGTTTCCAATGGAGGTTCCAGTTTGCAATAGCGGGAACACTAGTATTGTCAGGACCTGAAATATAAATAGCAACCCTAATCTGAAGGAAAGTATACAACAATGTACAAGGATTCTTCTTTGTGTAATATACTTGAGCTGAATGCCGCTGAGGAATAAAACAGAATATCTTTAAAAATTTCAGAACAGATTTAGATCGATGATCTAATAATCTAAGTATATACTATTCGTTAACAGAGAAGAGACCATTTAAGAAAATATTTCGGTTTGGAGTTAGCTCTAAATCTATAAGAAATTCTATAAATTTCTTGTGCGGAAAAATGTCGTTAAGAAAAAATCTCACTTTTTCGAGTTGTCTAGCGAAAACTCCATTCACTGGGTTTTTAAACAGAGTTCGTACTACGGTTTTGGAATAATTCCAAGTGCCACCGCCAACCTTTAAGAATTACTAAACATAAGGTTTTCATCTTCGTAACGCCTCCAGCGTATGGCCTCCACCAACGGGTGGATCGTATATTTAATTAGTTGTTGTTGTTGTAGCGGTACACATAGTGTCAGTCTGTCTGTAAAAAGCAAATTGCAGGCCGCACTATTGAAGCTAGGTAGCTGAAATTTTTTCAAAAACATGTGATGATGGTCTGCAAGGGTGGATATTGAAAATAGACCAGATCGGTCAATATGTAAAAATTTTCCCTACACAGGGACTGAATCATCCTCTGGTAAAATCGACCACACCGAACTAAAAAAAAAACATTATCTCATGAACTACGAGTATGGTTTTAAAATGTGACGATGATATTTGGATCGCATGATGTTGGCATAGTTTGAAACACTTTCTAAAGGAAAAGTGGGCGTTAACACGCCCTTAAAAAACGCCTTTCTGGCCAGTGTAATTGATGGCTTTTAACAGAATGAAATCAATGGCTTGGAAATTGTCATAAACTATGTAATGGTAAAATTAAGCAAGTGGGCGTAGCACCGCCCACATCACCCTGAACTTTAAAAGACAATATCTCATTAACTGATAAAGATATCCCAATAATATTTGGAACATATGACGTTTGCATGGATCGAAACACATTCTGGAGAAAATGTGGGCGTTAATAAATTTAAGGAATTGTTTTGGAAAATATTAGAGTCCCACATAATTTCTTTGAGCGCTACCGTGCATGTATGGACGGACATGCGTAGATCGCGCTATCGTGCTTCAACAGAAGCATGTATGGACGGACATGCGTAGATCGATTTAAAATTTGTCGATGATCAATATCATATTGATGCTTTAGAAGGTCTTCGATCAATACTTTTTAGAACATACTCCAACCCATGGTGAAGTGTAAACTTCTGAGTCATTAATACTTTGTCTTGGGCCTTATCGTAATTTCATCCAGTTTATTTATTTTCAACAAATACCAAATTTAAAAGTAAAAACTTTAATACTGTCTATTAATTAGTCTTCAAACTGAATTGATATCCTCATGTATTACTAAAAATTACCTTGAAAAAGTGTTATTTTTCGGCTTTGCTATAATTTCCTGCTCATCAGTAGCGGTCGCTTCGGCCGTACCTTCTTCTTGCCCCAGGTCCTGGTAATTGATTTGCGTTGGTATCAAACGTAATGTTTTTGCCGTCTCGACATTACTCTGCTTTTGTTCAACAAGGTATTCTTCTGGGCTAGAATGCAAAGCAGAGGTTTGTCAGCAGACAACATAGGCGTATGATTAATATTATTTATTCAACTCTTCCATATTAATCATCCGCCTTCATTCAGATTTTTTGTTTGTACTACCAACCTTTGAAAGTATGTGGTTTGTGTCTTCGCTATACTTTCCTCCATATCCACCTCCTTTATTTCGGACTTTTGTGTTTCTGTACTAGAGTGCAAATCAAAGGTGTCAGCATACATACAAAGGCGTATGATTAATAGTATTTATTGAACTCATTCTAATTACTTATCCGCCTCCATTCAGGTTTTTTGTACTACCTACCTTGGTAAATCGGTGGTTTGTATCTTTGCTATGTCTTTCTCTAAAGTCTCTTCCTTTACTTCAGACTTTTTTGCTACCTTTATTTGGTCTGCCTCATTGTCATTTCTTTGATATTGAGTAAATTCAGGTGACATCAAAGATTTAGTAAACATATCTTCAGATGGCTCCATTTCTTCGGCCCACAAGTCAGCACTAGGCCAATTATGGTCCCCATTATTTTGAGGATTCCCACATACACTAGACGCATTGTAAATTATAACAATTTCTCGCAAAACTTTTTGCTTTTACCACTTACTTGGGCAAATCTGTAGATAATGGTATTTTGATAGCTTTATTAACCACATCCTCGACCTCCTCCTTCTTCTCGAGTCTGTCGTCATTCTCGATTACGGGTATTTTATTTTCAAATCCTAGGTATTTTATAAAAGCCGGAGTTAAAAAGGATTTATTTTCTTGCTCTGTCTTCGGTTCAAATTCCATCATCAATGAATCGTTACTATGATGAAAGTTGTTCTCCATTCCAACTTCATTTTCTGGGTATAACTTGACATCTATAGCCAAGTTTACCTCCAAACTAGCAGGGTTACTATATGAAGAGAACAATTATGACGAAGCATACTTAATATTAATTAATTGTTATAACTTATACTCCCATTTTCTTACCTGGAAAAATCGTCTGATATCGGCTTGTTTAAAACATCCTCCTCTATTAAAGGACAATCTTCTTTTCCCTGGCCATTTTCCAAAAATCGTTTGAAATCAGGGGTTAAAGATAACTCTGCTTCTAGCTCTGCTTGCAAATCTCCAGTCGTTGACTCTGTAGTATCCTTTATGTTACCCAAACAGTCCAAAATTTTCCCGATATCTTCTTTGCCTTGGTTTGCTTTTTCTTGGTCCACGCTCCTGGAAAAATTCTGATCATGTTTGCGGTAGGATAACGTAGCGGCTTCTTTTTCGATTGGCGTTCTTGGCTTCGGTGGACACAACTCCCATCGCGAGACACATCTACGCTCACTTGTCAGCAGCAATTCGGAGGACTTTGATTTGTACTTGGACAATGTGCCCGGGTGCCATTTACCTGCTTCCATAGTTTCAAACAGAAGCAATTTCTGTTTTACACCCAACCAGGCAGGATCTGGCGTTGGGGGAGTAGCATCTTCACCATTCGCTTGCTCTAGTCTAAGAAATTGATAACTTTTCGATTTGCTTGCAATATCGAGGGGACGTATATTTCGCTTTGTTTGGTGATTTTTAGTGGTGGCCGAACTAAAATCACTGGCATATGAGTTGGCCATGGAACTCATAGGTTCCGCTAGTGTAGCGGGGTTCGATAGAACTGTGTTCGAATGCGACCTGCATTCAGTCATGCCATTCACAAAGGCGGTTCCATTATTGGCTAGTGCGTTAGTCTTGGAATTTGGAGTTTTATCATTTTTGCTGTTCCAATGTCGCCGATTCGAGCCAAATTTCGCATTCGTACGATCTCGGGAAAACAATCGACGATTATTCTCATCAGCCATGTTGGTCTGGTTTAAGTGGGGGTTATGAATGTACCAAGAAATATGTGGAACTTACTGAGTGTTTAGGCCTAGATCAAAAAAGAGATCAGATTATTATTTTTCTGATTTTAAGTTATCGCATTTAATTGTTAAAAATATTTATTTCGTAGTCCACGAAAAAACTATTTTTTTACAGAAGTTTACGCATTTGAAAGCCTGTAATTTTTTTAAATTTTTAGGTTGGTGAGTTCGAATGGAAAAACGTCAATTTTAATTAAAAACTCAATAATACTGGCGTTACGTCGTAATTTAGTGAAGTTAAAAACATCAGCATAAAGTTAAGTTAATGACCTTTAAGATGAGCCCCTAGGTGTCAAATTAATGCTTTACCATAACACAATAATTTGAAGGTATGCATCTCAGCACAGTTTAAGGGTTTCTCGAGATTATCAAAAGGGTATAACTTCTGCAAAAAAAATGTTGAAATTTTTTTTGTAAACTTCGAAATAGATATTTTCGGAACAAGCATCAATGTACAGTGTGGAGTCGAACAAAAAAAGTAAAGTAACGTTATGCATGTAAATTTACAAAAAAAAAAAACAAAAAAAATGGTATTACAAATTTTAATTTTTCTCGGTTTTTATTGAAAATGTGTGAATTAACTTTCCGCCTTTGTCGAATTGTGTTCCATGTACGTGTGGTGATGTCTTGTAAAGCATTTGTTGTGCTGTGCTGCTTGCGGAACCCATGCTGATGATCAGCACAAGGAAGGTGTTGGATCAAGCTGAGGAGAAGCAGTGCCTTAAGCGTCTGGTGTTGATAGGTGATAGTAGGGTACCCAACTCTATTGACTACCTGGAGCATCGTCGGAATGTGGGTTGTGTGTCGCTATTCTATCGTTACTTTGATGGTGTGTGTTCTTCAGACATTCGTCATATTGTTCCTGACGTGAGGATGTTTCGCAGGGATACACGACTTTCCAGGAATTCACACCCATTTGTTATCGATTTTTCGTTTGTTTTTCGCCCGTACTATCCGTATGTGAAATCGACTTCCGGCGAATGTATTTTCCACCAATTACGACATCCAGAAATTCAAGTCAAATGTCAAAAAACATTACTCCCTCTTTTCCCCTTGAACTCCCTTATTTTCCACTCACCAACGCAATACATCACATGTAAAGGGGAAAACCCCTGAGTGTTGGCCAAAAAAAAAATCGGCCTGCTCGATTCTCCTTTCTTGCGTTTTTGCTTGGGTTCAGTAGCGGTCTGGAACTAAGTGAGTGGCTAGTGACAGATTGAGCACTTTGGTCATATACTCTACTCCCGGGGTGTCCGTCCGGACCCAGCGCCTTTGATGACTTTGCGCTGCGAATGACATAGGCAACATCGCCAACGGTAAACTGTGGTGGTGCCTCTTCGACTCGAAGAGCGCGGATACGACGCGATACTCTCGGAACGTAACCGTGAATGGTGCTCGCTATCGCGCCATGATATCGATCTTTATGCTTTCAAATTACCAATAAAGATTCCTCACTTGATTTGAATTTTTATATTTTTTTTTGTTCTGAAAAAATACCTCTAGAGGGATCACCCTATATTACCTCACTGTTTTTGTTGCTTAGGCCATTGCAATTAAATTGCAAAATGTATGCACTGTAAGATGCTGTATATGTTGATGCTGTTGCGAGGGAGACTGCGGCGAAGTCTCATAGTTGGATGATGATGACGATGACGACGAAGCTGTAGACGGAGATGACAACACCAAATCCAGAGACCCACTGTTAACTTCGTTGATACAGCACGAGGCAACAAAGTACGCTTCGCTATACTACCTGATGTGGTTCAGACCTAAACATCTCCTGAAGTTCACCCACTCCATGCAACGATTACACCTTACAAACATAGCACCTTACAAACTATACGGTTCTGACAAATCGAGCAGATCCAAGTACCAGGGTTTTGTTCGATCCCGGCTCGAACCAAGCACAAGCATTCCGGAAAGTGCTGCTCCCACGACGAAAAAAGGACGTACAAAAAACACATACGAATATTCTTGAGGTGACTGCCCCTGGCCGAAGAGTTTTTGCTGCTTCGGGTCAATCCGGTACATAGAACCGGCAGTCGCGGGATTGCTGTGTGCACCTGGGTAGGGTATTCCATGATCGGTTCCGCTTCATTTTAGCATTTTTACTTGTGTTTATTTTATTTCAATTTTGTAATCTTTGTTTTTGGTTTGTGTTCTTTTTTCCCTTATCTTTCGTTTTTTGGGTATAAAATGAGCGGCAAATTAAGTGGAAAAAGATAATGTTTGATATGATCGATTTTTGTTTAGGATAGTATCCGAAATACCAAATTTATCAAAACACCATTGTATTTTTATCCACCGGAACATACCCGCTAACCAGAATTTCCGTTAACTTTCTTACACTTTAACTGGTAGGCCAATACCCCATGGTTTGATTCGAATGGCTATGTATATTTTTGTTTAAGTTGTCAATTTTCAAATCGACTTTATTAATTGAGAATGTTATGGTTCTACTTCATGTTCCCCTAAACTCTTAGACAGGCGTCAAGATCATATTTGCTTAACGAAACAAAAACAAACTTTAAGAACGCGTCACCTTTTCTTTAAATGCGATGTTTCAAATATCAAATATTAACACATTTTATGTCTGTCTGAATATCTATATGAATGAATATATCTGGTATATAACCCGGCATCTATACATCGTGTTTTATACTTTGTCATAAACGAGGCTATCCGCACCGATGTAGAAGCTCTCACGCCATTTTTTGTCACCCTAACGCCAGGGCAACTAGAAAATGTTAACTCCCGCAATGGGTTCTTTATCGATCGAATTTTAAAATATTACTAACAAAACTTTCTATGAAAGGTTTGCAATTTCCCTCTCTTGTTTTCATATCAATATAATTATCGTTATCATAGAGTACATAAACAGCAGAGCGTCTTTGAAGTTGGTATAAACCGCACCATAAATGACCCTACATTTACGGGAGCATAGAAAAAAGGGTAACAAAATGATGTGCTTACAAACAACAACGATTCAAGGCTTGAGTACCGATATTGCTGAATGATATTCATATGAATAAAAAAAACAATCAGAAAGAAATAACTTCAAAATCGTTTGAATATTGGTCTGAACTACACTGAACAAATTATGTTCGTACTATTTACGAAACATTATTCTTATAATGTTCTTCGTAAATGCTTTATATAAGTATTATTGATGAATTTTTTTGTACATTACGTGAATTTTTGAAGAAATTTTTACAATTTTCTTAAAGTTTCGTAATTTTTGCTTTATATGATTTATAAAAAGTTTCTTATTTTGTTTGAAAAGTCGTCGTAAAATAACATTCATAATTTTTAGGAACATTTTCGTATAAATGTCGTAATTTAGTAGAAATTTCGTAATTTTTGCAAAATGTTTTATGAAAATGTTCTTAGTTTGTACTTAGTAGGGACATAAATACTGTTACAACTTTTATGCTGTAAAATAAAAAGTAATAAATGTTTTTGAACATGCGGCTAATCCCTAGTTGCCGGAGCGTTTTGAAAATAATTTTTCTGATTCCAATCTTGAAAAACGATATTACAGCGATACGGTTCTCATTACACTGTGGAACATTTTTGGGGTTATTGTCTGGGGGGTGAGAAATTCCAAGTCAGGGTGATGGTACTAGGTCAGTATATTAAAACCCTCAAAGGGTTTTGCGTTCGTATGTGCCAGTTTTTTTTTTATGACCTTTTACATTTTTTCCTTATCTTGATGTTTTTTCGCATAGTTGTAAAATGTTGGCAAAAACGTAGTTTGACATAACTCGAGAACGACTATTTCGATTTTGCTGAAATAAATTGAGAAAAATTAATAATTACATTTTCTTTAATCCATTAATATACTGTTTCTCTACCAAATCAACATTTTTGCAATTAGAAATAAATTTATGAAGAAAATTTTGCCAAAAAAAAATTTTTTTTTTTTTTAAACATATAAATCCCAAACGGAAAAACGTGTAGAGTCTTATAACTTTCACGTAAAGTCACATAACCTATAAACAAAATGCGACATAGATCATAGAAATCGATTAACGCGTTCTGCTTTTATTCAAAATTTCATACATTCACTTAATTGTAAATAAAAGCAGAACGCGTTAATCGATTTCTATGATCTATGTCGCATTTTGTTTATAGGTTATGTGACTGGCACATACGAACGCAAAACCCTTTGAGGGTTTTAATATACTGACCTAGTACCATCACCCTGACTTGGAATTTCTCACCCCCCAGATTGGCTGTTGGTTGTACTGTGTTATCTGACCACTCCATGATGAAAGTTGAAACAATTTTTAAATCTCGTTACAGATTAACGCTATTGAGGCTAGCTTTCAAAACCCATATGACATTAACGGGGTATGTTCAGTTCTACTATTGAAATGGGTGTTGTAATGTTGTAAAAGTATTTTTGTCCCTACTAAGTACTAAATGTTTCCATAAAAAAATGATTCGTGATTTTTAAGAATATAATTTTGTACTTGTACATACGCTAATTCTCATTCATTTAAATGAGACTACAGTATAAGTTATTTCAATTGTGGGCGAGACTGATTAACAAAACCCATAGTTAGACAATACTTATACTTATACATACGATGTTGCTATATATACTTCTGGCGCCATCTGACATTTCCATTGGAATGTTTGACATTTTTTAGCAGAACTTTTTAACGTACGACCATCATTTGTGTTGTTTACAGTGACTTGAAAAAATGAATTTGGCAAAAAAATGGAATTAACTCGTGAATATTTTCGTGCGATCATTTCGTGCGATCACTGTGAAAAAATGGTTCAATGAATTCAATCGTGGCCGACGCTCGCTCTAAGACGAAGATCGTGAGGGTCGTCCAAAAACGGCCGTTGTGCCAGAGAACATTGATGCCGTGCGTGAACTGATAATGTAAGATCGTCATGTGACATACCGTGAGGTAGAGGCATCCTTGGGCATTTCTTCCACTAGCATACATTCGATATTGCATGAACACCTGGCTGTAAAAATGGGTTGTTCTCGTTGGATCCGGCACAATTTGACAATCGCTCAAAAATAGGCTCGTGTCGATTGGTGCAAGAAATTTTAAAAAAATACGATCGCGGTGCTTTTAAAGTCGTTTATAAGATCGTCACAGATCATGGATCTATGCATATGGGCCCGAAACAAAACAGCAATCGACCGTGTGGGTCGTCGAAGACAAGCCAAATCCAATGAAAGTTGTTCGTGGAAGAAGTACTTCGAGGCAAATGGTCGCCTGTTTTTTCGGCAAAACTGGTCAAGTGGCGACTGTTCCGTTTGAGCAACGTAGGAGGTTAATTCTGAGTGGTACACCACAATATGTTAGCCTGAAGTCTTTGGAGAAATTAGAAAAACGATCTAGAGAAGACGAATCATTGGGCACCATGACAATGCGAGCTCTCACACATCGAGCGCCTTTTAGACCGGCCAAAACGTCGAATTGATAGTTCATCCGCCGTACAGCCCTGACTTGGCATCCAATGACTTCTTTTTATTCCTACACATCAAGAAAAAATGCGTGGTCAACGATTTTCGTCGCCAGAAGAAGCTGTTGAAGCGTTCAAAAACCATGTTTTGGAGGTGTCTTAACCGAAGTGGAAAAAGTGCCTTCGACGCTTGGTTTGAGTGCATGCAAGAGTGTAAAAACCATGCTGGAGAATACTTTAAAAAACAGTAAAACCATTTTTGATGATAAATATTCGCCTTTTCATTATTAGGCCAGAAGTACATATAGCAGCCCTCGTATGAATGCATTTTTAGAGGGTTTTATTTTGCTATCATTTTTATCTTGAGACAAATTGGGGCACTCTAGTGAACCTCTTCGTATTTCCCTTTACAAACGTGACCATTTTCAAGTTACTGAACCTTGCACAATATAAAACTTATACTCACTGTCCGGGACCTACCGTTTAATGCCGCTTTTTAACGGCTGATTCATTTGATAGAGAAGCTTTTACATGTCGCCGGTATATAAGAGGTGAAAACCCTGCCGTTGGACTCAATTATGGTATCAGAACCATAGAAACGAATTATTAGATAGACCAGGAGACAATAAAAATCGGTTGTTATTGTAGCGGCAACTGTGTGCCGGGGTGACAGCCCTTGGCAAAAGAATTTCTCTTCGGGTCAATTCAGTCCATAGAACCGGCTGTCGTGGGGTAAAAATCGGATCTGGTACCTTCCACGAAAACGACATTTTCTCAGATTTAAATGGGCAACTATGACCCTTCGTTATTTTCTCTAGCAATGTCCTGGAAAAGCTTGCGTAATAAATCATCTATGGCTGAGAGGGTTTTTAAGCCAACTCAATCGACTGAAACTTGTTCAGAGATTTGTTAGTCCCAAAAACTTTTTCCCTCTGTGACCATATTTACAATTCTAAGTAGCGTAGGACTTAAAGCCATTATCGTATATTAGATATTTTCTCCTGGCCGCTATAGTACTTCTAACAGACAAGCAGCCGAAAAGACGGATAGACATGTTAACTTCGTTTACGACTTGATTGCATTAAATAATATACACTTTATAGGGTTTCCGAGCATTATTTCGAGGTGTTGCAAACTAAATGATAAATTTAGTATACAATGCATACTACTCGTAGGCGGCCTTTTAATTTAAAAATTTGAAAAAAAATACTAAAAGTGCTCGCTTTAATGAGTTTAAATTCCAAGTTAGATCAAAGTGATTTTCTTGATAGTGATTATTCTCCTGTTTTTCTTTAGAGCCTTAAAAACTATCTCTCGCCTTTGGGCAAAAACATTACAGCAGACATTCATATTTATAGACGTTCCTAATGTAGAACATAATTATTATTATCCTAGGCATTTCTTTAATTAATGGAATATTTGGCATTGTTGATCATTTGTGACAAAAATAAAATAACAATCATAATTACAATTATCGTAATTATTTCTAAAACTTAATAAATAGAAAAAAGTACATAACACGAAGAGACAACAACTAATACTAAATGGCTGTTCTAAATTTCGTATACAAATTAGTTAATAGTTTTGATTTCAAGAATTCATAATTCAAATACAAAACTACTTTCATTCATCATCACCTCCTAGGTCACCGCATACCAGGTTGTGCGATGACCAGCGCTTTCATCGTTTTCCGGCTTCGGTACTATCCACATATTACCAATGCCGCTATCCGAACTAAAGCGATTGGAATCACGGAACAACGACAAATTGGCCGGTTTCGGATGCATATGATCGGCACCCTGTTCCAGAGCATGTTGTTCTTTGAACTTTTTCCTCTCCTCCTCGGCATATGAACAGATCATGTCACGTATTAAATCCAGCCACTGTTCAATCAAAGCTGGATCGCCTACAAAATCGCACTCCTGTTGTTTTCGTTGTTCATAGTACAGTGTAAATGATTTGGTCTTGGCCGCTATGCCGATGTGTTCGCAGGGATAGCGGCCATGGAATATCAATTGTTTGCCCTTGATTTCGGTATAGATGATGCACTTGTCAAATATGAACACCTTGGAACGATAAGTACGCCTGAGCGTATGATCGACGACACTGAATTCGCTGACTTTGCGGAATTTCCCCTGGAAAAATGTGTTGAACTGGAATGGTAGGAAGGTTAACCAAATATAAGATTGCAGACCTTGATGGGATATATATGCATATATGCTAATGCTAACCTCGTGTGTTTCACTAAGGCAAACGATATCGTTTATAATCTCCGATTCATTGGTGGTGGTTAGAAGAGTGCGTAGTTTTTTCTCCAGACGGCAGCATGACTCGATAATCGGTTTCAAAACAAAATCACGATTTTTGAAAAGAGTCTGAAACGAAATTAAGTGAAAATTAAATAATTGATAAATAAAATCAACAACGAGTATATGTTTCTGAGCAAGAATGTTGCTAAACCTGAGTGCTATAGACAGTCTAACTCATTAGACGTTACATAATTGTAAAGAGAATAAAGCGTTTATCTGATCCGACATAATTGAACTCGGAGAAACAGATTGGCCATTTTTTTGAATCCGAAACTCTCCGAAAATAGTGCTTAGTAACTTAAGTCACACAACATCCCATTAAAGAACAAGGGGAAACTTCTCTCAAATAAGTAACCTGTACACCATTCAATTCTTATACTCACTGACCGGGACCTACTGTTTAACTCCGAACGGCTGATGCATTTTATGGAGAATTTTTTACATGGCCTAGAAGTTTGCGACCTTTAGGTTCTTAACAACCTAAAGGTAGCAAACTTCATCATCAAATCTGAAGCTTCAAAAATCTTGCAGATTTTCAACAGAGTTTATTCTGTGTGCAAAATAAAGCCAAAAACTAGATTTTATTGAAATCTGATGAAAATGCTGCTTTTAGGTCGGTTTAACCTCAAATCTAGCAGATTTTCAACAAAGTTTATTCTGGGTGCAAAATAACGTCACAAGCCATATTTTGTTGAAATATGATGAAATTTCCTGATTTAAGGTCGGTTAGACCTCAAATCTAAAGCCACATGGGGCCGCTTCAAACCATGAACCGAGCAGATTTTCAACAAAGCGGCTTTCTTCGTCGCTTCTAGGGGAGGTCCCATCCCGTCATCGTACCCTGATGTCCATTGCGAAAAAGAACATTACCCTCAAAACCCACACATTTCTCAGAATGAGAGATAGTTGTTAACCTCCCGACGCCCTCCCTACCATGCTCACTAAGCTCTTTTTCCATTCAAAGTAACCCCTACAAAAATTTTCCCTCCTATTGGTAACGGTTATCGCACAAGCAGTAGGCAATACATTCCCATCAGATTTTATCAAACCACAATTATTTTGTAGACACGATTCATAACTCATTTTCATTAAGATTTTCAAATATAAATAAATATTCGTCCTAGCTGTCCTTAGTTGTTCAAAGATTCTGTCATATCTCTTGCTTGTTGGACATGCCTCTTAGATTTTGGAGAAACTACTTCATCCCTACTACTGAAAAGCCTGCCGAACGTCGGCCACATGTAAGATTTCTGGACACTCTAAATGGACTTCTGGCGTTTAAGCGAGCCGCGGTATAAACCAGCCGCAAACGAATATGGTATAAACAAGGGTCTACAAATGAAGCTGCCAAGGCTTTGCATCACCCATAGCCCACTAGTCAAGTGAGTATGCCAATTGGTTGTCCTTTCGGTGCTCTTGCAATATGGCCAGAGAAATCTCTGTGGCAGCTTATAATCCCTTCGGATTTTAAAATCTCATTTTGGGGTCACACGTTAATTTTTATTGTGGACAGTATTGTACCCGCAACAATTTGATGAATTTGCCGCTATTATAAGTAAACTATAAGACTAGGGGCTTTATAAAAATTTCGTCCAGTCTAGTCTATTTTCACAAATGTGTGCAAAATAGCGCCATAAACCTATTTTTGTTTAACATTTATATGGAGGCTATATCAAGATTTTGAGCGATTTGGTTTTTTTCAGAAGTGTTTTTCCTGTGTGCAAAATAACACTTTAAACCAAATGTCGTTGAATTTTGATAAAATTTGCCACATTTAGGTTGGTTAGACCCCAAGCGGAAGGTACATTCGTATGAGTGCTATATAAAGGCATGTACTGATTTGGAATATTTTCAACAATGTCATCGTTTGTTCAATAGCCACCGTCATAAGCCGGAAACCAAAAAATGTACATAGTTTTACCGAGATCGGTTCATATTTGCGACCTAAGAATTGATTACAATAGGGGTGAGCCATTTAAAATTTTAAATTTAAATCGGCTGTAAAAAATTACTTATAAATATATTTTTTTAAAAATTTCTGGTTTTATTGGAGAGGTTAAACTTTAGATAAGCAGACAGAGGGACAGACCGACGGACTGACATGACTCAGAAATCATTTCTGATCGGTAAACCTTTTTCAGGATGTATCACACTTCCTTCTGAGTGCTACAAACATAAGCATAAACATATAATTTTCTTTTAAAGGGTTTATACAAAAAACAATGAAGGCCAAGAACACAGCAAGTGCTATAGAAAATTAGCTAGAAATATGGCTACGCTTTTTTGTCTATATAAAGGGCAACTACGATATGTAATTGGCATCATCATACCCATTGAGGAAACTCGGCACAAATCATTGTTAAAATTGTTAAAATTTACATAAGTAAGATGGGATGGTACTATGACATCCCAGAGGACAAACACCGCTTTCTCTAGCAGTTTCAGTGTGTTTCGGAAGAAACAAAATTCTTTTTCTTTTTGAAAGATGGAATTACTCCAGAAGCTAAGAATTAGATCTGGTTTGTTGTTGCTTGTCATATAGGGAAGGAAACGTAAGCCGGGGAAGTTAAAGACACATCACCCTCAATCCCACGTCAGCCGGTTCTATGCACCGGATTGACCCGAAGCAGTAATTCTTCGGCCAAGGGCTGCCACAACAACAACACATCACTATCTATTAGACACATGTTTCGCCGTTGGTGTGGAACGACTCTTCTTTTTCCTTAAGAATTTGAAAATGGTGGCTTTTTAAGGCTGAAAATGTTCTTCTAAATTAAAAATTTGATTGGAAAAATATAGAAGCTAAACTTAACGCCTAAGGAATCACTTTCGATCATTGTAGAAGTTACTGTTGCTGAATTGATAATCATTCCATTCAACCCAGCTCTGCTAAAAAACGTTGGACAATGCTCCTCCAGTTTTCCTGGGGGTTTACGATTTGAGGTTTGCTATATGGGCAAACTCTCCCTCTTCGGGAGAGTTTGGGGACCACAACACACCTCAGCTACTTTATATGACATAGCACCCGCAACACCACACCAATCCAAAACCTTGCCTTTCAATTTTGCGAAACTCCCCAGCGGTCCGTTCCCAGTAGACCGGGTTCGAACTAAAGTTCTAGGAACACTGATCACTCGCGATACCGAATTGCAAACTGTGGTCAGAACTCGTGCTAAAGGGTGTTTTTTTTAAATGTGTGTTTTTCAATCTGGCCACACTTTTTTGGGAATTGGCTTTTTTGACAGCTGTCACCTGATTTATAATCAGTTTTGTTTGTCATTTCATAATGAATAGACTTACTCCCGAACAACGTTTGCAAATCGTGGTGAATGGGCCCTAAATAAGATGGCCACCGATCCTGATTTACAAGAAAATGTTGTTCAGCAATGGGTACGTAAATAACCGAAATTGTCGCATTTGGAGTAATGAATATCACCAAGCCATTGCTGAGAGGCCATTACATCCTCAAAAAGTCACCGTTTGGTGTGCTCCATGGGCAGAGTGAATCCTAGGTCTAAATGAAGCAGGCCATACAGTCATTAGGGAACGCTATAGAGCCATGATTGATGACTTTTTCGTGCCTGAATTTGGGGATGTTGATGTGGACGACATTTGGTTCCAACAAGATGGCGCTACATGCCATACAACCAACAGAGCAATAAATTTGTTGAAGGAAACCTTTGGTAAGCGCGTTGTCTCGCGTCGTGGGCCAGTGGCGTGGCTCCAATGATCGTTTAACACCGCTGGGCTTTTTTGTGGGGTTATGTTAGGTCGCTTGTCTACACAGATAAGCCCGACATGATTGACACCTTGGAAGAGAATATTCGGCGTGTTATTGCTGAAATAGGCCCCAAATGCTGCAAAAAGTGGTCGAAAATTGGGTCTCTGGCCTGGAATATATTCGAGCCAGCAGCGGCGGCGTCCGATTGCCCGAAATAATTTCCAAAAAACAATAATCGCTAAACTTTATCCTTATAATAAAGCTAAATACTGGGCCATAACATTAACGTTTTGTTTCTTCTTGAAAACCACACGTCTGAAAAAAAACAGCCTTTACTTGCAGTTTTTTCAACAAGCTTCACACACTCTGGCTGGTAACATTATGTCTACAACAGAGGTCTGCTATAGGCCACCATCGAAACATAGAGGATCAATATCAACAGATCAGGCTAGAACAACAGTTCTAGGGGCTCCTGATCACCCGCGCCACCAGACTTAAGTCTCCGGTTCGACATCGTAGCACACGTCTACTTTCAGTTTGAGCTCCGCATACTCTGTCTGGTAGCTTCAATTCTTATACCAAGAATTCGCTCTATGCCACCATCAAACATAGAGGATGAATAATATTAATTCGAGATGTATTTTAATCTAGCAGAAGAGCTCTTGGGTTTATCTAAAGGAATTCAGGTGACCCCACTCATCCCCTATGGGCCCTCTTTAACTCCAGTACAATTCAAAGACTCGTATCCTTCCCACCATTATACCCCGAATACTTACCGTAATAAATTGTGTGAGCAATAAAGGATAACGCGCCATACGTTGTATGGGCTGCACCAAAAAACTATTGATGCCCAACTTATCGTCTAGTTCTGTTTGTAAAAGCTGCAATTTCAAGAAAGAAAAAAGATAAAAATGTCACTTCATTTCCATTTCCAAAATTCCACCAACTTACCTTAAAATAATTCTTATAAGTATCACATAGTTTCAAGGATCTCTGTTTGTTCATTGTAAACAAAACATAGCCATAAAAGCAGTGTTGCTATAACATAAAATTAAAACAAGATTAGGGTTTTCAATACGCCACTCTAACTTTTAAATCTCAGTCCTCCCACTTACCTCCACATACTGTTGAAATTCATCGAAAAGTCTTTTCAGATCATGACGATTCCGCTGCAACATGGGCAAGAATTCGTCACGATGAAATTCGGCTATCTGCTCTACATTGCCGAATAGCACATACTTCTTGCCCCTCAAGCCCATGGGCAAGTCTTTGCGCTCAAAGATATTGCCATAATTATTAATGCCCGTCCATAGATTTTCCACATACGTTTCTTCGGTCTTTATCAGTTCCTCCAGTATGGGCTGTATGCAGCCATAGCCCTTATCGCGCATTTCAATTTGTTCCTCATCTTCGGGATCACTGCAAATGAGTGGGAAAATGTTAATGAAATCCAAGCTCAAGTGTAGATATGACATGGAATGAGTACTCGTATTGAGATGAAGGCATAATGCTTACACTATTAGTGGCCGTAGTGAATTGTATTTCTCTCCTCGTACGCGTAGAGTTTGTGATGCCCCAATTTCAGTCATGGGCCGGGAACGATAATTTCTGAAAGGCAAAAACAATAAATTGAATTTATAATAAGTGGGAAATAGAAATGAATCTAAGTAAATTTAGTTTCTAGACCGGCAACTGTGTGCCGGCGTGACAGCCCTTGGCCGAAGAATTGATCTCCGGGTCAATCCGGTGCATAGCTGCCGTGGGATTGAGTAAATTTGGAAGTGTTGTTAAGCGACATTGGCCCAATTTTTTCAATTCTTTATTCACGTATAGACAATTTTTAAGCAAAATAAATGCCAAAAAATAATTGACGAAGGTCCATATTTCTGGAGTTTTAAGTTTTTTTTTATTCTTCATATTTCCCGAAATACTGGCTTACATGCACAATTTATTTAAATGCCAAAGTTCAACTTTTCCAATAAAACCAGAAATTTAAAAAAATTATCAGTACTTTTTTTTACAAAATATTCAAAATTTTCAATGGCCCACCCTATATATATGACATTGATCGTCGTAAAATTCTAAGAAGATCAAGCCATGTTAGTTCGTCAAGCACGACAGCGGTCAACAAATTAACCTAGGATCCTGATATTTAGCATGTTAATGGTTTATGGTCAATAGCTGTTTGGGATTGTAAATGGAGAAAATCGGCCTTGGAGGGAAAAATGTTCCCCTTTAAGGGCTAAAGCGACCTTGGTAAAAAGTTGACTTTTTTTTGAGTATTTGCCTAAGAACTGTTAGTTGGAACGCACCTTATACCAAAAAGGGCATAGTTGGACTTTTTAGTTCATGTGGCCCAAAAATGCCCCACATGAAAAGGAGCGATCAATATCAATACGGGTACTTAAATATAAGCATATTTTAATGCGAATTTATTAAAGAGAAAGTTTTAAGTTTCAACTGACATTAGGGATGCATGTGCCAAATCGGTCCAAAAAACGAACCAATTGTTCCCCCGTTTTAAGCGTACGGACTGCGGAGGGTAAGTAAGGTCCGGCCAGGCCGCACTTTACGACGTTTTTAATTGTTTTATATAAAACAATTACTTTCATAGCAAAAGAATTTTAGGTTTGTGAAATTGAAAATTTCGGGGAAAGAATAAACTGAAGTTCTAAGTTAAAGAGAAGTTCACCGTTTGTTCCGTAATGGGGAGTTGAGGTTAATACGTGGGTTGGTACTTTACACAGTGTTTGGAAAACAATATTTTGCAAATAATTCTCTGTATCTCTTTGCTATAGTTTATACATTACAGCGCAGCTGAAACGTTGCAAACACTTTTGGCCACGTTTTTTCTACTTTTATTCGGAATATACCTGAAATAATTAGTTTCAGAGCAGAAAAATTATTAGTATTTAAAGAATTTTCTCAATTAGACAAGTTTAGAGGAAAGAAAAACAAGGAACTTGTTGCCATTTGCCTGGAACTGAACTTTTTCGGCATTTGGCCTTTGTATTTAATTTTTAAATCCGGGTGAATTCGGTCCAAAAACCTGTTTTCAGCTGGCTTTGCGTTAAATCCAGAAGTGTAGGGTGTAATAAAGTCGGCCAAGCCCGACTTTAACTATTTTTACTATTTTTTTTAATCACAAATTTTCGGTTTACAACATTGCGTTTCTGTTACTATTAATGATTACTTTTAACTTTATTATATTTTTATAATGGTGCGAGAAAACTATAAATATATTCTAATAGCCTATAACAAAAAGAATCAAACTACAAGAGATATGATCGGCGAACTGAGATGGGGATGGGGAAATGTCAGTATTTAAATTAACTCAAACAAATCGTTCAAAAAAGCAGAAATGGAGCAATGAATTGATTTAATATATTTTATTACGACTTATTTATTATTTTATTCCAGTTCAATTATTTTATGTCTAATATTGACGAAAACCCCATCCCATGCACATGAAAGAATATGTCTTGTAGTTTGATTCTTTTTTGCTTATTTAACTAGCGACCAGGAAAGAATGGGAGATGGTATCATTCAAAAAAAAAAACTCGGTTACTTCCGGTCTTTTAAATCTCCCCCACAACTTAATGGGTTAATTCATATGAAGCGTTTACTTTCATATCGCTTTGAAAGTCTTTCTTAGTATATAATGATATTTCAATAATAAAATCTTCTTTAAACTATTTTTATACTCGGACGTACATGCCTCTGACTATGAATCATATCATTTCAACAAAAATAAAGTGGGGAAGTAATTTTAATTTGCGAAAAGCAAAAAAAACAATATTGCCACAAAAATAACTCTTATCTAAAACAGATTGTTGCAGAACAAAAAAAAAGCCGGGGCATTACCTTTAAGTATCAGCAATAATTTCAAAGTAAAAATACAATAAACCATATAATGGTGTTTCAAACAGATGGAGAATGGTAGATAAAGTAAAAAAACTACATTTAGAATTAGTGTACGAGTCACTTTAGCTGGAGTGTTTATTCATGTTTTCAAATCATTTGGATCACCTATAAATATTAATCTGGAAGTCTATAAAATAATAATTGTTCGATTTTCTACGATCGAATTTGTCACATCTGGCAACGCCATTATTAATTGTGTCGAGTTTAATTTGTCATTCGCCTTTAGACTTATGACAGAACACCGCTTGCAGATTTATTTCGGAAATAGTCATTCATCAGAGCAACTTATTCGACTAACTACGAGTCGTTTTAATATTCATAACTCACTAAAGAATCGAGTTATAAGGTAAATTTGGGGACAAACAGTTTACCTTATAACTTGGTGACTTCTTGCCACGTCCCTTCTGGTACCTCCCACGCAGGTACCTCAGGTACCCTATCCCAGTGCAAATTAGAACCCGGATAACTTGTCTCCTAGTGCATTACATTAGCTTAAATTGCGAACTTCATAATTTTTGAATAACGGCTTAATACTCGCGTACGAAAGAGTGTATGTCACGCCCCATTATAATGCCTCCAGTGTTAACGAACCATTCCTCCTACTCTTGGTATTCGCATAATAATTTATATACTTTCATATGATTATGCTGAAAACTACTAATTAGAAAATCGATTATAAGTTAGACTAGCTGACGAAAAATTTGAGCCTTAGCCACGACAATTTTTTTACCTTGCACTATCCGAACGAAGATTGAAACCCACATAACTTTATCCCTAACGTATGAATTTTGCTGAAATTCGTTTTCTTCAATAGGTTTATGTCATCATTGTATGTGCATAAGAAAAAAGTAAATAACACGCCCTCTTCTAGTACATTTCAGACAAACGACCTTTTACGGGATATTAATAAAATCGGCACGCTTTAGGCAACGGAGCACGAAAAGACGAAAAATTTAAAATTCATATTTGGGTAAGGGTATGTGTAAGTCGGATCAAACGACTGAAAATTGCTTACTAGTTTGGTGTCTTCTACAGTTAAAGAGGTATTCATAATCAAAAATTTACTTTTCCAACTTTCCCCGATTATTAATTAGTATTTTAAAATCCACCGATGGATGGAGTGAATACTAAATTTCTCATTCCAATTGCAACACCTTGAAATATTAATCGGACGCTGGACGTTGCGGTTCCTGTGGCCCAAATAACGGCCCTTATTAATATGGACATATGAATACTCAAATTAAACTTTGATAAGAATCCAAATATGGACTTTTAATATTAGCTTGGTCAGACTCATGTACCGAAGGGACCCAAAATATGGACCTTACGTTCACTGAAGGGACCACCAGTATACGAGTACAATCTCACTACTGCCGGTTCTATGGACCGGATTGACCTGAAGAGCGATTCTTCGACCAAGGGCTGTCACCCCGGCACATAGATGCCGCTACTACAACAACAGTATACGAGTATATTGACATATCGACTTCAAATTACAGCATATGTTGTAACGATTCGAAATTAGGATTTATTTTTAATAATAAACCATTAACCATGGGCCCAAAGAACCCAAACAGGCAACTTTTTTTTAAAGTTAAGTTGCAAAGTCACGATGGAGGGTATACTCTTATAAGGATCGGTCTATCTTAACAAAGCTTTTACTTGATTTTTGCATTATTAGTAAAAGAGCGATCTGATGGAACTGCAAACCGTAGATCTCTCTATAAGAAAATTTAGTCTCTCCTTTAGCTGGTAGTGGGTCTCATTTCGCCAATGGAACACGTTTATGCGCCTTAATACGTATGATAAGCTCCAGGGATTTAGCTAGATACTTCAAGAGCATTGGGTGCGGTATTACGTCTGCAAAGGCTCACAGGAGAAGCTTCGAAATTAAGCTGGAAGACTCATAAAGTATATACACATATTCTGAATCTTCGTTAAAAAAAACTAAGCAGAAATAACCATGTCCTTCTTTTAAAGCTAGGCAACAAAAAAAATTAAAATTTCGCAGGAACATGTGCTGATGGTATAAAACAGTTGGTCCTTAAAATGGTTCAGATCAGTCAAGAGGTCAAAATATTTTTTTACAAGACTAAGTCCACCTCTGGCAAAATTATTAAATATGTAGTATTATTGAACAGAAAAATACCACTCTTGTGAACAGATTAATGTCTTATTTACGTCCTTATGGTCTTTACCATGGTGCTCCGTAGCACTATAGTAAGCTATAATTAGACTACCAACGCTCATCCAGCTTTTCTGAAGGTTTTCAATCGAAGGATCAGCGGTGCGGCCATCACCTACCCTTTGGTGAGTAGCTAAGGACTATCGTATGCCTCCATTACTTATGGGTTATAGCCCGCTGTTGTTACGCAACTCCGCGCCAAGCCTTCAGTTCAGCTGCAGTTTGGGTAATTAACCACAGTTAACGGGAAGCTTTCCGAAGAGCCGATTTCAGCTGGTCAGGCTAGAACAATAATTCTAGGGACTACCGACCACCCTCGGCACCAGACTTGACTACTTCCAGTTCGAGACCAACATGCTATGCTTGGTAGCATCAGGGTCTATATTCGCTTCATAGAATCATCAAGCACAAAGGATGAATAGGATTACCCGCAATGAAATTTTAATCTTGCAGGAAAGCTCTCGGGTTCACCTTGGATTATTCCAGTGTCCCCTTTCGCCCGTGCGGAGATATCTCAGAAACACTTAAAGATATGACGATGACGTTAAAAACCCTGGTAGAAAAAAGGCGGTGCCGCACCCCTTTTCTAATTATTGTCAAAGAAATTGGCCGATCGTTATAAAATGTTAACACAACTAAAATAAACGACTAGCAAATTATTATACACTATCCTAGCAAAAACTCAGTATCTTACCATTTGCATTACCAGGTAATGACCTCTTATTACCCTCTGCTCTATATAAACACAAAATATAAGTACTTGCTGATAATAGGTTAAAAAAGTAGTTATCTGTATGATGTGTGGGTGTATTTCAACTCAAAAGCCAGTCACTAAACACAATTATGTTGTTCTGTCCATTCTTATTTTATTTACACTCCCGCAAAAAAAACCCTGGGTGAAAAAAGGCGGTGCCACGTCTTTTTTTAAATTATTGTCAAAGTAATAGATCGATCGTTAAAAAATGGTAAAACAATGATAAGCAAATTATTATAGACTATCCTAGCAAAAACTTAGTAAGTACATTACCATTTGCATTACCAGGCAATGATCTATCAATACCCTCTGCCTTATTTTAAGGCCAAAAGTAAGTACTTGCCGTTAAAAGGTTAAACAGTACATATCAGTATGATGTGTGGGTGTAGTTCAATTGAAAGGCCTATCTCTAAACACAATTTCGTTGTTCTGTTCTCTCTCATTTTATTTGCTCTCTCATGCAGACGATATCGTTAATTTAGCTATCATCTGGTATATCCGACTGTGGTTTAGAAACTAGCGTCTGCTTCTACTAACCTGAGTCTTACATGTTCTTAAACCCGTAGAAGTGGATTTTATTTGAATAATTTCGTAGTATTTACTCTTCCATCCGCTCTCACACACAGACTACTTATTCTTTAATTCGGGAATGCTTACCAATAAGTACGGATTATTGGGCTTCGTGTATGCTTGCTGTTCAGTACTATTTCTTCGGCTTTGTGTATGCTATCTGATAGGTACATACCTCCAATCTCATGACCATGTTAAAGTAAAACGGATCCGAAAAATAAGTAATGAAGATATTCGAAGTTACTTGGTAATGAAAGTTTTTGCTGGGATACTGTGTTAAAATTGGACAAAAGGGTTTGGAACCGCCCTAAGCCCGAACTTGGAAAGACCATATATCGTAAACTAATACCGGTATGACGATAGTAAATGGTATGGAAAGATACATATCCTGATGGACAATTGGCCACTTGAAAAAATGTTCCGGCCGAACTAAACTTGTCAACTTGTTTTTATTTTATCAAACTTACCTTGGAAAATCCTTAGATTTCTCCTTTGCTACAACTTCCTCCGACTCATCCTGCACTGCGGGTTCTTCAACTTCCTTCTCCACTGGTGGCGTTTCACTGCCCTGACTCCGCGAATGATTAAAATGTGGACTCAAAAATGTTTTATTCACCGCCGACGCCACCGGAAATTCAAATTCTCCCGCCACAGACTCTCCAGTATCCCTTGAGCTGCTACCATTATCGGGGACTTTGCCAAAGCCATCATCACCGGCAGATGCGGGACATTCTTTGGCCTCCTCAGCCAATTCATCCTCGATGCCGTCCACCTCATCCTCGGAACGCACCTCATCGATGCTGGTGTGAAATGACGAATGCCGGTTGACCGATTTTACAGCGTCATTACCCACGAGCATAACCCGCTTATGCGTCTCCACCATATACATGCCGGAGCCCGATGAATTCGATGTAGGCGAGGGTGATTTCGATGGCCTGGAGACGAATCTTCTTTCGCTCGCCAGCAGTGATTGTGTAGATTTTGATTTGAATTTGGCCGATTTGAAATTTTTGCTTTCTTCGGCTTGAAAGTTTTCAAACATTATACGCTTCTGTTTTACACCCAACCATGCGGGATCTGGTGTGTCCGGTGTGGAGGCCTTGCTGCAATGTTCTTCACTCGGTCGATCATGACTAAGTGGCTGGGAATTACCTGCCTCGCTTGTGGTCGTGGCAAAGTCAAGAGAACGCAGTTTATGCATAGATTTGCGATTGAAAGACGATTCGGTATCGGAATTAACAGAGTAGGAGATGTTCATGGAACTCGATGTGGTTGATGGCGCCGAGGAGGGTGGGTTCGACATGCTTCTCTCAGTATTCGCTGCGGTTGCAGTCGAATCATCTGGGAACACACTTTCATCATTTAGTGTTTCTGTCAGTCTTGACGAGTCTATGGAACTGTGGCTGTCGGTGCTCTGACGTCGTCGATTTGAACTACGTTTGGCAAAATTGCGATTGCTTAGGTTGCGTTCACGGCGAAATGGTCGAGGACTTTCATCATCGGCCATGGTGGTTAAGATGGTGTGCGTGGGAGTATGTGTAAGTATAGATTTCAAAATATTCACTTGATGGACCTGTAATCGAAATAAAAATGTTATATTATTATTTTGGCCATATTTTCTTGAACGGGTTAAGGAATATACATATGTAAAACAAGATTATAAAACATCAGTATCTGTGAAAATGTTAAATCCGTTTCGCCAACTTAACGAAAATTTTAACTTTGGAAGGGTTGAATGCGACGCCAGCCTGTTGAAATAATTACTGGAGAGTTCACTCGGAGGAGTCTATGTTCGGTCTACTGTCTAATTGAGTAAGGTAATTTTATGAAAGGAAATGATGAATAAAGGGGAGTTCGGTTTTATATCGCTCTTTGTGATTGTTAAAGGCTCTATTAAAGCCGGAAGATCCCCCATACATTTTTACAAGAGGTTTTGGAGCAGCATCTGTTAGGTCATTAAAGTCGTCGAAAAGCCTGCACCCTGCCTCAGGAATATTTCTTCGTGAATTTGACAAGGGGTTTTGGAGCAGCATCTAGGCTAGGTCATTATGGTCATCGAATAGCGTTCACCCTAGGTAGGTAAGACGATACTCTTGCGGTTCTTTATTGGTATATAACAGTTGTTGACTGATTCTTTCTCTATTTCATCTAACTTAGTCCTTATTGACGCTTGTTTTTGAATAGTCCCCCGACAAAGGTTTCTCCCTATTCCACTTTAAAAGCAACAAATTAAATCCGTCTATTTGAGCTAGGTTCGCATGGCTTGTACTAACCGATCAGTAACAAACCCTGTTAAAATTGGGCCACGTCGGTGGCCCAATAACATAGTTCCCATGAAAAATTCCCACGTTTAATATCAAACCTTCCTCAAATTTTGCATCCTGCGTTATGAGTAATCTATATCAAACCGAGGTAAAACGATATAAAACGTCGATAAGCCTGGACGAACCTTTTATACAGGGTGGACCATTAGTCACTGACCATAGTGTGCTTGATACATAATTTTTTTTATTTTTTTTTCTCTTTTTATTTATTAGTATTAGGAACAACATTTAGGAGATTAGATTTATGACTGGCGAAATTTTAAAAATAAAAATATTTCAAAACTATTAAAAAAAACCAAAGGCGAATGTGTACGACTATATGAAATCCCTCACTTTTGGATGTTTAAAAAAGCTAAGTGAAAATAGTTTCTTGGAATCTTGGGCGGGTTCTTTTTGAATTTGTGAGAAAATTTCATTGTTTTTAGTTAAATCGGTTAAACATATCCGTGGGAGCTATATACGAGGGTTGCTAGGTCGAGGGTCCTGACAATACTAGTGTTCCCAGATGCAAACTGCAACTTCCATTGGAAACTTTGACATTTTTTAGAATAACTTCACTCAGAACGTTTTGTCATTTGAGGGTGAATTGTTTTGTTTTCAGGGTGTTGAAAAATTCATCTCAATCAAAAAATGGTATTATCATGTGAACATTTTCGTGCAATCATTTTTTACGATTTTCGGCGTGGGTTAACAAGACAAGAGTGTTTAAATCAACTTGTTTAGACTTTTGGCGTTGAAGCACCATCAAAACCCACTGTTAATCGCTGGTACCAAGAGTTCAGTCTCGGACGGCGTCGCTCCAGGATTCGTGAAGGATGTCCAACTTAGGTCAGTTTGCCAAAAACCATCGATGCTGTACGTGAACTGATTCAGCAAGATCGACATGTGACATACATTGAGATTAAGGCATCCTTGAGCATTAGTATGACAAGCATCAATTATATATTGCATGTTCATTTGGCCGTGAAAAAAAAATTGTTTTCGTTAGATCCCACATAATTTGGCGAATGCTCAAAAAAGGCTCGTATGGTTTGGTGCAAAGAGATGTTGAAAAAGTATAGCTGCGGCAGCTCAAAGGCAGGGTATAACATTGTCACAGGTGACGAATCATGGATCTATGCATATGAACCCGAAAAAAAACAGCAATCGACCTTATGGGTTTTTCAAGACGAGCCAAATCCAACAAAAGTTGTTTGTTTAAGAAGTACATCGAAGCAAATGATTGCGCTTTTTTTCGGTATAGTCGGCCATGTTGCCACAGTGTCTTTAGTGGAACGTAGGAGGTCAATTCTGAGTGGTATACAACCATCTGTTTGCCTTCAGTGTACGAAGAAATGAGGAAAATAATAAGAGAAGACGGATCATTTAGCATCACGAAATGCGAGATCTCACACATCAGCTGAAACGATGAGCTATTTGACCACTCAAGATGTCGAATTGATGTGCCACCGTAAAGCCCTGATTTGCCACCCATTGACTTCTTTTTATTCCCTAGTATCAAGAAAAATATGCGTGGTCAACGTTTTTCATCTCTTCGAAGCAGCTGTCGAAGCTGCTCAATCGGAGTGGAAAAAGTGCTTCGAAAATTGGTTTGTGCTCATGCAAAAGTGTATTGATCTTAAAGGAAAATATTTTGAAAAACAATAAAACCATTTCCAAAGACAAATTATTTTTTTTATTGCCGGACCCGAAATATAAATAACCACCCTCGTATTATGCGTTAGATATTCAATTAATCAATGAAACTGAAATAATCTATATTTGATATTTGCTATTATTAAAATTACTAAAACCAATTGACGTTTTCTTTCGAATGCTTACTTGATCACATAAAAGCATTTTTGTTCTTTATTTATTTTTTAAAAGTCCAACTAATAGATTTCTTGTTAATGTATATTTTTATATTTTATTGTACATAAAAAACGTTTAAATTCTCTTTTTTAGTGCATATAATTCCAATCCCTACTCATCACATAGAGATTCTGAATCGATTGGTATAGGAAAAAAGCAAATAACAAAAATTACACGGCATGGCAATATGGTCTAGGGTGTAGAAATATTAGCAATACTATAGCACCCTATTATTTCCTATCTTCTTTTTGTCACCCAAACCTGTAAACGTCAGATGTAAAAACTGGCGACAATACAAAAAAAAACCAAAACATGCATGGTGGTCCGGACGCACCATTTGATGAATAATTTCGTATAAATAAGTAACGACGTCAAGCAAACCAAAAATAAATTAAATGCTAATTTTTTCTGAAGCAACATCACCTTTAAAATTAAACAAAGAAAGGCGAAAACTGTATTTATTTTTGAGACAATTCACTAGTATGTTAAATTGAAATAATACCAATGACTAAAACATTGCCGAAATTGTCAAAACCGGAAACATTAAAGAAGGGTTATTGTACGGGTTTTAAATGGCATTCGCCATTTAAGAGCAGTCATAATTAAAGTTAAAACTTGTTCACTTGTAGGTGTACTTTTTAACCAAAATTTCGTTCGATTTAATGAAAATGGTATAAACGTTATATTTGACCAAAAGCTTTTGTTTTGAATTTTTTCGTGCATTTTTTATTTTTATTACTAAGAATTATATATTTAAAAAAAGCCTATGAATAAAAGTAACCGGCAGTTTTAGATGTACGTATAATCCGACAACAAAGTGGCAATAATAACTGCACACAGAGACCCAATTAGTTTCCACACCCCAATTTTTTGCCAACCTAATGTTGGTGGTTGCACGTATCCATGTATCCAATCGCTACAACCGAATGTTGATAGAGTACAGGACAATTTTCAATAGTGTGAACTGACAGTATCGGTTAAAGAGACAAAGTATCGGAAACCCTAACTAATTGGATAATTATTGGAAGTAAATTTGTACATGTATTGGTTTTTGGTAATTGGCTTTAGGAACTCTATGAATTCGGTTGTCATTACAATGTGCACTTATTAACTGGACCAACTGATTGTTAATTGTATTCGATTATATAACCGAAATAATAAAGGTTTTTTTCTTAATTTTTATATTTATATTTCTGTTATTTGAAAATAATAAGAAGCTGTTTTAAAACTTGGTTTTGAAAACTTTGAAAGGTAGGTCGAAAACTTGTGATAAATAAAAGTCTATCATATCGGTCATATTCTGTAGTTTATATAAAAAAAGAAAAAAATGTATTTAAAATGGACGCTTTGTATCGATTTTGGTGTTCAAAAAAAACATATTCATTAAATTTTATTAAAAAAAAAAATTAAAAATGACAAAACAAACTTTTATTCTTGAATACTATACTTCGTAGAGACATAAATACTGTTACACACGTTTTATGCTGTAAAATAAAAAGTACTGAATGTTTTGGACCAAATATTTTTGTAATATATTTATTGATGTACTTATTATAGCAATTTAGCATGGCATTTTAACTCTAAAACGACATTTTCACAGTTTCATTGAAAAAATGACACGCAACAACTGAAATTAATAAGACAACATATTTGTAGAACAATAAAATACTTAAACTCTCGTTAAAAAATCATTTTTTCACTCTTTGAATCTAAGAGATAGGAAGTTAAAATGTTCTACGTAAGTAAACTCCATACGATTTCAAGTAAAACATCTCCTCACGAAAATTCGCTAAAACAAAGAATATTTTATTATTTTTTAACTTATGACATACGGTATAGCTTTGCAGAATAAATAATAAATAAAAAAATTCTTTGGCCCATAAAAAATACGTGGGACCTACCAGCACTGCCTTTCGGGATGTACTCCATACTTTATTTTTGCATTTCAGTCAAATAGTCATAACTTTTGAGCGGAAGCTTCGTTTAGGTAATTTTGGAAAGGTAAGAATAAGGCTATCTTTTAAGAGAAAAAAATCCGACCACTGGTTCAGAACTTAGCAATTTTACCCTAGTACCTACCGACCACCAATCGGAAGATTTTTAAACCGCTGCCATTTCGTCCAATTGCATTTTCGGGCACGGTCGTAGATGGGCATATTTTCATGAAATGAGCCAAGAAATATGCTGGTCGCAAATGAATCGCCCTGTATTATTGTAGCTACAATCTCTTGGTAGGTCGAACTATGTCACCATCAATACCATGGAATGTTGCTAATTTCTAATTTCAAAGTATGTTTATCCAATATTTGTAGTTTGGCTCGATTTATAACAGATTTTTCTCTGCGTGTGGTAGGTAGTTCGATCGAAACCCACTAGATTCTTTTTTAGAATTCCGGTTACAATTTTCAAGAAAATTTTAATAAAATTTTAACAATTTAATTAAAGTTTTAATTGTTTTTTTAAAGTTTGGACCGATTTCTAACAGTTTTTTTCTCTGCGAGTGGTAGTTAGCTCTTAAACTTTGTTTTTATTCGCATATTCGATCGAAACCCACTAGATTTTTTTAGAATTCCGGTTACAATTTTCAAGAAAAGAAGAAATCTAAACCTATTAGATTTGGAATTAATATAAAATTTAATTTTTATTTTTTATTATTATTAATTCAGTATTATTATTAATTTATTATTATTAATTAATTATTATTAATTAAGTATTATTATTAATTTATTATTATTATTAATTTACAATTATTATTAATTTATTATTATTTTTAATTTATTACAACTATAAGTTTATTACAATTGTTTATTTATTTACCAAATGCCTTCTTGTAAATTTTTAAAGTTCAATTCTCTCTCCATTAATAAAAATTCTTATGGTCTCGTTAGATTTGTTGCTATTTTTTTGTTTTCAACAACAATAACAATAGAATTCTTGTCAGAAATAAAACAACACTTTGCTTTATTGTGATATTTCGAAAGTATTTAAATTATTGACAATACTATACGTCATACACATTATAATTCCTATACATACACTTATTTATACTCGTAGTAGGTATTCGAAATTACTGTATTTACTAGTCGTAGTATATACTATGTACCTATGACGTGTGTATTCACATACTTTTATACGAGTATATATTTTATTTACATTTTGTTTTATATTCTCGCAGCTTGTTAACACTTTTTATTATACTTTAAAATAACTTTTTTTCAAAACGTAGCCGTTCAAAGTTTAATTTCGCACGATTTGTGTTTATTTTTTTTATTATTCAGAACTTAACATCACACCGTAGGAACGTTAATTTGTTGAACTTCTTTACCGAACAAAATTTTAAACACAACTAATTAAGAATTTTTCAAAATTTTAACATTTGCTTGCATTTGTTTTTCTCATAATTCTCTTTAGTGAAATGTTGTTATCGAAAGAGACACTCTAGAGAACAGCAAGCGACACGAGCCGTACTGTTAAGGCGCTACACACATCGCTGACGACGATCACGCTAAACGTAACAATGCCAGTTTAAAAATGTGAATAAAAAGCGCTAATTTCGATCAAATGAAAAAAGTAACAGCAAAAAAACAAGTCGTTTTGTTAAGACCAAAGACGATAAATTGCACAAGATGAGTGATAAAAATTAGTTAAAGTAAGATACATTGTCCAATTTCGGGATACTTATCCAGTTCGGAGGGAGATATATTTTAATTTCTCTTCCAAATGTTCAAAAAAACCTTGATATCCGCTTTAATACCCTTTTTTATTGATTGTTTTTGGATTTTATTTTTATACGCGCAGAGAAAAAACATGGTTACTACATGGTCACGGCAATAATAATATATTCTCCGCAATAAAAGTATGTTCGTCGCAACCATAGCATTGTCATCTGAATTTATTTTTGACAATAGTATAATTGCTGCAATATTAATATTGTTGATATGTAACAATAGTATTATTGCCAAATTCAAAAATGAAAATATGGTTATAGCAACAATATACATATGGTTGGTGCGACAAAAGTATTGTGTTTTGCGATTTATGTTAACAATAGTATGATTACGGCAATCATACTGTATGATTGTAATTTTTCCTTATTTAGATGCTTTAAGAACAAATGTTATTGGTATGGATGCAATAATAGTACTTTTTTATAGAAATTAAAATTTTTTAAACAAGCTACTTTGGCTTTATTTAACGGAAATATTTTTAATAAAAACGCTTAGGTTTATTTCAACTTATTTTTTCTACTGTAAAATAAATCACTCGTATTATTTTGAATTTAATGTATTTTTGAATAATTTTCATAACTCAAATCTATTTATTGTTGACAACTTAAACCAATTCGTTTGTTTAAATTAATCGATAATAGAAAACTGTAGCGTTCATTACGTTTGATAAATCGACTAAATCAAACAACAACGGTTCTGTGCAAATTTGAGCTGAACCGAATGTAAGATGTGGCGTTTACAGTTGCTGCACGCAAAGAAAAAATATGGTTACTATATGGTCACAACAACAAAAAATAGTATTGTTTTTGGAGTTTCATGTTGACAATAGTATGATTGCGACAATATTAATATTGTTGAAATGTAACAATATTATTATTGCCAAATTTAAAAATGAAACTATGGTTGCAGCAACAATATAAATATGGTTAATGCGACAAAAGTATTGTTTTTGGGTTTTATGTTTACAATAATATGACTACAGCAATCATAGTGTATGATTGTAATATTTCTTAACAATGTTATTGTTACGAATCTTATGAAATAATAATGGGAATTAAAATTTGCCAAAAAACTGCTTTGGATTTGTTTAACTGAAATATGTTTTAATAAAAAAGTTTACGTTTTTTTAAATGGATTTTTCTACTGTTTAATGAACACTTCTATTATTTTAAATTTAATGTATTTTAAATTTATTTACTTAATAAAAGTCTCTATTGGTGACAACATTATCCAATCGTAATAAATAATTTTTAACACCAAAGTATGGTTGAGTGGGATCATACTATAGTTCTATGTCAACCATACTATTGTTGTGAGGATCATAATTTGGTTGTGGGGATCATAGTATGGTTGAGTGTGAATCATGCTATGGCTGTGGTGATCATAGTATGGTTGAGTTTGAATCATACTTTGGTTGTGAGGATCATAGTATGGTTGTGTGTGAATCATACTATTGTTGTGAGGATTATAATATTGTTGTGCCGCAACCATATCGCCAACAACAGTATGATGCCCTTCGAATATTGTCACCCCAACTATACTGCGTGTGGTTGTGAAGTCGTTAAGGACCTTTGTATGATATTAAAATATGGACCGGCATGAACCAATTTCAATAAAGATAGTCCTTAATCTAACCAACGCGCATAATTGCATTGAAATCACGTAGAATTGCGACCTGTACTTTAAAGCAATAATAAAATGACGGACGAACTTCGTTCAATGAAAGGAATTGTACAGGGTGGCGCAAAACTACCGTTGTGGTTTGAATGTTTAAAAACTTTTTAATTTTATTTTTTATTTTTATTTCAGAATTTTGTGAAGCAAACTTGGGGAATTTGAAATGGAACGATACACAACAGAACAGCGATCAGCAATTGGTGAATTTTTTAAAAATTAAGAGTCAATTGTTCTGCCACAACGTGCTTATCGTCGCTTTTTTAATGTGCGTACTGGACCTTCAGAACCCACGCAGAGGATGAGTGGGGTCACCTGAATTGACCCAAGAGCTCCCCCTAGATTAAAATACATCTCGAATTAATCTTATTCATCCTCTATGTTTGATGGTGGCATAGAGCGAATTCTTGGTGTAGGCATTGAAGCAACCAGTCAGAGTGTGCGGAACTCAAACTGACCGGACCGGAGACTCAAGTCTGGTGCCGCAAGTGATCAGGAGCCCCTATAACTGTTGTTCTAGCCTGATCTGCTGGGAACGGCCGTTCGGGGAGTTTCGCGGTCGCTGTGTTTTATACCTAAATCACAGGTAAAGTGTATGCTTGGCGTGGAGTTACGTATCAACCGGGTGCTATGACCCACAGAGTAGCAGAGGTGTTAGATAGACCTTAACCCCTCACCAAGAGAAAGCTGAAGCCCATACAGCATTATAGCTTACCCCTGCGCTTTGGAGCACGGTGGTTCAGGCCATTTATGGCGATAACCACAAAGGCGACTACTGTTTTGTAAGCCATAGTGGTGTAGAGTATCATATAGTCGGCCCTGTTCGACTTTAGACATTTTTAATGTTTTTATTGCAATTCTAAATCATTTTTAATATCGCACACCTCTTATCGCAAAATTGCAAGTGAAGTAAGGCTTTACAGCTAAAACTACTGCCTCGTAGAAATAAGCAAGTTTGATACGAGTTCAATTTATCACATAGCTAGACGCCAGTCTTTTAAAATTGTGCTAATATTTGTTTTCTTTTTTGCTTGTTAATTTAATCTTCTCTGTAAACACACTAATAATAAAAATATACTCATAAAGTGTGATGCATTTAAACAGCTTTTTTCATTAATTTTTTCTTTACGGATCAAGCGTAAATAGTGCCAAGCTGTCATCTTATTTGCATCCAGTCTTGTTTGGCAATTTGTCATGGAAAGACTTATACGATCTGCAAAACAGCTCGATGAAAATCGGCTATTTTCTCTCCGAATTTTAAAGCTTTGTTAAGAAATAAATTTTATCGGTTCGGTTTAAGTTGTATTTCAATTAAAAAAAAATTAAGTTCTAAACAAATCTCCCCGTATATGTAACAGCAACATTTTGTGATACGAATTTGTTATCTTTCACGCAATAGTTTTTATGTGAGTAGATTTTCTCTCTTTTGTTTAAACAACTTAACACACTTTGCTCAATATACACTGAGAAAATTGTGTTTGTGTTACGTATCAAACATACTCACAATATGTTTTACTCGTATATAAATAACAAAAATTTGTCTTATTTTTTCAGTCAAACAAACTTTTTAAGAGAAATAGGAAAAACAATCATAAAAATAACTAAATCGGTCTGATGATAAAAATTCGTGATTTCTAAGAATTTACTGAAAGATTTTCTTATTTTTTAAGAATTTGTTTCATGTTTTTAAAGAATATGTTTTATGAAGTACTTTTATGTTTTATATGAAATGGTTTTTAATTTTCATGCAATTGTTTTACATTTTTCATGACACTTTTTCACAATTTTCTTGACAATATTTCACAATAAACATGAAATTCGTTCATTAAAATTATAAAAATTTCATAATTTTTTTGAAAGTTATTCCGTTTTGTTAAAATTTTTTCGGTCTTTTATAATTATTATGACTTAAACAGTTTTTATTTATAATGGAAAAATGTATTGGCTATGTTTTTTTTTTTTGAGCGGTCCACAAATCAAATGACCCATTCAATCTAATGAGAATTACTCTTTTACGTATGCACAAAAACAAACTTATGTTCTTAAAAATGATGAAAGACCTATAAACGCATGTTATTTACAATAAGAAAACATTTGAAGCAAAATTTATAAAAATCATGCGAAAATTACAAAAATGTTCCTATAACTTCCTCCTATTAACATATAAAAATATGAAACTTTTCATAAAATATACGAGTATATATTTTTCTTTATATTATTCTATTTTTAGTACGACTGGGAGGGTTCTCATTTAGTAATATTACTCGTATATTTTTTTGTATAAATAATGTTAATTCATAATAAAGTATAAATCACAGAAGGTATAATTTTTGGTAAGTAAATAATTCAGTAATTATACTCTAATGACATAAGTAGACTTAATTGGCCAAGTTCATTAAAGTGTCCTTTGAAGTCTTCTATTGTGATGGAAATATTTTTTTCATATTAGAGTTGTTGCGATGCCGAAGTTTAGTTGCATGCTTCTGAGCAAATGATGTTATTTCTTCTGCTACAAGGGCTGCTATATATTTCGGGTCCTGACAATACTAGTGTTCCCAGATGCAAACTGGAACTTCCGATGGAAACTTTAACATTTTTTAGCATAACTTCACTCAGAACGTTTTGTCATTTGAGGGCGAAATATTTTGTTTACATAATTAGGAGAATGTTTCGTAAATAGTACGAACATAATCCTTTCAGTGTATATCCCCTGTTCACTAAAAGGTATTAACTCAAAATGTTTAATTTTCAGCACAGCCAAACAACCTGTTTGTTTAAGCTTTTGTAGTACTGTAAAACATAGATAATGTGATGTTTTCTAGCTGTTCCCTTGGTTTATCAAGTTCAATATGTTCTACAGATACTTTCTGTCGCTCTCTTAATTTTTTTATTTGTAACTTTGATGTTGCCACTCATTTAAAGATTGTTTTTTTTATAAAATAATACTTGTTGCTTAAATTATATTCTCGTTCAACAGTAGGATTGGCTTCTGTTTTTTTGTGATAACAAATTCATTTTATTAACTTTCTGTTCGTACGTTTGTTTTATTTTATTTATTTTTATTTCAACTCATACGTCAAAAAAACTACTGATACGAATTAATGACTCATGCGGAAAAAGTATGATTTGTTTTGATTTTGTTTTTCTTTCTAGTATTTGTATCGAAAAAAGAAACGGAATACATTTCATTGACTAATTTGTTATTGTAATATGAATAAAATTAAATAAAATAAAAAACAACAGATTCAATTACACGATGATATCAAGGATTGAAAAAAATACACTCCCTCATTGGAGATAGATTCAATGAAATATTTGCATTACACACAGCGCAACAATTCCATGACAGGCAGTCCTATTCCTCAAACGTAGTTAAATTTTAATTTGTAATAATTGCTTAAATTGCGAACGTATGTATTGTATTTAAATTTCGGCTAGATCGTGTAACAATAGCATTTTTGATGTAATTGTACAAAAAATGAAATTTTAAAAAATGATAAAGCCATTTAAATTGGTTTTTTTTTTGTATAAGTATTTGTATGGAAAGTGTTAAAATTGAACAAAAGGCAACCATAATTCTTCGTAGTTTTTATACTCTACACCATAGGCTGGAGTGGATATATAAGTTTGTAACATCTCGACCCTTTAAAGTGGCGCAAAAGTAATGTTCTAATGTAAATTGCCTGTCATTTTGTTTAAAATTAAAAAACAAGTGGTGTTTTCACGAAATATTTAGTTGAAGATGTAAAATTTTATTATAAGAACATCCATTTTAATAAAAAACTCATATACGAAAGAAATTTGCTGTATTTCTTGACATTTCTACATCCATGTCTACTGTAAAGTATATGTGACAGCGCATAGAGAAAGGGACATAAGGGTAAAAAAATCAATTTTCATTTTTATTTTTTGATGTGGACAACATCTGAGCATCGAATGAGACCGATCCCATGCCCAAAAAGTGTTCCCTCCCCGAGATATGCGCGTTCTATGAAAGTGAAGTCGACAATTCTAAGCGCAAATAGAAAGGGACCTAATCTTTAAAATGGCTCTCCTGAACAAAACTGTTTTTTTAACCTTAGGTCCCTTTCTATTTTGCGCGTCACATATAGTTTTAATCGGTGCAATTATCTACGACAATCTTTCTTTGCCTGTCCGTCTTTAAGAAGCATGATGTAGTCCAAACGATTTGGGTGGGACCAACTTAGTGCTGATGTTTGCAACACCTCAAAGGAAAGGATATAAGTATACCGATCGACTCAGAATCACTATCTGATTTCACTGAGCAATGTCCGTCCGTTAGTACATTCATTAGTTGTAATAAAAGTACAGGTCGCAATGGTGAAACGATGTCGACGAAACTTGGTACTTTCTTCAAGTTAGGGCGAGAGATGAGCCCTATTGAAATTGTTCAACATCGGTCCATATTTTGATTAGGGTTGTAATGAATATTCGTATATGCGCATCATATTGAACATTCACTTTCGCTTTCTTAAAAACCAATTTTGGAATATTCGCAAAATATACTTCAGTTAATTATATAGGGTGTTTTTTAGACGTGTGGATTTTAATCTGACCACACTTTTTCGGAGTTGGTCTTTTTGACAGCTTCACTCGATATGTTCTCAGTTTGGTTTGCCATTTCATAATGAATAGACTTACTCCGGAACAAAATTTGCAAATCGTGGTGAATGGATCCTGATTTTACAAGAAAATTTGCTCAGCAATAAAGCTCACTTTTGTTTGAATGGTAACGTTAATAACCGAAATTGTCGTTTGGAATTTGGAGTTATAAAAATCTAAAAGCCATTGTTGAGACGCCGTTACATCCTCAAAAAGTCACTGTCAACGAAACAATCAATTTATTGAAGGAAACTTTTGATGAGTGCATTATCTCGCGTCCTGGGCCTGTGGCGTGGCCTCCAAGATCGTGTGATTTAACATCGCTGGACTATTTTATGTGGAGTTATGTGAAGTCGCTTGTCTACGCAGATAAGCCCGACACGATTGATGCATGGGAAGAGAATACTCCGTATGTATGCTGACGTACAGCTCCAAATGCTGTAAAAAGTGGTCGAAAATTGGGCATCTCGGCTGGGATTTATTCGAGCCAGCCGCGCCGGCCACTTGACCGAAATCATTTTTAAAACATTATATCTTTGTAATAGAGCTAAATTATTGGCTATAACTTTAAATTATATGCGTTGTATTTCTTCTTGAAAACCACACGTCTGAAAAAACAGCCTTTAGTTAGTTCGGATTGTAAATTATTTTTTAAAAATGTTTGTTTTTGCTTAAACTTTGTTTTAAATTACCTTTTTATGAAAATGTCTGCAAACAATTGTATATTTTTTTAGTTTCCCAGAAAAATGATGTTCATTTCTATTCTTTCATATAATATAAGTAATAATAATCTTCAAAATTCAAAAATATAAGTAATTAATTGCATTCGCTTCAAATTAAATTTGGAATATTCGCATTCGCTTTCGCTAAACCCACTTTTGTTACATCCCTAATTTTAATATCGTAACTAGGATTTCCCCTAGAATTTTGATATCGTACCTAGGATTTCGCCGATTTAAGAACCTACAGCTGTAAAGATTCATACGAGTTTTCTACTAAATTACACATAGAGCATTAGGAGAGACCAACACCCTTCTATGGTAAAATTTGACCATATCGATCCATGTTTTCGGACAGCCCTTCCAATTTGAGGTTCTGCAGCTCTAAAAGTTACAAATTACACACGATTGAGGTTCTGCAGCTCTAAAAGTTACAAATTATACACGATCAGGTCCAAAATTTGCATGGTACGTTAATAGCGATAAATTCAGGGCTGTCATAAAAACCAATGTTGTCACTATTGGTTTTGAAAACGATAAGAACAAATGCTTTGGTGTTATGGAAACTAATGTTATCGGTTTTATCAGCAACAGCTGATTTGAACAGTGGAGTTATTTGCATTCGAAATGGATAAAACCAACTTGGTTTCATGACACCAAATGAAACCAACATTGGTTTGCAAAAACGACAATTAGCAAACCCGACATGGTTTCTATGACAGCCCTGATTAATTAACTGTGATAAAACTGGATCACACAGGTCCATATTGTTTTATAGTCCCCACACAAAAGTTCTTCCCAATTTCAGAATCTGCAGCTTTAGAAGCCACATCTTACATCTGATTTCTAGCAAACTTTGCATTGAGCATTACGAGCGACCAACTACCTTGTACTGTAACATTAGATAATAACTGACCATGTTATCTTATAGCTCCCACACAAAGGCCCCTTCCGATGTGGGGTCCTGCAGCTCCAGACACCACAAATTACACCCGATAAGCCCAAATTATGCATGGTACGTTATGAGCGACCAAAACGTAGCATATGGACATAGGTCCATATTATTGTATAGTCCCCACAGACAGCCGGTTCTGTGGACCGGATTGACCCGAAGAGCAATTCTTCGGCCAAGGGCTGTCACCCCGGCACACAGTTGCCGCTACAACAACAACATTTTACATCCGATTCCTACCAAATTTCGCCTGGTGTAATACGAGCGACCAACACTGAAGTACTGAAAATTTTGACCATACGAAGGCTGCTATATATATTTCAGCTCTAATAATGAAAATGCTAATATTTATCATCAAAAGTGGTCTTATTGTTTTCCAAAGTATTCTCCAACATGATTTATACACTTTTGCATGCGCTCAAACCAATTGCCAAAGCACTTTTTCCACTCCGACTGAGACACCTCCAAAACATGGTTTTTGAACGCTTCAACAGCATCTTCTGGCAACGAAAATCATTGACCACCAATTTTTTTCTTGATGTGCGAGAATAAAAGGAGGTCATTGAGTCAGGGCTGTACGGCGGATGACCCATCAATTCAACGTTTTGGCCGGTTTGAGCCGATGTGTGGGATTGATTTGTCTTCTCTTGTTCGTTTATCGAATTTCTCCGAAGACTTCAGGCAAACAAATTGTGTTGTGCGATTCAGAATTGACCGTACTACGTTGCTTAAGCGGGACAGTCGCCACATGACCAGTTTTGCCGAAGAAACAGGCGACCATTTCCTTCGAAGTGCTTCTTACACGAACAACTTTCGTTGGATTTGGCTCGTCTTTAAAGACCCACACGCTCGATTGCTGGTTTGTTTCGGTCTCATATGCATAAATCCATGATTCGTCGCCTGTGACGATCTTATAAACGTCTTTTAAAGCACCGCGATCATATTTTTTCAAAGTTTTCTTGCACCAATCGACACGAGCCTTTTTTTGAGCGATTGTCAAATTATGCGGAATCTAACGAGAACAAACCTTTTTGACGGCCAGGTGCAATATCGAATGTATGCTGGTGTAAGAAATTCCCAATGATGCCTCTATCTCACGGTATGTCACATGACGATCTTTTAATATCAGTTAACGCACGGCATCAATGTTCTCTGGCACAACGGCCGTTTTTGGACGACCTTCGCGACCTTCGTCTTTGAGCGAGCGTCGGCCACGTTTGAATTCATTTAACCAGTTTTTCACAGTCCTATAGGAGGCTTTATAGGTGCTTCATCGCCATACAAAAATTTAAGTGCTTCGATGCACTCTTGTCGTGATAACCCACGTCGAAAGTTGTGAAAAATGATCGCACGAAAATATTCACGAGTTAATTGCCAAATTGATTTTTTCAATTCACTGTAAACAACATAAATGATGGTCGTACGTCAAAACGTTCTGAGTACAATTTTTACCTAATCACGCTCAAACGTTGTACGATACGTTGTAACAGCCAAATAATTAACTCGAACAAATTAAGTCCGTACTCATGCTATAGACAGAGGCGCTTAATTTTCGCAATAGCAGAGTGGTGTAGGGTATCATATAGTTGGCCACGTTCGACTTTATTGTTTTTCTTGTTTTTCTCTCACTTGCCTTAAAGTCTATTTATGGAAATTGTCAAAAAAAAAAATTTCGATTCGTGAATCTTCACATCAATGGATAATAATGTTTGGAAGACGTATGGTTATAAAACAAAAATACTTTCAGATTGCGTTCTTCAATTATTATCTCTTTTTCATTATTATCTGTATGTGGGTATATCCATAATTTCATTTCCTCAATAATGGAAGATAAAAAAAAGAATTTTCGAAAAATATGGTTTTATCTGATGGCACGATTGCACAGACGACAAAAGAAAAACCTAATGATTTCAATAGTCTTCAGTAGATATAAGAATTTCAACGCGTCTACGAACGTGGTCAAGTCTTTTAGACTCTTTACAATAAGCTTAAAGTCAAAAGAATACATTACATCGGAAACGTGATGGTATTTTGTAGGCATTTGCCTACAGATGAGTTTGTCGATTGCACTCATTGGGCATGCGCGAATTCTTTCAGTAAAGAGTAAAGAGTAGCTCTGATTACGAGTGGCTTTGTAAACCACCTGAGGTTTAATTTCAATTAACTTTTGTTTTTTGCTTGCTTGTTGTTGTTTTTCGCACTTCCTGTCCTTTTTCTGCCCGTAATGAAAATGTATAAAATAAATATTCTTTCGTTATCAGTCGTGTCTGTCTTTGGGTATTAGTTTAGTGATAAAAACGAAAACTTTGAATTGGGAACAATTCTATTTGCACTCATTACTTGCGAGTTCTTTACGTTTTGGTTTGGCTATACATATTTGCACACATTACTTGGAGGTTTTTGCTTTTTCTGTTTGTGGGTTTTACACTCACTGGTTGACACATTCGCCATTTTCGTGCCTTTCGTTCGGTTTACAGACAATTCTACAAAAAGTGAAAAAGATTTATGTATGTTTTTTTTTCAACAAGCTTTTTTTGTTATTTGTTTTTGTAATTGAACATAAGAAAAGAAAACTAAACAGCAACGCCGAAAAAAGTGCTAATTAAGCGGAATTGTTGTGAATTGGAAGACAGCAAAAAACACGACTGGCTGACACAGCAACAAATTTCTATTCGTCGCGAGTTCAATTTTTTTTTGGATTTTTAACATAAAATTGAAAACAACTCAACATAACAACACGGTTAGCCAGAAACATGCAGTTCGCGCCATAAGACCGTCAAACTGCTCTGTTAAGGCTTTGCGCGATAAATGCTTTTACTTGTAATTACGAGTCACATCGAAAATGGATAGGCTTGTTAAAAATGTACACGCACTCTTTAATTGCCAGGTAATCGCTACAAACTGTTGGGGGGCAGTGTTGCCGCTGGACAATTTTTTCCCGACCAAGATATTAGCAATTACCGACCAAAACCACCCGAAATCGAATGCTTACGACCAAATCGTTAAAAAGTCATTGCTATCAATAGATAATAGTTGTGTTATAGATTAAGCTTCGACAAATAAGAATGGATTAAAAAACCGCAATAGTTAAGTCATTTAATAGCAAAAAGTGGCAATGCTGTTAGTGTCTTAATTAACAGTCCAAAAGTATGACTTTAAAAAAATGAAAAAAGTAAAATAAATGTTTTGTAGCCATTTTAGTATTTTACCTGGATAACTATCAAGCATATATGTATGCCTCTCTCTATCCATGCTAACTAATAAAATGAAGCCAACAAAATATTTTTCTAAAATGCTTTTTCCAGAATCGAGAATTTCTGAAAATAGACACTTTTTGTTAACAAATGACTTAACTCTTGCGGTTTTACTATTTACATATTTATTTAATAATTTTTTGTTAATTGTTAATTTTTTGTTAATTCACTGTAATACGAGGGTTGCTATATATATTTCTGGCCTAGGCAACACATAGTGTTGCCTGGCGCCATCTGTCATTTCCATTGGAAAGTTTGACATTTTGTAGCATAAACGTACTTAGAACGTTTTGACATATGACCATCCTTTGTGTTGTTTACAGTGATTTGAAAAAATCAACTTGGCAAAAAAATGGAATTAACTCGTGAACATTTTCGTGCGATCATTTTTCACAACATTCGACGTGGATTATTATTACGACAAGAGTGCACCGATGAACTTAAATCTTTGTATGGCGATGAAGCACCATCCTCTGTGAAAAACTGGTTTAATGAATTCAATCGTGGCCGACGATCGCACAAAGACGAAGGTCGTGAAGGTCGTCCAAAAACAACCGTTATTCCACAGAACATTGATGCCGTGCGTGAACAGATAATGCAAGATCGTCATGTGACATACGTGAGATAGAGGCATCCTTGGACATTTCTTCAACCAGCATACATGCGATATTGCATGAACACCTGGCCGTAATAAAAGTTTGTTCTCGCTGGATCCCGCACAATTTGACAATCGCTCAAAAAAGGCTCGTGTCATTTGGTGCAAAGAAATTTTGAAAGAAAAAAATACGAAGCGGTGCATCAAAAGACTTTTATAAGATCGTCACAGGTGACGAATCAGGAATCTATGCGTATAAGCCCGAAATAAAACATCAATCGACCGTGTGGGTCTTCAAAGACGAGCCAAATCCAACGAAAGTTGTTCGTGGAAGAAGCACTTCGAAGCAAATGGTCACCTGTTTCTTTGGCAAAACTGGTCATGTGGCGACTGTTCCGCTTGAGCAACGTAGGACGGTCAATTCTGAGTGCTACACCACAATTTGTTTGCCTAAAGTCTTCGGAGAAATTCGAAAAACAAACAAGAGAAGACGAATCATTGTGCACCATGACAATGCGAGCTCTCACACATCGACTCAAACCAGCGCCTTTTTGACCGGCCAAAACGTCGAATTATTAGGCCATCCACCGTGCGTGATTTCACAATTAAATGACTTAAAACCGCTTTACTTAGTTGGCCCTTATGTGTTAAATAGAATTTGTTTTGTATTTGAGGCTCCAGGTACTGAAAGTTTCAGTTCACGATGAAGTACTTGAAAACAAACCAAAAATATAAAATCACAATCATTCGGTTGGCAATATAATCGGTTGTAACAATGAAAATAAGTAGAAATACGCTTTTGTCATATATGCCGAACAGACGGGTAAAATGTTGAAAATATTACAAAAATTATTTTTTTTCCTGATATGGTATTTGTAAAGTTCACATTTCAAATCATTTCATACGTCGTCACTTCCAGCAATATTTTTAGTTCCATTTAGACTAAAAACTTAAATTCGGTTGTATCAATTAAAATTTGTTGGTTCATTCAACCTTGCAACAAATCAGTTCTCTGTGTTTTTGGGGTTTCCTTCAGTCACAAGTCTATGCCAATAAGTAGCACCGTCTGCAAAGCGATTATACCCCGTATCATTACTCAAATTTGCCTGATGTCTCATTTTGTGATTTGCAGCGTCGGGCAAAGTATGCCCGTTTTGGCTGCTCGAGACTTCGTTCTTTTGAAGTCACCGTTCTGTGTGGGCCAGTGGCATGTTAAGGCAGCTCTCAAAGAATATTCAAAAAGAGTGCGAGAACTCAGCGACCGAAGTTATCACCAAAATGATTGATAATACGTTAAAAAAAAAAACCCCAATTGATTATTAACAATGGCACACACAGCACTCACCTGACCGATATCATCTTTAAAAGGTGATCGAATTCAAATTTAAAAGTGCAAATGAACATTGATATAATAAATGACCAACATTTCGTTTAGTTTTAAAGGCATAGCGAACAATATCGGTTGAGTGTTTTAGGATTACACTATTGTAAAGCAAAAAAATATATTGCTTTACAATATTTTGGAAGTAGGAAAGTTCATAAATACAATTATATTGTCAACTAATGTTGTTGGTTTTTAATGCAATTTAAATTCATTGGAAATTATTAAAAAATATATTTAAGGTGTGTTTAATAACCATGACAATTTATTGGATATTTCTTTTTTTTCTTTCCATCTATTTTACACGATAACGTTAATTTTTTCTAATAGCTTTCGAAAAATTCCGATAACGATTATTTCGTTTAAATACATACGAGTACATTTCGTTATCGCACCATTAGGCAGTGACACATATACGAGTAAACTCTGATTTTACCAGACGATAGAGGCAATAGGGTTGCCGTTTTGTACTAAGTTTGGACGGGTGGATTTTTAAGTTTAAGATTTCGTCGGATGGAGGGTACAATTCGATTTTGGAAGGTTTTGGACGAAATTGTCAATTTGATATTTGTATTACTTATCTAAATTCGCATTGTATAAAACAATACGATGCCGGAAAACGCTTAGGCGCCAAAGCTGTTGACTAGTTATTGCGACGTCACAAAGGTCTTGTGGCAATGTACTGTGTTATGCTTCTTAGATTTTTATAAAATCCACTTTTGAACGGAGTGTGTGCAAAACATCAAAATGCTGATCCGTGATTATATTATGTATACACCCTATTGATCGTTGTTCAATCCTAAGACCATCTTGTCCGTCCGTCTATCTGTGAGTCTGCTATAATGATAGAGTCCTTATTATCATAATCTGGTTGAAATTATAAATGGACGAATTTTGCCACCAACATTTGTTATTTTCTGTGTGTAAATGGACTCTAATGGCCCAAACAACGTTTCAAATGGCCCTAACAACACTGTTCTGCAGAAAATACTTTTGAGCCTTTCTTTAGACAAAACCAACTGATCGTCGTGAAAGTAATTTTTTTTATTTACTTTTTTCATAAATTTGTCTAAAACTTCAGCGATTTTTATTCGACTCATTTGAAAATCGACAACGTTAATTGGTAAGAAATGAATCTTTCTGTAAATCATAACTTATAAAAATCGAAAAAAATTATGGAAGTTAAGTCAAGAATAAGATTTAAAAGTAAGCATGTAAGGTTGATCAATCTAGAGGTATTTTTTCAATAGGGTTTTTTTTTCACAGATTACGAGTGAGTTGTGTTTAACTTTAATTTGATTTTTCAGTATTGTTTGCCGTTTCATCGTTGAGGCTTACATCGCGAAAACCACTGTTAAGTGCGGTATATGGGCTGGTGGAACTATTGGTCTATATTTTTTAAATTTGCAACGGGTGATCGGTCAGTAAGCTTGTAAGGGTGATCAATCTAGAGGTATTTTTTTCAAAGGGGGTTTCTTTCACAGACTACGCGTGAGTTGTGTTTTACTTTAATTTGATTTTTCAGTATTGTTTGCAGTTTCATCGTGGAAAGACTTACATCGCGAAAACCACTGTTTGGTGCGGTATATTGGCTGGTGGAAGAATCGGTCCATATTTTTTCAAAAATGATGATGGCCGGAACCTAACCGTGAATGGTGCACGCTATCGCGCCATGATATCGGACTTTTTGCTACCTAAAATTGAAGCCCGTAATCTAACCAGCTACGATTCAGGGTTTGGAAGGCAACATTACTCGTGTCATTAACGCCATACCGGTCGAAATGCTCGAACGAGTCATCCATAATTGGACCCTCAGAATGGACATCCTGAGGCGTAGTTGCAGCCAACATTTCAAGGAAATTATATTCAAAAAAGTATATGGCATAAAATTTGCTCTCGAATGAACAATAAAGATGCCAGACTTGATTTGAATTTTTGTATTTTTATTTATTTTGAAAAAATACCACTAGATTGATCAGCCGTTATTAGAAATGTTTATACTCATATTTGTACAAGTTTATTCTACTGCATTTTGACGTATTTCTTTATTGTGTTCGTGTTTTTGGATATTTTAGTCGCAAAAATATTTTCCTAATGGCAACACTGACAGACAGACAGACAACTGACAGTGCTGCAATTTTGCGACGACAAAAAGCACTGACAGTTTTCTGAAAAGCGCAAAAGAAACAAATAAAATTCCTTTCATGCACACGAAAGAAAACCTTGAAAACTGCCGAAAAGGGATAAAAAGCGATTTCTCAGGTAAATAATTTTTAAGACATTTTATATTTTGACTAGTTTTAGTAAATATTAATTTACAACTTCAATTTGTCTACTGCAACTTTTTGAGTGCTTCGCAAAAACAGTCCAACTCGGTTTATCAATTTTCAGTTATATAGGAAATGTTGTGCTGAACTTATGTTTTAACCTTTGGTAATTTGGATTCACCAATACATTATTTTGATTTCGTTAGATTATGACCAGGTATTGCTTTTGAAATTATCGCACCATTGTGTTATTGATCGGTTGTCAGTAAACGCGGCACTCTCTTGCGGGTAGCTTATTTTAGATACAAAATTTCTTTCCTCATATAATTCACTTAGCCTGCATAGCTACATTACACATATTCGGATGGTGATCTATCAAAACGATATTACAGAGCTTTTTTAAATTCTGCAAACTTAATTCGAAGTTTTTTTTTACGCGATCAACAGTGCTTTATCACTAAATAATCATTGTTGTTCAAATAAGCACTAAAAGCACTGGCAAAGAAAACAAAAAGCACTGTAAAACGATCACTGTTAAAGAAAAAGCGCAGGGAACAAAATTACACGCTGCCATAAGAATGAATAGCACAAAAACGCACAAAATTGGCAACACTGTCACTGGCTGGTGTTTTTTTTTTTTTGGTTTGTTGTATCTCAATATAATTTAAATAAAGAATTATCTAAAATTATACGTCACAAGTCTAACCTTTTACTTTTATTTCGTTTTAATTGTTTCTTTTAAGTGTAACGACGTTCAGAACAAGTACCGACTACTACCGTATTCGAAACCATTTGGAATCGTACTGATGGCGCAAAAATAAAAGCAGCGACCTCCACGAATATTTTGTGTGAGTTTATTTTTTTTTTAGAAGTTGTCGTTGGTTTTGTTACGGCAATTAGTATTGTTGTTGCTGCTGTTGCTTTATGTCTAATACCTCAAAAAACAAAACAAACAAAAACAGAGATAAAATTATTCACAAAGTGTTGTTGCTTTTCAGTGTTTTTTTTCTGTTAATATCAGTACGGCCACGAGCAAGCACCACCTGTATACCTGAATTTACCATATTTTGTGTGGATTGCTAATTCTACTGACGTTGCCGTTATTGGCGTGTCAACACTCGTTGCTCTCCGCCGGAGATTTCGTCGCATTAAAAACAAAAAAAATATAAATCGGATTTTTATTTCACCCACAATTGGTTTTCAATGCTGAGAACACCAATTCTAGTCTCTATTTAATTCTAATTGTACTTTTAGTTACTCTTGTTGGAGTAGCTGGAGAGCAGTTATATTTCTTAAGAGACTTTTACGCTTTTATGCTGAGTAATTAGACGAGTACTGCTGTCAGTGTCCACTTAATTCGAAAACAACAATTGTAGTGCTGCTATTCTCAATTGTTGTTTCTGTCACAATTTCATTAAATATCGCATGCAATGGGTACTACGAGGGTTGCTATTTATATTTCGGGCCCAGCTTTAAAAAAAAATAGTTCTTTATTTGAAATGGTTTTTTTTATTTAACGCGTGATCCATTTCGAGTTTCCCTACTTTTTAAAAGAAAAAACGCAGAAAATTCAAATTGAATGGGGAATGTTTATTATCATTTAAAAGAACATTCTTTGGCATTTATTTTTTCAAGATTATGCCTATCAAATGTTGGCCGCGGCTATGTCTCAGATGGTCCATCCGTTGAGTCCAATTTTCGATGATAAGTTCGAGCATTTCGACTGGTAACTGGCGAATGACACGCGTGATGTTTTGCTCCAAGGCCTGAATCGAAGCGGATTTGTCCGCATAAACATTAAACTTTACATATCTCCACAGGAAAAAGTCTAACGGTGTGATATCACACGATCTTGGTGGCCAATCGACCGGCCCAAAACGAGAAATTATCTGCTCACCGAAGTGTTCTCTCAATAAATCCATTAATTGAAGCGATGTGTGGGAAGTGGCACCATCTTGTTGAAACGAAATGTCGTCGAGATCACGAACTTTAATTTCAGGCATCAAAAAGTTGGTTATCATGACACAATAACGGTCGCCATTGGCAGTTACGTTCTCACCGGCATCATTTTTGAAGATATATGGTCCGATGATTTCACCGGCCTACAAATCACACCAAATCGTTGTTTTTTCTGGATGAAGTGGCAGCTCTTGAACCTCTTCTGGTTGCTCTTCGTCCCAAATGCGGCAATTTTGCTTGTTTACATACCCATTGAGCCAGAAATGGGCTGCATCGCTGAACAAAATTTGGCTTGAAAACGTCGGATCTTCTTGGAACTTTTCAAGAGCCCATAGAGCGAAGCGATGTCGCCTGGAAACGTCGGGCGGCTTCAGTAGTTGAACGATGTGCACTAAACACATTCCTCACCAAGCGTAAACTTTCGTAATAAAGTTAAACGTTGTTCAGGCGTAAGTCTTTCCATGATGAAATGCCAAACAATACTAAACAAAAATAACATGACAGCATGACACGACTCACACGTGATCTGTCAAAAAAAAACTATTGAAAAATGTTCTCTACTTGGATCACCCATTATTAATGCTTAATTTGGTATTATTGGATTTAAACCACCTTTTGTTTAAACTTGGTGACGTAGTCCTAAAGCACGATATTAATTGTGAGGCACACCTTAACGTCAAGTTTTTTGCCCAACTTAATTGGAAATTTCTCTGTTTTAGTGTTTGGCAAATTTAATTTTCTCAGGTTTATTCCAGGACCCGAAATATAAATATCAGCCCTCGTACTATTGAACAAATGCAAAATAACGCAGAATTGTTACTTAATTAGCGGATACACTCGAAGAAAAATAAATGGTCAAACAGAAAATGTAGAACAGACTGGGTCAAAACAAAATGTTGAACCAGTCACGTAAAATTGAGTCTTATGTCCTAAGTCACTCTTCGATATACAGGGTCACCAGCGTATTTCTTGGCTCATTTTATAAAAATATGTCCATCTACGACCATGCCCGAAAATTCAAGGGGATTGGAAATTATTGGATTGGTGGTCGCAGGGTACTGTGGTAAAATTGTTAAATTCTGATCCAGTGGATAGCCGTACCTCTTACCTTTCTAAAATTACTTAATAGAAGCCCAAAGGTCCTACCGTTCCAATGTTATGACTATTTGTTTTTGTAAAATAACACAATTTTTTTTCTGCATTTTAGTAAAATTGTCGTAACTTTGGAACGGTAGGCTCCGTTTAGGTAATTTTGAAAAGGTAAGAGGGCGGTCTATCGGTCTTTAGAAAAAAACCGATCACTGGTTCAGAACATAACCTACCCTCCGACTTAACCTAGTACCCTCCAATCCGAAAATGTTCAAACCGCTGCCATTTCGCAGCCTTGCATTTTCGGTCATGGTCGTGGACATATTTTTATGAAATGATCCAAGGAATATGCTGGTGAAATTTGTCCAGTCGTGAATGAATCACCCTGTACAGAGCAATTGAAAATAGGTTTCATTTGTGTATGTCATCCAACAAATACCCTCAGCCACAGACAGTTTATTCCAAAAATGTCCGACCCAGTCTAGATTTTAAACTTTTTGGAATTTGTGGAAAATTTGCAAATAAATTCACTTCTTTGCTATCTGTCATATGACATCCTTATAATGTAATGATATTGATTGGTTCGAATCTTACAGCATGTCTTGGCCTTGACGTGAATTTCTTAGAAAAGATAACTGTGTTAGAGGTCAAATATGTTTGAAACATAGCATCAGAATTAACAAAAAATGTTGATATCCTCTTTAAGATAGGAGTATATTCATTGAGAAATTAAAAATCGTTTGATAATCAAGTTATTTACAGGCTTATACTCGTAAGTGCCATTCTGAACATGAATTAGGTAAGATATGACAGAAAACTACGAAAAGAATGTAAGTGGCAAGTTTCATTAAAAACAAAGCGGTCAATTTTTAAAAGTGCAGTTTTTGTTTCGAATTTAATTGATATTAACCTTAGACTTAAGTCCCTCAATATGTGCACGATCCAATTCTTAAACTTAAAGTCACAGACTGGGAGCTGTTCAACGCCGGCTTCGAACGGCTACATGGCTAAGAGATAAATCTCCTATTCGTAAAGTCACCGACATTTACAAGGTGAAAAACCCGCCGCCCACTACATGAAAGTCGTGTTATATGTGGCTTTAAAAGCTGTAGATTGTAAAATCGGGAGGGTCACTTGTATGGGAGCTATACGAAAATATGGACGTAAGTGGACCAATTTCGTAATAGTTAATTTATGGTCGCTCATAACGTACCATGCAAATTTTAGGCGTGATTGCATGTAATTTGTGGTTTCAGTGCTGCAGATTCTGAAATAGGGAAGGACTTTGTGGGGCTATATGAAAATATGGACCTATGTTTCACCATAGTTAATTAATGGTCGCTCATAACGTACCATGCAAATTTTAGACGTATGGAATGTAATTTGTGGCTTTTATAACTGCATGACCTCAAATCGGAAGGGACCTTTGTGTGGGACCTATTCGAAAACAAAGACCGATATGGTCCAAGTTTACCAGAGATATAGACAAATTCTACCAGAAATGCTCTGTGCAAATTTTGGTCGAAATCGGATGTTATGTGGCATTTAGAGCTGTAGATTTGAAAATTGGAAAACACATATGAATGAAATCAAAATATGGACAAATGTGGACCAATTTCAATAGGGTTCGGCCTTAGCCCTAACTTGAAGAACGTACCCAGTTTCATCGAAATCGGTTCATAATAGCGACATGTTTTTTAATTACAACGGCAAATGATAGACGGACGGACAAACATCGCTCAATGGACACAGATAGTGTATCCATTTATACACTGCAAGACAGTTTTAAAAAATATAACGACTTGTTCTGTAAAAAATGTTTCGATAATCGACCTTCCTAACCCATGAAACTTGACTAATTAATTCGACGCCATATACATATATTAGACGTTTTTTTTGCCTAAAATTAACATGGGTATTAAGCGAGTGATTCGTCGATTTCTGATCACTTCTAAGGCTAAAACTAAGCGTCTAATATTTTCTAAACTAACCCAAAACAAAAGGAGCATTAATTCGTTTTCACTTTTTTGTAGGGCAATACATCGGAAAACCCTAGAAAAAATTAAATCAGCTATATCTCTCAAACTTCTAATAGTCAAAAAAAATATAATTCGTGATAATTTTTTCTAGAGCAAACAACCCATAGAAACCCAATAGGAAAATTAAGTTCATGATCACTTTTTTGTGGATCAAAAAATTGGAAACCATAGGAAAATTTAAATCAACTATATCTGCTAAACTAAGCGTAACATAAAAAGAGAAAAGGCAATTAATTAGAGTTCACTATTTTTGTATGAAAAAACTTTGGAAAACCATAGGAAAAATCAAATCAGCTATATCTAAACTTTTAATCGACAAAAGAACTATAATCTTCATTTTTTCTATGACTAAAAATTATATTATAAGAAAACTAAAATCAGCTACGACTCCTAAACTAAGCGTCTAATCGACAAAAGACCTAAAATTTTGCGATCACTTTTTGTGGTTCAAAAAGTTGGAAAGCCATAAGATAATTTCAGTTGCTATATTGCCAAAATAAGCTAATTTTGTCTGTAAGATTTGCTATACTTATTATCAGACCGCGGTGATGTTTTCAACTTTAAGAACGGCAAAGGTTGACTTAAAATTTGTTTTGGTCGGGTCCTTGTAAACTTAAACTTTATCTTGTCATTTTTGGTTTGTGGTTAAGGTCTTGGGTTTGCGACAGTTTTTACTATTGAACTTTTATTTAATAAAAAAAGAAAAAGAAGTTTATTGCCAAGTCGCAGGCGTGGGTCCCATCGTCACCAGTACCCATCGTTAGTTTAAGCACTAGTCTGCGGTCTATACTAAAGTAGATTATTATAGAGCACTATTAAAATCAAATAGATTTTTATAAGGATTTTCAAATTTCCGTTTTATTGCTGTCTTTATGCTTTGAACTTTCATTTAGCTTTGAATTTCCGAACACTCAGCGACATCTCTCGTTAAATACTTGTACATGCTGTATTTAAAAGCATTTATTCAGTTATTGTAAAAGCTCAAAAAGCTTTTATTTGTAAGCACTTGAAACACTGCACAAAATTCTAAATGTATGATGTATGTGCGAGGGAAGTTTCTAAACTGTCTAGACTGGCAAAGAAAACCAAGCAATTTGTGGAAAAATGAGAGTTGTTAAGCGAAGGTAGGAAAATAAACAAACATTCAAAATAAATCATATTGTCCAAATACAATTATCATTAGGCGCAAAAATTGTTTAATGTTCTCATATTTTTGAAAAGTTTTGGGCGTTGTGATGTTTGTTTGGCCTTAATTATTACAAATGTGTGACAGAAAACATTTGCTTACAATATGGTCATGGCAACAATATGTCCTCTGCTTTAGGAGTATATTCGTCGCAACCATAGTATTGTTTTATAAATTTGATTTTGACAATAGTACGGTTGCGGCATTATTAATATTGTTGAAATGTAACTTTACTATTATAGCCAAATTAAAAAATGAAAATATGGTTGTGGCAACACTATATTTATGTTTGGTGCCATAAAAGTATTGTTTATTTTTGGGTTTTATGTTAACAATAATATGTTTACGCAATCATACCGTTAAATTGTAACTTTTTTAAATTTATATATGGTATTGATGTTATGTTACATATCCTACGCAATAAATTAATTTTTTTTCTGTTAATTACAATATTTCGAAACAAACTGCTTTGCCGAACTTAGCGACGTTTTTACTTGCTGCATAAGGACCCACACATACAAAAAACAAATAATTTGGAAATTGGTTAGAACTACAGTGATTCGGTTACAAAGAAGGAATTTTTGTGCACTCACTAAATGTTTATAATCGGGATGGATATTCGGTTCGAAACACTATATGATAATAAATATGATCACTGCACAACTTGTTGATCGGTTTAGTTGCCACAACTGGTGGTTGTTTCAACCAATAGTTTTGCAAACATTTTGTTGTTGTAACCAATTATTAGTGATGACGATAACCTAAAACGGAAATGGATTTTTTTAAAAGTACATAATTGATTATTGTTGACTTTAAGCCAATCGAAAACCACATTTTTCCAGTAAAGTTATCATATTTTCCACTATTTCCATGCCATTTCCATTCAATTGTGTAAGCAAACAGTTTTTTGCTTTTGACTACAATTTTAATTTTTTTCGTTAACCCGTTACTGCCTGCCCATAGATGAGCCGTACGATTTTTATAAAATTTGGAAATTTATGTCCAAAAGACCATAAAAGTGGAAAGAAAAAAAATTAATTTAGCCAAATCTTTCTTTCTTTTCTATAAAAATAAATACCGCGATATCGCTCTCCTGGTCCACGCTAAAATTATTTATGTATCAACACTTTTTGGATTTAAATACCCATTAGGCAGGAATGGGTTAAAGTGTTTTTTAGATCCAAAAATTCTCTTCTGAAGTTTAGGATACTTGGTATGTTGCACCGATACTAGAGTTTTATTAACTAAAAATTACAGGTCAACAACTATCATTCGGTTGTACTGGTGGAATACTCGAGGTGCATGAAACCTTAATAATTCGGTTGGGAAAAACATCCGGTTGACAACAAATCTGTGTGCTCAAAGGCGCAATTCGCATTTATGGTCAAAAAAACAATACTTTTGTCCCATTTATGGTCAAAGAATATTTAAACAGTATTAAATCAATGACTAGGAATATATTAAAGACTATGCTGTGTTAAAATTGGACAAGGGGCGTGGCATCGCTCATAAAACCCTGAACTTAGAAAGACCATACCTCATAAACTCTGAGATAGGACGAAGATATTAGAAACATATAATATTGGCATAGGACGAAATACAAATAGGCTTAACTGTGGCATGCCACCTTAAAAAAATTGCATTTATGGCCAAATTAATGGAAAACATATTGAAATCAATAAGTGGCATAATAGTATAGACTATGTTGTGTTAACAAACGGGCGTGTCCCCGCTCATACTTCCCAGAACTTTAAAAGGCTATGCTTATAAAGTGAGCTAAAATCGATATGACGATGGTAGTTGGTATATACTGTTGTTATGGACAGAAACACTCCCTGATTAAAGAGGCCACGCCATTTTCCATTTAAAACCGTTTTTAAATTGGACCGGAATATATGATGGAGAGTATATAAGCTTCAGCTCGGCCGAACTTACTCTAACCACTTGTTCAAACTTCAGGCGGAGGCTCTCTAGATAGCTAAATGATGAAGGGTATCTGGTGTTTTTACGATATATGTAAATATGATATAAGTTTTGGGTGTAGTGGCCTCTAAAATGGATCCTTGAAAGAAGCCACGGACAACCCCTAAACAAAAAAGATATACGATTTGTTAAGCGGTATTGCATATAAGGTTAATCGCAAATAGTTGAGACTTGTTTGTAATAACGACCGAATTCTTCTATTTCTGTGCAAAATTAAAAATTTGCTACTTTTTCAATCGATATTGTTTAAACTAATTTAGCTTCCGCTTGTCTGTGTCATTGAGATGTCATTTGTAACAATATATTCTGCCATGAAATTTGTAGCCATGTATGGAAGCTGTACTAGAAAATATTGCCAGCAATTAACAGCATACTAAGTAGTAAGCAGGAACTTTTCCGTCTTCTCTCCCCTTGGTTTCTTTTCTTTTGTGAACAATCTTACAAGTACTACAAAAAATAACAAAAAATAACATTCAACTAAAAAAGTTATTAAAAATAACAAATATAAGTCAAATAATATTTTTGCTCAGTTGTTAAACATTTGATTCGAGTTCAAAGAATTTGCGTACTCCACACTATTAGGGAAACGCGATTCGTCGATGGCGTCACAGGGCTCCTCAACACTATTTGCGTGTTTAGTATACCGACCTGGCACTATTTTGGATCTCAATTTTAAAACAAACTGTTTAGCCTTTATCACAGAATCCGGTGCATTGTTATTTAAATTGTATATGCGAATGAGGCATATGGAAGTATTTTGAAAACAGACGTACAATTATTTGAGTTAATACTAACATTTTATTAATCAATATAGTCTTCATGAAAGACATGCAATATTTGTAGTCAATACTACAATTGGTTAATTGACTAAAAATTCAATAATCGACTTACAATTTTGTACGATGGTTGTATGAATTTCTTTAACACACCTTTTTTGAATAAGTTTTTAAAAGACAATTATTTTTTTCTGTGCAGGTTTAAGGCCGGATAGAAACATCAGTCATCTGGAATCGGCAATTTTCTGGAATTTATCTCTAAACCAATGTACACTGCATAAGGTTATGATTAAACAAAAGATTATCAGGTACTTAAGGGTCAGAATAATTTATACCAATCTAAAATATTTTTTTTGCTTAAATGTTTTTAACGCGTTTCTTTATAATCCTATAAATGGCTGCTTTAGTTTTTTTATTTCTTGGGAGGTTGGCATAATCAAAATAATCAAAAAATTCAGTTTTAGGCTTCATCTTGCTGTTCAGAAACGAATTGACCGATTTGTGCGAAACTTGAGTGATATGAAAGAGAACACTACGATCTACAGGGTGGCGCACCAATTGTAACTACAATAAGTCGAAGTCAACATTTTCGTCATGGTGAAGTTCACTTACGACTAACGCTTTGAAATCATTAAAAATCCCGCACAATTTGACAATCGCTCAAAACAAAGGCTCGTGTCGATTGGTGCAAAGCAATTTTGAAAAAATACAATTGCGGTGCTTAAAAAGACATTTATAAGATCGTCACAGGTGACGGTGACGAATCATGGATCCATGCATATGAGCCCAAAACAAAACAGCAATCGACCGTGTAGGTCTCCGAAGACGAGCCAAATCCAACAAAAGTTGTTCGTGGAAGAAGCACTTCGAAGCAAATGGTCGCCTGTTTCTTTGGCAAAACTGGTCATGTGGCCACTGTTCCGCTTGACCAACGTACGACGGTCAATTCTGAGTGGTACACCACAATTTGTTTGCCTGAAGTCTTCGAAGAAAATCGAAAAACGAACAAGAGAATACGAATCATTGTGCACCATGACAATGCGAGCTCCCACACAACGGCTTAAACCAGCTCCGTTTTGAACGGCCAAAAGGTCGAATTGGGTCATCCGCCGTACAGCCCTGACTTGGCACCCAATGACTTCTATTTATTTCCGCACATCAAGAAAAAAATACGTGGGCAACGATTTTCGTCGCCAGAAGATGCTGTTGAAGCGTTCAAAAACCATGTTTTGGGGGTGTCTCAATCGGAGTGGAAAAAGTGCTTCGACAATTGGTTTGAGCGCATGCAAATGTGTATAAATCATGCTGGAGAATACTTTGAAAAACAGTAAAACCATTTTTGATGATAAATATTCGCATTTTCATTATTAGGACAGAAATATATATAGCAGCCCTCGTAAAAATATTTTATTATTCAAAGCAGCGATCAATTATTTTAACGCAAACGCACGAGTGATAAAGCATTTTTATTGAAATGGCTTTTTTTTAATAAGCAGAACTATAGGTTCTGGGGTTCTCAAAATCCAAGAGCCATTCATCAACCCCAATTGCACCCCATTAGGTGAACAGAACAGTATGGATCACATCTGCAAATGTTATTGGGCATCATTTTTTCGAGAATGAAGATGGAAGTGCTGTACCCGTAAATGGAGAGCGGTATCGGTTTGTGATAGAACTTTTTTTACGTCCTGCTCTTGAAAACATACCTGAGATCTGGTTCAGCAGGAGGGAGCCACTGCCCGAGACACAATAGCACCTTTATCATATTTTTTCATATTTTTGCAGAGCGAATAATTTCCAGAAATACGGCAAATTATTTGGCCAGCGCGATCGCCAGATTTGTCAGCACCCACACGGTCGATTGCTGTTTTATTTCGGGCTCATGCGCATAGATCCATGATTCGTCACCTGTGACGATCTTATAAACGGCTTTTGAAGCACCGCGATCGTATTTTTTTCAAAATTTCTTTGCCCCAATCGACAGGAGCCTTTTTTTTAACGATTGCCAAATTGTGCGGGATCCAACGAGAACAAACCTTTTTTACGGACAGGTGTTCATGCAATATCGAATGTATGCTGGTGGAAGAAATGCCCAAGGCTGCCTCTATACCACGGTATGTAACATGACGATCTTGCATTATCAGTTCACGCACGACATTATGTTCTCTGGCACAACAGCCGTTTTTAGATGACCTTCGTCTTTGAGCGAGCGTCGGCCACGATTAAATTCATTAAACCAGTTTTTCACGGTGCTATAGGAAGGTGCTTCATCGCCATACAAAGATTTAAGTTCATCGATGCACTCTTGTCGTGATAATCCACTTCGAAAGTTGTGAAAAATGATCGCACGAAAATGTTCACGAGTTAATTCCACTTTTTTGCCAAGTTGACTGTAAACAACACAAATGATGGTCGTACGTAAAACGTTCGGAGTACGTTTGAGCTTAAATATGTCAAACTTTCCAATGGAAATGTCAGATGGCGCCAGGCAACACTTAGTGTTGCTTAGGCCAGATATATATATCAAAAACCGCCGTATAGACCTTAGTGTTCTCTTTGTTCTGAAACAGTTACATTTTTTCAGTCATTTATATAATTAAGTTTTATAAATCTTCGAGCAAAGAAAATTTGTTTAGGTACGAATAAAATACCCTGACCCTGTGCCGACTGTGGTACTATGAACTGCCTTAATGGAGGAACCTACATTTTTCCTTGTTTTTCTTTTTATTTTTAAACTTTTCGTAAATTTTTATGACTAATGAAGAAAAATCTTGAAATATCAGTTCTTTTTTTTCATCTTCTCAGCTCAATTAGATAAAGAATGCCAGTAAGGTCTATAAATAAAGTACATACATGCCTACAGCCAAGTGCATGATGTTTCGTTTCATATCTCCATAGTGGACTGGCATAAATGATTTCTTCAATTAGCCCACATATGAACACATATTTATGCTAATATGAATTATCTCCCATTTCGATGAATCACGGCCGTCCGACTTTTCTCCAACATTTCCTCCTTCCTACGTCTGCTTCGGCTGCATGTCTGCTTCAAAGTCGTCAGTAAAGAAAACAAATTAATGCAAGCATTAAATTAAGACGACTTGCGTTTTTCTTCTTTTTTTGATCAATTACAATTCATGAGTAACTGCCAAATGTTAATACTCGTACACCATTGGATGTAGGATGAGGAGGGGCACAGACAAGTTAAGTTTATCATCATTCCTTGGGCAACGGCAATTAATGCAATAAATTCCCCTACACGGGCAATGAAAGAACGTACGGTGTCACGGGGATTTTTAAGGCAAACAAATAGTTTTTGTGGCACTCATATGAGAGATCTTTTGTAGTTTCTGAAGAAAATAAAATATGATCTGAGTATATATGTAAGATTTGAACATAAACACACGCCGGCCGGCTGGCCGACGATCGTTACATACTTACAAACATTTATCATAGAGAACGACGTCTTTGGCCTGTCAGCTTGACAAAGTTGTTTGTTTGTTTTCTTTTGTATTTTATTTTTCTCTACAGGGAAAATCGTGTAATATGATTTTCCACCGATTTTCAGTTGCTTGCGTTCGATGGCATCAAATATTTAATTTCCAATTGTCACCATTTGTTAGTTGTAAATTTATTTGTTATTAATTTATGCCTTGTCGATGATCATGATGGTGGTGGCGTTAGGACTACAACTGTTGCTGTCATCAGCAATCGTCAGCCGTGCATCGTTCACCTTCGTCTCCATCAACACGAGTGAGTGCGGTTATTTTTTTCTAAGTTCTGGCTCGTACTTTTGCGTTATTCGATCCCCTAACCACAATTTAGTTACAGAGGCGTTTTTTTCACATGTGGTCGTCGATCCTGAATTGGGTCTCAAAAAAAATTATGTAGATGAAATCATTAGTATTTGTAAGACAACAAAATGGTAAATGAAAAAAAAATTATGCAAACTAAAATTTCATTCAGGTAATTTGATCGTCTATAATGTGGTTGCAATAATTGTCTGACAACACATTTGGCGGTTTCCCAATCATTTTTAGGGGAATTTTTCAGATTTAAAATTAATTTTTTTTTGACATGGCTTCAATTTTAATCTATCAATCTTCTAACTTAACATTTATTTGAGACAGAAAATCCTTACAACCCTATATTTACTCAAGACTGTGATTGCGATAATCACATATAGGGTGATCAATCTAGAGGTATTTTTCAGGAAAAAAAATATAAAAATTCAAATCAAGTTCGGAATCTTTATTCGAAATTTGAAAGAACATTTTATGACATTTATTTTTTTAATATAATTTCCTTCAAATGTTGGCCGGAACTACGCATTAGTGTTTCCATTCTGAGGGTCCAATTTTGGATGACTCGTTCAAACATTTCGACCGGTATGGCTTTAATGACACGCGTAATATTGGCTAACAAAACCTAAATCGTAGCTGGTTTGTCAGCATCGACTTTGGTCTTTACGTAAGCCTAAAGAAAAATGTCTAAAGGTGTGATATCACTCGATTTAGGCGGCCAACTCACCTGTACAAAACGTGAAATTAGCTGCTCTTCGAAATAACCTCTCAATTGATGCATTGTTTGAGCAGCTGTATGGCAGGTGGCACCGTCCTGTTGAATCCAAGTGTCATCAAGATTACGGGCTTTAATTTCAGGTGGCTTAAAGATCCGATATCATGGCGCGATAGCGAGCACCATTCACGGTTACGTTCCGGACATTATCATTATCAAAAATATGCACCGATGATTCCACCAGCTTATAAACCGCACCGGGCCGTGGTTTTCTCTGGGTATAATGACACCTCTTGAACCTCTTCTTGTTGCTCTTCAGACCAAATGCGGAAATTTTGTTTATTGACTTTGCTGTTGTCTTAGAAATGGGCCACATTACTGTACAAAATTTTGATCGAAAACAGCGGATCTTTCCGTTTCTCACCGAACGCTCATTTCCATAATACAGTTGCCAACGTTTGAAGGTAATTATTTTCAAATAAATAAATGACATAAAATGTCCTTTCAAATAACCAATAAAGATTCCACACTTGATTTGAATTTTTTTTATTTTTTTAAAAAAATACCTCCAGATGGATCACCCTAAATATTTAATACGTTTTTTAACTGATTTTTTCGACCGTTAAATAAACCACTCCTATTATTTTGAATTTAATGTATTTTTAAATAATTTTTATAATTCAAATCTATTGTTGACTTAATAAAGAATTTTGGGGATCATAGTAGGGATCATAATACGGTTGTTGATATCATAGTATGGTTGAGTTTGAATCATACTATGGTTGTAGGGATCAAAGTAAGATTATGTGTGAATCATACTATTGTTGTAAGGATCATAGTATGGTTGTGAGGATCATAGTAGGTTGTATTTGAATTATACTGTTGTGTTGAGTATCGTAATATTTTTGTACCACAACCATATACCCAACAATAGTATGATTTTCTTCGAATATTGTTATCCCAACCACTACTGCTAAATAATGAACTTTCAAGACTAATGTTTACCAAAATGGCTGCAAAACAAAGTAGTATACCTTTCCGGCGGACACCCTGTATATAGAGAAAACAGAAAAAATACAATGATAACTGAAGAAGTAACGCTGAAGTGCAGCAGCAGGAGAAGGTGCAAAGGGTAGCAAAGCCAAGTGATGCCATCAACGCATTTCAGTTGCCTTTAGTTTTGTAATACATTCACGAAGAAACTATAGTTTTATTTTAGTAATAAGAATCTGGCTTTTTAAAGGTTTGGAAAATACTCCTGTTAGACGAGGTAATGTCCCACATTCTACCAACATGAAAGTCGTTTGCTGTATCCCCATCCCGGTGCGTGTCACAACTCATTTATTTAGAATTGCGAGCTCACCTTGAGGAAGAATATCAGAAAGGCGCCAGCAATTATTGGTTCCTTATGTTGTATAGAATGACAACAGAAGTATTCATAAATGATTAATACATTTTTTACTAGAACGCCCAGGATATTTTTAAAAACGTGGATAAATTCGCTGAAAGAAACTCAATGAAATCCATTCCAAGTGCCGCAATGTGATTGAACGCACCAATAGCGCCTTAAAAAATAGATGCAGGTGCTAATGAGCTGCTCTTAGCTTCAGAAAAGACTGTAAAAATTACGAATGTTTGCTGTGCATTGCATAGCATCTGCACTATTTCGAATGCAATGCTGTTGTTAACAATATTTAATCATTTAATATTTCATCAAAAAAAGTAAATACATGACATATTTGGCGCAATTCCTATGCAATTTTGTGGGGGAAATAATTCCTAAAATAGACTCCCTTCAATGGACGTTCGTAATACCTATAGGTATATTATAGGTAAGGTAAGGTTTATATAGGTAAAAGTATACTTTTTCTCCAGGAAAAATTGTAATTTATTAAAATAACTCTATACAGGGTGATTTATTCACGACTGGACAAATTTCGCCAGGCTCATTTCATTAAAATATGTCTATCTACGACCATGACAAAAATGCAAGGGGTCGAAATGGCACATGGGTACAAGGGTAAAATTGCTAAGTTCTGAACCAGTGGTCGTTCTCTTATTCTCTTATAGCCATACCTCTTACCTTTCTAAAATTACCGAAACGAAACCCGGAGGTCCTTACGTTCCAAAGTTATGACTATTAGAAAATCAAAAATTGTTTTTGTGATAATTTACAAAAACAAAAATGCTGCCAGAAATTAAAAACGGTACTATATCGATGCAGGAATTTTAATCAGGATTCGAGCTCAGCGTTCATACACACGAAATTGAACATTTCAATTCAAATCCATATCGCTTCTGTATACAATTTAAGCAAGAACTGAGCTAAAATGTAACTTCTTCTGGTCACGCACTATTTCCGTCAGATCGGATATGAATGTGGTTAATCGGGATCATTTGGATGGCGGCTATTCAAAGACATGGACCAATGAGATCCAGTTTAACCAGAGCTACTTGTTGGTCGCTCACTACGTACCGTGAGATATTTGAAAACGATCGGGTGTAACGTGTGGCTTCTAAAGCTGTAGATAAGCTTTAGAAGACACACGTTTTGGATTCGTAGCAACATTTGCTGTAACTTGAGTACCCACATAAACATTGATCGCACGCTTTCACTTTGAGGCCCGTTTTTGGGGCCCCATGAACCAAAAAGTCTAACCACTACGAGTATATCCTTTTGTTGTAGTTGGACCCATTGTAGCATTGTTAGAATACATTAAGTAAAAAAGTTGTTAAATCAGGAGGAACTTTTGTGTGAGGTCTATTTAAAAACAAAGACCGATATGGCCCAGAGTCACTTATTGGTTGCTCATAACGTACCAGAGAAATTTAAGCACGAACAAATGTAATGTGTATCTTCTAGAGCTTCAGGACCGTACGTCTGGAAAGGAGACTTCATATTTAAAAACATGGATCGATATTGCCCAATTTCACCAGAGTTATTTACTGGTCCTTACAATCCCACGACAGCCGGTTTCATGTATCGAATTGACCCGAAGGGCTGTAACCCCGGTACTGTCACAACATCAACAACAATTAGTCGCTCATAACGTAAGATGCGAAATTTAAGAGTTGTCGAGTTAAAGTTAAGTCTTCTAGAGGCGCAGGACCTAGAAACGAAAGAGATGATTGTGTGGCGGCTTTTCGATAACAGGTTTCGATAAGATTCAACTTCACCAGACTTAGCTATTGGTCCCTTGCATTTCCTGTAATGCCGTTTAACAAACTTAATCAGAATCGGATGTAATATTCGGTTTCCAGAGCTGCCGGTACTGAAATTGGAAAACAAAACCTTTGCATTGTATTATAAAAACATGAAGCAAAATGGAAAAAATTCGGTTTACGAAAAAGTTCCATAGGGTTAGTTCTTAGCCCAAACCTGACTGAACAATGTGGAATGTTTCGTGAAAATGGGAATTATTTCCCGGAAAGAGGAAAAATTTTAATGTAAATTGGACTCACGTTAAACCACTTTTGGTTAGAAAAAGAAAATAATACTACCCATTTAACAATTAAACACACTCTTTATTAAATAAAGCATATGGGGTACTCTGTTCAGCACCATTATCCTCTCTGGTCGTTCCTAAACCTTATAAAATTAAAAGTGTTGAAGCTAAAACATAATTATTATAAATATACTACTGACGTTAGCGACTAAAAGCAAACCGTAGATTTCAAAAAGAAAATCATTATTTTACGACTTAAAGACTGGCGAAATAATATTAACTGCGAACATTTTCCTTAAAATTAATCTCATTCATTTCCTTAAAATCTTAAAAAACCCTTTTCGTACTAGTCCCGAAAATTGTTCATCGATCGCAAAACAGAGTCCAAGCACGAGTGACAAATTCGAATATAAAACAATTTTTCTTGGCACATTCGATTATTAAGAAATTTAGCTTGTCTTTTTCTGATCTATGTTGTTGTTTAAAATCCCAGCGCTTTATGTTTTATCTAGAAAAGGTTCAGGCGGGTACTACTGTAAATATATATTAAGAAATAATCCTATTTCTTGCTCTCAATCATACTCAAAAGTTTAACGTTGATATCACAATCTGCTAGGCCAATCTTAAGAGTTTCTATAAACAAAACCATAAATATTCTATTGAAAAAGACATTATTCAAAACGGTTTTATATTGGCTCGTGGCGTGAAAAATCAATATCAAATATTGAAATACTCAACCAAATAATAGGTAAAACTTTTAAAGACCATTACACTCACGATCTTTCTCTCGCAAATATTTGATTTACTAATCGTAATTACCTACCACACACAGATTAAAGTGCCCCAAAAAATAATGAAATGGATTGAAATCAATATTATTAAACTAAATAGATCATCGCCAAAGACGTCAGACAATATTTGTGGTTTCGGCAATATTGGATGGGTAACTAATCAAACATATTTGATCTTAAAAGCAGACAAAGAAGAAGAGATTCGAAAAAAAGAAAAATAAAACACCAAAGTTAAATTTAGTTGGACTTGTGCTACATAACATCACAAACGCCGATATAAAGCGATTACGATCATACGAGAGACAAGAGAAACATAACGACAGCAATTTCGAAAAACCGATTTAAGGAAATCGGCTTTTGTCGTTTTACACCACAGAGGTGGGTTTTGAAATGATTGCGATGGGTGTGGGTGGAAATGCAGCATTGAGAATGTAAAATGAGTTCTTTTAATGTCTGTCCGCATTAGGTATTTAATTTTTTTAAATATCCCACTTTTTGTTTTTAATTAAAAAATTGCCCTTCACGTTGGATAACCCAATTTAAAGACAAACATAAAAAAGCGCAACTATTTCTTAAGAATTCCAGAATAATTGTTTGTTTAATTTCAATTTATCCCATAATTAAAGTCCCCATTCATTTGGGATCATTACTATCCATTAGTTAGATAAATCCAACTAAATATTTTTTGTGGCGAGTGTGAGAGTTTTGTGGGGGTTTTATTACGCGAGTCTCAATCAGAGACGTATCTTTTAAATTATCGTTTTAGCAGCGAAAAGAGATTATGGTTAAATGCCCAATCGTTATAACTCGTACGTACGGCTACGTACATGAATATCATAATTAATTCTGATTATCGCCCTATTGTGATTGAAATTATCACAAAAAGCATAGTCTGACTACGACTTTACTGGCGTATCGTTCAAAACTCTAAATAGCAAGTGAGCAAATGGCAAGTCAACTTTTCGAATTCTTTAAATCGACTTTCATAATATAGGGTGATCCATCTAGAGGTATTTTTTCAGAACAAAAAAAAATATAAAAATTCAAATCAAGTGTGGAATCTTTATAAGTAATTTGAAAGGACATGGCATGAAAGTCGGGCACACTACGGAGGTCCACAATGACATTAATGAAATAAGTACTTGTAGCAATTAATCCAGGAAAAAGTCGATATTAAAAAGTCGACTTTGGGATAAAAAATGATACGAGGGCAGTCCTTTTAGGAATGTACTAAAATTACCTAAGTCCTTCATTTCTAGAAGAAGTCATTCTCCCCCCCAAAAAATTCGAACTAGTGTTATACAGGGTGATTAATTCAAAATTGGTGAAAAGTCGATTAGTTGAGAATCGATTTATATGATTCTACTATAGCTGATAAGCACGATATCTTTTGAATAGATCTACCAATCGCTTTTTAAGTGTGCTTGTAGTAATGTTTTTCCTAAGCTACGACGGAGGAATGAATTGGTTAATTTTAACACTTATTTTTCCTATGACTAGCTGAAGAATACTGAAACACTAATTAAAAAGTGGGCTTAGTGCGTCTTTCGTAAGGGAGATACCAGAAATGCAAAAACCAAAACATTAATTTAACAGAATTTTAAAAAGGACATTAGGATTGGAGTTTGTCTCCACGAAGTTTCCAGGATGCATTTCCTGGAATTACCGCATATTTTTCTGTCCCGAAATTTCGTAAAGGACTATTATTTAAATTGGACTATTATTTAAATTGATTACCCCTGATTATGAACGCCGAAGTAAGTTTGTGAGGTCTTTGTGCAAAACTCACATCAAGTGAGTTTCACATGCGTGAAATGTTGAATTGTTGATATTGATAAAGAGTCGATTTTGCAGGACTGTGTAGTACTGTTTTGGCTAAGGAAGTCATATTCGGAGTTAGTTTACACCGTACGATGAAGCGGATCGTATATAGGGTCTTGGTATAGATACTGGACTCTATAAAACACTTTAACGAAAACTATAGATACCACATCAGTATCGAAACTAAAGTAGTTAAGGAAATTGAATAGAGTTTTGAAGATATCGACAACTTTATTCACAAATGCGTTTGGTTCAAAGATATAAGTTCATCGATGCACTCTTGTCGTGATAATCCACGTCGAAAGTTGTGAAAAATTATCGCACGAAAATGTTCACGAGTTAATTCCATTTTTTGTCAGATAGAATTTTCAAGCCACTGTAAACAACACAAATGATGGTCGTACGTCAAAACGTTCTGAGTACGTTTATGTTAAAAAATGTCAAACTTTCCAATAGAAATGTCAGATGACGCCAGGCAACACTAGGCCTAGGCCAAAAATATATATAGCAACCCTTGTATGTTTCGAATCTATTTTTAATATTTTATTTGAGTCGTTTCCTTTAAACAGGCTGTTTTCAAAAGATCACAAGACATAATTAACCCTTAAGCCGCAATTGTAAACTAGTGATTTGGCTCAAGTCAATTAGCAAAATGTTATCTTATAATCAACGCCGTACACTTCCCATCTCTGAAGGTAAACCCTTTTCATGCTCACTCTCTTTAAACAACAACACACTACTACTTGGGCACAGCAGTGTCACTGATAATTCACCACAGCCGACGAGACGACCAGATAACTGTGTGTAGACACACCACACACCATAAACACACTCAAATTCGAATGGTAACGTTCGGGCTCGTATATAAACCTTTACTTGACCATTTCGAGACTGTAGTCTGTTCAGTTACACTCCAAGGTTCAGCTGTGTAACAGGCTTCAAAGGCACTAATAAGAATTAAAAAAAAATCGGTAGTGAATAGAATTATAATTTTGAATATTAAATTAATTTTTCAAAAGGTAAGATATTAAAACAAAATTTCTTAAAAAAAAATTACTCAAAATATATTAAAAAGTGAAATGTGATACGAACACCAGAAACAACGATAAAAACGACTTTATGAGAACACTTCAAAAAGAAAAAACTTGGAAAGTTTCAAAAATATCAGTGTTGAATGAATTCCATGTGATGTAATCCAAAAAATAAAACTACAATTGTTTCGTCATACCGAAATTTAAAAAAATAATCTAATGGATTTAAAAAAAAACTAAAAAATAATTCAGATGCATTTCTTGAAATCAAAGGCTATGTTGGCAGAATAATGACAAAGTGTTGCTAGATTTTTTGTTATTTTTGAAAATTGTAAATCTCCGTTTTGGCAGCCAAACTTTTTCATCGAACGACATTCGTTTGTTTTTATTTTTTGTGGGTAACCTAAAAAAAGGTTAGAAAAAAACCAACAGCAGAGAAAAGCCGCAGCAGCTACACCAACACCATCGGCAACCAATCAATTGACAAAAATAGAATAGAATTTCGAAAATTTCGATGTGCGCTTGCATGCTTTTTCAATTGCTTTCGCTGGTATTATCTTGTTACAATTTCGTAATGAAACGTACTTGCGATCAATCGATCGAATAGTGATCAATCGGCACAGGTACTTAATAGTCTATTATTTGTTCTTCTGATAATGAATTCGTCTCTAATAGTGTTACAACGGAGTTTTTTATTTTCCATTAAATGATTTTTTTTTTAGTTTCTGTTCTTTTGAATAATATACATTTTGAAAATAGAAAAACGTGCTGATAACTGATAAGAGAATTACTTACACATACGCTGTGTAAAGTTAATTTCGAAATTTGCTTTATCGGTTCTAAATAAAAGGTAAATAAACGTAAAATTTGTTTTTTGTGCTTTTAGTATAATTTTTTGGTGATTTAGATGTGTTACTTTATTACACTCCGGAATGTAATCAATTAAAAAGAAAATCCTTGACCCAGTTTTTGAATTAAAATCTCTAAAGTTTCGACTTTTATGGTAGTACCTGGCGAACGAAATAGCAAAGCTTTCTATTTCTAATTCAATTCTTTCAATATCGTTGTATAATACTAAACTTGTTATCACATTTTCAAAATGTAAATTTATCTGCGAAACAAATCGTTTGATAATTATAGAACAATTAAAGTTCATTTCTGATAATACATTTGAAAGAATGGAAAATCGATAAACGTCCAATAAACTTAATGAAGAATAAAATACGGAAAAAATTTATATAAAATTAAATTGAGCTAATTTAAACCATAGATATTCTAGTAATAAAAAGTAAACGATATTAATAACAAAATCGAGCAAAATCATGAATAATGAAGCTGAAATCTACAACAAAAATCCAAATAAGTAATGAATACCTGTTGCAAGCACTTAATGATTTTGAACTCAAGGATCCAGCTGGTTGTAAACTTGTCCAGTGCCTTATATTTATGAAGATTTCAATTAAAGATCCACTGTTTGTGCACAGAAATTTTATTTCTTTTTCCCAATACTTATGGCACTGACTGTAGATTAATACTTTATTCAATGATTCAAGTAGGTAATGAGTGAATACGGTCAAGATCGGTTCATAACAGAACAAATGATTTTTCCAGTTTAAATAAACATGGTTCTCAAGTAAAAAAAATCAATTACATTAAGTCTCATTGCCATGCAGTGGTGAACTATAAAAGGGTACTCGTATTCCTATAAAAGCATGACAACGTAAATTTTGAATATCGCAGCCAAAGCGTATTTACGACGCAGGCGGTGCGACAGTCTTACAGTATCTATTAAACTTCGTATATAAGGAAGTAAGGCGACGCTTTGGTCTATAAAATGCTAAAAAAAACTTCTGTGTAAGGTTTTATTTTAAAGGCCAATGAGTATGCCTTTGAATATGACAAGGTTCAAACGTATACTGCGTGTACGGTAGCACGGATACCCGTACAGGATGTGCAATTTTTTAATTATAAATTGGATTGAATAAACGTGATAGCCTGGGAAATGTTGACATTGGGCGCATCTTTCAATCGGAACACAACAACAAAACAGGCTAGTGGGTTCATATTTCACAAGCTTGGTGGGGAAATGACATCATACAGCGAGAGGTAACCGTGCGATCAAACCTTTTACACAGATGGTCTTAGGAACGTTGACTACGAGAGATAGCTTTTGTCAAAGACCTTGTGGCATCCGAAATTTAGGCGATCAGAGCTATTTGATATACCAATGCTCCACAAGAAAAAACTAGCAGGGTCAATTTTCACAATCTCGACTATACGTTGACGTCATCCCGCAGGTGATAACCAGTAGATTAAGTGTTGTTGCTGTCGTTGTAGCGGCACACGTAGTGCCGGGGTGACAGCCTTTGGTCGAAAATTGCTGCTTTGGGTAATCCGGTACATAGAACCGGCTGTCGTGGGATTGAGACGATTAAGTCTTTTATCAAGATGACCAGAGTAACGTTGGAGGGTCAATTGACGTCACATCCGCATAAAATATCTCTGCCCTCAACTCGGTGATGCAAAATGCCAAATGTGGCGATCGCAGAATGACACTTTGTTTGTTGAACAGTTTTTCTATAGACCTAACCATTGATATTATTTAATAATACAAACGAACACGCCTTAATTAAAGGGTTCTTAACGATTTTGAGTACAGACGTCCATCGTCAGCCATATGATGCATATATAAAAATTTAAAATGTTACTTACCTGGGTGTCCAATAAGTTTTTGTTGATCTTGAGAAATATCCTCCAATCATTTTGGGATTCTGCGTGCTCTCTCCAGTTGTCAACTCCAAGAATTTCCATATTCTATTAGACTTTTTACCGACGCCTCGATCTTCTTTTTTAAATATTGCATATCAAAAATGACGCTTTCAATGCATATCTATAATGATTTCAATACAAGTTTTAAAAAAAAATATATTAACAATTTGACATGAAATAATACTTGCCTAGCATTGCCAATATGTTGTTGTTGATCTTGAGAAAGCATTTTGGGATTCTGCGTGATCTCTCTCCAGTTCGCAATTCCAAGAATTTCCATATTTTATTAGACATTTTACCGACGGCTCGGCCTTTCTTTTCAAATATTGCATATCAAAAATGACGCTATCAAATGCATATCTATACTGAATTCAATACAAATTTTAAAAATATATATAAACAATTTTGACATAAAATAATACTTGCCCAACTTTGATAAATCGTGACACTCATACATCGCCTTTACGTTGTCGAACATCTCATCCTAAATGCCTCATCGTAAATGCCGTCGACTTTACTTGAGAGATTAATCTCTAAGCCATGAAAAAACTTTTCTATAAAATGCATTATCCGTTCGGAGCCGGCGTTGAACAGTAGGTCGCAGTTAGTGAGTTTAGGAATTATTTGGTGTACAGCTCGCTGATTTCAGAGAAGTTTCCCCTTGATCCTCAATTGGATGCTGTAAAATCAATTTACGAGAGGCATTTTTCTTCATATGGTTGGCTCATTCAGTTCACAAAATATTTAAGACGCCAGAAGGTTGACTTAAGTATGTACAATCAATTTACGAGGGGGGATTGTTCTTCATATGATTGGCACATTTCGTTCTCAGAATATTTAAGACGCCAGAAGTTGGGCTGCTTAACCATTGATTAAGAGGAAAAAATAAAAAAAACAACAACAGATTGATAAAAGGTTTAATTAAATTATATTATAGTTACCTACTTTAAGACAAGAGGACTTTAGTTTATAAAGAGTGCTTGAAGTTGGACACCCTGGCGCTTTCTTAATACTGTCGTACAGTTTGCAAGGTTCTTAAACCTCCAGCCTTTCGGATAGATTCCAACCATCGTTTACCAATCTTCTAAAAGTGCTTAAAGTGCATATGCAGCTGCATTTTCTTCAGTATCCTTCAATCACATCTTTCACATATTTAAATCTGCGAGCCTGGTGAGAAATTAAAGAGATTTTATGTTTATATGTCCTTTCTAGTTTTCATTACCTTTTATTGAATTACCTCCAACTCAATCCACGGTATCCTAATACGTTGGCCCTGTTCGTTGAGATCCATAGTGTAATGTTGTTAAACCTCCAGCCTTTCGGATAGATTCCAATCATCCTTTACCAATCTTCCAAAAGTGCTGAAAGTGCATATGCAGGTGCATTTGCTTCAGTATCCTTCAATCACAAGATTCACATATTTTAATCTGCAAGCCTAATAAGAAATTAAAGAGATTTTTAGTTTATATGTATGTCCTTTTCAGTTTCCATTAACTTATATTGGTTAACCTCCATCTCAATCCACGGTATCTCTTATCCATGAGATCCATAGTGTAATGTCGTCGGCTTATGTTCAGTATTATAGCTGCGAGTAAAGACATCGCTATAGCCGCACCATTCCACGTCAAATCAACAGCTGTTTTTGGTTTAGTGCTCAAGACTTTCTAGTTTCCAGCCAAGTAAGAATTAATGACCTCGCAACCTTTATATACACCGACATATTTCATCCGAATCTGGCCAAATTTCACGTAGAATGTAACGAGTGATTAATAATTTACTTTGGTAAAATTGAACCTTACTGGTTTTTGTTGCCATAAAGCCAACCCACTAAAGGGTCCGTCGCTATTGAAGGCATGCCGCTCTAGAAGTCACAAATTACAACCGATTAAATCATATCGGTCAATGATTCCGATGATTGATTCTCCGGCAAATCACAGTAGTGTAGGCCCTGTCCGCCTTTTGACTTTTTAACTTGTTTTATCTGTAACGTGTAGCTTCGCACACAAATTATTATAACAGGTAAAATTTTATAACCTTTCCAAATTATGGTAAATATTGTTGATAAGTCCTTTTAATGGGCGTCAGAATTGTAACAGCAATGGCAGGTATCAAATGTCAGTATGAAATGCGAAGCTAAAAGATGAGCAAATTGAGCTGCTTCAGATGATTACAGCCGATTCAATATCATATAATGTGTGATGCGTTGCTGTTAATCTGCGTAGGCCTTCAATGCATTAAGGACCAGCCTTACACGAAAACCTACTGTCAAATCTAGTATTTTTCATTTGACAGCAATGACTTTTGTTGCCACTTTAGGTTGCCATCAAAAGCCATTGCTGCAATTCCATTGTGGGAGTATTTATAATTATTATACTATAACGAGTATTTATATATGCCACATTATCCAATGTATTATCCAAGTACCACATCAAACGCAAGCCACAGCAATGAATTCAATGGTCTCGTATGCATATGTCAATTCATTAACCTTGATTAGATTTAATTGAATATGTCTACAAATGAAATTTAAGAATTGAATTTAAATACAATTCCCGAATTGCATAAAGGTCCATTTACACAGAGAGATATGCACACACACCATCCAAGCCAACTAAATTTAATACGTCCATCTAAAACTAAATTAAACAATCAATTTAAATAAATTCGAATAACAACAATTATATGGCATATGTATGTAGTGTTTTTTTTTCTTTCCCCCATTAACAAATCAAATAAAAACGGCCAACAATGCAATCGAAATCGTTTACAAACAAGCAGCTACACTGCAATCAGAGATTCTGTAAAAAGAATAGAGAAGCAGATGCAGCACCGGCCAGAAAAAGAACAATTGATAAATTTGAAAATCGTTTGTGAATCAAATAAACAAAAAAAAAATTCGATCAATTTCGATTTGACTCAGTGGGCAAATGGCCAACTAAACACACTAAAATGACAATCAATAAATTCAGCGCCAACATAAAGAGCGACAATAATCACAATGAGCCCACAATGGGCTGAAAGAAGCCAACCTTCTCTACGGCAAGATTGTGTTGTAAAGAAATAAAGTTTTTGTAAACCGAATCGCTCATGCATTTAAAGCTTTATTTTAGATAAATTTTAAAAAGCGAATGCGCTTTTGTATTTGTGACCTTTCTGATAGCGAACCCCTGCCTTAAGATTATAATAATGTCAGGTCCATGAGAACTTGTTAATATGTCAATGGAATATTAGAAAACTTCTTTTAAGACTCGTGTACTGCTCCAAACTCGTCTAGGATTTGCTAAATCAAAAAATGGAATAAATATTGAATTCATGTGATAACTGTCCTTTCATTCTGATGTCAGTGCCGTTTAGGGTTCCGGTTCCCTTTTAACAAGGAGTCCCTATAGCTAAAGCTTTCAAATAAATAAAAAATGCATTTCTGAGCTAAGCGAAGGATGCATTTTGTGAATATAACCACAGATTTATCTAAGGCACACTTAGCAGAATATCAAAAGATAGCGATGTCGATGACTTAATCAAAATTCTAGATTATGTGGTTGAAATCTTACTAGTGGTATCTACAAAATATTTCGATAAAAACGTCCACTAGTCGTTTTTGACAACAGTAGCTTTCTAACGAAGTGAGATTTTCCTAAACTTGTACATAGAACCGCCGCAATAAAACAGTCATAGATCGAGAACTGATTTCACTACTATTTTTTGTGTGTGCCGCTACAACAACTACTATTTTTTATTTATTGTTAGGCTTGAGGTCATGAGCAAAAAACAGATGTTGATGTTTTATAATTTATTTATTTTTAAATATCCCAATATTTCGAACTGACTTCGTCGTTCATCGTCAGGGGTAATCAATTTATATAATTGTTAGCGTCTGCCCTGTTGTACTTCTAATATTCAACTGACTGAAAATACTTACTTCAAAATAAATACGGCGGCACAATTAGTAAAGACTGCATTCCTATAAACATATTCGCTGTCCCAACCTTAACTCTATCCTACGACAGGGTAAGCTATTCAACATTTTAATTGAATCGGCTGTAAAAAAAGATCTGATAATTTTTTCAAATTACTGGTTTTATTGGGATTATGAGGTTGAACTTTGTCATTTAATAATGGAACACAATATCTTGCATAGTGGCTCGGCAGTACCTTATCCAATCATGCCAATTTTTCAGTACATTTTCGATTGTTTTGGGTCGAATTTCTTCAATGGCAACTTTGATTTCATGTTTCACTGATTCAATTGACTCTTAATGTTTTGCGTAACATTTATCCTTAATAGTTTCCCACAGAAACTAATCCAAAGGGCTCAAATCACAGCTCCGAGACAGGCTATTAACATTACAATTTCGGCTGATTATTTGATTTTCAAAAACAGCCCGTAAAATATTGATGGTTGTGTTGGCAGTGTGACATGTGTCCCCATCTTGTTGAAACCAAATGTCGTCCATGTCATTCTCTTGAAGTTGTGGAAACAGAAATTCGTTGATGATGGCACTGTAACGCTCACCGGCTCCTTGCTCATTTTCAAAGCAAAATGGCCCAATGATGCCACCAGCCCAAAAGCCACGCCAAACAGTGACTCGTTATGGCTACATTGGCTTCTTAATAGTCATATCTGGGTTCTCTGAACCCCATATGTGGCAAGTTGGCATAGCTACTGAGATGAAAATGAGCTTCATCTGAAAACACAATTTTTCGGTAAAATTCTTCATCTCCTGCCTATCAATCATCAGCCGATTGGGTGAACCAAAAACACATCAGATGGTGTTCCTTTATCAAATGGCAAAGTTAAACCATTGAAATTAAAACCAGGAATTTGAAAAAATTATCAGTACTTCTACAGCCAATACAAATTAAATCGGCCACCCTGTATATAATTACATGAAGGTTGGAGACTCAAATCATTGGTGCTCGAACTAGCGATGGAAGGATTGCACAATAATCCAGACATTTCCAATACTGCTTCAAGACGGGGCTTTTCCGATTCAAATCGGCTTTCCCTTCTAATTCCTGATGGTCCAGTCAAGGGTTCAACATACATTCGCAAAGACGATAATACGACCAGCAAGGACCAGTATTCCTGAATTTTTTTTCGCTTTAAGTAGATTGATTTAATGCATTGATAGTGAGGCGGTAATATAGGGAGATCCATCTAGAAGTATTTTTTCAGAACAAAAAAAATATAAAAATTCAAATCAAGTGTGGAATCTTTTTTGGCAATTTGAAAGGACATTTTATGGCATTTATTTTTTGAATATAATTTCCTTCAAATGTTGGCCGCAACTACGCCTCAGGGTTTCCATTCTGAAGGTCAAATTTTGGATGACTCGTTCGAGCATTTCGACCGGTATGGCTTTAATGACACACGTTCCGGCCATCATCATTTTTGATGATAATACTAATTCGTGTAATTTCTCATTAATTTAATTAATTAATAATTTTTAATAACATTAAAAATCTGCTCCAAAGGTAAAAACATTTCTTATAGTAAATAGTCGCAAACAAATTTGCTCCAATATTATTCGCTAAACTAAGTTATTGGCCGTTTGATCAAGGAAAACTGCCTGCCTCCGTTTATTTGTTACAGTCAAGTATAAACTGCCCATGGCTCTTCCGCTCGGAATATGTACCATAAAGTGCTAATGTGCAGTGATTTAAGCAAATACTCCCATGCATCGCCGGCATAAATATGCTGTTTATGCACACAAACTGGCTCTGGCTGGAACATGCCGTGTGTCCCTAATGTTTGGGGCCTAAATAGCACATTATTGCACCTAACTGGTTTCTGTCTTTATCGATTGTTACCATGTGGTTTATTTTCGGTTTAGGGTTTAAAAAAGAAACGAAAACAACATTTTACATGCCGGCCGGCCGGTCTGTCTTTAACCGGTTTTTGTTGTCAACCCATAAAATTTAAGTTTTCTTTTGTTCTCTTCTTTCCATCCATTTTTTCCTTTGCGCTTGCCTCTTAGTTTAAAGATTTTTATCTTGTGAAATGTTTGCAACGTTAATTGGCTTCAATCGTGGTCGTCGTGGCAGAAGTAATACTGTATATGTCTATGTGGTGCTGGTTGCCGGCACTGATGTGGCGTGGTGGCATGATGAATATATCCAAAACGAGCCACTGCAAAAGAAAAAGTAACTGCACTCACAGCGAGGTGGTACGTACATTGCAGCTTGCACGAGTACAGTTTCATGGCAACGCCCTTCAATTTCAATCCATATTTGGCTCTTCACTTCCAATTTATTCATAACTACTCGAAGACGTATGTAAAAGGTATCTGGCCATGAGTAAATCTCTGGCTGTGACGACGACGCGTCCCAATTTGATCGTCGCGGTCTTGAGCTCTCAAGAATTTCTGTGGGTGCAGTTGCAAGAAACTCGTACGAAAAAGAATCATATCCAGCCGAAGGAAAGAGTTGGGGAAATTTAATGAAATTCAACCGCAAAGGCGGATGGACGGACGGGCGAACGGTGACGATAGACACAGCGCCAGATAAATGTGGCGCATTCATTCATTGCAAATGAAAGTAGGAGTTAATCGTCATTATAAAGTATTTCCGTTGTAAAATGCATTTATTATTAATGGTCTTTCTTTTTGGTTTCGCTTGTTCATTTGTTCATTTGCTTGAGCTATCTATCATATGAAATTTGTTTTAATTAAATTTTGAGACACGTATACGTTCTTAAAATTTGATTTTAATTTTTAATAAAAATAATTATTATACTGTCCCTTCTCTATCCAAATGTAACTCTTTTACCTAATAAAATAAGCTGTGGGTTGTTTAACTTTACATCGTACTTATATTTGCAAAAGATTTTGAATTGAGCGGTATCCGGTAGTGAGCTTAGCTTATCCGGTAAGGAGCTTAGCCTTTTTTCAAAAAGTGAATGTTTGGCACAACAAACAACTTTTTTTTTTGTTTTCTAGAAACTATTTGTTTCCTTTTTAATTTATGTGCATTAACACGCGAATACTTAATATGTTAAGTAAATATAAGCACATTGCACTGGTACTTCTTAAAGCCTTCCGATATGAAATACACCAATACCCCGGTTTGCGTCGCTAATTGGGACCGGACAAACGCGACGCAAACTGAATCACGTTTTTCCATACGTTTGTATGGATTTTCATTTAATTGGTTCCGAGATTCATAATTTGGGCTAAAAAAAATTGATTTTTCAGAAAAAATAACATATTTTTTTTCGAAAAATAGCTTTTATTGAAATAAAAATATAACAGTTCATGAGAAAAACGTAAAAAAAACATAACAAAAATAGATTGAAATTAAGATAAGGAATTCATAGTATAAAATCAAAGTCTACATCGATGTGTTAATTTTAAAATCTGAGCTTGAGTCATCTGAATCGATTATCATTTCTACGGTTGGATTTGACGATTTTGCTGATCTTTTTATGAAATTATCTTAAGTTTATTGGATTTTAATAGCCTTTTTTTCCAAATAGATTTCCTTATAACAATTGATAGCATCGGTCACAACTCTAGAAAGTTTTAAACTGCGATCTTCAACCGGGTCATTGTTTTCAAAAATATCCTTTGCTTACGATATCAACTGCATCGCTTCAGAAATTTTAGCTGCAGTGAGTCTTTTTTCATATGATTCGACCTCAAGCGGAAGTGTTTCGTCGTCCAGCGCATTGTTACTCTGAGTTGCAATCAAACTTTCGTTTTTTAGCTCTTCGTCGTATAATATGAGATCATTAATATCTTCTTCATCCATTCCAACAAAATGGATGAAGTTCTTCACATATGTGTGGAACTTTATTAATATCTTCCGTATCTTTGAGAATGCATTCTGGCCACAATTGACGCCAAGTTCCGTTCATGCACGATTCTTGTACTTCTTTTTTCCCCAGATTTAAAACGTTTTAACATGCCCAGTTTTTGTTCTAAGCTTATTTGCTTTCTTTTTTGACTCATTGTTGCAAAATGTTTAGATTAAACTTCACTTCAGCAAATGTAATTTGCAAATGTAATAACTACCCTCTTTTTCAACCAGCAGACAATCTTCACATACATATTTGCATTAGAAATAAACGGGAAATCCCCCCTTTTTCTGTTTTAGCTTTGTACAAATATTTTGATATTAACGACGCACATCAAAACACAAACGACGCAACTTTGAAATGAAATATGAACGCAAAATTAAATATAAATGGGAAATCCCAAAAAAAAACAGTGTCCGAAAAAAATCGACGCAAACCGAAACGACGCAAACCGGGGTATTGGTGTACTAGAAAATAATAGTAAAATCTGGCCTCAATTAAAAAATTCCATAAAGGCTAGGACGCTGAAGTTTTTTTCTAACGCTGCGTGTTTTTTAACTCCGGCGGTCTACAAACACAAAAATAAGTTTTCAAAACATAAAATAAATGTATAGCAGGGTTTCCTATAGTGGCACTGCAATTAAATTAACATTTTGTACATTTTCAACAAATATTTTCATTAGTTTTTAACCTACCGAAAGTTAAGAAAAACGCAGCGTAAGAAAAATAAGCGTCAGTGTGCCCGGGCCTTTATCGTTTCTAACTGACATTAAACTCTAATGTTGTCTTGGTAAACGGATACAGGTACAAAAGCTAACGTGTTTGAAAAACGTGGACCACTAAAACTTAAGGTCTTGGCAATGTCCGGTACATTTGTTTTCTGTATTATATTCAAAAATTGCACGCGACCAAAGTAAATTACAAAAGGCATTCCTCCAGCCAGCATCGAAAAACGACAAAAATCTGTATGAGAAAAGGTTTAGAGAAATTTTAATTTATATTTTACATCATGGAATTAAGTACGCACCTCCTTAATTTATTTTGGAACAAACCTCAGCTTCTGTGATAATTGTAAATAAGTACACTTTTTCATTTCCATTTTAGCTATGACTTTGACATCTTCTATATTATTTAAACAGTTCGTTGTACTGTTAAAGTTACTTGAAAAAGTTAAAGTTACTTGAAAAGTTAAAGTTACTTGAAAGAAAATGCCAATAATAAATTTTCGTGAATGCTCGATAAGCTCGATATTGTGAATATTTGATAGAAATTTAGTTTTACAAACTTCAAAAACTGTCTGTCAAATTTGAGAGTTTAAATTTCAACGAGAAAAAATTGTAAATCAGCTAATAGCATAACTTTATCTTCTTATTGTATCATAGTTGGGTTTTATTACATGGGTTTCGTTATAACGAAAATGACATTATAGTGTAATGGCCCACTTGGTTATAGTACATTAACTCGGTACGGCAGCCTTGCTAAGATAAACTTATAACTTATTAATACGAATCGGAATTCTAGGCACTAAAAGATCACGCTTTTTGCTCTATAAAATCAGAAAATGACCTTTAAATAAGAAAATATGCATCAAAAAATCGAACATAAAAATTAAACAAAAATCTAAAATCCTTTGAGGTACTCTAAACTCCTTTATTTTTAGATAAAGGAGTGGAGATATCGATAGAAGATTTTACTGCCGACCTTTTTAATAAAAAAGTGAAATTTTTATTAATTTTAAGTATTATGAACAGGTGAAAAAAGATTTCGACTATGTAAATGTTAAATAAAATAACCAAATAAATGAGTACAAGAGAAAACATCGATGGCTTTTTTTAGCAAAATAAGCATTTTAACAATTTCTTCTAACAATATAAACAGAAAAAACGGACAGGGATTGTTTAGTCAAATCAGCTAATGAGTCATTTTTAAACACTTAAAGATGCATTTAGCCCACTTATCTCTAGTAGTTATGAGTATTTGCCAGTAAAACTAACACAGAAAGCCAGCTTTCAGAGTACTGTATGATAAAATTATACAAAGGGAAATAGGGAAACGCAATATTTCCAAGATATAAATCTGGCATGTAGGCCATGTAGTGGTATGCCGTGGTAAGATGGTTAGTGTGCACGACGATCATGACCTTAAATCCCGGTTCAACTCCAGGTTACATCTAAACATTTTTCAACGACGTGTTTCCAACTCTTAAATGTCGGAGGCTTTACGAGAAAGAGATTAATATCTGAGCCGTGTAAAAAAAACGTCTCTATAAAATGCTTTAGCCATTCGAAGCCGGCATGAAACAGTAGGACCCGGTTAGTAAGTCGAAAAATGGTATCGTGCACAGCTTATTGATTTAAGAGAAGCACCCTATTTGATCGTTAACGGAATGATGGAATTATAAAAGTACTCGTAATGTAGGTGGTTTATATATAAAGACAAACCGCCACAAAATTAAATAAAGTAATTTAGTGTAGCACAGTGGTTGGAAAAATAAAACATTTTTGAAAAAAGTCTCTAGCATATTTTGTGTTGGCTTCAGATCCATGAAACATAGCTAAATGTGAAGTGCATTCGAGATTATGCATTAAACATATTTATCCTCTTGTCAGAATAGTTGTCGTATAGCACGGCTCCAAAGTTGTCACTTTTTGATTCCAATTTCCCCCCAATCTTTAATTAGTTTTTGTCATGTATATTGTTAGCAGTACATTTAAAAATTCTCCAATTAATCTCATTCGCTTTGTAGGAGAATTCTTGACAAAACAGGTTCAAATTTGTTTTAGTTAAATTATTTTTCAAGTCAAAATTTATAACCTTCAAATTTCAGAACCAATGTTTTACAATTTTTGGTTCCAAATTCTAGTATGTAGTAATATATTGCTTTTCAAAAATATATATGTAAGCTCACATGTACCAAATTTATACGTCTCTGAAAGAGGACTTTACAGAGATTAATACAAGAGATGAATCTCTTGGATTAATGCAATAATTCGGTGCACTAGAAAATGGTTAATTTTCATAAAAAATTCATGTTCAGACTATAAATTCTCGAAACTCAATGCTGTGATCACAAAATATAATAATAATAAGGCTGCTAATATCGCAAAAAGTCTTATGTGGAAAGTTTTTCCAAAATAGTTTTTTTTTAAAATTCCCTCCTCCTGTATTAGGAATTGTGGAATATTTCTAAAAGGTATCCCAAAAATTTTCAGTTTCTTCATATACAAGTATTCTGTAAAATCAAATTACAAAATAAAAACTGTTTATACCTACTAATAAGGCTGCTAAGATCCCGAAAAGCTTTTACCGGGCCGTTTTCTAAAATCTCTTTTTTAAAATTTGTCCCCCATACTCGTATTAGGAATTGTGGGATATTTCTAAGAAGTACTCGTATTGCAAAGATGATTATTTTTTTCATTTACAAATATCCTGTAAATTCAAATGTAACATTTCATGAATTTGGGAAAAACAAAACAGAAATTATAGACCAACAAAAAGATTTTGAAATAAATGAGCGGTTTCTTCCGAACAATTTTGGTAAATGACTTCATGTGGTAAAAATTGGGTCATTCGTTCTGATCCGTCTTTATTGCGTTTTGTTGTAACCAAACGTGGCAATCTTCTATCTTCCAGTATGTGTTTTAAATACTTATTTGATTTTAAGTCATGTCATCGTGTGATGCTCCAAAGATAATATTTCCGTATACACAACATTGTTATTTAAAATTAAGCGATAATACTTAAAACGTTTCAAAGTGTGATATTCTTATCTTATCGGTTCACCACGCGAATATACCATAAAACTTATGTGTAGTGAAAATGAAAGCGCACTTTTTTAAGATAATCTTAACACTTTATAATATTTCAAATAAAAAAAAATGTTTAATAAAGATTGCTCACATGGAAAACACTGCTAAAAATAAATTTTTCTGGCTGTGCGTTAAAGCAATAAAATGTTTACTATGCAGAACAGAATTTTGAAATGAATATGACTTTTCTCTCTTACCAAAGAAATGTCTAAAATTTAAATTAAACAAGTTTTGAATTTCTTACACTTAAAAATATATAAACAAACACTCCGTTTTTCTTTTGTTTTAGCAGCTTTAAAAAATGGCCGATGAAGCACCAGCTGCACCACCCGCTGAAGGCGAGGCTCCAGCAGCGGCGCCCGCTGAGGGTGAGGCTCCACCACCAGCCGATGGTGAAGCCCCACCAGCTGAACCAACTGAGCCCATTAAGCACACCTATACTCTTTTCTACTTCAATGTCAAGGCATTGGCTGAGCCGCTGCGTTACCTCTTCGCCTACGGCGGCATCGAGTATGAGGATGTGCGTGTAACACGTGATGAATGGCCAGCATTGAAGCCAAGTAAGTGTGCCAAACGACCAAAACTGTCTAACAACTATGACTTTATCTCATAACTCACTCGCTTCTTTAATCTATTAGCTATGCCTATGGGTCAAATGCCCGTTTTGGAAGTTGATGGCAAGCGTGTGCATCAGAGCATTTCAATGGCACGTTTTCTGGCGAAAACCGTTGGTTTGTGCGGCGCCACACCCTGGGAAGATCTACAAATTGATATCGTTGTCGATACCATCAATGATTTCCGTCTAAGTAGCGAACAATGTGTGCAGTTGCATGTCTATGTTGTTTGATTAATCTTTGTATTTTAATATATAGAAATTGCAGTCGTCTCCTACGAACCCGAGGATGAAATCAAGGAAAAGAAACTGGTCACCCTTAACAATGAAGTCATTCCATTCTATTTGGAGAAATTGGAACAAACTGTCAAGGATAACGATGGACATTTGGCATTGAACAAGGTGAGTTCGTTTTTTAATTTAAATAAATGAAAAATTTATTTTTCGTTGCTATCAGTTGGTACTGAGAAACCACACCTCAAATAGAATAGCGCATGACTGATATAGTTTTCTGTAGAAAAAATTTACATTTTTACTGTAAAAATGTGCTTTGAATTATCTTGAAGAAAAAACATCGAAATTGCAGCTGTTTGTTTAATCTTCTTCAATAAAATGTCTCAAATAACATCCTTCGACGCCATATTCCTTTAGTTAAAACCAATGTTAGATCTGTTTTATAATGGAGATGTGATACAATCTTTAGTTAAAACCAATGTTAGATCTGTTTTATAATGGAGATGTGATACAATCTTTTTCTAGTGACTCGGAAATATTCTTTTAGACGCGAGAAACTTTATATATTACTCCAGATTTGGAAATTGCCGTTTAAAAAATCTTATGATTATAATTACTAATGTCGTGCATGCAAATGAGATATCATCATGAGGTACACAATGCAGGACAACCCGAACGTTTTGGCTAAGTTTTTATTTAAATTGTTATGCTTTTATTGTAAAATTCTTGATTCCAAAATCTTTCAAAAGATCGTCTTCCTTTAAGAAAACTTATCAAGATTGTAGCTGAGGTAATGGCATGGTACAATAAAAAAAAGGTAGTGCTATCTGCTGATCCACAATTTCTTCTCGTAGTAATTAAAGTTGTCAAATTTGAAATTTAACAAAGGCAATTGTGGAAGTTTTCAAAGGTTAAATTCTATAAGAAACATTCACAATAATCATCAACCATTCACTTAAATTTATTCAAGCACTCTCTTTAAAGTAACTTTGACAGTAAAGCGAACAAGTTATTAGTTGTTGGACTAGTGGATATACCTTGTTTAATGTACCATGGGCAATTGTGTAGATTTCAACACTCAAATTCGGTCCTAAATGGTTCAGTTAACACGATACGAGTATCTGTGATACAATATTTTCTCATGATAGATACAATTTTTTAGCTATTGCTTTTTCTTTATAAAGCACAATCAGTTTTAAGGTCCTAAGTGATCATGTGTTCTAATAATTAACGATTTCATTATAAATTTAATAATTGTTGGGTAATACCCTCAGAAAGCACTAAATTTGAGTAAGATCACATTCAATGTGTAGTAAGAGCTAAAACTGGGCGAACCTTGTAAAATATGAACTTGTATGAGTCAATTTTACTAGGGTTCGTTGCTGGCCGCTCGTAAGGTATCATACGATTATATTTGTGGCTTGTAGCTCAAATTGGTGTGAAACTTTTATGGGTCTATGCGAAATTATGGAACAATATGGTCAAATTTTACCAGCGTTGGTTACTGTTCGATCAGTACGTTGTATACGATTTAATATGTCTACGAATTCAATATGTACAAGAATATGTATACGGATTTAAGATGTATATTCTAGGACTGAAAGTTCTAAAGGATCCTTAGTAATATTCAAAACATGGACCGACATAATCGAAACGCGCAATGTGCAAAATATTGATCGAGATGATTACTTTTTGAAACAAGAGCTTTGGTTATTGCGATAGATGGTCAAATGGAGAAACATCGTCGCAATTTTTCAAGCAAGATCTGTACAAACAAGTAAAATCTCCGATTTATTGAGGCCGGGCCCAATCTTATATACAATGTATTAACAACTGAGACGGGTGCAAATATCAATTTAAATTTTTTATTATTTTCAAGGTCCAAGTCGGGCATTTTTTCTACCCCAATCTCAGCTTAATATTTCAAATAAGTTCATATTTGTAATAAAATTGGCTTCATTTCAAGTGCTCACAGTTTCTATTGGGCGCTTGGCTCGAAGACAAAGAGCTATCTGGGCCCCATCGTTCCATGAGTTTGAGTCCACTTTTAGCAAAATCATAAAAATGCAGCTTTTTTATATTTATTACAAAATTTGTTTGAATTGGCGTAGCGATATGGCCATATTTATTATTAATCGCTTGTTTTAATCAGAAGAGGCATATTTAAGGTCTTTGGGTCACCCCACAGTGTTCCGACCAGCGAGTATAAGAATTGAATCGTATACAGCTCACCGATTTGAGAGAAGTACCCCCTTGTTCGTTAATGAGATGTTGTGGGAATAAAGTAATTAAATAATAATAAGACTGTTATAATAGTGTCGCTTATTGGGGTCCAAGAGTGTGACTGTTAACTCGGTTAAATCGTAAAAAGAATTCTTAACACAATTTGCTTTAAATATTTCATACTGACCGATTGTTTCGACCTTTTGTGGATTCCTGGGGTAATGACTCCGAGACCTAGGCCAAATATTCAAAAAAGGTTCATATTGGGATTAGAAACAAATCCACATTCATTTTTTTCTTGCGTTAACCAAAGGTTCTTTGGCCACTCCACATATGCAAAAATTGTTTAATTTGAGTACCCATATCTCCATAATATCCATAATAATATTATGTATAAGTACAACATCTCAGCCTTAAAAGAAATTCATTGTTTGATTCGTAACGAAATTTGCTTTAACATTTCTCCTAGTCGCTTATTTCGGACAGAAGGGTCTGAGCACCAACATCGGCCAAATCTTTAAAATAAACCCTTAAACCCGTCCCAACTAATAGTACCTATTGTTCATTCACAAAAAATTCTGATTTGTTAAGCAAAAACGAGTACTTTTTATCGAGGTAAAAACTTTCCCCTGGGTCGATTTCGCCTATTTACAGTCCCAAACAGCATGTGAACATAAGCCTGCATCATGCAAAATTTCTGAATACTAGGTTGATACGTTTGAACGATGTCAAGCCTTTAGATCTTTATGGGGTCTGCGATCAATACTTCGTGGTGCTGCAAACAGAATGACAAATTTAATATTCTCTTTCGTGAAGGGTATTCAAATCCAACCATCAAAAGTCGGACATGGCAGACTATATAATACCCTGCTCTACTGGATGTGCAGATGAGCCACCTGAAACTAGGCTTTTGGGCTCCTTGAAGTTATGAACCGGGTTCTTAATATAACAAGATTTTAAAAATTATTTCATATGGATTCGTTGGGTTTGTGGTAAAATTTAAATTTTTTGGTACTCATTGTGCTTGCTTGAATGGGCCGTTTTTTGGCCACCTCAAATCAAAGTTGCTTACTTGATACATTTTACAAATGTTCCGATTTGTTGGTATTTTTACCCTAAAGCACACTGTTGTGCAGGCCATCCTGTGCCAAATTTCCTAAAGATTGGATGTTATAAGTGCGTTTCAGAGCTGTGCGGCGGGACTGTTTGGAGGTTGTCTTCGCAGCCTGTGTGCAATACACATATAGATGCTCTGACACACTACTACGAATAACCCAATAAATTATACTACTTTAAATACTACTTTGAAATAAGAGTACGCGTATCTTTTTAAAGCAATACACACATTTCGGGTTGTGGAAAGAGCAAAAATTTCAAAAAGTGGCAAAAAAAAGGGGATTTATTAAAAAGGGGCAGTAAAAGTCGCATGACTTCAAAAATGGCCAATTTGCTACTTTAGTCGCACAACGTTAACGCTGACCCCTACCGTCTGTATTTATGTGGAAATTTCAAGCAGATATTGAGAATAAATACATATAACGAATTCTAATGGAATTTGGATCACCGGAAGGGCAAAATAACCGAAAGATCGAGCATGCCCTTCTTAGGATATATTGGACAAATATTTAAAAAAAAATGCAAACTGCCTATTCCAATCAAGCAAAATGTTACCATTCCAGCTCATTTTGTTTGTCCGCTTTAACAGACTTACGTTCGGACAGACATGACTAAATCGTCTTGGACGACGATCATTAATATATATAGTTTGCTAATAAGTCGAGGTAATTGAAACATAATGACAAATTTAGTTTACACTCCGTCCTATGGAGGAGAGCAGAAACATTCGGATTCAATCCACATTCGGAATACAGCACAGAGGCGATTGTCTCGAACAAAATCAATTTTAGATTTACGTCACCATAACAATAATAGCGTACGGAAAAGGTAGTGATTCTGAGCCGTTCTTTAAATTGAGATTACTTATTCTTGAGTGTTGCAAATACAGGTCATGCGCGGTTAATACCAAGTTCTACAAAGTAATTATGGCTATAGTTATCCTCCGTTGATCAAATGTTCCTATAGGGTCTTGAAAAATATAGAAAATAATCTAACGTTAGTTACCCAGCAGATATTTGTACATACAAGCTGCCGAAACCCTCACCAACGGACATTGGTTACTGCTAGTTGACTTTAGCATTAGATTATTTTAAATGTTGTTGCTATCTTAGAATATTCCTTTGTACATTGTTGCTTTCTTTTATTGCAAACGACTATTTTAAAGTTTTTCTCCTTTTTTAAACATTTTTAGTTGACCTGGGCCGATGTCTATTTTGCTGGTATTTTGGACTACATGAACTACATGGTGAAGCGTGACATCTTGGAACAATACCCAGCCTTGCGCGGCGTTGTCGACACCATCAATGCCATGGAGCCCATCAAAGCCTGGATCGAGAAGAGACCACAAACAGAAGTTTAAGAAAATTTCTCTTTCACTACGATATTTTATATTTTAAAGCAACAACAACAACAACAAAATATTAAAGAACAAAAAAAATGTAAACCAACACTAATTAACAAAAAAACCGAAAAAATCAACAACATACATATAACAGCAACAACAACAACTGTATTGATTTACACATACATATAACATTTGTTCCTTTCTTTTTTTCGTAATAATAATAAAACCGACATAAAACAAACAAAATACATACACAATATTATTAATAATATGAATAATAATAAACATAAAAGACGAAACTAACACAATATTTAATGAGCACACCTTTTATTTTGTGCTAATTTACCCTTTTCCCAATTTTCAGTTTTTTTTTTAATTTTTTTTTATTTAATTAGAATTATTTTCCATGTGGCATGAAATTCTGAAGAGAAAATTAATATGTATTACCACCACCAGAGAATACACAACAACACACACATACATATACATATGAATTGAACCTTGTAAGAATTTAAATTTCAATTTCCGTTAACGGGGCACGGAACTTGAATCTGTAATATTTTTTTTTCTCGTTTTTATGTGGACCTATTGTGGACAACTCTGACCATAGCAATGGCATGATGGCTTAACGATTCTGATTCTAAACGAAACCGAACCTATGGTCTTGCGATAAACGCACAAAACCATAGGTTTTTATTAAGTTTTATTTTCATTTTTATTTTTCTTTTCTGTTGGTAGTTCTACGGACTACTTCTTGCTGTAGTTTATAGTTTTGCATGCTAGTACTACTTACTCTCAACACTCACGTACGTATTTAATTATTTAGTCGTAAGAACTGCAATGAAACTCTCTCTAGGTATTAACATGTTTTAGCGATAAGTTTATAAAACTAACTATTTATTCTAAGCTTTTAGCACATGCAACAGCCCAATTTAAGCTTAGCATTGTTTAAATATTTACAATTATTCAAAAGTGTAGTATGTACGCCTTTCCAACACCGCCGTCACCACAACCAGCACTTTCACCACGCACCCTACAAACCACCGCCACCCACATTCAAATATCACAGTTCACCATCTCATTGACGTAAGAAGAACAGACAACTGATCAGAACCAACACTTTTTGCCGAAGAGCAATGAGTATAAAAAAGACTCAAAACTAGACTTTGGACTTTTGAAGTATGACAAATAAATGCACACTCGTTCCTCGTTATCGCGTTAAATAACATCACCAACACGACAATACGATAGGATTTTATTTTTAAATTACATTCAATCGGTTTTCAACACCCTTTCGATTGGCGTAACAAATATTGCAAATTTTTTTTTCGAAAAGTAAGTTAAACTGGAACTGAACTCGGAGAGAAACAAGTGGAAAATTTGTAATTGAAATTGTATTTTTATATTGAGAAATTTTGTTAATTATCTGAAAAACAAACAATTTTTAATAAAAATACGACAAAAATTTATGAGCAGAATGAATTTTTATTATTAATTATGAGGGTGGGGGCGGGGCTAGCATGTACAATTAAATCTTAAGACTTACATTGCAATCAGTAAGAAGATCGCAGCTTGGAATCATACACGATGGTATTAATGAAATTCTTAAATTCGGTTTTACCTGATGCACATTAGGTAAAACCGATATTAATCGAACGGGTGGAATTTTCTATTTACGCCATTACAGATTCGCTTTTAAAATAGGAAAAATAAGAATTATTTTATTTATGGTAACTGTGAGTAAAACTGTTGTTGTTGTATCAACAAACATTATATAGGGTGATCCATCTTGAGGTATTTTTTCCAATAGCCTTTTTTTACAGATTTCGCATGAGTGTTGTTCAATTCAGCCCGAATTCGGTTAGACTTGCCTGTGGGATTTTTATTAATTTTTTGATCAGTCTTCTCTTAACGAACTTGCAACGAATTCTAAACGATTTATCTAAGGTAGTCTGTTCGTTAAAAATTTTTGTTATTTGCTTCATATTTTTTCGGAAAGTTTTTCCGATTGTCGTACAGAAATCTGACCGAATTCTGAACGTTTGGTGGGATTTTTATTGTGTTCGAAGGAAAACTCTGCTGCCGGCAGTTCTCGTTAAATGCAAAACTGGTTGCCCTTAAGTATATAGCCACTAAACATAGTTATAGCACAATTATTGCTTGCGGTATTATTATAGTAAGGTGGTGCTCTCTGAAACTGCAGACACCCCTGCTAAAAGTCTTTTCGAACGCTTTTTTCAAATGTTTTACAACTTTTTTTTGTAGAACAAAAATATTTTCTTCTTTTTGATTGTTTACATTCAGAATTTACCATGACATAAGCTCAGAATTCGTTCAGAATTCGGTTCGAAATGTTGGTAAAAACATCAGACTTAAATAAGACTTAAAGCCAGAATTCTGACCGAAGTCGTTCAGAATTAGTTCAGAATTCGATACGACAAATCGAAATTTCCATTCGAATTTCCCAAGACTACTGTTCAGAATTCGGTCAGAAATCGGTTTGAAATGTCGGCAAAAACATCAGAATTCTCTCAGAGAAGTAGTTCAGAATTCGTGTCAACCCTCTCATATGTTTTTCGTTACGAACTCGGTAAGAATTCTGATCCGAAATCGGAACATTTTGCCGATGGTCGTACAGAATTCTATCTGAAGGTTTGGTTTGCTGGGTACATTCAGAATTTACCAAGACCAGAATTCGCTCAGAATTCGGGTTGAAATGTCGGTAAAAACATCAGAATATAATAATACTAAATGCCAGAATTCTGACCGAAGTCGTTAGAATTCGATCCAAGAAATCGAATTTTCCAAGACTACAGTTTAGAATTTAGTCAGAAATCGGTTCGAAATGTCGGCAAAATCATGAGAATTCCCTCATAGAAGTAGTTCAGAATTCGTGTCAACCCTCTTATATGTTTGTCGTTACGAATTTGGTAAGAATTCTGATCCGAAATCGGAATATTTTGCCGATTTTCGTACAGAATTCTGAACGTTTGGTTTGCTGGGTATTAAGAGGTCATTACGAAGAGCAGCCAATTTCACGTTTGGGACCGGTGAGTTGGCCGCCTAGATCGTATAATATCGCAGCTATAGACTTTTTTCTTTGGGGCTACGCAAAGTCCAAATTCTATGCTGATAAACCAGCTACGATTTAGGTTTTGGAAGCCAACATTACGCGTGTCATTAAAGCCATACCGATCGAAATGCTCGAACAATTCATCCATAATTACTTAGTAGGGACATAAATACTGTGACAACATTGATCACACCCATTTCAATAGTAGAACTGAATATACCCCGTTAATGTCATATGGGTTTTGAAAGCTGACCTCAATAGCGTTAGTCTGTAACGGCATTTTAAAATTGTTTCAACATTCATCATGGAGTGATCAGATAATGAGAACCGTATCGCTGAAATAGCGCTTTTCAAGTGTGAAATGAAAAGATGCGATATTTTCAAAACGCTCCGGCCACTAGGGATTAGCCGCATGTTCGTCTACCGATGCATAAAACCGCCACCGGTCGGGCCGCCCACGCTCTGTTCGAACACCGCATGTCATCAAAGTCGTTAAATCAAAAACTCACAAAAATCCGCTCCGAAAACAGAAAATTATGGCCCGTGAGATGAATATCACGCAAAAGTCCATGAGTCGAATCATTAAAAAAGACTTGGGACTTGGGGCTTTTAAACGACGTACCGGACATTTATTGACTGCAGCTTTAAAAAAAATAGGATTGAAAAATGCAAACGTCTTTTGTAAAGCATGCTGATAACTTGCACAGATAAATTTTGTTCACCGATGAAAAAATTTTTACCGTTCAGGAAAAATTTAACAAGCAAAATGATAGAGTGTATGCGCGGTCATCTAAGGAAGCATCTGAACTGATCCCAAGGGTGGAAAAGGGTCATCACCCAGCTTCAGTCATGGTTTGGTGGCGTGTCTCTTTCGATGGGGTCACTGACCTGCATTTCTGTGAACAAGGAGTCAAAACATCGGCCAACGTTTACCAAGAAACCGGTTTTGAAGCTGTTGTGAAGCCTCTTACCAATTCCCTGTTCCAAAACCAGCCATGGACTTTCATGCAGGATTATGCGCCGGCCCATAAGGCTAAAACGTCCCAGGCCTGGCTTCGAAACAATTTGCCAGCGTTCATTTCCTCTGAAGAATGGCCCTCAGGCAGTCCAGATTTGAACCCATTGGATTACAAATTGTGGACGGTTTTAGAGGGCAAGGTTTGTCACAAAAGATACCCCAACATTGGATCTGTTAAGACTGCTTTGGTTCGAGCTGTGGCTATTGACGATTGTGCAGTGCGACTTAATGCGTGTGTAAAGGCAAAAGGCGGGCATTTCGATTAAGTATATTCTTTTTGGATACAATATACATCACTATATTAAAAAATATTTGGTCCAAAAACATTCAGTAATTTTTATTTTACAGCATAAAACTAGTGTAACAGTATTTATGTTCCTACTAAGTAGACCCCCAGAATTGACACCCTGAAGCGTAGTTGCGGCCAACATTTAAAGGAAATTTTATTCAAACAACAAATGGCATAAAATGTCCTTTCGAAAGAACCACAAATATTCCACATTTTATTAGATTATTTTTTATTTTGATAAAAATACCTCTAGATGGATCACCCTATATAAAAAGGGTAGTTACATTTTAAGGGCCGATGTTGAATGTGAACCACACCCTCGTAAACGGCAAGTTTATTCTGCATTTCATTTGATATTTCTCAATTTCAGACTAACTCAATTTGAACCATGGAAAGATACACAAGCGAGCAACGAGTTAAAGTTATTCAGGCTTATTATGAAAATGCATATCGTGCACTTCGTGATTTTACGGTCAATTTAATCGCCCGAATGTGCGTACAATCGGAAAAATCGTGCAAAAATTTGAGCAAACCTGGTCTGTAGGAGATGTGAAAACACCAGTGTATGCTCGTACAGCTCGTACTGCAGAAAATATTGCTGCTGTTCGCGATAGTGTGGCTGAAGAGCCGCCCACCTCAACTCGCCGTCGTGCCCAAAAATTGCACCTCCCACGCTGGTCGTTGATGAACATTAACCATAAAGACTTTCATTTACACGCTTGCAAGGTGCAATTGACTCAAGAACTAGGCCTTTTGACCAGTGGCAAGAAATGGCATCGGCTCTTAAAATTTAACCACCCTTTAGTTTTTTAGATACAATGTCAGTTTCCAAAAGATCACTATTTGTAGTATAGCACAATAAAGCGGTTGCCTCTAAAAAGTAGTTGGCTGTAAAGACGTACGTATTAATTAACGTAATTGATAAAACTCAGTACAATGGTGAAGAGAAACGTAAAATAAGTATACAATTAAAAAGGCCTACTTTAAAATTGGTGGAAAAATGAAAAACTTGCTATCGTATCCTTGATATTTTTAAAAAGAAACTTAAAGATTGGTTAGATGGAAACCTCGAGCCAATTGTTCCAAGCATTTCAAAAAAGGTTGGACGCCCGGAAAACGAATTTATAACATGCTCACACAAAAGGTCAGGTTCAAAAAGTTTCAATCAAAAAGTAATCTTCGTGCAGCGAGCTTATGGTGGCTACAAGAGATATTCTTGAATACCCATGGTTTTATATGCCAAGTTCGGTTCACAAAATTTTAATTCACGGAGCAGATATAAAAAAAATATTCAGCTAGCGATTGGAATTATGTAGGAGGAAGCACTGGAGCAAGAAATATAGATGTTTGACATTTTTGTTTACGTCACACCCGCAAAATCATGCACACGATATAGGACCGATGCATGCACTTCTGCTTTTTTCTCGGATCCCCTAATTACATCGCTTTCCAAATCTACTGCAAGTACATTAAAAGAAGTTATCAAAAATATAAAAGTAAAACATCTCCTTTCTCTTGATTATCTGCTGTCTCCAGATTCATCGACTGATAGTTCTGACTCTGAATAATGTATAATTTAATTTCTTTTTTGTACAGTTACTGCAATTATCTTACAAAATTTTAAAAAAAAATTACCATACCTTAATTTTGTTTTGTAATTAAAATCGCAGATTAAGTATTTATTTCCTTTGCTTGCGTGTTAAAATTACTTATATATATCTGAAATTTCGGGACAATCCAACTCGATTAATGGAGCAGGGAGGGGTATGTATAAGTACTTATTTAACTTTGCTGAAAATGTATGTTTTCTTTGTAACTTTTCCAAAAAGTTTATAAAAGATGGAAGAATTGAGACTAAATTACCTTTCCAACGAGCTATAGCAAGTTAAAATCAGTTGAAGATAACCTGCGATTTTGATTGCTTCAAAATAGCATAAATGAGAACGCGTTAAATATTTCCAGCGCTTTTTAATTTTTAAAAACCAATCCAGAAGAACTTTTTCAAAACATAAACTGATATGGCCCATTTTCAGTCCCATTCATCAATCCTAAGTATTCATGGAAAATTTGAGGCATCTAGCTCCATTATTCTTCAAGACATTAATTTATTATTTATTTATTTAGATATATTTTACAAATAAATTTATAAAATATATATTTCTAGGGGCGCGGGGTTACAAAGACCATATGCACCCGCTGTAAGATATTAATTTAATACCGCTAGATTGAACATTTCGTCCACTGTGTGTTGCCATCAATTCGCGCCTAATACGAATTTAGGCGGCTGCACCATCCTGATCTCAGCTGAGCCAGAAAGGACAATCAGAACCTGGGAACCCTTAGCGTTGTTATTAATCACTCATTGTATTTCTTAAATAACTTTTTCTACCAATTACAAATTTTCAAATCAAACGGTTTGCCATGCTGAAGATTATCAGTTCTTGTATGCAAAAAAATTTCAAAAATTGCTTGTAAAGCTTAAAAGTTATCGCCTAAGAGACCACTTACTCGTTTAATAAGAGAGTACCAAGAGAACACGCCTATTGTAAAGATGGACAGAAGCAGGCGGACAACATCGTTAAATGGAATCAGTGATTCTGAAATGTATTTTATAAACATGGAATATATCTCAGTTTTGGGTATAGAAATATCAGGACTAAGTTAAAAACCCTGTACACCGAGTTTTATATGGTTGAAACCTGGGGGAGACCGGTTTCATTGAACATCCGATGTCGTTGTGTACATGCGGCCGATTTTATAATTAAGATATTTGTATGAAAAAGATTTTCTATAAAATACATTATCCAAGTAGAGCCAGCAGTAAATAGCAGGACACAGTCAGCTTTTATAAGAGAAGTATCTTACACAGCTTGCTGTTTTCCCGTTTGGGAAAACTAATCTCATACCAGCATCTCGTTTTGCTGAAGAAATTAAGTATGTAAATACTCTATAGGAAACAAAACAACGTTAAACAGACTCAAATACGTTTCTCTATCGAGATCACAGGATTACCGTGGTGACACATAATCCTTTTTTATTTTAACTAAACTTGAACCAAAACAAGTACACATGAAATTCTTTTCAGTAAAGAGATACATATATCATTAATAAAAATCCGAATTGGAAAGCCTCCGAATGGGAAAGCCTCAAAACACACATACACACATAAAGAAGGTCTCTAAACGTAAATCGAACAAAGGGACTATGTAATAGTTCATATTAAAGTCTGAACAAATATTTCCTAGAGAACATAAATTAGTCTTGAATACAATAAATACAGTACAACGAAAGATAAGTATAAAATTAAAAGTTTAATCACTGAAATAAAATCACGTTTGTTTTAAAGCTAAAGCTACTTTCGCTTTGCGATTTCTCGATCTCTTTTTGCGCAAGAATGTGCCATTGCGACGACATTCATCCATGATGTATGCGAAATCATCATGGCGTTTCAAGGTCAAAGGGTTGCCCATCAGTATGAGTAGGGACTTAGGACGCGACAGGATAACATTTAAACGCTGTAGTAAAGTAAAACAAATACTTTTAAAAATTACCTGTTGAATGGCTGACGGGAAAAGTGATATTACCTTTGGATTCCTCACAAATCCTAGGCCGGAAAATGATCTCACTAAGGAAACGATGATGATTTGTTTTTCTCTTCCTTGGAATGCTTCCACAGAACCGCTTTCAACGTCGGTCCAACCGCGTCCTTGGAGACGACTGTGTATCAATTTATTCTGTAGTCTATACGGAGTGATAATGCCAATGTCCGATTGGGCTACGGGACGGCCATCGATGCCGTCGACCAATAGACGTTGCAGAAACCACATTAATACCTGCAGCTCTAGATTATTTCGAGAACTCGGTGATATTGTGTCCTTTTCGGTTTTACCATGGACAGCTTGAAAAATTACAGGAAAATTCGCATTTGGCAATTTGCACCATTTGGCGGCCATATTAACATCCTCTGGAAAATGGAAAGATAAATATGTTAATAATTTAAAGGCGATTACCTCAAACTAGAAACAACTTCTTATCCGTTAATTGTATACATATTTAATAAATATATTATTCATATATCGGTTAATGATGCTAACACAATTTCTTCAACATTTCGTTCATACCCATTTTCGCTTCGGCAATCAACTCATTTTTGTAATACAAATGATTGAAAATTTTTACAATTTCCGGGTGCGATCGATAGTTGCGCTTCAATCTGGCCTGAATGGTACGATCATAGTTCGAATTTTCATCGAGGCCGTAACAAGCACAACTCAACAGACGCTCCATTAGGGATTTTTCCAAACCCAACTGTGTGGCACGATCTGACTTTAAAATCGGGCCCAATTGTTTATGATCTCCCGACAGTATAACCCGACAGTTCAAGGTTTTTATGCCCATGATGCCAACCAGGGCCTCAGGCTCTGTAGAAGCAGCCGCTTCATCGATAAAAATGTGAGAAAAGAAATTCGTTTCGCCTATGTCTCCGGTAACTAGTTTGCCAACCGTACACAGAGTGGCCACAATTATGCCATACTTTCGTATTGTCTGAACCGAGGGATAATAGTGAAGGCCATTTTCACAATTGGAATTGGCCTGCAATTCCGGATCAATTAGATGTAGACCCTTTTCTACAATGGTCTTTGAATAAATGCGTATAATGGACTTTTGATATTCGGGATCTTTCTGTTGGATCTGTTGTAAACGGGGATTGCTATTAAAATATTTGCATATTCGTAATGCAATCGTGTCACAAGCAGCATTGGAACCGGCTGTGACAAGAATACGACTTCCGGGCTTAAGAAGTCGTAGTTGTAGTATGGATTCCACGATGGTGGTGGTTTTGCCGGTGCCTGCAAGTAATACTCAAAATGTAAATTAACTGAGATATTTTAACGCTTATATGTTTGAATACCTGGTGGACCGAAAATCACAAATGGGGCATGAGGACTAGGGCCTTCAGTTATAAAGCGTACAGCCTCTAATTGCTCGGGATTAGAAGCTATGGTAGAATTGAATAAACTTAAACTAAAGGAAAAAGTAAATTTGATAAAAAAAAAATCGTTGTTTATAGTCGTTTATAGTTTTTATTGGATACTTACTCCAATTGTGGTTCATTTTTTAAATCTCTTAGGGGATTCATTTGTGGAAACAAATACTGGCGCACAGCATCACTATCGCCCAACATTTCCAAGGCTCTCAGTTGATAACGTACGGGCAGGCGGCGAGGACGAAAGATTATATCATATTTAGTAAAAGATAAAGAACTTTTCTGCATAGCAGACAGGCCCTCTTCTTTGCTAAAATAAAAATCAACTCTATCTTTGGAAATCTTACAAATAGTGGCGACACGACGTCTGATGGCATTGTCCAATTCGTGTTCATGAGGATGGTAAAATAGAGAATCTATCAAATATTTCGGTGGGTTAGCTTCTGCTAAGGCCCTGCTGCCTTTGGGTACTAAAACCAATTCATCCATGAAAGGCGTGATAATGTCATCAATATTAAGAACATTCGATATCTAAAAGCAAATAAAGCAAGTGGTCAAGAATAGAAGGAAAGTTTGATATAATTTTAAAAGGTGTTTACAGGTATCCAATATTCCCGCCGAGCTGTCCAATTTAGTATTACATCCTTTTGGGTCAATCCCGGGTATTCCGATAGCACAGTTACGTCCTCAATTTCGAGTAGAGTCTGAAATACTGAATGTATGTTATCCTTGTTCAAATGTTGGTTGCCTATGTAGTCTTTGATGATATCGTTGCAATTGCGCAAAGATTTTAGAGAGAAGTTGTCCTCTTTAGATATTTTCATTCGTTCACTGGGCGGATAAGGTGGTAAATACGTTAAGGCACGAAAATGTCTGAAAGAAAACAATAGAAGTAAAATGAAATAAGTTTTTTCCCAAACGATATATGTAGTTGAAGGGAAATATTTATTCCTCTTTTCTTGGTGGTCTTTTCAGCATGTCCGGACCAATGGTTATATTTCAAATCACCTTTTTTTAAATCACTTTAATTTTTTTTGAATATCATGCTTGTTTCGCTGTATTTTAATTGATAGCATTTAGAAAGGTGTAGAATTTTATACACCTGCAAAATTTGAAAAAAGCGCATGATGTTGCTAAAATCTGCCTAACAATAAATTGCGTCCAAACAATTGGTGTTTTCAGAAAATCAGCATTATGGATTTTTTCAGAACCATGTTGAAATAACCGACTGGTGGGTGTTTTTTTTTAAGATAAAAAAAACCGGCATTATTCGAAATTCCGGTTTCAGCCTTTTCCCTTAGAATGTTAAAAAACATCCGATTCAGAACTAAATTTATTGCCCTAGATTTTAAATAAGCTCATATTTAAATTGGTGTGAAAATTTCATTGTTTTTGTTTCTTACCCATGTGACCATGTTTAAATGGGTTAGATTTTCGGACGTAGGGGCCCTCACGCAAAATTAGCCAAAGTGAAAAATGATATTTTTTTCAGCTTCGGGTGAAAATTTTATAGTTATTACTAAGCCAAATGTGTACTTAGTAGGAACATAAATACTGTTACAACATTGAACACACCCATTTCAATAGTAGAACTGAACATATCCCGTTAATGTCATATGGGTTTTGAAAGCTAACCTCAAAAGCGTTCGTCTGTTACAATTTTAAAAAATTGTTTCAACTTTCATCATGGAGTGGTCAGATAATGAGAACCGTATCGCTGTAATAGCGGGACGTTTTAGCCTTATGGGCCGTCGCAGAATTCTGCTGGAAAGTCCATGGCTGGTTTTGGAACAGGGTATTGTTAAGAGGCTTCACAACAGCTCCCAAACGGGTTCTTGGTAAACTTTGACCGATGTTTTGACTCCTTGTTCGTAGAAATGCCGGTCAGTGACCCCATCGTAAGAGACACCGCACCAAACCATGAATGAATCTGGGCGATGACCCTTTTCCACCCTTGGAATCAGTTCAGATGCTTCCTTAGATGACCGCGCATACACTCTATCATTTTGCTTGTTAAATTTTCCCTGAACGGTAAAATTTTTTTTCATCGGTGAACAATTTTTTTCTGTGTAAGTTATTAGCGTTTTTTTCAATCCTATTTTTTTGAAGCTGCAGTCAATAAATGTCCGGTACGCCCCAAGTCTTTTTTAATGATTCGACTCATGGACTTTTGCGTGATATTCATCTTACGGGCCATGACTTTCTGTTTTCGGAGCGGATTTCTGTGAATTCTTGATATAATGGTTTTGATGACATGCGGTGTTCGAACAGAGCATGGGCGGCCCGACCGGTTTCGGTCTTTACATCTCCAGTCGCCTCAAACAGTTTTATGCATCGGTAGACGAACATGCGGCTAATCCCTAGTGGCCGGAGCGTTTTGAAAATATAGCTTCTTTTCATTTCACACTTGAAAAGCGCTATTTCAGCGATACGGTTCTCATTATCTGACCACTCATGATGAAAGTTGAAATAATTTTAAAATCCCGTTACAGACTAACGCTATTGAGGTTAGCTTTAAAAACCCATATGTGACTCGCAAAATAGAATGGGACCTAAGGTTAAAAACCAGTTTTGGTTAGGAGAGCCATTTTAAAGATTAGGTCCCTTTCTATTTGCGCTTAGAATCGTCGACTTCACTTTCATAAAACGCGCATATCTCTGGAAGGGAACACTTTTAGGGCATGGGATCTGTCTCATTCGATGCTCAGATGTTGTCCACATCCAAAAAAAAAGTAAAAAGTTGATGAAAAGTTTTGTTCAGGAGAGCCATTTTAAAGATTAGGTCCTTTTCTATTTGCGCTTAGAATCGTCGACTTCACTTTCATAAAACGCGCATATCTCTGGGAGGGAACACTTTTGGGGCATGGGATCGGTCTCATTCGATGCTCAGATGTTGTCCACATCAAAGAAAAAAATGAAAATTGATTTTTTTTATCCTTAGTTCCCTTTCTCTATGCGCTGTCACATATGACATTAACGGGGTATGTTCAGTTCTACTACTGAAATGGGTGTGTTCAATGTTGTAACAGTATTTATGTCCCTACTAAGTATATCAAATTTTAATCGATTATCATAAAAGTCAACAGATATGTCAAAAAACTAGCTTTTTTTAAATATTCATGAATATCAACATGTTGTTACCTATTTTTGAGAAACCGACTGTCGGGTTTGGACATAAAAACCCGGAATGTTCATGAATATCAACATGTCGGTTGTTACCTATTTTTGAGAAACCGACTGTCGGGTTTGGACATAAAAAACCGGAATGTTGGTTTTCGGTTTCAGTTTTGGACACCTTAGTGGTGTGCTTTTGTTTTATAAAAGTAAGTGCACTCTTATTAATTGTTAAAAAATTCATAAATATAAAGAAAAATTTATAATTTTGATTTGTTATAAACCAAATAGCCAACAGGCGGCAGTCTGTATACACTTTATACTTAAACGTTAATTTTAATAACGCAAGAAGACAGAATCTTACATGCTCTGAAGAACTGTACTTTTTTCGACCCATAAAGGAAAACAATTTCCCTTGTCTGATTTTTGAGTTTTCGTGTTTTGAGCAGAAACACCAGCGGACGGAATTCTTAGAATTTTCCGACAATCAATCAAAAATACATTCCTTTTAGAATTACTGACCAATATTTCGTGGTGTTGCAAACGGAGTAACAATTTAAGTACACACTCTTTCCATGAATGACGGTTATATTTGAAAAGAGTTTTTTAACTTCGCTGTACTATATGCACGAAATTTAAGGGAAACTACCATAATCAGAAGATATATGGACCAAGTTGCCCTAAGAAATAAAAACAAAATTAAATATTTTAGAAGAACTAAATATTATATGGATTTAAAGCAAAGGTTTTTTTTGCCTTTTTCTTTGATTTTTTGTTTCTATTAGAATTATAGCGATAAGAAATTAATTATATAAACTAGAAAAAGTACTCAAGATATAAGGATAAGCCGTATTACATAAGTGCAATATTGAACAAAACAGTAATTAAATAAACCATTGAAATAATCAACTTTTAACTTATAATATTCTATGGATAAAGCTGAACAAAGAAGCTATGCATAATAGTTAAATGTCTTAAGAGACGAAGTTATGAGATGTTCTCTCTATTTCACCAAAAACCGCTTTTAAAAACAATTTTGGATTGGATTTTAGAGTTGGATGTCGCAGAAGAATGTAACTGCGTGTATCACCCTCCTCTGTATAATGAGAAATTAAAGTCATCTGCAAACATTGCGCGTATTCGTTTATAAACAATAAGTACTAGAACTAGAAAGCTCCTTTGATTTGCGAAGATATTAAAGAGCCAGCACTGGTCATCTCAAAAATAAAATTTTTTAAAAAAGTATTCAAAATAGGGGTGAAAAATTTAAAACATCGGTTTAGTTTTGATGGTACAAAATTAGTAAGCCTGAAATACAGTTAGTTTATCTTGAAAATATGACGAAAGTATTTAAATTAGGAGTACTTCTGCTTCAAAATCGAATGATTTTACATAATAATAATTGATTTTTGCTTCAATGAGGATAATGAGGAAAAAGCAATTTTAAAGCGGTTCTTACTTCCATTAATTTTAAGAAAGAAGCAGTGTATGTATTGAAAGGCCGATCAAAATACTTCAATATATTCTTTCCCTTTGCAGAATAGTACGATTGGTAAATTCAAATTTATTATTCACAAAAATTAACTTTTTTATAAAAAAAAGCGTTCTTAAATAATCTAAACATTTTTCATTTCTCATTGCAAAATTAAGTACTAAATAGAAAAAATCTAAATCTAACATGGAAATGTGTACAAAAGATCATTATAAATAATTATATTCAAAAAACTTGGCTACAATGACCACGAGTCGAACAAATAACGAATTTAATACTAAAGGGTGATCCAAACATAATGCACAATGTTAATTGTGAGTCACACCTTAACGTCAAGTTTTTGCCCAACTTAATTTGATATTTCTTTGTTGTAGTGTTTGACAAATTTAACCATGAAGAGTTGCACAATGGAGTAGAGCGTGAGGATTGTTGAAGCCTTTTACGAAAATGGGCGTTCAAATCAAAAAACATTTCCTGATATTTTTGGTTAGCAAAATCGAACAAATGTGGCCACAATCGGGAGAATTGTGCGCAAATTTCAAACATCTGTAGGAAATATGAAACCACCTGCCAAGCTTGACCATTTCGTTCTGCGGAAAAGATTGATGTTGTTCGCTGCACCATCCAGATCTCAGCTGTGTCACCAGCGTGAATGACGTTCAGATCTGCCCGATAATTTTAATGATCTAAAGGCTCCTTCTTGTACCGCTAGAACTCTCTTTTTAGATCATGAAGATCGTACCTGACTGCCTTGTCGGAGGCATCCTGTTCATGAGATGGTGGTTAGGATGACTACTGCGAAGAAAACCAAACAGGTATTGCTTTGACAACAAAAAATTGTGTCTGCGCACGTTAAGGACCTTCGTCTCCTTATGTCCTCGGAAGTCATAAGGAGACACCCTGTTGATGTTCCGAGAGCGGCTTTCTGGCAAGTCCGAATTTTCTTCCACTGCATCGTACTCACGTTCGCTGACCAATGGCCGTTTGTCAAATGGCTGATTTATCTCACACGTCGTGGCTATGTTAATTGGCCGCCACAATCATGTGATTTGACACCGTTGGACTTTCTTGTTTGGGGATATTACAAAGAAAAAGTGTACGTCAATAAGCCAAGAATAATTCAAGTGCTAAATAAAGGATGAGATAATTCGGCAGATTAACGACGTTTAACCTCCGAGTCATTGAAAATATGGACCATCGGGTAGAGGTATTCTACCACAACAAAAAATATTTAGATAATTCTCTGAAAATTTGTTGTTTTATTAATAATTCACATAGTACGCTTTAGTTGGACCATCCTTTACACGTCATTTTCCAAATTGTAAAACCACAAAATTTCAAAGACAAATTAACATATTTTAGATCATATAGTAGATGCGTAATCAGCATGCCAATGTGAATTATGGAAATAGATTGAAGTAATAACCCAGCAAACCAAACTTTCAGAATTCGATCAGAATTCTGTACGACAATCGGATCAGAATTCTTAGCGAGTTCGTAACGAAAAACATATGAGAGGGTTGACTCGAATTCTGAACTACTTCTCTGAGGGAATTCTGATGTTTTTGCCGACATTTTGAACCGAATTCTGAACTGTAGTCTTGGGAAATTCGAAAGGAAATTTAGATTTTTCGTATCGAATTCTGAACTAATTCTGAACGACTTCGGTCAGAATTCTGGCATTAATTGTTATTAAATTCTGATGGTTTTACCGACATTTCGAACCGAATTCTGAACGAATTCTGAGCTTATGTCGTGGTAAATTCTGAATGTAAGCAATCAAAAAGAAAATATTTTTGTTCTACAAAAAAAAAGTTTTAAAACATTTTCAAAAGGCGTTTGGAGAGACTTTTAGTTACAAGCAGGGGTGCCTGCAGTTTCGCCACTTTACTATTATAAAACCGCAAGCAATAATTGTGCTGTAACTATGTTTATTGGCTATACACTTAAGGGCAGCCACTTTTGCATTTAACGAGAACTACCGGCAGTAGAGTTTTCCTCCGAACACAATAAAAATCCCTCGCACAGCCCAGCTAACCAAACGTTCTGAATTCGGTCAGAATTCTGTACGATAATCGGAAATATATTTCGATTTCGGATTAGAATTCTTACCGAGTTCGTTACGACAAACAAACATATTGGAGGGTTGACATGAATTCTGAACTCTTCTCTGAGGGAACTCTGATGTTTTTGCCACAATTTCGAACCGATATCTGAACGAATTCTGGGTCTGAGTCTTGGTAAATTTTGAATGTAAACAAACAAAAACAAGAATTTGAAATATAAAAATACCTCAGAGAAACAGTTAAGAATTCGTTCAGAATTAGTTCCGATATGTCTGAACACAATACCAATAACTGTAAAATATGAAGCAAAAATTTTAAACAAACCGACTACCTTAGGTAAATCCTTTAGAATTCGTTGCGAGTTCATTAAGAGAAGTCTGATCAAAAAATTAATAAAAATCCCACAGACAAGTCTAACAGAATTCGGGCCGAATTCGTTCAGATATTTCGGAACATAATAAATAAAAAATCCTCAGACTAATCGAACAGAATTCGTAACGATTTCGGTAAGAATTCTCGATAGAGTTCAGATATTGTTCAGAATTTCTGATATCAGACATTGTCGGCAAATTTGGTTTAGTGGAAAGCGAAGAAAAAAAAACCGTCAACTTTAAAAATCAGAAAAAAAATCGGAGCACAGTAATTACATTCGGAACGAAAGGGTTTTTGCACCCCAAAAACTAAATAAAAAATAGTTTTTTGTAACCCGTTCATCATCCCGCACATCGTTGTAGCATGAGCATTTACCGCAAAAAGCGACTATGCCTAATGAGCATTTGCCTTACGGGGGATGGCGTCTGTTCAGTTACCCCTAAAAATTAAATTGGTTAAGAGTTGCAGAAACTCACTGTTAGAGTCTGTTGGGTTCCCCGTCACTGTACTGGAAGAAAGCGGCTGGTGATCTGAAACGTCTTGGCTCGTCTACGGATGCTGCAGATGCTGACAACTCTGCCAAAACACCCTATATGTGCCCCAAACGAAGTGTTGTATGCATGGATTTATACCAAGTTAAACTAGCTGGTCTGCGACCAACAAATATAACGTTGCTAGGGATCTGTGGTCTAAACTGGAAAATGACAATATGGATTTTAGAGTGCTCGAAAGTGTCCTGGCGGGCAATTTTAATGTTAAAGGGACGACTAGGAAATTGTGCGGATTTTACTCATTAATAAACTAAAAAATCGAAGATACTTTGATAAGCTAACATAGTTGCAAGGTCGGCAGAGTCCCGTTTTGACCGCAATAGACATGTAACGATATAAATTTTAAATAAACTAATATTCGGCCAATTGCTTTTGGAGCAACCGTTAGAATAGGGAACAAAATTATCCAGGGAACACGAAAATCAATCGAAAGGACACTCGATCCTTAAAGTAAAGACATATTAAGACTCTAGGGGTAATTTCCTTTCAGCTTACAAGATTGTCCAGGTAAGTGGTCAAGGCCTTTTAGGCATCAGTTCCACCATACGCGTCATTTGGTTTATTAAAGAGAATGTCAGTTGTCGTAATTTTTCTAGGTGTGCCCTTTTTCGTTTACCGAACTTCTGCTTCGCTTTTGCCTAGTTCTAATAGGATCCTTAAAATAAACACATATTTAGACTCTTGGGGTAATTTCCTTTCAGTTTACAAGATTGTCCAGGTGAGTGGACAAGGCCTCTTAGGCATCAGTTTCACCATTCGCGTCATTTGGTTTATTAAAGAGAATGTCAGTTTTCGTAATTTTTCTGGGGGTGCCCTTTTTCGTTTAAGGAACTTCTGCTTCGCTTTTGCCCAGTTCTAATAGGTATCATATTTGTTTACTCATGATTATCCTAAAAGAAATGTAATGCAAAAAACATACAACATATAAAAGGTGTACTTACTTTTCGGATTTATTTGATTCGCTTGTTGATTGCTCCTCATTAACAAAATAAAACTCCTCGTCGTCGGAACATACTGTCCAAACATCAAAATCGTCGTCTTCTTCGTCCGAAAAATCTAAAACGTCATCAGAACGGAGTAACATGTTTTGATGCTCCTCCTCTTCCTCTTCAATGTAATCCTCATCGATAGACCCATTACAGGCGTCATCATTATATTTTTTCCGAAAACAAGTCACCTTATGTTTTATGCCATCATCCTCATCCTCGTCGTCGTTGAACTCTTCATCATCGTAGCCACTACTAGTTTTCGAGGCGTTATCCAAAAATCTAGAACTCTCTTCATCGTATTCAGAAAGTCCCTAATAGAAAACAATTCATGGCATTACATAATTAATTTCGCAGGAAAAGTTTCATCTTACAGCATGCATTTGATCAGTTTTTTTCAGTTCCCCGCGCAATTTTTTTTTGTATCGGTTTGTGTGTTCCAGAATATTGTCATTCATTTTGAGTATTTTTTTACATATATATAACGTACACAAAACACCGAAAGAAAATAATTCGAGACAAAACGAGATTTCACAAACAAAAATAATGAAAAAAAAGCCACCAGCGGGTCACCACACTCTGAACATTTGTGGAGAATTATGAAAGTACCGTTATTCCGAAAATGAAACAGGCAGCATTGTTTACACTCATGATCATTACAGAGTTTGAAGCCGTCAAGAAATTTCCAGCGTATGTACATTTTGGAGTCGAGCACAGAGATTCAAGCTGAATCGGTGCAAACTGGCGGCGCGATGCCACCGGCTACCCCATATAAAGCCTAGTATTCACCTAAAACGAAAATTATGCTTAGGAGGTTTACATTAATCTCTTCAAAGATAAATTGTAGCGTAGAGCAGTGTAGAAGAAACAGCCATTATGTATTTTCAAATAAAAAATTTTAATCATGTTGATGTAAATACTCTCTAAAAAGTCTTCACAACATTTGTTAATTTATTTGTTTGTAAATTTCAAAAATTGCTCTACCAAACAATTATCAGAACATTAATTTTAGTTTGCAGATGGTGGAAAAAGTCTACACTGCTCCTTTTCGTTTTAGATGAGTACCACCATACGAAAATAGCTAAACAGAATTTACCAATGGTAAATTTCGTTTGCTTTGCATCATGTATTTCTTATGGGAGCGAGAATTTCGTTTTAGGTGTATACTAGGCTTATAACGAAAATTACGCTTAGGAGGTTTGTATTTATTAAATTGTAGTGTAGAGCAGAGTAGAAGAAGCTGCCGCTATTCATGTTCAGATAAATTATTTTAATCTTGTTCATTTAAATACCCTCAATTAATACTTTCCACGTATGTTTTTTTTGTTTTGCAAATGTCAAAAAAAATCGTGACCAAACAATTCGTTTGCAGATGGTTTAAAAAGTCTACACTGCTCTTATAAACATACCTGTAACAGTTTCAAATGCCATCACCTGTTTTGCTTGCTTTACTACATGTATTTCTTATAAAAGTGAAAATTTCATTTTAAGTGAATACTAGGCTTAAAACTAGGCCATTTTACTTGCGCCAATTTTTATGATTCCTTTTTGATCTTGCCCCTTGTGTTCAATTAAATTCCGTTTAGGTAATTTTTGTTTTCATTTTTGACTTCCTGATATTCTGTGATTTATTCGTTTTGATTTTTGTGTTTTTGACTTTTATAATTATTATAAAAGTTATAAAACAATATGTCAACGTAATCTTCAGCCAACTTCACACTACGAAAATCACAAAAGGAATTGCCAGTACGAGCAAGTTTTTCCCCTTTCCAATCCCTCTACCTCTCTCTCCAACAAACAGAGAGTTGCGGCAAGTAGATTTGCCAAGTGGGCATGCTTTGAGAAAATATCTCCAATATTTAATATTTCATATCTGTGCTAAATTAAATTGCCAAGTGTTATTATTAGACAATATTTTTTAAAGATTTTGCTAAAACAAATTATGGAATTAAGCAACGAGTTACCACACATATTATGTCAACAAAAAGTAAAACATGACACACCCTGGTATACTTAATGAAATTATTAAAAATATTGGAAGCTATACACATTATTTTAATTATAGATATTTTGTGGTTCGACCTTTTGTTTATGTTTTAGCAGAGGTAAATTAACTATCGAGCTCAAATTCGGTTTTAATAAAAACATTTAACTTTATTAGTTTCCAATATTTCGCAATTCTTTGAACTGCATTCACAAGGAAAATATGTAAAAAACGAGTATAAAAATTAACTTGAAACTAGCGTAGTTAGACTACTCTTGTCCGTTGTTTGTATTGGACATTCAAAGAATTGCGAAATATTGGAAACCAATAAATTTAAATAAAATATTTTGAAACTGGCCTCGAGCTCGATAATTACTGTAGCTTACGTACCATATAAAAAGTTCACACCAAACTTATTTGTTCTTTGATTACTTATAAATAAGAGTAAAAAGATTTTAGACATTATGGCTTCTATTTTTTTTTACACGAGGAGTTTATAACGGGTTATCCATCTAAAGGTATTTTTTCAGAACAAAAAAAAATATAAAAATTCAAATCAAGTGTGGAATCTATATAAGAAATTTGAAAGGGCCATTTTATGGCATTTATTTTTTGAATATAATTTCCTTCAAATGTTGGCCGCAACTACGCCTCAGGGTTTCCATTCTGAGGGTCCAATTTGGATGACTCGTTCGAGCATTTCGACCGGCATGGCTTTAATGACACGCGTAATGTTGGCTTCCAAAACCTGAATCGTAGCTGGTCTGTCAGCATAGACTTTGGACTTTCGTAACCCAAAAAATGTCTAAAGGTGTGATATCACTCGATCTAGGCGGCCAACTCACCCGTCCAAAACGCGAAATGACCTCTCAATAAATCCATTGTTTGAGCAGCTGTATAACAAGTCCTGTTGAAACCAAACGTCGTCAAGATTACGGGCTTCAATTTCAGGTAGCATGGCACGATAGCGAGTATCAATCACGGTTACGTTCCGGCCATCATAATTTTTGAAAAAATAGGCACACATGATTCCACCAGCTTATAAACCGCAATAAACCGTGATTTTTTGTGGGTATAATGGCACATCTTGAACCTCTTCTTATTGCTCTTCAGCTCAAATGTGGCAATTTAGTTTAACTTTGTCGTTGAGCCAGAAATGGGCCTCATTACTGAACAAAATTTTGTTCGAAAACAGCGGATCTTCCCGTTTCCTACCGAATGCTCATTTCCATAATACAGTTGCCAACATTTGAAGGAAATTATTTTCAAAAAATAAATTCCATAAAATGTCCTTTCAAATTACCATCCACACTTGATTTAAATTTTTATATTTGTTTTGGTCTAAAAAATACCCCTAGATGATCAATATGGATTTTTAAAAATATAATTCAAAACAACTGTACCATACAACTATAAGTACTTATACTTCCATGCCTGTATCTGAAAAACATGAATGCCATTTACAGAAATATGATGAGATAAACAATTTAGGGTATGCGCCCGCTAATAATACAATACGCTTATTTACATTTTTTTCTCGTAGAAATTTAAATTGTCTAATTTGAAATTTGACTAAGGCAATTCTTGAAGTTTGTAAGGCTAAATTTCTGTATCACACATTCACAATAATCGTCAAGCATTCACAAAAATGTATTTTTGCCATTCTCTTTTAAGTGACTTTGACTGTACAGCAAACTGATTGTTTGTTATTGGGCTAGTGACTATACCTCGTTTATTGTACCATGCGACCACTTTTGTATATCCAATATATTTTTCTGCTTGTTTTTTGCCGCTTCATACAAAAACGCTCGCTATGTTGTACTCGGTGAGGTAAGCTTTATTCCTACACTGCGTTTTTTTCAACTTCTAGCAGTCCAAATATTATTCCAAATAAATAAGTAACTTTTATGTAATGTTTAATTCAATTTAAACTATATCTTAAGGCCCGGGCACACTGACGTTTTTTGTTACGCTGCGTATTTCTTAACTTCCGGTTGTCTGAAAACCATTGAAACATGTTTTAAAAATTTACATACAGTTAACAATATTGCATTGTCGGCATAGAAAAGCCCTTACATAAATTTTTGGTGGATTTGGACGTTTATTTCAATGGTTTCTAGATTGCCGGAAGTTTTCAAATACGCTGCTTAAGAAAAAAAGCTTTCGTGTACCTGAGCCTTCAATTGTGATGAAGTTAACTTGGGAATACGTTAGTAACAATTAAACACCATACCCTTAAATGTGGTGATTTGTTAAACAAACGCGAAAATTTATTTGGCAGATTTTTAGTTTTTATATGGCTTGACAGCATTGAAAAGTGCTGCCAAGTTACGATGAACCGGCTTTGTTGATGGTGCATAAAATGTTTGCTAGAAATTCCCAAAATTTACAACATCATCTTTGGGCCCGAGAGTCCAACTGGAAGGAGCCGGGTCGTCATCATGCCGTACCACAGCGCTTCCTCTTTTACGAGCGCAATTTCTATAAGAGCATAACTCCTCGGCTAACCATACAGAATGTGGACAAACCTTTGGGTTACCTACGTAAATTCACGCCGGACGGCAGCTTGCTCTTGGTTTACGCCAATGATCAACGCTCGCTTGAGGTCTACCATTATCAGGGCGTAGGTAGATGCGCTCAACTGCTGCAACCACAAAAAGGAGAATGCATAACAGCGGCAGATCATTCATTGGATTCCCTGCACATACGGCAACAATTGTTCCAAACGTTGTTCAAGAAAAAGTTTTCGGTGCAGCTGGTCAACGCCCCGTGGACATCGAGGCATGTCTTGAACCGGGAATTTAGTATATTCCTTGAAGGCGGTCACTACGTCCTCTTGGCGTCGGTGGCCGGCGGCTCTATATTTCCGAGTTATCAGGCTTACCAAGAGTATCCCGATCTATTTGACGATGCCGATTTGTATGACTACACATTTCATTTGGTGGACTTGCGTAAAGGCTGTTGTGTGGATACTCTGCACATGGAACATGATTTTATTGTGCTGTCGCACAATCACAGCGTTTCTTTGTATGGCCGAACGCTGGCTATTTTGTCTACATATCGCCAATGCATAGAGTTATTTGAACTCGACAATCAAGGCAAACTACAACGTCTTTGTACTGTGGGTCCATATGGCAGTGATTTGGATCGAGATCGCATACTGGCAAACGCAAGACTGTCGAATAATCAAATGGATCACAGTCACAGTGTTCCGTTGTCGCATTTGAAACAGAGAATATTAAGCTTTATGTATCGGAAAGCTCTGGAAGAGCCCACAGTGCATTTAAGAAACGAAAAATTGAAGGTGTTTTATAAAAATTTTGGTTTGGTAAGTTTGAGAAAACCGTACATGAGTAAAACAAATGTGCAGCAGTGCAGAGACCAAACGATTTTCACCGCGAGACGGGACGACTGCCACAATGCCTGAAATTCCAATTATGGACAAAACCAATCGAACATGGTGGCATGCTGACAACATGCAACTGCTATTTTAAATGCTCTCCATTTTTTTGAAGTATTTGTTTCCAAATCTTAAACAGCCATTTTCAATTTCTTTTCAGATGGAACGAATGCTTATTTTAAAAATGCAACTTATTGACAGTGATCACATTTTATTGCGATACGAAAAACGCCAATCGCAAATGCCTTTGGAAATGCTTGTGGGTAATGTAGATACGGTTAGCAAGAATTTCAAGCTCTACGTATTCTACAATATAACGCAGCAGAAAATATTGAAAATTTACAATAAGGACTCCATCACATTGTTACATATGTTGCGAAATTATTGCGACGAATTTCGAAATGTTCACTCATTGCAAATACCATGGCATGCCTCGTCGCCAAGCAATAATGATTTCTTTCGGGCAGCCTTTGACGAGTAAGTAGTTGGAACAAACATTAATGTGAAGTTTAAACGATAGTTTCTTTTACTAGGGCACTAAAATCATTTCCTGGCGGCTTAGCGGAAGCTGCAGATCGATTTAATCCCACCCTACCAATCAGCTCTCAGAGTTTTTCCACCAGCCCTTATTTGGACTATTCGCTGTTCAATTATGATGATCGTTTCATTTCGACACTGGAACGGCCACGTCTCATTGGCATGGATCCTATACGATTTCGTGATCGTAACACTGATCTCACTAAATTTCGTGTTCACTTGGAACGGTCTTCGGATACATGGCAAGAATATGAACTGGGAGGCAGTCCCCGTGATTTGGTTACATTTATATTTCATCCCTATGAACCGTTTTTTATTAGTATCCAAAAGTTGATATCTCGTTATGTTGTAAATTTCCACATATATAATACGAGTACTCGCTTACAAGCGTGACGTCCTAAGGACGTTCTTTATTTTATACGAATTGACGAATTAAATTACAGATTGTAATATGTTTGGCAGGGAAATCCAAAAAAAAACTATACTCTGCGTTGTTTTGTTCGATGAATATACATTATTTGCTGGTCAATCAAATGCATTGCCTCAAATGTACCGGGGGCATAAACTGAATTTTACTATTATTTTTGTTTTATATTATTTTTTATAGCAGACGAGTCAATATAAGTATGGATTGATTAATAAGAAAAGCTTGCAAATACCAACAAAAAAAGTTGAAAAAATAAAAACTAAAAATGAATAATAGTATTTTATTTATTAAACAAAAAAAAGGAGAATAATTATAGCACCAACACATATGTGCAACCGATTAAAAGTCTTTTGCAATAAAAATTTTGTTGATGAATTTTTGGACAAGTATGTCTTTTTGGACAAAGAATGACCGTAATTGAAACCGAAGAGTTTCTCTTTTCGGTACTTTTTAATAGACATAAAAATGGCTAAACAAAGCTAACCTCAATAGCGTTAGTCTGTAACGGGATTTTAAAATTGTTTAAACTTTCATCATGAAGTGGTCAGATAATGACAATCGTATCGCTGTAATAGCGCTTTTCATGCGTGAAATGAAAAAAACGATATTTTCAAAACGCTCTGGCCACTAGGGATTAGCCGCATGTTGTCCACCGATGCATAAAACTGTTTTAAGAGACTGGAGATGTAAAAGACCGCCACGGGTTTGCCGCCCACGCTCTGTTCGAACACCGCATGTCATCAAAGCCGTTAAATCAAGAATTCACAGAAATCCGCTCTGAAAACAGAAAATCATGGCTCGCGCAAAAGTCCATGAGTCGAATCATTAAAAAAGACTTGGGGCTTTCAAACGACGTACCGGACATTTATTGACTGCAGCTATAAAAAAATAGGATTGAAAAATGCAAACGTCATTTGGTGAAGCACGCTGATAACTAGCACAGACAAATTTTGTTCACAGATGAAAAAAATTTTACCGTTCAGGAAAAATTTGACAAGCAAAATGATAGAGTGTATGCGCGGTCATCTAAGGAAGCATATGAACTGATCCCAGGGGTGGAAAAAGGTCGTCACCTAGCTTCAGTCATGGTTTGGTGGGGTGTCTCTTACGATGGGGTCACTGACCTGCATTTCTGCGAACAAGGAGTCAAAACATCGGCCAAGAAACCGTTTTGGAAGCTGTTGTGAAGCCTTTTAACAATTCCCTGTTCCAAAACAAGCCATGGATTTTCCAGCAGGATTCTGCGACGGCCCATAAGGCTAAAACTTCCCAGGCCTGGCTTCGAAACAATTTTCCAGCGTTCATTTCCTCTGAAGAAGTGGACGGTTTTAGAGGACAAGGTTTGTCACAAAAGATACCCCAACATTGGATCTCTTAAGACTGCTTTGGTTCGAGCTGTGGTCAATTGTCCTCCCCAGCATACAATCGATATTGCATGAACACCTGGCCTTTAAAAAGTTTGTTCTTGGTAAATCCCGCACAATTTGACAATCGCTCAAAAAACGCTCGTGTCGATTGGTGCAAAGAAGTTTTAAAAAAACACGATCGCGGTGCTTCAAAACCGTTTATAAGATCGTCACAGGAGACGAATCATGGATCTATGCGTATGAGCCCGAAACAAAACAGCAATCGACCGTGTGGGTCTTCGAAGACGAGCCAAATCCAATCGTGGAAGAAACACTTCGAAGCAAATGGTCGCCTGTTCTTCAGCAAAACTGGTAATGTGGCGACATATATCTATGTGGTACATATATCTAAATCTTAAACGGTTCCCCGGGGGATTTTCGAGAAATTAATTACTTTCTATTATTACAGTCATGACACTACCAAGTAGTGTTCGATAGTGCCATTGTTGGAAAGTAGAATTCGATAGAGCCATTGTTGAAAAAGTTTTTGCGTTTAAAAAATTCTATAACAATAATCTCCTTTATTTAGAATTAAATGAGCTTTGGATTGAAGATAATGCAAACATACTATCAGATCTACTAAATATTTTCAAACCAATTTAATTGGCTGTGGAAAAAAAATCTGAGATTACATAGATTTTTAAAGAAGACAGTGGTGTCGATGAAATTGCGGAATTGCATAAAATTTTTATAAGTGGCATTTTTACAGATATATAATTGGAGGATAATTTAAGTAAGGCCATAACAAATGCAAACTAAAATGTAAATGTATAATTGCATTAAATAATAATCAATTACCTAGTAACTCAGTAAAAAACATTTTAATATTTATGGAGAAAATGAAAAAAAAGGAAAGCGTCAATAATTTATTTAATGCTCTTCTAATAATAAGATTTTTTTCTACAGTTGGGCAGTTTGTAAATTAAATTAGAAAGAGACTATCATATGATTCCATTGTTGATAATTCTCTTCTAAAACATATTTTTAAAATGAATTTAGCTAAGTTTTAATATGCAACTTAAGCCATTGTTATATACTATAAAACTTTTTTGTTAATATGTTTTTGTTAAATTTCGAATCTCAAGCTTTTACCAAGTAAATACGTCTTTAAGTTTGACTAAGCTAATAAACCCTTAACCGTCCCTTCGCAATTAAAAAATAAAGGTTCGTTTTGGGCCCTTACGTCCCATGCGTCCTTTCCTAAGGTTGGCCAAAGCTTCAAAATTAATATTTATTTCGATTCATAGCTAAATTTTCTTTACTTTGTGTACCCACATGTTCATTAGGGGTGGGATAGTGTTGTATGGAGATTCTTAGTAGTTAGATTTGGGTATGACTCACCCCCTTATTTTGTGGGGTTTGGAAAAAAATTCGTGGGCCAAAAAATGGGGAGGTGGGATCGGGGAAAGTGACAGCTCATCGAGGTCAAAGGTCGTTGGATGTGCGAAAATATTCGCAAAAAGCCCCGCAACTACCTACGAGTCGCACCTAGAGGGGTAAAATGTATGACCGACCCCCATTAATTTTTCCCTCCCAATATTTTTTCCAAACATAACTTCCCCCTATCTTCACCCCAACAGGGGGCTCCCGTACAAAAAATTATTATTTTTTTAAATTTTCGGCAACTGTTGGAGTTTTTTGCATTTTGTTTTAATTTATTTGTTTTTCTAATATTTTGATCCTTGACGATCATCAGCAGGGAATATTAAATTTAAAACAAAACAAACTTCTTAGCTTCAAGGTTTTTTTTTGCCTTGAAAATATCGTTAGAACCACGATGCACACAGCAGGATGCCGACAATCAAGCGGATCTCACAGACCGACCACCTATTGTTATCGATAAAAATAATCCAACAAAAATTTTTATAAATTTAAGGTAAAAGTATTTTTTTTTTGATTACGCATTTTTAATCTTTTTGATTTTGAAAATGAGCAGCTCGTTTTCGTGAACTTTAACAAATTATTCGCACGATCAAACCAGTCGTTCCATTTGCGTGACTTCTGCAAATTATGTACCTATGTATATGTATTATAGACATTTGTGGAGGTCGTTAAACAGTTCTTCTATAGAGCGCAAACAATGGGTCTGTGAGACCGGCTTGACCATGTGACTCAAATTGTTAGACGGGCTGTGACACTCACTTTGCCGTCTGCTTTCGTCTTATCAGATAAGTTGATCATAATAACATATGCAGCTTTAAAACAGCATACAGATGCGCACGCAAAATCCAATTTGAGCAGTTTTTTATGTCCACTTCCATACAAATTGTAATACAAATCCCGAACAAATTTAAAGGAGGGATATAATTTCTATCTGACACGACAGAATTTTTTTCATGGAAGGCGTCACTATAATGACGAAATTTCAAATTAGTTTAATATGGAGACGTGGCTAATAATTGTGAACATTGATTGTATGCAGAAAACATTTTTGGAACGTTTGCGTACACTGATAAACTTAATTCGTTAGCCCGTGTGTGCTAATCTCATAAATTACAAAATATTTTATATTATATGGTGATGGTTGGCTTGAACTTTGTTGGTGCCTTAAAAAACATAACACTTGTAGTGGTCTTGTGTTTTAAATGAGGTTGCGCATATGTCTTTTTGCTGCGGTTTGAGCTCGCCTGAATTTGGGCAGAGTTTTTCGCATAGATCGATAAACATATAAAATTAAAAGTGCTTAAATTTAAAAACAACATTGGGCGATAATACATTTAAAGAAGGCGGTTCAGTAAACGGACCGACATTATTCGATTCGATGCAGAATTCAGCACACCTGAAAGTTTTGCTTAATAAGGACCACATGGTATCGACCCCCGGGCTACCCTACCTAATACATATAACTAGAGGTCGGTAATCTATGCAGTACAAATTCGCGTTTAAAGCTCTTAAATATGAATTATCAAAGTCTGAGCACACTTAAGCGTGCGTTTAATTTTTGTACAGCGGGGAAAAAATACGTTAGGAAATACGCCAATCACACCAACTTTCTGCATATATCCTCTTAGTAATGCATAAAAGAAGTTGAATATTAAAGAACTTCAATAATTTTTTAAATATTTATTTAAATTGCTAGTTATTTCAACTAGTTGTAGTTGCTAGTTACTTCAACTAGTTATACGTTATTTGCAACGAGGGCTTAGTTGAAATGTATATTTTCTAAAGTCTTAGTTAACTTTAACCAATCTAGTTAACTACGCCATAGTTAGTAGTATTTAATTTAAGAGATAAATGAAATTTTAGTTGTTATCGACAAAGAAATTTTTTTAGATGGGTCAATAACCCTTTTTTTCAATATTGTCGCCAGTACCCTTACTAAACATGTACTTTTTTGACTTGGCATCCCTTCGTCGCCAGCTGATTGACTGTTGAACAGAGTTTAAAGCCGATAGGAAATTATCGGCGGCGGAGATAAATTAATTAAATTGTAGCCCCTACGTAAAAGATTCAAAAAGGCAGAAATCGTGATAAAGATCCCCAAAAGAAGAAAATCGTGATAAAAAAGAACCAAAATAAAGAAATCATGATGAATTAGAGAAAAAGGCCCAAGAGCAACAGTGAAACGAGAAGCAGTTTAAGCAAGCACGCAGTAGTGTTTGTCAATTTGAATTTGCAATTTCTGACGTCTGGAATCATGGATGTTTCTGACTCCACCAGTGAAGTGGTCATCGAAGAAATCGACAGTAATGATGTGCCTGAAGCGGAATTGTCACAGTTCCAAGAGACGCAAATTGTAACAATGAACGACGAGGTTGGTGCAGCGCCGGCCGGCGATATCCAAGATGTTGAGGGAAATCTTATACAGAAATTTGTCCATGGCGAAGCAGAATTTCCCGACATTTATACAAAGTTGGAACCACACGAGGAAGATGATGGCGAAGACGATGATGACGAGGACGATCAAGTTTATGATGATGTCGTTATGGCACAGGAGTCGCCCGATATGACAGCTTTTCGAACAGTAGATACTTCTCTGAATTATGACTATGCCTGCTCTTCTAGGAAACAGAAACCCAATAGAAGAGATAGAAGACAGAACGTCGATGATGATTTGCCCTGCACCAGTCGTAGTGCCAAGAAAGGTAATGTGACCAACACTAGCAGTGGTGGTGCCCGTAAAAGATCATTGCTCAATGTCGCTCTGCAGGGTCTGATGGGAGAGGCAAATTTGTGCTTTGCCCGAGGTCAAATACAGATGGCCGAAAAGATTTGCTTGGAGATAATACGTCAAAATCCCTTGGCCCCGGAACCATTCTTTACGTTGGCCGAAATATACGAATCTCGCGACACAGAGAAATTCTTGAATTTTCTTACGATCGCAGTCCACTTGAATCCAAGCGATCGCTATCAATGGATACGCATAGCCGAAATGCACATAGCCCAGGGGAATCTTCAGAGAGCCCGACTTTATTACACACGTGCCATTAAAGTCCATTACAGAGACTATGATTTGCGTTTACGTAAAGCCCGCCTATTGGATATAATGGGTGAGAAGACGGCCGCCATGTTTACCTATTTGAAAATGATACAACACTGTCCCGCTGAGAGGCATGAGTTGTGTTTAGTCACTGCCAAGAATGTGGCCAGGCACTTTCATGCTTTGAATAAGTATACGGTCGCATTGGAAGCCATGCAAAGTGCGTATGGGGTATGTGGCCATCTCTTCGCCTTGGAGGACTTGAATCTCTATATGGAACTGTGCATTCTTAACAAACAATATTTCAAAGTTTTGCAGTGCTTACGAGAGAGAACTAGTTTAGAATTGGAAACTGAAAAGGAAGAGCAATTGGAATTAATCTTCTATTGTGTCATACCCGATGATTATGTGCCCGACTTTCGGGTGAAACTCTGTGTAGCCCTTATTGCCCTCAAGGCTCATCACTTGCTGGGCTATCTGATACAAAACATACACGAGCATATACCTCCGTTGGAAAACGACCGTCTCAACTTGTATTGTGACATCGCCGAGGCTCTTATGCAGGAACATAAGTATGCCGAGGCCATTGCCTTGCTGCGACCTATCACCGATGGCGATCTCATCGAATGCCCCGCCTTTATTTGGCTGAAACAGGCCGAATGCTTGCGTCATCTGAACAGATGTAACGAAGCTATCGACAGTTATTTGAAGGTGGTGGAACTGGCACCCTACTGCTATGAAGCGAAATTTACACTGTCCGCTTTGTTGAAGCAACAAGGAAGACATGTGGAGGCTGTCAAGGCACTGGAGCAATCCGGTGAACATGAGGGCCAACCTCTTCATGCCCGGCTACTATATGAACGTTGTATAATGCTGCAGCAAATAAATGAAATTGAAGAGTTTCTTGAAATTGGCTGTGTGCTGCTGGGCCGCCAGTCCATTAAACTACGTAACCGCGAAGAGATGATGGCTGCCGCCAACGGTGGCTCCTTCTATAATTCCGATGGCTTAAAAGTCATCCTACAAATGCGTAACATTATAGGCGATGAAGCCGATAAGGCTCTGGAGGTATCCAAGGCCACCTCGAATCCGACAACAGATGATTTATCCATTCACGATGAGTATCAGTTGTTTTTAGAACTGATGCGCATCGGTTTCCTGCACAAGAACTACAGTATTCTGGAACGCATGTGCTTCGCCATGGTAACAACAAAACGTTTTGTCGGCTATCACATCGATCTGGAGCGCATCATCATTTTGGCATGCTACTTTAACAACGATTGTTCAATTGCCTTCTCCTATCTCAGGGATATGATACACAAGAATGTATCTTCTAAGCCGCTTTGGAATCTGATGTGTTTAATGATTCAGAAAGGCCAAGACTTGCGCTATCACCGCTATATGAATCGCCTACTTCCCCGCCAGCCGCAGGCCAAAGGCATGCGTATATTAATAGCTCATTACCATCTACATTGCAGCTCTTTTAAGTATGCCCTGAATGTGTATATTCCCATGTTCAAAGAACAGCCCACCGCTTTGTTAGCTCTCTGCATTGCCGTTATATTCCAGCAGATTTCTCTTCAGAAGAAGGTGTTGCGTAAATGTGCTGCTGTCACACAAGCCCTGGCATTTGCCCAAAAATATGGCCAGCTGCGCTCAAAGGCATTTGCTATATCGCCTAACAATGTCGATGCTTCCATGGAGAACTCTGTTGCCTATCAGGAAATAAACTACAATATTGGGCGTATTTATCAGCAGAGCGGTTTATTTCACTTAGCCGTTGAATATTATGAGAAAGCGTTGAAGTTTACACATCCGCTCTTAGAGAAACATAATGAAGTTTTAAGTTTAAAACAAGAGATTGCATTCAATTTGCATTTAATTTATAAGTCAAGCGGGAATTTTGCAAAAGCCCGACAGTATCTTTATGAATACTGTGTGGTGTAAAAAGGACAGAGGTGAAAACTGATATGAATGTAAGTTATATTTAAATAAAAAAACATTTTTATATACTCTATTTTTATGCGGATTTGAATTTATAGGGGTTTGAAATATATATTTTTTCCGTTGGAAGAAAATCTAGTTTTGGTACAGCTACAATATATATATTGGCGGCAGCCCACTGGCTCCCAAGATTATTTTTTATTCTGAAATAAATACCTCTAGATTGATAACTCTTATGACTACCACTACTAGCTCGGCAGTATTTCATCCGATCAACTCAATTTTTCAGTACATTTTCGACTGTTTCGGATCGCATCTCATCAATGGCAACTTCGATTTCATGCCTCAACGCTTCAATTGTCTCTAGATGATTTGCGTAACATTCATCCTTAATGGCTCCCCACAAAAAATAATCCAAAGGGCTCAAATCACAGCTCCTAGGCGTCCAATTAACATCACAATTTCGGCTGATTTTTCGCAATGGCAACTTCGATTTCATGTCTCAACGCTTCATTTGTCCCTAGATGCTTTGCGTAACATTTATCCTTAATGGCTCCCCCCAGAAAATAATCCAAAGGGCTCAAATCACAGCTCCAAGGCGGCACATTGACATCACAATTTCGGCTGATTATTCGATTTTTAAAAACAGTGCGTAAAATATCTGTTGTTGCGTTATCTGTGTTACATGTGGGTCCAATTTTGGATGACTTGTTCCAATTTTGGCGTTAATGACACGCGTAATGTTGGCCTCCCAAACCTGAATCGTACCTAGTTTGACAACATAGACTTTTGACTTTACGTAGCCCCAAAGAAAAAAACTCTCAAGGTGTGATATTACACGATCGAGGCGGCCGATCCAAAACGTGGAATATATCCATTGTTTGAGCAGCTGTATGGCATGTGGCACCGTCCTGTTGAAACCAAACGTCGTTAAGACGACGGGCTTCAATTTCAGGCAGCAAAAAGCCCGAGATGGCGCGATAGCGAACACCATTCACGGTTACGTGCCGACCATTATCATTTTTCAAAAAATATGGACCGATGATTCCACCAGCCCAGCCCATAAACCGCACCAAACCGTGGTTTTCTCTTTTACAAAGGCACCTCTGGAACCTCTCTGGTTGCTCTTCAGCCCAAATCCAGCAATTTTGTTGTTGTTGTAACAACAATAAATTAATTTTGATGTCTTGTTCGTCTATGGGGGATCTGCATCGATATCCAGGTGGAGGAAATGCGCCATTTGCACTGGATGCCACCACAGAGACCAGGGGGTCAGCTGAGTGGGCTTTGCTGGACAATTGAAGAGGTGCGTGCTTCACATCAAGTGGTCCCTGATGGCAGGCGGGACAGATGTCCGGAACATTAGCATCCATTCGTGCCCAGTAAGAATTTAGGCGGCTGCACCATCCAGATCGCAGCCGCGCCAGAACCACGCGCGTCTGCCGAGGTAGTACCTTCTCCTCAGATGAAATCTCCGGAAGATGCTCCCCTGGCACTACATTCACACGGTAGCTGGATACTGCTGCTGCGACTTCATCGGCGTGAATGTTGTCCAGACCTGCCTGATAGTTTCGATGATCTAAAGGTTCTCTCTTATACCGCTGGACGTCTTTCTCGTACCTGATCTGCCTGGGTGGAGGCATCCTGCCCAAGAGTGCTGCGAAAACACCCTAGTAGGTATTGCTTAGACAACAGGAAATTTTGTCTGCGCACGGTAAGGACCTTCGTCTCCTCATGTAGATGGTCCTCAGAAGACATAAGAAGACACCCTGTTGATGTTTTGGGGGCGGCATTCTGACAAGTCTGAATTTTCTTCTTCAACTGCGTCGTACTCACGTTCGCCGGCCATACAGGTGCTGCGTAGTATTCTACAGACCGACCTATCGCTTTGTAAGAGGTCAACAAGGTTTCTTTGTCGGCTCCCCAAGTACTGTCGGCAAGTGACTTAAGGACCTTGTTCCTACTTTTGAGTTTATCGCAGATAGCTGTAGCATGCGCAGAGGATCGAAAAAGGCTGTCCAATGTGACCCCAACGATTTTGGGGTAGTTGGTAGACGGGATGTTGACGTCATCGACTTTTACATTGAGTGACAACCGCACCTCTGCGGTCCATGCAGTAAACAGTGTGGCTGATGATTTGGAGGCGGATATTTTCATATTCCTCGCAGTGAAAAAGCGTGCTAAGTCAGTAAGGTAACAGTTGATTTTCTTGCATATGTCATCCACTTTTGGTCCTGACGCCAGAATTGTGCAATCGTCAGCGTACGACACAATTTCAACGCCGTCTGGTGGTTCAGGAAGTAAAGAGAGGAAGAGGTTAAACAGAGCCAGGTATATAACTCCACCCTGGGGAACTCCTTGTTTAACTCTACGGGGCTTCGACTTCCTGTCTCTAAATTTATATTGTTTATTGACGTTGCCGTTGAGCCAGAAATGGGATTCATTACTGAACAAAATTTTTGTCAAAAAAGCGGATCTTTTTCGAGCATTTGAAACGGCGACGCGCAGGAATATCGATAGTCTTCTGCAAATGGCAAACAATACTTAAAAGAAAGAGAGTTTATCACAACTCATGCTTCTGTGAAAAAAACATCTATTGAAAAAAATGCCCCCGGTTTGAGAAAACAGAGAAAACTATAGGTCAACAAATGGATATAAAGAAAGACAAGGCAAACGCCTTTCTAAATTAATGTAGATATCTTGATGAAGCCACTACATACCTGTAACACAGTATGGTGTAGGGTATAAATGAAACTAGAAGAGACATGGATTTCGTCAATATTAGACATAAAATATTTCAATGAAAATAAAATAATAAGCGATATTTATTAAATCTGTACTTATCGCATTGAAAAATGTCTTCGAATTATCGGTTTGATTTGATTTATTCATTCACATATTGCTATATGGTGCACAAGAACCTTACAAATAGGGGGTAAATAACCTCTTAAGTATAAATATCCAAGAATTTTTTAAATCATCAACAGTTTTTTGAATTTGACTTCAATTATCGGAATAATTATAGGTTCATTTTTCTTCAAATCAAAATTGCTCTTATTTATAATTTTTTAAATTCGTATCACTCTTAATCCTTGTACTTGATTTAGTTTAAAACCAATGTATCCCACCGGTGTTAAGACTCGTCAAGCTCCAGTCGTGACAACCTTGCCAAAGGCAAAGCGTTCCAAACTGGACACGCAAACGCTAACAACTCGATCAGCAACGTCGAATGTTATGAAGCGAAGTGCTAGCAACATAACCACCGCATCAAATTCAAGAATAACAACCCTGAGAGCTACCACCAACAGTAACGTTGTCGCTAGTCGTAACGCAACTAAATCCAAATTTACGGAAAAAATAGTAGGAGCCCCGACTGCATTACCATTTGTTAACAACCAACTGCTTAAATCCCTAAAGTCCTCGCGTGATTCAAACTCTAAAGAATCCTTTATCAACGGCAAACCTTCAATGATGCCCAAAAAAGATTCTAAAAAGGAATTGGACATTAAATTGTCATCTGTAAGAAGAGCGCCTGTCAAAAAATCCAATGACCCTCCACTTTTCGGCGATGCCTTTCGCTCACAACCCACTTGCAGCACAAGTTCTATTGGCCCTAATCAACGCCTATGGAATCGTAACAAAACCAACCCATCTTTGCAAATGACCAGAAACAAGGATCCTTGCAAGGATATAAAATCCTTTGAGACCCCCTCACAAGCCGTTGAAATGGGTGTTCAAACGCAAGAACAGGAAATTTTAAATCCATCTCTACTTATAGGCGATATTAAGTTGATCAAGCCTTCCAAACATATTATCGACGAAATCGAGAAACTACGTAAAGACTTTCGAACAAGGAAATTGTTAAAGGCTACGCGCACATTTGAAGAGCATTCGGAAAGGCAGGAGGAACATTTGACCGATTTGAAAGAGTTTCTTGACAAGTCATATGTCACCAAGAGGCAGCGTAAATCCCGCGATTCCTTCGAAGAAGAACGAAAGTAAGTACACTATATCAAATTTTTCTCGATCAAACTGCAAGCCCTTAAAAACTTTTTAGTACCATGGATCAGTTATTGAATCGTGCAATACCGAAAACCGAATCAATAACGGACATTAAAGCACGCATAAAACGGAAAGAGCAGGAACTATTAAGTCTCTTCGACAACGTTGAAAGTACAGCTCGTTTGTTGGCAAATACAAATTGAAATCGGTTAAATTTGAATGTTTTAAATTTGTTTAAATTTGTGTTTTGAGTTTATTGGTGTAAATTAATTACAAATAAATTTTAAGAATTTAATTGAAAAAGGAGAATCCTAGAACTACGTTGAAATGTTATGCATCAGCTTTAGAGACTGTCTTCGATCTTGCATTATCAGTTCACACACGGCATCAATGTTCTCTGGCACAACGGTCATTTTTGGACGACCTTCACAGCTTTCATCTTTGAGGGAGCGTCGGACACGATTGAATTCATTAAAGCAGTTTTTCACAGAGGATGCTGCTTCATCGCCATACAAAGATTTAAGTTCATCGATGTACTATTGTCGTGATAATCCACGTCGAAAGTTGTAAAAAATAATCGCACGAAAATGTTCACGTGTTAATTCCATGTTTTGCCAAACTGATTTTTTTCCAGTCACTGTAAACAACACAAATGATGGTCGTACGTCAAAACGTTCTGAGTACGTTTATGCTAAAAAATGTTAAACTTTCCAATGGAAATGTCAGATATCGCCAGAATCATCAGGCCAGAAATATATATAGCAATCCTCGTAAAGTGCATTGCACATATACCATCATTTTTACCACTGAAATTTTCCTCTACTATATGTCTAGTACTTAAACGTGCTAGAGAGATGAATATTGACACAAAACCAGCTTATTTCCCCTCAGAACCTCAATGGAAGCTTAATACCGACAAATTTATAGATGATTTGATGTGTCTCCCAACAAATTCTACACCCAATGTATCCTTTATATCACTATTCAGCGAAGTATCTGCGATACACAAAACTAAAAATTGAAACGGACGCATCCACTTCAACGGCTTTTAACAACGAACATCTAAAAACCGACTCTCATGCCATTGAACTTGTTCTGGCCTGACTATATGGTGCGGCCCTTCGGGGAGTATCGTGGTCGCTGTGGTTTAAACCCAAATCGCGGGGAGAACTTCGGTTCGATGTGGAGTTGCATTGCGACCGGGTGTTGTGACCCATAGAACATTAGAGGCTTAGCTAGTCCTCGACCCCTAACCAAGAGGGAAGCTATGACCCATAACTGTCATGCTTCGATTTGGTACCGGCGGAATAAATCCAATAGGGCGTTGGCCGTCGCATTGTTACGGCCCCAGTGTGATGGCACACCGTGGCTCAGGCTGTCGTGGCGATAATCACATAAAACTCGGCGACTCTCTCTTGCCATCCTAGATTAAAATGCGTCCATTTTTACAACAGAATCATCAGCTATTTACTACGCTCCCAACAAATACAAAATAATTCGAGGAAAATTCATAATATACTCAGACTGAAAATCCGCAGTAACGGCTATACAAAACATAAAATACAATAAACATTATTATCTCAAAAATAAGAGACATATTAATGAAATACCATACGAAATTTAAGCTTATGTGAATTCCTAGTCACTTCGGTATATTCGGAAACACCCTAGCCGATGAAGCAGCAAAGTACGCTGCAAACGCACCTGTAATCCATCACATGTCTCCAAACATCAGCGATATAAATAAAACCATATCAACCCATATAAAAGAAATCGAAATCGACGAGTGGTCTAACTACCAACGCTACTATATATCCAACAACCCAAACAAAATCCCACCAATATATCACAAGCTACTTCAAGACAACACCTACATAAATTCATAAATTCAGACTTAGATTAGGACATACCATGTTAACTTACTGGCACTTCTTTAATCGCTTAGATGCAGCAGAATGCCCACTGTGCAATGCATATATCATAAATATACGACATACGAGTATTATTTATTTATTTATTGAAACGATATTTTACAAATTAAATTTGTAAAATACAAAATAACAACGCAGGGTAACGAGATACGAGTATTATCTTCGACTGGAGATTCGTGATTGATGCCCAATTTACTCTTTTTGGTGAACGATGTCTATCGGAACTTCTACGCAATTTTTTCGAAAATCATGAACTATAGGGTGATACATCTAGAGGTATTTTTCCAGAACAAAAAAATTTAAATCATGTGTGGAATCTTTATTGGTAATTTGAAAGGACATTTTATGGCATTTATTTTATGAAAATAATTTCCTACGGTATTATGGAAATGAGCGTTCGGTGAGAAACGGGAAGATCCGCTGTTTTCGGCCAAACTTTTGTTCAGTGATGAGGCCCATTTCTGGCTCAACGGCAAAGTCAATAAACAAAATTGCCGCATTTGGGCTGAAGAGCAACAAGAAGAGGTTCAAAAGGTGCCATTATCTCCAGAGAAAACCACGGTTTGGTGCGGTTTGGTCGGTGCATAAATGATAATGACCGGAACGTAACCGTTAATGGTGCTCGCTATCGCGCCATGATATCGATCTTTATGCTACCCGAAATTAAAGCCCGTAATCTTGACAAGACTTGGTTTCAACAGGACGGTGCCACTTGCCATACAGCCAAACAATGGATCTATTGAGAGGCCATTTCGAAAAGCAGCTAATTTCACGTTTTGGACAGGTGAGTTGGCCGCCTAGATTGAGTGATATCACACCTATAGACATTTTTCTTTGGGGTTACGTAAAGTCCAAAGTCTATGCTGACAAACCAGCTACGATTCAGGTTTTGCAAGCCAACATTACGCTTGTCATTAAAGCCATATCGGTCGAAATGCTCGAACGAGTCATCTGTAGTTGCGGCCAACATTTGAAGTAAATTATTTTCAAAAAATAAATGCCATAAAATGTCCTTTCAAATTACCAATAAAGATTCCTCACTTGATTTGAATTTTTATATAGTTTTTGTTCTGAAAAAATACCTCTAGATGCATCACCTTATATATTTATTCTCATAATTCATTATGATCATAAATCTTGTAAATAAATAAATTAATACGCCGAACAACTTGACTTTCTAGAAATTCTCGGAAATCGGTCGAACCTATCGCTTACGACATACGTACTTAAGTCCGACATACTTAATCCTTAAATCCCGTATCACCTTAAATTTTGTGGTCCTAGCCGGATAAAGCTTGACGAATTTTCTAGTTGCATCAACAAAAACCAATATGTGCTTTAACACCCTACGGTTGTCAGGAGGACCAAAGTGATCTACGTGTATGACATCGAATGGAGTAACCGAATAAGATTAAGCAATGCAATTCAATCAATTTTGCTCGTGTTCATTTGCCTTCCTTTTGACTTGCGGAAACCAATAACCCCTGGATATGAGTTCCGTCATCTTGTCTGTAGGAATATGTACCACATCATCGTGGAACTTATAAAGTACGTGTTTTCTATCTCCTGTTGCATACTACAAGTAAATCACCTTTGTTGTCCGATTTTTAGCACACGACACAATTTATCATTTTATTTGGTGTCCATTTGAGCCTTCAACTTATTGTTCTTATTTTGACAAATTACCAAGTTCTCTCATAAGTTTGCGCTTTTTGTAACCTGACGGTAGAAGATCTGCTAAGTTCACCTACATGCTGCATGCAGGAGCCCGCTCAATGCTTCAACACATAATCATTGACCTGTAATGCAAAGTGCCCACCACTTTTTGATCCTCGGATTTAGCTCCCTCTTACTCAGTGTTATTGCTAAAGAGTTGCAGTCCGTAACATTCTTAAAAAGCATTCCCTGTTGGTATATCCCAAATCGTCATAGAGCTAGAGTTTCTAACAAAAACTATGAAACTTTGCAAATATGAAACTTAAAAAATAAAGTAAAGGATGCATATTGCCGCCATCCTTCCTTTGCAAAAGTACTGTCCGAAACCTATAGAACTTTTATCAAAGTGCAGCTTTCTCATGCCTCTATCTCATGCCTCGGATCATAAAGGCTCGACACCGGTGACTAAGTCAACTTTTTCTTAGGTAATATATGTCGTCCTTGGCCCAAACCTGAACAGTCAGCTAAGTTTCTACCAGATTGGTACCTTTTGCGACTTGTACTATGATTACAACGATATATAGATGGACAGTCGAACGGACGGACATTTCTTAATAAAATCCGATAGTGAAATCCGATTCTGTATCGATTGGTGTAGGGTTGAAAACGAGTATATCTGGATATATCTCGAGCAGTGTTCGGGTCTTTATACGATTTCTTTATTTATTGTTAAATATATATAACTAAATTGTTTACATTTAATATTAGTAATTATATACGTATGTGTAATATTTATTAAAAATTAAAAGAATTAAAAATATCGGCTATGTTTTCAGAATACTTGTTCTTTCTTAATTAAATATTTTTTAATCCCTTCCAAGCCTTTGTTAGGTTACTTTTAAATTTTTTAACTGTTGATGGATCTGTGGGAAATAGAGAAAAACATTATGGATTATTAAAAAATATTCATAAACATCAAACTTATTACATATTCATAAAAACTTGTTATTACATATTCATAAAAATATTAAATATTTTAAATTGAGTTAACGATTTAAATGACACGATGACACCCAATCATGGCACAATAATACAGGTAGTGTCGACAATCAGCTGATTTAATGCTTTTTCATTGTGTTTGTAAGCAAACAGTCAAGTTTCCTTTTACAAACTTGAAATGGCTTTTAAGTTCAAAATATCTCTGAGCAAATTATATAAGTATAGAGTCCATTTAACATTTTAAATTTGTTTTTTTTTCAAATTTCTGGTTTTATTGGAAAGGTTAAACTAAGGGGTGTTTTTTTTGGGGTATAGAACTTTAAGTTGGCATCACTTTTTTAACTGGCGGCCATTTTGTCAGCTGTCAAGTGATTAATATTTAGTTTGGTTTGCCATTTCATCATGAACAGGTTGACAAAAGAACAACGCTTGCAAATCGTGCAAATTTATTTCGAAAGTAATGGTTCAGTTCGCGAAGTTCACCGCAAGCTCCGTCCATTTTATGGTCGACATAATCGTCCATCAGAGCAATTAATTCGGTTAACCATGGATCGGTTAACATGGACCATTGGATTATTTTCTTTGGGGATATGTGAAGTCGCTCGTCTACGCCAACAAACCAGAAACACGTTAGGGGACTTGGAAGCCAACATTCGTGGCGTTATTGCCAACATACGGCCCCATATGCTCGAAAAAGTGGTTGAAAATTGGACCTGTAGAATTGGCTTTATTCGAGCCAGCCGCGGCGGCCACATGCCCGAAATCATATTTAAACATTAATGGCATAAAATTATCCTTCCAATAAAGCCAAATTGATGGGCATTAAAACGATTTTCTTGTGTTTTATTTCAATTCGAAGTTCTATACCTCAATAAAAAACATCCTTTAGAAAAACAGACTGTCTGTTAGTTTGTATTGTTGTACTCATTGTAGCTGATGCTTTTACCTGTATTATTGTGCCATGTACCCAATGAAGTTAAAGCAAATATTAAACTACCGCTGCCTGCGAATTATGAATGGCAAAGTTTTTATGTTAATATTGTACGACAAAAATCTACTTAATTTTTGCCTTAGACGACTTATTTTTAGAGTTTACGTGCTTAACTCAGCAGAAGTAGTGTGGCACATCTGCAAGGGTCGCGAATGTTTTCCCTATTTTCCTTTGCCAAATTTTTCAAACAAAAATGTTTCCAGCCACTCTCATCTAAGTGGTTTAAATGCAACGTGAGTTTTGGTCGGTTTGAGTCGGTTCACCAAGGCTTCGTTGTGCACCCAATTCAAAAATGCTAATGTGAGTACTAGGGTGGGCCGATTGGTAAGGACAACAATTTGTCGTTATTGTGCCATCGATTTTTGTATAGGTTTTGGCATGAGGAAAAAAAGTTCCACTACGAAATATCAATAAATTCTTTTTCGATGCGCCCTAATTTATTCTTTTTTACTTTTTCTGTGCAATTTTTTTCCTCATGCCAAAAGCTATCGTAAAATTGATGGCAAAATAACAGTTGCTCAATCGACCCACCCTAGTAAGACACTCTTATTGTCGCACAGTATGCATTGTTTCACGCAACGAAAAGAAAACATAGCTGCGATTTTTTTAGATCATAAGCCACTTTACTAAATTTAGATTATTCTGAGCAGGACTCAGAAAACTCAATTTGGCGCTTAATTGGGCATCGCAAGAGACTCAATCTGGCTGAGTTTTAAAAGAATTAAGGCATAAAAGACATATAAAGGGGGTACAACCATAATGCACGATGTTAATTGTGAGTCACACTACCTTAATCTTAAGTTTTTGCAACTTAATTGAACTTTTCTTTGTTTCAGTGTTTGACAAATTCAACCACGGAGTGGTACACAATTGAGCAGCACGTTAAGATTGTTGAATCCTTTTACGGAAAAGTGGCGTTCAAATCAAAACTATTTCGTGATTATTCAGCATAATCGACATTTGGTCGTTCAGAGTGAATTCATTAACAAGCAGAATTTCGCATTTTTGCAAATGTGAATCCACGAGCGATTGTTGAAAAGCTGATGCATCCACAAATAATGACTGTTTGGTGCGGCTTTTTGACTGCTGGCGTGATCCGCCCGAACTAATTCGAAAATAAGGTCGACCAACAGTTACCATAAATGGTGTTCGCTATCGCGAGATGATAACGGAATTCTAGTGGCCAGAAATAGAGGATATGGACCTGGACGATATGTGGTACCAACAGGATGCTGCCACTTGCCACACAGCCAACGAAACAATGGCTCTTTTGCGCGAGAAATCATGAGATTTCGACTTTTTTCTTTTGGAATATTGAAAAGAAAAAGTGCACCTCAATCCAGAAACAATTCAAGAGCTAAAGGATGAGATAGTTCGGCACATTAACGACATTGAAGCTCCATTATGTCTCAGTCATTAAAAATATGGGACACGAAGCCGCGGCGAGTATTTGCCCAATAAAAAATATTCTCTAAAAACTTTTTGTTTTATATACAATTAATACCGTGCGTTTTAGTTGGACCATCCTTAACAACCAGAAGGTTTGCTTATTGGTCGCTGGAGTTGTTTGCTGGAAATACAGATTTCGGCGAAAACAAAATTATCTTTTCGTAGGAGGACCATTTTTCAACGGATAATTCATCAAGCAAAACTTTCCATTTTTAAAGCGAACACAATCTAGTAGTGTTCCACGTACAGGGTGACCCGAATAAGACTAAAGGGTTCAAAATATTTAATATTTTTTTGTTTATAATTTTTTTCTTCTTTGCGCGTTATATACTTTTTTATGAATGTGGTTTTTTGCTATTTTTGCACTGCAGGCTGTGGCGGCACTGTAGGTCGATGTGAGTGGAGATTGTGCGTGGCTTATAGTGGCTGACGGGAGATTCGTCTTCGTATGCCTTTCAATTGCCATCATCCTTGAAGCGTATTTTTTAAACGCGCACTCGATCATAGCAGTGTAGCGTGCTTTTCGTTTACGATTCGCTGTCCCCCCACGCGGACGTGTTCCTGGATTAAAACAAACCCCAGAGAACTTCACCAGAGACCGCTGCATTCGGACCGCGTCACTTTTTCCAGGATAACCGTCATGCCATAAGTGTGAACTCCGAACGGTACTTGACTATGACTTTTTTCAGTCGGCTCTTGAGGCAATGCAATTAAAGGATACATGGTTCCAACAGGATGGATACATGGGACCAACACATCGAGGGTTGCCATGTATTGTCTAAGGCAAATGTTTCCTGGACAGCTTATCTCTTTGAGGGGTGATGTGAACTGGCCGGCACTATCATCGGACTTAGCCCCATGCGGTTTTTTCTTTGGGGCTACCTGACGTCCAAGGTGTATATAAACCGTCCCAACACCTCGAAAGACCCAATTAACAATATTGAGGATGAAATTGGCAGAGTACCAGTCGACATGCTTGTTAGAGTTCATGACAACTTCAGAAAACGTATGCAGAGGTGTGTGGACTTAGCCCCATGCGATTTTTTCCTTTGGGGATACCTGACGTCCAAGGTGTATATAAACCGTCCTAACACCTTGAAAGACCTAATTAACAATATTGAGGATGAAATTGGCAGAATACCAGTCGACATGCTTGTTAGAGTTCATGACAACTTCAGAAAACGTATGCAGCAGTGTGTGGATAGCGAAGGTCGACATTTGCCAGATACATTATTTAAAACCATGTAATTTAAAAATTCCCCTACTGTTCAATATAATTAAAATAAAAAATCAAATTTTCTAAGGTTCATATTTTTTTTATTTCATTCCCAAATAAGCAAATTACCGCGCTCCACCCTGTATATGACGGCTACATATGACCTACAGCAACACCTCAAACTTGTTGAATTCTATAATTCTTCTGGCAAGTCTTTTATCGCAACTTCACGAAATTACAGTCATTATTTTAATGCCAGAACAGCACCCAGTAACATGTGCCCGAACCCTAAGGTATGACATCAGCTTTAAGTACTCCCCTCCAGATGTACCTTTTGGTGCGTTGTTGTGGCTGATAAAGTTATCGGTACACATTTTTTTTGAAAACGAGAAGGGTCAACAGGAAACCATTAACGGGGCTCTGTATAGAAACATTATTGAACATTTTTTGATTCCGTAAATTGAGAATAATCTTAACATATGGTTCCAGCTAGATGGAGCCACTGCGCATACAGCAAGAGCTACAATAGAACTTCTTCATAACCTTTTTGGTGAACCCTTCAGTCTTATTTGGGCCGCTCTGTATCCTTGCACTTACTAGGAAAGAGTGTTTTGGTGTGGTTGATGGCATATCGACACCGTCAAACTTTATATATTCGAAGGACTATGAAAACACTTAATTGTCCTTAGTATGGAGTGATGTATAACGACTTTCGGTGGTCAGAGTTTGAGCCGCACAAGTGACGCAACGCTCGAAGTTGTAAAGGACAAATTAGAGGAATGTGTCATCTCACGGCGAACTTTCAGCAATTCGTCGCCGCGATCATGGGAATTGACACAATTGGAATATTTGTTCTTTACCTATGCTAACGAGGCTAACATTTCAGCGACTACTGCCGAATTAACGCCACACATATTGGACAGACCGCTTGTGAGCGATGTAATACAGGGTGGGCGATTACAAATTTGAATAGGCTGTAAAAAAGTACTCATTATTTTTTCGAATTTCTGTTTTTTTCGAAAGGTCGAACTTTTTCATTTCATAATGGAACACAATATCATTCAAATGACTACCACAACTAGCTCGGCAGTACCTCCTCTGATCAATCCAATTTTTTAGTACATTTTCGATTGTTTCGGGTCGAATCTCTTCAATGCAAATTTTAATATTATTTTTTTAACGTTTCAACTGTCTCTAGATTGCTTTGCGTAACTTTTATCCTCCCACAGAAAATAATCTAAAGGGCTCAAAGCACAGTTTCGAGGTGGCCAATTGACATCACAATTTCAACTGATTATTCAATTTTCAAAAATAGTGCGTAATATATCGATATAATGTGTGAAACCAAATGTAGTCCATGTCATTCTCTTGAAATTTTTGGAAACAAAAATTCGTTGAGCATGGCGCCTTAACGCTCACCGTTGAAGGTAACGGCGGCTCCTTGCTCATTTTCGATGAAGGTCCAATGATGCCGCCAGCCCAAAATCCACACCAAACAGTGACTTGTTGTAGATGCTTTGGCTTCCATTAGTCACGTATGGTTTCTCTGAACCTCATATGCGGCAATTTGTCGTATTGACAAAGCCACCGATATGAAAACGAGCTTCATTTGCTGCCAAACAGTTTTAAGTCCATTTGGCGAAGCGAAAAGGCATGGGATAGTGTTCCATTATCAAATGACAAAATTCAACCTTTGCAATAAAACCAGAAATTTGAAAAAATTATTAGTAGTTTTTTATTAATTAATTAAATTCCACCATCTTTTTATTTTGTGCATGACCTTGAGCCAGACAATACGGAAAAATATAAGCCGCTTTAATTTTAAAAAATTAAGTAGCCCACCCTGTCGGTCAGTAAGTCTTCGAATCGGAATATACATTCGTGCGTTTCGCCGATCCAGCGAATTTTTTCCCAGTTTTTTTTGATCGACTCCACATGTAAGCGCCACAAAAAAAATTGATTGATACGTTGGCTAAGGTTAAAGTCTCTAAAAAAAAAACTCAGTCTATGTTCTGATATCGCTCAATACAAATATGCCACTGATTTGAGTTCTAAACTACTTCAGATTTCAATTAAATTTATTTTGCTAAGTCAAGCTACCATGCAAATGATGCTCCCGATTTACACCACATTAATTAAATTTATTTTGCGAAGTGAAGCTACCATGTAAATGAAGCTCCCGATTTACCCCAAACAGTTTTCAAATAATCTACAAGCAATCGTACCAACTCTTAAATGCCCATACCACAATGTGGCTAGGGCGGGTGTCCATCTCGTAAGTCCTGTTGACTTTGCGAGTAAGAGATTAATTCTAAGACACTCTATGCCACCGATTTGAGTTCTAAACTACTTCTGATTTTAATTACATTTATTTTGCGAAGTCAAGCTAAAATGCAAATGAAGCTCCCGATTTACCCCAAACAGTTTTCAAATAAACTATAAGTACAAGCAATCGTACCAACTCTTGAATACTCATACCACAATGTGGCTAGGGCGGGTTTCCATCTCGTAAGTCCTGTTGAATTTGCGAGTAAGAGCTTAATTCTAAGACACTTCTCTAATTCTCTATTAAATGCATTCGGAGTCGACTTTAAACGGTACGTTCTGGCCAGTGGCGAATTATATCGTACACAGCTCACTGACCACGGTTCAGTGGATGACCTCTACCGCTGTACATTGTATCAGTGATGATAAGAGGGACATGATTAGTTTTTAATGAAACGTGACAACGAATATATTTGCCGAAAGTTTTATTTGCATTCGGACGGTCCGAATGTTCAATGCTATGTAGGTGCAATCCATTGGCCATCGAATAGCCATCTAATGGTTTCCTCTATAACTAAAGTACCTCGTAGTACATTTAAATATTCCAATTTCCATGAAAATATCGGTAGATCAGCGACGATGTCGTAAAGAGGAAAACAGCTTTGTCCTATTATCTCCAATCAGCATCACCAAACTGATTTTGGCACAATCAAGCAACTACAAGGACGATGGTCGAATGAAGTAAATTTCAACAAGTGAAATAAAAAAGCTTATTAAGGTAGATTAGACAAAGACACAAGACACCAAGCTTTACACTGTTTTAGACTTGGCGGTATTTTGGCAACTTTCCAACATGAATTGGCAAACAAGCGAATACAATAGATTTTACGAGATGACATATTTCCATAAATCTATTACAATATTTTAAAATACAGGATTTTCCAAGAGGGACATAACAATTTCGTATCTTTATATCAACGCACACTCAATCATTTTAATGATCTTTTAGTGTCAAAACGTTAGTCGAAGTCAACATTTTCATCACGGTAAAATTCATTTACGGGCAACGTTTGGAAATCATTAAAATTTCTACCGAAATTCTGAGTCGGTGGTCGCAACTTTAAGAGCGCTTACTCCAAATTTCGACCGTAGTAATCATCCCAACCGACAGGCTGTGCGTGCTGGATAAATTTGGATCCAACGAATTTGGAGCGACGAAAATATCACAGCCGTAAGTGTATCCGTTCAAAATGAGCCAAATCAGGCGATTCCACGTCGTTCTCAGGAATTGGGCATCTCTCAAATCACGATGTGGCGTATTTTGCGAAAAGATCTTGGTCTTCATCCCTATAAGATAAAACTGACTCAAGAACTAAAGCCACTTGATCATTTCAAACGCAGGAACTCCTCCGATTGGGCTCTGGCAAAGTTTCACGAAAATCCATAATTTCATGGAAAAATCATCTTCAGCGATTAAGCTCATTTCCGGTTTTGTCAATAAACAAAATATGCGTTTTTGGACAGCAACAAACCCAGATGTCATTCAAGAAACACAATTGCATCCGCAAATATTTCGTCGATGAAAACAATCCTCATGCTACCGTCAGTGGAGAGCGCTATCGTGCCATGTTAGAAAACTATTTTTGGCCAGAATTGGATGAGCTCGACATCGATATGTGGTTTCAACAAGACGGTGTAACTAACTAGCCACACAGCACGCGTTACAATCGATTTACTGAAAAGCAAATTCGATGAACGTGTTTTATTTACAAATGGTCCGGTCGAATGGCCAACTTGTTCATGCAATTTAACGCCATTGGATTTCTTTTTATGATGCCACACCAAGTCATTGGTCTATGTCAACAACCGAACAACTTAAGACGAGCTCAGAGACAGCATCCAACGCAAAATTGCCAACGTTCCGGTCGAAATGTGTGCAAGAGTGTTGAAAATTTTGGGTCCAAAGAATAGACCGCAGTAAACGGGCTCGCGGTGGTCATATGTCCGAAATCGAATTTCATTCTTAAAATGTAATATTTGCACTACACCTGAAATAAATTCGAACTCTATATCTTAAATATTCTGTGTTTTATAAATATATAAATTTTGTATGTGATCAATGGAAAACCCTGTAGATGAAAAATGATCAGAAATACCAGTTAAGAAACTTGAAGACATTTAGCTTCGTTAAGGCTCTAACAAAAGAAATTATTTTATTTTTAAAGCATTTCCAACCCACTTAGCGTCAGTAGTTTATTTATTTAGATAATGATAAATGAACTAGTATTAAATGCCTTTGTTTTATTTCTTGACAATGAATACTTTGCAATTTATTTTTTTATAATTTTAAAAATATATATTTTAAATGTTATTTTATAAACTACTTGCATTTGTAAAAGAAACAAAAACAAAACAGGTTAATATTTAAAGCCGACAGTTGTGACAAAATGTTATTCTTTATTATATTTTTAAACCATTTTCTTATGCAATTTTGTTGATTAGAATTATATATGCATATAAGGGTATGTATGTAAGTTAAATAAACAAATTTAAAAAATATATATTTTAAAATAATTAACATATGATTTTAATTATGAAACTATCATAAAAGATTTGGTTATGTTGTGAGACGAAGCAAATGAGTTTTACAATGTTCCATTTTTTTTTAATGATTTTATATAGTTTTAAAATACTACATATCTTTAGATTTACTCATTATAAATAGTTAAAACAAAATCTATAGTGGAAAATATTAAATCATTATTAATCTTCGGCAAAGTGTGTTAATGATAATAGTTAATATTACTCTAGTATTATTAGCATATTTATATATATTTAAATATGCGTTACCATAAACGTTTTTTATTTGTTAAAAAATAGTTTCGTTTTCTGGTTTACTTTGTCGTATTATTTTTTATTAATAAATTTTTGTTCGTAAAATTTGTTACTCTCTATATATGTTTATTTGATTTCGTGTTTGCAAATTTATTGTTCTTTTCACAAAGAAATGATTAATTCTTGCATTATTATTACGAATTAAATAAAAAAAAAAAATTATTTATATGTAGGTATATAATTTAAAATTATATATAAAGTTATGCCTTGTAGTATATATATATAAAAAAATATATATAGTAAATCGTATTTACTATGAATATGCCGTTAAACATACCATTATTTGATGGAAACCGATCGATTTAAATCGAATTCGATTTTGTATCTAAATTTTTAATAAATCGCCATTTATTAAATTTTAATTGATTGATACCACTTGCTATGCAGTAAATCAAAATCGATCTGTAAAAAAAGTTTTAGTTCTACGCGCCGTATTTAAAAAAAAGTCATTTAATATATCAAATCGAGAGCAAAACGATTTCGACCGATTTCCATCCCATACCGGATTATTTTGTTTAGCATTTAATCGAAATGCAAAATTATTAAAACAACAGCTACAACTACCAATGGTTCGTGCATATCCATGACTATTCTATTTCAATACAGTAGACCACCAAAGTATGCATACATTACGTCCAATAAACCCTTGGCTTTCCCACTCCAAATCTACAAACAGATACGCTTAACACCGCAATCCATACAAAACTTAGCCTGTTCTAAGAGAAATCTACTGCCACATTCGTGACAGAACTTGGACATTTTCATACTTGAACTCATGGTAGAATTAGAGGCATACAATTGCGTGGATGAACTCATGGGCGTCTCATGATTGGAGGAGTGATGTTGTCCTGCTGTTGTTGTTGCGCCTGCTGCTGTCAGTCCCACTGGACTGAGGGTTGGATGTATGGGCACATCGTAGTTGTTGTTGCGTTCGTAACGTAACATCTCGTCCAAATCGTTTGTGACATTATTGTTGTTGTTGTTGGTATTATTGTTGTGATTGTAAAGTTGTGCCAGGTGTTGTTGTTGTTGCTGCTGGTGGTGCTGCTGTTGTTGTTTTTGGTAATTACTATTGCCACCGATCGGTGGCAAGGCATGCTCGGAACTACTGCTTGACGAGGCACTCAGCTGTCGGGAACGCTCCTCGGTCAGAGGGCGACTCAACAAAACATTGTTTCCGGCTGTGGCCGCCGTTGCTTGCGGCCGATTGCGACTAGAATTTCTTGGGTTGCTTAGTTCAGAAGAACGTTGACGAGAGAGACTGTAAAGAAATGGGTTAAAATAGAAGAAGAATTGATTAAGGTTTAAATATCTGGATCCTGACATTTTTCGTCAGCACTCATTTTTTTTTGTTAAGGAAAAGTTTTGTTTTTTTTCTTGTTATAACCTCCATCATAGGATGGCCAAAATTTATGTTCCCCTTTGTTTAACCTCGAAGCGAAGATAGGAGACCCTATGAAGATCTAGACATGTCAGCACGTCCACCAGGGAGTCTGTTGAATCTACATTAGGTTCGAATTTAGCTGAACTGACTGATATCGACATTGGCCAACTCGAGAACTTTTTAGGGCGATCATAATGGTTCAACGGAAGAGACTAGGAATTTGTTTGCCAGTTTCCGTGGTATCACAATGGACTGTACTCGTATAGTCTAAGTGAGTCTGCTTGTACAGACTGCCACTTCTTCCTAAGCCAACCTAATGCCTACTCTTTTGCTACCAACTAAATAAAGGGTGGTTAAATTTTAAGGACCGATGTTGAATGTTAACCGCACCTAAATGTCAAGTTTTTTTCTGCATTTCATTTGATCAGACTAACTCAATTTGAACCATAGAAAGATACACAAGCGAGCAACGCGTTAAGTTATTCAGGCTTATTATGAAAATGGGCGTTTAAATCAAAATACATATCTTGCACTTCGTGATATGTGCTGAGGCACATTTTCACCTCAGTGGATTCGTCAATAAGCAGAATTGCCGCATTTTGGCGAAAGATAATCCATAAGTGATTGTCGAAAAAACAATGCCCCCGCAAAGAGTGACTGTTTGGTGTGGTTTATTAGCTGGCGGCATCATTGGGCCGTATTCTTTCTTTCCAAAATGAGGCCGGTCAGGCAGTTACTGTGAATGGTGATCGCTATAGTGAGATGATAATGAACTCTTTATGGTCCGAATTGGAAGATATGGATGTGGTCGATATGTGGTTTCAACAGGACGGTGCCACTTGCCACACAGCTAACGAAACAATGGCTCTTTTGCGCGACAAATTCAATGGACGTATTATCTCACGTCGTGGCGATGTTAATTGGCCGCCAAGATCATGTGATTTGACACCGTTGGACTTCTTTCTTTAGGGTTATTTGAAAGCAAAGGTGTACCTCGATAAGCCAGCAACAATTCAAGAGCTAAGGGATGAGATAATTCGGCACATTAACGGCATAGAACCTCAATTATTCCTCGGCGTCATCGAAAATTTGGACCATCGGATGGATATGTGCCGCCTAGGTCGCAGCTGCCATTTGGCCGATATTTTGTTCCATACATAATTGAAACATACCAATATTATCATAATAAAAAGAAATGGCAATAATTTCCTAAATAATTTGTGTTTTATTCGAAATCAACATTGGCCCTTAAAATTTACCACCCGTTATTTAAATTTAAAAATTAGAGTTTTTTTTTTTAAGATCTGCTTGGAGTTTGGTTTTTTAGGAATTCAAATATAGGTTTACAGTTAAATTTGGCTGAGATTGAGGCCCCTACTCATGTACCCAGGAAGACCAAAAACGTCCCTCATGTTCTAAACAAGCGACCAAAAGTGGATTTGGAAAAAAAACAATTATTGTTACAAAATTTTTTGTTGAGCTTAGATTGGTTATCTAAATTCTAAATCCAGAGAACCTGAAAAACGTCACCAATATCAAATATGCACATTTAACCACTTGAATTTAAGCAAATTCCATAACAAATCCAAATATTAATTTTTTTCTTATTGTGTTGAGATTGGTTTTCCCGACTCCTAAACCCAGGGTCCCTGAAAAGCGGCCCCTACGGCCAAAACGAGCGATTAATATTGAAATTGAACATGTGGGCAGTAAGGATTTCTGTTTAGCTCGTTTGTTTTATTTCGGTCTGTTGCTTTTACACATTGAACAGGGATTAAACCGGCTCAAGACCTCTTGCTTCTATATTTAAATAGAAAACAAGTTTTTAACAAAATGGCAAAGTGACATTGATTTTCGTGGCTGCACACTACTTTTATCATGATTTCGGGTCCGTGACAACCCTCTTCAGAAAGCCTTGCTGCAATTGTTGAAAGTAAAACCGAACTCTATAAGGCCAGGCTCTCCCCAAACGAATGAGAACTACTGTTGTAAACCTTACCTTTTAAGTTTTCTTCACACAAATACATTTCTTTTGAAGAGTTGGCTGAGATTTAGTTTATTCTCCATAGATCCCATGGGCCTGAAAAACTTTCCTTACGGTCAAAACAACCGACCAAAACTAAATATAACTAACTTTTCTAACAAATCTAATTATGAATCTATTTCTTAGTTGAGTTGAAATTGGTTCTCCGGCTCCCGAACCTCGTTAGGCCACCCTGGCCTAAAAACGTACCCTAGAAAATATGGGCACTCAAAGTTAAGTAATTTTCGTTGCAAATATAAATTTTTGTTGGCGCATCCATGATGGAGGGTTTCTCTAAGTTGCTTCCTCTAACACCTACAAAACTTACCTCCCATAGGCCGAGTCTGCACTCGTTTTCGAACTAACACCCAGCCTTGAATTCGGCGATGACAACGGATAACCATCCAGACTACTCAGTTCGTCTGAATCCGCATAAGCATCTCCGCTGGGTGTACCCGTAGCCTTGTTCGCCTTACCGCCGCCACGGCTGTGCATCATCATCAAGTCACCCTGCACCGATGTTCTCTGCTGCTGCTGCTGCTCCAGTGAATGCCGCAGGCTCGCTGACATTTCTTCGCCCATTTGCCGGAAATCTTCTTGCATTTTTTGTATAAGATTTTTAGCGTTATTCAATTGAACATTGGGTAAATGATGATCTACTAAATGACCATTAAAGTGATTACCTCCAACTCGGCTGATGCCAGACAGATGCGTGTGACCGGGTTCCAGCTGCTCGTCGTCATCGCTGATTTTACTGAATTTATTGTCGGCCGCATCGACCTCCACCTCGACCACACATTGCGGATTGCCCATCATGTGACGTATGGAATTGGGCGATATGGAAGACTTGTCCAGATCGTTCTGTTCGGTTTCGATGCTGATGAAAATTTCCCTCTTTTGATTCTGATGGTGGTCGGCCAGATCGTCCAATCTATTTTTGTTGCCTCTATTATGGGGGGAAAACGAATCAAAAAGACCCTTGGGATGTTGAGGCAGATTGGGAAATTGAAAATGCTGCTGTTGCTGGGCATGGGCGTGTATGTTGTGTTGCGGTGTTAGGGGAGGGAATGTCTGTTGGGGCGTTGATAGGGACTTTTTTGATTGTGCAACAACGTTCACATTAGAATTCGGCATTAACATCGACCTTTGTTTTTTCGATGTGCGATTCAATAGAAATTCTCTACAATCTTTGAACAGAGGAAATTGTTCTTCATCATTTTCGAATGATGAGAGAAATTCCTCAAAATCAAAATCTTCAAATTCGGCCGGCAACGAGGGTGGCGGTATAAAGGGCGGCGCATCATTCATTTGGGCGCTGAGACGATCGAAAGCCTTTTCGTGTTCCTTGATGAAATGATCACACTCCATGGAGGAACGATTGGCTTCATCATCGGCCGAGCATGAATCGGCCTCGGGAGAGGCATCGTACAAGAATTGATTGCGTCCCAAGCGAATGCGTCGCTTCAAGAGATTACGTCCTTCGGCCGAGTTGCGCTGACTTAGCGACGGATGCTGCGGGGGGTTTTGGTGAAGATTTTGATTTACATGGGTATGGGGCATTACATTATCCGGCTTAACCGGGGGTAAGAATTTAGTAGTAGGTGGCGCCGAAGATTCGGACGAAGATGAAGAGAACTGTTCTAGGCGTGGCTCAGAGGTATCCGAATCGGAATGTTTAAATTCATTCCGTAGCTTATTTAGATTTACGGGTAGATTATCACATTTATTGATCAACTTGGGATCTATATAATCGGTGCCTACAGAATTCTTACGATCCTCAGTGGTTTTAGTGGCGCCGAATAACGAACTGAGCGCTACCGGCTTTTGGGACAATTGAGGTTTAATTTGTTCTAAAGGCAACAGGGTCTTCGCATTAAGTGGAGTTAGGGGCGGTTGGGTTAGGGGTGTAGAGGGTTTGGTCAGCGGTGTGGTGGGCTTGGTCAATGGTGTGGAGGGTTTTGTCACAGGCGTAGATGGCTTTGTTAAATGCGTATTGGGAGCAATGAGTGGCGTGGAGGGTTTCGATAGGGGGGCCAAACGAACGGTGCTGTATATGTTGTGCGTCGATGTATCACTGGCGGCCGTGGCCGGAGTCACAGGTGTTGTTATGAGATTGTTGTTGTTGGTGGTGGTGGTGGTCGAGTGGTTGATGAGATTAGTTTCACAGTTCTCACTGGCTTCGCTGAGATGGTCCAGTAGGTCGGCCTTTATGTTTTTAGCCGAATTCTGTTTGCTTAGATTATTGCTTTTGTCCTTGAGCTCCTTGGCATTCAAAGGACCATCCAAGTTGGCCAACGGCGTAGATGTAGCTGCGGCTGCGGTTGTGACAGTGCTCTCCGCCAAAGCTGTTGCTGTGGGATTGACGTTTTCATTGGTGTTGTCCTTTTTAATCTCAGCATTGTTGGCTTTGTTGAGCTTCTCCAGCTCATGCTCGTATTTCAGGAAAACAGCCAAGGAATCTGTTTTGCTGACATATTTCGAGGCCGTATTGGGAGCACTTTCGGTCTCCAATGTATTGGGGGTAAAACTACTATTTGCCGTGATGCCGCCAGCAGCATTGGCAGCGTTGATGTTCAACTTCAAAGGCTGCTTACGGTTGGAGGCCGAAGTGTCTCGTCTTACGACCCGGGGACTTTTGGTTACGGCATAATCATTGACACACACCGAACGAACGGGCATTTCATCGTATTCTTCGGGCTTCATGAAATTCGAAGAAATGGGCCCCTCATCGGATAGACCACGTTGTATGGTCGGACGGTGTTTTTGGGCAAACAAGGGCACTCGTTGGGTTAAGAGCGGCGAACGTCGAGGACATCTCAACGAGCCGGTGCGTCGGAAACTCGATGATCTGGCCAACGTTGGCGTCTTGGATGTTTGCGGTGTCTGTGATGTGGTCATGGGACTAGAAGTGTTGGGCGTTGAGGATGAACTAAGCGTAAGTGAAGTGGACATTTTGTTCGAACTCGCCGCCGCCGGTGTAGCCGGCAAACTGGGCAGTTGTGGAGTTTGTGGTGTGGATGTGTTGTTGGTCGCTGTTGTTGTTGGCGTCACGTCCGTGGGTGAACATAATTCCTCAAGTTGGCGTTTAGCCGATAGGAAGGGATCATAGTTGTCCGGAAGGCCACTGTAAATTGGAAAATTGGAAGAGATTAGAAAAATTGTATTTACAAAAAAAAATGCTACGAGAAAACTTGCGATACCCGGATGGTGGCGACCCTAAAAGCAGCCTTTAAACAAGGGGACATCGTTTTTAAAAGAAAAGCTTAGACATGCAGAGATTGTAGTTTAGAACCTTTGGTTTGTAAAAATTCTAGGATTTGTTTCCTGAGTGGTATTTTAAGGCCAATACTTGGCCTTACAATTAAATTTTGGAATTTGCAGCACGGAGAATACTTTCATTCCAAACAATGGGTTAACCATATTCAAAATTTCCAATTGCTTATTAAATACAATACTTACCTTATTGTAAACGAGTTATTACGTTTCAGCGGAGCTATAGGCGATTCCTTAATAATGCTGCGAATCTCTTTATCTTCTGGAATTCCTTCAGCTATATTTTTTTGAATCACCTGCTGAGTTTTACCTTCTTCGGCACTCACAGCTTCGGCTTCCTGATCATTCTCTTGGTCGTCCTCAGAATCGCTTTTATCCTCTTGGTCACAAGGCCTTCGACTATGATGAGATCTTGAGGTTAGACCATAGCTTTCACTGGCTTCCTGAGTCAAAGGCAAGGCCTTCATTGGCAGTGCTTCACTTGCACTTTGTCGTATGACTTTCTTACGTTTCGGAGGACATATACTAAAAGACTTGAGAGAACGTGTTTCCAGCTTGCTCTGCACTTGATAAGACCTTAAGGAGACAGTCGAACGCGGTGTAGTGTTGACAGACTCACAGGGCGTTGGAGGTGGTGTAGAGGGTCTAACCATTCTTGAGGTAACTACTCGTGGTGTTGCCGGATGGTTTTCTAAACTTTTACATACAGATTTTGGTTTGATTTCAGGTTGCACAGTCGGAGCGATATTCTTGGCTATCGTGTCCTCTCCCTTAAGTGAGATCTGAGCCTTTCTCTGGGGTGGGCTAAAACTTCTAAAATTTGGTATGGGAGAACGAAAATCATCGATGTCACGATAGGGGCTTTGAATTTCTGTTGGATGTTCCGGAGGCGTTTCAAAATCACCCTCAGAATCAGAATCGGTTTTGATGAATGTATCGGCTTTTGAGGTAGACGCTTTTAAATCATTGTCCTCAGTATCATCGACCTCACTGGTTAGTGTTGCCATATCATCCAATAATATTGCATGTGCTTCACTGCTGGACATTTCAAGTGCAATCGAAGATTTAGTTTCGCTATTCAAATCTTGATCTTCATTCACCGACATTTTAAGACGCTGCCTCTTCCGTTCGCTATAAATTTCACCAAAATCTTTGGGAAGATGCTTGTAAGTATCGGGAAAATGATCATTTAATTCCAAGCACTCCAATGCTTCATATGCTTTTTGTAAAGTTTCTTTTGTAGTGGCAGGGGAAATTTGAGTTGAGTGCTTAGGAGTGCAAGCCACCGCGATATTGTCATCTGATACATCTGTAGATCGTCGAGAGATTTTTTCATTTTCCACTAAATTCTCTATTGATGGGGATGTTAACAATATTTTAGTTTTGCCCTCTTTAGTTTGCAAAACTCGTAAATTTTTCCTATTTAGAAGAAGCGGCGGTGTGATATTTTCCCGTTCGCTTGCGATTTTAGATGTAAGAATATTTTTAACAGGAGGTTTATCCTCGAGTTCCTTCAAATGTCTTAAATTAAGATTATCTTGCTCAGATTCATTGTCGTTCTCAGCCATGACATCTTTATAAATAACTTCGTGATCAGTTGGTTTCAAACTTCTGCTACAGCGTTGCTGCATTATCATTTCATCGGAATGGGTCATTAAACGTTCATTAGGTTTAATTGTTGGTTTCCTATCATCTGCCATTTCCTCTGGCGCCTGAGACATTTCTTTAATAATTAGACTCAAATCTTCTCGCTTGTACACTCTGCTTGCCTTTTCCAATCTTTGTAATGGCCTCCGCACATCTTTTCTCGAGGATATAATCTTTTTCGAACCCAATATACGATTCTCTTGCATTTCATCCTGAGGATCCTCTTTCGAAGTTTGAACTTCGATATCCATATCAATGTCTTTATGGACAAAATACTCTTCCATGGTCATTTTGTGTTCTGGTTTTATTTGAGATTTCCTCGTCGATTTCAAAGATTTCGTGGCTACTTTGCTGGTTTCATTGGAAGGTGATGCATAAAATGTCAAACTTTTCGATAAATCTACTTTTCGGTCTGGTAGTGAAAGTTCTGTAAAACATTTGGAAGATAATTTGGAGTGGAATTTTGATGTTTATCATTTTTTCTAAACCTTTGGTTGGAAGTTCTGGGGCTAAAAATTTAAAATCCCAAAAGTCAAATCTAAAAATGAGTGGGTAAAAAAAGTTAGACTTCTTATGTTGTATACATAATCTTTAAATTCTTTTACCAATCGCATGAAACCACGATTTTTTTAAAAAAAAAAAACTAAAAGGAACGTACCACTAACTATTTACACTGGGCAACAAAATTAAAAAAAAAAAGTCTGCGGCAGAAACTTCAATAGTCAACTTTAGTGGATTTGTGATTTAGCATCGTTGGACTTCTCCCTTTAAGGATATATAAAAGAAAAAGTGTACGTCAATAAGCCAAGAATAATTCAAGTGGTAAAGAATGGGATAATTTTGCTCACTGACGACATTGAAACTCCATTATGTCTCAGAGTCATTGAAAATATGGACCATTGTATAGAGCTATGCCACCGAAGTCGTGGCGAGCATTTGGCCGATATTTTGTTTCACACATACCTGTCATAGATCCTTCTATCAAAATAAAAACATATTAAGAAATTTCTCGTTGTATATTTTCTAGTGATTATTATAATTTTTTGTGCCGATTAGCTGCTGATAATTGTCTGTAGCAAGTTTACATACAGACCTCGACCTCGATAATTCGTATTTCCCTAATCCGAATTATCCAGTAATCCGAACTGGGTTTTCCCTTTACTACTTCCTCTGAAATCCGAATTGATTGCATTCTGTAATCCGAATTAATATCAAAATGTTACGTTATTAATAGACATTATTTTAAAAGTCTGTCATAGTTCGAGGGCATGAATTCATTCTTCATAACGCGTTCAATAAAGGGAACAATTTTTTTTCGAAGAAAAACTAATTCTTGCTTTTGTATTTTTTTTGAAAAAATCGTTTATAAATTCTCATCAAACTACAGTTTATTGCTGTTTTTGTTAAGATTCCTTTTAATATTTACTTTTTGTTTCTAAAAATTGTATACTGTGAACCATCATTTGTAACATACATATTTATTGTAGTTACTACCCAGCAAACCAAACCTTCAGAATTCGGTCAGAATTCTGTACGACAATCGGCAAAATGTTCCGATTTCGGATCAGAGTTCTTAGCGAGTTCGTAACGAAAAACATATGAGAGGTTGACACGAATTCTCAACTACTTCTCTGAGGGAACTGTGATGTTTTTGCCCAAATTTCGAACCGATTTCTGAACTGTAGTCTTGGGAATTTCGAAAGGAAATTTCGATTTGTCGTATCGAATTCTAAACTAATTCCGAACGACTTCAGTCAGAATTCTGGCATTGAGTCTTATTAAATTCTGATGTTTTAACGACATTTCGAACCGAATTCTGAAAGAACTCTGATCTTATGTCTTGATAAATTCTGAATGTAAACAACCAAAAAGAAGAAAATATTTTTGTTCTACAAAAAAAAAGTTATAAATCAGCTTCAAAAAGCGTTCGAAAGACTTCTAGTTAAAAGCAGGGGTGTCTGCAGTTTCGGAGAGCGCCACTTTACTATAATAATACCGCAAGCAATAATTGTGCTGTAACTATGTTTAGTGGCTACACACTTAAGGACAGCCAGTTTTGCATTTAACGAGAACTGCCGGCAGTAGAGTTTTCCTCCGAACACAATAAAAATCCTTTGCACAGCCCAGCTAACCAAACGTTCAGAATTCTGTACGACAAACGGAAAAATTTTCCGATTTCGGATTAGAATTCTTACCGAGTTCGTTACGACATACATATTGGAGGGTTGACATGAATTCTGAACTACTTCTCTGAGGGAATTCTGATGTTTTTGCCGAGATTTCGAACCGATTTCTGAACGAATGCTGGGCTACTGTCTTGGTAAATTTTGAATGTTAACAAACAAAAAACAAGAATTTGAAATATAAAAATACCTTAGACAAACAGTATACAGTAAACAAGAATACGTTAAGAATTAGTTCCGACATGTCTGAACACAATACCAATAACTGTAAAACATGAAGCAAATAACAAAAATTTTAATCAAACCGACTACCTTAGATAAATGGTTTAGAATTCGTTGCGAGTTCATTAAGAGAAGTCAGATCAAATAATTAATAAAAATCCCACAGACAAGTCTAACAGACTAACACTCGGGCCGAATTCGTTTAGATATTTCGGAACATAATAAATAAAAAATCCTCAGACAAATCGAACAGAATTCGTAACGATTTCGGTAAGAACTCTCGATAGAGCTCAGATATTGTTCAGAATTTTCTGATATCAGACATTGTCGGCAAATTTGGTTTACTGGATATGTATAGAGAATTCTTTTTAAAAATACCTGAAGACGAAAGTATCAAAAAATCCGAATTTTCCATAATCCGAATAATGGTCTGCAGTCAATTATTCGGATTAACGAGGTCTTACTGTATATGGCGTTTCTAGTCATCTCTATAATTTGAATCGGTCCAAAATGAGTTGTTGTTGCCGTTGAGCGGCAACTGTGTGCCGGGGTGGCAGCCCTTGGCCGAAGAATTGTTCTTCGGGTCAATCCGGTCTTTAGAGCCGGCTGTCGTGGAATTGCCATTATGTGTACGTTGTCCCTACGTCATGGCAATATGACCCTCTTGGTCGGTAAGGCGGGTGTAAAAAAGACTCCTCCTAGTAAGCTTCCTAGCAGGCCTTGCTGAGACCTTACTTTTCCCGCTGGCTAGTCTTGATCAATAAAAAGGTATAGTGTCCGAAATAGCTTAAAGATTTTATAAAATATTTTCTTTTGCTTCTTGATAGGAGTTACTTAGGAAATGACTATCATTGGGGTAACGATCAATAGTTCTCGTATTATAAACCCTATTAGGGACTCTACGAATTAGTTTATGTATCCAACTACAATAATCTCTAGAAAAAAGTACCAGCAACCAACCTAACTTCACAATAACCTTTCCCTTTCAATTACATTTATACATTCAATTCCCGGTCTTCTAAGTATCTAATCCCTCACCCATCCATATCTAATTTAATTATTATGCCATTGCTTTTTTGTAGCATTTCTGCTTCGTTTCAATTAGATCTTGTTTTGTTTGTTCTTCTACTCAGCATAAGATTTCTTTCGAATAATGTATACAGCTTGAACTTGGTGCCTGCAACACTGTTCCTTCCTTATAGCCGCCAACGTTTTCTACTCCCGGATTGAATGCAATGGTGCAAACACTTTTGCCATTCTTTCGGAGTGTGTTCCATGGCAATTAATATCGCATATACGAGTACTCGTACTCATGCTCACATGGCAATGCAGCCGGTTAATTATGTATATGCGGAGGGAGTATGAAGGGCTAGTGGGGCGTAAGGAGGAAGCTATGGAATTGAAAACAAACGATGCATAGTTCGATGCATATGCAAAACAACACTCTTAGTAATGCTTCTTAAGAATCTTCATTTCCAAATCGTCTTACGTTGGGCAGAGCCGTAAGAGCGTAGGAAGGATGGGTGTGCAGCGCAATGCTCACGGATGACTTAGTGATCTTAATAACCTTTCGTAAATATTAAAGAACTACGACCATTTCTATTTTCCCACTTTATTTGTCATACACTCCCCTTTATTAGCTACGTTCCTGTCTAGAGCAATATTAAAGTTAATGTTTGCTTCCACTTGCTAAGGGTGTTCTTCCGACGAAAGTTCAATGCCGTTGTTTACAAAAAACAAATAACACAGTACAACATTTTTCAGGTGATTCGGGACTCAATTCTGATAATTGTTTGTGAAAGTAGCCCCAAAAAGAAGAACTTCTGCATCATTCCTTTGGTCAAGGTACATCAAATAATGATTTAATAATAAATTTGAAGTTAGTAAGTATCGTATAGGGGAATTTGTCACGTTTTAGGCTCTTTTGTTTGTCATAACTGGAGAACCACTGGTCCGAATAACCTGAAAAAAATTTAATGATCTATGTCTCATTTTGTTAATAGGTTATGTGACTTTACGTGAAAGTAATAGGACTTGATACTTTAATAAAAATTAAAAAAAAAAACTTTAATTTTTTAGGCAAAAAAAATATTTTTTTTCTTTATTTAAACTTCGAAGCTGTTGCTTATGTAGCGAAACGTTGTATGAACAGATTAAAGGAATTGTAATTTTTAATTTTTTCGGACTAGTGATTCTCGAGTTATGACAAACAAAGAGCCTAGAACGTGACAAATTCCCCTATACGATACCTTCTAACTTTAAATTAATTATTTAATTATTATTTGATGTACCTTGACCAAACGAATGATGCAGAAGTTCTTCTTTTAGGGGCTACTTTCACAAACAATTATAAGAATTGAGTCCCGAAATCATGTGTTGTACTGTGTAATACAAATAAACAGAACCGTAATGTGCGTTTCGGTAATTTAGAATCGTTTCCCCATGTTTGTTGTTTTAGGACGATTTCCAAAAACCAGCTAAACTTTTCGAGCTGAAACAAATCTTTATCGACAAGCAGAACAGCTTGAGGGACCTTAGGGCGTAAAAGACCGTGTCAAATAATTTTAATGGTAACCACGAAGTGGAATTTTATGAGGGGCTAATACTCCTCACTTGTGTGGGGCTTCAACTTAACACATCAGGTAATTGTGATCGTTAATATTTTGGGTTTAAAAGGGCTTCCTGTATACACTTCCCATGACTTGAGTTTCACAGTACCATACCGTGGTCTGAACACCCGCTAATCGTTTGTTAAGGAACGTGACGGACCAGCTTTTTAGTATTCTCACCAAAGTGAATTACAGTGGTATTATGAACAGTCTGCCGTCGGATAGGACAGACAATATACCACCACTGTGATACACAGAAGACTCATCGATTTTGTAAGCAATTAGACAAAGATCGGGTTTAAAATAAGTGTATTAAATAGGGGCTATATGAAAACAAGAACCAATATGGTCCCATTTCAGCAGGTTTAATTACACTATGCAACGAAGTTTCAGACTTTTTCTGGGGTTTGGATTATTCCTTCAAGAATTGAAAGTTTAAGAAGTAAATTCTCCAAAGGACAGGATCCTGATAGTTCTGTTATTATTTATGGTTGGCCACCATCTGTCAGTATTCGGGTTTCAAATCTAAAATTACCCAATTAAGCAATTTACCTAAAGGGTGGTTAAATTTTAAGGGCCGATGTTGAGTGTGATCCACACCTAAACGTCAAGTTTTTTTTCTGCATTTCATTTTTGATATTTCTCAATTTCAGACTAACTCAATTTCAACCATGGAAAGATACACAAGCGAGCAATGCGTTAATGTTATTCAGTCCTCGGGCAACAGTGGATGATAAATTTTCAAAGAAAATCATCTTCAGTGATGAGGCACATTTTCACTTCAGTGGATTCGTCAGAATTGCCGCATTTGGGCGCAGAATTGCCGAATGGCGCGGTTTATGGGCTGGCGGCATCATTGGCCGTAGTTTTTCTAAAATGAGGGCGGTTGGCCGTAGTTTTTCTAAAATGAGGCAGTTACTGTGAATATTGTTCGCTATCGTGAGATGATAACGAACTTTTTATGGCCGAATTAGAAGATATGGATGTAGACGATGTGTGGTTTCACTTGCCTCACAGCTTACGAAACAATGGCTGTTTTGCGCGACAAATTAAATGGCCGTGTTATCTCACGTCGCGGCGATGTTAATTGGCCGCCAAGATCATGTGATTTGACACCGTTGCACTTTTTTTTTTGGGTTATTTTTTTTTTACATCGAGAAGCCAGCAACAATTCAGGAGCTAAAGGGTGAGATAATTCGGTACATTAACGGCATAGAACCTCAATAATGCCTCAGCGTCATCGAAAATTTGGACCATCGGATGGAGGTGTGCCGCCGAGGTCGCGGCCGATATTTTGTTCCATACATAATTGAACCATACTAATATTACTCGTATCAGAATAAAAAGAAATGACCATAATTTCCTAAAGAATTTGTATTTTATTCAAAATCAACATCGGTCCTTAAAATATAACCACCCTTTACTACAAAACAAACAAAAATTTTAAACTTATCGTCTTGGAAAAAATCAAATTTTATACCAAAAAAATCCCATTTTTTTGGGAGAGGAAGAAAAGTGTTGATTTTTTATGACGATATCCTGCTTTAATCTTTCCGCTTCTTAGACTCAAATGAAAATAGTACTACAGGGTGGCGCACAAATCGTGCTACAAAAACAAAACGTAATAACTTTTATTCTGTGCGAGCAAGAATAACTGTGGGCTTATTCTTTATTTTATTTAGAAGTTTGGTATTTCGATTTATAAAAATAAATGCTTGGGATACCGAAAAGAGGATTTTGATAGTGCAGCGGTACCATGCTTTGCAGTCCTGCATTTTCGGGAGTTTGGTGGAACTCCGACCTATAAACGAAAGCTATACGTGATGGGGCAAAACGGGCGCTCAATGCGGATTCAGCATAACATTTTAAATAAAATTGAGTTGGTTTTGTCTATTGGAGGGCTCAAAATTTAATTTACTGCAGAACAGGACAATAAATTGAAAGGAATCAATATTTGAAGCCGAGACTCAAACTCGCCTCACGGCACTCTATTTTCGCAGTAATCAAAACATTGACGATAATGTTGAAAGATGTGGATTTATGCTGGTACAGTCACCGGTTCAACATGCACTCACAAAGGCAATTAATGAATCCATAAACAAATTCGTGACATTAGGATTTTTAGGACCAGCAATACGGGTTGGGCTCAGCTAGTTAAGCTAGTTATATAATATAAACTCTTGACATAGAATTTAATTTAGTTAATCCATGTATGTAATACAAATCCATAAAGGCCAAAAATATATACAAGGTGGGCCAAAAGTTACCATGAGGTTTAACAATTAAATAACCTTTTCGTTTATATATTTTTGGATTAGGATTATAAGTAACACTTGGAGAATAAATAATGGAGAGATTCACAACTGAACAATGAACCAGAATAATAGAATTTTATTATTTAAATCAGCGATCAATTGTTTTAACGCATAAGTGATGAAGCTCATTTTCATTAGAATGGATTTGTTAATAAATCTATGGTTCTGAAAATCCAAGAGCCATCCATCAACGTCAATTGCACCCCATACGGTGTACAGTATGGCGTGGGATCACATCTGCAAATATCATTAGACCTTACTTCTTCGAGAATAAAGATGTAAGAGCTGTAACCGTAAATGGAGAGCGGTATCGGTTTCTGATAGAACATTTTGTACGTCCTGCTCTTGAAAACAGACCTGAGATGTGGTTTCAGCAGGACGGAGCCACTGTCCACACTGCCCGAGACACAATGTCACTTTTATGTCAAATTTTTGGAGAGAGAATAGTTTCCAGAAATTAGCCAATTATTTGGCCAGCGCGATCGCCAGATTTGTCAGCTCCCGGCTATTTTCTTTGGGGTTATTTGAAGGAATGACTATATGGGAACAAGCCCGAGACAATCCTTCAACTAAAGGCCAACATTGTTGCAGAAATTCGAACGCTACACCCACAAATTTTGAAAAATGTTATGGAAAATGCCCAATCATTGCGAAGCTAATAACGGGGGTCATTTAAGTGACAATATTTTTCATACTTAGTGTAAAAAAAAAATCCATTTTGTAAAGTATATTATATAATCTGAGAAAAAAATTAATAAACGAAAAAGTTAAAAGTTTTTAACCCCATGGTAACTATTGTCCCACCCTGTATCATAATGTATAGAATCCTGAGTTATAAATTCAATACAGGTAACAAAAAGATTTAAAGGTTTCATCTGTTCCTTGCGTTTCTAAATGAGGGAATGATTCATGTTTCTTCCAAATTGACGGATCTTTTATACCCTTTCCCCTATTTTCCTTATATTTTTGCCATTTACAGCGTTTTCCTACGCTATTGGAAATTCGCCAATAGAATATTCTTAAAAAAAATTGATATTTCTATTCTGTATGCTGATGATTAGACGGATTTTGATTCCATAAAGATATTCTGTGCGATACGATTTAGGCGTTACAAACATCTGCGCTTTGTCATAATATCCTAAAGTCTAATGATAATAGCCCGAAAAATCAAATTATATTTCCGTGCCAGGTCTAGCCATAAGAGAGTTCCAACTTAGCGCATTGAAAAAGAAAAATTCTGCATCAGGTTCTACAGTGGAAACAGCCTGGAACATATTAGAATAAATCAAGTTCGAAATCGTCAAAAAGTTTCTCAATAAAACGTTGCGTTTGTTATTTTAAAATTTCTGCGAATTAGAGTGTCAGTTGCACTCAAGGATACTAACATAAATTTAGCTTAAGAACGGTCCATGGTACAATAAAAAGTTATTCTATCAGCTGATTTCCAATTTTTTTCTCGTAGAAATTTAAACTTTTAAATTTAAAATTTGACAAAGAAAATTCTTAAAGTTTGTAAAACTAAATTTCTACATTATGGTACAATAAAGATGTTAGCCAGCTGAACTTCAATTTTTTCTCATAGAAATTTAAATTTTCAAATTCGAAATTTGACAAAGAAAATTTTTGAAGTTTGTAAAGCTAAATTTCGATATCAAACATTCACAAAAATCATCAAATATTCGCAAAAAAATATTTTTAACATTTTATTTTAAGTGATTTTGACATTATAGCGAAATGTCCATTTGTCCATTTGGCTCGTGACTGACTATACCTTGTTTATTGTGCCATGCTCTTGAAGTTTGTGAAACTAAATTTCTATATCAAACGTTCTCAAAAAAATATTTTTGAAATTTTCTTTCAAGTGTTTTATTCAAGTATAGCGAACTGTTTATTTGTTGTTGGGCTAGTGACTGACCATTCCTTGTTAATTGTACCTTGGAGCGACCTATTTATTTTCATTCAAGGGGAAAAACGCTTCTTCGATATACATCAGAGAATTGGCAAAACAAATCAAAAAAACTAAACTTCCAACCAAAGACTACGCACATGAAATTTTTACTCTTTAAAATTTAATACCTTCCGGTTGAGGGCGAATACTTTCGTGACGATCATCACCGCTACCGCCAACACCTCTCGGGGCGGCAATGACATGTGATGATTCCATGAAATGAATTTGTCTCCTGGTCTTGAGGGACAAATCGCTGGGTGTCTTTTTCTGGGCCGTTGTCACAGCATGAATGATATCCGACTCTATTCGGCGATTACTTTTAGCGGCAAATGCCACTTTCGTTTCTGGTTGTCGTTTTAATTTTGTTGTGGCTGTTGTTTTTGACGCTGCTGCCACATTTGCCCTTTCTTTGGCTTTCATAAGGGGCTTTCCTTTGATTTGCTTCTTATTGGAAGCGGATGTTGGCATTTTTTCACCCATCAAACGAAAATCTGGCATTTCAATTTCGAAATCTGCAATTGAATCCGGTGGCAGCTGATCTTCAGATTTTGGCTGCGGTGGCGTTTGACTTTTGTCACGTGAACTCATAAGATTATTGATGCTTGCCACCACTGCTGCTTCTGATGTTATGGAAGTTTTTGGTGCTGTCGTTGATGCTTCATTAATATTTCCTGTTTGTTTCGTGGGTTGTCTGCATATTAAATTAAAGAGATTTTGTTTTGTTCACTTTAGAGTTGGTGTAACAGGAGGTGGGTTATGCATATCAACGCAACAAACTATTCGCATCGTGGTGTCCAAAAATAAATCAAAACAATTACAGAAACCGAAAAGAAAGGCTACAACGGTGAAGGGTGTGGGTGTACGATAGCCAGCTACATTTACATACAATTTGCAATTCGAAAATAACGATACAGACTACAGGGCAAATATTCAAATTCTAGTGCGGCGTAAACAGATTTGAGGTGACCACTCTAGGATCGCAAGTTGTTCTCTTTCTAAAAGCTTAGAGATTATATCTCAAACTCACTAGTGTTTTGCTTTACAATTAAATTGGACTTCAAACTTACCTTTCGCTGGTAATTGATGAAGTCATCGACATTGACATCAAGCTATTGTCATGAGTGCGGTTGCCAAGTTTTAACGATTTGGGACTATCCTCATTTTCATCACCGGCCAAACCAGAATATTTATCGCGATTTATAGATCTTTTGGTTCTGAAAATTTTATAAACAAAAAAGAAACAAAACAAATAGAAAAGAGTTAAAAATATCTGTTTTTTCTTCGTAATTTGTTTTTAAATACGAATCGAAAATAAATAAATAATCAATCGAAAAAAACATTCCCTTCATGGCACATTAATACAGGTAGTGTCGACAATCAGCTGGTTTTATATTTTTCTTATTAAGTGTGTTCGTTTACTTGCAAATTTATAAATATTTGTGCAACATTTTTACTGAATCATGATTGTTTACTCAAAAAGTCCAGTAAATGAGAGCCAGAGAAAGAAAATTTTGACTGTTCGATGTTAGAGAGTTTGCAAATTTTGGTTGGAGAAATTTTACCCAACCAAAATTGGCAAGATAGAACAGATAATTAAAATCAGATGTTTTATGTAAACAAATAAAAGTAAAAATAAATTTACAACAGAATAGGTGAGAACAAATTGGAATATAAGTTTAAGGAAAGTTCCTGGAGAACGCTTAATGACAAGTTTTCTTTTGATCATTTTTTTATTACAAATTGTAACACTTTAAAATAAAATGAAATGTAATGCAAACAGTAAACAAAATCAGCTGTTTCATTGCAAATTTTTACAGGAAGCTGTTCGTTTACTTTTCTTGCAAATTTTAATAAAGAGAGTAAAATTGGCCTTATGCTCTCAAAAGTAGAAACTAGCAAATTTTTACTGGGAAAGTAAACGAACACACTTATTGTGTTTGTAAACAAAGGTGTCAACTTTCACAAACTTGAAATTATAAATATTTAAGTTTAAAATTTCTCTGAACATTTAAACCAACAACTTTAAAAATTTCGTTGTATTTATTGTTCAATAAATAATATAGTGTTATGGAGCATGCTGATTTACAATTTTAGAGTAAGCGCTCTTAAAGTTGCGACCACCGACTCAGAATTTTAATGATTTCCAAACGTTGCTCGTAAGTGAACTTTACCATGATGAAAATCTTGACTTCGAGTAGAAAGATCATTAAAAATGTTTGAGGTTGCGTTGACATAAAGATATGAAATTGTTATGTCTCTATTAGAAACCCCTTTATATCAAGGCGTTTTTTACCGCACCCGATGGGGCAATCTAGTCATTTCTTCAGAACGTCATATAATAGGGTTCCGCATCGCATACGGAAAAATGCGTTGGTCTGTAAACAATTTTTTTTCAATCCGATTGTAACACTTTAGCAGGGCTATCTAATATCTCACAGCAGAAACCGTACAGATTAAAATTAAACTCAGATATATCATTTCATGGTCTTTGTCTAGATGGTAAATTATGGTGAACCTTTCGTAAAGATATTAATTAGTGGGTGTAAGAGGTAGTATGGCTACGTTTATCAAAAGCCCCTATAACTAATGTTCTTGCTCGATAATTCGGGAGTTTCATGGTGGCTGTGGTTTCTACCTAAAGTCCCAAGAAAGGCTTTGCTTGGAGTAATGTTGAAAATTAATCAGATCTTAGCAGATGTTAATGCTGGTGTTTGAAAATTCACCAATAGAGAAAAACTGTCTATTTAGGATACCTAGAATGTGTATGTGCTACAGTCTGAAAATGCACTGAGTGTACTACGGTAACAACAAATGGTACAATTGTACGATGTTGTCTATCAGTGGTTCAAATTTCTATAAACGTCATAATTTAAATAAATATTGGCATGCTACTTTTTATGAACTCCACCGAAGGTGATATAAAAAGTTGAATCGATCTTCGACTATTTTGGCCAATAAGGACATGCACTCAAATGAAAGGAAATTACTAATCAAAATATGGAATATTTTGAAGTTTTAGCTGAGGCTTAGGTCGGCCCCTAACAACGGAGCATTTTAATATCGAATTTACGGTGTAGGGTATATAAGATTCTGGTTGGTCGAAAGACATTTTAAATGGTTTAAATTGAAGTTTTCCTTTATATAAGTAGATTTAGTTTGTTTCTTAGCTTCGTCGACAAGGAAAGCCTTATAAAATGGGTTTTATCAGTATAGCGAATTCATGCTTTTGAGCATGTACTCGTATTGCATATGTATTATTCTCAAATACAAAAATTTCAAAAATTTCATCATTTTCATTTATTTTAAATTAGGGAAAACATAAGATACCTTATCACTGCATTTCACAGCCAAAGGATTATTGCTATCATTGCTAAATGTCTACAAAAGTTGGCAGTCGTAATGTCATTAGAGAGCACAATTTTATGATATTTTTCCAAAAGACTTTGAAAATATGGTAACTAATACCAACTGCGTTTAAAAGGATGGAATGTAAGCTGCTTGACAGTTCCGCTTCAAAAACCCACAAGACTAATGAGGCTATTATAAGAAGGCACTCAGAAAAAATCAATACTTGCATTGATCCCGCCAGTTCTTTAGCAAAAGTATCAGTTTTAAATAGCCTTCAAGGCAAAAAACTTTACTAAGTCCTTTGTTCGCTCAGAAAAATCGGCTGTTCTTAAGGGCAACTATTCGGGGGAGTTTTAAAGATATTGTCTTCATTATTCGGAAACTTTTTAGGGATTTTAAAAGATATTCTATACATTATTCGGAAAGCCACCAAAACAATCCAACGCCATCCCAAAAATAAGCAAAAATGTTTCAATATACAACAAATTCTTATTAATTTATTCGGTATCGAAACAGAAGTCTTGGTGCTCGATGTATTCCGATGGTGTGTATGTATGCACAACTATTATGCATGAAAATCCAGCTTCAACTCCGGGTAAGAAAATCTTACGATATTCAGCTGCGGGTTTTTACCTAGTAAATGCCGGCGACTTTACAAGTAAGAGATTAATCTCTAAGTTATGTTAAAACTTTTCATTAGCTGTTCGATGTCGGCATTAAATGAAATGGGTCAGTCAGTGAGTTTAAGAGAAGTATACATTTGTTCCATTATGGCATGTTGAGGGACTTAAGTAAGTTTTAAACTGAATATTTTCTTTCAATACTTTATTTCGACATCTTAATTCCCTTAATTTCCCAAATGAAATTTCTTTAAATTTTATTGAAGATTTTAGGCCAACCTAAAAATGTCACTGTTAAGTCCTAATTCCCAAATATATTTAAAAGGAACTTGGAGAAGTTCGCTTCGTCTCAATGTCATATAAAAATATTAATTTTTACTTACTTTAAACAGGGCGCCCGATATTTCGTTCTCGCCTCCAAACGAGCCTTGGCAATGTTCTCCTCCGTTTTGGTAGATGCCTGTTGTTTAATGGCAGCCTGTAAAGCCTTCTCCTTACACCATTCAACATGACGATCGTAGGCCTTAATGCCAAAACATCGGTCACAGTGCGGACACTGTTCAGAGGGCAGGGGCTGTATGCCACGCCTTGTCAGGGACCGCTCTGAGGAACGCAAACGATCACGGGTAAAGTTCGAGGATGTGGTCATGCCATCTGTGGCCGACGATGTGGATAGTTTACGCATCGAGGTACGAGCTGTTGATCTGATAAATTCTTCAGTCGGTTTCTTGCGTTGCATAATGGGAGAGGCCACCTGAAATTTAAACAATTATTTTAGATGTTTTTCTTCTGCATGATCATATGGAAATAATCTTTTCTTACCTGTTGTTGTGGATTTGGTGAATGACCCCTTTCACTTTTGGTCCTCGTCAAGGTGGTACTCGAACTTTTCTCAGGCAAACCGAAATTCTTCGGCAATGGATATGTAGCCAAATCGGTTCCCTCTCGCCGTTGACGCGATGAATCGAAGATATTGCGCTTCTTGGTGGCCATTTTCTCACATATGCCCACATGTTTGCGCAATGCCACCGGATTGAAGGTGCGCGAACAGATGGGACACGGTGCCAGCTGAATGCTGACCGCGGGATCTGGCGTTTCTGTGGGCGTTGTGGTATTGTAACTGTTAACTAAAAATTGAAAATAAAATAAGATATAAAAATAAATATATATTGGGTAAATTATGTGACGATGGTTTTTAATTGAATAAATGAGTTGATTGTTTGACAAATTGTATTTAAAAAATAGTAGTAGTCGTGGTACAATAATACAGGTAGCGTCGACAATTCAAGTTTCCATTTATTTACAAACTAAAATTGACATTTGAGATTCAAATTTCTTTGAACATTTTCACCAACAACTTCGACAATTTTGTTGTACAATCCCTCGACAGCCGGTTCTATAGACCGGATTGACCCGTAGAGCAATTCTTCGGCCAAGGGCTGTCACTCCGGCACTTATAGGGTGATCAATCTATGGATATTAATTCAAACGTTTTTTTTCAAATTACGCGTGATTTGTGTTTGTTATTTTTCTTTTCAGTATTGTTTGCCATTTTACCTTGGAAAGACTTACACCGCGAAAACCACGGTTTGGTGCGGTTTATAAGCTGGTGGAATCATCGGTTCATATTTTTCAAATTTGTAACGGGTGATCAATTTAGAGGTATTTTTGAAAAGGTTTTTTTCAGATTACGCGTAAGTTGTGTTAAATTATATTTTTTCTTTTCAGTATTATTTTCCATTTCATCATGCAAAGACTTACACCGCAAAAACCTCGATATTCGAGTATTTCGCGATTGTATAGGGTGAACCATCTAGTTATTTTTTTCAAAATAAAAAAAAAATATTAAAATTCAAATCAAGTGTGGAATCATTTTTATTCATTCGAAGGAAATTGTATGCCATTTATTTTTTGAATATATTTTCCTTCAAATGTTGGCCGGAACTACGCCTCAGGGTGCTCATTCGGAGGGTGCAATTTTGGATGACTCATTCAAACATTTCGACCGGTATGGCGTGAATGTCACGAGTAATGTTGGCTTCCAAGACCTGAATCATAGCTGGTTTGTCAGCAAAGACTTTGGACTATCCGTAGCTCCAAAGAAAAAACTCTAAAGGTGTGATATCACACGAACTAGGCGGCCAATTCACCGGTCCAAAATGTGAAATTTGCTGTTCTTCGAAATTACCTCTCACTAGATCCATTGTTTGACCAGCTGCATGGCAAGTGGCACGGTCAAAACGTCGTCAAGAAGACGGGCTTTAATTTCAGGAAGCAAAAAGTTCGATATCAAGGCTCGACAGCAAGCTCCATTTACTTTTAGGTTTCGACCGTCTTCATTTTTGAAAAAATATGGACCGATAATTCCACCAGTCCATAAATCGCACCTAGCCGTGGTTTTCTGTGGATATAATGGCACCCCTTGAACCTCTTCTGGTTCCTCTTCAGCCCATATGCGGCAACTTGGTTTATTGACGTTGCCGTTGCGCCAGAAAAAAGCCTCATCACTGAACACAATTTTAGTCGAAAACAGTGGATCTTCTTGTTTTTCGTCGAAAACGTATTTCCACATTTAAAGGAAATTATATTGAAAAAATAAATGGTATAAAATGCCCTTTCGTATGAACAATAAAGATTCCAACCTTGATTTGAATTTTAGTATTTTTTTTTTTTGAAAAAATACCTGAAGGTAGATAACTCTATAGATAAATCAAACAGCTAATAAATTTCTAAAGCTGGAAATCAGTAGCATTCGAACAGAAATTTTAAAAATTAAAATGCAAGTATAAAGGGACTAATGCATTTTGCTATTCTCTACTATAATCAGTGCTTTATAAAGACACTTTTCCCAAATTCTAAAAAATAAATATTTTTATGATCCGGCCTACTATATATGTGACAGCGCATAGAGAAAGGGACCTAAGGGTAAAAAAATCAATTTTCTTTTTTGATGTGGACAATATCTGAGCATCGAATGAGACCGATCCCATGCCCCAAAAGTGTTCCCTCCCAGAGATATGCGCGTTTTATGAAAGTGAAGTCGACGATTCTAAGCGCAAATAGAAAGGGACCTAATCTTTAAAATGGCTCTTCTGAACAAAACTGGTTTTTAACCTTAGGTCCCTTTCTATTTTGCGCGTCACATATACATTGTATTTAATATTATTTTTTCTCAAAAATGGATTTTAACCAGAATATATTTTTGTTAAATTCTGGAAAAAATATCTTTATAATAAAATGATTTCTACCAATCAACTAATTACACTGTGGAACATTTTTGGGGTTATTGTCTGGGGGGTGAGAAATTCCAAGTCAGGGTGATGGTACTAGGTCAGTATATTAAAACCCTCAAAGGGTTTTGCGTTCGTATGTGCCAGTTTTTTGACCTTTTACATTTTTTCCTTATCTTGATGTTTTTTCGCTTAGTTGTAAAATGTTGGCAAAAACGTAGTTTGACATAACACGAGAACGACTAGTTCGATTTTGCTGAAATAAATTGAGAAAAATTAATAATTACATTTTCTTTAATCCATTAATTTACTGTTTCTCTGCCAAATCAACATTTTTGCAATTAGAAATAAATTAATGAAGAAAATTTTGCCAAAAAATTTTTTTTTTTTTATTTTTATTATTTTTTATGGCCAGAAGTCTGGAGTTATTGGGGAAAATTTATAAAAAAGGCGATAAATGACACTTTTTTGAATAAAAACATATATCAATATTCTTGTCAAAATGGGATACCTTCACTTAATTGTAAATAAAAGCAGAACGCGTTAATCGATTTCTATGATCTATGTCGCATTTTGTTTATAGGTTATGTGACTTTACGTGAAAGTTATAAGACTCTACACGTTTTTCCGTTTGGGATTTATATGTTTTAAAAAAAAAAAAATTTTTTTTGGCAAAATTTTCTTCATAAATTTATTTCTAATTGCAAAAATGTTGACTGGCACATACGAACGCAAAACCCTTTGAGGGCTTTAATATACTGACCTAGTACCATCACCCTGACTTGGAATTTCTCACCCCCCAGATTGGCTGTTGTACTGTGTTATTAACATAATCATCAACAAGGAAGTAGGTTAGCCTTTGTAATCAATAAAATTATTTAAACATTCCATCTTGCTCTTATAATGAAAACATATTAATAACTCGATTCAAGGTTTTTTTATTTTAAATTTAAAACACTTGTTTTATTATTTAAAAAAATATCAGTCTTTTTAAAATAATATTTTCAATTATTTCAAATAAATACAATAACAAAAGCAATAAACAGAAAACAAAAACATCTCGGCTGATAGTGGATCCGTACCGTATCTTCTATAACAAGAAACCCGCAACGAAAACACAATGAATGTTTAAACAAATCATCGGAAAAAGAAGCAACAAAATACAAAACATTGAACCAAGTTTAACATTTTTATACAATAAATGTAAAATTTCTTATCAATGTGTTAAAAATCACACCGACTTGACTTAAAACTCATGTTAGCACAAATAAAGAAAGAAACGGGCAAACGCCCAAAGAGATATCGAAGAAAACGTGAAATAAATTCAAAATTGAACACACAATCTGAAAGTCCCACATTTGCATTCTGCAAAAAAATAGATTTGCAAATTTTGAGCAATTTTGCAAAACAATTTCTTAAGTGTACAATCATTTTGTATGACTCTTAATTCGCTCTGTAATTTAATTATATTTTTTTTTTAAATTCATTTAAATAAAACTGAAGATAAAAAATGCAACACACAAAAATGATAGCACACCACCACCACCTGGGCAAAAGAAGTAAAAAGTGAATGTAAATTACATTACAGCCACGACATTGTGTTTAAGAAAAGATAAAGTTTGCTGTGAGTTATGCAAATAACATTCATTTTTTTATTTGGATTTCATTTCAGATGATAACTTTGTACTGCGATAGTTTTTTTTATTAAATATAATTAACCTCAATTTACTTATGAACTAAAGACGGGCGTAGAATTAAGGGGAAGAGGAGGAAAACGTTTCGGTTATAAGGACAATATTTATGATAAAGGGTGGGTTATTTAAAATTTTAAATTTGAACTACCGATTACTTTGACTTTAAAAGGTAGAATAACATTCATTTTTATTTTCAGGTTTATGTTTGGCATTTGCAAAATGGGACGCTAAACCCTCGAACTGAGTCTTTAACGCAAACTGTAAGAAATTTACGTGGAAAAATTTCGAGAAGAAATCAGCCTTCAGTTTGCATAAGTTCATGAAAATGGTTCGTTATTGGACGAACCAAACCTAGTACTTTCTCGTCCAGTGCGTTCAATGGAAAACATTACAGCTGTGACTGGGATTGTCCAAGAGCATCCATCAACATTAACACGTCATCGTTCTCAGGAAGTAAACATTTCATGAACTTCTTTGAGAAGAATTTGACATAAAGACCTCGGCTTAAAGGCTTACAAAGTTCCAGGTCCAGGAAATAAAGCCGGTGCGTTTCCGTAAAAAAAAATTTTGGCTGGAGATGAAGAATATACCGAAAGCCCATATTTTCAGATGAAGCTCATTTTCATCTCGTGGCTACGTACTTAAGCAAAATTGCCACATTTGGGGTTTAGAGAAACCAAACGTGACTATTGAGAAAGCATTAAATCCACAACGAGTCACTGTTAAGTGTCGGGTTTGAGCTGGCGGCATCATTGGTCTATTTTTTTTTGAAAATAGCAAGGAGGCGCCTTTACCATCAACGGCGAGAATTACCGCACCATGCTTAACAACACGGGCCACATATCACACAGGCAACACAACCATCGATATTTTACGCATTGTTTTTGAAAACCGAATAATCAATCAGCCGAAATTGTGCTGGCAATTGGCCGCCTCGAAGCTGTGATTTGAGCCATTTGGATTTCTGTGGTGAGCCATTAAGGATAAATGTTACGCAAAGCGCCCAGAGACAATTGACAAATGTTGAAAATGCACTGAAAAATTGGGACAGTTGTCATTGCAAATTCCGTACCGCTCTACAATTGTGGAAGTTGTAAGCGAATAATGTGAGTTCTTCGTTCAAAATTCGGTCTATCATGATGTGTAAAATGTTGAATTATTAAGATATCGATGTTCCAGGACTGAGGCGCACTTTCGTTAGTTTTTGTATAATATACTTTTTATCACAAATATTTATTCCGAAAGTCTATATAGATTTTAATTCATTTAAGAACAATAACCCTTTTGACGGATATACTTATACATGCATTTAAAGTTAATCATCATTGGTTGTCCTTCTTTTTTAATTTAATTTAGAAGAGTAACGAATTAGCATTTGAAAAAAATATAGAAATTTCTTTAAGAAAAGTTGAAAATTTTTAATTAAAAAAGTCGATAAATTCAGTTCAGCCGTGCAGTTGGATAAAGTTCTTTGTTTAAAGGTCAGTGTTAGGTTTGCACGGTTATCGCTTCCAAATAAATTAAATTTGCACTCATCTGTTAAAGTGCAGTTTTTCAAAATCCATCGCCTTTTAATTTTTGGGAAATGTTTACTCTTCATTTAACTCCAAATTTATATGGTCTATTTAAACCTTTGTCTTTGACTGTTTACTTTATTAATGAGGTCTCCGAAAAGTATTTCGAGGTGTTGCAAACGGAATGACAAAGTCTATGATAGAGATAGTAAAAATATCATTGAAATCCGATAAAGGCAAAAGGTTAAAGGACTTTTTTATAAACAAAATTAAAATTTTAAATCTTCCGTAAACATTTTTATGAATAAAGCCCTTATTATTTTTGAAAGCATAATTCTCATTACAAATATTCATTAAAATTTGTAAAAGGTTAAAGAACATTTTTTTTTTGTAAAGAAAATTTGAATTTTAAATTTTCAGTTAATTTTTTATGAACATGGCTCTTTAGTATTTCTGATAGAATATTTGCATTTTATAAGTGATAAAAGATTTTAATTCCATTTATTGAAAAAGCCCTTTTACGCTATATATGACGCGCAAAATAGAAAGGGGCCTAAGGGTAAAATCCTGTTTTGTTCAGGAGAGCCATTTTAAAGATTTAAATACGTGTATCTTTGGTGTACCGTCACTTTCATAAAACGCGCATATCTCTGGGAGGGAACACTTTTGGGGCATGGGATCGGTCTCAGATGTTGCCCACATCAAAAAAAAAGTGAAAATTGATTTTTTACCCTTAGGTCCCTTTCTCTATGCATTTATAGTTAAACATCATTAAAATTCCTTCTTTGTGTCACCTTCATTTGGACAGGCTACGACTTTATCTTTTGAAAGAGATAATGAAATCCACTGAAGAGTTTATATATATTTTATGGTAGTAATTTACAACCCGGGTTACCCTAAAGAATTTTCGAAGAGAAGGATATTACTTATAGTGCCAAAAAAGAGGACATTTGGGACATTTACAAAGAGCCTTAGAACGGAGGATACAATTTAAAAAAAGGCATTATGATCACTAATTCAATATAATTTTGTATAAAAAAGGTCAAGTCGTAGTTACAAGTGTACCTATATATTGTGCATATGGATAAAAAGAAAACAGAAAAAAGTGATAATATTTTTTAAAAACAATTTAATTTAATTTTTAGCGATTGGCGAAATAAACATGTAAAAGCTACAATAATAATAGTGGTGTTTTACGTTAGGCGTCGATAACACAGACTAAATAGCTAAACCGCGATAAGTAAGTCATTCGTTAAAAAGAAGTATTAGTTTTGATCATCGTATCGAAATTAAAGTTACCCCATTTGCGTTTTGTTTGTTTAGCAGATGTTCGGATTCTAGGCGAGGAGAAAACAGCTGTAAAATAATCTAACTCGAAAAAGATCATCTAGTTCTTCAAAATCGCTAATATTAAAATTTTATCAATCTGTTTTTAACTTTCATGGCCCATAGCTCCTGAGCTGTGGGAAATTTAGTAAAGTCATCTTAAGAAAAATTATTCCTTATTATATAAATTATAATTCTTTAAAAAAGTTTAATACTAGAAAATGTTTTTGAACATATCCCCCACTTGTATTGGTTGCAAAAACGCCATTTGTGGGGAAAAAATTGCACATCGGTAAAAACTTAAATCTCGAACTTTCGATGTAAAATTGAGCTGTAAACTGTCTAAAAATGCATTTTCAAGTATTATATTTTTTTTTAAATAGTTATGAATTATTCTACAAGGAATATACGAGAGCGACCGCAAAACTAACTGGCCTGGCACATTTTCTGTTTTACTAGCAACTTTTGTTTTTTAAAAGCAATCTTTTATAAGACATCTGTCAATATTTCCGAAACATTCAATGATTATTTTCTTTGTTACAGGTGATTGAAGTAAACAAGTTTTATAATTTTTGAAAAATGGAAAATAAAGAGTTTCGTGCGGTAATTAAACACTTTTATATGAAAGGTTATACGCCACAATTAATCAAAGATGGATTGGATTCTGTTCATGGTGATAATGCACCATCATACTCCACCGTGAAATCCTGGGTTCAACAATTTAAAATGGGTCGTTCATGTACGGAAGATGAACAACGCTCTGGAAGACCGAAAACTGCTACTACTATTGAAAACATTAGAAAAATATTTAATGAAGTGACTAAAGATTGACGAATAAAGCTCAGAGAACTTGCTGATATTGTTAAAATTCACGAAAATCAAGTTTGGAGTATTTTACATGATGAACTCCACATGAAAAAGCTATCCGCGAAAAAGGTGCCGCGTTTGTTAACTTTGCCCCAAAAAATCGTCCGTTGGACCAATTCCGATGAGCTTTTAGCGATTTATCAGCGTAATCCAATAGAGTTCTTGCGCCGATTCATTACTGTTGATGAAACATGGATCCATCACTACATCCCAGAATGCAAAGAACAGTCAAAACAATGGATAGATGCTGGTAAAAGTGGTCCCAAGAAGGCGAAAACTGTTAAGTCAGCAGGAAAAGTAATGGCCACAGTATTTTGGGATTCAAGGGGTATAATATTTATTGATTATCTTGAGAAAGGAAATACTATAAATAGTGAATATTATTGTGCATCGGTTAAGTGAAGAAATCAAGATAAAACGACCGCATTTAGAAAAAAAAAAGTTCTTTTTCATCAAGATAATGCTCCTTCACACACTGCATTTTTAACTCAACAAAAACTGGGCGAATTACGATTTGAAATTGCTCCGCATCCACCATATAGTCCAGATCTAGCTCCTTCTGATTATTTCTTGTTTCCAAATTTAACAAAATTTCTCGGTGGCAGAAATTTTCGTCCAATAGCGAGGTTATTGCTGAAACTGAGGCATATTTTGAAGGTCTTAAAAATCATATTTTTCGGATAGAATTAAAAAACTTGAAAAACGTTTGATGAAGTGAATTGAGTTGGAAGGAGATTATGTTGAAAAATAAATAATAATAATTCGAAAAAAACGGTTCTTTTTATGTTAGGCCAGTTACTTTTGCGGTCGCCCTCGTAAGTGACAAAAGGAGGCCGGGTATATATGCATTTAAAGTTAAACATTATTAATATTCCTTCTTTTTCCCACTTTTCTTTTAAAAAAGTTACGACTTTATCATTTTGAAAGGGATAATGAAATCCGCTGAAGAGTTTATATCTTTTATGATGGTGCTTTACAACATAAACTTTAAGCATTTTTAGAGTTGTGGATATTTCTACCAGGTTTGATTGGAAATGCGTTAAATTACACAGATTATTTGATTTAAATATGTTAACCCCCTTATTCATTAAAATGTACAAAAGGTTTAAAACTCAAATGTTCTGTATAAAAGCGTTTCATATTTTATGTGACTATAAAGAAGAAGTGATGCTTTATAAAAAAGAGTGTTATCAAATTATTTTGTTTTTTAAAATTGTTAAAACCTATTAAAAACGTCTGCGATGCACTTTCACTGCAGCTAAAGCTGCATGACATGACACTTTTGACCCATAAAACTCTGTCATGTAATGGGCATCAAATCGGACTTGTTCTATGGTAACCCACATTTACCACTCGGGCCGAAGAAACGTCCACAGCTTTCGCCCCGCCGAAGTCGACATACAATCCCCAGAATATTTTGTTCAACACTTAATAAATATCACTTATCTACTTAAGAGATTTAAATAAAGATTTTTCAACATTTACATATGTACATGTTACTCGTGGAACGGGAAGACGAAGCGGAGAAAAAGCCAGAACAAAGGCGCGTGTTGGTATATCGATGAAAACGAAATAATTCCAATGGAAACATGTTGCGCTGACGAGCGGTAAGTGGTGGTGGTGGGTCGTTCGGCCAACCATAAAAAGAGACGGTGAACACACAGAAATATTAAATGGTGGGTGTCAATCAAAATCTCTTAATAGACAGTCCGTCAGACATTCTAGAGGAGCTAGCATGCTAGATTCTAACCAACGTACTCGATATACTCTGCACTGTCGTAGACCTGAACGGCACACACTCCCCTCGTACGCATACGACATACTCTATAAAATGACAAGCAGGTGTTAAAGAAGAAACCCAACCGCCATATAAAGATATCGTAGTGGTATAGTGGAGGACGCGAAGAAGTGACAGTCGTTTGGAATAGTGTCAGTTCTATAAACACCATTCTCTTCATTTCTTTCATTCATACAAAACACCGCACTACACTCTACTACACTTTTCGAGAATTATTTTTTCTAGTAGAAGAAAGACGTAGACGACGAGTGTGTATGGTTTGTGTCCAGCCATAATTATTAATAAATTATTTGATTTCTTATAAGGCAACCCACAACAGATGTCCGCTGACAGATGAGAGTTGATCACGCGAAACTGAAGTTTCTAAAGATAATTTTTCAATGATGTAAGAAGACAATTTTGGCTATACCAAAATTGGTCGCAAATATTTCGAGTGGTTTGGCTAGATGTCAAATTGAAAATATTTTATGTGGTTGTTTAAAATCGCACATTTTTCGATTAAGGCACATACATATTTGTTAGATGACACAATGCTAGATGAAAACCGTATCACAATATTCGATATGGAGATCATTTATTGAAAGCGAAGTATTCGCTGTGGTATTCAGTTGTGGAGTTACACATTTCGCGGACAAATATTTTCTGATTCCAGATGTTGCATGCCAATACTTATTAAGATTATTAAAGATAACATACTGTGAGCGTCAAAAAAAGTACTAAACACCAACTGTTTTTAAAAACGTAGTTCGATTTTAATTACATAAATAATGTTATATAAAAAGTTATAATGCAAAACTCATCAATAACTAGACTGGATTAGATTTCTTAAATATAATAGAAGATAAAAAACACATTCGGAAAAAATCGCATTTTATGAAAATACGAAGTGGTGGCAACTCTATTTTCCTTTGTGCGCATTTAGAGGAAGATCCAATTTAGTATTAAAACGTAGATTCATCAGCATAAAACAGTAATTCGAAAACAAATTCGAAAAAATCGCATTTTATAAAAATACGAAGTGTGGCAACTCTTTTTTTCCTTTGCGCGCATTTAGGGGAAGTACCAATTAAGTATCAGCATAAACACAAATTTTCTAAGAAAAAACTAAGTACAATTTTAAAAGATTTACGATGGGAAAACAAACATTAGTGGACACTCGTAAAATCAAAATAGATTTGCACAAACAGGGAACATTTTTGCCTGAAATTGGTCAAATTGTTGAAAGAAACCGTTGTACAATAAAATAGATACTAGACAAGTATGTCACACATCATACAGGGAAGAATTTGCCTGGGACAGGTTGGCCAAAGCGTCTTACGGACACATAAATTAGAGCTGTGGTCAGAAAAGTGAAAACAAATCCAACTTCTGGGGCTGTAAAAAAAGATTAGAAAAAGTTGCACAAACCTTCGGCAATTCAGTAAGAGATAGCACAATTAAAAGATCTCTGCACCAAAATGGTTTACATGGCCGAGTACGGCGTAAGAAACGGTACTCGTGGTACTCGGCCATCGAAAATGAACCAAACAAATGCTTAAATTTAGCCAAAGTATAAAAAATGAGACCCCAAATTTAGGGAAAACATATTGTTCAACGATGAGAGCAAGTTTGAAACCTCCATAAACGTGGAGAAGCAAAAATTAAGCCTTCAACAAGAATGTGGTGAAAGCTGTTAAGCACGGTGTAGGCTCCGTTATGGTCTGGGGATGCGTGGCGGCATCAGGGGTCGGTAATCTAGTGTTAATCGAGCGAGTCTACGATAAAAAAGATTATTTAATGATTATAGAAGACAATGTTACCCCTTGTGTCCACAAATCGGGCTTATCCCAGAGTTGGATATTCCAACAGGCAAATGATCCCAAAACATTCGTCTAAAATTGTTAAGGAGAGGTTAGTCTCTCGGACTCCTAAAACGCTAGATCATCCACAGCAGTCTCCAGCCTTAATCCCTATGAGCATCTGTGGGAACATTTTGAAAAAAAAAGGTGACCTGAAAATCGTATTACAGGACGAATGGAGTAAAATCTTACCTGATTTTACTAAAACACTTGCAGAAATTATAAAGACAAATGGAAAGCAACCTAAGTATTAAATATGATAGTTTATCTTCTTTTCGTCATAGTGTTTACTTTATGTTGAAGCGTAAAATTTGGTGTTTTTTTTAGTAAAACGTAATTTTTTTTTAATGTATATATTTTTTTTCATACTTTTTTTAACGAACTTAATTGTGATTTAATTACTAACGAATTTTGCATTATTGTTTTTTGTGTATCACAATCTAAATCTATCTCAATGTTATAACGCAATGTCTAAAATAATATTTTGTTTTTACTTTATTTTGACGCTCACAGTTTTTTTTAAAACAGGCTGATGTTTCTTTCTTTTATAACTTCAAACAAAAAATAGGTATAAAAACTACTCGTATATTTTGTTTCATTTTTGCTGCACCACACCGTGAAATAGGGTATTATAAGTTATTACTAGCGTTTGGAAGTTATGGTTCAAAAATTAAGACATCTCATAAAAAAATCGTAACAAAATTCCAAAAAATTTTGGAACTAATCAGAGCAAAAACTGACGAGAGCAAAATTTTTCAAAATAAATTTTCGTGTTTAGAGGTTAAAAAATGTATATGAAAAAAAATATTTAGAGCTCTGGAACAAAAAGGGTTGCTATATATATATTTCTGGCCTTAGTGTTGCTGGCGCCATCTGCCATTTCCATTGAAAAGTTTGACATTTTTTAGCATAAACGTACTGAGAACGTTAGACGTACGACCATCATTGTTGTTTACAATGACTTGCAAAAATCAATTTGGCAAAAAAATGGAATTAACTCGTGAACATTTTCGTGCGATCATTTTTCACAACTTTCCGCGTGGATTATCACAAGAGTGCATTGATGAACTTAAATCTTTGTATGACGATGAAGCAGCATCCTATAGCACTGTGAAAAACTGATTTTATAAATTTCATTCGTGGCCGACGCTCGCTCAAAGACGAAGGTCGTCCAAAAACTGCCGTTGCGCCTGAGAACATTGGTGCCGAGCGTGAACTGATAATGCAAGATCGTCATGTGACATACCTTGAGATAGAGGCATCCTTGGACATTTCTTCCACCATCATACATTCGATATTGCATGAACACCTGGCCGTAAAAAAGGTTTGTTCTCTTTGGAACCCGCACAGTTTGACAATCGCTCAAAAATAAGCTCGTATCGATTGGTGCAAAGAAATTTTGAAAAAATACAATCGCAGTGCTTCAAAAGAGAAGTTGATCATTGTGTACCACGACAATGGGAGCTCTGACACATTGGCTCAAATCAGCGCCTTTTTGACCGGCCAAAACGTCTTATTGATGGGTCATACGCCGTACAATCTGGACTTGGCACCCAATGACTTCTTTTTATTCCTGCACATCAAGAAAAAAATGTGTGGTCAACGATTATCGTCGCCAGAAGATGCTGTTGCTGCGTTCAAAAGCAATGTTTTGGATGTGTCTCATTCAGAGTGGTTCGACCATCGGTTTGAGCGCATGCAAAAGTGTATAAATCATGCTGGAGAATACTTAGAAAAACAATAAAACCATTTTTGATGATAACAATTCGCATTTTCATTATAAGGCCAGAAATATGTGTGACCCGGCCTATGAAAATGTGGCTTATTTTTTGTATACATAACAAAAAAACATGTGTTATTATAAAGCAGGGTGTAGCATATTAGATTTTTTGTTGAAAAAATAAGTGTGGTCACTCTTAGTCGTTTCTTTAGCGAGTTGAGGCCAACTCGCTTGCTAACTGATTAACTTCCATACAGATGCTTGTTTAGTAACGTAAAAAGAAGACAGTTATTATATTCAACCCAGATGAAGTTTGGCACAAGTAAGTTCCTTATGCTAAGAACGGACGCTGTTAAAATTGTAGAAAATCAGATTAGATTATGATTGCTACAAAGCAAAAGTGTGGCAATTATTTGATTAATAATACTTTACTGATTATTTTATTGCAATTTATAGCTTTTTATTGTCTGCTTTTGACGAGTTCACCATTGAACCCTCATGCTGATCAATTCTCTTTAGTGTATGGAAAGAGAAACAATGTTGCCATATTACTCTATATTTTATTTATTGTATCCAGATTACCATATTGCAAACTAACTAAGCTAGTTACCTTAAAAGAACACGTCTATTGTAAACTTTGTATAAAATGCAGTTTATGTCAGTAACGGTTTGTGGCCCAATTTAAATATCCCCCCACTGTACGTTTAATTAAATAAGAAACGTTTTAGCGCAAGCTTAATGATTCAAACTGGGTTTCTATTCTAATTATGCCGTGGCTCATAAACCGAGGGCTATTATTGCCAGTTATAAGCAGCATAGCTTTTAATATTGTAATTATTCCATTAACTGAAGTGTGTGCTCGGTTACTTTCCAAATAAAATATGTGTGAATTTAGTTCACGGCAGAATTTCATGCATTCTTAGACTGCGCATAATGGCCTTTAACTACAGGTTGTACCCGTCGTATACTTTTATGATTTAATAGTTTCATATATTACGGGTTTCTTTCTTTTTTCCCCTTATCTTGTTGTACTTTTACGAAATTCTAAATATCGTAACATTTCAAGTAGTCCGAGAATGAGTGAGTAAATAAATGGATTGTTGAGTTGTGTGGAACAGAACAAAAACATTTACATTTTGTTTAGTTCAAGTGCTAATTTTATGCAATCGTCGGTGTTGCTGCTTGTTTTTTTTGGTGTAGCATGGAGATTTTAGATTTTTTCCTAAGGCTCTTGAGGTGATGATGGGCCTGGCCTGTCTGGTTTGGTCTGGCCTGTTGATGGTTCACCAGTTTTTTCCTCGTTTGTTTGTTTTCATTTTGGGTTGTAATTAATATTTATTTAGTTTTTTTTTGCTTGTGTTTTGAGTGCAAAACATATTTTTATGTGAAATAAGTTTTAACATTAGTGAAATAAGTTTCAACATTTTGAACCAGCTACGAGTATTGCAACAGCTTCCACTCATCAGAGTGCGCTGATGAAAGCTTCGAAGCAAATATTTAGACAAAAAAAATACGTCTACCAGAACTAGATACTGTATAAGGATGCAATATTTATTGGTTCTACATTTGAATTGACAAAACTCCTGAAAACTAAAATATATAAAAACAAGAAAAAAATCAATAATTGGAGTAGGTAGCCCTACTTCATTTTGGTTTGGAGAAGATTCCTTGCTTAATCGATAATTGAGCAACGTTGGCCTTTATGCGACTTCTAGAACGAGAGGGATATAATTCTTTATAAAAACATTGGCTAAGAGGGTCCAATTTCAATCGAGTTAGTTATATTGGCTGGGCGATTTAACATTTTGAATTTAAATCGGCTGTAAAAAAAATAGTACGTGTAATTTTTCAAATTTCTAGTTTGATTGGAAAGGTTGAACTTTGTCATTTAATAATGGAAAACAGTATCATTCATATGACTACCACAACTGCTTCGGCAGTACCTCATCCGATCAAAACCAATTTTTCAGTACATTTTCGATTGTTTCAGGTTGAATCTCTTCAGCGGCAACTTCGATTTCATGCTTCAAATGGTCCAAAAATCGGACTATTTTTGTGAGTTTTTAGCATAACCTGAGGGGTATATAAGGTTCGGCCAGGCCGAACTTAACTATGTCTTCACTTGTTTTCTATTAAAGTAAGGTACATACGGAACTTTCGTTTAAAATCGCGTAGTTCTCAACAAAAATTGAAAGCAATTCTAAGCTGAAAGTTGTGCAATTGACACAAATCTAAAGTGGAAACAATTTTAAATTAAAGTCGAATTGAGTTTTCTAACCAAGATTATTTATAAATTAAACATAATCTCTTAAGTTTCTTAATACAATAAGCGAAAATCTAAGCATGCGAGGTAACTTAAGCATATTGTATCATAGAAAGGGTTACGTTATTTTTTAAAGAAATATTTGATATGAGAGATATTTTGGTGGTTTTTATAGACGTAAGATCTTACAGAAAATAAAAATATTTAATATTTTAAGTTAATAACCTTTTGTTAAATAATAGCATTACATTTAAATTCCTTATTGAAACTTTGGAAAATCTGTAATTTTTCTCATAATTCTAAAGGGTGGTAAAATTTTAAGGGCCAATGTTGAATGTGAACCACACCTAAACGTCAAGTTTTTTTTGCATTTCATTTGATATTTCTCAATTTCAGATAACCTCAATTTGAACCATGGAAAGATACACAAGCGATGCCAAACGTCATTAATGGTCAGAATGATGGCAAGAAATGGCAACAGTGGATGATCAATTTTCGAAGAAAATCATCTTCAGTGATAAGGCAAATTTTCACCTCAGTGGATTCGTCAATAAGCAGAATTGCCGCATTTGGGCGAATTATAATCCTAGAGTGATTGTCAAAAAAACAATGCACCCACAAAGAGTGACTGTTTAGTGCGGTTTATGGGCAGGCGGCATCATCGGGCCGTATTTTTTCCAAAATGAGGCCGGTCAGGCAGTTACTGTGAATGGTGTTCGCTATCGTGAGATGATAACGAACTCTTTTTATGGCCCGAATTGGAAGATATGGATGTGGAAGATATGTGGTTTCATCAGGACGGTGTCACTTGCCACACAGCTAACGAAACAATGGCTATTTTGAGCGACAAATTCAATGGTCGTGTTATCTCACGTCGTGGCGATGTTAATTGGCCGCCATGATCATGTGATTTGACACCGTTGGACTTCTTTCTTTGAGGTTATCTGAAAGAAAAGGTGTACGTCGATAAGCCAGCAACAATTCAAGAGCTAAAGAATGAGGTAATTCGGCACATTAACGACATAGAACCTCAATTATGCCTCAGCGTCATCGGAAATTTTGTCCATCAGAGCAATTAATTCGGTTAACCATGGATCGGTTAACATGGACCATTGGATTATTTTCTTTGGGGATATGTGAAGTCGCTCGTCTACGCCAACAAACCAGAAACACGTAAGGAGACTTGAAAGCCAACATTCGTGGCGTTATTGCCAACATACGGCCCCATATGCTCGAAAAAGTGGTTGAAAATTGGACCTGTAGAATTGGCTTTATTCGAGCCAGCCGCGGCGGCCACATGCCCGAAATCATATTTAAACATTAATGGCATAAAATTATCCTTCCAATAAAGCCAAATTGATGGACATTAAAACGATTTTCTTGTGTTTTATTTCAATTCGAAGTTCTATACCTCAATAAAAAACACCCTTTACATGCATTTAAAGTTAATCATCATTGGTTGTCCTTCTTTTTTAATTTAATTTAGAAAAGTAACGAATTAGCATTTGAAAAAAATATAGAAATTTCTTTAAGAAAAGTTGAAAATTTTTAATTAAAAAAGTCGATAAATTCAGTTCAGCCGTGCAGTTGGAAAAAGTTCTTTGTTAAAGGTCAGTGTTAGGTTTGCACGGTTATCGCTTCCAAATAAATTAAATTTGCACTCATCTGTTAAAGTGCAGTTTTCCAAAATTCATCGCCTTTCAATTTTTGGGAAATGTTTACTCTTCATTTAACTCCAAATTTATATGGTCTATTTAAACCTTTGTCTTTGACTGTTTACTTTATTAATGAGGTCTCCGACCAGTATTTCGAGGTGTTGCAAACGGAATGACAAAGTCTATGATAGAGATAGTAAAAATATCATTGAAATCCGATAAAGGCAAAAGGTCAAAGGACTTTTTTATAAACAAAATTAAAATTTTAAATCTTCCGTAAACATTTTTATGAATAGGGCCCATTATTTTTGATAGCAAAAGGTTAAAGAACATTTTTTTTTGTAAAGAGAATTTGAATTTTAAATCTTCAGTTAATTTTTTATGAACATGGCTCTTTAGTATTTCTGATAGGATATTTGCATTTTGTAAGTGATAAAAGATTTTAATTCAATTTATTGAAAAAACCCTTTTACACGTATACTTATATATGCATTTAAAGTTAAATATCATTAAAATTCCTTCTTTGTGCCACCCTTATTTAGACAAGCTACGACTTTATCTTTTGAAAGAGATAATGAAATCCACTGAAGAGTTTATATATATTTTATGATAGCAATTTACAACCCGGGTTACCCTAAAGAATTTTCGAAAAAAAGGATATTACTTATAGTGCCAAAAAGGAGGACATTTGGGACATTTACAAAGAGCCTTAGAACGGAGGATACAATTTAAAAAAAGGCATTATGATCACTAATTCAATATAATTTTGTATAAAAAGGTCAAGTCGTAGTTACAAGTGTACCTATATATTGTGCATATGGATAAAAAGAAAACCGCGATAAGTAAGTCATTCGTTAAAAAGAAGTATTAGTTTTGATCATCGTATCGAAATTAAAGTTACCCCATTTGCGTTTTGTTTGTTTAGCTGATTTTCGGATTCTAGGCGAGGACAAAACGGCTGTAAAATAATCTAACTCGAAAAAGATCATCTAGTTCTTCAAAATCGCTAATATTAAAATTTTATCAATCTTTTTTTAACATTCATGGCCCATAGCTCCCGAACTGTGGGAAATTTAGTGAAGTCCTCTTATGAAAAATTATTCCTTATTATATAAATTATAATTCTTTAAAGTTTAATACATACTTGAAAATGTTTTTGAACTTATCCCCCATTGTATTGGTTGCAAAAACGCCATTTGTGGGGAAAAAATTGCACATCGGTAAAAACTTAAATCTCGAGCTTTCGATGTAAAATTGAGGAATATACGAGAGCGACCGCAAAACTAACTGGCCTGGCACATTTTCTGTTTTACTAGCAACTTTTGTTTTTGTTTTTCAAAAGCAAACTTTTATAAGCCATCTGTCAAATTTTCCGAAATATTTAATGATTATTTTCTTTGTTACAGGTGATTGAAGTAAACAAGTTTTATAATTTTTGAAAAATGGAAAATAAAGAGTTTCGTGCGGTAATTAAACACTTTTATATGAAAGGTTATACGCCACAATTAATCAAAGATGAATTGGATTCTGTTCATGGTGATAATGCACCATCATACTCCTCCGTGAAATCCTGGGTTCAACAATTTAAAATGGGTCGTTCAAGTACGGAAGATGAACAACGCTCTGGAAGACCGAAAACTGCTACTACTATTGAAAACATTAGAAAAATATTTAATGAAGTGACTAAAGATTGACGAATAAAGCTCAGAGAACTTGCTGATATTGTTAAAATTCACGAAAATCAAGTTTGGAGTATTTTACATGATGAACTCCACATGAAAAAGCTATCCGCGAAAAAGGTGCCGCGTTTGTTGACTTTGCCCCAAAAAATCGTCCGTTGGACCAATTCCGATGAGCTTTTAGCGATTTATCAGCGTAATCCAATAGAGTTCTTGCGCCGATTCATTACTGTTGATGAAACATGGATCCATCACTACATCCCAGAATGCAAAGAACAGTCAAAACAATGGATAGATGCTGGTAAAAGTGGTCCCAAGAAGGCGAAAACTGTTAAGTCAGCAGGAAAAGTAATGGCCACAGTATTTTGGGATTCAAGGGGTATAATATTTACCCAAAATTCATCGCCTTTCAATTTTTGGGAAATGTTTACTCTTCATTTAACTCCAAATTTATATGGTCTATTTAAACCTTTGTCTTTGACTGTTTACTTTATTAATGAGGTCTCCGACCAGTATTTCGAGGTGTTGCAAACGGAATGACAAAGTCTATGATAGAGATAGTAAAAATATCATTGAAATCCGATAAAGGCAAAAGGTCAAAGGACTTTTTTATAAACAAAATTAAAATTTTAAATCTTCCGTAAACATTTTTATGAATAGGGCCCATTATTTTTGATAGCAAAAGGTTAAAGAACATTTTTTTTTGTAAAGAGAATTTGAATTTTAAATCTTCAGTTAATTTTTTATGAACATGGCTCTTTAGTATTTCTGATAGGATATTTGCATTTTGTAAGTGATAAAAGATTTTAATTCAATTTATTGAAAAAACCCTTTTACACGTATACTTATATATGCATTTAAAGTTAAATATCATTAAAATTCCTTCTTTGTGCCACCCTTATTTAGACAAGCTACGACTTTATCTTTTGAAAGAGATAATGAAATCCACTGAAGAGTTTATATATATTTTATGATAGCAATTTACAACCCGGGTTACCCTAAAGAATTTTCGAAAAAAAGGATATTACTTATAGTGCCAAAAAGGAGGACATTTGGGACATTTACAAAGAGCCTTAGAACGGAGGATACAATTTAAAAAAAGGCATTATGATCACTAATTCAATATAATTTTGTATAAAAAGGTCAAGTCGTAGTTACAAGTGTACCTATATATTGTGCATATGGATAAAAAGAAAACCGCGATAAGTAAGTCATTCGTTAAAAAGAAGTATTAGTTTTGATCATCGTATCGAAATTAAAGTTACCCCATTTGCGTTTTGTTTGTTTAGCTGATTTTCGGATTCTAGGCGAGGACAAAACGGCTGTAAAATAATCTAACTCGAAAAAGATCATCTAGTTCTTCAAAATCGCTAATATTAAAATTTTATCAATCTTTTTTTAACATTCATGGCCCATAGCTCCCGAACTGTGGGAAATTTAGTGAAGTCCTCTTATGAAAAATTATTCCTTATTATATAAATTATAATTCTTTAAAGTTTAATACATACTTGAAAATGTTTTTGAACTTATCCCCCATTGTATTGGTTGCAAAAACGCCATTTGTGGGGAAAAAATTGCACATCGGTAAAAACTTAAATCTCGAGCTTTCGATGTAAAATTGAGGAATATACGAGAGCGACCGCAAAACTAACTGGCCTGGCACATTTTCTGTTTTACTAGCAACTTTTGTTTTTGTTTTTCAAAAGCAAACTTTTATAAGCCATCTGTCAAATTTTCCGAAATATTTAATGATTATTTTCTTTGTTACAGGTGATTGAAGTAAACAAGTTTTATAATTTTTGAAAAATGGAAAATAAAGAGTTTCGTGCGGTAATTAAACACTTTTATATGAAAGGTTATACGCCACAATTAATCAAAGATGAATTGGATTCTGTTCATGGTGATAATGCACCATCATACTCCTCCGTGAAATCCTGGGTTCAACAATTTAAAATGGGTCGTTCAAGTACGGAAGATGAACAACGCTCTGGAAGACCGAAAACTGCTACTACTATTGAAAACATTAGAAAAATATTTAATGAAGTGACTAAAGATTGACGAATAAAGCTCAGAGAACTTGCTGATATTGTTAAAATTCACGAAAATCAAGTTTGGAGTATTTTACATGATGAACTCCACATGAAAAAGCTATCCGCGAAAAAGGTGCCGCGTTTGTTGACTTTGCCCCAAAAAATCGTCCGTTGGACCAATTCCGATGAGCTTTTAGCGATTTATCAGCGTAATCCAATAGAGTTCTTGCGCCGATTCATTACTGTTGATGAAACATGGATCCATCACTACATCCCAGAATGCAAAGAACAGTCAAAACAATGGATAGATGCTGGTAAAAGTGGTCCCAAGAAGGCGAAAACTGTTAAGTCAGCAGGAAAAGTAATGGCCACAGTATTTTGGGATTCAAGGGGTATAATATTTATTGATTATCTTGAGAAAGGAAAAACTATAAATAGTGAATATTATTGTGCATCGGTTAAGTGAAGAAATCAAGATAAAACGACCGCATTTAGAAAAAAAAAGTTCTTTTTCATCAAGATAATGCTCCTTCACACACTGCATTTTTAACTCAACAAAAACTGGGCGAATTACGATTTGAAATTGCTCCGCATCCACCATATAGTCCAGATCTAGCTCCTTCTGATTATTTCTTGTTTCCAAATTTAACAAAATTTCTCGGTGGCAGAAATTTTCGTCCAATAGCGAGGTTATTGCTGAAACTGAGGCATATTTTGAAGGTCTTAAAAATCATATTTTTCGGATAGAATTAAAAAACTTGAAAAACGTTTGATGAAGTGAATTGAGTTGGAAGGAGATTATGTTGAAAAATAAATAATAATAATTCGAAAAAAACGGTTCTTTTTATGTTAGGCCAGTTACTTTTGCGGTCGCCCTCGTAAGTGACAAAAGGAGGCCGGGTATATATGCATTTAAAGTTAAACATTATTAATATTCCTTCTTTTTCCCACTTTTCTTTTAAAAAAGTTACGACTTTATCATTTTGAAAGGGATAATGAAATCCGCTGAAGAGTTTATATCTTTTATGATGGTGCTTTACAACATAAACTTTAAGCATTTTTAGAGTTGTGGATATTTCTACCAGGTTTGATTGGAAATGCGTTAAATTACACAGATTATTTGATTTAAATATGTTAACCCCCTTATTCATTAAAATGTACAAAAGGTTTAAAACTCAAATGTTCTGTATAAAAGCGTTTCATATTTTATGTGACTATAAAGAAGAAGTGATGCTTTATAAAAAAGAGTGTTATCAAATTATTTTGTTTTTTAAAATTGTTAAAACCTATTAAAAACGTCTGCGATGCACTTTCACTGCAGCTAAAGCTGCATGACATGACACTTTTGACCCATAAAACTCTGTCATGTAATGGGCATCAAATCGGACTTGTTCTATGGTAACCCACATTTACCACTCGGGCCGAAGAAACGTCCACAGCTTTCGCCCCGCCGAAGTCGACATACAATCCCCAGAATATTTTGTTCAACACTTAATAAATATCACTTATCTACTTAAGAGATTTAAATAAAGATTTTTCAACATTTACATATGTACATGTTACTCGTGGAACGGGAAGACGAAGCGGAGAAAAAGCCAGAACAAAGGCGCGTGTTGGTATATCGATGAAAACGAAATAATTCCAATGGAAACATGTTGCGCTGACGAGCGGTAAGTGGTGGTGGTGGGTCGTTCGGCCAACCATAAAAAGAGACGGTGAACACACAGAAATATTAAATGGTGGGTGTCAATCAAAATCTCTTAATAGACAGTCCGTCAGACATTCTAGAGGAGCTAGCATGCTAGATTCTAACCAACGTACTCGATATACTCTGCACTGTCGTAGACCTGAACGGCACACACTCCCCTCGTACGCATACGACATACTCTATAAAATGACAAGCAGGTGTTAAAGAAGAAACCCAACCGCCATATAAAGATATCGTAGTGGTATAGTGGAGGACGCGAAGAAGTGACAGTCGTTTGGAATAGTGTCAGTTCTATAAACACCATTCTCTTCATTTCTTTCATTCATACAAAACACCGCACTACACTCTACTACACTTTTCGAGAATTATTTTTTCTAGTAGAAGAAAGACGTAGACGACGAGTGTGTATGGTTTGTGTCCAGCCATAATTATTAATAAATTATTTGATTTCTTATAAGGCAACCCACAACAGATGTCCGCTGACAGATGAGAGTTGATCACGCGAAACTGAAGTTTCTAAAGATAATTTTTCAATGATGTAAGAAGACAATTTTGGCTATACCAAAATTGGTCGCAAATATTTCGAGTGGTTTGGCTAGATGTCAAATTGAAAATATTTTATGTGGTTGTTTAAAATCGCACATTTTTCGATTAAGGCACATACATATTTGTTAGATGACACAATGCTAGATGAAAACCGTATCACAATATTCGATATGGAGATCATTTATTGAAAGCGAAGTATTCGCTGTGGTATTCAGTTGTGGAGTTACACATTTCGCGGACAAATATTTTCTGATTCCAGATGTTGCATGCCAATACTTATTAAGATTATTAAAGATAACATACTGTGAGCGTCAAAAAAAGTACTAAACACCAACTGTTTTTAAAAACGTAGTTCGATTTTAATTACATAAATAATGTTATATAAAAAGTTATAATGCAAAACTCATCAATAACTAGACTGGATTAGATTTCTTAAATATAATAGAAGATAAAAAACACATTCGGAAAAAATCGCATTTTATGAAAATACGAAGTGGTGGCAACTCTATTTTCCTTTGTGCGCATTTAGAGGAAGATCCAATTTAGTATTAAAACGTAGATTCATCAGCATAAAACAGTAATTCGAAAACAAATTCGAAAAAATCGCATTTTATAAAAATACGAAGTGTGGCAACTCTTTTTTTCCTTTGCGCGCATTTAGGGGAAGTACCAATTAAGTATCAGCATAAACACAAATTTTCTAAGAAAAAACTAAGTACAATTTTAAAAGATTTACGATGGGAAAACAAACATTAGTGGACACTCGTAAAATCAAAATAGATTTGCACAAACAGGGAACATTTTTGCCTGAAATTGGTCAAATTGTTGAAAGAAACCGTTGTACAATAAAATAGATACTAGACAAGTATGTCACACATCATACAGGGAAGAATTTGCCTGGGACAGGTTGGCCAAAGCGTCTTACGGACACATAAATTAGAGCTGTGGTCAGAAAAGTGAAAACAAATCCAACTTCTGGGGCTGTAAAAAAAGATTAGAAAAAGTTGCACAAACCTTCGGCAATTCAGTAAGAGATAGCACAATTAAAAGATCTCTGCACCAAAATGGTTTACATGGCCGAGTACGGCGTAAGAAACGGTACTCGTGGTACTCGGCCATCGAAAATGAACCAAACAAATGCTTAAATTTAGCCAAAGTATAAAAAATGAGACCCCAAATTTAGGGAAAACATATTGTTCAACGATGAGAGCAAGTTTGAAACCTCCATAAACGTGGAGAAGCAAAAATTAAGCCTTCAACAAGAATGTGGTGAAAGCTGTTAAGCACGGTGTAGGCTCCGTTATGGTCTGGGGATGCGTGGCGGCATCAGGGGTCGGTAATCTAGTGTTAATCGAGCGAGTCTACGATAAAAAAGATTATTTAATGATTATAGAAGACAATGTTACCCCTTGTGTCCACAAATCGGGCTTATCCCAGAGTTGGATATTCCAACAGGCAAATGATCCCAAAACATTCGTCTAAAATTGTTAAGGAGAGGTTAGTCTCTCGGACTCCTAAAACGCTAGATCATCCACAGCAGTCTCCAGCCTTAATCCCTATGAGCATCTGTGGGAACATTTTGAAAAAAAAGGTGACCTGAAAATCGTATTACAGGACGAATGGAGTAAAATCTTACCTGATTTTACTAAAACACTTGCAGAAATTATAAAGACAAATGGAAAGCAACCTAAGTATTAAATATGATAGTTTATCTTCTTTTCGTCATAGTGTTTACTTTATGTTGAAGCGTAAAATTTGGTGTTTTTTTAGTAAAACGTAATTTTTTTTAATGTATATATTTTTTTTCATACTTTTTTTAACGAACTTAATTGTGATTTAATTACTAACGAATTTTGCATTATTGTTTTTTGTGTATCACAATCTAAATCTATCTCAATGTTATAACGCAATGTCTAAAATAATATTTTGTTTTTACTTTATTTTGACGCTCACAGTTTTTTTTAAAACAGGCTGATGTTTCTTTCTTTTATAACTTCAAACAAAAAATAGGTATAAAAACTACTCGTATATTTTGTTTCATTTTTGCTGCACCACACCGTGAAATAGGGTATTATAAGTTATTACTAGCGTTTGGAAGTTATGGTTCAAAAATTAAGACATCTCATAAAAAAATCGTAACAAAATTCCAAAAATTTTTGGAACTAATCAGAGCAAAAACTGACGAGAGCAAAATTTTTCAAAATAAATTTTCGTGTTTAGAGGTTAAAAAATGTATATGAAAAAAAATATTTAGAGCTCTGGAACAAAAAGGGTTGCTATATATATATTTCTGGCCTTAGTGTTGCTGGCGCCATCTGCCATTTCCATTGAAAAGTTTGACATTTTTTAGCATAAACGTACTGAGAACGTTAGACGTACGACCATCATTGTTGTTTACAATGACTTGCAAAAATCAATTTGGCAAAAAAATGGAATTAACTCGTGAACATTTTCGTGCGATCATTTTTCACAACTTTCCGCGTGGATTATCACAAGAGTGCATTGATGAACTTAAATCTTTGTATGACGATGAAGCAGCATCCTATAGCACTGTGAAAAACTGATTTTATAAATTTCATTCGTGGCCGACGCTCGCTCAAAGACGAAGGTCGTCCAAAAACTGCCGTTGCGCCTGAGAACATTGGTGCCGAGCGTGAACTGATAATGCAAGATCGTCATGTGACATACCTTGAGATAGAGGCATCCTTGGACATTTCTTCCACCATCATACATTCGATATTGCATGAACACCTGGCCGTAAAAAAGGTTTGTTCTCTTTGGAACCCGCACAGTTTGACAATCGCTCAAAAATAAGCTCGTATCGATTGGTGCAAAGAAATTTTGAAAAAATACAATCGCAGTGCTTCAAAAGAGAAGTTGAATCATTGTGTACCACGACAATGGGAGCTCTGACACATTGGCTCAAATCAGCGCCTTTTTGACCGGCCAAAACGTCTTATTGATGGGTCATACGCCGTACAATCTGGACTTGGCACCCAATGACTTCTTTTTATTCCTGCACATCAAGAAAAAAATGTGTGGTCAACGATTATCGTCGCCAGAAGATGCTGTTGCTGCGTTCAAAAGCAATGTTTTGGATGTGTCTCATTCAGAGTGGTTCGACCATCGGTTTGAGCGCATGCAAAAGTGTATAAATCATGCTGGAGAATACTTAGAAAAACAATAAAACCATTTTTGATGATAACAATTCGCATTTTCATTATAAGGCCAGAAATATGTGTGACCCGGCCTATGAAAATGTGGCTTATTTTTTGTATACATAACAAAAAAACATGTGTTATTATAAAGCAGGGTGTAGCATATTAGATTTTTTGTTGAAAAAATAAGTGTGGTCACTCTTAGTCGTTTCTTTAGCGAGTTGAGGCCAACTCGCTTGCTAACTGATTAACTTCCATACAGATGCTTGTTTAGTAACGTAAAAAGAAGACAGTTATTATATTCAACCTTCATGAAGTTTGGCACAAGTAAGTTTCTTATGTTAAGAACGGACGCTGTTAAAATTGTAGAAAATCAGATTAGATTATGATTGCTACAAAGCAAAAGTGTGGCAATTATTTGATTAATAATACTTTACTGATTATTTTATTGCAATTTATAGCTTTTTATTGTCTGCTTTTGACGAGTTCACCATTGAACCCTCATGCTGATCAATTCTCTTTAGTGTATGGAAAGAGAAACAATGTTGCCATATTACTCTATATTTTATTTATTGTATCCAGATTACCATATTGCAAACTAACTAAGCTAGTTACCTTAAAAGAACACGTCTATTGTAAACTTTGTATAAAATGCAGTTTATGTCAGTAACGGTTTGTGGCCCAATTTAAATATCCCCCCACTGTACGTTTAATTAAATAAGAAACGTTTTAGCGCAAGCTTAATGATTCAAACTGGGTTTCTATTCTAATTATGCCGTGGCTCATAAACCGAGGGCTATTATTGCCAGTTATAAGCAGCATAGCTTTTAATATTGTAATTATTCCATTAACTGAAGTGTGTGCTCGGTTACTTTCCAAATAAAATATGTGTGAATTTAGTTCACGGCAGAATTTCATGCATTCTTAGACTGCGCATAATGGCCTTTAACTACAGGTTGTACCCGTCGTATACTTTTATGATTTAATAGTTTCATATATTACGGGTTTCTTTCTTTTTTCCCCTTATCTTGTTGTACTTTTACGAAATTCTAAATATCGTAACATTTCAAGTAGTCCGAGAATGAGTGAGTAAATAAATGGATTGTTGAGTTGTGTGGAACAGAACAAAAACATTTACATTTTGTTTAGTTCAAGTGCTAATTTTATGCAATCGTCGGTGTTGCTGCTTGTTTTTTTTGGTGTAGCATGGAGATTTTAGATTTTTTCCTAAGGCTCTTGAGGTGATGATGGGCCTGGCCTGTCTGGTTTGGTCTGGCCTGTTGATGGTTCACCAGTTTTTTCCTCGTTTGTTTGTTTTCATTTTGGGTTGTAATTAATATTTATTTAGTTTTTTTTTGCTTGTGTTTTGAGTGCAAAACATATTTTTATGTGAAATAAGTTTTAACATTAGTGAAATAAGTTTCAACATTTTGAACCAGCTACGAGTATTGCAACAGCTTCCACTCATCAGAGTGCGCTGATGAAAGCTTCGAAGCAAATATTTAGACAAAAAAAATACGTCTACCAGAACTAGATACTGTATAAGGATGCAATATTTATTGGTTCTACATTTGAATTGACAAAACTCCTGAAAACTAAAATATATAAAAACAAGAAAAAAATCAATAATTGGAGTAGGTAGCCCTACTTCATTTTGGTTTGGAGAAGATTCCTTGCTTAATCGATAATTGAGCAACGTTGGCCTTTATGCGACTTCTAGAACGAGAGGGATATAATTCTTTATAAAAACATTGGCTAAGAGGGTCCAATTTCAATCGAGTTAGTTATATTGGCTGGGCGATTTAACATTTTGAATTTAAATCGGCTGTAAAAAAAATAGTACGTGTAATTTTTCAAATTTCTAGTTTGATTGGAAAGGTTGAACTTTGTCATTTAATAATGGAAAACAGTATCATTCATATGACTACCACAACTGCTTCGGCAGTACCTCATCCGATCAAAACCAATTTTTCAGTACATTTTCGATTGTTTCAGGTTGAATCTCTTCAGCGGCAACTTCGATTTCATGCTTCAAATGGTCCAAAAATCGGACTATTTTTGTGAGTTTTTAGCATAACCTGAGGGGTATATAAGGTTCGGCCAGGCCGAACTTAACTATGTCTTCACTTGTTTTCTATTAAAGTAAGGTACATACGGAACTTTCGTTTAAAATCGCGTAGTTCTCAACAAAAATTGAAAGCAATTCTAAGCTGAAAGTTGTGCAATTGACACAAATCTAAAGTGGAAACAATTTTAAATTAAAGTCGAATTGAGTTTTCTAACCAAGATTATTTATAAATTAAACATAATCTCTTAAGTTTCTTAATACAATAAGCGAAAATCTAAGCATGCGAGGTAACTTAAGCATATTGTATCATAGAAAGGGTTACGTTATTTTTTAAAGAAATATTTGATATGAGAGATATTTTGGTGGTTTTTATAGACGTAAGATCTTACAGAAAATAAAAATATTTAATATTTTAAGTTAATAACCTTTTGTTAAATAATAGCATTACATTTAAATTCCTTATTGAAACTTTGGAAAATCTGTAATTTTTCTCATAATTCTAAAGGGTGGTAAAATTTTAAGGGCCAATGTTGAATGTGAACCACACCTAAACGTCAAGTTTTTTTTGCATTTCATTTGATATTTCTCAATTTCAGATAACCTCAATTTGAACCATGGAAAGATACACAAGCGATGCCAAACGTCATTAATGGTCAGAATGATGGCAAGAAATGGCAACAGTGGATGATCAATTTTCGAAGAAAATCATCTTCAGTGATAAGGCAAATTTTCACCTCAGTGGATTCGTCAATAAGCAGAATTGCCGCATTTGGGCGAATTATAATACTAGAGTGATTGTCAAAAAAACAATGCACCCACAAAGAGTGACTGTTTAGTGCGGTTTATGGGCAGGCGGCATCATCGGGCCGTATTTTTTCCAAAATGAGGCCGGTCAGGCAGTTACTGTGAATGGTGTTCGCTATCGTGAGATGATAACGAACTCTTTTTATGGCCCGAATTGGAAGATATGGATGTGGAAGATATGTGGTTTCATCAGGACGGTGTCACTTGCCACACAGCTAACGAAACAATGGCTATTTTGAGCGACAAATTCAATGGTCGTGTTATCTCACGTCGTGGCGATGTTAATTGGCCGCCATGATCATGTGATTTGACACCGTTGGACTTCTTTCTTTGAGGTTATCTGAAAGAAAAGGTGTACGTCGATAAGCCAGCAACAATTCAAGAGCTAAAGAATGAGGTAATTCGGCACATTAACGACATAGAACCTCAATTATGCCTCAGCGTCATCGGAAATTTTAACCATCGGATGGAGGTGTGCCGCCGAGGTCGCAGCGGCCATTTGGCCGATATTTTGTTCCATACATAATTGAAGCATACCAATATTACCATAATAAAAAGAAATGACAATAATTTCCTAAATAATTTGTGTTTTATTCAAAATCAACATCGGCCCCTAAAATTTAACCACCCTTTATTTATAATCCGAAGGCATTGCGACAGACTGAAGTCCGTTTCTCATTGAATTGAAACTTGTCTGCTCTTAAGTGTATAGCCTTTGATCATTGTAAAAACACATTCGTTGCTTGGGGTCTGACGATGGTGAAGTAGCGTTCAACCTTGACTGTCATTTGAATAACTGTTTAGTTTCTCTTTGAACAAAATGTGCGAAAGAAACAGTCTTACATCTGACTATGAACAAAATATAATAGAAATTAAAAAAATATTTTGCTTGCGAAAAATATTGAATAAAATATTGTAAAATCACAACAGAAAATCAATTATTTGCACAGAAATAAGAATATTTCTGAGACTAAACATATAATTTTTGTAATTTTAATTATATTGAATTGACGCTCGTAAATAAATTAATTGATATTATCATTTTAAATATTGCAGCATTAAAAATTTGATCAAAAATTCTAAATGACATTAAATTGTACTTTAGTTCTTTCGCATACTGCACACAGAAAACAGATTTGTTGCCACAACCGAATATTTTGCCAACTGAATGTTGGTGGTTGCTCGTACTTTCCATGAATACCATCGTTACAACCGATTGTTGATTGGCAAGACAGCAGTTTTCAGTAGATAGAACTGACACTTTCGTGGTTATCAGCACTTTTGCAAAAATTTTATACTTTATATAAATGAATATGAATAAAATCATTTTTTTGAAAATGAATTAAGGCTGCTTCCTCTACACTACACTTTTTTTCGTGTAGAGATAAATGCAAAACTCCTAAGCGAGAATTTCGTTTCAGATGAATACTAGGCTTTACAATGGGCCAAATGATCAGTAAAAAAATAAGTCTTTGGAAAGATGGATTGATAAGCATTGCAGTGATGCCCCAATGGGAAAAAAAATTATTAAGACATATAACAATATTTACTGTCAAGCTTTGGGCGGCCGCAACTAGGGAGAAATCAAAAAAAAAAATTGGTTGTTGTTATGAATAATATAATGGTCTTTCTATGGCAAACATTTTTTGATCAAGTCTGAGTAATGTCGCTAAATTACAGTTCAGCCTGTTTCGGTATTCTGGAAAACTATTTTTTTATTTATATTATTTTATTTACATTTTTTATTTATAGTTCGTTAGTTTATATGACAGTAACGTTTGGAAGCATTAACCGTCTATTCCAAGAAACTTAATCTGTCTGACTGTCAGCTTGAAATAAATACCGTGGTATAGTTGTAGCAACCATCATATAATATCTCGAACCATGATACCATCAATACTTTGGAATGTTGGTTATTGCAACAAAAAATCGCTTTATCCAACCGATTTTTTGTAGTTCGGACCGATTTCCAACTGATTTTTTCTCTGTGCGTGGTGTGCTTGCTTCCTTGATCCAATTAGAAGTAAAATTGATTTGATTTCATTGCCCGAAAACCCGGTTACATTTAAAAGTAACTCCAAAAAGAGCAATACAAATTGTGTAATTAATCAAAATATCGAAAATAAGTATGAGAATTAAGTAATTGATTGACAATAATTGCAATTTCTGTACGTTGACGTTAGGAGGATGACAATATGCGCTTTAAAGATAAGCCAGCCTATGAACTGCTGAGCCCACTTTCAATTACCGAAATTGATTTAAAAAATGACTTTGTTAACAAGATTTTCTCCAATCGAAAGTGTCTCATATGAAAACGATTTAGATTCAAAACAACTTTAAGTCCTATAAATTATTAAAAAATTGTATAAGGCGATTATAATTATGTCCAATGTGGCATATTATCATTAATCTTTTTACAAAATCAAATTTACTGTTAATTAGCTAGATCTTGTTAAAATCTCAACAAACAATTCGTAGAAAAAACAAAAGACTTCTTTTATAGTTACTCCCCCCCGTTTCAAACGAAAAAAGAAAACAAACGCTAAATTGGATTGTTCGGAGAAGAGGGAAAAAAGCGACAGCATAATGAAATCAATTTACACTGGTGAACATAACAAATCTCGTTAAAGTATCATAAGATCATTGACCATTTCATCAACGAAACTGCATCATCACATAACGTGGTACTTACCAAGTGCATATGGCACGAACGTCTGTCGGTCTGCCTGCCGGCCTGCCTGCCACAGACTACAGAGTCCGAAGCGTCTTATGATCTTCAGCGGAAAGTGCTACAACAGCGGCAACAAATCTGATGACTCATATTCCTTAAAAAAAAACTCACACATTTGGAGTTAATTTACCCACAAACATGCCAGGGTTCGGAAATGCACTTGAATTTTTTTAATGCTAAACTGTATCGTATTTTTTGTAGTTCGTATTTAAGTACATAGAATACTGTGCTTAATCAGCCCTTCTATGACTTCATTATCCACATATGTTCCATAAAGGTGGTTTTCGAACTGAAATCACTAGAAATCACAAGGTGCAGTCAACGTTATAAAGGGTGACCACACTTAGATAAAGGAGTACAGATTTGTTGCCACAACTAATTTTTTTGTTGGTAGCTGCACTTACAATCCAGCTGCACTTACAATCCATGTATTACATTGCTACAACCGAATGTTGATTGGGTACACGGCAGTTTTCAGTAGTAGCAACTGACAGTATCGGTTGAAGAGAATAAGTATCGGTTACCCTAAGTAATTAGGATGATAATTGGAAATAAATTTGTACATACTCGTATATTGGTTGTTGTTATAAGTTTTTCGCTATAAAAACGCTTTGACTGGACCAACTGATGGCAAAATTTGTTATTTGACTTTTGAGCAAGTTTTTTTTTAAAACATGGTTTTTACTTTCGAATCTTATAAAGTTTGTATGCACAAGTGGCATAATTTAAGCATTAAATTGGAAAGGTGGGTCAAAAAAAATCAATTTTGATTTTAAAGTGTTTACAATTATTTATGTGGAGTAAAGTGGAGTAAAGTGGAATTTTAAAACTAAATATTTTCGACACAAAATACTTTAAATCAATGCTTGAATAAAAATAAAAAATATATACTTTCATATCGGTCATATTTTGAAGATTATCAAAAAAAGGAGAGGGGAAACAATTTATATTCACAGCGCGCTCTGTGTTGATTTTGGTTTCCATTCTGAACAAAACTTATTTATTGATTATTTTTTTTAAAGAACGAAAACCAAAAATTCTTGAATACATTCTGATATAAATTTAGACGATCTATACTAAAATGAAAGTCGTAGTAATTTAGTAAAGCATCTTAACTTAACCACTATTTTTAAAATCAGACGTACAATTTCATCAAAAAAAAGGACAAGACCAAACTGAAATTAATTCGACAACATTACTGTCGACAAAAAAATATTCCAACTCCCGTTAATGAATCATTCACTCCAATCTTTGAGATAGGATATTAAAATGTTTTACAAAATAATAAATCCCGTACGATTTCACTTAAGACATCCTATCACGAAAATTCGCTAAAACGAAGGAATATCTACTACTTTTTAACTTATTTGATATGGTATAGCGTTACAAAATAAAAACTACCTTGGCTCATAATAAATAATTTGAACCTACCAGGACCGTCCTTTTGTTAATTTACTATAATATCCTTAGTCTTCTATTGCGAGAATTCAATCACCCCCCGAGTTATATGTTACAACAGCGGACTAAACGGTGTTTGGTTCCTACAAAGAATTTATTTTTTGTCGCCATCAATTTTTGGTACTAAAGGAACACGTACTTTATAATTGGTTGGTTAATTGTGACAATCGTCAAAAATGCTATAAATTGTTAAGTGGGCTGGCCTCAGGTCATATAATATATTTAGAATAGTTAAAAATTCTAGAAAAATACAAAGTATACTAGAAAAACATATAAATTAAAATTCTATAAAACTATGTAATATCAATACCAAATGGAAACAATAAACATATGTTATGTCGAACTGTAAAACATAATTGGTTGGTAACCACCAGTTGTGGCAACTAATAGTTTTACTGAATATAGTTGGTATTACCGTTTTATTGGCTGTTAGACTCGTTTTTTAGCTACTATCTAATGGTAAGTCGAACCATGTAACCATCAATATACAATGGAAAGTAGGTTTATCGAACCGAATTTTTGTATTTCGATCCGATTTCCAGCTGGCTTTTCTCTGTGTGTATGTATGTGAGTCAACTTAACCAGCTACGGATGGAATGTGCAAAAAACAAATCCAAAGAAAATTAAAAACTCTAAAAACTGTAAAATGTACTAAATTTTGAGTAAAAATTAAAAAATGCTATCGATTTTTAAATTTTAAGGCAAGCGAATTAAAAAAAAAATATTTGTCATTGTTTTTTTTTAAGTTATTTGTCATGCTATAGCAATATTTCCAACTCCAAATAATATATTTTTACGTAAAAATCTTTTAGGTACTTCGCAAAATTAAAATATTAAAGAATATTTTAAAAAATACTCTACTTTTCAAGACAGTGTTTTTTGATGATGAAAAAACCACTACCAGAAGTAGAAAAACCGCCAAGTTGGTCTCGCTGAACAGTGTTGCCTTAAGTGACGATTTTTTTGTAAAAAAAATTACCAAAATGATGATTGGCGATTTTTGGTTCAATACCGCGTATACTTGGACTTACAATTTAAGAATAACTCAGTACTCAGGAATTAAAAACAGATAGATCGCTAGATATCGAGTTTAGTACATAAAATTAATTGTTTCTTTAAAAACTTAATTTTAAATTAATAATAGTGGTGCTTATTATGAATATTCTGATAAATAACTGTGGGTATCAAAGTCGCAATCCCTTTCATGCATATACGAAACGTCTAACAGTCTTGTCACTCCAAAAAGTAATTTGGCTCCTGGATAATTACCTATACTTGATAGCTGTGGCGACTAACTACTAAAACGGCTATACAAAATTATACTTCTAAAAAAGTATTTGGAGATTGAAATACTGCAGAACGCTTCCAATAAACATGGATACAATTTTTGAAAACAACTAAATATCGAGTCGTCAATATTAAGACTTTAAAAAAAACACCACTCAAAATATAACTGATATTTAAATAGGCGGGATACTAGTTGAATTTTTTATATTGAGATCGAGTGCACATCATTACTTTTCTAACGATATCTTCTAAATTGAAAAAAAAACTTAAAACGATAAATACAGTTTAAAAACTGTCAAAAACTGCTCATAACTCACATACTAGAGTAAACAATGTTGTTAAAGTCTTAAGCAAATGTCAAAGTAATTTATTTTAATAGCTGAATTATTTATAATACGAGGGCAGATTAATAATTCCGTGACGTTTCCAACTTCCCTTGTAGGTTTATGAAATGCAACACTGCTCTCATCAAGTCTCATCTGTTAATAGACTACGGCAAAAATGTTGAGAGAGTTCCGTCATTTAGTTTGTGTGTAACAGCTGTTCAAAACATACATCCTCGTGAATTTTGTTAAAAATAGAAAAAAAATTGAATTTCGAGGGCTCTATAAACATTATTTGTTGCGTAATAAAAACAAAGAAAAAGCTTGATAAATGCTATAATGGCTCTGCACCATGGTAAAAGTGGTTTACTGACTTTCGTTGTGGTCGCACAAGTAGAAATAACGATGAACGTTCAGACGGCCAATTGAGGTCAATAAACTTTAGGTAAATTACGTTTCAAACTGTAGCAAAAAATGTGATTATTTAAGTTTTAGGTGATATTTTTAGGTAATAAAACCCTAGAAATGAGTTTTTTTTTAATTTTAAGAATTTCTTTTTAAAATTTGACGATTTTTGTTCTCAAATTTGACGATTTTTAAAAAAATGTACCTGGCAGCAGTGTTGCTGAAGCCTTAAATCTGCTCCCTTTTTTTATTTACCGGCCAGAATTTTGATGTTCATCAGTCGTATGACATATGTCAATTAATGAATTCTGAGTGTTCAAATGCGAACCCTGCCGATAGAAAAAGAAAAACGGCCTACGAAATAGACAATTTAGTACGTCTAAAGGCAGCGTTGTGGTGGTGTATGGATGGATGGATGCAGCTTTTCTTAGATTTGGTTATAATTAGATATCGTAAAATATGTGATGAGCAGCAGGCAGAGTCATACAATACATAATAAATATATAGTCGGCCGACTTCATTGTGGGTCAACTTTAAATCATTATCATCGGCGGCGTCATAGTCATCTTTAGATCCTCATGATGATGAAATGATTTTCATTCCTTTAGTTTTCGTGTGAAAACACGCAACAAAAAAAGCACACAAATCTAAATGGGTGACATAAATGTGACTCTTTGGGAAAGCCGAAAAAGTGATGTTTCTTTCACTCTCCTCCTCTCCATAGCACTGATTTCCCCATACCCTAGCTAGGCCCCATATATCATTCATTTGGCGGAAACTAGCGGCAGCCGCAGCAGCATGTAACAACAAGTAGATTACAACATTTTGTGAACAGAAATGATCAGATCAGCAGCAGCATCAACAACCACAACAACAAAATGACAATATATGAGAATTTTGTTTTGGATTTAATTTCAGTTTCGGATTTTTTGTGAAAAGTTTACAATATTTTTTTTCAGAAGACAATGCACTGATATTCATATCGTTTGCAATATCATAATCATGTTGATTATTACATAAAGAGAATCTGGTACATTTCATAAAGATATGAATGATCAATGCGATGACGATGATGATAATGATTATGACAAACTTCATCATCTCCATCATGGTGTTATTCACTTATGAATAGTGGTGGGGTGGATTGTTGGTTGTATCATCCATCAAACGATTGCATGTCATGCCAGCCAGCAGACCAAACAAACTGATTAACTCCGCTTGGGTTGCGCCGGAATTAATTGAGTTCAGATTTGTTCTATTCCTTGGATGCTAAGCTCAGAAGAATTAAATGTTATGATTGTAATTTTATTAAGGAAATTAAACAAAGGCTGGTTCGAAATACACCCGTACTCGCACAACAGTTGTGTTTTATTTGCCAAGCGAAAAAAATATTTTTTTCCGCCTTCAACTGATCAGGCGGAAGACCAGCAGCACCCATATTATATTTATGCTGCGCGACTGTAGTCTTGACATCTTCTAAATACAGAGTACATTTTCGTTGCTACAACCGAATGATGGAGGTTTCATGTACCACGAATACTCTATCTGCATAACCGAATGTAAGTTGCCGCTCTGTTATTTTCAGTAATAAAAACTGAGGTATCTGTTTAATACTTACGAAGTATTCAAAAAGAATTTTTATTCCAGAGAAGAATTTTATAATCCTTAAACCCACGTGCCGCACTTTTTTAAAGAAAAATATTTATCAAAAGCAAAATACTGTTTGTTTAAACACTTAAAGTACTAACCAACATAGGGAACACTTAAAGTACTAACCAACACTAAGAGTTGCCTGGCGCTACTGACAATTCCATTGGAAAGTTTGACATTATTTAGCATGAACGTACCCAGAACGTTTTGACGTACGGCCATCATTTGTGTTGTTTACAGTGACATGAAAAAATCAAATTGGCAAAAAAATGGAATTAACTCGTGAACATTTTCGTGCGATCATTTTTCACAACTTTCGACATGGATTATCACGACAAGAGTGCATCGATGAACTTAAATCTTTGTATGGCGATGAAGCACCATCTATAGCACTGTCACAAAACTGGTTTAATGAATTCAATCATGGCTGACGCTCGCTCAAAGACGAAGGTCGTCCAAAAACGGCCGTTGTGCCAGAGAACATTGATGTCGTGCGTGAACTGATAATGCAAGATTGTCATGTGACATACCTTGAGATAAAGGCATCCTTGGTTATTTCTTCTTCCAGCATACATTCGATATTGAAAAAACACCTGGCCGTAAAAAACGTTTGTTCTCGTTGGATCCCGCACAATTTGACAATCGCTCAAAAAAAGGATCGTGTCGATTGGTGCAAAGAAATTTTGAAAAAATACGATCGCGCTGCTTCAAAAGACGTTTATAAGATCGTCACAGGTGACGAATCATGAATCTATACATATGAGCCCGAAACAAAACAGCAATCGACCGTGTGGGTCTTCGAAGACGAGCCAAATCCAACGAAAGTTGTTCGTGAAAGAAGCACTTCGAAGCAAATGGTAGCCTGTTTCTTTGGCAAAACTGGTCATGTGGCGACTGTTCCGCTTGAGCAACGTAGGACGGTCAATTCTGAGTGGTACACCACAATTTATTTGCCTGAAGTCTTCGGAGAAATTCGAAAAACGAACAAGAGAAGACGAATGAATCATTGTGCACCATGACAATGCGAACTCCCACACATCGGCTCAAACCAAAGCCTTTTTGACCGGCCAAGACGTCGAATTGATGGGTCATCCGCCGTACAGCCCTGCCTTGGCACCCAATGATTTCTTTTTATTCCCGCACATCATGAAAAAAATGCGTTGTCAACGATTTTCGTCGCCAGATGATGCTGTTGAAGCGTTCAAAAACCATGTTTTGGAGGTGTCTCAATCGGAGTGGAAAAAGTGCTTCGACAATTGGTTTGAGCGCATGCAAAACTGTATAAATCATGCTGGAGAATACTTTGAAAAACAATAAAACCATTTCTGATAATAAATATTTGCATTTTCATTATAAGGCCAGAAATATAAAGAGCAGCCTTCATATTTCAAGCAAAAAGAGGAAAATATGACGAAGATTTTTACAAAAAAAAGTGCATTAATCGATTAGCTTTAAGTCAGTAATAGTCGAATTATTTTTTTAAATATCGCCCATTCCAACCAAAAAAAATATCATTAGACAACCCTCTTTTTAAAATGATAAAATTGTAGTAATCATTATCAATTATTGGTTACAACAACAACATTTTAACAAAACTATTGGCCACCAGTTGTGGCAAATAAATACCTATTTCGCGTTTCATTGGCATGGCCGATCAATTAGTTGTGTGTGCAATACGATAATCAGATTTATCACCTTGTGGTATTGCGAACCGATTATCCATTATGATTACAAACATTTGGTGATTGCAACTGAAATTCTTCTATTGCAACGGATGTTTTGAAGTTCCAACTAATTTCTATTTGATTTTTTCTATGTGTGTGTATGGGGTAATTGGCATTGTTGGGTCGACTTCTCTAACAGATTCATTAGGCGTCAACAGGTTGGAAAAGTGTTTTCTCCATATACTAAGTACACTTGCCACACCGTCACTATATTTCTATCTCTGAAAACTTGGGCCCTCAGTCGGATTTTTAACTACACACAGAGAGCAGATTTGTTGCCAAATTTTGCCTAATTTTGTGCCAACCGAATGTTGGTGATAGCACGTACAATCCATGTATTCCATTTCTAGAACCGAATGTTGATATGGTACACGGCAATTTGGAGTATAGAAAACTAATACAATCGGTTAAAGAGACAAAGCATAGGTAACCCAAACTATTTAAGATGATTGTTGGAACTGAATTTTTATATGTTTTAGTTGTTGTTATAGACTGTTGGTTATAAGTACTTTAAGAATTCGGTTGTCATGTAAACGATAATTTGTCAACTGGACCAACTGATGTTAAAGTCATCGATCATGGAATCATACCTAAAAAATTAAGCTTGATGTCCTTTTTAGTAAAAGGATCGTCTAAGAAGAACAAATTTATTGTTAAAAAACTGCAGCTCGCAATTATTTTCAAGCAGTGAAATACCCAATAAATATATATTCAATAAAATTATTACGTTTGATTACATGTTCCCCATGTTATTGAATTGATTATTAAGTTTATATAAAATTAATAACTTTCGCTGATAGAATCGTATCTACTTATAATGTAAACTTGCCTTAAGCTAGTTCTACCAACTTATTTCTAGAAAATTTATAAGTTTCAAAAAAGTTATAATAGATTACCTGCGAAAACTCAAAAAATACTTCTTATTTTAGAAGCCTTTTAAACCAATTTGGAATAACAAAATTATGTAAATTGTAAAATATTTTCAGTTATGATTCAAGATTTACTTCTATTCGTTTTTTCAGGATCGCTAAATGTGTCTTCGTCTTAAACAAAGATTTTATATTGAGTAGAACCGCGAAATTGTTATAGGGATTATATCCTGATGTTGGTTGACATAACCAATAACATGTTGCAACAGTGAACTTAGCGGGGTTTTTGGTACTACAAAGAACTTATTTGTTGTCACCACCAATTATTGGTACCAAAGTTATATGAGCTTCATAATTGTTTGGTTGCCAATACCACCAGTTGCTACAACACTACATGCGGTTGATATACCCGATTTATTGGCTGTGAGAATCGTAAAATTATCGTAGCAACTCACTAATGATATGTCGAACCATGTCACCATCAATACCATTGAAAGTTGGTAATTGCAATAAAAACTGAATCCAACCGAATTTAAGTAGTTCGGGCCGATTACCAACTTATTTTTTGTGTGTGTATTTGATAGCTTTTCGGGAATCTTTTTTTTTTAAATCGTTTATTGAATGAAAACTCTTATAAAACGTTTTACTACAATAAACAATAGCATATTATAATTCGTGTTCATTATACTCGTACAATGTCCCCAAATCGGGCGCTCGAGTATAGTATCTTAACAGAATATCTTGTATTTGTACAGTTTTCTAAGATAAATTTTATTACATAAATTCAACAATTATATAAAGTAAATGTAATGAAAATATAAAGAAAAACATTACTTCGTTATTTGGATTATAGCTTTTCGGGCATCCTTTCTATTTCTGTTGATCTTAATCACCTCCTAACAAAGGGGTATTTTTACAGATGTGTGGTTTTCAATCTGGCCACCCTCTTTTCGGAGTTAGTATTTTTGACAGCTGTCACATAATTTATGCTCATTTTGTTTTGCCATTTCAAAATGAATAGACTGACTCCGGAAAAACGTTTGCGAATCGTAATGAATAAGCCCTAAACAAGATAGCCACCTATCCTGATTTTTACACGAAAATTTTGTTCAGCGATGAAGCTCACTTTTGGTTGAATAACGTACCCATTCAAAATTGGAGTAATAAAAATCCACAAGTTATTGTTGAGACGCCGTGACATCCTCAAAAAGACACTGTTTGATGTGCTCTATGGACAAAGGGAATCACTGGTCCATATTTCTTCAAAAATGAAGCCGGCCATAATGTTACAATCAATGGGAATCTCATCAATCAATTTATTGAAGAAAACTTTTTGTGAGCGTATTATCGCGCAACGTGGGCCTGTGTCGTGGCCTCCATCGTGCGATTTACCACCGCTAAACTATTTTTTGTGGAGTTATGTGAAGTCGCTTGTCTACGCAGATAAGCCCGACACGATTGACGCCTTGGAAGAGAATATTCGGCGCGTGTTATTGCTGATATACGGCCCAAAATGCTGCAAAAAGTTGTCGAAAACTGGGTCTCTCGGCTGGAATTTATTCGAGCCAGCCACGGCGGCTACTTGTTCGAAATCATTTTTAAAACATAATGGCAAACCCTTAACTTTATAATAAGGCTAAATTCTTGGTCATAACATTAAATTATAAGTATATGCGTTTCATTTCTTCTTGAAATCCACACGTCTGAAAAAATATCCTATACATCCATAGCAATATTTCAAGTTAATTTGAATACGGTTAATAAATAAATAAATGTTGGCGTCAAATGCAAATGGAAATGTAAATTCAATTCTCAAGTTTTCGAAAAACGGATTTTTCGATTAAACCCATAACCGACATTTAAAATAACAAGGAAACTACAAAAGAGTTCTTACTGTGTGTAAGAAAACAGAACAACAAACTTTTAGGTTTTTGAGATCTATGAAAAAAATATTTATATCGTCACATCTCCAAAACTATTTGTTTAATCTAAAAATAACTTTTAGGTTTTTGAGATCTATGAACTAGGAACTTTCCTCAAATAAAACGTAGTTAACCATAGTTAATTAAACAACTAAACCATTGGTCATATATAAATTTAAGTTTCCCCTATAAATTTCTCCATCTGTTCACCATATAAAGCTTTCTTTTATTTATCTTATCAGAGGAAATCCTAAACCCTATGCTTAGTAGAAATAATCTAATTTTTAAACTTATATTTATTGGCGTTTTGGAGAAAAAAAAACTAAATACTATTATGATTTTCAACTTTTTTTTATCGGTGTTGAACTTCCTTAGAACCATAAACATTAAAAGCGTTTTTAAACTGTTCTCATCGGAATAAAAAACTAAAAGATAACTAAATTGCAAGGATATCTAAATACTCATATCTCCAAAACTATTTGTTTAATCTGGAAGAAATGTTCAGGATTTTGAGATCTGTGTGCTAGGAGCTAAAATAAATATTCTTTTCTGAAATAAAACATAGTTGACTATAGTTAATAAAACAACTAAACCAATGGTCGGTCATACTCGTATACCAATTTAAGTTTATAAATTAGCCCATCTTTGTTTTATCTCTCTTACTGTAGGAAATCCCAAAGTCTATTTTTTAGAATTATATTAATTGGAATGTTGTGGTAGACAACAATTCTATGACGATTTTCAATTTATTTTGTCGGTGCAAAAGCATCTCAAAACAAAATTAATTGAATGTAAGTTCAGTTGCATTTTGTGCCAGAAATTGCTAAAGAGCTCTTTTCCGCTCAACACGATGACGGATGATGATAAACACTATCATGATGATCATAAGCGAAAATAGCTTCATCATCATTTAGGCTCAATTGCATACAATGATCATTAAATGTTGTTAGTGGTTAAGAGATGAAAACAAAAGAAAAAAATAGTTATTTCTAAAATGTTACAAGCAACAACAATTACCATTATTAGTAGTAGTAGTAGCGGTAGCTGTAGTCATAGTGGCAGTATCAGTAGCATGGTTAGTAGTGAAGTTAGTGGCAGTTGGATTATTTCGATTTGTGGCTAGATCGGAAGCGGTTGCCGCTATTGTTGGCATTGTTGTTGATATCGAGGCATTTAGTTTTCTGACAACAATAACAATTTTCGATAGACGTTGCAATGACGCCGCTGTTGTTGTTGTTGTTATTGCTGCCTTAGAAAGAAGATTTTTGCATGCAAAATTTTCATTTTCATTACGGTTACTATTACAATTTTCTACAGTTTCTGTCGGTATGTTTGCCAATGTTGCGGTTAGTTGATGGCTTAATGATGCATAAGGTGTGGTGTTGTTAATGCCACCTACCCCACCACCGCCAACAACCCCATCAACCACGCCTTTCGATTCACCATCACAGTTGGCACCGGAGCAGTGCTCAGCCGTAGCTGTAGCGCTAATGCCAGCAATAAAGTTGTTGCGGTTGATGGTGATGATACCATTAATGTTGCTACTGCTGGCGGTGATGTCGGTGGTGTTGGGGATGTTGCTGGTGTCTATTATTGCGGTTGTGGCCATGCTGTTATTATTTATATTATTAATTATAGTCGATTCGCTTTTTATCTTAGACGACTCACTACTTTTTTTCGTACTTTTCGCTTTGTCATTTCCGGGTTTCACATCGATTTTAGAGGGCGGCACATCCTTATTTTGGGAACGTTTCAAGCTGAAGCTATTCACCACTTTGTTAAAAGTGGTCTGTGGCAATTTTCCACTTTCCCCCTTGGCCGCCTGAACCGTGGGCAAGGGACGACAATCGTCGTCGTAATTCGCTGTCGAATTTTCACTGAATTTTTCCGTATTCACCGTTAAGTCTAGAGCCGCATTCAATTGCTGGTATTCTTCGTAAATACTGCAACGTTTATTGACTTTATTGGCGGCCGCCAAAGATTTGGCATTTTTACTCGATTTTGTTTTGAAAATTTTATTCCACATTTTTTTACTCATTTTGCAGAGATATTTTGATTTTCTTCAAATTTAGAGAGAAAAAATACCACGAATTAAAAAAAAAATGCTATTAAACCGAATTTAAAAATTTTAATTTCGTTTTTTATTTAAGTTTTGTATTTTCTGTTGATTTTTATTATCATCAAATCCCCTCTGATTTTCACTTTATCTTTTGAATTTCATTGCATTCCATTTCGGCTGTGTTTTACAACAACTTAATACCACGACGCCAAGTTTTCAACTGAAACCAAAACAATCGTTTCAATCTTCTTGTCTACGGTAGCCAATGTTTGCTTGCAGCTGCTGCCGCCGACGAAAGCGGTGCCACCGCTGCTGCGGCGGCAGCGTCTACTTACTTTCCATGTTACGTTTTGGCTTTGCCGCCACTTTAAATATCGTCTGTACGCGTGGAGCTCCAATTTACTCATTCTCAATGCGCTGCAGCTAACAGCGGGCTATTGGAGCTTACTGCTCACAGTCGCTGTCCCCTATTTGTGCTGGGGTTCTTCTCTTCTCTTTGTTTTGGTTTTTTCCTTCTTCTTTTTTTGAGTTTTGGCTTCAAAATTAATTGAATTATCTCTTTGTTTTTAATTCTTCTTCTTTCTTGTTTTCCTTATTTAATTTCGCCCTCGCTTATTTTCAATACGTGGAGACTACCCCGAGATTTGAAATAATTTATTGATGAAGTGACTATTAATTTATTTAATATAGATGTCATTTCATAATTCTAAGTAACCATAATAAGTTACTATTTACAACTTGCAATTTTTTCTAATTTGTTGTTAATTAAGACATCGAAAGATCTTCTCCAACTTGTTAATAAGAATTTTTTTTAAAACTCCCTTTATCAGATTTGGGTTTTATTTTGCAGTGTTTTTCCGTTTCTTTTTAAAATTTGTTTAATTTTAATTGAAATTGTTAAATCTTGACGCTTTGAAATTTGTTAAAAAAAAATAATACAATTTTTCTAATAAAATAAAAATTAGTGTGTTTTAAGCACAATAAATGTTGAAAAAATTAAAAATAAATAAAATTTTTTTAAAACACCCTTCATCAGTTTTTGTTTTTATTTTGCTCAGTGCATTTCCATATTCTTTGTAAATTTTGTTTGATTTGTTTGTTAATTTTTTAAAAGAAATACAACATTTTTGCATTAGTGTGTTTTAAAGCACAATAAATATTGACATTTTAAAAATAAAAAGGAAAATTGATTTTAAATAAGAAATTCTTTTTTTTAATTCCATTCATTATTTTTGGTTTTTATTTTGCTCAGTCGTTGTCATATTCTTTGTAAATTTTGTTAAATTTTAATTAAAATTGTTAATTTTATTGTTTAATTTTGTTAAAAAAATGTTTTAAAACGTATCTGCTTTGTGTGTTCTAAAGCACAATAAATATTAAAGTTTTAAAAATAAAATAAAAAATTAAATTTAAATATTTTTTTTTTTAAACTCCCTTTATCTGTTTTTGTTTTTTTATTGCTCAGTATTTTATTATTGTTTGTAAATTTTGTTTAACTTAACTTGATTTTGTTAAATTAATTGTTTAATTTTGTTAAAAAACAAAATATTTTGAAAAACGTATCAGCATTTGTGTATTTTAAAGCACAATAAATACTAAAATTCTAAAAAAATTATTAACGAACGATTATGTGCACCATAAATTACAAAGTCGTCTAAAAGTTTCCTAATCGATGATGGATTTTCAAAACTAATTTGGCTTTTTTAAGACTGATGGAAATTTTAATGGTAAAAATAAAGCAAAAATATTTAAAGTGTACGAGTAATTAAAAAAACTTTTGTCAAAAAGCGATAGCAATACGATGGTTCATTGGACTTTAAATTTAATGTAAGTAAACAACCCTCATGATATTAAACAATATCCCAAGATATTAGGCTCCGATCAGTACAATTTTTTCATAAAAAAATAATCTAAAATCACAAGTATTCCATCATAATTTTCTTTAAGAGCTTCTGTTAATTTTAGTTGACATTTGTTATGTCGCTGCCTTTATAAAAAAAGTTAAATAAATAATAAAATAAAAATATATGCTACAGTAATGTAGTTTAAAACTACAAAATTAAAGCAAGTGAGTTTAAAAGGTTTAATTTGTATTCTAAAGGTTGGCCCAACTAAAATGCAAGATGTTATTTGTAAATAAAACAACAAGTTTCATATTATCTAAAAATTTTTGATTATGATAGAAGGATTTATGACAATTTTGTGTGAACCAAAGCATCGGCCAAATGCTCGACACGACTTCGGTGGCATACCTCTATACGATGGTCCATATTTTCAATAGTTCAACCAGCATTTTGTCGTTGTAACCGAATATTAGTTATGATATCTTAAATTTAAACATAACCAAAAGCGAAAAAATCCTATTATTATTTCTTTTAGCAATTCGTTAAATCTAATTTATTTAGTAACCATCTTTCATCATTTTTTTCTCGACATGACTTCAATTATATAAGGATACTTAAGTACCAATAACATAACGTTACTGAGCACCAACTGTACTGATGAAATACTCCAAGTGCAAGCAACCTCAATCATTCGCTCTACAACAAAATTCGGTTGTGGCAATGATCCAGTTCTCTATGTGTGGAGGTTCAATGCCGCATCATCTTCTCCTTTAGCTCTGAATAGTTCTTGTCTTATTGACGTTCACTTTTTCTTTTTAATATTTTAGAAAGAAGTCCAACGGTGTCAAGTCAAATGATCGTGGGGGTCAATAAATTTTGTTAAGGCGTGAGATATACTGCCAATGAAATTCTCGCGCAAAAGGGACATTGTTGCGTTGGCTGTGTGGCAAGTGTCACCATCCCGTTGCAACCACATATTGTCCCAGTTCATATTCTCGATTTCTGGCCAGAGGAAGTACGTTATCATCTAGCGATAGCTAAACCCATTCACGGTAACTGCTTGGCCGACCTCATTTTTGAAGAAGTACGGCCCAATAATTCCGCCAACCCATAAACTGCACCAAACAGTCACTTTTTAAGGATGTTTGCAATTCTGCGCACAATTCTTCCGGTTGTGCCCACATTTGGACTATTATGCTGACCACAAAAATCACGAAGTGCAATTTGATTTAAACGCCCATTTTTGTAAAAGGCTTCAACAATCTTTACGCGCTGCTCAATTGTTTACGATTCAATGGTTGAATTTGTCAAACACTAAAACAAAGAAATGTCAAATTAAGTTGAGCAAAAAACTTGTCGTTAAGGTGTGACTGACAATTAACAGCATCGTGCATTATGGTTGGACCACCATTTATATTCTGGAAATTTTTTATTTACAGTTGGTTTATTTACATGACAGTATCTTTTAAAAGCATTAACCGTCTGACCCAAGGAGCTTAAACTGTCTAACCGAAGATGATATTAAACCGATTTCTAAATGTGTTTTCGCCTTAAACAAAGATTTTGTATTGAATAGAACCGATATATTATTAAAGAGATTTTATTTAATTTCGCAATAACCAATAACATATTACGACAGTGATCTATACGTGTTTAGCTACTACAAAGAACTTATCTGCTCTTACGACCAATTATTGGTACAAAGTAATATGTACGTCATCATTGGTTGGTTTACATAACCAACCAGTTGCACCTCATTTTGCTGGTAGAGGGTTATATATATTTCTGGCCAAGGCAACACCAAGTGTTGCCTGGCGCCATCTGACATTTCGATTGGAAAGTTTGACATTTTTTTTAGCATAAACGTAGGGCGTAGGACCATCATTTGTGTTGTTTACAATGACTTGAAAAAATCAATTTGGCAAAAAATTGGAATTAACTCGTGAACATTTTCGTGCGTTCATTTTTCACAACTTTCGACGTGGATTATCAAGACAAGAGTGCATCGATGTATGGATATGAAGCACCATCCTATAGCACTATGAAAAACTGGTTTAATGAATGCAAAGACGAAGGTCGTCCAAAAACGGCCGTAGTGCCAGAGAACATTGATGCCGCGCGTGAACTGATAATGCAAGATCGTCATGTGGCATACCGTAAGATAGAGACATCCTTTCTTCCACCAGCATACGTTCGATATTGCATTAACCCTCGAACTGGCACATGGTTCTGGCCAGACATATTTCATTTTCATGCTTCAATTTAGCATACTTCTATTTTAGGTACATGGCTGTAATTTCAGGTAATCTCCCAAAATATTGTTGGCTTTCGATGTATAAATTAATAATTGAAAAAAGTCCTTGGGACAGGACAAAAAGCCAATAATCCGCACATTGTGGCTCAACCAACAACTCGTTTAACATTTGAGGCGTACTTTGGGATAACTCTCAATATAGCAAACCTTAATGTGGCTTCACGCAGTGGTCCAGACACATTAGCTGCCAACGAAGATTGCAGAATTTGCCTGCAGCAAGGTGACAAAATACGCCGTAAGACACGCTTTTTTTGCTGCAAATGCAACAATCCTGTTTGTCAGCAACATTCAAAAGTAGATTATTTATGTTTTTGTTGCCTTCCGCAAAATTCTGAATAAAAAAATTCAATGTATTCTTCATAATAATTTCCTATTTTGTCATAAACATTTATTACTTTACCCATAATAAAGAGAAATATATATAGAACAAACAAATTGTTGCCCTTTTCATTCCAATGATTTTTTCAGGTCTATTTTTTCTTTCTCAGGTAGCTAATAACATAGTAAAAAGAAATAGAAACACAAAATATAACAAATATTTTCCTATCTTAGTAAAAAATTTAACGGCAAACAGCCCTTATTTCCATACAAATGCATGTAAATGTATAGGGGTCTGGCCAGACACCATGTGCCAGAACTAAGGGCTCAAAATATGTGCCTGACGAAGGGTTAACACCTGGCCGTAAAAATGGTTTGTTCTCGTTGCATTCCGCACAATTTGACAATCGCTCAAAAAAAAAGGCTCGTGTCGATTGGTGCAAAGAAATTTTGAAAAATACGATCGCAGTGCTTTAAAAGACTTTTATAAGATCGTCACAGGTGACGAATTATGGATCTATGCGTATAAATCCGAAATAAAAAGCAATCGACCGTGTGGGTCTTCGACGACGAGCCAAATCCAACGAAAGTTGTTCGTGGAAGAAGCATTTCGAAGCAAATGGTTGTCTGTTTCTTCGGCAAAACTGGTTATGTGGCGACTGTTCCGCTTGAGCAGCGTAGGAGGTCAATTCTGAGTGGTACACCACAATTTGTTTTCCTGAAGTCTTGGGAGAAACTCGAAAAGCGAACAACAGAAGACGAATCATTGTGCACCATGACAATGCGAGCTCTTACACATCGGCTTAAACAAGCGCCGGCCAAAACGTCGACTTGATGGGTCATCCACCGTGTCCAGCACATCAAGAAAAAATGCGTGGTTTCGTCGCCAGAAGATGCTGTTGAAGCGTTTAAAACCCATTTTATGGAGGGGTCTCAATCGGAGTGGAAAAAGTGCTTCGACAATTGGTTTGAGCGCATGAAAAAGTGTATAAATCATGCTGGAGAATACTTTGAAAAACAATAAAACCATTTTTGATGATAAATATTCGCATTTTCATCATTAGGCCCGAAATATATATAGCAGCCCGTATAACCGATTTATTGGCTGCGATAAATATTCGCATTTTCATCATTAGGCCCGAAATATATATAGCAGCCCGTATAACCGATTATTGGCTGCGAGTAATGTAATATAATTGTAGCTATCGTCTTACGATAAGTCGAGCCTACCATGGAGAATACCAGGGCATGTTGGTGATTGGAACCGAGAGTCTGTCTATCCTACTGAATTTTTGTAGTTCGAACCAATTTTCAACCGATTTTTCTTCGGGTGTAGTAGAATTGTCTGAAGATTTTTAAATAAATTAGAATAAGTATGCACTCCACAAAATGCCTTTTAATTTATTAATTAAATGAATAATATATTGGCTTTTGAGACAATTGTTGTGTTCCGATCGGAAATTTGTACAAATTTATTGACGATTTCCGGAAATTCCCCTCGTTGGATTTGTCTCATTTGTGTGACATAGTCTGTCCACCACTGTACCATGAATCTCCCCAATCTCCCATCTAAACTTTTCCATGGTATCTTTCAAACTCGTACCATAGAACTAAACTGAAAAATGAACATAACAAACTGTAAAAAAAACTATTACGGTGTGGGCGGACAGAAAAAGTGGAAGACTAGAAAAAAAAACAACGAATAGAAATTAAATGACAGCAAATACTGTTCATATGAAAAACAAGAACTAACGAACGAGCAAACTTTTCTTTCCAGTGCAACCAAACGGCGATGACAAAGGGCATATTTTTAAAACACCCAAGCGAAGGCGCTCTCGACTGAATGACAGCTACGCCAACAACACCGCCACCACCACCTAAAGTTGAATGACAGTCAAGGGAACTGAATGAATGAAAAACTGAACAGTGTTGCACAAATCTTTAAAGATTTGTCGTCCACCGCCTCACCCAGCACCCCCTCCCCCTTCACAGTGGGGAAATTTACAGTTTGACTTCCATAACGGCCACCGCCACCACCACCTACAAAAAAAAAATCGCACGAACGGAAAAAATACAAAACAAATCGATCTCCGACCAGTTTCTTGGTTTCGCCATCGAGGAGCTACAACTCTCGTAACCTTCTACGGCATGTTGCTGCCGTTGATTGGGGGGCTTTGGCGCAAAAGAAGTCTGCGCTGACAAACTGTTGACATGTTGGTGGAAAAATCGCTCAGATCTTGATTTGCGCCGCACCGAATCGAACTGAACTGAAACTAAAGTGAATTGAACTGAACTCTACAGATCTGAACAGCTTCTCTTCATGGAAAGTGAAGTGAAATATTTATGTTTGTCTGCGCATTGGTTATGGTTTCTTGATGTGGTGCTGCGTGTGCTCATAAAAAGAAAACGAAACTAACGAGAGATCACCTCCAAAATAGAGTCATTTAAGATTTCCTGTAGTGGCTATAAAAGGGAATTATTATTACACACGATCGTTATGTAAAACATTCGACCGTCGCACTTCATTCTTCATTTGGTTGGTGTGCTGGGAGGGAAGGGAAGGGATCTGTGATGTGCCTCAACAAAAATATCATGAGCTCAAATCCAAAGAAACGTAACAACAATAAAATTGCAAAATTGTTTTATGATTTGAGAATGATCTTAGCAACAACAAAAAACAAGTGGACAAATTTAGTTGGACCATGCCGAAGATCAAATGTTTTCCCTACTGGTATAAGTTAAAAGTGCTACGACACCTTGTCCAACATTTCCATAACATAGCTTAGAAGTTCGGTCCATTATTTTGGCCATAAATGCGATTTTTTTAAGGGGGCGTAGCACCGCCCACCTTTTCTCCAGGGTGTGTTTTGATCCATGGTAACATTATACGTTCCAAATGTCATAGTCGTAACTCTAATAATTAATGAGATATTGCCTTTTTTAATTCAGGTTTGTGTGGGCGGTGCCACACCCCATTTTACCATTACATAGTCTATAATAATTTCCTAATCATTTCTTTCATTCTGTATAATTTTTAAAACGATCGTTCCATTATTTTTTGGCCATAAAACCGGTTTTTAAGGGAATTAAGCACCGCCCAAATATCACTGTCATAACTCTAATAATTAATGTGATATTGTCTTCTTTTAATTCACTGTTGTGTGGCCGTGCTATACCCCCTTGTCCAGTTTTATCAATTCATAGTCTATAATAATTTCGTGGCCAATTATTTAATTTTGTTCAAATTTTATAACGATCGGTCCATTACTTTGGCTGTAAATGCGATTTTTTTTTTATCTCTGATAAATTTTCATTTAAAGTTCGGCGTTGTGTGGGCGGTGACACGCCCCCATGTGCAAACACATCTTAATGAACTTTACAATTACTTTCCGGCCGATAGAAACTTATTGTGAAATTTCTGTAACAAACGGTGTCACCACTTTTATTTAAAAGCAAAAAACGCCAAAAACTACAAGTATAGTGATTTTTCCGGAGGTAAATCCAGTCCATGTAAGGGGGAAATTTGTATTTCTTGACAGATCTAACTAAGATTTCAGTACTTGTCCTTTCAGTCCATCCATACATCCAATTTCAGCCACCTAACTTTAATAGTGTGACCTGTAGTTTGCTTTTCACAGAATAACAGACGGGCAAGGCTAGATCATCTTACGACCATTCCAAATATATATACATTATGGGGTCCCCGACCAGTATTTCGAGGTGTTGCAAACGGAATTACAAAGTGAATATATTCTCTATCCTATAATGCAAGCTATTAAAAATGACTAGGAAATAATGTTCTTACCTCAGTGGGGATAGATATTTTCTCTAAAAGTCAGGCTGCCGTTTAAGATCACAGAGACATACCAGGGAACTGTAGAACACATGAGCTAGCAAAACTCAATGCTACTTTACGGAATCCAGGGGAGCATAAATGCTTGGACACGACCCTTGCCACCCGCAACTTTATTCTAGTAGAGAGAGTCTAAAGGGACATTAGGAAAAGATGAGCTTTATTCCTAGGCTATGTTCAAACCACACAGTAGGCGGCATAAGAAGCGCAACGCAATGTGAACTAGTAGAGATATGAGGCTGCTATCTGGAATATGTGATATTGACATGGATCGAAACACACTCCTTTTTAAAAGCAGCGGCCCACCAACAAAAGAACCCTAAACTTAAAAACAATATCTCATGAACCTTTGGAGATATGACGATGATAAGTTTATCGTACGACGTAGGCGTGGAACATATTGGTGAGCAAAAGTAGGCGGTGCCACGCCTTCTTAAAGAAATCACATTTATGACCTAAAGTTGAAATCAATGGGTAGCTTGTTATTATAGATAATATTGTGTTAAAAATTGACAAAAGGGTGTGGCTCCGCCCATACAAACCTGAACTTTGAACGACTTTATTTTGTGAACTAATACTAATATGACGATAGTAGTTGGTATATATAGGCTGGTATGGTGGTGATAAAAAAGGCCGGTGCACCGCCCCTTAAATATTTTTCAAATTGAACCAAAAACCAAGATACAGGGTATACAAGCTACGGAACGGCCAAACTAAAATCGTCCAGCTCGTGCGGAAAATTGGAAATTAAGGGGAAAGTTGTCGACCTGATACTGGTTTTGCAATAGGGAAATAACAATTTTGTATCTTTATGTCAAAGCACTCTCAAACATTTTGAATGATCTTTTAGTGTCAAAAAGTTAGTCGAAGTTAACATTTTCATCATGGCAAAGTTCACTTACGTTTAGAAATCATTAAAAATTACTACCAAAATTCCGAGCAACTTTAAGAGCGCTTACTCCAAATTTTGGCCGGAATAATCAGCCCACACGACAGGCTGTGCGTGCTGGATAAATTTGGATCCAAATTTTCCCTTTTGGATGTGCCGGCGCCAAAAAAAAACGCTGTACCGCTTCCGTTCAAAATAAGCCAAATTAGGCGATTTCATGTCTTTCTCAAGAATTGGGCATGTCTCAAACCACGCTGTGGCGTATTTTGCGAAAAGATCTTGTCCTTCATCCTTATAAGATCAAACTGACTCAAGAACTAAAGCCACTTGATCATTTCAAACGCAGAAACTTCTCCGATTGGGCTCTGGCAAAGTTTTACGAAAATCCAGAATATCATCGAAAAATCATCTTCAGCGACGAAGCTCATTTCTGGCTGAGCGGTTTTGTCAATGAACAAAATATGCATTATTGGACAGCAACAAACCCTCGTGTGCTTCAAGAGAAACAAATGCATCCGCAAAAAATGACTGTGCTGTGTTGCGTTTTTCATGCCGGAGGTGTGATTGGGCCGTATTTTTTTTTGTCGATCAAAACAATCGTCATGTTGCCGGCAATGCAGAGCGCTATCGTGCCATGTTAGAAAATTATTTTTGGCCAGAATTAGATGAGCTTGACATCGCCGATATGTGGTTTAAACAAGACGATGCCACTAGTCACACAACACGCGTTACAATCGATATACTGAAAGGCAAACGTGTTATCTCGAGAAATGGTCCGGTCGGATGGCCACCTCGTTCATGCGATTTAACGCCATTGGATTTCTTTTTTTGTGGCCACATCAAGTCATTGGTCTATGCCAACTAGCCAACAACTTTAGACGAGCTCAGATACAACATCCAACGCGAAATTGCCAACGTTCCGGTTGAAATGTGTGCAAATGTGGTGAAAAAATGGGTCCAAAGAATAGATCGCTGTAAACGGGCTCGTGGTGGTCATATGAGCGAAATCGAATTTCATTCTTAAATATAACATTTGCACTACGTCTGGAATATATGAACTCTTGTTAAATATTCTGCGTTATATTAATAAAGTATATAAAGTTGTTATGTCCTCAATGGTAATCTCGTTATAAAGATGTCACCTATAAATAAAATAAAAACTCTACATATAAAATCATCGTCCTGATATAAGTATAAAGATTATACCTATAAATTAAAAAAAATGCTGTTAAGCTCTTTTTGTTTACATCCAGTAATATTTTAATTTTAAAGTTGAAAGGGCCATTAAGCTAAAAATATTAACAACTGCCATCATGTCAATTTGACGGCCTACTTTTTGACATTTATAGCCAATGAAAGGGGAGTCGAATCATTTCGACCTTAAAGGCATCAACTAGTATACCTCACACTTTGCCTATAATATCCCTTCACTCTATATTTTTTGCTTTTTATTTCTACAATGATATTTTTTGCTACTTTATTTATGTCTTTTCATTTGCAAATTGAAATAAAACAGCAGAACATGCAGAGCGTGCCCCGTTTACTGTAGACTGTCATTGAGATAAATTGATGCATTTTCTTTTGCGAGACAAACAGACAGACAGACGGACGATGCAATGCATTTCAATTAATAACTTGAAAACGAAAACTAATTGAAAATCTTGTAAACTGTCTGACAATAAGGAAAGCGATATTGTTTTTCTCAATAAAGTCACTCAAACATTTCTAGTTTGAAAAGTTTCGGGAAGTGATCGGTAAATTTCAAATATTATAAAACCAATACCGAGTGTTCAACTTAGAAATTCTAGAACTCTATAAGAGACCGAGTCTATATTAAGAACAATTGTTCATCCAATGAACTTTCGCAAAGTTCCAAGTACTCTACATTTAAATGTCATCACCCCGTTAAGTCTCTTACGTCTACGTTGCCTAAGTAAATAGAGTTCCCGTTTCCCGTTCTAGAAGGCACCTGTTTGAATTGTGCAGTAGCACGAAAAATATCGCGCGAAGAACGAAGAAATTCTATTTAATTAAAGTATTGTGTAGTGTTCTAAAAATATACAACACTAAAAAAATTATTTCAACACTTTTTTTATTGCCATAGTGAGAAAGTTCAAATTTTAAATGTTAAAAAAGCCTGAAGGGAAAAGAAGAAGACAAAAATGAAACACACACAAAAACACCCCACAATGAAAATGTTGCACCACAGATTGTTGGAAAAAAATACCCGAAGAGACATGTTTTGTTTGGCAATGGCGACCTTTCATGAACCCTGTAAAAAATAATCGTCATTGTTAGGCTGAGACAACGAGTGGAGTATGCAATGAAGGGAAAGTAGAGATATTGTTGGGCTTAGAAGAATAATAAAATTGGTGGCAGCTCAGGGTTCACAGTTTCTGTGTTACAAGAAAAGTATCTGCGCAGAATAATTCGTATTACTCACTGAAGTTGTGAGATTTACCAGTAGTTGTGGGATTTATACCCTAAACTAGGGTGATTAGTTCGTTTTTTTTAACGACGTCAAGCTTATATACCCTCTATCATGGATTACGATCCAAAATGAACATTTCGTCATTTTGTAACCTCTTGTATGGGCGGGTCCACACCCTTTTATCTTTTATAATATGTTTATGATTGATTCGACAATTACATTGGCTAAAATGCGCACGCCCATCTTCCAGGATGTTATTCGATCCATGTTCGAAATATCATCGTCATATCTCTATTAGTTCATGATATATTGTATTTTCAAGTTCAGGGTTGTGTGGACGGTGCCACACCCCCTTGTTTGATTTAAATATAACATAGTCTATAATAATATGTTAGTCATTGATTTCATTTTATAGTCATTGATTTCATTTTGTTAACATTTTATAACGATCGGCCCTCTAGTTGGGCCATAAATGCGAGTTTTGAAAGGAGGCGTTGCATCATACACTTTTCCTACAGGTTGTGTTTTGATTCATGCCAACATCATATGTTTTAAATATCATCGTGATACCTCTATTAGTTCAGTAGATATTCTCTTTTTAAGTTCAGGGTTGTGTGGGCGGTGCCACGCCCCTTTGTTCGATTTGTCTATGTAGTCTATAATAATTTGCTAGTCATTGATTATATATTGTAAAAATTTTATAACGATCGGTCCGTTATATTACATTGGCCAGTAATGTGATTTTTTAAGGAGTGGTACTGCCCCCTTTTCCTCCATGATGTACGAGGGCTGCTATTTATATTTCTGGCCTAATAATTACAATGCGAATATTTATCATCATATGGTTTTATTGTTTTTCAAAGTATCTCCAGCACGATTTATACACTTTTGCATGCGCTTTAACCAATTGTCAAAGCACTTTTTCCACTCCGATTGAGAGACCTCCAAAACATGGTTTTTTAACGCTTCAACAGCATCTTCTGGCGACGAAAATCGTTGACCATGCATTTTTTTCTTGGTGTGCGGGAATAAAAAGAATTCATTGGGTGTCAAGTCAGGGCTGTACGGCGGATGATGACCCATCAATTCGACGTTTTGGCCGGTCAAAAAGGCGCTGGTTTGCCGGTCAAAATGGCACTGGTTCGTTTTGGCCGGTCAAAAAGGCACTGGTTTGAGCCGATGTGTGGGAGCTCGCATTGTCATGGTGCACAATGATTCGTCTTCTCTTGTTCGTTTTTCGAATTTCTCCGAAACTTCAGGCAAACAAATTGTGGTGTAGAAGAAAATAATTCAGGAATAACATTTAGTGAGTTAAAGCGAGCTCGGCTATTACTTTACTTTTTTGCACAATTTTGTTTTCTACAAATTACAAATTTTATGATGCATAAAGCCAATCAAAGTTTTGATTAAGAACCTTTAAAAATTTCTCGTAAAGTTTTGGAGGTATCGCCTTAGCAACCACTTACTCGTTAAATAAGCGATTACCAATCGAACACGCCTTATGTGACTTCGTGTGTATGAAAAATACATTTGCTACTTTATTGAGTTTGCAGGATTTTTTTTCTGCTTAATCTCTGCTTAATCTCAAAAGTCCACAGGGAAAAATACTAGTATTTATTTCAAAAAATTTCTAAAAAAAACAAGGTTAACTACGAGTAGTAGAAGGTTAAATTAAGTCTCCTGAAATAGTATGCATGAATTACAAACATATAAGTACATACACCAAAGGTAGGGTATCGTGTGCCATTTTCCACTGCTGCAGTTAGCTGTCGAATATAAATTAAGATAAATTTGTGTTTGTTTTTCTTTTTTTTCTCGGAATAGAGTACGCGTTTGCTTAAAACAAAACGATATTTATTTTTAAATTTTCCATTTAAATATCAAATCGAGTTCGACACACAACAGAGTCAATACAATACGATTTCTTTACGTTCAAACTCAAATATCGACGATGCTTAACGCATTCGCGGCGGAGATGTTGCATTGTTTGGCCAAAGAAAAAAAAAAGTTAAAGAAAAAGGGGTGAACTGGCGGCACTTCTTCCATGGTAAAATTATACGAAATTTATTATACCCCAAACAAATCTGATCGGGACTTTTGGTGTAGCAAACACAGATGAACCAGACACACATGCTGGATACTTAAAGGGCTCCGCGCACCGCCTACGCTACATGGTTCATTAACACACAATGTCATGCAAACTAAGTGTGATCTGACGGAGGTCACCAAAGGAGATTGTGGGTGATGGGGTTTAAACTTCAACTTTAACGAACCAATTCCGTAAGGGGAAGTTTTTCATAGCATATCTCATTAATTACACCCACTTTCAAACATTTTGCTATAAACATTTGGCTGTTATTTATTACTGATACCTGTGTATATTTGAGTTTATCGCCTGCATCTCATTCGTAGTCATTTTTTGTCATGGTAGCGTAATTTCAGGTGTCATTTCTGTTTTTTATGCAAATTTGCACTTTTCCAACTTTGTTGCGGTAAAATTTCCATTCCATTTCCTTTGAAATTCGAGCCGAAATCTTGGTGAGAAAATCTAAAAATGTTTTAACTGTTATTGCTAAAAAAAAATAGCTACTGCGAATAATACAAAGACTATAAATATACGTCATGTGTATGTATTTTAATACAAAACGACAAATAAAATTGTTTTTCTATGAAACAAGTTTAAATAAACCACCAAAGTAACGACATTGGTGGCGTTTATTTCTTATTCGCCACCACTGTGGTCGATAAACAAAATTCACCACTTTGTTTGTTTACAGCATTGCCAGGTGTGTATCGCGCAAACAGTGGCGTGTATAATGAACAGAGTGAACGAAATTAAACACAATTTGAAAACGTCAGCGATGACGACTTCTTGCGTAGATTTCTTAAAGGTACCCAATTAGTGTCCAAAAAACGGGGATTTCAGAATAGCGTCATGGTTGTTTTGTAAACCGTGTTTTGAAAAAACCGAAAAATAAAACACCCGGCACTATCCGACATTTCGGGTTTAGCCTTATGACTTAAACGAAAAATCTTTTCCAAATCAAAAGTAAAGTGATTGTCCCCATTTCTAGACTATATGAAAGCAATCAAATCAAGGTTTGATTTTTATTTATAAATAAATTAGTACAATAGCTAAAGTCAGCAGTGGCCGACTACATTAATTCCTCAACTTCCGGATGTGCAAAATACCAATTGCAAACTGGCTTTTGTAACCTTTTAACGGGCTCTATTTTTAACCCAGATTTTAAAAATTATATCATATTTTAATTTGTGTGAATTTTTATTGCTTTTGGTACCAATAGATAAAATTTTCGGTCATAGGGCTCGTCACCCAAATTTAGCCAAACTGCAAAGATAATTATAATTTATAAAATAGCTACCCTGTACTTTCGGATGTGCTGAAGAGCCAATTGAAAGCTATTTTTGTATCTCTTGAACGGGCTCTAAGTGTATCGAGATTTTAAAAATTACATCATATTTGACTTTGTGTGAAATTTTTTATTTGCATTTGGTACCAATAGATACGATTTTCGGCCTAGGGTTCGTCACCCAAATTTAGCTAAACTGTTAAGGTAATTATAAATTGTATACAGTGTAGGCCACCTAATTTTAAATTTGAATCGACTATAAAAAAAGAACTGATCATTTTTTAAAGTTTCTGGTTTTATTGGAAAGGTTTAACTAAGTCAGTTAATAATGGAACACAATATCTTTAATATGACTGCCACAACCGGCTCGACAGTACCTCATCCGATAAACCCAATTTTTCAGTCCCTTTTTGATTGTTTCGAGTCGAATCTCTTCAATTGCAACTTCGATTTTATGTTTCAACGCTACAATTGTCTCTGGATGTTTGGCGAAAAATTTATCTTCAATGGCTTCCCACAGAAAATAATCCAAAAAGCTCAAATCACAGCTCCGAGGCGGTCATTTGACATCACAATTTCGGTTGATTATTCGACTTTCAAAAACAGTGCGTAAAATATCGATGGTTGCATTGACTGTGGGACATGTGGCTCATTCTTGTTACAATTAAATGTCGTCAATGTCACTACAGCATGGCACGGTACCGCTCAACGTTGGCGGTAACGGCGGCTCCTTGCTCATTTTCGAGGAAAAATAGACCAATGATGCCGCCAGGCCAAAATCCACACCAAACAGCGACTCGTTTTGAATGCACTGGCACGTGTGGGTTCTCTGAAACCCATATGCGGCAGTTTTGCTTATTTACATAGCCACCGAGATAAAAATGATTTGCCGAACAAGCTTCAGCCCGTTGGACGAAGCGAAAACGCATCAGATGGTTGTTACATTATTAAATGACAACGTTCAACCTTTCCAATAAAATCAAAAATTTGAAAAAAAAATTAGCAGTACTTTTTTTACAGCCGATTTAAATTTAGAATTTAAAATTTGTTAAGACCCTATAGTTATTTAAAAGCCATATGTCCATCTGTTTTGGAAGCCACTTTTGTACCCCAGACTATATCAAAAAATGACTATAGAAAAAAATGATCCAATTCGGCCCAAGATTGGTTATTTGTCCATCGTAATCTACTATACAAAACTAAATCGATATCGGAATTGACATGGTTGTTATAGAGAGGTTGTATAAAATATCGGGAGGGATCTTTGTTCCAAGGCTATATTAAAACGTTTTATCTGAGCTGATTACTGATTTAATGAATTGTGTAAAATTTCATCCCGATTGGATTGATGTGATTTCTAAAGCTAAAGACATATCAGCATTTATGTGTGGGAGCTATGGGCTTATCAAAATTGTTACCAAGTTTCTTAAAGTGTACAGCCTCAGTCCTTTGTAGAAAGAACATACTTCTGCTAAATTACATACGACCTGTAGTGTGAAAACAAGCTTTATATAGACAGAAGACAAACAGAGGGGCGATAGAAAGATATTATTAAATCAAATCAACTGAGTCGATCGGTAAACTTAATATTTTTCGATAGTACATACAGTATTGCGTACTTAAAATTTATGTTCTTTTGCTTTTACATACAACAACCAAAAAAAACGGAATCCGGTAAACCCGACAGAAAGAAACTGGGTAAACCGATATGTCTTATCTTATGTCTGTTTAATATAATTTTATGAAATCGAATGTCGGTTCGGACATTAAATCCATAATGTCGATTTTCGGTTTTGGACACTCTATACTCAATAAAGAGTGGTAGCCATACTCGTATAAAATATTTTGTTTGGAGTGACATATTGTTACACTGGATTAACAACTTTATTTTAGCAAATTTCTAGTCAAAGAAGAGGATAATTACGAAATTTATTTTTTCAGTTGATTTTAACAAAATCTTATGATTAATGCTCAAGTTCTAATTAGTAAATCGCACAAATTCACCACTTATGCTAATGTGAATGGCAGAAAATTCAAAAAGTTTTACCAGTACGGCACTTCATTACGTACTGGAGAACATATAACGCTTAGTTGTGTGCTGGGTAGCAGCAAAACGTTATCATAAGCCTTCAATTCACCAAGTTAAACTAAACGGACGTGGTGAAATTCCCAAAATAACACATAGTGGTGAATTTAAACTTCACATTGGTTGCATTGCGCACACACTGGGTACGATGTGATATAAAGCATACGCTACTCAGCCAACATGTGGTAGCGTGGCCGAGCGGTCTAAGGCGCTGGTTTAAGGCACCAGTCTCTTCGGAGGCGTGGGTTCGAATCCCACCGCTGCCAAGATGATTTTTTATATTTTTTGGTTTAGTTTTTTACTTTTTTCAAGAATTATAAGGAAATTTAGTTAAATTTGTATCTTATTGTACCCTTCCTCACTAAGTTAGTTTCATGGCAAATTTTGGTAACTACCAAAAATATTTGAGCTAGACCCACCTTTAATTATACCAATCGATGTATAATCTCCTACTGATGTCTTTTAACGATGTCTGCCTGCAGGCAGAAAAAAAGTATGGTTGTGGTGACAATATTCGAAGAGGATAATACTATTGTTGGGTATATGGTTGGGGTACAACAATAATATGATCCTCACAACAATAGTATGATTCAAGTACAACCATACTATGATCCTCACAACAATAGTATGATTCACACATAACCATACTATGATCCCCACAACCATAGTTTGACTCACACTCAACCATACTATGATCTCCACAACCATAGTATGATCCTCACAACCATAGTATGTTTCACATACTAAAATAGTATGATAATCACAACCATAGTATGATTCACACGCAACCATGTAATTTATTAGAATTTGTTTAAGTTGTCGAGAATAGATTTGAATTAGAAAATTATTCAAAAAAAAAACATTAAACTCAAAATAATAGGAGTGATTTATTTCACAGTAGAAAAAATAAGTTAAAACAAACGTAAGCGATTTTATTAAAAAAAATTTCAGTTGAACAAAGCCAAAGCAGCTTGTTTAAAAAATTTTAATTTCGATAAAAAAAGTACTATTATTGCATTAGATCCGTACCAATAACATTTGTTCTTAAAAACATATTTAAATAAAGAAAAATTACAATCATACAGTATGATTGCCGTTATCATATTATTGTTAACATAAAACGCAAAACACAATACTTTTGTCGCACCAACCATATTTATATTGTTGCTATAACCATATTTTTATTTTTAAATTTGGCAATAATACTATTGTTACATTTCTACAATATTAATGTTGCAGCAATTATACTATTGTCAAAACTAAATCCAGTTAACAATGCTATAATTGCGACGATCATACTTTTATTGCGGAGAACATATTATTATTGCCGTGACCATGTAGTAACCATATTTTTTCTCTGCGTGTGCCTGCCCGCCCGTCCATCTAAAGCTTGTAACCAAACTACAGTTCGCAATTGTTGTCCGACTTTTATGAAATTTGACAGAAGTAACCAAGGACGGTCGCTATTGAAATTGTTCAAATTTAGACTTGGCTTCCATACATCCGATTCTTATGTTTTAAACTCTAGCACTCAAATCTTACATCCAATCTTGATGTAACTTAACACGAGTAAGTTTTGTGGGCAACGTTATTAACTTGAAGAAAATTAGTTAAGATTTAGATAAAACTCCCATACATATACTCGTATGTTCATCCGATTTTATGTCTTTATCCTTAGAAGACAGACATTAAAGCCAATCTTAAAGAATTTTGGCACACGTTAGTTTTTCGGACCAAGGATTTCGATTTCAAATTAAAGAAAATCGGTTTAGATTTAAATATAACTCCCACGTATATGTTTATCCGATTTATCAGATTTAGCGCTCGAAGCCAAGTCTTACATTCAATCTTAATAAAATTTAGCATACGTTAGTTTTTCATACCATGCAGTCCTTCCGTATTAATATTGAAGAAAAACGGTTCAGATTTAGATATAACTCCCACCTGTATCTTCAATCGATTTTTCTGTGTTTAGCTCTAGAAGTCACATCTTACATCAAATATTGATGAAACATAGCACCACTAAGTTTTATGGGCCAAGGAACGAAGTTATTGATATTGAAGAAAATCGGTGCAGATTTAGTTATAGTTCCCATACAAATATGTTCATCCGTTGTTATACTCGTACCTTTAGCTTTAGCAACATACTACAGCCAATCTTGATGAAAAGTGGCACAAGTTACTTTTTCGGACCAAGGAAGGACATTATTTAAATTGAAAAAAATCGGTTTAGTTTTTGATATAGCTCCCACGTATATGTTTATCCGATTTATCAGATTTAGCGCTCGAACCCAAGTCTTACATTCAATCTTAATCAAATTAGCATACGTTAGTTTTTCGGATCAGGGATCATTAATTTTAATTTTTCTTGTTGTAGCTCTCAAAACCACATCTTGATGAAATTTAGCACACGTTGGTTTTTTGGACCAAGAGCGGACGTTATTATTATTGAAGAAAATCGGTGGATTTAGATAAAGCTCCCATACAAATAAGTTCATCCGATTTTATGTCTTCGCCTCTAGAAGCCACCTCTTACATCCAATCTTGATAAAATTTAGCACACGTTAGTTTTTTGGACCAAGGAATGATATTATTAAAATTAAAGAAAGTCAGTGCAGATTTAGATATAGCTCCTACGTATATGTTCAAACGATTTTACCAAAAAAATATGAAATGTTGTCACAAATTTAAATATGACATTAGTTTTAAAATGTGGTGAATTGGTTCCAAACATATATTTACAGTTGGCTTTTCTGAACATCCAGGACACCAGGGTATAATTTAGTCGGCCACGCCCGACTTAAACTTTCTTACTTGTTAATTCTTATGTATTAATTATTGTCAACATAAAAAATAAACTCGATTTTGAAAGTACAACAGCTGTGTTTTATTAACATTTATAAATATTTATAAACTTTACTTTAACAACGCCTTCTTCCCCAGGCAACAAACAAATTGAGATCTGTATTTCTTTGTTTTGTTTATTGCGATTTGCGTCGTTTGCACTTTTTTATTTGCTGTATTGGCCCTCGACAAGAACGAAAATATTGCGCAGTGTTTTACACAAAAAAAAGTATTTATTGAAAAAGAAATAAAATAAACCGGCATAAAATAATCAAAATACTTCAAGAAAATCCGACCGGCTGAGGCGCATGGACATGAGCATGCTCGGCGGCGAGGCGTAAAACATACACTCAAGAATTGTGAAAGACAATCCGTCTCACCGCTGACTGCATTAATTGAAATGTCAATAAATCACATATTAGTCCCTACTTTTTTTCTATAACTGAACACCTCATATTGTATTTCTTTTAAAGAGGACAGCAAAAACACACGCAAATATCGCAAACTTTTAATTCTGTTTGTCATACCTTTCAAAGTTCCACCAACTTCGCGCCTCGCCGGCTAAGCAATCTCTTGTAGCTAGCTGACCTTGACTTTGATTTGGATTGACATTAATCCAGTTGGAAATAGATACCGCCATTTGGCGACTGTAAATGTGTTTTATTTTTCCTTTTCTTACTTCTTTTGTTTTCGCTTCCAGCAAGTGTTAGACAATTAGCTTAAGCGATATTTATCATCATCAGCGTGATCACCAAGTGGCCAGACGGACGGGCGGACCAGACCACTCAGTCAGTCCACAGTGTGCGTTAGTTTTGCTTTTGAATGGGATTTCATTTTAAATTCATAAAACAATTACCAGCGAACACAATCAAATGAGTCAGCGATGTGAACAAATGAAAATTAAATCGTAAGTGGTTGGTTCTAGGTCTAAAAGTTCAATATTAGCATAGTCAAAGGTTTTCTTTGTGACAGATACATATACATACATATAGGAAACGTTGGTAAGGGGTACACTGACGTTGAACATAAAGATATATAAAAAACATTAAGATATAATTATACCCTCGATCATGGGATAGGGAGCATATTCACTTTTTCATTCCGTTTGCAACACCTGAATATACTCCTCGGAGGCCCCATAAAGAACATACTAGTATATTCTGAATCTTCGCAAAAGACAGGTCGCACTATTGAATTAGGTGGCGGTTGGTTGGAACGATTGGTATAGACAATGGGCTAGATCGGACAAGAGGTAAACATTTCGCCACACAAGAATTAAGTCAACCTTTGGAAAAAACAAAATATTTTTGTAGAAATTTAAGGAGTTTTTTTTTATAACCTCTATTAAAATATAGAAGGTATATTCACTTTGTCCTTCCGTTTGCAACACCTCGAAAAAACTGGTCGGAGACGCCATAAAGTTTATATATTCAGAATCGTTTCAATTCTAACATTATCTAGCCATGTCCTTCTTTCTGTCTGTGGAATGCAAACTACAGGTCGCACTATTTTAGCAAGGGGCCGAAATTTTGCAGAAACATATGTGTTGATAGACTGAAACGGGCGGTTTAGAAAATGGGCCACATATAAAAATGTTCCCCTCAGGACTAGGTAAACCTCTGGAAAAATCAACAACCCTGGAACTTTTCGGGATATGACGATGATGTTTGGAACATATGGTATTAGCATGGAACGAACATCATGATGAAAAGTTGGGTGGTGCCACGCACTCTTTAGCGTGGAAAAAACATCCTGGTGAAAAAAGGTGGTGCCACGCCCTCTTTAAATAATCGCAATTACGGCTTAAGTAATGAACCGATTGTTATAGGTATAACGTTTTAACAGAATAGTTTTTCTTTTGTAAATATTTATTCGGTCTTTCATCATTATTTTGGCTTGAACAGCTTTTATTCGGGACCCAGACCTTTGTTTAGAAACAGCTGTACAGTTTAGAAACAACTGTGCAGTCTGCCTGGCAACTAGCCAATGCATTTAACCAATTTTTACGTTGATGCTGAAAAAGGAACACAACAAAGGTCTCGAAATAGAAAAAAAGGTTAAAGTTTTAACAGAATGAAATCAATGACTGGCCAATATTATAGACTATGCTGAGTCAAAATTGGATAAGGGGGCGTGGAACTGCCCACACTAACATGAACTAAGATAGACCGTTTCTCATGAACAATTAGATATACATATGTATTGAAAGTAATGAACCGATCGATATACAATTTTACCAAAATGAAATCAATGACTGGGCCATCATTTTACGCTATGCTAAGTTAAAATTGAATTAGGAGGCGTGGTACTTTCCAAACTAACCTGAACTAAGGTAGAACGTATCTCATAAACCATTGGAAATAAGACGATGATATTTGAAACAAATTATACTAGCGTGGATCAAAACACATTCTGCTGAAAAAGTGGGTGGTGCCATGCCCTATTTAAAAAATCTAATTAATGGCTATAGTAATAAACCGATCGTTATGAATTTTTACCAAATGAAATCAATGATTTGGCCATTATTATAGACTATGCTGGGCTAAAATTTGTTGAAGGGGATTGATACCGCCCATACAACCCTTAACTTAGATAGACCGTATCTTATGAACTATTATTTATATGACAATGATATCTGGCACATATGATATTGACATGGATCGAAACACATCCTGGTGAAAAAGTGGGTGGCACCACGCGTCCTTTAAAAATCAAATTAATTGCTAAAGTAATGATTCCATTGTTATAAAATATTACCAAAAGGAACTCGATGACTGGGCCGTTATTATAGACTTAGGTGGGTTAAAATTGCTTAAGAGGGCGTGGCACTGCCCACACTACACGGAACTTAGATAGATCGTATCTCATGAACTATTATATAAGGCGATGATTTTTGGAACAAAGGATATTGGAATGGATTGAAATTTCAAAAGTGAATGTTGCCACGCCCCCTCTAAAAAATCAAATTTATTGCTAAAGTAATTATTTCATCGTTATAAAATTTTACCAAAATGAAATCAATGACTGGGTAATTATTTTAGACTATGCTGGATTAAAATTAGGCGAAGGGCGTGGCACCGCCCATAAAACCCTGATATTTGAAAGGTCATATCTCGTAAACGAATACCGATATGACGACAATAGTTAGTATATATGATGTTGATGCAATGAAGCACACCCTGATGGGAAAGAGGCCGATGCCACTCCCTCTTGACAAAATTTGTATATTAGACCGTAGTCCATGATGGATGCCTGGACGAACTTAATTGATCCACTTGATATATAAGTACACTGCACCACTCTGCTCCTAACTTTAGGGTGGGTCATTTAAAATTTTAAATTTGAATCGGCTGTACTAATAATTTTTTCATAATTCTGCTTTTATTGGAAAAGTTGAACTTTGTTATTTAATAATGAAACAACATCCAATGCGTTTTCGCTTCGTCCTATGGGATAAAGATTGTTTGGCAGGAGATGAAAAATTTGACCAAAAATCGTGTATTCAGATGAAGCTCATTTTCATCAGGTGGCTATGTCAATAAGCAAAATTGCCGCATATGGGGTTCAGAGAACTCACACGTGAGTATTAGGAAGCCAATGCATCCACAACGAGTCACTATATGGTGTGGATTTTGGGCTGTCGGCATCATTAGGACATTTTTCTTCAAGAATGAGCAAGTAGCTTCCGTTACCGTCAACGGTTAGCGTTACCACGCCATGCTCAATAAATTCTTGTTTTCAAAAAGAAGAAAACGATATATACGACATTTGGCCTCAACAAGACGGGGCCACATGTCACACAACCAACGCAACCATCGATATGTGTACCAAAAAACTAAAAAACTTTTTTACAAATTAAATTAAATATGACATTTGCTTTAAATTCTATGTGTGCGGGGCCCAAAACACTGTTTTAATTTGAATTTTCTGAACATCTTGAAGTGCAGGGTGTAACTCGGGTGAAAGACTAAATTTCGGTTAGACTAGAAGAAGTTTAGTTTCAATCACCAAATGTTGATAATCATGATGGAAATTCGCTTGGACGTACCATAAGATGATTAATATGCAAATATTTTGGTATAGGCAACTTACTATTCAGACACATCAACCGCATGAAGTTAAAATTATTGGTTGCCAGAACCGCCCCGTTGTGACAACTAATAGTTTTATATACAACTCTTCAATGCTAACCAACAATTAGCAATCATAACAAATTATTTCACTCTAATAACCATAAAACGTCATTAATTGAAGCTTCAAATCCTGATACCCACACCCGGACCCACTCGGTCCGAACTACAAAAATTCGGTTGGATAAACCGAATTTCTGTTGCAATAACTAACATTCGATAGTGTTGATGGTAACATTGTTTGAGATATAGTCTGATGGCTGGTACAACCATATCACGGTATTTACAGCCTAAAAAAGAGTTATAAAAAGCCAGTTCAGTTTCACTATTGGTTGCGACAACTGGCGGTTATGGCAACCAACCAATTGTGATGAACATGTTACTTTAATACCAATAATTGGTGGTGACAACAGATTAGTTCTTTGTACTGAACAAACCTTGTTTGGTTGGCTATTTTAACATAATATTGGATATTTTAACAACAACAAATAAACTTTCATAGTTTTCACAACAAAAACCGATGTTTACGACGAAAACATATGTCGAAATCCGCAAAGAATTTATAAAAACAAAAATAAAGTGGTCAGACAGTTTAAGTTTCTTGGGTTAGACGGTAAAGGCTTCCAAGCGAAACTGCTCATAAAAATATACAAACTATAAATAAAAAATATTTTCAGAATATAGAAATAGGCTGTTATTTAGTGACATTACTTATACTTGATCAGATAGACCTCCTTATTATTTAAAACAAAACTAATTTTTTGTTGTTGTAGACCTATGTTTCCCGAGCGACGGCCACCCAACGCTCGACAATAAATATTGTTATCAACCTTAATTAATTTTTTTGAGTTGACCCATTGCAAGGCGGTAAAATATGACATTTTTCAAAAAGCACTTATAGCAAACAATCTATAACAACAACCAATAAATGTACAAATACAGTTCCAATAATCATCTTAGTCTGTTCGTTTGCCAATACTTGTTTTTTTCAACCGAAAGTGGAACACATGGATAGTTCTTGCAACTAACAACATTCGGTTGGAAAACAAAATCGGTTGTAGCAACAAATCTGTTCTCTGTGTGCATATTAAATTTAAAACTGAAATTCAAATATCGTTTCATATTCATTGGTTCCTACTTTGTCACTTCCACCGATATATTCAGTTCCATTTGCTGAAAATTTCAGAGCATCAACATTCGGTTGCTGTTATGAAAACCTGAAACTCTATCATTAGATTAGCAAAAAAATCGATTGTGACAACGAATATGTTCTCTGTTATAATTGATTTTGCTTCGTCAGATGACTTTCAAATTATGCCTTTTCAGATTTATATTTTCCTCTATTGAAACTTTGCATGTTTCAAATTAAATTTTTATAAATAAAAAAAATTATCATGATGAAAAATGTAAGTGACTAACAGAAAGAAGAACACTTGCTCGGAGTATATAAACTCATGTGCGGACATTTTTCTTTCTGTTTTTATTTTTTTTTTATTTTAATTAAATATTTTTGTTATTATCACACTGAGACATGACAATCGGACGGCGACGGTGGTGGTGAAGTCTTCTTTTCCTTATTGAAATTTTGCCGCCTCATATGCATTTCTGATGAGAGTTTTCATTTTAAGTAGGAGGCACTCGTCGTAGTAGACATACTTCTTCTACCTCTACCAAGTGCAGACGGAAATCGACTTCACTTTGTCTTCGTTGTTTTTCATCCAAAAAGGAAATGCATTTTTTCATTCGTAAATTTCCAAGTAATGCTTTGTACTTAAAAGTCGGATTGTGATGGGTTTTTTTCGGTAGGTTTTTCATTAAATATTGCCGGCACAACAACATTTTGTGATCATCACTTGTACAGGAAATGGCATAGAAATGTTTGTGGGAAATGTTCAAATGTTTATGATATTTTGTATGGTTTTCGGCAGTTTTCTTTTGTTTTTTTTGGGAAATTATTTTTTTCTTGTTTTTGGTTAATTAAGTAAACCGTACAAATTGTGGTTCGTGTCGCCGTTGTTTAAGAGCGAGCAAAAGAAATGTAAAAAAATTATAATAAATGTATTTATTATTAGCTCCTGTATTTATCTACAATAATAATATGCACGAATAATGATAAGAAATCGAATGGGAAATAAGTTTATGGTATTGATTAATAATTTTCAACTAATTAATATGTATTGTTTCGTTTGACTTGGTTACAGGGGCCACCACCATCCGAGTGGCGGCTTGTAAGTGGTACTGTTGTTTTTTTATGTATTGGGAATAATGAACTGCTGTGTAAGGTTAAACTCGGTGACCTCATACATCGATGAGTATTGGTAGTTTTTGTACAAGGAAGTTAACACGGGGGTTCGTGACAAGCATGACATTCGTTTGTAACAACCAAATAAAAGTGCGAACAACTATGCCGATTAGTTCAAAATCCATTTTAAAGCCTGCACCATTCTGTGGAGCAGAGTCCTTACGAAGAATTTGACCGGTACAGAACAAGTTACGAAAAAGGTCTCTCACGAATGGGGACCGGTCCCAGTACCGACCCAACTATATGAAAAGAAACTGTAATGTTAGCATGGCTTTGTCATTGGACAAATCAAAATGAGATGACGGGAAGGGTTGACGTGTCATTGTATCCATCATAGAAATCCCATCACAGAATCCATTCATAATCACCTGCTGATTCCATTTAACAATGTCTCTCAGTCGGTCCATCCATCTAAAGCTTGTAATCAAACTTCAGGTCCACACTTTGTCGGATTTTGATAAAGAAGTAAGTCGCTGTTGAAATTAAAAAAAAACGGTTCAGATTTGGATACAGCTCTCTTGAATGTTTAAAAAACCGAGGTTTTCAGAAAACCGGAATACGGGGACTATATCAAAAAATAAACCTATATTATTAAAGGTTGGTTGTCAAAAAAAAATGATCATACCAAATTTAATTGCAGTCTGAATTAAAGTGAATGTTCTAGAGCGGTTGTATGTTATATCGGGAGAGATCTTTGCAAATCCAAAGCGTGGACCGGTATTACCCGGTCCAGCTGAGCTGATTACTGATCAATCATAATGAACTGTACACAATTTCGTCAATATCCGATATACTATACAATCTAGATGTTTTTTCACAGATAACGCGTTTTAAACTTTATTATGTTAAATGTTTATCGACCCTTGGGTATGTTTTCCGTTTATACCCTACTCGGGCTTTTAATATGCAAATAAATAAAAGGTTATTTATTTTATTGTTCGCATCCGACGTTTCGCTAAGATTTTTGACTTGAATCTGGCAACGACATGTTACAAAAAGAAAAACTTTATTTTTTTTTACTTTTCAGTATTGTTTGCCATTTCAACATGGAAAGACTTACACCGCAACAACGTCTCCAAATTGTGCAACTGTGCTCTTCAAAAGCTTGAAGAAGATCCGTTGTTTTTGACCAAAATTATGTTCAGACCCATTTCTGGCTCAACGGCAATGTCAATGAACAAAATTGCCGCATTTGGGCTGAAGAGCGACCAGAAGAGGTCCAGAGGTGACATTATACCCAGAGAAAACCACGGTTTGGTGCGGTTTATGGGCTGTTGGAATCATCGGTCTATATTTTTTCAAAAATGATGATGACCGGAACGTAACCGTGAATAACCGTGCTGATATCGGACTTTTTGCTACCTAAAATTGAAATTAAAGCCCGCAAACTTGACGACATTTCGGTGCCACTTGCCATACAGCTGCTCAAACAATGGATCTATTTAGAGTTCATTTCGAAGAGCAGCAAATTTTGCGCTTTGGACCGCTGAGTTGGCCGCCTAGATCGTGCACACCTATAGACTTTTTTCTTTAGGGCTACGTAAAGTCCAAAGTCTAAGCTTACAAACCAACATTACGCGTGTCATTAATATCATTCCGGTGGAAATGCTTGAACGAGTCATCCATAATTGGACCCTCAGAATGGACACCCGGAGGCGTAGTTGCGACCAACATTAAAAAAATAAATGACATAAATTTTCCTTTTGAATGAACAATAAAGATTCCATACCTGATTTGAATTTTTGGATTTTTTTTATTTTGAAAAAATACATATAGGTGATTACCCAACATGTGGCTTCTAAAGTTAAAGACATACAAATCGGTGGAACATATGTATGTGTGAGGCCTTTATCTAAATTTTAAATCATTTTCGTTAAAGTCAACAGCCTTTATTCAAAAAAATTAGTTCTGCCAAATTTTACGAAGATCGGACAAAAATTAATATCTGTAGTTTGAAAACAAGCAGACGGGTCGAGTCGAGCGGTACACTAAAGATGGGTCTAGCTAAAAAAATTTTGATATTTACGTATTTTTTTAATTTTATATTTTGATTGTTATAAAATTTTTAATGTATACAATTCTTGAGCCGAATATTGTGATACACTACACGAAGAAAAAAATTGTGGTTGGGTGACAATATTCGAAGAGCATCATACTTTTGTGGAAATATGATTGTGGTACAACAATATTCTGATCCTCACAACAGAAGTATGATTCACACACAACCTTACTACGATCCCCACAACCATTTTATAATTCACACTCAACCATACTATGATCCTTACAACGGTATTATAATCCTCATAACCATAGCATGTTTCACATACAACCATAGTATGATTCACATGGAACCACTCAACCATACTATGATCCCCAAAATTATTTATTAGGATTAGGTTTATTTTTTAAGTGAATTATAAAACAATAGAAAAATACGTTCAAAAAAATTAATGTGTTTCATTTATTTAAAATCGATCGCAAAAAACAAAAAAAAAATGTTCAGTTAAACAAATCCAAAGCAGTTTGTTTTGAAAAATTTTAAAATATGAAGTAATATTTTTGCGTATGATTCGTAACAAAATCATTGTTCTAAAAACAAACAAAAAAATTACAACATATGGTATGTATGCGGTAATCATAGTATTGTTAACATAAAACCCTAAAAAACAATACTTTTGTCGCATCAACTATATTTATATTGTTGCTACAACAATATTTTCTTTTTTCAATTGGGCAAAAATACTATTGTTACATTACAACAATATTTATGATGCAGCAAACATACTTTTGTCAAAATCCTTTTTAAAAAGCAATACCATGGTTGCGACGCACAAAATTGAATTGCAGAGACAATTTTATTGTTGTTGCGACAATATACGAATAGTAACCATATCCTTTTTCTGCATGTATATAAGCGTGTATATGATTACACAAAGTGGCGATACTTAATGCTTCCTTGACAAACCATTAGCAAGTGCATCGACTTATGGTATATAAAGTTCGAACCGCCCGAATCTAATTTGACTCATAACATTTCTTACATACTTTCCCTGACTCATCAATTCCTTTAGTTTTATTGCATTTAAATTTTAACATTCAAATGTCCATTTACTAAATATAAATACTCGTATTTTATATTTAATTAGGTAATGCCCACACAAATGCGTATTCATTGTTTCAAAAATAAAGTGTACCACTTACTGGCATTTAACACACAAAATGCTTATTGACTTTACTCCGTGTGGTATTGAAACTTATTCGGAAATGGGTCGTCCATACCTGGCCGTAATTAAGGTTAATGAACTCATTTAGATATTGTAAACTTCATTTAACTTTGACATTTTGTATTGGTTATTAAGAATTAATAACTGTCTTGGGATTATGCATTTTAGGTTAAAAGTATAAAACATTTATTTTTAAACGTGAGCTCGGAGGTAGTTGAACTTTTTGACGGTTTCAACATTTAATCAAAACCCAATTGATTACTCGCTGTAGTTTTTTGTGGTGTAGCATGAAAAGTGTAATAAATTCAAACATTGCATTATCCAAATTTATCATGTATCGTTGGCAAGGCTGTCCAGTTAGTTTGACTTGTTCATTCTTTAAAGTATTTACCAGGGTCAGTCATTTTTGCCAATAGAATTTTTTAATTAATTACGTTGACATTAAACTTATTTATTTTTTTCAAATGCATTATGTTAAAAAAAAAATCAAAACAATAACGTATTAGATTATTATTTGTAGTTAAATAACCTCTAACAGAAAAATTATAAGTCGGAGCTTATAGTGAAAAATATACACTTACAAATCTGCAGGCATTTATAAAGGGTGCGAAGTAAACTAGGAGGAACACATAAAATATTCAAAAACACAAAAAATGCAATACTCTTGAAAGAAGAATAAATCTGCAATAGATTTTCTATACCTTCTACCAAAGGATGGAGAGCATTTAAATTTGTCATTCCATTTGCAACACCTCGATATCGTGATCGCCGTAAAATTCTAAGACGAACCAGTAATGTATGTCTGTCGACAATGTCAAAGTCATAAGCTGTAAAAAGTCTTTCTTTAAGAAACGAAAAGAACCTGGAAAAAAGCACATAGGTCTGTTGTGGCAACGAATTGTTTTGTGTAACATATAAAAAATATAGCATCCTTTACAAAAAAAAATATATATATATATATATATATTTCCCTACTTGGGTCCGAACCCGAGACCTTCCGAATTAAAAGCGTGAACGTTCCCATTAAATCTCCACCAGCAAAAAGAGAAAAAATCAATCGCAGCCTTTTGAAGTAGATTCAAAACGATTTCTTAGGGAGATCTTCCTTTTTGTCTTCCAAGTCTTCCTTTTATGGACAAACGTCAATATTTTATTCCATTAATAGTACAGGGCATGTCCTCTAAGAATTGACCGGCCTAATTTCTCAGATTCTGTGTAACTTTGTGCAGAAAGTTCGTGAAACTGACATACTAGTGGACAACACTCATGGTCACGAGAATGTAGCCGTAGCCGAAAGTGTCAGTCCTGGAACACCAATTCGCCAACGATCTCAAAAAGTTGTCATTTTACATGTCAGCTTAATGCAAATTTCGGACAACGGTCTAATTGACTCAACAAAGGCACATGACCATCTGCTTCGTCATCGTTTGGTTAAGTTTAAACCTGCGAGCTCAAAATGGACAACGGTTTTGCTTGAAAAATATTTTCTTTTGACGAAGAGCACTTTCATCTCAAAAACAAAAATGCCGCATGTAGGGATCGGAAAACCTGCTCGTGAAAGCTGAGAAAGTCACAGTTTTTTTTTGAAAATGTAACATGAAATGTCATTTTGTGCAACGCTGAGCGCTACAGAGGCATGGTAAACCATTTGTTGTGGTCGGGCAGTGAAGACGATCCTTGGTTTCAGCCTTGGTTTCAGCATGGTGGCTGTCTATGCTATATAGCTCAAGCCACAATTGATCTTTTGTGGGGTTTCACACAGAGTGAAAATTAATCGAAAATCAGTTGGAACTACTAAAGTTCCGTTGCAAAAAAAGAATTTCGGTTGCATTTACCAAATGTTTATAATCGTAACGGATATTCGGTTCGACATACCACGAGATGATAAATATGATCATCGTATCGTAGACGCAACTAATTGATCGGTCATACCAATAAAATGCATAACATGTATTTAGTTGCCATAACTAGTGGTTGTGGCAACTTATAGTTTTGTTGTTGTAACCAAATATTGATAATGATATCTAAACTTTTATCATAACAAAAAAAAAATAATCCTATTATTACTACTTTAAGTAAATTGTTTAATCTAAAAATCTTCCATCATCTTTTTCCCTTTTTCTCGACATGACTCTCCCTAGTATAGGAGTAAAAAAGAAAACAGCTTTTTGCTTCTACTTAAAATTTAAAATTGTTAAACAAATGTGTCTTTTGGACTTTTAGATTTAAAAATTTTTTACTGGAGGTTCGAATACTTTGTTTTTTCTACCGATACTTTAGTTACAATTACTGAACGTTGAAGAACACAAACTAACATTCGGTTGTATTAACGAAATGCTCGAGGTGCATTCAACCTCAAATCATTCGGTTGTGGCAATGAATCTGTTCTCCGTCTGTAGGTATTAGTTATTACTTTCGGACAGTGAAATTTGGCACAATATAAGTAGATGCCCTTTAAACCACTCTAAGTCAATAGTTATTAACAGTCCTAAACATTATTGGCCCTATTCATAGAAAATTTGGGTAAGTTTAAAGTCCAAATCTACTTCATAAAAATGTTCATTGAACCTATTGAAAGTTTTTATAGGTAAAGCGGTACTTATTTATTAATATTATTAGTAGATTCTCCTATTAAAAATTGTTTGGAAAATCTTAAATTTGTAGAAAGAAAAATACGTATTCAACAAAAACCCCAAGAGAATTATTATTTTAAAAATTAAAAATATTGAAAAATGACGATATTTGAAGAATACATGCAAGAAATTATTAGAAAATAAAAAAAACGTTTAGTTTTTTCGGGCGGATTATAAAGTATCACAAGCATCTTTTTTTGCTGTTAAATAAAAGCCGCCTGATAACCCCAATTGGTCTGCAATAAAAGTATATTTGTCGCCACCAAAGTATTGTTTTTTGAATTTAATTTGGCAATAGTATGATTGTGGCAAAATTAATATTGTTGAAATGTAACAAAAGTATTATTGTCAAATTTAAAAATGAAAGTATGGTTGTAGCAAAAATAAACATACGGTTGGTGGAACAAATGTATTTTTTTTTTGGGTTTTATGTTAACAATAATATGATTACCATAATTTTTTTCTTCATGAGACTAAATTATCGTGTAGACGCTACTAGTCAAAAAATATGTATTCGAATTTATGAATCACATGTGTTCGTTATGAAAAACTCGATTTGATCTAATTAAAAACTTTGGAAAATGAGAAATTCTAGTCAAACTGAATTCGCGAAATCAATGAAATTGGAAAATATCGCGTTAATAAATGTAAAGATAATTTTTTATGTTGTAGAGGATTTACTGAACATTTTTTATTATTCTCTGGGAGAACAAATAGAAATGAATTGCCTTTTATTTAAACAAAATGATGTCAGCTAAAATGAGACCTGAAACGAGGCGCATCAGCAAAAAAGAACTAATTAAAATAAATTGCAGATAAACTAAAATCGTAACAAATAAAATGCTAATATAAAGCATTACATAAATTTCAAAGTAAATAAATGTCCACGTTCCACATATCAGCAATTGGGTTACAAAGTGTCTCAAACTATTTAACACAATGTGTTGTATGTTGTTGTGTTAGATATGTGTCCCATATTTCCGATTGACAACATTTTTGAAACCCCAAACACGTTATTTTCGAGACGTGATCACAATGTTTTACAAAGAAATACTCATTTTTTTTGCAAATTTTATGACAATAGAGGCGGCTAAAATATGACACACATGGAGAATAGACCTCAAAATGAAAAAAGTTACTTGGAACGAAGAAAGAGAGGTTTTAAGTCTGTGTACTCATAGTTAGTTAGAAGAATATTTGCAGTCGATAGTAACAACAAAAACCATCATCAATAACCTAGCATTTAATTTTTTTTGGGAATTCAACCCACGTTTAAAACACATTTCTAATTCTTCTTCTTCAACCAGAATGCTGATGAACAATTAATATGGCATTGTTGTTGCTGTCATCGTTTTGTTTTTGTTTCTTTTTGTTTGTCTTGAACAAAATTAATTTTTTTATTGCAAATTCTTTTTGTTGATTGTTGAAGTATGACTGATGTCATCTTTAATGGTGTGTTGCCGTTTTGTTTGTTTGTTTTGAAAAATAAAGAAAAATTATTTTTAATTGTTTTTTGGTGCTTTTTATTTTGGAAAAAAGTGAAATTAAATCTTGAATCTGTATCGGTTTTTATTTTTAAGTTTTTCAACAAATACAGTGTTGGACGAAACTGAACGAGGTTTCTTTTCTTAGGAAATCGTCTACATTATTTAAATTAATGGATGTTGTTTATTTGTCACCTACCAAGTGGTTAATCTAGCGGTGATGTAGGCCAACCAAAAGCAGTGCCTTTGCAGGTTAACAAACAAGTATTAGGCGTGTTCGATTAAAAACAAAATTATGCGAATTAGGTAAATTTCTTTGTATACAAGAACTGATGGTCTAAATGCTTCTTAAACGGTATGTTTTGATAATTTGTAATTTGAAGAAAACAGTTATTCAAGAAGACCTAAAAGCGAGAATTAACCGAGCTCGCTTAAACTCGCTAAAGCGTTTTCTTGAATATCTTTTTCCCCAAAATATTTAGTTATTGAAAACAAGGGGGATATAATGAAATTTGTTAATACTTTCTTGTAAACAAAATTATTTTTATATCCTTGTGTAAGTTATCGCGTAAGCGACATCGTAAACGAGTTGCCTCAACTCGCTACCGAGTAAGCGAATACTGCGGGTTAGGTTAGACAAACGGCAGCGTTAATGTGCATTAGCAGACTTTAAGCAAATAAATTCGTGCATTATCTTCTCCTAAATTGCATTAACTTTGAAGTAAATGCACAAAATCAAACTTAATTTGTACTGCATTTAGGTATTGTAATCTGGCAACACTGTCACAATTTATCATAAAAAAACCCGCTGTGCTAAGAAACAGCAAAACTAGCTGTTTACTAAATGCAATTACCCAAAATCAGATACTGTCGTCTATCGCCATAAAATTTAAATTTGCATTCCTGAATATTTAATGCAAATTAACTCTGTCGTCTTTCTTTGCTATATGAGTTTACCCTCGTAATTAGAAAACTTTTTTTTTAAAAAAAATATATATTTTGTTAACCTCCTGATAGTTTAAACACAAATTTCTCAAATATCATAACTAGAACAGAAGCTATGAGTTTTTTCAAAAAACGTGTTAAAAATGTCGCCACAGCTGTAATTTTCAGAATTCAGAATTTTTTAAAAAATCCAAACTGTATTTTTTTAAAACACCAAAGCGAACCAATGTACAAAATTTCGTCAAAATCGAAGACCTACTTGTAAAATGTGATCGGTTTCACATGAAATTGACGCTCTTACACTGGGTAAGAGTTACCATATTTATGTTTTCTAACAAAAAACAAGGTCGGCCGGCCGGACCGAAGCTTTTATACTCTCCACCATATGTTGCATTGTAGTATGGCATGGACAGTATTGGGGATATGGTTGTGGAAAATAGATCGATGTTTGACAGAAAAAAATCATTTTTGTGGCCCTATGAACCGATGTTCTGATCAGACAAGTGAATTTTAATGTTTTGGAGAAACAATATGTCCATAGTTGAGGGGGCCCTAGGGAACCAGTAGATTTGGGCCTAAAATGTAGACAAAATTAAAGCCCATTGACGTTATTGAGAAAGTGTCAATGTTCGAAAGGACCAAATTTTCGGTATTCCAAAGACTTTGACCTATTGACCAGGACTCCAAATATATATATATATATATATATATATATATATATATATATATATATACATGTAGTTCTTTCGTAGACTACATTCCACCCACTTACATCTGAATTATATTTGGGTATAATTTCCAATTGAAGCTTTGCCCTATAGCACACACAGAGAACAGATTCGTTGCTACGACCGAATTTATTTGCCAACCGCATGATTGAGATTCTACCTCGAGTATGCCATCGAGCAGAGAGAGAACCAAGCCGACTCAAAATAGTAGGTGGCGAGGCGATAAGTTCTTGATCGGCGGCTGGTTTAGCCGACTACTTAAGGATTGGTGCTGCTTACAATTGAAAATCAATCGTTAGACCTTTTTGGGATAGTGTTTTGATCAATTTCGGAACGGGATGTCATCAGTACATCCGAATGTTTGTTGGTGCTCCGTTACGTTCAGTAATTGTAACTGAAGTATCAGTAGAAAATACGAAAATACGAACCTCTAGAAAACACTTTTTAGATCTAAGAGTCTACATGCCGCACTTGTTTAACGAAACATTCTAAATTTTCAGTAGAGACAAAAACATATTTCAACATATTTTGAAGTTCTTTTAAGCATACGGAGGGAAAAAAGAACAAAGATGATGGAAGGTTTTTGATTTGCTTTAAGCAGTAATAATAGGATTATTATCGATTTCGGTTATAATGAAAGTTTATATTTCATCACCAATATTCGGTTACAACAACAAAATGTTGGCAAACCTATAGGTTGCCACAACCACCAGTTATGGCAACTAAATACATTGTATGCGTTTTATTGTTATGACCGATCAATTAGTTGCATCTACAATATGATGATCAGTTTTATCATCTTGTGGTATTTCGAACCGAATATCCATTACGATTATTAATATTTGGTGATTGCAACCGAAATTCCTCTTTTGCAACCGAACCATTGTAGTTCCAACCGATTTCCAACTAGTAATTTCTCTGTGTGCGCCGACAAAAAAATGAAATTTTTTGTTTTTCTATGTACCGGCCACTGAAAATCATGAATTCATTGGATAGTGTTAAGCTAAGGTAAATTTTTTCGATCACAGCCGCCATGTGGCGATTGTATTTAATCTGGTTATGTTCATGAAAATGGTGGCAACACTTAAATCTGGTTATGTTCATGAAAATGGTGGCAACACTTAAATCTGGTTATGTTCATGAAAATGGTGGCATCACTGTACTCGTTAAATGAGCAAAGCACATCTTACTTTCTTAGCGAGAAATTTCCATACAAATTATAAACAAACGAAAACATCGAATGTGTACTTCAAGGCATACCGCTTTCTGATTTGTTGCTGTTGTAATTTCTAATATCTACTATTTAAATCGCAATATTTTGAATTCAAAACTTTACCCTTAGCAATTAATAATAGCCATCATTAAGTGAAGAAAAAATCATCCATCTGGACATGTTCACCGCTTCAAAACTCCCATGTCATATGTGCCATTTACATACCGCATCATTTGCTTGTCATATGTAATTTTATTTTGAAATTCATCATTATGATCTTTATTTTGTATTTTAAAGCGTCTTATAACAATTTAAACATTAGTTTTCAATTTGTTTACACTTTCAACTTTGGCGGATATTCATATTCGTACACTAAAAGTGAAGTGATATCACACCGCCGAATCTATCCAGCTATCTATCTTGTGTATGGACAGACAGACCGGCGGACGGAACGGCGGTTAAATATGTAAACCGAATGCAAAGAGATATAAATCTAAACCGGTTTCGGAAATGTTGAATAATTCATGATTGGAATTTCTGTTGATGTTGTCTGTTTGTTGCTGCATAGGAGGTATTTTTTGCTATCGATTGTTTGCCAAAAAAAATACCCCACGAAATATTTATTGTTTGAACCCAGTCAATGGGTAGGAAGCTCTACAAATGGCTTATCAAAAGGAGCGCTTTACGTTTCTTTGTATCCAAAGAAGATGTAGAAGTATTGGAATCAAAACAAAAAACAGGTACAATAAACAAATAATGAATACTCTTTACTCTGTAGATATGTTTAAGAGACGAATATAGTAGTTCAATGTCAAGAATAAATACAATAATATTTGTAAATTGACGATGAATGTAACTTTCAGTAAAAGCAAAATGTAAATAAACAAAATAACGCCACGGGTAAATAATTAAGTCAACAAAAGAGTAAGATATTGTTGAATAGATAAGAGTAATCGATTATTCTCTGGGCAAAACAAAAAATATTTAAATTACCTTAGGCTTATTTATAATAACAAGCAAAACCTTATTAGGGGCGATAAATTTGCTAATACAATATTTGTTTAGTTTTAAATATTTATATTTTCATTGTTGGGTTTACCTTAAAGTTAAAACAAGTATGGCATTGTTGCGAAAAATATGTAGGTCCGGCAACACCGTATTGCCTGATGGATGAAAAAAAACACTGAGATTTTTTTTTTTAATTTCTGGTAATTTACTGAAATTTTTTTTTAATTTCTGGGTTTATTGGAAAGGTTGAACTTTGCCATTTAATAATGGAACGCACTCCGATAGCCCACCCTATAGGAATACATGCATCAAAAATAGCAAAGCCTGCATCACAGGTGTCATCTGTCAAATTGAAGTTGAATTATTTGTATTTTTATAAGAAAGACCACATACGAATTTTGCGCTTAATTGTAATGTAGGCCTAACTTTTCCTCAACTGTACACATTAGAATGCACAGAGAAAGTCTTTAAAGTTTTGTAAGCATCACACTATATAAGTAGTTACAGACAATGGGTTCCGCAAGAGCTTAATGTATGTAGATCCGCTGGTTTCGCCCCGAACTTTGTTCATTGTCGAGCAGAGAACCATGCCGAGCTATAGATCGGCAGCTGGATAGTTCAGCCGACTACTTCAAGATTGCATACAATTGACAACAAAATCAATCGTTAGATCATTTTGGGACAGAGTTTTGATCGGTTTGTTCTCATTAAGAAAATAAATCATCGAGTCATTGCAATTTATACAAAGTTGTATCCATGTAGAAACATTTTGAAACAGTTAGTGATTTCATTTAGAAATGCTAACTCATCCTTAGTGATTTCGTTTAGAAATGCTAACTCATCCCTGTCGACGGCGAGGCGATAAGATCGGCGGCGAGGCTATAAGATCTTGATCGGCGGCTGGATGGTTCAGCCGACTAGAATTTTTTGTTTCTATTTTTACTTGAAGGTTAAGCTATTGTTATCTACAACTTTTATTACAAGATATCAAACTTTGTATGTGTTTAAATAATACAAATCAAAAGAGTTTATTTTAGCTGGTTGGACTTTGCAATAAACAAAGTGACCACTTTTGATTGTATTCCAGATTTATGCCTAGAAGTTATTAATAAATACTTTGTTTTCATACTTTAACAACAGGAAAAGGACCAATTGACTATTTTTGATATTATTTCAGATGAATGCTTAGTGATAATTATTAATACATTTTTAACATATTTTAAACCCAGACAGTTACGTTATCGTATCAGGTAATTTTAATGAAAGTGCATTATTCCACAAGTTAGTTAGATAAATTTTGTTGCTAGATAGTTTGGTAAGTCAAACGTTTGATTCAATTCTAAATAAAGACACAAGCGCTTTTTTTTCTACGATGTAACTTGTGATAGCTAGAAAACAATTCAGATAAGTGTAATAGGCTGTTTCCACTACGGTCGCGTCCACGTCCGCGTCCAAAAAACAATGAACGCGCGTTAAAGCCTATACAAAAAACATAGGCAGTTAGGTATGGGAAAAAGTAGCGTTCATATTGGACGCGTTTTCCGATAAGTCGCGTTTACTATAAATTCGATTATTTTTGCAATCGAAACCCACCCATACCTATTAATGGCAACATCGCAAATTGCACATCCCTTTTAAAACAGCTGTTTATCAGCATAAACATAAAGCGCTGCTGCTACTGCACATTTCCATTAGGCGCAATACCATTTGATCCTCATTTTCCACTGCGGTTTGCAAAATAATATCATTTAACTCCATGATAATGTCACAACACAAAAATATTAAAATTTTTCGCCCAGCAAAATAAAACAAATGCTTTCTGAAGAGGGTTGTCACGGACCCGAAATCATGATAAAAGTAGTGTGTAGCCACGAAAATCAATGTCACTTTGCCATTTTGTTAAAAACTTGTCTTCTTTTTAAATATAGAAGCAAGAGGTCTTGAGTCGGTTTAATCCCTGTTCAATGTGTAAAAGCAACAGACCGAAATAAAACAAACGAGCTAAACAATTTCGAGAAAATATATACATATAATGTAAAATTAGTTAGACAGTATCTTTTTGTTAAAATTATGTGTTTGCCAATACGAAATACGTTAGTATCAAGTGTACATTTTTAGCACATAGTCAATATATTTAATATTATTTTATAATAATTTTTAATCAACTCAGCGTATTTTTAAAGCCGATTCAAGCAGTTTAAATCTCCGGCTAGGCTAAGCAACAAAGCTTCGGCGTTTTGAGCTAATTCGGCTTCAAACTCTGCTTAGAAAATCATGTTTTCATTTTTGAATCAATGCATCATTTATATTACCCACAGATAATGTAAAGACCCATATTAAATGAGCAATTTCTACAAATATTCGATAAACGCAGGTAGACCTTATGACAGATACTCGTACGATACGGCTCTACTGTTTGCAAAAATATTCTAAATGTTGAAGTGAACTAGAAGCACTGTCAACCAATAAATTGTAAAACGCATTTCATTGGCATATTTAACCAATACGGGTAGAATAAATTATTTGGTTTATCAACAATTCCATGGAGCAATTAGTTTATTTGCCTTATAACAAGACACGTCAAAATGTCAAAGTTGACAACTTTAGTGGCTGGCGCCAGTAGATTTTTCACTTTCATACGTATTCCCTTTTTAATATGCATTAAATAACCATATTACAAGGCCACTTGCTGACAGGTGCACGAACAATTTCGTACGATCACCTTTAATAAAAAGTGCATTCCGCTGATATTTAAACATTCTAATAAAGTTTTCAATAAATATTGGTTATATTAGAAACAAAACGCAATTCGTTTACCTCATTGTTTGGTAAGTTTAAATCAATTCATCAGTAGTGCCGTAATAATTGTAATTAAATATGGATTTTTAATTTTGAAACAATTCAATTTGGTTACAAAGATATCAAAATTGTCCTCTATACTTACTTGGTTTACGGCGGGCTGTTAAAGATTAAAATGGCATTAATATTGAATAAAATTTTCGCAAGTAAAAAACAACGTAGTCGATTAAGCCGTGCAACGAAAACAAGATAAAGCAAACGACATGCCACGAAGTGCCTCTACACTACATGATTTTTAAAAATTATGAAAGAAAAAAATTCAATTAAATCGTGCATAAATTCAAAATCAACTATGAGACTACGTATACGTTACAAAAATAATCTAGATTATCTCTCAATTATAGTTGAATTAATCTCAAAGAAGTACTATGTTAAAATAGGTTAATTCAAAAATCGCCTAAAGCTTAGTTATCATAAGTAGGACCCGTTGCGATTTAGCGAACTCGTCGCAAAGTAAGTCGTTTCTGGACCGGTGTAGTGTCTTGCCATAACAGCCCACCAAAATAAAAATAAAATCGTCAATATCGTATTTTTTTTAAATATAACTCGTCGTAAAATCGTGACACACAATTAATTCAATGTTTACAATACTAGGGCTGCTATATATATTTCTGGCCTTATAATGAAAATGCGAATATGTATCATCAAAAAGGGTTTTATTGTTTTTCAAAGTATTCTCCAGCATGATTTATACACTTTTGCATGCTCTCAAACCAATTGTCGAAGCACTTCTTCCACTCCGATTGAGACACCTCTAAAACATGATTTTTGAACGCTTCAACCGCATCTTCTGGGACGAAAATCGTTGACCACGCATTTTTTTTCTTGATGTGCGGGTATAAAAAGAAGTCATTGGGCGCCAAGTCTGGGTTGTACGGCTGATCAAAAAGGCGCTGGTTTGAGCCGATGTGTGAGAGCTCGCATTGTCATGGTACACAATGATACGTCTTCTCTTGTTCGTTTTTCGAATTTCTCCGAAGACTTCAGGCAAACAAATTGTGGAGTACCACTCAGAATTGACCGTCCTACGTTGCTCAAGCGGAACAGTCGCCACATGATCAGTTTTGCCGAAGAAACAGGCGACATTTTGCTTCAAAGTGCTTCTTCCACGAACAACGTTCGTTGGATTTGGCTCGTCTTCGAAGACCCACACGGCAGATTGCTGTTTTGTTTCGGGCTCATACGCATAGATACATGATTCGTCACCTGTGACGATCTTATTAACGTCTTTTGAAGCCCCGCGATCGTATTTTTTCATAATTTCTTTGCACCAATCGACACGAGCCTTCAATTTGTGCGGGATCCAAAGAGAACAAACCTTTTTTACAGCCAGGTGTTGTTTTGTTTCGCAATGTAATATCGAATGTAAGCTGGTGGAAGAAATGCCCAAGGATGACTCCATCTCACGGTATGTCACATAACGATCTTGCATTATCAGTTCACGCACGGCTTCAATGTACTCGGCCGTTTTTGGACGACCTTCACGACCTTCGTCTTTGAGCAATCGTCGGCCACGATTGAATTCATTAAACCAGTTTTTCGCAGTGCTGTAGGATGGTGCTTCATCGCCATACAAAGATTTAAGTTCATCGATGCACTCTTGTCGTGATAATCCACGTCGAAAGTTGTGAAAAATGATAGCAAGAGCCATATTTATGAGACAAATTTATAAATAATTGAGCTGAATATCGTACAATTTTTTTGTAAAAAAAACACCATTTTGCGCAAAAAAACTAATTTTGCACAAAAATAATCTTTAAAGAGTACTAATTTTAAACCTTTTTCACACAACAAAACTGTGAAGTGAAGCCGTAAAATTGCGTTTAGTTTAATTGTAAATGACTACTGATTATTTGGCACGATATCGTGGAGAATATCGCAATGGTTCGTTTGTAGCAAAAAGTGTTTTGCGCAAAACTATGATACAACATATTCTCAACGAAGCCCAAATAAAAGAGTCTACTTTAATCCGAAAATGATTTGTCCGTCTCTTTATATAAACATCGTTATTAACAGTTAAATTAACAAGACAAATAAAGATCATATTTAATAAAATATGGGGCAATTTTTGTTTGTGGAAAAATATTTATTTTGCGCAAATTTTTTTAAAAAAAAACTATTGTAAATACGCATCATAGTTGATTTTATCATAAAATTGTAGATAATATTTTATTCGAATATCGCGCGATATGTTTTTGTGCAAACATTTTTATTTGCGCAAACTTTTAAGTGTTTTAAACAAAAATCTTTTGTAAGGTACGCATTTAGAAGTCTAGTGTAAAAGTCTTCGTTAACATAGGGGCCTCATTGTTAGCCGTAATTTTTACGAGACAACAAGGTAAGCGACAATTGTGGCAGATGATAGTCAAATATCGCTCGACATGTTTTTGTGCAAAAATGTATTTTTTTCAATCTTTTTCGTTTTTTAAACCAAAAATTTTTGTAAAGAACGCATTAAGATATCTAGTGTAACGGGATCAAAAAATGCCTCCGTTAACATACGGACCTCGTTGATAGCCGTAATATTTACAAGACAACAAGTTAAGCTACTATTTTCGCAGATAATAGTTAAATATCTTGCGTATTGTTTTTGTGCAAATATTTTTATTTTGCGCAAACTTTTTAGTGTTATAAACAAAAATTTATTGTATGGTACGTAGTCTAATGTTACGGGGTCCAAAAGTGCCTCCGTTAACATACGGGCCTTGTTGTTAGCCGTAATATTTACGAGACAAAAAGTTATGCGATTGTTATCGCAGAAATTAGTCAAATGTCTCTCAACATGTTTTTGTGCAAACATTTTATTTTGCACAAACTTTTTAGTTTTTTTAATAACAATTTTTTGTAAAGTACGCATTTTGAAGTCTAGTGCAACGGGGTCAAAAAATGCCTCCGTTAACATACGAACCTCGTATGTTAGCCTTAATATTCTCAAGACTACGAGTAAATCGACTATTGTCGCACAATGTCATCCCACAGAAGTCAAAAGTGTCAATTATTAGCAAACGAAATACAAACAAAAAAATACAAATGCAACAACTTCAGCTAAAATACGTATGCAATGTTAGGCGATAAATAATATTAACAATTACAGAAACAACAACAACAAAACAAAATTATGGTTAATAATTGCAAAAGAGAAACAATATCTGTTAGCTACTCACATTGATCTATATAATCATCGTCGTAGAGATCTTCCAATATATACATGGTTGGTATTTCTCTCGGTGTATGAGTGGTTGTCCTCGGCGTTGTCGGTGTTAAGGCTGATGATGATGCTGGTGGTGGCGGTGTTGTTACCGCCGTTTGTTGTTGCTGCTGCCGTTGCAATGTGGGAGTTAATGACATTTCGGATGACAATGGCTCGATCTTTTGTAGCTGTTGCCGTGGTGACGACGCGCACAACATCTCCGATACATCCATTATGAATTTTCAGAGGAATTTCTTTATTTTTTTTTGTATAATTTTCCCAAAAAAACCACGATATTTGAATGGTATGGAAGTGGTGGTGGGACTGGCTGGCGATTCGTGCCCCCGCGGAATACCAAAACAAAAAAAAAATGCAACAACAGAGCGGTTTCTTAATGAAACAGAAATAATATTTCTTTTTTAATATATGCACATAAACAATCAATGGATGGGCATAGTTTATTTGAACAACATGCAATCCAACGCCCCACTACTACGCCGACAGACACTCAACGTGGTCGTCGTCGTCGTCATGTGGAACCCAACACCGGGCGGCAGAGGGGTATGTAATAGCTGGCGATGGTGGCAACGCTTATTTTAGTTTTATTTTATTTTTTTTTTGTAATACTACTTTATGGCCGTATTGAAAACCACTGAATTTGCTGAATGTTGGGTTTGGGATTTCATTGGCATTTGATTACATGATAAATTGAAACATTTTAATATCACGATTATTTTTTTTCTGCTTCTTCGTCTACGGATTTAATATTGCAAATTTAAAACTTTTCTGGCATTTTTACAAAAGCGTTTCTTTTCGTTTTATTATGGAAATTTTTTTCGCATATGAAGCCACGTTATTAATTTCTTATTCCAATTTTGTTTTTTGTAAATTAAACAGTAAATAATTTTTAAAACTCTTGCGTTTTAAACTTTTTCAAACGATCCACTTTTGCAAACACGCTATTGCCAGATTAAAACAAAATCGTTGGACTTTTTTTCAACAACAGTTTACAATTTCTTTAATATTTCTTCTTTCAATACTTTGCTTCTTCTTTTTCTAATTCAATTGCATGTTAAGGGGTTTTCTTGCAATTGCCTTTTTTTCTTATTTCTGTTGCTCACTTTTTCACGTTTAATTTTGTTTTTTTGGTATGTGCTTTTTGAGATTGTTGTTGGCTGCTCGATTCAGCAACAAGTTTTCGAAATTCTTTCCAAAATCATATGTTAAATTCTTGACTGTGTTTAGTGGTAGTTGTTGTTGTTAAACTTTGGTATTTGTAGATTTGAGTTGAAATGTATTCAATACTTTGTGCATGGGTGGAGGAATCAGCAGTGAATGATTTAGTGATTGTTTTGTGTATTTTTTTCGAGTTTCAAAATTTAATTTTTGTTGCTTTCGTTGTTTAAATCTGTAAAAAAACAAAAACATATTGGTTAGCATTTTTTCGTTGTAAAACAAATAAAAACTAATTTATAATACACACACACACACTTAATACATATAAGTATATTTAAATTAATTAAATAGGCCTAATATAGATTTCACAGCATTGTTTTCAGATTCGTTCAGCTATCGGGTGACAATAGGGTCTACTAAATAACACTTGGCGTTTTTACACACATCACTTATTTCGAATGATAATGAAGTGATGTCACTCACACGCACTGCTGATGATAATATGTATTATGGAAATTATTTCGCAAGCGTGTTTTATTTATTTTTAAATTAATCTGACAAACACATGCAGCCACCTGGCAAGGATGGCATCATACCCGGAGCTCTTTGGTTGAAAACTGACCTGAGGCTTCCACACCACACATCTGGGCAAAACAAAATTTGGGACGCAAGATAGAAAGACTTTTTTAAACCCTGATCATTTCCAACAAAAACAAGTGGACAAATTAAGTTCGACCGGGCTGAAGCTTATTTACCCTCCATAATGGCTTAAGGTCTAAAATGAAAATTTTGTGAAGGCGGCGTAGCGCCGGCCTCTGTTTCTTTCCATACCGGCATCATATATACCAACTTTTGTTGTCATATTGATATTAGTTCACGAGATATAGCCTTTCAAAGTTCAGGTTTGTATGGCCAGGGTGACGCCCTTTTGTCCAATTTTAACCCAATATAGTCTACAATAATATGAAAATCATTAGTTTCTTTTTGTTAAAATTTTATAATGATCGGTGAAAACGCCCATTGCAATGATATGCTAATCATTGTCCCAAGAAGAACGCAATTTTTAAATCTGGCAACATTCGAAGTGTCATTGTTTGACATTTGAACAATTGTTATTGTTTGTTAGTAGAAGGTACGAGGTTAGTAAAAATGGAGCGCTACACGAATGAACAACGCATTCTCATTGTGAAATTGTTTTACCAAAATGGTGAAAGTTTTGCGGCTACAGTTCGCAAATTGCGATCAATTTGGGGTCACAATAATGCTCCAAAAGAGTCAACTGAAGAGAGATTAATGGATAAATTTGCCGAAACTGGGTCTGTTAGTGATGTAAAGACAACAACGCGCCATCGACCAGGTCGATCGACCGAAAATGTCGCAGCTGTACGTGATGATGTCGCTCAAACTCCATCCACCTCAATTCGACACCGAGCTCAGCAAATTGGTGTCTTCAAATTCACTTTGCAGCGAATTTTGACGAAAGATTTGCATCTTCATGCATATAAAATTCAATTGACTCAGGAACTGAAGCCAGCTGACCATGGACAGCGAAGGGAGTTCGTTAATTGGGTATTGGAGAGACAACATGAAAATGCTGATTTGGCGATAAAATCATCTTCAGTGACGAGGCCCATTTTCATCTTGATGGCTTCGTCAATAGGCAGAATTGTCGCATTTGGGGTGCGGAAAATCCTCGAGTGATTCACGAGAAGCAAATGCATTCTCAACGTGTCACTGTGTGGTGTGGTTTTTGGGCTGGAGGAATCATTGGACCTTTTTTTTATGAAAATGAGGCAGGTCAAGCGCAAAAAGTCAATGGTGTTTGGTATCGTGAAATTATAACCAGTTTTTTCTTGCCTAGAATTGAAGAAATGAATGTGGAGGGCGTGTGGTTCCAACAAGACGGCGCCACATGTCATACAGCCAGAGAAACAATTCAATTGCTGCATCAGTCATTTACAAATTGCGCTCTTCTTGGGACACCCTTTATTTGTTAAAATTTTATAATGATCGGTTATAAATTTTTTTCTATATTAAATCGATTAATTGCAATACTTTTTCATATATTTAAATCCCATTATACTTATATAAAAATCTGTAAAAAAAATGTTTTAATAGTTTAAGTTTGGGATGATTTTAATATTCATTTAACCCATCTAGCACACATGATTTCGATGCAACTTAGCCGATAAGACCCCTTGTTGTTTGATTCTTTTTCAGTATAAATAATAAACATGTTTTTTTATAGCAGAGTGTGTCATGTAAGATTTTATATTGGAAATGTATTTGTGGTAACTCTAGCCCGTTTATCTTGTGACTTGAAGCCAGCTTGTTTGCTTATCCAGTAACTTTTATACGAATTCTAATTGACAAACCTCAAACAAACACGGCTATTGTTTTCTAGTTTGTATTAATTGTATACTGTATGCTACTTTTCATGAGAGAAAATCACGAATTCCTGATTAAACAAATACTGTTTAATGCTCTTTTTTCACTAGGCACTTTTGAAGTGTTTTCAAAAGTTTGGCCAAAACAAGTCAAAATGAGACGTTTTCCCATACAAATTCAAGTGATGAAAACGTCTCACTTTGACTTGTTTTTGTGCGAAAGAGGAACGAAAACGTTTCGCACAGGCGATGCCACCTTAAATAAAGTGTGTCATCTCCAAAATAATCGTTTTTTTATCGTTGGTTTGTCATCTCAAGGCAGACATTTTTAATCAATCGTCAAACATATTTGGTGAAGTAGATATTTTATGAAGTAAAAGTAAAAATAAGCGTACTAAAAGAAAAAAAAACTCAATTTAATTTATCCATTTGTTTAAGAAAAAATGTATTTCAGTATTTTAATAGTCACCACGTTGTTCTTTGTTTGTAAACAATAATGAACTGTCAAACAAAAACCAAAACGAGAATGAAAACGACCACAAATTATGTGAAAATTGTTTGAGACGTTTTGAAAAGTTTCGAGCGAAAACGAGAATAAATGGCCTAATGAAAATGCAGTATACTCGTAAGAAGGCTTTGATTAGAACAAACCGAAAGAAGGAAAAAAAATTGGGAGAATAGAGAAGCATTCAGGTTTATCTTTCGTGAAGCTTGGTAACACTGAGTTAAATAATTATTACTTCTCTAAAATCCAATTAATTTTAACTATAATTTTTCTAAGCGCACATATCTACTCTAACTCTTTTCAAAATTTCATAAATTTATGTACATTTCCGATTATCGCAACTTGTACTGACATTTGTTGCTGTCACCCAGTTCGAGAAGTACTTTGTTTTTCATTTTTGAGTCACCTTGTTTCGCAAGGATGAAAAATTTCGTATCATAAAGTAAAAAAAGGTACAATTTGTTTTTATCAAATACTGCGAATATAAAATCGAGGCATGCTAACTAAAAAGGACAATGCAACGGTAAAACGCAGCTTAAGCTTGTCAGGGCCGAATCTTACAAAGCGTGTTCCTTATTATTTAACAATAATTAGTTGCCTCCTCACATCTAATAAATTTGTGAACAATTTTCGTTATAAAGGGTGGCCGATGTTGAATGTGAACCACACCTAAACGTCAAGTTTTTTTCTGCATTTCATTTGATAATCTCAATTTCAGACTAACTCGATTGGAACCATGGAAAGATACACAAGCGAGCAACGCGTTAAAGTTATTCAGGATTATTATGATCACTTTTCGAAGATTCTTCAATTAGCAGAATTGCCGCATTTGGGCGAATACTAATGAAAGAGTGATTGTCGAAAAAACAATGCACCCACAATGAGTGACTGTTTGGTGCAGTTCATGGGCAGGCGGCATCATCGGGCCGTTTTTTTTTCCAAAATAAGGCCGGTCAGGCAGTTATTGTGAATGATGTTCGCTATCATAAGATGATAACGAACTTTTTATGGCCCGAATTGGAAGATATGGATGTGGACGATATGTGGTTTCAACAGAACGGTGCCACTTGCCACACAGCTAACGAAACAATGGCTCTTTTGCGCGACAAATATCAACATCGGCCCATAAAATTTGACCACCCTTTAGCAACTTGTACTGACATTTCATGCTGACCCTTAGTATTGTTTTGGAGTCACCCTGTTTCGCAAGGATAAAAAATGTTAAAAAGGTACTATTTTTTTCAAATACTATGACAGTAAAATCAAACCTTGCTAACTAACGGAAAGGGCAATGCGTCGGTAAAACGGACATTAAGATCGTCTGGACCAAATCTTACTAAGCGTGTTAATTGCTTTTGATTAACAATTATTCGCCTCCTCACACCTAATAAATCTGTGAAAATTTTTAGTCATCCAGTTCGTATCCCATTTTGTTCTTTTGGAGTCATCCTATTTAGCAAGAAAACTTCGTATTATATAGTCAAAAATGTACTATTTTAGTTATCAAATATTCTACGAATATAAAATCAAAGCATGCTAACTAAAAAAATGGTCAATGCGTCGGTAAAACGGACATTATGATCGTCTGGACCAAATCTTGCTAAGAGCGTTTATTGTTATTGAATAACAATTATTCGCCTCTCACACCTAATAAATTTGTGTTAGTTTTTGGTCATCCAGTTCGTACCCCATTTTGTTCTTTTGGAGTCACCCTGTTTCGCAAGGATGAACCACATCGTATTATATAGTCAAATATTTACTATTTTAGTTATCAAATATTCTACGAATATAAAATCAAAAAATGCTAACTAAAGAAAAGGTCAATGCGGCGGTAAAACAGACATTAAGCTCGTCTGGACCAAATCTTACCAAGAGCGATTATTGTTATTGAATAACAAATATTCGCCTCCTTACACCTAATAAATTTGTGTTAATTTTTGGTCATCTAGTTCGTACCTCATTTTGTTCTTTTGAAGTCACCCTGTTTCGCAAGGATGAACCACATCGTATTATATAGTCAAAAATTTACTATTTTATTTATCAAATATTCTACGAATTTAAAATCGAAGCATGCTAACTAAAGAAAAGGTCAATGCGGCGGTAAAACGGACATTAAGCTCGTCTAGGCCAAATCTTACAAAATGTGTTAATTGTTATTGAATAACAATTATTCGCCTCCTTACACCTAATAAATTTGTGTCATCCAGTTCGTACCCCATTTTGTTCTTTTGGGGTCACCCTGTTTCGCAAGGATAAACAACTTCGTCAAAAATGTACTAAGTATCTAATATTTATCAAATATAAAATCAAAGCATGCTAACTGAAGAAAAGGTCAATGCGGCGGTAAAACGGACATTAAGCTCGTCTGGGCCAAATCTTACAAAATGTGTTAATTGTTATTGAATAACAATTATTCGCCTCCTTACACCTAATAAATTTGTGAAAAATCGTTGTCATCCAGTTCGTACCCCATTTTGTTCTTTTGGGGTCACCCTGTTTCGCAAGGATAAACAACTTCGTCAAAAATGTACTAAGTATCTAATAGTTAACAAATATAAAATCAAATCATGCTAACTAAAGAAAAGGTCAATGCGGCGGTAAAACGGACATTAAGCTCGTCTGGGCCAAATCTTACAAAATGTGTTAATTGTTATTGAATAACAATTATTCGTCTCCTCACACCTCAATGGAAACGACATGGCGTAGCGATTTACTCAAAGTACACTTATTCATTACCATATCATTGCTATAATAACATTTCATAATAGTAATGTCCATATTAATTTTCCATCACTCTCTAAGCGTTTTTTGCGTTTCCTTCCTATATTTGGTCGTAAGTACTTAGAAATTTCTATTATTGGCATAAGACGACGTACTCAAACCTTTATAAGGCATAAATTAGGTCTCAAACGTTTGTTAGACTCAACGTTCAAAAGTTCCAATATTCATATGACACATCGCTTCGTAGACTGTCTGGAAAATCTTGCTATTTGGATTTTATGGGAGTTTTTTTGCGGTGTTGTTGTTGCTGTGTTCGTGAAAACTTGTTTTCACACAAACAAATATTCCACAAACTCTGAATAAGTATTGAAAATGTAGGGTTTATACTTGTTTTTCTCATATCACTAGTTAAAAGGTCATGTGGAATAGTTGTTTGGGCGAATACGGATACGGAGGGGAGGCGGCAGATAGTAGTTACAGCGTAACACAATAGAAGGGGAACCAAAGAAGGGAGGATATTTAGATGAGTGTTATATCATGTAGACATTTTTTTGTTGGTATTTTTTCTATTGGAAATAATTGTTTTGTTACGCTACAGCGTTTGACAACCAGTGTTAAAATTCGAGTAAGGGGCTAGGAAGGGTATTAATTTTATTTACTTTTTTTGTTGTTGAAATTTTGACATTAAGTGGAAACTTCTCTTAAATAAGTGAACTGTGCACGGTATAATTTTTTTACTCACAGACGGGGACCCACTGTTTAACGCCGGCTCCGAATGGCTAATGCATGCAATTAAAAAGTTTTTATATGACTTAGAGATAAATCTCTTACTCGTAAAGTCGACGGAGTTTACGTGGTGGAAAACCGCCACAGAAAGATTGTAAGATGTTCTTACTCGGAGTTGAACCTAAGTTTACTGGCATGATAGTCGTGTGCACGACTATCACCATCACACCACGGCGACCCAATGTAGCGCTATATTTCGCAAGAGCGTAAAATAATTGTGCCGATTTTTTTGAGTAATATTATGTTGTTGTTGTAGCGGCAAACGTGTGCCAGGTAGACAGCCCTTGGCCGAAGAATTGCTCTTCTGGTCAATCCGGTCCATAGAACCGGCTGTAGTGAGATTCGATCGGTGGTGTTGGCGCAGCGTGAGTTTTTCTCTCTGCTTGGAAAACTAACAATTTATTATGTCATGCAGTTACATACATTTACAGTTCTATGCTTAAGTTTAGTGTATAAAAATGTTGTAACGTGTCCGATTTGAGTTTTCCAAAAACTTGTGGAATAGTTGTTTTTTCAAATAGATGTTTTGCGTATGTTCAGTGTTCTAGGTTTACGTTCAATGTATTTCTAGTGTTTCAAAATCTTGATCGACGAGGCGCATTTCCACTTAAGCGAACGCTACAGGGTCATGATAAACAATTAATGCCGTTTTGACATGGTCAGCAAGATCGCTCGAATCAACCATCCCAGACTTCTATCTCTGAGGAATGCGAACAGTTATCACCACAAAACTTATGAAAAAGGTACAAATGTTTATGAACACTGGCGGCAGCCACTAGAAGGATGTCATGATTTCTTGCAGAACAGAAAAAATGGCAAAGATCCAAAAAAAGATTTCCACCATTAAAAATTATATTTTTTTACTATGTAAAAAAATTATTTAAAATCAAACAAAAATTATAAAAAAAACAATCACTCTTGGATTATCATTCGCCCAAATGCGGCAATTCCGCTTATTGACGAAAATGTGTCTCATCACTACAGATGATTTTCTTCGAAAATTGATCATCCACAACGCTTATTTTCCTTATAAGCCTAAATAACTTTAACGCGTTGCTCGCTTGTGTATCTTTCCATGGTTTAAATTGAGTTAGTCTGAAATTGAGAAATATCAAACAAAATGCTGAAAAAAGCTTGACGTTTAGGTGTGGTTCACATTCAACATCGGCCCTTAAAATTTAACCACCCTTTAGGTCAAAGTCATTAAACTGTCGGTCTGGCAACTCTGTTAGCTGTCACCTGAAGTGTCACGTATTAAGAAAAAGGTTTGACTAGGTCAGGCTAAAACAACAGTTCTAGGGGCTCTTGACCTCCCGCGACACCAGACTTGAGTGTCTGGTCCGAACTCGTAGCACATGACAACTTTCAGTTTAAGCGCCACATACTCTGAATTGTAGCATCAATGTATTCGTCTCATGTTTACCCATTTACCCCAGAGGTTGAATAGGATTATTCGCAATATATTTTAATCTTGCAGCGGGGATCTTGGAATAACCTAGAGAAATCAGGTGGCACCGCTCCGACGTTAATCCGCCGCCGGTTGCCGAAAAGTAATGAAAACAATTCGCCGCCGCCGATCATAATCACTCTTTCGGTTTTAAACTCCGGTTCAAATAGTTTAAACTTACTACAAAAGTGGTGACTTAAACGCGGCAGTTTGGCTTTATTGCGTTAGAAGTTTACGCGATTTGATGCTTTTATACTTTTTTGAGGGACAACGTCACGTGCATAATTCCCTAGTCCAAGCGAATAATCACCCAACGTTGGATTATTCAAAAACTAACATCTGCGAAGTAAAAGCCGAGATATCGCGCGACATATGCGAAATAGTGTCCAAACATAACCTCAAAAGGATCAACTGCTACAACCAATCCAAAGGCGGTTGTTTATCATACAAAAAAAGCATTAACCGCGAACTTAAGCGCCAAAAAGAAAATTTTACCGAAGAGGGTTTTTTTTTTTGGTTTTTTTGACTAATTTATCTGAAGGATTCCGTTACAATATATATCTTTGTAAAAAATAATATTTATTATTTAAGCTTACGAGCGTTGTACAATTTTCTATCGAAAATCACTAGAAACAGAGTGGAGCTTATGGCTTTTTCGCGGCAAGGGCTCGATAATGTCAAGGTCCAAGCAATATAATGAAATAAATGTTTTATCCAAATCATAGCTTTATGTGTGTTTTATTTAATTTTATTTTTGAAATCGAAAAATAGACGCAGTTGGTCTGCACTATGGTAATTAAACAAAATTAAGAGTAATATGGCAAAGAAAATTTAACAACAAGAGGATTTACTGGCGAATTCGTCAGAAGCAAACAGTAAAAAACTATACATGTGACGCGCAAAATAAAAGGGACCTAAGGGTAAAACCCAGTTTTGTTCAGGAGAGCCATTTTAAAGATTTAAATATGTGTATCTTTGGTGTACCATCATTTTCATAAAACGCGCATATCTCTGGTAGGGAACACTTTTGGGGCATGGGATCGGTCTCATTCGATGCTCAGATGTTGTCCACATCAAAAAAAAGTGAAAATTATTTTTTTTTACCCTTCCTCTATGTGCTGTCACATATTGTAATACAGTTGGATTATAAGAAATCAATTAATTACTGTCTTTTGCTTTGTTAAAATGTCAGAAATGTATTTGAACTATCAGTTTGAGTTGATTTATAGTTTCACTTATCCCATCTGGTGTAGATGCATGTATGACCGATGAGACCTCTTCTTGTTTTACTATTTATTTAGCAAAAATAACAATAAACATATATTTTTATACAGCATGGTGTGTCATGTTTAAATTTTGGTTAGAAAAATAAGTGTGATTAGAGTTTTGCTTGTTTCTTAAGCGACATGAGACCAACTCGCTTGCTAACCCAGTAGCTTTCATAAAAAATCTAGTTTAGAAACCTGATTAGATTTTGTATTTACTTCCATAAAAAAACTAAAAATCTAACTCGAAGTATATCGCAACTCGTTACTTTTCAAAATATGGAAATTTTCCCAATATCTTCTTTAAACTATGGGTCGACCTCTTAAAGCATAGTGGCCCAAAAAAGGTCACATGATCCAAGAGAAAAAATTTAAAGTACATGTATATACTGAAATTAAAGACCACTTCGCTACAAATCTTAATATAGCTTTATTTTAAAAAAATGTCTAATAGTTGGGACTCGTACGGCCGTTAAAGACAAAACAAGCGAAGCGTGAAAAAAAAATTCACTATGAATACAAATTTAAACTTTTAAGTAGATTTTGGCTAAGACTTGGTCACAACAAGTGACGAATTCTGCATTTAAAGACAATTTCGCTACGAATTCAAATATGGATTTATTTCGAAGACTGAGATTGAAGCTAAGACACATGGACACAAAAACAGCACGCATGGTTAAAAAGCGAGCAAAAGAATGGGCATGTTAGTACTCAAATCAAAGTAAATTTAACTATATTGGCTCTGGAGGATAAAAAAGACCTTATGGTCAAAAGAAGCGACTATAAGCGACTAGAATTAATATAAAAACATGAGTAGTCAAATTTCAAGAAATTTTGTAAGGAATCAAAATATAGAATTATTCTTAAGATTTGTCACAAAGTGTGACCCTCAACCATGAACCCAAAAATACAGGTTAAGAACAAAAGAAAAAACTATAGGGACTATAAATATGATATTTTATATTTCTTGCATTTCAATAGAGAATCCTGTATGGAGGGTTTAAACGATTTCGACTGGCCGAACGTAACTTGTTATTTCTACTTTTTCAAGAAAATTTATGGTAGGAAGTTGTACAAAATTTGGCGGGGCCAAACTTGATTTTTTTATACTAACCCCCTTAACTGATCTTGCCATCTTGTTTTGCTTTATTTGACATTTTAAATGTTTTTGCTGCACTCTGTAAGTCGCGTAAACACGCACTAGGACAGACAGTTTTACTTATTTGCTGTCAAAAATAATTTTATTTTGATTCTTGGCTATTTATTGGACAGATGATAGGAATATAATTCTTTGTCAAATGGTTTTCGTATTTAGTGTATGTTCAGTATTTTTTACAGTTCTGTGGTTGTGTTTTCGCAAATTGTGAAACACAACCAAGTTTTGTAAAATATTTTTGCGTATGTTCAGTATTCTAGGTTTATGTTCAATGTATTTTCAGTGTTGTGCAGAGTCCGTTTTTCTTCTTTTCCGAAATGGTACTTGTAGAAAAAACACAAGCTGATTTTTTTTATATCGTCTCGATATATAATGAAAAACCAAAGCTTTCTGTATGATTGGTAAAACTAACCATTTTTTATTTCATGCATTTACAGTTCTGTGCTTATGTTCAGTGTACTCGAAATGTTGTTCAGTGTTTAATTTTTTGTAAACTACAACCAAATCTTGTCAAATAGTTTTGCGTATGTTCAGTGTTTTAGGTTTATGCTACTTGTAGAAAAACCCAAGCTAAGATTTTTGTTATATCGTCTCGATATATGGGAAACTCATAACATTCTCTCTGCTTGCAAAAACTACAAATTTATTATGTCATGCAGTTACAGTTTTGTGGATATGTTCAGTGTAATCGAAAAGTTGTAAAGTGTCCGATTTTTGTTTTCCAACAATTTTTTGTGAAATACAACTAAGTCTAGTCAGATAGTTGTTTTGGGTCGTTCAGTATTCTAGGTTTATGTTCAATGTATTTTTAGCATTTTGCAGTGTTCTATTTTCTTTTTTTTTCGTAATGTTACTTGAGATTTTTTTATATCGTCTCGATATATGGGAGAATCAAAACTTTCTCTCTGCCTTTGGAAAAATTAAAAAATTATTATGACATGCAGTTACATGCATTTTCAGTTTTATGCTTATGTTCAGAGTATTCGAAATGTTGTAAGGTGTTCGATTTTCGTTTTCCAAAAATTATACAACCAAGTCGTGTCAAATGGTTTGTTATGCGTATGTTCAGTGCTCTAGGTTTACGTTCAATGTATTGCTAGTGTTGTGCAGTGACCGTTGTTGTTCTTTTCCGATATGTTTCTTGTTGAAAGAACACAAGCTGTATTTCTAGTGTTGTGCAGTGTCCTTTGTTGTTCTTTTCCGATATGTTTCTTGTTGAAAGAACACAAGCTGCATTGCAAGCTGCATAGCATTGCATATCTTTCTGCTTGGAAAAATAATAATTTATTATTATTTTATGCCGACATTAGACTGGTTTTATACGTAAATTTCCCATGTTTTTGGCTATATGTAGAACACCTAGAACTAATATAAAAATTGTACTTTAGTCGTATATGGATATCTAATCCCAAAATGGGTCAGAATTAGTCCTACTGACTGGCACACGAGTCAATATGGGTGGGTGTTCAAATTGAATATTTTTGTTGTCAACAAATCAAGGTTTGGTGGCTATTTTAAAAAATTATCACATACTCGTTTCGTATTTATTTTTGCAAATATGTCCATTCATAACGTTTACGTTTTTCGAATTGTCATTTGTTTTATTGGTTTTGTGCAAAAATTCGATTCGATATCAATTTCGTTAAGCGTTTTTTTCTTTATTTGTTCAAGTTCGTTTAACTAAATAAATACGAAAATTTGTTGTATTGTTCGTTATGATTTCATTCTTTGTTTTCTACTACACTAGACTGAAACGACGAAGACGACGGCGATTTCTAAGTAATGATCACACGCGTTTTATTGTAAAATCGAGACTAATTGCTTGTGAGCAGAAAAAAAACGTAAATAAATTCGGAGCTCTAGATTTTAGTTTCATTTCGGCCCCAAAGAGGAGCATTGAGATTGTCGTCGTAGCCGACATCGTCATACTCACACATCGTAGTAGTCGATTTTTGTGTTTATTTCGTACTTAGTTCTCGTAATGCTTGGTTCTTGCGTTACTCTAGATGCTATTCCTTCCATACTCCACACCACCGGACAATTGTCACCCTCCCAGACGATGGCGCAAGCAAGCCGCTGTTTGGAGAAAATATTGTGTGCAATTGGAAATTAGAACAGTGGGACTAAAACGATTACAAACGATAACAATAAAAAAAATGATTTTTCCCAATTTGAGTACTATTTATAAAAAATATAAGTAAGAAAAAATGTAAAAAAATAAGTAAGGACAACGTTTAACAATATCAAAAAATGTCTCCCTGTGGCACAGGGCATCGTTCAGGATTAAGTACTTCCCACTATGGACAAGCCTAGTCCCTGAAAAACACTTTACTTCCTTGGGAAAAAATAATTCTTCTTAATTTAAGTATTAAACATTTGTAAACATAACTTTGAAAATAATAAATGAAAGACCCGAAATCGCAGTAAAAGCTTTGTGTAGCCACAAAAATCAATGTCATTTTGCCATTTTGTTAAAAACTTTTATTCTATTAAAATAAAGATGGAAGAGATGTTGAGCCGGTTGATCAATAATTAATGAAGTTAGAGTTTAAGACTACAAAAAAAAATTCAAAATGCATGTGAGGTCTCAGCCGGACTTAAGTACTTCCGCCAATGGCATTTTTTCCCATTTATCAGCCGGCGTCATACTTTTGGCTCATACGGCTGAAAATTAGCTCCTGTTACCTCTCACATCGACTTAACATCCATTCACCGTTGAAGTTTTGTTGACCCATGAAAATTCCTGCCGGAATACACTTTCGACGCAAGTTTGGAGTTCTTCCGTCGACAAATTTCCCGCTTTTGTAAGGCTTGACCACTTGAATTGAGTTGGCGAATTTTGTTTCGTCAAAATGTAAGCGTTTTTAAGAATCGACTACGTGATACTTTAATATCACAGCTCATTTAGATTATTATAGACGACATAGAAGGCGAGAATTTAGAATTTGCATAAAACGCCTGCAAGGCAATATTTTTTATATTGTTTAAAGAAAACTTGAAAAGTGAGATTTACAACAGTAGTTCTCATACGTTTGGTGAGAACATGGTCTTAATGAGTTTAGATTTATTTTTAAGAATTGCTGCGAAGCTTTCTGATGAAAGTCGTCATGGACCTGAAATCACGATAATAGAAGTGTGTAGCCACAAAAATCAATGTAACTTTGCGATTATGTAAAAAAAATGTGTCTTCTTTTAAAATGTTAAGAGATCTCGAGAGCTCGGTAATCCCTGTCTTCCATTATATCTATTTTTTTGAAACACTAATTAAATCAGGTTTGTTGTTGATTGTCTTATGGGGAAAGAAAATTAAGTAAGCGAAGTTAAAGCAAACACACGACCGTCTGGTAGACGCACGTTTCGCCGTTGTTTTAGGACGGTTCAGCGGTACACTGTATTTGTGCTACCGACAACGATTAACGAACTTTATAAACGAAACATTGCTAGATTTTACATATGCGAGGTGTTAAGTCGAAGAGTGAGGACACAGGCGACTCTCTGAAACAATTCCTACCATATTGACAGACTTTCCTGTCCGACTGCGTTCTTTTAGTACTTTAACATTTACTTTCGTTCATACACTCACGTATGTCGATGATTTGAAAGTTTCTATTTCCTTTTATTATATTTGTTTTGCATAAAATTAATCGAATAAGAAATCTGTATTCTGATTCCTTTAAAAATCCCACTCAAATTTTGACGACGACATGTACATTTCTTGCTGATTGGAGCCAACGCGCCGCACGCAAACGCCTATATTGGATCGACTCCACACTCTGCTTCCAGCTATGAACAAACACACTCTTTAATGTCCCTTAATTTCGCAGAAAAATTCCCTTCCTAAACCTTTCCTGTAGGAAATTCTGGAAATTTTCGAACCTAACCGATTTCAAAATATTGAGAGACTATCTATTTTAAACTAAAAGCAACTTCATCTTGTGCTTAAATGAGCGACTAAAGAGCAATGCGGCATAAGCAAAAAAAACCTGTTCCCAGACTTTAGATAGAAAAGTTATTGTCACATAAAACACGACTGTTATTTGTTTTTTAAACTCTAACATTATGATACAAATAGACTTTTTCCCGGTCTTTTTCATTTACAATTTTCGGGATCCTGTTCGGGTAATACTAAATGTAAAATTTGCTTTGCGTTGAACCATTTTTGTTAAAAAAAGAATAGACCCATTTATAAGTAGCAAGTAAACACACTCCGCCATAAACTTCTCTGGATAATTTTGAACCTTACAGATTTCAAAGTCCTGAGAAAAAATCTTTTTAAGCTTAAGTTTAAATTAGCGACTAAAGAGCAACGCAAAGTTGTTCTCAGACCTTAAATACAAACATTATTGTCAAATAAAGCACGCCTGTTATTTGGCATTATGATGAAACTAGAGTTTTTCCCTAGTCTTTTTCACTTTAATATCCCGGGATCCCGTAAGAAAAATACTAAATGAAAAATAAAAGAATACTTCCATTTAGCAAGTAAACACACTTATTTTTAATATAGTAGGATGGATTAAACTGTTCAGCACCATAAATTATTCTGGAAATTTCCGAAACTTACAGATTTTAAAGTCTTGAGATCAAAACTAGTTTAAGCTAAAAGCGACTCCATCTTGTACTTAAAATAACGACTCCGACTTAACAAAGTAAACCAATCGATTATTTATTATTTTACGAAAGATTGTAAAAACTGGATAAACCTGGAAATACTAGACATGCAAAATTGGTAATGCCATTTTTGATATAATCGAATACTTTTCTGAAATTAATTTTTAATTAATTTACTTTTAGAAAAATTATAAAAAATACCTTTTAGCTCGTAAAATTTTGTCAATAGATTTTATTTATGCGTTTTTATTTCAGGTATCAATATAGAATTCAAATTTACACATGCGGGATATCGATGGAAAATCAACTACAAGTTGTATGGAAATTGACAACCGATATCCAATAATAATGAATTCAAATGGGGCTTGTTCTTCTATGCGACTGCCGCATAAAAATGATTTTTAAGGCAATCAATGTGTATGCACATAATAAACTACTTTCTTATAAACAATAATTGCTTATAAGAAACAAACGCTTATAAGAAAGAAACTTGTGGTACTTGTCGACTTTTTTATATCCGTTATCTACTGTATAGAAAGAAATATGATTATTTCTTTAGGAATGTTTACCGCGGAGTCTGTGCTTTCTATATTCAATTCGATATAATAATGGCGTATGAGAGTAGCATGATTTTTTTTCTACTAAACTCACCCAGTTGGTAAGCTGTAGTGTTTTAAACAAAAGTGAAGCAAAACTTTTATAATGGTGCGTGCGAGAAAAATTCAGAAAATAGATATGAACTCGGGAAATACTTTTAGAGCACAATTTTACATTAAGACTTTACATACAGCCTTTTGGAAAGTTATCTATTTTGGAAAGTATTCTATTCTAAAGGTGTCATTCAAAAAAGTTTCTTTCCATTTCTATATATTAAAAATGCCTTTCATAAAAATTGTTTATCAATGACCAGTCAAAGTTGTAGTGCAACAAGTTACAAAATCTTGTATAAAATCCTCTTAATTTTTTGTCCTCCACTAAGAGTTTTTTTTTTTCGAGGATGCCGGCAGAAAATTTCCGGGAAATCAGGAAACATGAATAAGAAAATTTTTCAGGAAATCTCGGTAAGGGAATTCCCTGAGGAAACAACCCTTACTAAAACTTAAATCTAGGCTCTTTTGTCTTGTCGCAAAGATTGGCACAAAAAGTATACTTAAAATATACATAAAATAAAGAAAATATAAACATTTTGCCCACTGTGCAATTACCGCATGAATGAGATATGCGGCATCTTATTGAAAAATATTTTCATTATATTTCTGTAGAATTTTGTTCATACGTTATTGTACTCGTATTGTGAGTCGAGTGTTCTCCTCATTGGATAGTTAAATGCTGAGAAAAAATATTAATTATAAACAATATATGTTTGTGTTCCCTTAAGCGACTGAATGATCAAATTGTTATTGTACAATACAAAACGCAAAAATTTCCGAACAGATTTGGAATAAAAAAATACAATTCAGCAAGGCGAGGTTAAAAAAACTAACAGATTTTTTGGTTCAAAAAAAATCTGATTAATATTAATTCCGTTTTTGTCAAATTTTGTATAGTATATTACTATGGACAAACAACCAATTTTGAACCTATTAAGATCATATAGGCTTATTTTTTAATAGTCATTTTTTGATATAGTCTGAGGTCTAACAATGTCTTCTAATATAAATGCACATATGGCTTTAAAATAAGTATAACATTATCGCACGAAGCTAAAAATTAATTTATTTTTCCTGATTGGCTAAATTTGGGTGAAAATCTTACATATTTGAACATGGACCAAAAACAGTAGAATTCTCGCACAAATTCAAATATGAACTAATTTTTAAAAGCTGTGTAAATTTGAAACCCGTTCAAGGTATCCAAAAATTGTATTTTCTGCACATCCAGAAGAAGAGTTTATAATATAGTAGCAGAGAAAAAACGTATAGTAACCACGATCACGGCAAAGATAATATGATCTTCGCAATAAAAGTACGTTCGTCGCAACCATAGTATTGTTTTTTTAATTTAATTTTGACAATAGTATGATTGCCGCAATACTAATATTTAAAGAGTGAGTTGTATTTTCGTGGGCAATTGTGTGAAGAAAACTTATAAAGTAAGGGTTTACAACAGTAGTTCTCATTCGTTTGGGGAGAACCTGGCCTTATAGAGTTCGGTTTTACTTTCAACAATTGCAGCAAGACTTTCTGAAGAGGGTTGTCACGGACCCGAAATCATGATAAAAGTAGTGTGCAGTCACGAAAATCAATGTCACTTTGCCATTTTATTAAAAACTTGTCTTCTATTTAAATATAGAAGCAAGAGGTCTTGAGCCGGTTTAATCCCTGTTCAATGTGTAAAAGCAACAGACCGAAATAAAACAAACGAGCTAAACAATATTTTAAAATGAAAATATAGTTGTAGCAACAATATAAATATGATTGATGCGACAAAAGAATTATTTTCTGTGTTTTATGGTAACAATAATATGATAACGGCAATCATACTGTATAATTACAACTTTTCTTCATTTGAGTATGCTTTTTAGACAATGTTATTGTTACGGATCTAATGAAATAATAGAACTTTTGAGATGGAAATAAAAATTGTTTAGGGGATCATAATATTGTTATACCACAACCATATACACAACAATAGTACGATGATCTTCGAATATTGTTATCCCAACCATACTTTTTTTCTACGTACAATTGATTTTATTGCAGTCATAATAGACAAGGGGACAATTACTTCACTTCTGTCTGGGAAAATATTTTCAATTGAAGACATAAGGATAAAACCAGAATGTCGAATTTTGACTTTAAAAAAAACCCGACAGGTTTTGAAAAAAAAAACATTTATGCCGCTTTTCTTAAAACTCCGGTTTTTTGTACACTCTATTCTGCAGCCACGAAACTCCAGTTTTTTGTACACTCTATTCTGCAGCCATGACCGAAACTATTTTTGGCAGAAAATATAAACAGAAAACAAGAAAAAAGCGTAAGTCCGGCGCGACACACTATTATACGGCGACCTCAAAAGTAACTGGCCTAACATAAAAAGAACCGTTTTTTTTGGAATTATTATTATTTATTTTTCAACATAATCTCCTTCCAACTCAATACACTTCATCAAACGTTTTTCAAGTTTTTTAATTCCATCCGAAAAATAAGATTTTTCAAGACCTTCAAAATTTTTTGCCACCGAGAAATTTTTTTAAATTTGGAAACAAGAAATAATCAGAAGGAGCTAAATCTGGACCATATGGTGGACGCGGAGCAATTTCAAATCGTAATTCGGCCAGTTTTTGTTGAGTTAAAAATGCAGTGTGTGAAGGAGCATTATCTTGATGAAAAATAACTTTTTTTCCTTCTAAATGCGGTCGTTTTATCTTGATTTTTTCACTCAACCGATCCAATAATTCACAATAATATTCGCTATTTATAGTTTTTTTCTTTTTCAAGATAATCAATAAATATTAAACCCCCTGCATCCCAAAATACTGTGGCCATTGCTTTTCCTGCTGACTTAACAGTTTTCGCCTTCTGACTGTTCTTTGCATTCTGTAGTGATGGATCCATGTTTCATCAACTGTTATGAATCGGCGCAAGAACTCTATTGGATTACGCTGATAAATCGCTAAAAGCTCCTCGGAATTGGTCCAACGGAAGATTTTTTGGGGAAAAGTCAACAAACGCGGCACCCATCTTGCGGATAGCTTTTTCATGTGGAGTTCATCATGTAAAATATTCCAAACTAGTTTTTTGTGTATTTCAGCAAGTTCTCTGAGCTTTATTCGTCTATCTTTAGTCACTTCATTAAATATTTTTCTAATGTTTTCAATAGTAGTAGCAGTTTTCGGGCTTCCAGAGTGTTGTTCACCTTCCGTACTTGAACGACCCATTTTAAATTGTTGAACCCAGGATTTCACGGTGGAGTATGATGGTGCATTATCACCATGAACAGAATCCAATTCATCTTTGATTAATTGTGGCGTATAACCATTCATATAAAAGTGTGTAATTGCCGCACGAAACTCTTTATTTTCCATTTTTCAAAAATTATAAAACTTGTTTACTTCAATCACCTGTAACAAAGAAAATAATCATTAAATATTTCGGAAATTTTGACAGATGGCTTATAAAAGATTGCTTTTAAAAAACAAAAACAAAAAAGTTAATAGTAAAACAGAAAATGTGGCAGGCCAGTTAGTTTTGCGGTCGCCCTCGTAGCGACTTTGTCTGAAGTTTGATCAAGATCAGAAATAATGGGAAAGGAATTAGCCTTTTACGACGCCAGCGTTTACACTGGCGGTTTTAAAATGCCACTGGAGCGGAAGCGGGAATATTCTCCAATAACGCACATCTATGACACCGCTACTCTCTTTCTGAGGAATCTAACGTTTTAAAGGCTTAAATTTTCGTTCTGCGTTGCCAGAAAAGGTTGCAACGGTGGGGATCAGTAAAATAGGAAACCCGTAGACATTATCTCGAAATTGCAGGCATATTCTCCGACGATGCGCATCTACGACACCGCTACTCTGTCTTTTTAAGTAATCTAGCATTTTGCAGGCATAAATTTTCGCTATCAAGGAGGAGTGTTGACAGAAAAGGTTTGCGATAGCGTTAATAAAAGAAGAAATCCGTAGAAATTATCTTGGAATTGCAGGTGGAATGCTTTGCTATCTTGCAGAATATCTAAGCCAACTTGGCCGAAATACGATAGTAGGGAGACAAAATCTCTCATCCATCACAGAAGAAAGGAAATTTTAAGATTTATAGCTGTTCGGAGGGGACACTGAAAAATTGGAGACCACGCTCGATGATTAAAGATACCTTTTAACTCAATATTTACCAATCGATTATCATGGCGTCTATCTCCGTTCCTTAAAGGTTTTACATTCATCAAAACATCAGTCAAAAGACTCTGTACCACAGAGTGGTATAAGGAAACTCTAAAGATTTAATTATAACAATAATATCTCTTTAACTGACTCAGATGCTCTTTCAGCTGCTGTCACAACTTAATACTATTTAAAAGCAAATTAATAATGATTGATTTGAACGACATTTTGGCAATGCTAGTTTGGTTAAGTCGTATTTGTCAAGTTTCAGTGTGTTTTCAATTTCGTCGTTTATATGGAGACTCCGTACCCAGTCCGTGTTAATTTGGAGCGTTTTGTTTCAGTTTGGTTTTAACCAAAACAAAACAAAATCTTATAATTAGTGTCAGTTTAAAATACATTAAGGATTTTTTTTTTCATTGAGAAAAAATACAATATAAACTTATGGGTTTGTTAAAATTACTCCATTATTTGCGCACTTTTGTTTTCAATATCAAATGACAAAAGTTTAAACAACATTTGTTCAGATTCGCTCGCGTTGTCTTCGGTTTTTTTTGAACAAAAAATATACGAGTACATTTATTAAATTGATTATTTAACCACCCACAACTGCCATGGGTTTGTGTTTGTTAATAACATTTAAATGTCATTTTTGTGGTTTCTCCATAAGCGCGTAAGAGAGTCGTGGCTCACTCACTCACTCCTCTGAAGCCTATTCGGCAAGTCATTGTTTAAAACAATTAATACGCTTTAATTGTATCGTACTTAATGGTTAATTATGTGGTAAATGAGGCTTGAAGTAAGTAATTGAATATTGGATGTTTTTTTTCTCTTGGTATGAGTCGGTATTGATTTTTTCAATGTTTCGTTTGGAGAAAGGAAAGAAATTCCAAATGCATTTTTTTAGAAAGTATATAATGACAAATCAAGCATATTGAGTGAGATACGGTTTGTAATTAAGTCAAGTAAAGATTTTTAGCATAGAGAGAGGTCAATAGTATTGAAACAATTCATATTGTGTTTAAACGTAGAATTTTATTTAAATATGGACTGCGTGTTTTAAAGTCAATGGGAGAATACGTCCTAAATTCATTTTATATTCTACACTGCACAAATTAGGCGTGTGAAAATCACGAAATATTTCATATAAATTATGAATTTTGTCTTATTCCTTTAGCCAAAGAAACTTCTTTTAAGAAATATGAAAAAAAAACTCCTAAAAAATATCAGTTTGATGAAAAAACTTCGTTTTTTTTTTTTTTTAGGAATTTCTTTCATTTAGTTTAGCAGTCAAAAAACAACAACAAATTAATTTGAAAATAAGGAAGATATATTGGCTCTTAGGCCCAAAACCACGGTTAGTTTGCAGAACAAATAATCGAGGACAGCATCTGACCCATTTAAATATGAAAATGTAAAATTTCCACTGCAGATCAAATGTGACGTTATTAAATCATGATATAACGTCACATTTGATCTGCAGACGAATAAATATGCCATAACTGACTTGTTCACGAAAAGGGTACTACGAGGGTTCGGAAAGTTCTTAGCCTATCAATGAAAGAGAATAGTTAGTTTTTCAAAAATATTTTTATTTTTCAATATAATCTCCTGAAACTTCAATACACTTAGTCCAACGCTTATCTAGCAACTCTATCCCTTGATTAAAATAGTTTTCCTCAAGGTCTTCAAAATAGTGGTTTACAACTGTAATTGCATCTTCATTTGAGGTAAAACGCTTGCCAGCAAGGAATTTTTTTTGATTTGGGTACAGGTAAAATTCACTGGGAGATAAATCAGGAGAATAAGGTGGGTGGTCAAGCAACTCGTACTTTAATTCGTTGATTTTAGCCATTGTTAAAACACTCTTGTGCGCTGGTGCGTTGTCTTGATGAAAAATTATGTTTTTGTGTTGTAAGCCAGGACGTTTTTCTCGAATTTGTACATTTAATTGATCTAAAATGTTGCAATAGTACTCTGAATTTATTGTTTTACCCTTTTGCAGATAGTTAATCAATAAAATACCTTTGAAGTCCCAAAAAACCGTTGCCATAACCATAACAACCAGCCGATTGAATTGTTTTTGCCTTCTTTGGGGCACTTCCTCCAGCTTCAGTCCATTGTTTGGATTGTTCTTTTGTCTCTGGAGTATAGTGGTGGATCCATGTCTCATCAACAGTTATGAAACGACGCTTAAAATCCATTTTATTTCGCTGAAAACGATCCAAACAAGCTTGAGAAATGTTCATTCTTATGCGTTTTTGGTCGACTGTTAACAAGTCCGGCACCCATCTTGCAGAAAGCTTCTTCACCTGTAGCTCTTCATGCAAAATTAAATGGACTCGATCATTTGAGATGCCTATGATATAAGCTATTTCACGCACTTTTATTCGTCGATCATTTAATACCATATCATGCACTTTGGCTACAATTTCTGTTGTTCAATGAGGAACGTATTTTTTCTTCTAAAACGAACTTGGAATCGTTTTCCAAATGGGTGGATGAAAATATAGATATAAAAATCTCATTGAAAACTCCTACTGAAATCGACGATGCCGCTGAGTATTTTACCACCTTACTACACGATGCTTCCTACAGATCAACTCCTAACTACGATAAACACAAATATAACAGAGTATATTTATCGCTTGAAATCAGAAAGTTGATCGCGAAAAAACGGAGATTGCGGCGCATTTGGCAAATCACCCACCACCCACTAGACAAGAGAAACCTAAACAGAGCAACTGCAGAACTGAAGACCATTTTAAGCGAGTTTAAAAACCAATCGATAGCCAGCTTTCTAGCGAATCTAAACACACATAATAGCACCGACGAGAACTATTTATGGAAGGCTACAAAATATTTAAAACGACCGAGGAGAAGAGATATTCCTATTAAGGATTCCCATGGAGTTTGGTACAGAACCGACCAACAGAAAACAGAAGCATTTGCTGAACATCTCAAATCAACCTTCATGCCTTCCAGAAATACGGGTTCCGCAGCAGAAATTAATATACATCGCTTCTTGGAAATCCCATGCCAAATGGACCTTCCTATAAAACACATTACACCTTTCGAGATTAAAACCGAGATAACCAAACTTAATAGGAAGAAGTCAAACGGATACGATTTAATTAATGCTCAAATGCTTCAAAATCTGCCAAAAAAGGGTATACTATTTCTAACATATTTATTCAACGCACTCATACGATTAAGCCACTTCCCAACCCAATGGAAGTGTGCAGAAATAATCATGATTCCAAAACCAAATAAGCCAGAAAATGAAGTCGCGTCATACAGACCAATAAGCTTACTGGTAATTATCTCAAAAATATTCGAAAGAATATTTCTTCAGAGAATGTTACCCTTAGCTCAGGAATATAATATAGTGCCTGATTACCAATTCGGCTTTCGAAACAAACACGGTACCCCTGAACAATGCCACCGCATTGTTGAGTTTATAACCGAAGCATTTGAAACAAAAAAATACTGCTCTGCAGTATTTTTAGATATCAAACAAGCATTTGACCGAGTCTGGCACCCTGGTCTGCTTTGGAAAGTTAAAAAGTTATTGCCTACGCCATATTTTCTCCTTATTAAATCATATCTTTCCAACAGAACATTTTACGTAAAACATAAGCGCAAATCTTCTAGTATTCTTAATATTTCTTCTGGAGTTCCACAAGGCAGCGTTCTAGGTCCTTTCCTTTATACACTGTTTACATCAGACATGCCGATTTCCCCCGACACCATGGTGGCTACGTACGCTGATGACACCGCTATTCTGTCATCGAGTAGTTGTGCAGTTGAAGCTTCTATGTCAGTTCAAAGTCATATTCATCGCCTTGAATTATGGATGACCAAATGGAAAATTGAAGTAAACTGCAACAAATCATGTCATGTCACATTCACAATGAATAGGAGTGAATGTCCGCCGATCAGTATAAATGGTTCCATTATCCCTAAAAACAACTATGTAAAATACCTTGGAATATACCTTGATAAAAGATTGTCGTTCAAACAACACATAAAAACTAAAAGAAAACACATGGAAATAAAGTTTAAAAAACTTTACTGGCTTCTAAATCCAAAATCGTCATTAAGTATAGAAAATAAAATTTTAATCTACAAAGCTATCATTAAACCTGTATGGACATACGGAATTAATATATGGGGCACTGCCAGCAACTCTAACATAGCTATAATACAAAGATTCCAGTCAAAATCACTAAGGACTATTCTTGGAGCCCCGTGGTTCGTTTCCAACAAAACCATACACGATGACCTGAGACTGCCATATGTGAAAAATGAAATAAGAAACATGACAGAGAAATATTTAAATAGATTAAGCTACCATCCCAATTTACTAGCCATATCGTTACTAGACGATTCAAACGAAATCAAGAGATTGAAAAGATTTCATATTTTGGACCTGCCTTTTAGAGAATAAGATATTGACCAATTCGTTTCAATCACAATTGATTTGAATTATTTTTGGATATGTATATTTTTAATATTTTATAAATATATTTCGCTTAATGTAGTAGAAACATAAACCTAGAGTAAAAATTGTATTCGAACATGTAAAACATTGCATTGATCTCATTTGCTTATTGTCTCCAAGACAGATTGCAAATATAATAAATTAAATAAAAAAAAAAAATTAAATAATTTCTGTTGTTGTTGCTGTTTTTGGACGTCCACTACGTGGTTCATCTTCAATGCTTGTACGACCACGTTTAAATTCAGCAACCCAATTTTTTTGTGTTGCATATGAAGGAGCACTTTCACCTAACACATTCACCATCATATCATTATGAATTTCTTGTCCCGATAAACCTTTTTTATGTAAATATTTAATGACACCACGCATTTCTAATTTTTCCATTGTAAAAAAATCGCGGATGCGTCTTTTGTGAACACCTGTTTCTATATGAAGGAGTTGCCAGATCGATCGAAAATTTAACATGTGTTCATAGCAGAGATGGAAGTTTCCAAAACACTTAACTTTTTTCTGTTTATACCGCGCTTTTTGTGCTAGGCTAAGAAGTTTCCGAACCGCTCTCGTAAGTCAATATTTTGAAGTTTTTAATAGAGGAAAAAATAACTGTTAGCTTCTTTTTGAAGGCTGGTTCGAGTTAAAACGTTGAAAGTGGCATGCCGTTTTTTATTTCATGACAAAACAGTTGATATATCGAAGTACGATTTTTACAGCAGAGATGATTACAGGAAGTCGTTTCCAAAACGTGAAATGCTGAAAATGTTGAGTAAAAACTCTTTTGCTGCATAAGTTTGATACCAATAATCCATGAAATTTCTTTAGAAAAATATGACATTATTTTTAAGTTCTGAGTCAATTAAGAGCCCTGTCCCTGGGCTTAACCACCGAATCTCTACACATAGACATATACGAGGGCGACCGCAAAACTAACTGGCCTGCCACATTTTCTGTTTTACTAGCAACTTTTTTGTTTTGTTTTTTAAAAGCAATCTTTTATAAGCCATCTGTCAAAATTTCCGAAATATTTAATGATTATTTTCTTTGTTACAGGTGATTGAAGTAAACAAGTTTTATAATTTTTGAAAAATGGAAAATGCGGTAATTAAACACTTTTATATGAAAGGTTATACGCCACAATTAATCAAAGATGAATTGGATTCTGTTCATGGTGATAATGCACCATCATACTCCACCGTGAAATCCTGGGTTCAGCAATTTAAAATGGGTCGTTCAAGTACGGAAGATGAACAACGCTCTGGAAGACCGAAAACTGCTACTACTATTGAAAACATTAGAAAAATATTTAATGAAGTGACTAAAGATAGACGAATAAAGCTCAGAGAACTTGCTGATATTGTTAAAATATACGAAAAGCAAGTTTGGAATATTTTACATGATGAACTCCACATGAAAAAGCTATCCGCAAGATATGTGCAGCGTTTTTTGACTTTGCCCCAAAAAAATCGTCCGTTGGACCAATTCCGAGGAGCTTTTATCGATTTATCAGCGTAATCCAATAGAGTTCTTGCGCCGATTTATAACTGTTGATGAAACATGGATCCATCACTACATCCCAGTGGTAAAAGTGGTTCCAAGAAGGCGAAAACTGTTGTCAGCAGGAAAAGTAATGGCCATAGTATTTTGGGATGCAAGGGGTATAATATTTATTGATTATCTTGAGAAAGGAAAAACTATAAATAGTGAATATTATTGTGCATTATTGGATCGGTTGAGTGAAAAAGTCAAGATAAAACGACCGCATTTAGAAGGAAAAAAAGTTATTTTTCATCAAGGTAATGCTCCTTCACACACTGCATTTTTAACTCAACAAAAACTGGCCGAATTACGATTTGAAATTGCTCCGCATCCACCATATAGTCCAGATTTAGCTCCTTCTTATTATTTCTTGTTTCCAAATTTAAAAAAAATTCTCGGTGGCAAAATATGTTCGTCCAATAGCGAGGTTATTGCTGAAACTGAGGCATATTTTGAAGGTCTTGAAAAATCTTGTTTTTCGGATGGAATTAAAAAACTTGAAAAACGTATGATGAAGTGAATTGAGTTGGAAGGAGATTATGTTGAAAAATAAATAATAATAATTCCAAAAAAACGGTTCTTTTTATGTTAGGCCAGTTACTTTTGCGGTCGCCCTCGTATATGAAAATTGTGAAATTTCCCTACGGACACAAAAATGCAATTAGCCTAAAAATTTGGCTAAATCTGACAGTCCTAGGGCAGAAAACTCGAGCCATTTAAACATGTACATTATTTAATAAACAAAAAACTCCATGATCTTCCGCAGTAGTCGAAATACGAGTATATCATTAGTTTTAATGTTCGGGAAAAGGACCCTACACACAAAGAAAAAAATGCTTGGAACTATAATGATTTGGTTGCAAAAGAGAAACTTCGGTGCAATCACCAAATTTTTATTATCGTAATCGATACGAGTATTCGGTTCGAAAAACCACAAGATGGCAAATATAATCATCGTACTGTACTCACAACTTATTGATCGGCCACACCAATGAAACGCGAAAAGGGTTCTTCTTAGTTAACTCAACTGGTGGATATCCTGAATCCGAATTAATTGTTTTTTTTTGAGTTTTGCCCCATCACTTATAGTTTTCTATAACTCTGGCAATTTTCGTCGGATTATCAAAAAATATTAGAAACGTAACAGTACTCGTAGTTCTTTATGATTTACGCAAAAACGAGTGGAAGAATTCCATATTTGAAGTACAATTGGCAGTTGAAAACAAAATTTTTCAACTAGATAAACAAAATGTTCACTTCTTTTGGCTTAACTTCTACAATTTTTGTTCGATTTTTTTAAGTTTGACTTCGTATGAGAGGTGCATTTCATACGAGTACCAGTTATCATTGCCCATCAAGTTGAATTGAATCGAATAAGAATTGCCAAAGTTTTAGGAAAATCAATGAAAAAGTCACGATTTCTCGAAAACTTTACGTGATGGGGCAAAACGGAACTCAATTTGGATTCAGGAGATCGTTTTACACAAAGATTAGTTGGTTTTGTCTAAAGGGAGATTTGGTTGCAGAACTGTTATAAGTAATGATACCTAAAACTTCATCGTAGCCGAAAACGTGTTGTTAAGTGGTTGTAAAATGATTCGATTATTACTGACTTTAAGCCAATTGATTAACCAAATTTTCTTCCAGTAAAAATCCTCATCATCTTTTCCAATTTTTTCTCGTCATGGCGCTCCCCCTATGAGTACTTGAAGTACTTCTATTGTGTAAGCAAACAGTTTTTACCTCTGACTAAAATTATAATTTTTTTCGTTGAACAAGTGTAGCAGGTGGATTTTTAGATCCGAAAATTATCTTCTGAAGTTTCGGATGCTGATACTACAGTTCCAATAACTAAAAATTACAGACACCAACTAACATTTGCAAAAAAAAAATCGGTTGTGGCAACGAATCTGTTTTCTGTGTGAGATGACATGATAGATGCCAGCAAATCGAAAATTTACAAATATTGGCATACGGATAATCAGTAGCACTCAAATGTTCTCACAACATTGTATTAAATAATAGAATTTTTGGAATCTCCGGGAAGATTACGGTTCTGTTAGACTGTGGTCTGGTGATCTAACATATTGATTCTGTACATATTTTCAAAACATTCCCCTTTAGCAGCGTCTGTCGTGCGTTAAAAGCGATTTAAAATAGTTTTTGTTTTGTTTTAAAAACCTTTCAACACTTGTATAAACTTAAAGAATTCTTTGAATCTGCGGAGCGATTACGGTTTTTTATATATTTTGTGATAACGAACAAAAAATATTAAATAAAAAATTTCAATATCTGGCATAGTTTTTGAGATATTGAGGTTTGTTTTGCAACATAGAATTCAATGGATATGGATTAAATAAAAAATTTAATAATAAAAACCTTATTAATAGAAGACAAATATTTTGTTTTTAGTGACTTGGTTTTTCTAAATATTCACACACAGAGAACAGATTTGTTGCCACAACCGAATTTGTTTCCAACCGAATGTTCACCTACTATCCATATATTCCATCGATACAACCGAATGTTGATTAGATAATTTTCAGTAGTGGAAACTGACAGTATCGGTTGAAAAGACAAAGTATCGTTAACACTAACTAATTAGGATGATAATTGGAATTCAATTTGTACATGTATTGGTTGTTGATATAGATTATTGTCTATAAGAACTCTTTGAATTCTGTTGTCATTGCCACGAGCATTTGTTGACTGAACCAACTAATGGTTAAATTTTATGTACTCGGTTATCTGACCTAAATACTACAGTTTTTTATGAAATTTTTGTACTCGTATTTAACGATTTGAAAGTATTTTCTCTTATGAACGGGGTTATTTAAACTTGGTTTCGAATCTAATACAATTTGTATGCACAAAAGGAAAATTGGTAAAGTCGCTCAAAAATTTCAATTTTGGTTTTAAAGAGTCAACAATTTGTAAGATGATGCTGATTATGATACATTATTTAAGTGTAATAAAGTGCAATTGTAAATCTAAATATTTCCGTCAACTAAAGGCTCGATGTGACACAAAATGCCTTAAATCAATGCTTGAAGTCTTGGCTGCAGATGTGATAAAAAAAAAATATAAGTATTCATATTTTGTAGGTTTTTTAAAAAAAAATGAGAGGGGAAAAATTTAGTATTCAAATCGCACTCTGTATCGATTTTGGTTTCTAAGCGCTATTACAACGATACGGTTCTCATTATCTGACCACTCCATGATGAAAGTTGAAACAATTTTAAAATCCCGTTACAGACTAACGCTATTGAGGTTAGCTTTCAAACCCCATATGACATTAACGGGGTATGTTCAGTTCTACTATAGAAATGGGTGTTGTAAAAGTATTTATGTCCCTACTAAGTATACTAGAATGATAATAGTATTAATTTAGTTGAACATTTTAACTCTTTTTTTTACAATTTCATTAAAAAACAAGACCAAACTGAAATTAATTGGACAACATTTGTTAATATAGGAATATCCAACTAGAGGTATTTTTTCGGAACAAAAAAAAAAATACTTCAAATCAAGTGTGGAATATGTATTGGTAATTTGAAAAGACATTTAATGGCATTTATTTTTCGAAAATAATTTCCTTTAAATGTTGGCCACTGTATTATGGAAATGAGCGTTGATGAGAAACGGGAAGATCTGCTGTTTTCGACCAGAATTTTGTTCTGTGATGAGGCCCATTTCTGGCTCAACGGCAAAGTCAATAAACAAAATTGCCGCATTTGGGTTGAAGAGCAACAAGAAGAGGTTCAAGAGGTGCCATTATACCCAGAGCAAACCACGGTTTGATGCGGTTTATAAGCTGGTGGAATCATCGGTGCATATTTTTTTAAAAATGATGATGGCCGGAACGTAACAGTGAATGGTGTTCGCTATCGCGCCATGATATCGATCTTTATGCTACCTGAAATTGAAGCCCGTAATCTTGACGACACTTGGTTTCAACAGGACGGTGCCATTTGCCATACAGCTGCTCAAACTATGAATCTAATGAGAGGTCATTTCGAAAAGCAGCTAATTACACGTTTTGGACAGGTGAGTTGGCCGCCTAGATCGAGTGATATCACACCTTTAGACATTTTTCTTTGGGGTTACGCAAAGTCCAAAGTCTATGCTGACAAACAAGCTATGATTCAGGCTTTGGAAGCCAACATTACGCGTGTCATTAAAGCCATACCGGTCGAAATGCTCGAACGAGTCGTCCAAAATTGGACCCTCAGAATGAAAACCCTGAGGCGTAGTTGCGGCCAACAGTTGAAGGAAATTATATTCAAAAAATAAATGCCATAAAATGTCTTTTCAAATTACCAATAAAGATTCCACACTTGATTTGAATTTTTATATTTTTTTTTAGTTCTAAAAAAATACCTCTAGATGGATCAGATCAGATGTGAAAAAACGACAAACCAAAATACTCCAATCTTAGAGATAGTATTTTAAAATGTTCTACGAAAATAAACTCCATACGATTTCACTTCAGACTTCACAATACGATAATATTTACTACTTTGTAAGTTCTAATTTTTGTTAAATCAAAAATGTTCTAGCCACCCTGCGTTGAAACAAAACAGCTTATATGACCTTGGTTTTTGTAAGCAAACCTATTTCCCCCACAATTCCGTCACATATGAATTCAATTTTCTGGTTCTTTCCAAGTATTACTGCATTCTGAATTTTATTTGTAACCACTGTTCGACACCTGACACCACACACAACAATTATCACCAAATTTTCAACCGATACTTATCACCCAGACCAATGATCCCGCGAAATCGAACGAAACAAAAGATAAAATCCCAAAATTGGAACCTTATCTCGTTCGTTATCGTTTATGGGTTTTCATATTTTCCATACTGTTAATATCGCATAACTTCTTGTTGTCCAACTCACACTTGCCGGTGATGACTAAGATTCTAGTTGCTTTTTCATATCTTCTATTTTATTATCATTCGTAATTTGACACGGTAACTATTCCACACCCTCGTCGTCGTCGTCTTTCTTTTCCTCGCTTTCTTTTTAACAACGTCCCGCCGTTTGAGAGTGCCCAGAAATAAATGAACTCATATTTAATAGCTCAAGATAAACACATTTCTCGTACTTGGCTACTCGCATGAATGAGAGATAGTATCGTGTTTTATTCGTATCTACTAAATACTTTGTATACTTATACTAGTCGTCTGTATCTGAGATACTCGTACGCTTCAAAGTACTCGCAACCTTGTCTTTTGGGTTACTTTTGCTTTTATTGCTGACAGTGTAGGAGAGCGTGTTTAAAGTGACTGCAGACAGAGATCAGTCTAAGGTTTCGAGCTAAAAATAGCATTTAGAGTTTGTCGACAAACCTCAAGAAAGGTTTAGGATGACGACAGATGAATGAAGTTCATACAGTTGCATTGAGGAAGGAAGGAAAATTTTCAATCAAAGGACGCAGATTGGAAGAATTTTCGATTTTGAAGGTTTCGAGCTAAAAAATAGAGTTTGGAGTTTGTCGACAAACCTCAAGAAAGGTTTTGGATGACGACAGATGAATGAAGATCATTCAATTGCAATCAGGAAGGAAGGAAAGATTTCAATCAAAGGACGCAGATTGAAAAAATACTCGTAATAACACAGTGTAACAAAATCGAACTTTCCAAATGCGAATGGGATGACACCAATTGCAAATAAAAGTTGACATTATACATACCAAAACCTTACATACTTTATTGTGCTAAAATTTTACAAAAGTGTATGACAATGAGATTTGAAACATATGATGTTGGTATAACGGGACAAAAGTGGGCGGAGCCACGCCCTTTTTTAAAGAATCGCATTTATGGCCAAGGTAATTGATCGATCTTCTAAATTTTTAACATACTGAAATCAACAATTAGCATATTTATTTTTATAGATTTTATTGTGTTAAAATTTGATAAGGGGGCGTGGTCCGCTTATACAACCCTGATCATTGAAAGACGATATCTCGTGAACTAATACCAATTTGACTATAGAAGAAGTGGGTAAAAATGATGTTGGATGCAAAGAAACACAAGCTGATAATAAAGAGACCGTTTCCACGCCATGTTGACAAAATTTTCATATTGGACCGAAATTCATGATAGAGGCTTCGGCACTGCCGAACTAAGTATGACCACTTGTTTTTCATTTAAATTGAACCTGAAACAAAAGTACTTTCCCTCCGATATCGTTAACCCAATAAAAACATATTTGAGTTAGATTATGGTTAGGTCTTTAATGTGGATTCATAAATGACCCCTAGCTACCTGGTGTCCCCACTTTTATAATTATTTAAAAACCAGCACACATTGGTGCCAACCTAAAATGTCAAATTTATTATATTTACTTTGGTTTCGCCCTACATTTAGAATAGTACAGACATGGGTGTGGATAGGATTATTGGTGCAAGCAGCTCAGGGGCGGAATGCAAGGGCTTGTGGGAAAACAAGACCAAATGCCTGAATTTCCTAACAAGGCCAGACAAACCTAATAAATTATTGAACGTCTAAGAGGAAGATTTTATTGTTGGATTATCGAGCTCAGGATCTTAGCTAAACTATCAAAGGAGTTTTCTTTACAAAATCCCTCAACAGTTAGCGTTGAGGAATATCGCTCAAACTTATCTCTTTAAATCACTGCACGAACGAAAGCAATTTTTTCGTGACAAATAATATCAGAACAAATGTCATAATAGAAGACCCTGCTTGATTTGTTGTGGCCGAAAGAGAGTAGTTAGAAAAGTTTTTTTTCTGCTTTGGTACGAGGGCTGCTATATATATTTCTGGCCTAATAACGAAAATTCGAATATTTATCAAAAATGGTTTTCTGGTTTTTCAAAGCATGATTTTTACACTTTTTATACTTTTGCATGCGCTCAAACCAATTGTCGAAGCACTTTTTCCACTCCAATTGAGACACCTCTAAAACATGGTTTTTGAACGCTACAACAGCATCTTCTGGCGACGAAAATCGTTGACCACGCATTTTTTTCTTGATGTGCGGGAATAAAAAGAAGTCGTTAGGTGCCAAGTCAGGGCTGTACGGCGGATGACAAAAATGCGCTGGTTTGAGCCAATGTGTGAGAGCTCGCATTGTCATGGTGCACAATGATTCGTCTTCTCTTGTTCGTTTTCCGAATTTCTCCGAAGACTTCAGGCAAACAAATTGTGGTGTACCACTCAGAATTGACCGTCCTACGTTGCTCAAGCGGAACAGTCGCCACATGACCAGTTTTGCCGAAGAAACAGATATGCAACCATTTGCTTAGAAGTGCTTCTTCCACGAACAACTTTCGTTGGATTTGGCTCGTCTTCAAAGACCCACACGGTCGTTTGCTGTTTTGTTTCGGGCTCATGCGCATAGATCCATGATTCGTCACCTGTGACGATCTTATAAACGCCTTTTGAAGCACCGCGATCGTATTTTTCTAAAATTTCTTTGCACCAATCGACACGAGCCTTTTTTTTTGAGCGATTGTCAAATTGTGCGGGATCCAAAGAGAACAAACCTTTTTTACGGCCAGGACTTTGTGTAATATCGAATGTATGCTTGTGGAAGAAATGCCCAAGAATGCCTCTATCTCAAGGTATGTCGCATGACGATCTTGCATTATCAGTTCACGCACTGCATCAATGTTCTCTGGTACAACGGCCGTTTTTGGACGACCTTCGTCTTTGAGCGAGCGTCGGCCAGGATTGAATTCATTAAACCAGTTTTTCAGATTGCTATAGGCTGGTGCTTCATCGCCATACAAAGATTCAAGTTCATCGATGCACTCTTGTCGTGATAATCCACGTCGAAAGTTGTGAAAAATGATCGCACGAATTCCTTTTTTTGCCAAATTGATTTTTTCTTGTCACTGTAAACCACACAAATGATGGTCGTACGTCAACACGTTCTGAGTACGTTTATGCTAAAAAATGTCAATGTGCAATATAAAAACGAACCCGAATATAACATTAATTTTATGATTCAACTAAATTTGAGATCAATGGGCCTAAGTTCCATAGGAAGCCGAAAAAAGGAAATTTTGAACAAGGACATAAATATCATAGAAACAGTGCAATTTTACCACTAATCTGAATAAGATTTGTATAAAATTCAAGTTCGGATGAACGGACCCTTGTCATTTCTTTTTATTACGATATTGGTATGGTATGGTGGTATGTATGGAACAAAAAATCGGCCAAATGGCCGCCGCGACCTCGGCGGCACACCTCCATGCGATGGTCTAATTTTGCGTTGGCGCTGAGGCATAATTGAGGTTTTATGCCGTTACTAGGAATCGATCCCGTCCGTTGAATACACAGGTACATACAAAACATCGGAATTTCCTCACGAATCAGAATAACACATTAATTTTACGATATGTCTTATTAAGAGGCCGTGACTCTATAAACCACCGATCCATAGGGCCTTGCAAATTAGGTCCTGTCAAGCACGGACTCACCATAAACTACATAGCAACCACTGCCACTCTAATACTGAAATGCAATCTAGGGTAGAAAGTAGAAAAGCTTCGGATGGGCGAACTTTCAAATTGTCCACCTGTTGAATAGTAAAGAAGGGCCCCGGCTTTATTAAGCACCCGCCTATTGAAAAAGGTTTTGTTAATTCCGCCCCTGTGCTATGAAAGTAAATAAATCTGTGTACCGCGACGAGTGTTCAACTCATTTTCAGGGCTCCATGAGGCCTTGCTCGGGTCTCCTTTTCTTGTCTTGTCAGTTATGGCATTTGTTGTTTTTGTTTTGCAACATATACGAGCTAGTATAAAGTTTAAATTTAACTTTATGATTTCGTATGTCCATAAGTACGTAAAAATGGCATACATATGTACAACTAAGTTTATATTTTTATATGCTTATGTATGAATGTGTTTGCCTCATATTCAGCAAATATTCGCTAACAAGTTTTTTTTTCAGTTAAATGGCTTTTTTGTTTCACTGCTGACTGATATGTTTTTTTATTTTTTTTTGTTAGATGTGGGTTTGTAGGGTTCTATGTCTTTTATTTGAGCTTGTGCTTGGTTTCAATGACGTCCACATGAAGCATACGAAACTGAGGCAAAAATGAAGAGGATGATGAGTAGAGGTACACAATGAAAAACGAGTATTATGACGTTAAGTTTGTTCTACTTTTTCAGCTTCAAAACATAACCTTTATTATTTTTTTTTAAGTTTTCTGTATGAATTTGCAAAACCGTTTTGCTGGTTGGCCGGCACAGCCAGTAAGTAAATGACTCGCTGGTTTCTGTTTTGGTTGATGTAAAATAAGATGATCTCGTAAGTGTTACGGTCAAAAATATTACGCACGGTGTGAAGGACATGGCGGGAGATTGAAACGTTAAATGAATTCGTTGATTTCGGGACAGATACATTGTGGTTTACGTTTTAAAATGGAAAAAATAATATTATTTGTGTTATCTCGTTCAAACAACTTAAGTCAAAAAACATCGATTTAAGAAACTGACCGGATTTATCAAATATCCGGCCCAATACAGCTGCAAACAATTGTACTTGTTTTTTATTAGATTCAGTCGAAATCGAAAAAATCGGCTGAAAATTATGAGCCTGATAAGCTGCTGCTTTCAACGCTGTCTCGTTATGGGTGGTTAAATTTTAAGGGCCGTGTTGATTTTGAATAAAACACAAATAATTAAGGAAATTATTGTAATTTCTTTTTATTACGATATTGGTATGGTATGGTGGTATGTATGGAACATAAAATCGGCCAAATGACCGCCGCGACCTCGGCGGCACACCTTCATCCGATGGCCCAAATTTTCGATGACGCTGAGATATAATTGAGGTTCTGTGCAGGTAATGTGCCGAATTATCTCATCCTTAAGCTCTTGAATTGTTGCTGAATTATAGACGTACACCTTTTCTCTCAAATAACCCCAAAGAAAGAAGTCCAACGGTGTCAACTCACATGAACTTGGCGGCCAATCAACATCGCCACGACGTGAGATAACACGGCCATGGAATTTGTCGCGCAAAAGAGCCATCGCTTCGTTAGCTGTGTGGCAAGTTGCACCGTCCTGTTGAAACCACATATCGTCCACATCCATATCTTCCAATTCGGGCCATAAAAAGTACGTCATCATCTCACGATGGCGAACACCACTCACAGTAACTGCCTGTCCGGCCTTATTTTGGAAAAAATACGGTCCAATGATGACGCCAGCCCATCATAAACTGCACTAAACAGTCACTCTTTGTGGGTGCATTGTTTTTTCGACAATCACTCTTCGCCCAAATGCAGTAATTCTGCTTATTGACCAATCCACTGAGGTGAAAATGTACCTCATCACAGAAGATGATTTTCTTCGAAAATTGATTTTCATTTTCATAATAAGCCTGAATAACTTTAACGCGTGCTCGCTTGTGTATCTTTCCATGGTTCAAATTGAATTAGTCTGCAATTGAGAAATATCAAAAGAAATACAGAAAAAAAAACTTGACGTTTAGGTGTGGTTTACATTCAACATCGGATCTGAAAATGTAACCACCCTTTACTATCTGGGTCCGGAAACTTACTCACAATGAGATTCGTGAGAGTGTTAAACAAACACGCAGGGAAGACTAGCGTCAAAGAGCACTTACATACACGCAGAAAAAAATATGGCTGTGGTGACAATATTCGAAGAGGATAATACTATTGTTGGGAGTATGGTTGTGGTACAACAATATTACGATCGTCACAATTATAGTATGATTCAAAAACAACTATACTATGATCTTCACAACAATAGTATGCTTCACACATAACCATAATATGATCCCCACAACCATAGTATGATTCACACATAACCATACCATGATCCCCACAACCATAGTATGATACACACTCAACCATACTATGATCTCCACAACCAAATTATGATCCTCACAACCATAGTATATTTCGCATACAACCATAGTATGATCCTCACAACCATAGTACGACCCTCACAACCATAGTATGATTCACAAGCAACCACATTAGTAGGATCCTGCTACAGCCATAGTAGGATCACACACAATTTTACTATGATCCCCAAAATTATTCATTAGAATTGGGTTAAGTTGTCAACAATAGATTTGAATTATGAAAATTATTTAAAAATACATCAAATCCAATATAATAGCAGTGAGTTTTTAAGCAGTAGAACAAATCTGTTTAAAAAACGTAAGCGTTTTTATTAATAATATTTCATTTAAACAAAGCCAAAGCAGTTTGTTTGAAAAAAAATGTAATTTCCATATAAAAAGCTTATCGTTTTAGCTGATGTGTGAGAGCTCGCATTGTCGTGATGCAAAATGATCCTTCTTCTCTTATTATTTTCCTCATTTGGCAAACAGATGGTTGTATACTACTCAGAATTGTCCGTCCTACGTTCCACTAAAGGCTCTGTGGTAACATGGCCGGTTATATCGAAAAAACGCAATCATTTGCTTCGATTTACTTGCTCTACGAACAACTTTTGTTGGATTTGGCTCGTCTTGAAAGACCCATACGGTCGATTGCTGTTTTGTTTCGGGTTCATATGCATAGATCAATGATTCGTCACCTGTGACAATGTTATACACTGCATTTGAGCTACCGCAGTTATACTTTTTCAACATTTCTTTGCACCAATCCATACGAGCCTTTTTTGAACAATTGTCAAATTTTGTGGGATCCAACTCTAATCAAAACAATTCGCCCTCAATTAACAAAACGTTCTGAGTGAAGTTATGCTAAAAAATGTCAAAGTTTCCAAGGGAAGTTGCAGATTGCATCAGGGAACACTAATATTGTCAGGAACCGAGATATAAATATCAACCCTCGTATTTTATTAGATCCGTAACAATAACATTGTTCTTAAAGCACATTAAACTGAAGAAAAATTACAATCATACAGTATGATTGGCGTAATCATATTATTGTTAACATAAAACCCAAAAAACACTTCTTTTGCCGCACCAACCATATTTATATTGTTGCTAGAACCATATGCTCATTTTTTAATATTGTTACATTTCGACAATATTAATATTGCGACAATCATACTAATGTCCAAAAAAAATTCAAAAAAACAATACTATAGTTGAGACGAACATACTTTTATTGCGAAAAACATATTATTATTGGTTTGACCATATAATAATTTTATTTTTTCTCTGCGTTTTCTTCTAGTTTAAATTGCCTCACAAACTATTTGCCTATTTTCATTGTACAAATTGTCCCTAATTAAACTACAACTAGCGACTGACATCAACTTTTCAAAAGTGGCCGCCTCACATTCGACCAAATTTAAGTCAACAACGAATATAAATGCAGAGTTAACCGCACCTCTTTATGGCCAACAACAACAAACAAAGCCAACAACCAAAATGTGCGACTCAAAATTCTAAAAATATTTACGTGTGTCATTTCCAAAGAAACGAGTCTTTTCGGTTTCGGCGCTTTTTGTGTCCCGAGAACGGTACATAATAACTCTTAACGAAATTCTTTTAGAATAATCAAATTTTATTAGGCAAATAAGTAATAAATTTAGAAGAAAAACGTATGGATAACATCTGTTGGGCCCGAAAAAAATGTGTTCGACTGTCTGCACCGAGTGTGTTTTAAACACGAGCCAACTTAGGAGGCATGCTTTAGAGACTGTTTGTCTGTCCCGCTTTCAGGTGATTGTTATCAGCCAGCCACCTTTTGCTCACCTCCAGAATCTTGCGTTCGCTTTTATATTTTTTTCGCATTTCTTGGCATTCATTTTGAACTCAATTTTCTTAGTTTTGTGTTGTTGTTTTATGTTTTTTTTTTGTTTGGTTTTCACTTAGAACTTTAAGTCATTGATTTTAACCGATTGTGAGTTGTTCGATAGCCGTTTTTAGCCGCTAGAACGAGCGGCGGCATGTAGTTTGTCATATCAAATCATGTTAGAATACTCGTACAACGAAACCCAGCCACACAACAAAAGCATTTCTGTGTAAGTTTCACCGAGCCGAGCCGCTCGCTAAGATGATGTCATTTTCATTGTATTTACTTGGTTTTTCGCAAATAAATAAAATGAACAGAAGAGAAAAAAACGTGTAGAAATCTACTACAGAAGTGCGAAGAGAAGTCAGTAGCCAGTCCGTGGTGTAGCCTATGGTGGAATGCCAAACAGAAATTTGTATTACAAAAAAATAAACACTTAAAACGTATTACTACTAATAAAACCCCCCTCTAAAAAACAGAAAAAAAAACTTGAAACAAAAGTTCAAAATTATGAATCTGAATCTGAATATTTTTCATTGGAGCTGCTTTTAAAACTTAAAGATTTACTTTAAAACTTGTATGAGTGTGGGGTTTTTTATAAATACATTTTCTACGCTCGAGTGTTTATCAAGGAAATAACTCTTTAGCGAGATGGTTAATATTGATACACTTGACCGAAAATGTTGGCAATTTTCAAAATAAAGATGTAAATGCGATATGAGAAATATTTGCAAAACAATCAACAATCACTTGAAAAAAAAAACTCAAAGCTGGGTTCATTTAAGCGGTGGCTCTATATATTTAAAACATTTGAACGACTTAAGATTGTTTTGGCAATAAGCACAAAGCGGTTAGAGTAACCACCTGTCAGCATAATAATTTAGTGTAGGCGGCGGTAATGGGTAACGGTTTTGAGGAAATTCATAAATTGGGATTAACAAATGTTTATAAGAACCGATTTTTTTGCTAACCGAATGTTAGTGATTACATGTACTAAACATCGCTGATTGGTTACGAATTTTGCCGTGTAACCAATCAGCAATGTTTAGTACATGCAATCACTAACATTCGGTTAGCAAAAAATTCGGTTCTTATAAACATGTGTTAATCCCAATTTTCGAATTACCTCAAAACCGTCGAAGGAACTGACGTTATCGGTTTAACCCATGCCTGTCTAATGGGTATTTAAATACTCAAGAAAGTCTTGATACATAAATAACTTTAGCGTGGGCCAGGTGAGCGATATCGTGGTAATTTTTTTTATAGAAAAGAGCAAAGATTGGTCAAAATTATTTTTTTCTTTCAACTTCTATGGTCTTTTGGCTTAAATTTTCAAATGTAAAAAACGTACGAGCCGATCTATGGGCAGGCAGTAAAGGGGTAAGAGACAAGTTATCGGTAACCACAACTTATAAAGATGATTATTGAACGTGAATTTGTACATGTAATGGTTATTGTTATGGATTGTTGGTTGTACTTTTCGAATGCCGTTGTCCATAAAGATAAATTATAAACCTCCCCCTTAACATGTAGACATAACAGCGCTAATTTGTATATAAAGGGTGTTTTTTATTGGGGTATAGAACTTTAAGTTGGCATCACTTTTTTAACTGGCGGCCATTTTGGCAGCTGTCAAGTGATTAATATTTAGTTTGGTTTGCCATTTCATCATGAACAGGTTGACAAAAGAACAACGCTTGCAAAATGGGCCGAAAATGAGATTCATCTCGATGCTGATTTTCATCACAAAATTTTGTTCAGTGATGAGGCTCATTTTTGGTTGAATGGCTACGTCAACAAGCAAAATTGCCGCATTTGGAGTGAAGAGAATCCACATAAGACCCTTGAGACGCCATTACATTCACAAAAACTGACTGTTTGGTGTGCTCTATGGGCTGGTGGAGTCATTGGGCCATACTTCTTCCGAAGTAATGCTGGAGAGTCAGTTACCGTTAATGGAGACTGGTATAGAGCCATGATAACCGACTATTTTGTTCCCGAATTGGATGGCATGAATGTGGATGAGTTGTGGTTCCAACAAGACGGCGCTACATGCCACACAGCGCACGTCACAATCGAATTATTGAAGGAAACATTCGATGAGCGCATAATTTCGCGGAATGGACCTGTCAATTGGCCACCAAGATCGTGTGATTTGACACCATTGGATTATTTTCTTTGGGGATATGTGAAGTCGCTCGTCTACGCCAACAAACCAGAAACGTTAGGGGACTTGGAAGCCAACATTCGTGGCGTTATTGCCAACATACGGCCCCATATGCTCGAAAAAGTGGTTGAAAATTGGACCTGTAGAATTGGCTTTATTCGAGCCAGCCGCGGCGGCCACATGCCCGAAATCATATTTAAACATTAATGGCATAAAATTATCCTTCCAATAAAGCCAAATTGATGGACATTAAAACGATTTTCTTGTGTTTTATTTCAATTCGAAGTTCTATACCTCAATAAAAAACACCCTTTATAATAGCGTTTTTTCATAGATCGGACAAGAAAATAACAAAAAATAAAACAATTGTAAAATTATTCAAATTTTATCATGTTCCCAAATTGTACACACAACCTTCTACGTGGATTATAGGATCTGTAGTGGACTGATACAATTTTAACCATAAGTGCTAACTGGGCAACTATGGGTACTCCATTTTTGGTACCACAAATAGCTCTCGATATTCTGCGTCTATTGTCATTTTCAGAATATCCTTAAGGATTTCAGAGTCGAAATATTTTTAACTTTAAAGTTTAATTTTAATTTCAAAAATCGTCCACATGGGTACTTCCAAATGTTTCCAGAGATAGTCCATTAGAACGTGCATCTAATGTCATATACTAGTATAGAATATTCGTATAGAATATTCTATAACAATTTCTGAGTCGAAATATTTGTGATTCAGTGGTTAAATTTTAATTTGAAAAATCGGCCCCTGTGCGCTACTCGTAGTAAAATTTATCATCATTAATGTTTCTTGCCAAGAACTTTTGCTAACTGGACCAACGAATGATTAGATTAAATGTATCCGGTTATTTGTATAATCTATAAGTTGCAATACAATTTGTAAGAAATTTTCGGTCAAAATTAAAAAAAAATATTTTTTTTTAAACTTTTAAATCGAATTTGGAAAAAACTGCAGTTCTACAATATTTACAATAATTATACAACACTTGCTTTTATTCGATTTTTCCATTACTATACAGCGTGATTCATGCACGACTGGACAAATTAAACCAGCGTATTCCTTGGCCCATTTCATGAAAATATGTCCATCTACGACTATGCCCGAAATGCAAGGGGCAAAATGGCAGCGGTTTGAACATTTTCTGATTGGTGTTCGGGGTAACTATGGCAAAATGGCTATGTTCTTTTTTATTTCTCTTAGCCCTAATTCTTACCCTTCCAAAATAACTTTAATAAAGCCCAGAGGTCCTAAAAACAACAAAAAAATATGTGCTGTTACTTCGCTTCCAAAAAAAAAGAACCAATCATTAATAACCGCCGGTTGTTGCAACCAACAATTTTACTGTATTCGGTTGGTATAACCGCCTAAAAAACAGCAAAAGGTTTTGATGGGGGTTTCCTTCAAATGGTAATTGCGTGCGAAAAGGTTTGCAATTCAAAAAAGTAACTGATCTCCAAGAGCTGACATTCGAATGTAAATAATTTCTTGTCCATACTACAGGGTGAACCAAAGTTACCATTTGGTTTAAAAATTTAATAACTATTTCGATTATATATTTTTTCAGATTATATAAATAACACTTAGAAAATAAATAATGGAGAGATTCACAACTAAACAAAGGACCAGAATAATAGAACTTTATTATTTAAATCAGCGATCAATTATTTTAACGCATGAGTGATGAAGCTCATTTTCATTTGAATGACTTTGTTGATAAGCAGAACTGTAGGTTCTGCAGTTCGGAAAATCCATAAGCCATTCCTCAAAATTCTAGTACTAGTATCGGTTTATGATAGAATTTTTTTCGTCCTGCTCTTGAAACAGACCTGGGATGTGGTTTTAGCAGGACGGAGCTACTGCCCAAGACACAATGACACTTTTAAGTCAAATTTTTGGAGAGCGAATAATTTCCAGAAATTCCGAAATTATTTGGCCAGCGTGATTGCCAGATTTGTCAGCACCCGACTATTTTCTTTGGGTTTTTTTTAAAGGAGCGAGTATATGTGAACAAGCCCGAGATAATATTTCACATTAAGGCCAACATTGTTGCAAAAATTCAAACGCTACAGCCACAAATTTTGATGCTCTTAAACAAGCCCATCATTCCAAAGCTGAAAAAGAGGTCATTTAAAAGATATTATTTTTCATAGTGTAAAAAAAATTTCCATTTTGTATATTATATAATCTGTGAAAAAAAAAATAAAAAAAAAAATTAATAAGCGAAAAAATTATTAAAGTTTTTAACCCCACGGTAACTTTTAGCCCACCCTGTATATACTTTCGTTTTTGTTCCAACTTAACATCGAAATATTCCGTTTGTATTAATAATTCGATTGAGATTACTACGTGAGACTCTTTTAAATTTACTTGGTTTGCAGGCGGAATGGCTTTAAATCGCTAAATAAACGAGCACAATGTTACCAGAATGATTTTTTTAACAACAGTCAAACATGATACACCCTGTTGTGTTTGAAATGAGCATTTTTAAAGCATGTCAAAGCAGGTCGGATGTCTATTGTGATACCCTATGTTCAAGGATCAGAGAAAAGAAAACGATTTATAGATATAGGCAGAGTTTCAGCAGAAAATATCTATAGTTATGTGAGCCAAAATTTATTTATGTGTTTGTGCGTTCTTTTCACTAAACCCTGTCATTTCGATGAACTTGAAGAGTTTCTTAAGAAGTTAATTTTTAATGTCTGATTGGTTATGGAAAAATCGTTATCTTAGGTGAAATAGTAAAGATTATTGAGATCTTGGGCAGGCTCACAACCAGTGCTCATGAGATGCTGATAAGCTTGGCCATAACGTATATGTATAGCGCAGTGCCCAGTTGGGACTTATGTAAGAGTGCTGATAGACCTTTTGCCAAAAGCTTATTTGTCCTCTTTCGGCTAATGCTTGAACATAAGGCTCGTATGTTTCAATTGCCAAGTATCTATTCCATTCAGACCTGCCTTTGAATTTCTCAGGTTGTCTATTTAGTTCGGTAGCTCAACAGATGGCAGAAGCACATTTGAAGCCTCTGTCGCGTTTACTGTTTCAAAACCTGTCCAAGCGTTTTACTCCGCTTTATCGTTTTCCAGGATGTTGCTGCGCCACGGCATTGATGTAAGCCTGATATCGTAAGCTTGGATTTTGGAGATTGAAATTGGGCAGTCACATTGAATCGCATTTAGGAAGGTGATAGATTTGTTTCCAGAAACTGTCTAGCAGCTATGTTGGCTTCCATGGTGTAATGGTTGTGTGCACGGCTATCATTTCAGTAAATCCAGGTTCAACTCTGGTTAAGAACATCTAACAGTTTTTTAGCGGTGAGTTTCCACCTCGTAAATGCGGGGACTTAACGAGTAAGGAATTTATTTATCTCTAAGCCATGTTGTTCTTAGCCGACGGTAAACAGTAGGTCCCGCTTAGTGAGTATAAGTATTATCTCGTGCACAGCTCGCAGATTTCAGAAAAGATTCCCCTTGTTCCTTAATGAGATGTTTTAGAAATAAAGTAAGTAAGTAGTCTAGTGGCTTAGTGAGTGGCGAAGATTTTCGCCTGAAAGACAAAAAGAAGAATGAGTTTCCTGCCTTCTCTACTGAGTATTGTTACAACTTAACAATTTGTTACTCGATTCGCCCGCGGCGGCATGTAATCCGCAGCTTTTTTTATGCATCTACTACTTTTAGAATTGAGCGTGTGTTTGTGCATACGCTCTCGTGATGCCGACACAGACCAAGACTTTAATGGTCTCCACCCTGTACTTTGATTACAACCCTAGGTTGGAGGACGGACATGCGGACATCGCCGGAATCAGATAGTGATTCTGAATCGATCGGTAGAAAACACATGGGATCTATTTTTTATGTGTACTAAGTCATAAAACCCTGTATCGTGTAGATAAAAATCAATGTTAAACCACTATTATTGGTCAGTCTAAAAAGGGTCTAGTCTAATTTACGAATACAGAACAACCGAATTACAATCGCTATCCCTCAATACTATTCACAATACAGCGCTTTCTGCTAAATACTTAACAGAAAAATGTTCCAAGATTTGTTTTTCTACAGTTGTTCGTTCGTAAGTAATCGTGTTAACGATGATCATGTCTATGATTTAAAACGGTTTAAAAATAATTAACGTTAAAGCGCATCCAACAGTTCCGCTTGCATGCATTTTATTAACATTTTAAGATTGCCTCAATACCTGTTGTCCAGAGGGATGGAGAGTTGAGGAAAAATAATGAATTTATTACGGTACCAGTAATATTTGTACACTAACAGACTAGGGAGAAGGGGGAACTACCAAACATTTCGGCAAACTCGAATTCAATAATTTGTATTATTTACCCTAGTGGGGAATGCCGTATGTAGAAAATTCTGCTATAGCTTTTTTTAAAGCAAGATTCCTCATTCGATAGGTATTTTAGAAAATAATAATAAAGTTTTAAGTCAAGAAAAGAAATTTGGAATCCGAATAAAATTATTTTCTTAATAAATCTAAAGGTTACGGTTGCCTTAAGCTTTCTTTACTACATTCAATATTTTGCAAACCGTCGGACAGCATCTTGAGGAAGAAACCAAACGTATTCTTAGTATTCTTAAATATTTCTATAAAATTTCACTTGTAAACTGGACTAAATTAATATTAGCTGTATTTGATTTAAGCTTACTAAATTAGCCTTTTGTATGGAAGTTATTCGGTTAGCAAGCGAGTTGGCCTCCTAGTTTTCCCACAAAAATCAAACATGAGACAGCCTGCTATTTTAAAACATCTGTTTTTTGTTAGGTTTACTGAAAAATAATCAAACCAGAAGAGGTCTCATCGGCGAATTCGTATAAAGTATACATATGTAAAGAAAAAAAGATAATTGAAACTATAACTTAACTCAAACTGATAGTTTAAAAACGTTTTGCACATTTTTACAAGGCAAGAGTGTAGCAATTAATTAATTTTTAATAAAAGGTGGTTAAATTATAAGGGCCGATGTTGATTTTGAATAAAACACAAACTATTTAGGAAATTATTGTCATATCTTTTTATTATGATAATATTGGTATGGTTCAATTACAAATTGAACAAAATATCGGCCAAATGGCAGCCGCGACCTCGGCGGCACACCTCCATCCGATGGTCCAAATTTTCGATGACGCTGATGCATAATTGAGGTTCTATGCCGTTTATGTGCCGAATTATCCTGTTCTAGTACATTCTATAGCCCAGATAATTTGTCAGTTCCAAGTTGTCAGCTTTAGCACAAAACTCGCTCAAATTGAAAACTTCAAAATATGCATACCTTTGTTCGCGCCAAAAATAAGAGCGCACTGTCCTGGTACCTTCCGTGTAAATGCACCATTCCGCCCACTTAAGGTATTCGCATTTAAATATAAATACTATTCGCGCGTGATCTAGCTGAAAATAAGTTTGTAATTACAATATCGAAGAAAACCAAAAATTACACTAGCTGACGAAAATTTTACCATAAGCCAAGCCCCATATGGTAATTCTACACAAATGACACTGTCCGGTTGTAGATTAAAACCCACATCACTTTTTCCCTTACGCATGAATTTCGTTTACATTTTGTATTCTGTTTGGACTACGACTATAGAGGCTGTTCGTATGATAATAGCTCTTTTCCATTTCATGATGCAGTCTATATAAAATTCGACCCTGATGAACTAAATGTATCCACTTGTATACTTTTGACTTACAACCTTATCTTTAAATACCAGTAATATTGACTTGGATTATCTTAAATCAAGGACGGTTTCAAAAACCACAAAGAAGATAAGGCGTATATAAAAGGTAAATAAAAATTTCAAGAATTTTCAATGTCCACCACTTCATACAAATGCACCTTCAATTAACGAAATTCCTATCTTATCTTGAAAAAACAATTAAAAGAATTTCCCATACGCAGTTATCAATATTATTTTTTTATAAATTCTTATCGACCGATTGTCATATTATATTTGTATCAGTCAAAGTGCCTGCCTGCTCGGCTCATTTGTTTATTTACACACTCGTCTAGGCGAAAAAGTAAAATGTATTTCCATGGCTGTAAAAACATCAAACCCAAGAACCAAGTTCGGTATTATTGTTTTGGTCACTGGAATATTTTTTTTATACATACGAGTACATGATAAACACAAACAGCGCAATTGCAGATATTCAAGGTATTCACGCTCGAAATTGTCCTATCACATATGGCGTGTGAACTAAAAAAGAGATAACAATTTTTAAAAACTGTTGTCTTTAAAATAAATAAAAAGAGATAACTTCCGTTTCTATACTTTTTTACTGCGGCGCTTAGATTATGTGATATTTAAGTGGTTGCTTTAATTTGAAGTACCATTAATACGAGTATATTTTTGTTTTAGTTTGACTTTCTATACCACTTATTATGTGTTTTTTTTGTAACAAAAACCGAGGAAAATTCAAACTAGTATAAGAAGCTAAAGTCGTGCGTGGGCGACTATATTATTCCCTGCACCTCTAGATGTTTCGAACGGGATCTAAATTTACCCCGATTTTGAAACTAATGTCATTTAAATTTGTGAGAAAATTTCATTGTTTAAAATAAAATCGGTTGAACGTATATGTAGGAGCTATATCTTAAACCAATTTCAACAGCGTCCATCCTTGTCACAAGTAACTTACTTGTTCCATTTTACATCAAAATTGGATATAATATGTGGTTTTTAGAGCTAAAGATTTAAACCCATATATATATGGGCGCTATATCTACATCTGAACCGATTCTTATCAATTTACATAAAGATCTTCATTGGTTCCAAAAACTAACGTGTGCCAAATTTCATCAAGATTGGATGCAGTATGTAGCTTTTAGAGCTTAAGACACAAAATCAGATGAACATATAGCTGTGGTAGTTACATCTAAATCTGAACCGTTTTTCTTCGATTTCAATAAGGTTCTTCCTTGGCCTAGACCTCTAACTAGTGCAAAATTTTATTATTATTATTGTGTGTACGAGGTTGCTATATATATTTATGGCCTAGGCAACACTTAGTGTTGCTTGGCGCCACCTGAAATTTCCATTGTCAGTCTAGTTAACCATTTTTTAGCTTAAACTTACTCAGAACGTTTTGACGTAAGACCATCATTTGTGTGGTTTACAGTGACTTGAAAAAATCAATTTGGCAAAAATTATAATTAACTTGAGAACATTTTCAACCGATAACTTTTCACAACCTTCGACGTGGATTATCACGACAAGAGTGCATCGATGAACTTAATTCTTTGAATGGCGACGAAGCACCATCCTTAGCACTGTGAAAAACCGGGTTAATGACTTCAATCGTGGCCGACGCTCGCTCAAATACGAAGGTCGTGAACGGCCGTCCAAAAACGGCCGTTTTACCAGAGAACATTGATGCCGTGCGTGATATTGCATGAACACCTGGCCGTCAAAGAGGTTTGTTCTCATTGGATCCCGCACAATTAAACAATCGCTTAAAAAAAGGCTCGTGTCGATTGGTGCAAAGAAATTTTGAAAAATACAATCGCGGTGCTTCAAAAGACGTTTATAAGATCGTCGCAGGTGACGAATCGTGGCTCTATGCGTATGAGCCCGAAACAAAACAACTATCGGCAGTGTGGGTCTTCAAAGACGAGCCAAATCCAACGAAAGTTGTACGTGGAAGAAGTACTTCGAAGCAAATGGTCGCCTGTTCCGCATGAGCAGCGTAGGACGGTCAATTCTGAGTGGTACACCACATTTTGTTTGCCTGAAGTCTTCGGAGAAATTCGAAAAACGAATAAGAGAAGACAAATCATTGTGCACCCTGATTTGGCACCCAATGACTCCTTTTAATTCCCGCGCATCAAGAAAAAAAATGCGTGGTCAACGATTTCCGTCGCCCGAAGATGCTGTTGAAGCGTTCAAAAACCATGTTTTGGAGGTGTCTCAATCCGAGTGGACAAAGTGCTTCGACAATTGGTTTGAGCGCATGCAAATGTGTATAAATCATGCTGGAGAATACTTTGAAAAACAATAAAACCATTTTTGATGATAAATATTCGCATTTTCATTATTTGGCCAGAAATATATATAGCAGCCCTCGCTAAAATTTATAATCTACAGGTAATGGTAGACAGAAGGAAAGACAATTTAAATTCCATATTAGGGTGAGGGTATATGTAAGTCGGAATAACCGACTCAAACATTTTTACATGTTTACTGTCGTTAGTCAAAACAAAATTTCCTTTTTACACTCCCTCACTGTATAAGCGTTCGGTCAAATAATTGATCACTCGGTCTAATAGGTGCGACTTTTTTCCTGCAATAGTATCTCGACTGTTGGACTCGAACTCGTCCAAAGTATTGGCTTGTTGGCATATACTAAGGACTGGACGTACACAGAGCAAATATCTAGGGGCTATCACGTGGCGTGCTCACTCAGCTCAATTGATACTCCAAATTTGCTTCGCAACTGTAAGCATTGACTCGCTATCTTGTTGAAACTACAATCCTATAGGTTATATCGATGTTGCCGAGTTCTGACCACAGAGACCGTTTATCGCCGCTGCAAATCGAGGACCATTCACGATAACAATGTCTTCTTTGTCATGTCGGACTACAAAGGGACCGATGCTTTGAAAGGCGTGAACCGATACATCTTTAAATGACAAACCTTTCTGAAAGCAGCTCAAATACAAAAATATGGAAATAGTAATAGATAGTAAATCTGGTCACCCGATATATCCAGGACAAAAATATATATATAAGTACCCAGCAAACCAAACCTTTAGAATTCGGTCAGAATTCTGTACGACAATCGGCAAAATGTTCCGATTTCTTACAGAGTTCGTAACGAAAAACATATGAGAGGGTTGACAGAAATTCTGAACTACTTCTCTGAAAAAAAATTATCAGACAAATCGAGTAGAATTCGTAACGATTTCGGTAAGAATTCTCAATAGAGTTCAGATATTGTTCAAAATTGTCTGATATCAGACATTGTCGGCAAATTTGGTTCACTGGGTATATATTTGGGCCAATATAAATCTAGGGTGCTATCCGCAGTTGTACCTAGAGTTTTAAATAAATACATATTCGAAATATAACTACAATTGTCCGATTTTTAGGCCCCTAGGGTGTACGGTTACGAGCCACACTTTCTGAAAAATGTTCAAAACGAATCTACATTTAGCTTCGAAAAGTAATTTTCTTTAATTAGAGTGTCATTGTGACCATATTGACTATTGTTCGACTCATGTTTTGTTATAACAAACTATGGGCCAGAGTCTTAAATCCATATCTGGAGAATAAATTAAATAGGCTAAAATTAGTGTACCCTTATTTACATGTTTACTGTTTACTAGAAGACTAATGACCAAAACAATGGGACGTTTGTTGGACCCTTATAAACGAGTGAATATTTAAACTCGTTTGAAAATTTATGTCAATTTGAGTCCGTATGTGGAGAATTAATTGAATAGGATGAAATTTGAGCACTCTAATTCACATGTTTACTACTACGAATGACCCAAGCATTGGGACATTTGTTGGACCACCAGAGCCTAATGGACCCGTTCATATAAATGAAATTCGTATTGAAATTTACTTTAATTTGAGTCCGTATTGTTTCACATGTGTCCATATTTTTAACTGGTCTTTTTTTTGATGATATTGTCTTTTTTAACTATTAGGATTTTAATTCAATTTACCTAATTTCAGGTAAATCTTAAAAATACATGCATATTTCGATTCCTAATAAAATCTGATTAACTTTTATTAATTGTATGTGGATTTTTTTGTGAACGTTTGTTAGGACCTTATGGACCATTCTAAGATCCATTAGGTTCCGCGGATTCAACAGCCATAATAATTTTGAAGTTTAAGATTCGTATCTAAAAATGATCACGAGTTAGTTAGGGGTTGTCTATAAATAATGGAGGTGATATTCGGCGTGTTCAATTGGTACTCGCTTATTAAATGTGTAAGTGTCGCTAAGGCGATAACTACAAAACTTGTACAAGAACAGGAACTGATTGTCTTAAGGCATCATAAATCGTTTAATTTTAAAATTTGTATTTTGTGGATTTAATGTTATTCAAGAAATACTGTAGTCGAGTAATAACTGAGCTCGGTTAGACTCGCTAACTGTTATTCTTAAAAAAATTTCTTTCCAATAATTTTTTTATTTAAAACAAACGGATTTTAATGCAAATTGCCCTTAGTTTCTTGTAAACTCAATTATTTTCATATTCTTGTATAGTGGTGTGAACTACACGCAGAAAGAAAGTATGGTTGGGGTAACAATATTCGAAGAGCATCATACTATTGTTGGTTATATGGTTGTGGCACAACAATGTTATGATCATTACTACAATAGTATGGTTCACACACAACCATAAGATGATCCCCATAACAATATTATGGTCCTCACAACAATAGAATTATTCACACACAACCATACTATGATCCCCACAACCATAGTATGATTCACACTCAAACATACTATGATCTCTATAACCATATTATGATCTTCACAACCATAGTATGTTGCACATACACCCATAGTATGATCCTTAGAACCATAGTATGACTTACACACAACCATGCTATGATCCCCAAATTTTTTTGTAAAGATTGGGTTATGTTGTTATTCAACAATAGAGATTTTTTATTAAATAAGTTATGTAAAAATACATAAAACTCTTTATAAAGGGAGTTTTTATTTAACAGTAGAAACAATTCATTTATTAAAAATATTTCAGTTATACTAATTCGTAGTTTGTTTTGAAAAAATTTAATTTATATATAGAAACTACTATTATTGCATAAGACTCGTAAAAATAACATTGTCAAATTAAAAATAAATTACGATTTTGCCTGTATGATTGCCGTAATCATGTTATTGTTAACAAAAAACCCATGAAACAATACTTTTGTCCCACCAACCATATTTATATTGTTGCTGCAACCATATTTTCATTTTTTAATTTGGCAACAATGCTTTTGTTACTTTTCAACAATATTAATATTGCCGCAATCATACTATTGTCAAAATTAAATTCAAAAAATAATACTAAGGTTGCGACAACCATACTTTTTTGCAGAGAATATACTATTGTTGCCGTGACCATATAGTAACCATATTTTTTCTCTGCGTGTAATTACTTTACCGACCTCCTAGGCAAGTTTCCAATAGAACACGGCCATTGATTAACTACCCAAAATAGTGTTTCTTTTTCAGAGAAATGATAAGTCCCTCAAGAGCTTGAACACAACAATGTCGTTGTCGTACGGCGATTAGTCCTTTGTCATGAATTTCATGTGGGCGAATGCTTGTAACGGCTCGCGACAAGACGCACGTAAATTTCAATTCTTTTAAATTTTCCTGTCGGTTTTTCAAAATCGTTGTCACCTATTTATAAAAAATTTAAATGTTAGAAAGTTGATTCTTCTTGTATGTTCGAAAACACTAAGTTTTTTCGCAACTAATTGACTTTTTTTTGGCCAATATCATTGAAAAAAGGTTTCAATCTGCTTTGATCAAATTTAATAGGAAAAAATATTAAAACAAAGCGTTTTTTTTTACAAAGAACGACAAGTTTTGACGAAGGATTGGAATTAAATTAATAAATTTACTACCAAACAACCTGAAAACACATTAATCAATCCGTTCAAATCTGGATCACATTATTAGCATGAACAGTTATTTTCAATCGTTTTTTCTCTTGCCGAATTTCCTATGGATTTTTTATTTAAAATGAACCCTTCAATTTCGATGCCTTAATATAGCATTTGTATATATCTTAATGGCCATATACTATGTATACTAGCATATATGTACAGTAGGTATATAATTGCTTCTAATGGGCATAAACTAATAATAGTACATAGATTTTCTAAAACATAATGTTTGACATGAATCTTGCATGACTTGTTGTAATTATTGAAAATTGTAAAGAAATGAACATTAAGAAACCCCCATACGAACATAACTTCAGGGGTGTTGGCCTAAAGAAGAATCCCAATAGGCAATGTTGAGTGAAACGTCTAGCTTACGTAAGTATTACAGGATAACATAGTAACATAATAGGGAAGATTAAAAAAACGAAGCAAACTTAAATTATGAACTGCAGAGATGGGAAGGAGCTGATATTTTTTCTCCAAAATGGAAATGGATATTTACTTCAAATAAATTGGTGTAGAAATCGACTAAGACTTATTTTTTGAATGACAAAAGAACGAACTTAAAGAAAACACAATTCTACGTTTTGTTCGGTACTAACTCAGCCTCATCGGGATCTAGATTAATTGTAATCAAAGCCTAGGTTGTTAATATAGGGTGTTTTTTTCAGACGTGTGGTTTTCAAGAAGAAATAAAACGCATGCTCGTGTAATTCCATGTTATGGCCAAGAATTTACTTTATTATATACATTTTTACGTTTGCCATTATGTTTTAAAAATGATTTCGGACAAGTGGCTGCCTCGGCTGGCTCAAATAACGCGCCAAATTCTATCTTCCAAGGCGTCAATCATGTCGGGCTTATCTGCCTAGACAAGCGACTTCACCCAACCCCACAAAAAAGCTTAGAGGTGATAAATCGCACAATACTGAAGGCCACTAGACATAATGCGCCTACCAAAAGTTTTCTTCAATAAATTGATTGTTTCGTTGGCTGTATGGCATGTAGCGTCGTCTTGTTGAAACCAAAGGTCGCTCACTTCAACTTCCTTCAATTAAGGCACGAAAAAGTCAGTAATCATGGCCCTATAGCGTTCCCCATTGACTGTAACATTAAGGCCGGCATCATTTTTAATGATATATGTGACGCGCAAAATAGAAAGGGACCTAAGGTTAAAAACCAGTTTTGTTCAGGAGAGCCATTTTAAAGAGTAGGTCCCTTTCTATTAGCGCTTAGAATCGTCGACTTTACTTTCATAAAACGCGCATATCTCTGGGAGGGAACACATTTGGGGCATTGGATCAGTCTTATTCGATGCTCAGATGTTGTCCACATCAAAAAAAAAGTGAAAAGTTGATGAAAACTTTTGTTCAGGAGCCATTTTAAAGATTAGGTCCCTTTCTATTAGCGCTTGGAATCGTCGACTTCAGTTTCATAAAACGCGCATGTCTCTGGGAGGGAACACTTTTGGGGCATGGGATTGGTCTCATTCGATGCTCAGATGTTGTCCACATCAAAAAAAGAAAAAAATGAAAATTGATTTTTTTACCCTTAGGTCCCTTTCTCTATGCGCTGTCACATATAGAACAATTTTTGCGGATATAACGCCGTCTCAGCAATGGCCTGTGGATTTTCATTACTCCAAATGTGTCAATTTTGGTTATTAACGTCTCCATTCAACCAAAAAGCAAAATTTTCTTATAATAATCAGGATCGGTGGTCATCTCGTTGTGGGCCCATTCACCACAATTTGCTAACGTTGTTCCGGAGTTAGTCTGTTCATAATAATATTGGCAAACCAAACTAAGCATAAATCAAGTGACCAAAATCAAAAGACCATCTTCGAAAAAAGTGTGACCATATTTAATCTCGATAAAACTTTCTAGATTTTTTTGTATTCGGCTAATAACGGCTTGAGTTATTGAATTTAGGAGAACTCGCTCCAAGTTCTGATATAGTTTGGGTGGTATCTCCCGGTTAGGGGTTTAACCGACCTAACAGAAGCATCTTATATCATTTCTAAAAATAAACCAGATCGCTCCAATCCAAACAAATGCACTTTCTAATTTTGGGCCTAACCGACCCTACAGCGGCGTATTTCATCATATTTTAAATACGGTTTGTGGCGTTTATTTTCTAGTTTATTTCCAGAAATGATTATTCTGTCTGCAAAATAATTATTTCTGAAAATAAACCAGATCGGTCCAAATCTTGATATAGTCCCTAAACAAATGTTCCGTCCGTTTTTGAGTCTAACCGCCCTAACAGCGGCATATTTCATCAGATTTTAACGAAATTTGCTTTGTGGCGTGATTTTGCATGCTGGACAAACATCGTTGAAAATAGACCAGATCGGTCCAAATCATAGTATAGTCCCCATACAAAAGTTTCTTCCGATTGTTGGTCTAACCGACCTAACAGCGGTATATTTTATCAGATTTCCCCTAAATTTCGTTTGTGGCGTGATTAACATACCGGATTAACATCGCGGACAGATTGGTCAAAATCTTGGTAAGCCCTCAAATAAATGTATCTCCAGAATTCGGATCTAACCGACCTTAAAACGGCATATTTCATCAAATTTCCACGAAATTTGGTTTGTGGCATTATTTTGCACCCAGGAAAAACATCGTTGAAAATAGACTAGATCGATCCAAATCTTGGTAGAGCCCTCATACAAATGTACTAGTACCTCCCAATTTTGATCCAGCTTCAAATTTCATCTGATTTTAACGAAATTTGGTTTGTGACGTTATTTAGCCTACAGGAAAAACTACACGCAGAAAAAAAGTATGGTTGGGTGACAATATTCTAAGAGCTTTATACTATTGTTGGTTATATGGTTGTTGCACAACAATATTATGATCCTCACAACAATAGTATGGCCCTCACAACAATACTACGATCCTCACAACAAGAGAATTATTTACACACAACCATACTATGATCCCCACAACCATATTATTTTTTACACTCAACCATACCACGATACCCAGAACCATATTATGATCCTCGTAACCATAGTATGTTTAACATTTAACCATAGTATGATCATCACAACCATAGTATGGCTCACACACAACCATACTATAGTCCCCAAAATTTTTTGTAAAGTTTTGATTAAGTAGTTGCTCAACAATAGAGATTTTTATTATGTAACTTATGTAAAAATACATTAAACACTTCATAATAGGAGTGTTTTATTTAATAGTGGATAAAATGCATTTATTAAAAATATTTTGGTTATAACGCGTGATCCATTTCGAGGTTCCCTACTTTTTTAAAGAAAAAAAAAACCCAAAAATTCAAATTGAATGGGGAATGTTTATTATCATTTGAAAGAACATTCTTTGGCACTTATTTTTTGAAGATTATGTCTATTAAATGTTAGCCGCGGCTACGTCTCAGATGGTCCATCAATTGAGTCAAATTATCGATGACTCGTTCGAGCATTTCGACTGGTAACTGGCGAATGACACGCGTGACGTTTTGCCTGAATCGAAGTGGGTTTGTCCGCATAAACTTTAGACTTTACATATCGCCACAGGAAAATGTCTAACGATGTGATATCACACGATCTTGGTGGCCAATCGACCGGCCCAAAGCGTGAAATTATCTGCTCACCGAAGTGTTCTCTCAATAAATCCGTTGATTGATGCACCGTCGCCTATATCACGAGCTTCAATTTCAGGCATCAAATAGTCGGTTATCATGGCACGATAACGGTCGCCATTGATGGTTACGTTCTCACCGGCATCATTTTTGAAGAAATATGGACCGATGATTCCACCGGCTCACAAACATGAAGTGGCAGCTCTTGAACCTCCTCTGGTTGATCTTCGTCCCAAATGCGGCAATTTTGCTTGTTTACATACCCATTGAGCCAGAAATAGGCCTCATCGCTGAAAAATTTGGCTCGAAAACGTTGGATCTTCTTGGAACTTTTCAAGAGCAGCTTCAGTTCTGCACAAGCTGTATTTTGTACGCTTTCAATTTAAGATCTCGACGTAAAATGCGCCAAGTCAGTCCGAGTTGCTGTGAACGGCGCCGAATCGACTCTCCACGGTCTTGGTGTACATTACCAGCTATGGCCGCTACATTTTCTTCACTGCGTGCTGGACGGGTTGACCATAAGTTGAACGAAGTGCATGAAGAAACACATTCCTCACAGAACATGCGTTTTCGTAATAAAGTTGAACGATTTGTAAACGTTGTTCAGCCGTAAGTCTTTCCATGATGAAATGCCAAACAATACTAAACAAAAATAACATGACACGAATCACACGTGATCTGTCCAAAAAAGGCTATTGAAAAAAGTATATCTACTTGGATCACCGATTACTAATCCAAAGTAGTTTGTCCTGAAAAAATTTGATTTATATATTATTGCGTAAGAAAAGCAACATTGTCAAATTAAAAAATATTTTCGACTTTGCCAGTATGATTGCCGTAATCATATTATTGGTAACATAAAACCCAAAAAACCATAATTTTTAAATCACTATATTTTTATTGATGCTATAAACATAATTTCATTTTTAATATTGATAATAATACTATTGTTACATTCTAACAATAGTAATATTGCCGCAATCATACAATTGTCAAAATGAAATTAAAAAACAATACTATGGTTGCGACGACCATACTTTTATTGCAGAGAACAATAATGTGTTACCGTAACCATATTTTTTTTTGTGTATGGAGTCTGAAACCTATGGTGAGGGTATTATGTAGTCGATCTCGGCCGAGTTACGACTTTCCTTACTAGTTTTATAAGTGAAATGCTGCATTACATTTTTTATAAATATTGGTAAAAAGCAAAACTACAAAAAACAGAAAGACACAGTACTCTTGTTCTACCATTCCGATTGGCCTTACCCTCCCAAGAGTGTTTCGTCAAGTATCGAATATCAGAATTGCCCTCGCCGCGTTGGTTTACCATAAGTTCTACCATGAAAATGAGTGCAAGTTCTAGAAAATATATTTGTTTTAATCACAAAAGCCGTTCATAATTACTAATAACAACATGTCATCGTCGCTGTCGTCCTGTTTTCCTAAAACACACACACACAAGCACGAGTTGCAAGTTATGTTTCTATTCCAAATTGCTATCAAACTTTGACTTCACACTACCAGAAAAAACTGCTGGACATGCGCCTTGAATATTAACTCGACAGCAGCGTTTCCACCTAAATAAGCAGACCCCCCTCAAACACAACGAGGCGATAGTTAAAAATACTCGTTGGCCCAAAACTCCCTCTCAAACAAACTGTTGAGTTAGTAACTGAAATTCGAAATATTTACTATAGCAACGCTAGCCTTAGTTTGTTTGTTAGTCGTTTCTATACCACAGAAGAAAAAAAAATACATTCAAACAAAAAACCAAATCATTAGAGTGGGTGGTTTTTTATGATCCTGTATGGAAAACCTTCGCCTTTGAGGAGGTTTAGAAAACCTTTCGGGTTAGAGTATAGGGTTGCTAGTGGGCACCCCTTGAGACGACTATCTGCTACGTACAGACCTACAAACCTATGAAGGACATTAAAAGCTAAGTTTTCAAACCTATTACTACGTCTCCTTCGCGTTCGTTTTCATTGTTATTTAAGGAGTGCCTTGACAATAGACTCATGTAACCATCAACACAGACTCGGGCTGTTGGGGCCCCCACTAACACCTCCAAGCCCTTCAAAGGCGCATTCACACATACACACGTATCTGTGCATGGATATGTAAATATGTTAGTTATACGAGTAACTTTGGTAAAAACCAGGCACGTCATGCCACATTTTTAGAACGTTTACGCACTACAAAACAGTCTGTATGATGTGAGTTTTGCTTTTGGTATTACCCGGTTTTTACTTTACTTCACTTCTATTTGATTCGATCATTTGTTTTTTCTTTTGTCATTTGTTGTTGTTGCTGTTGTTGGCATGCAAATTGTAGCCGGGTAATTAGTGGTTGCTCCGCTTTTTTTTTGTTCCTTCTGCCGCCACTTTATTGCGTGGGCTTGTGGGATTTTCCTCTTAATGTTGCCTTTTTTATGTTTAATCGATAAATTGCGAAAGTAAAGCGAGCACGAGATATTTGAAGCAATTTGAAAATATGCCTAATCATAAGCTACACCTCCATTTGGAGTTGATGAAATTAGGACCGGTAATAGGAGTCGAGAAAAGAATTAAGTTGACTTCTCTCCAGTTGACTTGCTGTGTCTGGAAAAAATTTACGATCCGTTTAAAAGAAAGGATTTTGTAATAGGAACTTTTTAACTAATGCAAAAACCCACAATTTTTTAAATAAGTAGAATATTCGTTATGTTCGGCTAGACGGAATGGTGAGCCTTTTTCGACCCCTGGGGTCCTTGAGTCTGACCCTAATCTAAGGCAAAATATCAAAATAAACCCATACTTTGATTTTTAATAATTCATAGTTAATTTAAATACCCACACTGAAAAAAACCACGTAAAGTGTTTTTTTTTAGACGTTTGGTTTTTAATCTGGCCACACTTTTTCCGAGTTTATCTTTTTGACAGCTGTCACTTGATTTAGGCTCAGTTTGGTTTGCCATTTCATAATGAATAGACGTACACGTGAACAACCTTTGCAAATCGGGGTAAATGGGCCCAAAACGAGATGACCGGTGATTTTTCCCTTTTGGTTTAATGGGTACGTTAGTAACCAAAATTGTCGCATTTGAAGTAATGACAAATTCGGCAAACCATTGTTGAGACGCCTTTACATCCTCAAAAAGTCAATTTTTGGTGTGCTCTATGGGCAGAGGGAATCTTTGGTCCATATTTCTTCAAAAATAAAGTCGGCCATAATGTGGAACACTATGGAGCTATGATTAATGACTTTTTCGTGCCTGAATTGGAGGATTTTAATGTGGACGACCTTTAGTTTCAACAAGACGGCGCTACATGCCATACAGCCAACGAAACAATCAATTTATTGAAGGAAACTTTTGGTGAGTGTATTATCTCTCGCCGTGGCCTCCAAGATCGTGCGATTTAACACCGCTGGACTATTTTTTGTGGGGTAATGTGAAGTCGCTTGTCTACGCAGTTAAGCCTGACACGATTGACGCCTTGAAAGAAAATATTCGGCGCGATATTGCTGACATACGACCCCAAATGCTGCAAAACGTGGTCGAAAATTGGGCCTCTTAGCTGCAATTTATTCAAGCCAGCCGCGGCCGAGATGACCGAAATCATTTTTGAATCTAATAATGGCAAACCCTTATCTTTATAATAAAGCTAAATTCTTGACCATAACATCAAATTATATGCGTTTTATTTTATCTTGAAAACCACACGTCTGGAAAAAACACCCTTTATAACAAATTAATGAAAAAGCTCTTTATCATATTGATGAAAACTTTATTGATTTGATGAATTCTTTAATTTGAAGTACTTAGATAAAGTATTATTAAACATGTAATATGTAATAGCCAGAAAAATATCGCAGAGGGAAAAGAAAGGGCACAGCAAGGCCTTCTTGGGATGCATGAAGACATGCATGCTACATTCTACACACTGAAATAAAATTTGTATATCAAATCAATTAAAAACATATAAAGAATTTAATTCAATTGATTTGATTTTGATATTTCAACATCATATTGATGAAAAATTCATTGATTTGATGAATCAATTCTTCTTCATTAAATGCTAGTATTAGTTTACATCAATCTTAAATGTGGTAGCCAGAATTATATCCCAGCGGGAAAATGAAGGGCTCAGCAAGGTCCTTTATATGATGCTCGGAGGCAGGCTTGCTGCATTCTACTCTTCAAATATCTACAGGGTCAGATTGCAGAACAAGACCTATTGGAAGGCCTTCCAGAAGGACTGTTAAAATGATCTTCACAATGCATTAACAATTTTCTAACAGAGAAAATATTTTCAAATTACGTTATTTCAGTTTTATTTTTTTTAATTTGCCTCCAAAGGTGTTCGAACTAAGTTTCCAAAAAAAAGGAGTTTCAAAAAACCGGCATTTCGGTTTTTTTTCAAAACCGTGCATTGAAAATTACTTAATTTTATCTTTCACTTTTATTTTTTTTAATTGCCTCCACTTGAGCTCGAACTAGAGTTGTCTAAAAACCGAAAATTTCAGAAAACCGTCATTTCGGTTTTTTTTCAAATACCGGGGTTTTTTTTAAAAAAGAAACCGTCCTTAACTGACATTTCCATTCTTAAGCTTTTTGCTTAAGAATGGAAATTATTTTTCCAATCCGAAGTTAAGAAATGGTGCCCTGGAACAGCCCTAAAACTACCCAGTAAAGTCATACTTCAATTTGTGTTTTGGCCATGTTTAAATTGACCAAACTTTAGGACATATGTAGGTACGGAGGTCACCTAAATTGAGCCAAACAGCAAAAAAAATCATTTTATAAAGAGTGTTCCAGCTATAATGCACGACTTTAGGACATAGGGGCGGAGGTCACCCAAACTGAGCCAAACAGCAAAAAAATTCATTTTATAAAGAGTGGTCCAGCTATAATGCACCATGTTAATTGTGAGTCACACCCTAACGTCAAGTTTTTTAGCCAACTTAATTTGACATTTCTTTGTTTCAGTGTTTGACAAATTCAACCATGGTGAGGTACAGTGAGTTAGCATTGTTGAAGCCTTATACAAAAATGGGCGTTTAAATCAAAATGCATTTCGTGCACTTCGTGATATTTTTTGGTCAACATAATCGAATCGAAATGTGTCCAAAATAGGGAGAATTTTGCGCAAATTTCAGCAAATCGAGCCTGTAGGATATATGAAAACACCTGTGCATGCTTGCCCACTCCGTACTGCGGGAACCTTGATGTTGTTTAAGATAGTGTGGCAAAAGAGCTGTCAACCTCGACTAATGAATAGTGTTCACTATCGCTCGAACATAACGGACTTCTTGTGGCCAAATTATGTAGTTTTGACAACTTTAAAAAACTGTCCTTGGCATAGCTTCTCTCGGATTTACCCATATGTAGAAAATCTCACTTTAAGTGATTATTTTAAAAAAAATCTTCTTCTCTATTTATTTTTCCTATTGTTAAATTATTATTTATTATGTACAGACTCTTTTAACTTGTTTTACTTGTTCTCTTTCATCATAATTTGAATATATTACGCGGAGAATAGGAATATCTTACTTCAATATCATTTCGCAGCCAACGGTGTACATTTCAATATTGTTTGTTATTGAATAACAAATATGTACGTCTGACTGACTATAAGTATTTATTTCAGTTTTCAGTATGTCCATTATAGTTTACATTCATAATTAGTATAGAATATGTGAGAAGAAGGTGATGATCGGGCAGCAACGGCTGCTAAAAGCAAATTCGCATTGTAGAATACGTACTCGTATTTGTAAAGCGAATTAAAAGTAAATATGTACCCGTACATATGAATAAATAAATTCCTATTATTTAAATACACCTTTTTAGACTTAGAAATACAAAAAAAAATTGTTTAAAGTCTAATATTTGGTGTTACGAGTCTATGTAGAAATACTGAATGTGTTCGAAGGGACGGACGGAGTGGGTACGTACGTTTCAAGTACGGAAATGTTAACAAAGTACGCGACAAAATACTCGTACAAGTTAAGCCACGAGAAGAGAAGTTGGTACTTATATTTTTTGTTTATTTCTATTCTATTACTAGCTTTTATTTAAGAATACACTTTATATACAAACCTAAATAAATAGTGTTTATTTATTTTATTATTATTTTTGATTGTGTTGGACATATAGCCAAGATCATCGATGTCGTTACTGAGATCAGTGTTTATAAGTAGAGTTTTATTTAAAAAGGTCGTCGATATAGCTAGAGGGATCTGAGTTTTTAGGTCGATTTTTTTTTTGAAAAACTTACTGTTTCAAGTTTCTTATTTATTTTAAAATAATTTAGCAGCATATCTATTACCGCGTTTTGTTTTTTGACGCTTATATGGCTCTAGGGTTACCATGTGTATGCTTTTGAACGAAATACACAGTTTTTTTTTGGCGCCACCGTGATTTTCATATTTTCCTTTATAAGCTCGCTTGTCTGCTATGATTACAAATTTTCTTTGAATCATAGCAGACAATTTTTGTAGAAATTTTTAACAATGAACAAAGGAGTATATTTTTATAATACAGGGTGAACCAAATTCAAGTATATTTTTAAAAAAAATATTTTTTTCGTAACACACTTTCTGTCACAGCCATATTTGTTTGCCTACCGAATTGCGTTTAATTATTTCATTAGTACATTTCTACAACCGCGTGTTTTTTACGCTTATATGGATCTAGGGTTACCATGTGTATGTTTGTTTCAGTAACATGCAATAAATACATACGTTAGTCACCCAGTTTTAGTTTCTTTTTGACGACAACGCGATTTTCATATTTTCCTTTTTAAGCCCGCTTGTTTGCTATGATTACAATTTTTTTTTAAAACTGTTATAATTTTTTATGTATAAGTATAAGGAGTATATGTTTACATTACAGGGTGATCCATATTCACGTTTTTTCAAATAAAAACATAAAATTTATTTTTTCGGAACACACTTGTTGTCACAGCCGAATTTGTTTACGAATAAGGAGTATAAGTTAACAATGCAGGGCGATCCACATTCAGGTTTTTTTCAAGTAAAAACATAAAATTTATTTTTTCGGAACACACTTGTTGCCACAGCCGAATTTGTTTGCCTACCGAATTGTCTTAAAGCATTCCATTAGTACAACCGGCTTAAAGCACAATTCCCAGGTGGCCAATTGACATGGCCGAGACGGTTGATAACGCGATTACTGAACTGGGTGCTTGTGGCGATTGTGGCGTAGGCTATGCGGCATGGCGCGATATTTTACTAAAAACTAGGAAAGACCAATTTCATGTTAATACCATACAAAATGGTTTATCATGCGTCTGTAGGGATCTACTGCCCTAGCGGACGGCATGCGCCTCTGCCCTGGGACATCGACTTGCCAACGATCTCAATAACTCAGCATTCCACGCTCTGGGCTGGTGCAATTTTGCATTAGTTGCCGCTTCTCAGTTTGTACCTTAGAGTATTTCAAATCTCGTACAGTTTTCGAGATATTGTGAAAATTAAATTTTTCTGACTTTTTCATTGATTTGCCTTAAACTTCGGCAGTTTTTCAACAAAATTTTGATTTCTTTTAACCTACAGAACATTCGATTTTTTCCTCGCCAAGATCGACTATCGTGTTTTCAGTCGACCTGGCGATGTTAAGTGTCCACCTAAGTTGATAGGTTTTTTTGTGGGGACCAATGTTATGAGAAGAATCTATTTACAAGTGGGGTCCTAAAGGCGTATATCCAGTAAATCATAAGATCGAGAGATAAAGCTAGATAGGATATTGTTGTGGGGTGCAAATTGGGAACCATTAACAGATTGGGCTCTTAAGACGAATATAGAGCAGAATATAGAACAAGGTCTTAAAAAATTGGGTTGACGCTACAGGTCTTAGAAATTGGGGTTTCCAAAGTCTCTAAAATTTGGGTTAAGCGCTACTGCGAAGCAAGTGAACAATATGGATGGAATTGTTTTCATATTAATGGCAATACTTGTTATTAATAAACCAATAATATAAAATAAATGTTAATTAATTGGTTATGAATTTTTAAAAAATTAATAGGTTTTAGACCACCCTGTATATTGAAAATGGGATTTTGGGACTCAGAATCTATTGGATGAGGGGTTAAGGAAAAAGTATGTTTGTGATCAAGGATTGGTTGTTAGTCCCCTGTTATAAATTATAAACCAAAATTTGATCAATATCGCAATATATATGTGACATCAAGATAGTTTGTGCAAACAATCTAGTCGAAACTTTGTTATTGTTGTAGCGGCAACTGTATGCTGGGGTGCCAGCCCTTGACCGCAGAATTGCTCCTCGGGTCAATACGCTCCATAGAACCGGCTGTCATTGGATTGCGAAACAAGTGAGCCTTAATGAAAACATTGGCCGACCGACATGGCCTATTTTCATTTGAGTTACTTTCCGTAAATCTTAATGAACTGGATAAAGTGCTTGGCTTCTAAAGCTTTAAATCGGGGAAATACAACACACTTGTTTAACAAAAGGTTATTTCCTCAAAAATTTCTAATGTTTAGTGGAGGCAGAAAAGTGTTTGCTTAGAATAATGCCAGCAAAATCATCAAATATAACTCATTACAACGTACTCTTCCAGGTAAAGGCCTCTCATTACACTTTGCATTATTTTAAAACTTAAAATAAGTACGTACAACAATAACTTAACTGTCATTTGTTACGACCGGAATCTAGTGTCTCGTAAACGAAGTTTGTTTAAATCACAACACAAGTGTACTTATATTTTTTCAATTATTTATCAATTTGAACTCTCCTACTCGCTCTCGCAAACATACTACTTATTCTTGAACTCCTTGTATGCTTGCAAATAAGAACTTATTCCTGAACTTTTTGTATTTAAGTATATTTTCTTCAATGTCATCGCCCTTTAAGAATACTTCAAAACAAATCCAAAGTATATAGTAGTGAAGTTACAAACATTTGCCAAGAAACTAACTTACATAACCCTGTTCTACTAAGTGCTGTAGGGTATACTAATTCAACTATTTTAATTATCATGTAAACGTTATAGCATGTTAATTCTTATTGTAGTTATACACTATTCCTCTGATGCCCTCCTAAATGTAGATACAATCGTTCTCTCTCCTTACTCATGATTCAGAAATTCTTTATTGAGAATTATAAACCATTAATAATAATAATTAATTACTAAAACAACAACAATAATCGAGTTTTAAATAATTACTCTCAACTGCACAACTTACTAAGACGTGACTCGATGGCATTACGCAAGCGCCCACATCATTTCCGTTCCTTTATCTTAAGGCCGGCGCTCTGCGGAATGTTCGCTGAATGTGAGCCCAAGAAACAGCAAACAGCTGTTTTCGCAGCAGATCCTAAAATGCTATCACTCGAAAATGAATCGCCTCTATACGTAAATCAATACAAATTATTTTGAAACGTAAAGTAAACATGTAGAGATTAATTTTTCTATCGCGATGTTTTAACATTTTAACTTATCTTGCACAAACACTTGTTTGCAGGTCTGTGGGAGTATATGAAATTAAAAAAAGATAAAAAGCCATTCATTCATAATAAACCAAAAAAAAAATAATAAAATATTCAAACTGGCTGGAACAGCAACGAGTTTATAAGGAATGGCATTTCCGTGAGCAAAGTGTTAGAGAAATATTTATCCAAAGAGTTGGCAAAATTAAGTTGTCGAAGAAAAAATAGCTATTCGACGTCAGCAAAATTTCGGGTTCTTCGGACAGACGGATTAAATCAAGCACAGGTGGATGATAATCTTCTTAAATAGCGGTAAAGAAAATACAACAACAACCAGACTTCTCACTCAGGCCCACTTTTTTGTAGTTTGAGATCATTGGCAGGTGTTTAATTTCAAGGCCAAAAAATACATATTTAATTTCTAAAGTATATCTAAATCAAGATTAAATTAAGACAAGTGGAGTTTCCTTATGCACAGTTTTAATAAAGATATTTTCGAAAAAAAAAAATACAATAAACAAATCATTTTTGAAAAAAATCAATCAAACTTTGTATTTAAGTAATTTTTGATTCCAAAATCCGAACTAAATTTACTTTTTTGTTTATACTTTACTATCAGGTACTTTTCAGTAACGAGAATAACGAAAATATCTGAGTTTCTTTAACATTTTTGCACAATATTTGAGAAGCCGCTAGAAATATCGGTTGGATTTTTGAATAATTTAGTTAAAATCTTTTGAACCCTTTGATAAGGTTTATTGCGCAAAAACAATTTACCTGTTGATAATTCTGTCAAAATTAAAACTGGGATTTATATTGGTGTGATATTTTTTTTCCTTGTAGTCTTTTAATATCGATACTTCTGGTATTGAGTACTTTAGTTTTAATGCTGATGGGGCATCGATACTTTCGATGCCCCATCAGCATTTTCCGGTTTTAGAATCGGCTACTCCAGAATGCACACATAACATTCGATTCTGATTTAAAGTCTTGCCGTTAGAAGCTACACATTTAAATAGCCTCTCATAAAGGAACCAATTTGAAGTCTTGTTGAAAGAAGCTACTATTTTAATCCGATCGTTCTCGAGTTTTGCATGGTCTTTCTGAATATGATATCCACTTTCTGAATATGATATCCATCCATCGATACTTTTCGTTCATATATTTAAATTAGACCTGACTGCTATCGTGCTTTTAACAAAATTTAATATTATTAACAATTAAAACGGGATATCTATCTAGTGTTATCTTTTTTAATTATAGATGTCATGATATTATATAACAAGTTCAAATGTACTTCGTTATAGTTTCTAAATTTAAGGGCCTTGAGCTCGAAAAGGATAACGATTTAGCTTAAAACCTCTTTCCTAGTGAAACGCATGTTTATCTCGGCTGCCAGTGTCGTTAATTGTTCCGAAGCAAAAGTCGCTACGGATGAAATGTGTAAAAAACCCTATAAATCGCAACAGATCTTAAAGAAAAGATAACAACAATACTCCCTACGGAACAAATAAACATAAAAAGTCAAAATATTATAAAAAATATTTAGCTTCGAGCGAAAATTAAAAAAAAAATATCGTGTTCGAGCGAATGATTAAAAATGTGTATGCAGAAACAAATTTTTAATCATTATCTTTAAGTTATTTTTAATTGGATGAGAAGTATTTACCTGAAAAATTCCAAGGACAATTGAAAACAAAAACAAAATAATAGCTTTTTTAAGTGAAGCGCTACGCCAAAGTATTTAAAATCGCTTAATCGCCTTTTAGATTGGAGCTATAAAAGTATAAAAACGTGGAACGATATGTTCCAAATAATTTTAATTAAAAATAGATCTCTCATAATTTTCAATACAAGATCGTTTGTTAAATGTGTCTTATAGATTGGGTGGATATCATATTCAAGAGACCATGCAAAACTCGAGTACTATCAGATTAAAATATTAGCTTCTTTCAAGAAGATTTCAAATTGGTTCCATTATGAGAGGCTATTTAAATGTGTAGCTTCTAACGGGAAGACTTTAAATCAGAATCGAATGTTATGTGTGGATTCTGGAGTACCAGATTCTAAAACCGGAAAATACCAAAGAGTGATATCAAAACTTGGCCCGACTTAGACGAATTTCAATGACAAGGTGGACATCGCTCTATAGAATCATATAGTGATTCTTAATCGGTTCGTTTCTATCTCCTTGCTTTTTTGGTATTACAAACGCCAGCACATTAACCCGTGTAATAAAGGGTGTTTTTCAGATGTGTGGTTTTCAGTCTGGCCCCACTTTTTTAAGAATCAGTCTTTTTGACAGCTGTCACTTGGTTTATGCTCAGTATGGTTTGCCATTTCATAATGAATAGACTTACTCTGGAACAACGTTTGCATGTAAATGTATTACCAAAATAATGGTTCGGTTCGAGTCGACATAATCGCCCAGCAGATTCGTTAATTCCAGCTACCATGGTTCGGCTTAACACCACGTGCTGTGGAGAAGAGTATCGAAGAAGACCCGCACCGAATATTCTCATCGAATTTAAGGCCGAATATTCTCCTACAGCTCTAAATGCTGCAAAAGTGGTCGAAAACTGGGCCTCTCGGCTTGAATTTATTCGAGCCTGAAACTTGAACTTGCCTGAAATCTTGTTTAAAACATAATGGCAAACCTGTATCTTTATGATAAAGCTAAACTATTAAATTAAATTATATGCGTTTTATTTCTTCTTGAAAACCACAAGTATAAAAAACACCCTTTATAAAAAATTCTACCTTTCCGGGCCAAAAAGTACCTTTTATAATATTTTTTGTACCAACTCGCTAAGCCCATTTAAATCCCTGGTACATAGTGCATATAAGCTTTTACTTTAACGGATTTTCTAAATATCGGGTGCGGATCTACCCAAATATTGGCCCCTTCAACAATTAAGATATGGGTAATAAGAAAGAATTCAATTTTCTAACGAATTCGAATTTGACATTAATTTCACGATTTTGAAGGTTTTGCTCCAAGGGCATTGCCGACCCGTAGGGGTGGGAAAATTAGGTCGTGTCAAACATTTACCCGCTGCCAATGATCATGTGTTATCATACTGTTGGACTTCTTTCTTTGGGGCTATTTAAAAGAAAAAGTGTAGTACGTCAATAAGCCAAGAACGATTTATGAGCTAAAGGATAAGATACGAGCGTTGCTATATATACTCATTTAGTGTTGCCTGGCGCCATTTCCATTGGAAAGTTTGACATTTTTGAACATAAACGTACTCAGAACGTTTTGACGTACGACCATCATTTATGTTGTTTACACTTACTTGAAAAAATCAGTTTGGCAAAAAAATGGAATTAACTCGTGAACATTTTCGTGCAATCATTTTTCACAACTTTCGACGTGGATTATCATGACAAGAGTGCATCGATGAACCTACATCTTTGTATGGCGATGAAGCGCTATCCTATAGCACTGTTAAAAACTGGTTTAATGAATTCAATCGTGGCCGACACTCATCAAAGACGAAGGCCAAAGGTCGTCCAAATCGGCCGTTGTTTCTAGAGAACATTGATGCCGTGCATAAACTGATAATGCAAGATCTTCATGTGAAATACCGTGAGATAGAGGCATCCTTGGGCATTTCTTCCACCAGCATACATTCGATATTGCTTGAACACCTGGCCGTGAAAAGGTTTGTTCTCGTTGGATCCCGCACAATTTGACAATCGCTCAAAAAAAGGCTCGTGTCGATTGGTGCAGAGAAATTTAGAAAAAATGCGATCGCGGTGCTTTAAAAGACGTTCATAAGATAGTCACAGGTGTCGAATCATGGATCTAAGCGTATAAGCCCCAAAAAACAGCAATCGACTGTGTAAGTCTTCGAAGACGAGCAAAATTCAACGAAAGTTGTTCGTGGAAGAAGCACTTCGAAGCACATGGTTGCCTGTTTCTTCGGCAAAACTTGTCATATGGCGACTTTTCCACTTGAGCAACGTAGGACGGTCAATTCTGACACAATTTGTTTGCCTGAATTCTTCAGAAATTCGATAAACGAACAACAGAAGACGAATCATTGTGCACCATGACAATGCGAGCTCTCACACGTCGGCTCAAACCAGCGCCATTAAGATAATTCTCCGAAAACTTTTAGTTTTATTTACAATTAACATCGTGCGTTTTCGTTGGACCTCCCTTTACATATCACCCAATACAATAACTTACGGATCGTTCTCTTGTTTTTTTCTCTTGAATATCGTCTGTTATTCATACGATAATGAAATATTTTGAAATGACATCTAATTTACACTTGAACCATCCTTTATAAAATGACGCATAAACTCATCTCTGGTGAGAGGACAAAAACGCCCAGTCTCCCTCCCATTTAATTGCATAAAATGTACCGTAATTACATGAACTGTCAGTGCCACTCTTTATGTCAAGGAAAGACAGTATTAGAGACTGCAACATCTGGCAACACTATGTAATATCTTATAAAATGATCTAATAACAGTCGTTTTCATGAAACCACTTGTATACAGTATTTTCAAAACGTTACCTAGTGAATGAATAAAAAAATCTCAAATATTTACCTTGTATTTTGTTTTTGATTGCGTCGTTTATAATCCCAAATGCGATTTTTATGTTTTTGGTTTTTTAATAAATATGTTGGCTGTTATGTAGCCACTGGTTAAAGTTTAAAATTTTTGATTTTTTGAAAGTTAACACAAATATTTATTAATTTCATTCGTAATGCACCACTACCGAATGGCGTTTTTTAGCAATAATATTTCACTTTTTTCTTTATTCAAATAAGGTTCTGCTGCTAAGTTAAGATTATTCACCGAAAAGTAAAACAATTTGTTTTGTTTTTGTTTGTTGCTGTTATGATTAAGGTAAAATTACTAACTACACACACTCAAGAACACAGATATAACACAGCTATAACACACCAATAACACAATCTATAGCATACACACACGCACAAACATGCATATGTACATTGCACATTTACTTTGAGAGGGAGAGAGAGAAATACAACAATTACTAACTACTTGAAATGAACTGAGAGACTGACTGTAGGTTAGCCCGGCGACGTTGTTGTTCTTATCAATTGCGTGTTTTGTTTATTATTATCACTTGTTATTTTGTTAAACATTTATTATAGGCATATTTTCATGCAATTTTATTAAATTAATTTCTTGTTTTCTTTCATTTTGTTTAATAATAAATTTCTCTAATGTGTTTTATTCTCACTGTTACTTGGCAGACACAAGCAAACGGATACGTGTTACGCGATTTGCTCCGCTCATATTGAAATCAAAACCGCTACTAACGTAACCCGACTTTAACAACGCACCAAACAACCAAAGTTGGTGCTTCCACGTAGTGTTGTCAATCAATGACGCGAGTAAAAAACGCCAGTTTTTTTTAAAAAAAAACACAAAATTACTTTATTTTTGGGTAAGCATTTTCAAATCTAACTTTTGGATGTATTTAAATATTTATAATAAATATAAAATAGAAAATACATAATAATGGTATATTCTCTATAACAAAGGCTGAATAGCAAACCCGCAATAGCTAAGCCATTTAATGTGGTAATTTCGTGTAGAAAAAAAATTATACAAAAATAATTTGTTGTAGCCGTTTTAGTGCATAGACTGGAAAGAGGCTATTACTTGATAGTTACGATCCTGACAATACTAGTGTTGCCAGATGCAAACTGGAACTTCCATTGGAAACTTTGACATTTTTAAGCATAACTTCACTCGGAACGTTTTGTCATTTGAGGGCGAATTGTTTTGTTTACAGTGTGTTGAAAAATTAATCTCATTCAAAAAATGGAATTATCCCGGGAACATTTTCGTGCGATGATTTTAAACGGTTTTCGGCGTAGGTTATCGAGACAAGAGTGTTTTGTTTAAATCAACTTGTTTCGACTTTTGGCGATGAAGCACCATCAAAAACCACTGTTAATCGCTGGTATCAATAGTTCAGTCTCGGACGTCGTTCGCTTCAGTTTGAATTTCGTGAAGGACGCTGTGCGTGAACTGATTAAGCAAGAACGACATGTGACATACCGTGAGATTGAGCCATCCTTAGGCACTAGTATGACAAGCATCAATACCATATTGCATGTTCATTTGGCGGTGAAAAAGATTTGTTCTCGTTGGATCCCACATAATTTGACGAATGCTCAAAAAACGGCTCGTATGGATTGGTGCAAAGAGATGTGAAAAATTATAACTGCGGTAGCTCAAAGGCAGTGTATAACATTGTCACAGGTGACGAATCATAGATCCATGCATATGAACGCGAAACAAAACAGCAATCGACCGTATGGGCCTTTCAAGACGAGCCAAATCCAACAAAAGTTGTTTGTGGATGAAATACATCGAAGCAAATGATTGCGTTTTTTCCGTTATAACCGGCCATGTTGCCACAGTGCCTGTAGTGGAACGTAGGACGGTCAATTCTGATTGGTATACAACCATCTATTTTCCAACAGTGTTCAAAGAAATGAGGAAAGAGAAGACGGATCATTTTGCAACACGACAATGCCGGCTCTCACACATCAGCTGAAAAGATAAGCTATTTGACCACTCAAGATGTCGAATTGATGGGCAATCCACCGTACATCCCTGATTTGGCACCCAATGACTTCATCTTATTCCCTAGCATCAAGAAAAAATGCGTGGTCAACGTTATTCATCGCCCGTAGCAGCTGTCGAAGCGTTTAAGAATCATGTTTTGGAGGTGTCTCAATCGATGTGAAAAAAGTGCTTTAAAAATTGGTCTGTGCGCATGCAAAAGTGTATTGATCTTAAAGGAGAATATTTTGAAAAACAATAAAACCATTTCCAATGATAAATTACTGTGTTTTTATTGCCGGACCCGAAATAAAAATAGCAAAGCTCGCGTCAAGGCTAAAAAGGTGTGTGCTTAATATTTAACGAGTACTAAACCGGCTATAACAAATTATTTTTTGATACAAATCCTTGCAGAGTCGAGTACATCATGATGTTTTCTATTGACTTAAACAAAATAATCACTTTTTGTTATCAAATGAGTTAGCTTAGCAAAGAACTCAAGTAAACGCAGCAAAGAACTCGACTAAAATGGATTAAAGACAAAAGTCAGTTTTAAGAAAAAAGGAATGTAGTTTAAAATACCCTCCTTCCCCGAGGTTCTTAGACCTCAATTTAAAACGCCACCTTAATAATACAGTTGGTATTTCTCTTAGCTGGTAAAATAAGTTTAGAAAATATTGTTATACTCTTTACCATAGGATAAAGTGAATATGCACATAATTTTATCATTTCGTTTGTTATATCATGAATTACTTACCTGCGCTCAGAAAAGAATGTATAAGTATATATATATATATATATCTTATTGATCGTCTTACAATTTGACCTAGCCAACTCCGACCGTCCGTTTTTTGGCAGCACAATTCGGTCCAAACAAAATGAGCTAGATACTTCCTACTTACCAGATATATGTTTGTATGCCTTACAGCTTAAGATCTGTATTGAAATCAGACCAAATACCGCAATAGGAAAAAAGACATTTTTTTAAGGGACTTAAAATGTCAGGTCTTAATATTTGTTTTGACATTTTCAATATATGTATATCTTAAATAATTCGATTTTCTTGGAAATCGTAGGCATTGACACTTTTAACGTCCCATAAATACGTGTGGGATCAAAAAACGATCTTTAAATAGTAAAATGTTCTCATAAATTCAAATATGGGCAGGGACCCGAAAACCCTCCCCTTATGTGTGGAGAGATATGGAAAAAGTGAAATGTTCTCCCATATCTAAATATGTTCCTATGCATATTAAAAAAATCGTCGCGAATTGACTTAAATCGGAACCTTGACGAATGGGTCTAAGGTCCCTAGGGGGCCGAAAAACAAGTCCTTTCGAACATAGACAACAGTGGAACTTTCTCACGAATCAAGATATCAAATTTAGGATTTGGCTTAATTGGGGGCCTTGACCTATGGACGCGGTCATTAGACCTAAGGCCCAAATAAGTGCCCTATTGTATGATATCCTGAAGCTATTAAATTTGTTAACAGATCTAAATATGCACCTATACTTATATTTAAGAATAAGGCAAAATTTTAAATCTGACCTCCCAAAACTCGGCCACCTTTATATATTGACATATGGGTACAATTCGTAGTCGGGCCGGCCCAAAATTCCACTTTCACCTATCGACATAAGAGTATTAAAAGGCAATGAAATTTCGTTTTGAATCAGAATATAACATTATTTTTAGACAAAATTGAGGCCTTTCAATTTGCCAATGGGAATAAGATTACCAGAGTGCCGAAAAATATATTCTGTCGAACATGCTTACTTTCTTTACTAACTTAAGTCCCTCAACATCCCATATAGGAACAAGAAGACAATATTTCACATATCAATATAAATAAAAAATACTGAACTTTTAAAAGAATTTGTTTCTAGGCTTAGAGATAAATCTCTTCCTCGAAAAGTCGGTCGACCTGCCGCTAAACATTTGTTAGACATTCTTACCCTGAGTTGAACCTTGGTTTACCTGCAAGCTAGTCATGGACACTAGCCATCACACCATTTACTTACTTTCAGGATTTGTCTAAATTTCATGTCCCGATATACGATCCAAAGGGACCAAAAAATCGGTCCCCTTTAAAATTAAAGCGCGCTAACTCAAAAACACTCAAATTTCCTTCTCTTTTTGAATTTGAAAATAATTTTACGATTTAGCGAATTGGCCTTATCGGCCAATGATCCATAGGTACCCGAAATATTGTCGGTCCTGTTAAACATGACATTGACATTTCACCCAAAACTGTCTTAACCATACTAGAACGCAGTCCAAGGTGGAGGGCATAAAAGATTTGGCCCAGCCAAATTTGCAAATTGTCCACATGCTATACCCGATACCCCACTGTGATACAGGTACAAAGTATTCAAAGTATAGGTCTCAATTATGAACCGATTTCGAAGGAACTTTGTCCATTTGTTCAGGTTTTGGCCCAAAGGCGGAGCCCATTGAAATTGGTACATACCAGTCCATTGTTTAATATCAAACAGAGCTTTTTGCAAATTACATAACCTGCAGTTTAAAAAGGCACATTTTACTTCGGACTCTGACCGAATTTCTCATGTAGCATTACGAGCGGTTAATACCCATCTTTGGTAGAGTGGACCATTCTGAGGGACATAAAAGTCCCTTCGAATTGTAATCAAACAGGAGCCAGTTTTTATATTACCGGAGCGTGCTACAATTTTGCTTGGTACGTTATTTGTGACCAATAACTAACTGTGGTAAAATTGGACCATAAACGTCTATATTTTCGTATAGTCCACATATAGAGTTCCTTCAGAATTTCAGAACCTCCAGCTTTAGAAGCCAGTCGTATGGTTTTCAAGAAAAAATAAAAAGCATATAATTAATCTAGTGGCCAAGAATTTAGCTCTTTTATAAAGATAAGGGTTTACCATTATTTTTTAAGAATGATTTCGGGCAAGTGTCCGCCGCGGCTGGCTCGAATAAATTCCAGCCGAGAGACCCAATTTTTGAACATTTTTTTGCTGCATTTTGGACCGTATGTCAGCAATAACGCGAAGAATATTCTCTTCCAAGGAGTCAATCGTGTCGGGCTTATCTGCGTAGGCAAGCGACTTCGCGAGGTTATAAATCGCACGACATTGGAGGCCACGACGAGATATAATGCGCTCACCAAAAGTTTCCTTCAATAAATTGATTGTTTCGTTGGAATGTAGCGCCATCTTGTTGGAATCAAAGGCCAACTACTTCAACTTCCTCCAATTAAGGCACGAAAAAGTCGTTAAGCATGGCTCTAGTTCCCCGTTGACTGTAACATTATGGCCGGCTTATTTTTTAAGTAATATGGACCAATGATTCCCTTTGCCTATAGAGCACACCAAACAGTGACTTCTTGAGGATATAACGACATCTCAACAATAGCTTGTGGATTTTCAGTACTCCAAATGTGACAATTTTAGATATTAACGTACACATTCAACCAAAAGCGAGCTTAATTGCTGATCAAAATTTTCTTGTAAAAATCTGGACCGGCAAACGTTGTTCCGGAGTAAGGGTGATGGCAGAGTGCACGCTCAAAGCCGAGCCGAGCTGAAAGCTGATTGAAATTCTTAAAACTGTGTCCATACAAATTAGTACAAATCAGCGTCGGGATGGCAGAGTGAGCGCCGAGCCAAGCTAAAAGCTGATTGAATGGAACACAACTGTTTTGAAACGTTTTTCGTGCTGATTGGTGCTGATATTTGATTGTGTGTGAAAAGATACGAGTCCTTTGTAATTTGTACACGGTTCTTGACGTTTTGGTACTGTTGAAATAATTCTATCTGTTTTGTTTGACACATTTTTCGAATATTGAACAAAATTATTTAAATTTGATTAATCATATTAAAAATTACCTAATTATTCATAGTTCAGATTAATCAGAAATTTCTCTTATTAGATTAATTACTTAATCACATTATTGATTAACCCAAATTTTGACTAAAATATAAAAAAAAACACAAAACGCACAGCAAAAACAGTGCAGATTCAGCTACATACGAGGGCGGTTCGGAAACTTCTTAGCCTAGCACAAAAAGCGCGGTATAAACAGAAAAGTGTTTAAGTGTTTTGAAAACTTCTATCTCTGCTATGAACACATGTTAAATTTTGTTTCGATCTGGCAACTCCTTCATATAGAAACAGGTGTTCACAAAAGACGCATCCGCGATTTTTTTACAATGGAAAAATTAGAAATGCGTGGTGTCATTAAATATTTACATAAAAAAGGTTTATCGGGACAAGAAATTCATAATGATATGGTGAATGTGTTAGGTGAAAGTGCTCCTTCATATGCAACAGTAAAAAATTGGGTTGCTGAATTTAAACGTGGTCGTACAAGCATTGAAGATGAACCACGTAGTGGACGTCCAAAAACAGCAACAACAACAGAAATTGTAGCCAAAGTGCATGATATGGTATTAAATAATCGACGAATAAAAGTGCGTGAAGTAGCTAATATCATGGGCATCTTAAATGATCGAGTCCATTTAATTTTGCATGAAGAACTACAGATGAAAAAGCTTTCTGCAAGATGGGTGCCGGACTTTTTAAGAGTCGACCAAAACGCATAAGAATGAACATTTCTCAAGCTTGCTTGGATCGTTTTTAGCGAAATAAAATGGATTTTAAGCGTCGTTTCATAACTGTTGATGAGACATGGATGCACCACCATACTCCAGAGACAAAAGAACAATCCAAACAATGGACTGAAACTGGAGGAAGTGCCCCAAAGAAGAAAAAACAATTCAATCGGCTGGTAAGGTTATGGCAACGGTTTTTGGGACTTCAAAGGTATTTTATTGATTGACTTTCTGCAAAAGGGTAAAACAATAAATTCAGAGTACTATTGCAACCTTTTAGATCAATTAAATGTACAAATTCGAGAAAAACGTCATGGCTTAACTAACAAAAAAATAATTTTTCATCAAGACAACGCACTAGCGCACAAGAGTGTTTTAACAATGGCTAAAATCAACGAATTAAAGTACGAGTTGCTTGACCACCCACCTTATTCTCCTGATTCAGCTCCCAGTGACTTTTACCTGTTCCCAAATCTAAAAAAATTCCTTGCTGGCAAGCGTTTTACCTCAAATGAAGATGCAATTACAGTTGTAAACCACTATTTTGAAGACCTTGAGGAAAACTATTTTAATCAAGGGATAGAATTGCTAGATAAGCGTTGGACTAAGTGTATTGAAGTTTCAGGATATTATATTGAAAAATAAAAATATTTTTGAAAAACTAACTATTCTCTTTCATTGATAGGCTAAGAACTTTCCGAACCGCCCTTGTAATAACATTCATAAATAAAAAAAATAATTTTAAAAAAACACAAAACACTTAGCAATCACGGCAAAAACAGTGCAGATTTGGCTCCGATTTCGGCGTTCACTCTGCCATCCCCAAATTTCATATAAGCATGAAATAAGTTCGTCTCGGCTTCGCTCGGGTTTGAGCGCGCACTCTGCCATCAGCCTAAGTCTTTTCATTATGAAATGGGAAACCAATCTGAGCATAAATCAAGTGACAGCTGCCAAAAAGACCAACTCCGAAAAAGGCATGGCCATATTGAAAACCACACGACGTCTAAAAAAACCCTTTATAACTTTCGACCAATTTTCATTTAAGACGTAAACAAATTTTAAGCTCCATCATAAAGTCCCCCTCCTCAAGGTTTTGTCCCCACAGCTCCCACACATGTTTTCAACCGATTTTATGTCTTCAGTTCGACATTTTTAATCCAATATTGATGAAAATTTGCCAGAACTCATTACGACCGACCTGTAAAGGACTACTAAAGATGATTTAATTACACTGTGCGACAGCCACAATCGGTTTGGGATGAAACCACCGGGGAAAGTTATATCGGTCAAAAAAAGGTCATACGTGTCCCAGCGTTTCGTTGGGTCTCATCTAGGAATCGAGATATATCGATTTGAAGTTAGTAAGTATCGTATAGGGGAATTTGTCACGTGCATCGATTTTCATGATTTATGTCTCATTTTGGTCATAGGTTATGTGACTTTACGTGAAAGTAATAGGACTTGACACTTTTTACCGTTTTGGATTTTTTATGAATTAAAAAAAAAAAAATTTTAATTTTTAGGCAAAAATAATTTTTTTTTTCATACATTTATTTATAATTGCGAAACTGTTGCTTAAGTAGGAAAACGGTTTAAGAACAGATTAGAGGAATTGTAATTCTTAATTTTTCTAAATTTGTTTCAGCTAAATCGGACGAGTGGTTCTCGAGTTATGTCAAACAAAAGAGCCTAAAACGTGACAAATTCCCCTATACGATACTTACTAACTTCAAATCGATATATCTCGATTCCTAGATGAGACCCAGCGAAACGCTGGAACACGTATGACTTTTTTTTACCAATATAACTTTTCCCGGTGGTTTCATTCCAAACCGATCACTGACCCTTACCATTTGTCGCAGAGTGTTATTAATGTATATTGCTCGGCTTATACGCAACAACTTAGCGGTCCTTAACGTTGTTTGCCTAAAGGGTTTTTTGACGTTTAGCAAGCCATTTAGACAAAAATTGCAACCGTTTCCTTCTCCATTCCATTTTCAAAACTTAACGTTGCACTACGCCATACTTTCAATATAACTCAATTATTTAATAATAGGTTATTAGCTCAGAAATTCCAAACATTTTATCCATTCGAACACAAAAAGTGGTCTTAACATTTTTGGTAAAACATCAAGCCAATGGTAGTAACCACAAGGCACAACCTCACACATGCCGCTCAATGTCCATACCCCGCTATAAACAAAATTCAAACAAACAAACAAAAAACTGTAGGCCAAATTAAAAAGTGATGAGCCGAGTGTGATGTGTAATACTGGTGGCGTTAACAAGTCTGGTGAGATGCTGTCCCGTGTATCCAACAAAGCAAGGCAAACGCAACAACTCAACCAGCTATTCCAGCTCAACCAACACTGGTGGCTGGCTGGCTGTGAGTGGGAGTTCAGAATGACAAAACACAAAAAAAACGTATTCACACAATACAACACACTAAAATTGAGTTCACTCATGATGATGTCTACTAAAAAATCGAAATAATTAATGTGTGCCAAACGAAAATGCCCGTCTGTCTGTCTGACACTATAAATGGCAACGGCTTTTCAGACTGGTTTCTGCCATAAGGCCATAAACGCGAACCGCATTGGCTGTGTGTGATGCAGGAGAATGCCCCGCAATTGTTGTGGGCCATAATTAAGCAATCAATTTTTAGGGAATTTTCTTGTTAAGGCACAACAAAAATATACGACTTTAGTTTCTTAAGCTTGCAAAGAGGAAGGATTAAAAAAAGTACAAATACAAATATGCACATAAATATGTATCAAAAATACATAAATCCATATATTTAACAGACATTTAATAAAAATTACAAAATAAAAAAAATATGACTACAATTCATTTAAATTAATTTCTTCTTATGCAAAATGTGTTCTTTCTTTTCCCTTGTTCGTTTTGTGGTTCCCAGAAATTCCTTGATCCTTTCAGTTCATGGTTGGAATGTAATACATACTATTGAGGTAGCATCGGGTCACTTCACCCACTACGGAACGATCGGGAATGCTTTGCGCCATGCCATACAGGGCCATTTTACCCGACACCGGTTGTTGGGGATCTTTCATTATTTCGGCCACTGCGGCACGGACATCGGCTATAAATTTGTCAGCAACTCCGGGTGCAGTATGCATGTCTGTAACGCAAAGGTGAATGCTAAAGAGATAGAAGACAAGATGGAATTGGATGTGAGTGAATATTCAGATATATTAGGAAAATGCTAGTACATTAATGGGTTGTTCAGGAGCAGTTAAATAAATATGCTTAAAACCGAAACCTAAAACCTACATTCCGGTTTTATGTCTAAAACCGACAGTCGGTTTTTCGAAAATAGCTAAAACCCGACTTGTCGCTTTATTCGGTTTTCTGCTGTCAGGTTCTCCGTCGGGTTGTTGTTATATTCAAGTAGGAACTACGTAATTATCAAAAATAGTTTAGCTAGACCCACCTGTGTGGATTAAAATGAAACACCAGAGGTATGGTTTTGCTTCTTTTCATTTTAATGGTCAAACAGGTTCTGAGTAACAAAAAGAAATTCAAAAATCTAAAGCATGGAAATGGAACATACATGAAATGGTACCGTAAGCGGTAAACTAGAGATGTTGTTTTAAAAGTAATTGAATTTCAAATATAGTTTTGATTACTTAAGTACACGGTGAGAAACAAAATCAATTTTACAATTTAAAACTAAATACTGCTGTTCTGAGCGAACACCACCTTTAAGTGGACCGCTCGACTCAGAACAATAGTTGATTTGATTTTACGATATCTAACTGTCGGTCTATCCGTCCGTCGGCTGTCTTTGTAAATCTTGTTTCAAACTACAGGTTGCATTTGTTGTCCGATCGGAAATTTCTACCAAAATTCCAAGTCTGTGGTCGCAACTTCAGGAGCGCTTACTCAAAACAAATCATCTTCAGCGATGAAGCTCATTTCTGGCTGAGCGGTTTTGTCAATCCGCAAACCCACATGTGCTTCAAGAGGCACAATTGCATCCGCAAAAAACTGCTGTGAGGTGTGGTTTCGGGTCCGTGACAACCATCTTCAGAAAGCTTTGCTGCAATTGGTGAAAGTAAAACCGAACTCTATAAGGCCAAATCATGATAAAAGTAGTGTGCAGCCACGAAAATCAATTCAATGCTTCTATTTAAATATAGATGCAAGAGGTCTTGAGCCAGTTAGTCCCTATTCAATGTGTAAAAGCAACAGACCGAAAAAAAACAAACGAGCAAACGTTCTTCTTTCTCTTTCATATGACCCGAATTTGATACAAATCGGTCAATTCGTTGCAGAAAATGAATATTTTTAGTAAATCCCAAAAATAAAGTTTTTGGTCATTCTAAATTGTCAAGACACACCCCCAAAAAAATTATTGCAGCCATTAATATGTTTATAAAATGGCTCATACATACGTTTGAGCTAAGTTCCAGTACTTAATACATTTGCGCTCGAGATACTATTAAGGTTAATTAGACATTAGGATCCTAAATCTTGCACTAATCTAAATATTTATAATGGCCGTGTTCTATTGGTAACTCGCTTAGGAGGTCGCTAACGCGATTACTTCACACCATTGTGCAAGAATAAGGAAATGATTTTGTCTACAGAAAAATATAGACAATGTGCGCTTAACCCCGTTTGTTTAAAATAATTGACATTTTTGGAAAGAAAGTAATACGAGAATAACCTTACGCAAGTAAGTTTAAGCAAGCTCGGTTATTACTCGATTATAGTATTTCTTGAATAACTTTTTTTCTAAAAAATTACAAATCTTTAAATTATGCGGTTTACAACACAGGGTGTCCGATGGGAAGGTATACTCATTGTTTGTTTATAATTTTTGATTACATGAAGGGGAATGGATCTTATATTGATAAATGTTTTATTTAATGTCGGCAATTATGTATGGAATACAATTTTAGATAAATGTCCGCATCTGTTAGCCTCACAAATGCGAGCCCTTTTGAGCACATTTTTCATTACATTCTCACACATTTCAAGCGGTATTTCATTTTATCACAAATATTTTGTTTGATTTACTCAAGCGTTTCTGGTTTGTTTTGTGTCATAAACCTTGCTATTCAGATATCCCCACAAAAAGAAGTCCGGAGCAGTCAAATCAGGCGACCGTGGAGGCCAATCAACATCACTATTTCTTGAAAAGACTTGTTGTGGAAAGAGGTCGCGCAGTAATTCCATTGTGGTTGTATGCGATGTGGCACCGTCTTGTTGATACCACATGTTAATCAAGCCCAAAGCATGCCGATCTGACTCACGATATCGCTCCCCATTGACAGTTACCGGTACGCCGTTTTCATTTTCATAGAAGACCAAATGACACACAAGACTGTCATTTTAATGGATGCAAAGGTGACTGATGAATAATTTGAGGGTTTTTGATTGACCAGAACCGGCTTTTCTGTTTATTCACATATCCACTCAAATGAAAATGTTCCTCGTCACATATTATGATTTTTTCATGAAAATCGGGGTTGTCATGGGCGAGCTGTAATATCCTTTTGGCATATGTACGGCGGTGTAAAAGGTCTTGTGGAAGAAGCTCTTAAACTGAAATGTAAACAACTGCAAATCCTTGTGCAAAATTGTGGACAAAGTTGTTCTTTGAAGGCCATGCTCCTTAGCACGTCGTCGAATTGAGGTTGATGGATTGTTTTGAATACTTTCATAAGCAGCAGTAATGTCGATCTTGCAGTACGTTGTGGTCCATGCCTGGGCCTATCAGCTACAGACCCTTTTTCTTCGAAATCATTCACGACACGATAAATAGTGCGTTTTGTTGGCACGTTGTTTCTTCCAAAAACGTCACGTAACTTTCTCATCGTCACAGTAATCGATGATTGATTTTGATAAAAAGTTTTAACGACGTGTTTTGGTTTATCGAATATTTTTCCATAATAAATTTTCCACGTCTCTACTTCACGACTGTCAAATATGTACAGTCAAGACTTATGTTTACCAAAGTGGCGGCAAAACAAATTAGTATACCTTCCTACCTACAACAACCGAAGAATTCTTAATTGGGTCGATCCGGTGCTTAGAACCGGCTGTCGTGGGTTCTAAGCACCGGATCGACCCAATGAGGAATTTTTCGGTCTGTCACCCTGGTACTATGTGCCGTTACAACAACAACAAGTATACCTTCCCGGCGGACACCCTGTACATAAAGGAAATCAGTTTTTGTATATGTGACAGCGCATAGAGAAAGGGACCTAAGGGTAAAAAAATCAATTTTCTTTTTTTTCTTTTTTTGATGTGGACAACATCTGAGCATCGAATTAGACCGATCCCATGCCCCAAAAGTGTTCCCTCCCAGAGATATGCGCGTTTTATGAAAGTGAAGTCGACGATTCTAAGCGCAAATAGAAAGGGACCTAATCTTTAAAATGGCTCTCCTGAACAAAACATTTCATCAACTTTTCACTTTTTTTTTTTGATGTGGACAACATCTGAACATCGAAGGAGACCGATCCCATGCCCCAAAAGTGTTTATGAAAGTGAAGTCGACGATTCTAAGCGCAAATAGAAAGGGACCTAATCTTTAAAATGGCTCTCCTGAACAAAACTGGTTTTTAACCTTAGGTCCCTTTCAAAATTTAACAAGTGCTTGCAAAGTATGGAAGTTAGCGACCACTTACTGGTTAAATAAGCGAGTACCACTAGAACACGCCTAATATTTAATTATAATAAAATGCATAATACACATTTGTCTTACCCCGATGGAAACTGCAAAGTGTTCAAATTCCAGCCCATTTTACACAGAGCATCCGACAAGCGAAATACATCGAAAACAGTTGAACCCAAGGCAATGACCGAAGTAGCAGGTTTGCCAAAAACAAAAATGCCATCAATTTTACGCACACTTAAAGAAAAAACATAGAAAATATCAATAAAAATCTTTCATATAATTAGCAAATAGAAGAAAAACACAACTAACCCTTGTTCCACATAGCGGGCGGTATCTAAAATGCGTTTGGTGGCCTCTAAATAGCCACTATAGCCGAAATGCATCATTGTGGCCCAGCAAGCGGCAATAATGCCACCAGCTCTTGAACCGTTAACGGTGGGTGAGCCATAAACACCACCGGGCCAGTCGGTAGTCACAGTATATTGATGATTAAGATACTTAATGTCACTATATAACACTAGCGATGAACCCTTGGGAGCAAAGCCATACTAAAGTGGAAGAGATATTGATTATTCAATTCATTTTAATATATACTCGTATTATTATACGACGGTGTTCATACTTTGTGGGTATCGGCAGAAATACTGGTAACACCTTTGAGAGCAAAATCAAATGGTTTCACTGTATAACCGGCCCTACGAGCTAAAGCTATCACAAAACTGCCCAAACAGGCATCCACATGAACAGGTATATCATATTTCAAGCCCAAGGCAGCCATAGCTTCAATATTATCCATAGTACCATAGGGGAAATTTGGAGCAGATCCCGCTAGCTAGAAGAAAATGCAAAAGTTTGGGTTAGGTTAGTAGGAATTGTATATAATCGGCAACCCATAAGGGGTCCTTTCTCAAGACTTTTAACTGTAATTATGGTTTTAAATGGTAATGCATTTTTGAACATTTCAGAGTAAGCACTACATTCTGTAAATTTTCTCTTAATTTTCAGTCATAACGATGAGATTTAAAAGCGTTCATTTTACATCTTACTTGCTAATGCGGATGTTTACAACTTAATCAGGGTTTTAGTTGCTGCTAAAGTCAAATTCATGCGCGTGTCCTCAGGTTAGTTGCCCCAAGATTCTAAAGGTCTTCTTTCTACTGGAGCTACGTTCGTCCCTTTTGTGTACAATCATAAACATGCCGTCGAAGATTTTTAGTGCCGGATCAATATTATCCATTCGCACAAAATACCTTAGCTCATGCGTTGTTACTGCAAATGGCTCCAAAAATTCTTGGTTCTCAGTTGTGCCAGGATTGAAAGGGGTTGTCTAGGAAGTAGCCGCTTAGTTTCCGAAATTAATGCAACTAATGAATGCATTCGATATTGACAATCATTTGACGTAGGATAAAATTACGTCTTGAAAGTTTTCCCTGTTGCACCCGAAGTCCTAACGGATGTGACGAGGAGGTGTAGATGCATGTTGGGACGAATTGGCAGGTGACACGCCGGCAGGAACTGTCTAGACAGCAACACATTACGTTGTCTGACTGACAGAGTTCTGGTATCCTCACGTCACCGGTAGCATAGTGCATTATTTAGTGTCGTTTGCAAGTTTATCAGTTGTGTGTCGATAAGGAATTAGGTAAATACTGATGCGACATAGAATGTGCCAACTAACGCTTTTAGGGCCTTATTCTTTGCTTTTATTTTCTGGTTGATGTCAAAGTTGACTTCTCTGAGCCCAGAAAGTGAATGGCTGGCTGTTATAGCCGTCTTATGCCGCCGGCTATGCAGCGCTGCTTTCCATATTCAGGAAGGTGGCGACTTCGACTGGGTGTGTCCACAGGGACCTGGAACCCAGCTGAGGGGACTTGGCGCTGCATCTGAAAGAGTGTAGTGTGTCGTGTAGTTCCTGCTGCAATGCGGAACATGTGTTTTAAACGCAAAAAACGTGTTTAATACGAAGCCCATTTTTTCTTTGTGGTAGCACACGTTGCTATTGAGAAGCCAATGCATCCACCACGAGTCACTGTGGATTTTGGGCTGGCGACATCATTAGGCCATTTTTCTTCGGAAATGAGGAAGAAACCGCAGTTAACGTCAACGGAGAGCGTTAACGCGCCTTGCTCAACGAATTTTTGTTTTCAAATATTCAAGAGAATGACATAAGCGACATTTGGTTTCAACAGGACGGGTCCACATGTCACACAGCCAATGCAAACATCGATATTTTACGCACTGTTTTTGAAAATCGAATAATCAGCCGAAATTGTGATGTCAATTGGCCGCCTCGGAGCTTGTGATTTATGCCCTTTGGATTATTTTCTGTGGGGAGCCATTCTGGATAAATATTACGCAAATCATCCAGAGACAATTGAAGCGTTGAAACATAATATCGAAGAGATTCGACCCGAAACAATGAAACATGTACTCATGTACAAAATTGGGTCATATGAATGATATTGTGTTTCATTATTAAATGACAAAGTTCAGCCTCTCCAATAAAACCAGAAATTTAAAAAAAAAAAAATATTAGTACTTTTTTACAGCCTTATTTAAATGGCCCTCCCTTTAGATGGAAATTATTACTTACAATTTTACTGTCATCACTGCATAGTGACCAACATGATAGAGAATTTGACCTTAAATTACATACAACATTTTTCAAAAAATTCCAACGCTTAGTTAATTTTTTCAACTCATGGAAAAATATTTCTAGCACATATAACCCCGGGTCGTGCATATCTTGTTTAAAATGTAATTAATTCTTACCATAATCGTATTACTGTTGATAGCTTTCTTAAATGCCTTCATGTCCACTTCATAGGTTTTGGGATCCACTTCAACATACTGAACATGGATGTTGAAATATTGGCCGGCCTTGTCGAAAGCCGCATGAATAGTTTTCGGTACCACCATATTTGGTTTAGTAATACCTTTGTGCTCGCGAGCATAGTCGCGATAGGCCTTACAGGCCATAAGTATAGATTCCGTGCCACCTGTGGTCATCTAAAAGACAAAAAACAATTGCATTAAAAGCATTGGATTAAAATTTTCCACTTTACTTACCGTACCACATGCCGCTTCATCGCCGCTAAACAGAGTCGTTGCCATTCTTACAACTTCTGCCTCCATCTTACATACACCCGGGAAGAGATCGGGATGCAAGGGATTTGTGTAGGATGCTTTACCGTATACCTTGGTCACAAGGTCGGCAAGATCCTCTTTATACCCATAGACAGCACCCGAGACTCGACCATCACGCCAATTGTAATTACTCAAATTCAAATGCTCATCCATCAACTTGAGAATTTCATCTTTGCTCAAACCTTCTTCGGGCAGTTGCAGAGAATAGGTGAGATGAGCACAACTTTTTGTAATTTCGCCCTTGAAGTCTTGATTGGCTTTTGATAATTCTGCTTCGATTTTGCGACGAACAGCGGGAACTCTTTTCAAATAGCGAAAGAATTGCCGTTTGCCGCGGGTGAAAATGCCTAAAAGAGAAGAAAATTAACGTCAATTGCATTTATTTAAAAATCGTTTATTGGAAATAAAAAAAAAACTCAAGCTAAGCAAAGCGTTGGTAGAAAGATCAGGTGACTATCAGGAAATCATAGCATTTTTCAAATACATTACATTAAAGTGTTTTAAGACGGAGGGTTCTTTAGCGACTTATAATGAATCTCGCAGTTCTACTTAGTAGTGACATAAATACTGTTACAACATTGAACACACCCATTTCAATAGTAGAACTGAACATACCCCGTTAATGTCATATGGGTTTTGAAAGGTAACCTCAATAGCGTTAGTCTGTATCATGGAGTGGTCAGATAATGAGACCGTATCGCTGTAATAGCGCTTTTCAAGTGTGAAATGAAAAAAGCGATATTTTTAAAACGCTCCGGCCACTAGTGATTAGCCGCATGTTCGTCTACCGATGCATAAAACTGTTTGAGGAGACTGGATATTTAAATGACCGCCACCGGTCGGGCCGCACACGCTCTGTTTGAACACCGCATGTCATCAAAGCCGTTAAATCAAGAATTCACAGAAATCCGCTCCGAAAACATAAAATCATGGCCCGTGAGATGAATATCACGCAAAAGTCCATTAGTCGAATCATTAAAAAAGACTTGGGGCTTTCAAACGACGTACCGGACATTAATTGACTGCAGCTTTAAAAAAAAATAGGATTGAAAATTGCAAACGTCTTTTGGTGAAGCACGCTGACGCACAGAAAAATTTAACAAGCAAAATGATAGAGTGTATGCGCGGTCATCTAAGGAAGCATCTGAACATATCCCAGGGTGGAAAAGGGTCATCACCCAGCTTCAGTCATGGTTTGGTGGGGTGTCTCTTACGATGGGGTCACTGACCTGCATTTCTGCGAACAAGGAGTCAAAACATCGACCAAAGTTTTCAAGAAACCGTTTTGATAGCTGCTGTGAAGCCTCTTAACAATTCCCTGTTCCAAAACCAGCCATGGACTTTCCAGCAGGATTCTGTGTAGAGCTGTGGATTTATTCGACCTTAAACCACTTCGGTTTATTGAGGTATATGTCATAAGGTAATGTTACTGATAGACGTGTCTAGTAAGATTGCAATTGACTGAACCTCAATTCGGCCCACAGACCTTCACTTGCTATCATAAATAACCAATTTTAGCACCTATCAAAGCAGCGGCTAACGTAGGAGCATTAAAACATCTCCGTAGTCAAGGAGGTTAAAGTTGTCTTGGTTACGCTTGGACTTATCCGGAACCATATCTCAATGATAAGTGCAAAGAATAAAGTACTCGTAGGACCACTTTGTCCCTACCTTTTTATATTTCCTGTAAATTTAAGCCTTGCCTTCCTTTATTTGAGCACCCTTGCTCAATTTAAGCATAGCACATTTGCTTAAACTAATCAAACTGAAAATTTTCGTTAAGCCTAGTAAAATTGCACCTTATCGGTCATGTTTTCTTATAGTCCCCAGCAAAGATCCGGATTTAAGGTCAAGCGACTGTATTAATGGGCATTATAAGAAAACTATAACCAGCCCTCATGTAACCCCCACACAAAGGTCCCTTCAGCTTTAAGGCTTATCTGCTCTAGACAACACAAATTAAATCCGAGTTTGCTCGATAACCAAGCCTGGTGAAATTAGGCCTATCGTTCCATGTTTTTCTATATCCGCAATGCAACAAACGCTTCTAATTTTAGGTTCTGCACTATTGTGAATGCAATCTTTCTCAAACCAATCCTACTTAAATTGGACTATATTGGTTCATGGTTTCGTTCATAAAAAAGTTTTCTTCGGATTTGTTATCTTGGCGCCGTAGAAGTCTTATTTTTAATCAAAACTTGATTCAAAAACCACCTAGGTGTCTATGTCACATAGTCGGTCCTGTCTGACTGTTGACTTTTTTACATGTTTTGTCTACATAGAGTGTAAGGTATTTTCCATAAACCAGCCCATCAAATTGTCGAAAATCTCAATCGCTTATCTTCTCTTATCTCCTGTCATTATTTTTCGAATTTTGTGCAATTTTGGTACATACGAGGGCGGTTCGGAAAGTTCTTAGCAATGAAAGAGAATAGTTAGTTTTTCAAAAATATTTTTGTTTTTCAATATAATCTCCTGAAACTTCAATACACTTAGTTCAACGCTTATCTAGCAATTCTACCCCTTGATAAATATAGTTTTCCTCAAGGTCTTCAAAATAGTGGTTTCATTTGAGGTAAAACGCTTGCCAGCAAGGTTTTTTTTAGATTTGGGTACAGGTAAAATTCACTGGGAGATAAATCAGGAGAATAAGGTGGGTGGTCAAGCAACTCGTACTTTAATTCGTTGATTTTAGCCATTGTTAAAACACTCGTGTGCGCTGGTGCGTTGTCTTGATGAAAAATTATTTTTTTGTGTTGTAAGCCAGGATGTTTTTCTCGAATTTGTACATTTAATTGATCTAAAAGGTTGCAATAGTACTCTGAATTTATTGTTTAACCCTTTTGCAGATAGTCAATCAATAAAATGCCTTTGAAGTCCCAAAAAACCGTTGCCATAACCTTACCAGCCGATTGAATTGTTTTTGCCTTCTTTGGGGCACTTCCTCCAGCTTCAGTCCATTGTTTGGATTGTTCTTTTGTCTCTGGAGTATATTGGTGGATCCATGTCTCATCAACAGTTATGAAACGACGATTAAAATCCACCCATCTTGCAGAAAGCTTTTTCATCTGTAGTTCTTCATGCAAAATTAAATGGACTCGATCATTTAAGATGCCCATGATATTAGCTACTTCACGCACTTTTATTGGTCGATTATTTAATACCATATCATGCACTTTGGCTACAATTTCTGTTGTTGTTGCTCTTTTTGGACGTCCACTACGTGGTTCATCTTCAATGCTTGTACGACCACGTTTAAATTCAGCAACCCATTTTTTACTGTTGCATATGAAGGAGCACTTTCACCTAACACATTCACCATATCATTATGAATTTCTTGTCCCGATAAACCTTTTTTATGTAAATATTTAATGACACCACGCATTTCTTGTTTTTCCATTGTAAAAAAATCGCGGATGCGTCTTTTGTGAACACATGTTTCTATATGAAGGAGTTGCCAGATCGAAACAAAATTTAACATGTGTTCATAGCAGAGATGGAAGTTTCCAAAACACTTAACTTTTTTCTGTTTATACCGCGCTTTTTGTGCTAGGCTAAGAAGTTTCCGAGCCGCCCTCGTAGAAATATAACATTAAGTTTTGTATAATAAATATTCATCTTATCAGTGATTATCAAAAACAATTAATATTGTCGGTGAAAGTTCTAAACAAAAGGAGTGTAAGATTAAAAAAAGACATATGGTTCCCCTATCTATTTTCACATTCACGACAATGGGATTTCAAAGAGTGCATTCTACACTAGCGAGAGTCATATAAAACATCATTCTGACTAATTTTTTTTTTAAGTATTACCTTTCCAAGGTGACATACAATTGATACAAATATACGTTGCCACATGCAATACAATATAACGTATGAATGCGTGAGAGTAGATATAAGACAGAGAATCGAAATCTTTAAAAAAAAAACAACCATAAAAATAAAAGTTGAAAAAAGTCAACAATGATTTTTTGATATGTCGTAGTGGAACTTTTATTCCTCATGCCAAAAGCTATAAAAAAATCGATGGAACAATATCGACAAAATTTGTTCTTAAAAATCAGCCCACCCTAGTAAATATTATTGATCATAGTAAAATTCTGAGATGGTCTAGCCATGTCCTTCCAGTCTACCTATAGCGGTCAAACGAATCCACCTAGGATCCTGAAATGTTGTATATAATGTTAGCTTGTGCTCGTAGAGCTGTTTGGAATTGAAAATAAGAGAAATTAGCTAAGGGGAAAAATGTTTCCCTTAAAGGGACTAAAGGTACCTCGGCAAAAATACACTTTATTGAGTATTTGCTTGACAAATCATAACTTTTTGTGAACGGGCAATAGCTAAAATGGGTACTGTTAGTTGCGTTTGCGGAATGAAATCGCAACAAATTTTACAACGCTGGGTACAAAGCAAAATTAAAAATGTAAACAAAGTACCGTTATTTTTCATTTACCACATGTTTTGTGATATTGCTATTTGATATTTACTGAAGTTGATCATTTATTATGTTTGCAATGTCGTCAAAAGAAGAACAACGTCGAAAAACCATTTGTAATTTTATCGACCATCATCCAGATTGGAAGAAATCCGATATCGTTTCTCATTTTGTAGAGCAAGGAGAAAATCGAAGTTCGGTATATAGAACACTGGCATGTATATGAGAAAAGACAAACAACAGAAAGAAAACGTGGTTCTGGAAAAAAGTGTAGTTTGAACGACTCTTCTATGAGAAGCCGACTTCGAAAAATTACCGATGGTAAAGTCGCTAAATCCTATAGGGAGCTTGGGAAAAAGTTCCAATGTGACGAAAAAACAGTGAAAAAGTATCTGAGTGATATGGGAATTCAGAGAAAGTCCAGAAAAAACAAGGCAAAAGCGTCAGAAGCTCAAGAAGTTACTCAAAAGTCTCGACTTAGAAGTTTGGTCAAAAATACATTCAAAGCCAAGAGCGACATTGTATGCATCATGGACGATGAGTCTTATTTCACATTGGATGGAAAAGAATGGCAAGGAAAACATTTTTTGAAGGAAAAAAATACGTAGACGATAAAATAAAGTATGTGGAGCATTCAAAATTTTTATTGTGGCTTGCAATTAGTCAGCATGGAATGTCAGAACCAGTTTTTTTGAGTCCGGTTTGTCCGTCAATTCTGAAAGATATATTAATTTCGGCTTACCAAAAGTTGAAGAATTTATGAATAAGAAGCATAGAAACTTAAATGTAATCTTCTGGCCCTACTTAGCATCAAGTCATTACGCCAAGAAGACATTGGAAGCCATGGACACCCCTCAAATTCCATATGTATGTAAAGAAGAAAATCCACCCAATGTACCCCAATTACGCCCAATTGAGGATTTTTGGGCAAATTAAAAACGAAAAGTAAATGCAAATAACTTCAGACCCAAAAGTACCAAACATTTGATTCAAAAAATTCGAAAGGAGCTTCAAAACATGCCAACATCGACATTTTCAACAGCCATGGAAAAAGTTCCTCAAAATAGCCGCAAAGCAGCTCGAATGGGACCAAATATTTTTTTACATTAAACTAGTACAATGTATTATCTTAAAAAAAATTGAAATAAATTTTTTGTTTTTGTTTAAAAGAAAAAATGTTTTTTTTGTTGCGATTTCATTCCGCATACGTTAGTTGGATAAGGGACAGACTCATGGTCCGAAAGGACCCAAGAAAACTGACCTTTTTGTGCTTAAGTAGCTTAGGAGCGGTGGAAATAATATAAAAGTTTAGCCTTGCCGAATTTAACGACGTTTTTCTGATCAATAAAGAATAAGGAGCAGAAATTATAAACAAAACATTGATGGAAAAAGTATACAATGTTACGTTGGAAAGCCCCATATGCTAGGTGACATAATGGTATCCAGAAACACTGAAATTGTATCACAAATCTAAATATGTGACAGCGCATAGAGAAAGGGACCTAAGGGTAAAAAAAATCAATTTTCACTTTTTTTTGATGTGGACAACATATGAGCATCGAATGAGTCCGATCCCATGCCCCAAAAGTGTTCCCTCCCAGAGATATGCGCGTTTTATGAAAGTGATAATACACCAAAGATACACGTATTTAAATCTTTAAAATGGCTCTCCTGAACAAAACTGGTTTTTACCCTAAGGTCCCTTTCTATTTTGCGCGTCACATAGCACCTGAAATATATATACGGGTATTCGGATGAACCCATGCGGGACCTAAAGGCCCCCAAATCGGCCCCTTTAACTATGGACATATGGTTAATAAAAACCAACAACATGTTGGCACGAATCCGAATATAACATTAATTCTGGTATTTGCTTTAATTTGAGGCCCATTGATCTAAGGTCCCTAAGGTGCCGAAAAACAGAATTTTCTGAAGAATCTGAAAATGGTAAAAATTTTACAATTCGGCAAAATTGGAGGCCTTGACCTATGGGCCTGGTTTATGGCAGCTGGGGCCTTAAAACAGTCCCCTAATGCTTGGGAACATAGGGGTATCTAGAAGCAGTGAAAGTTTCTTACAAATTGAAATATGTTCCCTTTTTTAGGTTCTGGCCTATAAGGACCCTAGGGGCCCAAAACTTTACGATACGACTGAATTTAATATCTTTACCCATGAGTCTATGGTCTCGACGGTGTCGAGAAATATGTGCTTTCAAACATGGAAACAGTAAAATTCGTTGACGAATCTGAATATGAAAACCATTTTACAATTTGCTGAATTGGGTCGTTGTCTACGGATCCTGGGGCATGGACCCTCTACCAACAACCATACTCAACAATACGGACAATGCCATATAGAAGGCAATCAATGGTGAGGATTGTAAATGCTTCGGCCCGGCCGAACTTACTAATTGACCACTTGTTTGACATAGAGTTATACAAACTGAAATTATAAATAGACGACCCATTTAAAATAATATATGGAATAGAATTTCAGATGTCGGCCTATCTGTCGGCTTATGAGTTTTGGTAACCGGAGTTTAAGCAGGACAGAAGGGAAGTTGTAGATTTTTCCAGGCCTTAAGTGGTACTGATACGAGAGACAACAGTCATTCACATCGCTCAAGAGGGTCTGGTAGTAAACTTTTACCACGGTAGTTGGCACAAACCCAGTGGTCGTCCTTTTAATGATCAGGACTGAGGACACTGGTATTCCAATTATTGGGGGCATGGGTTTTTTAACTAAATGTTGCAGATATTTTGGTGTTTGCGCTTAACCAAATCATAATCTGCGGCCCATCGGCACCGGCAGCCCTATTTTTTGGTTGTCTTCATCAATGATTGGTACTGGGTCGACTTCTTAAGTAGAATCTTCAAGTGACAATAGGTTGAAAAAAGGGTTGTCTTTACACGGAAAACAAATATGTTTGCATTGAGCATGCTCCAAACAAATACACACCGGCGCATAATAATAGGTACACCTTATTGGTTAACATTAAAGTGTTGTTAAATGTGGAGCTTCGCCCTGAAATCTCGACAGTACATATATATTTTTTTAACATTTCGATCTAGCAATGTCATTTTAAAAGTCAAATGTGGCAAGTAAGTTCATTCAAATTGTTTTGCACATAAATATTCACTGTACCACACAAAATTGTTGATCATAATAATAGATAAACACCTGAATTATTTATAACTCTTATACATGATACTGCAATCCAATGATTCTTTCAATTGGATTTGAATAAAACGTTAGGAATACATTTATTTCGGAGACATTTTTATATAAACTTTATTTTAAGAAAATGGGAAAAGCAGGCATTATGGCAAAGAAGATAGAACAATTGTTCAAACCCTGAGAAATCGTACAAAGTCATAGCGCGAAATAGGAAGATCTTTACATTTTGTCCAAAAAGCTTTATCTAAAAAGTAGACTGGAGAAACTTGCGATAGACCACAAAAAAATTGTTGAAATGGCTAAAAAAAGGACCTGTTTAAGTCTTCAAGAGCTTTTTCTGCTGAGGTTGGTAATTAAATCAGTCCACAAACCGCCCGTAGGCGTCTTCTGCAAGCTTAAATTACAAGAAGGAATTGCCAGAAAAGTTTCACTCATGTGTAAAAAAAATATAAACATGAGGTTAGAATTTGCTTAAGAACATTAACTTTGGTCTAAATTTGAAGGCGAAAAAAATGTCGAAACATATAATGGAGCGACGTAACAAAAATTAATTTGTTTGTAATGACTGCCAAAAGAATGCCCGCCGACCTAAATTTAAAGGATTCCACGTGAAATTCACAAAAAATCGTTAAACATGGAGGAGACAACATAATGGTTTGCGGATGCTTATATTTCTAACTTTTTCTTTCTCCGTGCATAGGTGATCCAAGTAGAGATTTTTTTAATAGCCTTTTTTTGACAGATCACTTGTGTTATTTTTGTTTAGTATTATTTGGCATTTCATCATGGAAAGACTTACGCCTGATCAACGTTTTCAAATCGTTCAACTTTATTACGAAAATTCACGTTCTGTGAGGAATGTGTTTCGTGCACTTCGTTCAACTTATGGTCAACATAATCGGCCTACTGAGCGTACTATTCTTGAGACCCAGCATTCATTATTGGATAATATTCGACCGAATAAACCACGTCTAGCACGCAGTGAAGAAAATGTAGCGTCCGTAGCTGAGGGTGAACACTAAGACCGTGGAGAGTCGATTCGGCGCCGTTCGCAGCAACTCGGACTGACGTATGGAACGACTAGGCGCATTTTACGTCGAGATCTTAAATTGAAAGCGTACAAAACACAGCTTGTACAAGAACTGAAGCCGCCCGACGTTCCCAGGCGACATCGCTTCGCTCTATGGGCTCTTGAAATGTTCCAAGAAGATCCGACGTTTTCGAGCTAAAATTAGTTCAGCGATGAGGCCCATTTCTGGTTCAATGGGTATGTAAACAAGCAAAATTGCCACATTTGGGACGAAGAGCAACCAGAAGAGGTTCAAGAGCTGCCACTTCACCTAGAAAAAAACAACAGTTTGGTGTGGTTTGTGGGCCGGTGGAATCATCGGTCCATATTTGTTCAAAAATGATGCCGGTGAGAACGTAACCGTCAATGGCGACCGTTATCGTGCCATGATTACCGACTATTTGATGTCTGAAATTGAAGCTCGTGATATCGGCGACATTTGGTTTCAACAAGACGGTGCCACTTCCCACACATTGCATCAATCAACGAATTTATTGAGAGAACACTTCGGTGAGCAGATAATTTCAAGTTTTGGGCCGGTGAGTTGGCCACCTAGATAGAGTGATATCACACCTTTAGACATTTTTCTTTGGGGTTATGTAAAGTCCAAAGTCTATGCTGACAAATCAGCTACGGTTCAGGTTTTGGAAGCCAACATTACGCGTGTCATTAAAGCCATACCGGTCGAAATGCTCGAACGAGTCATCCAAAATTGGCCCTCAAAATGGAAACGCTGAGGCGTAGTTGCGGCCAACATTTGAAGGAAATTATGTTAAAAAAATAAATGCCATAAAATGTCCTTTCAAAATACCAGCAAAGATTCCACACTCGATTTGAATTTTTATATATTTTTTTGTTCTGAAAAAAATACGTCTAGATGGATCATCCTATATTTCTAACTTTTTCTTTCTCCTTGCAAACGAGGGCGGTTCGGAAAGATCTTAGCCTATCAATGAAAGAGAATAGTTAGTTTTTCAAAAATATTTTTATTTTTCAATATAATCTCCTGAAACTTCAATACACTTAGTCCAACGCTTATCTAGCAATTCTATCCCTTGATTAAAATAGTTTTCCACAAGGTCTTTAAAATAGTTGTTTACAACTGTAATTGCATCTTCATTTGAGGTAAAACGCTTGCCAGCAAGGAATTTTTTTAGATTTGGGAACAGGTAAAAGTCACTGGGAGCTAAATCAGGAGATTAAGGTGGGTGGTCAAGCAACTCGTACTTTAATTCGTTGATTTTAGCCATTGTTAAAACACTCTTGTGCGCTGGTGCGTTATTTTTTTTTTTGTTGTAATGCAGGACGTTTTTCTCGAATTTGTACATTTAATTGATCTAAAAGGTTGCAATAGTACTCTGAATTTATTGTTTTACCCTTTTGCAGATATTCAATCAATAAAATACCTTTGAAGTCCCAAAAAACCGTTGCCAAAACCTTACCAGCAGATTGAATTGTTTTTGCCTTCTTCTGTTTGGATTGTTCTTTTGTCGCTGGAGTATAGTGGTGGATCCATGTCTCATCAACAGTTATGAAACGACGCTTAAAATCCATTTTATTTCGCTGAAAACGATCCAAACAAGCTTGAGAAATGTTCATTCTTATGCGTTTTTGGTCGACTGTTAACAATTCCGGCACCCATCTTGCAGAAAGCTTTTTCATCTGTAGTTCTTCATGCAAAATTAAATGGACTCGATCATTTGAGATGCCCATGATATTAGCTACTTCACGCACTTTTATTCGTCGATCATTCAATACCATATCATGCACTTAGGCTAAAATTTCTGTTTTTGTTGCTGTTTTTGGACGTCCAATACGTGGTTCATCTTCAATGCTTGTACGACCACGTTTAAATTCAGCAACCCAATTTTTTACTGTTGCATATGAAGGAGCACTTTCACCTAACACATTCACCATATCATTATGAATTTCTTGTCCCGATAAACCTTTTTTATGTAAATATTTAATGACACCACGCATTTCTAATTTTTCCATTGTAAAAAAATCGCAGATGCGTCTTTTGCAAACACCTGTTTCTATATGAAGGAGTTGCCAGATCGAAATCGAAAATTTAACATGTGTTCATAGCAGAGATGGAAGTTTCCAAAACACTTAACTTTTTTCAGTTTATACCGCGCTTTTGTGCTAGGCTAAGAAGTTTCCGAACCGCCCTCGTATACTTCGTATATGCATTTCTGTCGCTACATGAGGAGTTCATACCATTTCTAGCCACTAATATGGCCATGCATGGTCAGCCACAAATAAATTTAAGGTCGTTAGGGCTATGTGGCCTGAACTAGAAAGAAACAGAACTAGAGTCCAGCTAGATATTGGCAAGAGTGAGGTTAGAATTTTCGTCGGTGTTATGACGGGACATTAGCTGATCTCTTTTTAGACTTACATTTGTACTCGTTGTTACTCGATTAGCAAGCCAGTGGACCTCAAGTCGCTAAACAAACGAGTAAGAGTTGCCACTCTTATTATTTGATAAAAAAAATCAATTATAACACACCCTGCTTTATTAAAACATGTGTTTTTTGTTATGTACCTGTACCAAAAAAAATAAAACATCAAGAGGTCTCATCGGCGAATGAGATAATTGAAACTAAAAATCAACTCAAGCAGATAGTTTAAAAGCATTTTAAACATTTTTACAGAGCAAAAGTGTAGCAATTATTTTATTTATTATATTTTATTGATTACACAAAATTTAACGTTTTTTGTGTAGACTGGAACTTTGTAGCAACTTTTTACTAATTTAAGTTTGCAGATTTTAAATCTGATCTCAATTTTTCTATCGCTACAGGAGCTTATAACATTTCTAGCCATCTTAATAAAAATGTCCCTAAACATTCCCATATACGTATTTAACGAGTTTGCAAATATTTTTATATGCATTTTTCAATGTCATGACACTATAAGTGACGATAAAAAGTCAATTATTTGATAACACTTTAAAGCCAGATAAAAACAATAAAAAAAAACTCTTGTTTTGAATATCTTTAAGGCGACTCATTTCACATATGTATGAGTTTTTTTTAACCGACTTGCAAAATAACTTCCGAAATGTTATCACCAAGTAATATTTCAAACAAAAAACAACAAAATCGTTCGTTTATGGCGCGTTTCGGTGAAGTTCATTTGGAAAACGTACACCAAGAGTTCAATTACTTTCTTTTTTTGTTTTTAAAAATAAATATTTATTGATAATTTTTGTTGTTATTGCATTTTTCTTATACTTATATTCATCAAATCGATACGTTAAACAGTAAATCATTATTCGAGTAATGGAATGTTTTCAATAGCAATTTGAAAATTTCCTTCAATGTTGGATTTAAATTTAGATTAGATTTGTCTACACCATTTCTAAATAATATTGATTTGAAATTAATACCTTATTCACACACAGAATGGAAAACGACGTTCACGATTTCGTGTCGACATCTTAAACATTTTTATGCAAATTGACAAAGAAAATCCGATCAAAATGGATTTCGTTTATTCGTGTGAATATAAAGAGTGGTTAAATTTTAAGGGCCGATGTTGAACGTGAACCACACCTAAACGTCAAGTTTTTTTCTGCATTTCATTTGGTACTTCTCAATTTCAGACTAACTCAATTTGAACCATGAAAAGATACACAAGCGAGCAACGCGTTAAAGTTATTCAGGCTTATAATGAAAATCATAATCAATTTTCAAAGAAAATCATCTTCGGATATGAGGCACATTTTCACCTTAGTGGATGCGTCAATAAGTAGAAGTGCCGCATTTGGGCGAATGATAATCCGAGAGTGATTGTCGAAAAAACAATACACCCACAAAGAGTGACTGTTTGGTGCGGTTTATGGGCTGGCGGCATCATGGGGCCGTATTTTTCCAAAATGAGGACGGTCAGGCAGTTACTGTGAATGGTGTTTGCTATCGTAACTTTTTTTGGCCCGAGTTGGAAGATATGGATGAGGACGAAATGTGGATTCAAGAGGACGGTGCCACTTACCACACAGCTAACGAAACAGTGGCTCTTTTGCGCGACAAATCAATGTCGGCCTTAAAATTTAACCACCCTTTAGAAATAAATAAGTTCTAATTGAAATCATGAAAACTACAATCCAACTTGACAGTTTCAATTTTAAAATGTTAAATAACTTCATGGGTTTAATTCATTTAATAAACGTTAACCTTTTAATAAGGGCAGATCAATGTTGACAGTCCATGTCAATAATGGTCAAGTCTCTGGTGTGGCTGCAGAAATCGTGGAATCCAACTTTAGCTCTTTAAGCATAGCAAAATTTTGCTGTTATGAATTAATTAAATTTCAATTTGAAATGGTGTAGTCTTGTTTGCTTATATTTTTTATCTCCTCTTATAATTAGTAACACAAACCCATTATAAACGATTGCAAATCTTAAAGCAATTTATTTGGAGCCAATATCAAATTAAAAATCTCAATAACATTGCCAGCGGTTGGGGAAATTAGAATGAGTTTGAATCGTTATAAACCTATGAGGAAGGTGAAGACTTTTGAAGTTATTGACCACAAAAAAATTCCACTGCAATAATCAACATGATGATAAGAAGAATAGAGGAAATTATCATTTAATAATTAGAATGTATTTAGGGGACACAGTAAAATTCACTAAAATTGTTCAAGGTTTTAGAGTTAGTTACTACTTGGAGGACTCAATGAGTGAGGACAACTTAAGGAAACAATTGGAAATAGTCGAGACTTGGTGTCAGCAGAGCACGGGTCATTTTAGTGCTCTCGGTTCGACTATATAAGAACAAGGTTAAAGTTCCGCATAGGTTTAAGAGTGACAGCAGATAACGTGATCGACACGATGCTGAGCGGCGATGAAAACTGTGAGGCAGTTAAAAACTTTATCACTTGTCTGAACAAGAATCTCCGGGCCGAAGATGAAGCCCGAAAGGATGTGGTGATGCCACCTTAATGGGACAGTTCGGCTGAATTGAGAACGGCCTGACGGCCGATCTCTCTGCTAGGTAAAACTGTATATGTGACAGCGCATAGAGAAAGGGACCTAAGGGTAAAAAATCAATTTTCATTTTTTTCCTTTTTTGATGTGGACAACATCTGAGCATCGAGTGAGACCGATCCCATGACCCAAAAGTGTTCCCTCCCAGAGATATGCGCGTTTTATGAAAGTGAAGTCGACGATTCTAATAGAAATAGAAAGGGACATAACTGTGAAATGACTCTCCTGAACAAAACTGGTTTTTAACCTTAGGTCCCTTTCTATTTTGCGCGTCACATATGGAGATGATACAAAGTTTCCGGATTTGGTAAAAACATAGGTAGGGTCTCAAATTCATTTTTGATTACATCGTTTATAAAGTATCCAATGATATACTTATACTTTTACGAGGGCGACCGCAAAACTAACTGGCCTGGCACATTTTCTGTTTTACTAGCAACTTTTTGTTTTTGTTTTTTAAAAGCAATCTTTTATAAGCCATCTGTCAATATTTCCGAAACATTCAATGATTATTTTTTTTGTTACAGGTGATTGAAGTAAACAAGTTTTATAATTTTTGAAAAATGAAAAATAAAGAGTTTCGTGTGGTAATTAAACAATTTTATATGAAAGGTTATACGCCACAATTAATCAAAGATGAATTGGATTCTGTTCATGGTGATAATGCACCATCATACTCCACCGTGAAATCCTGGGTTCAACAATTTAAAATGGGTCGTTCAAGTACGGAAGATGAACAACGCTCTGGAAGACCGAAAACTGCTCCTACTATTGAAAACATTAGAAAAATATTTAATGAAGTGACTAAACTATCAAATCCCGCTGACTCTATTTCGGCAAAAGGAAATCGTTCGGCATTTACAGTGACCGTATTGCCGATGACGTCCTCAAAAGAAAAATAGGGCCAAATCACTCCTTCCGCGTAAATACCTGGCCACACAGTGGCTTTGAGAGGATGTACGAGGGCGACCGCAAAAGTAACTGGCCTAACATAAAAAGAACCGTTTTTTTGGAAATATTATTATTTATTTTTCAACATAATCTCCTTCCAACTCAATACACTTCATCAAACGTTTTTCAAGTTTTTTAATTCCATCCGAAAAATAAGATTTTTCAAGACCTTCAAAATATGCATCAGTTTCAGCAATTATCTCGCTATTGGACGAAAATTTTTTGCCACCGAGAAATTTTTTTAAATTTGGAAACAAGAAATAATCAGAAGGAGCTAAATCTGGACTATATGGTGGATGCGGAGCAATTTCAAATCGTAATTCGGCCAGTTTTTGTTGAGTTTAAAATGCAGTGTGTGAAGGAGCATTATCTTGATGAAAAAGAACTTTTTTCTAAATGTGGTCGTTTTATATTGATTTCTTCACTCAACCGATCCAATAATGCACAATAATATTCACTATTTATAGTTTTTCCTTTCTCAAGATAATCAATAAATATTATACCCCTTGCATCCCAAAATACTGTGGCCATTACTTTTCCTGCTGACTTAACAGTTTTCTCCTTCTTGGGACCACTTTTACCAGCTTCTATCCATTGTTTTGACTGTTCTTTGCATTCTGGGATGTAGTGATGGATTCATGTTTCATCAACAGTTATGAATCGGCGCAAGAACTCTATTGGATTACGCTGATAAATCGCTAAAAGCTCCTCGGAATTGGTCCAACTGACGATTTTTTGGGGCAAAGTCAACAAACGCGGCACATATCTTGCGGATAGCATTTTCATGTGGAGTTCATCATGTAAAATACTCCAAACATGTTTTTCGTGTATTTTAACAATATCAGCATGTTCTCTGAGCTTTATTCGTCTATCTTTAGTCACTTCATTAAATATTTTTCTAATGTTTTCAATAGTAGTAGCAGTTTTCGGTCTTCCAGAGCGTTGTTCATCTTCCGTACTTGAACGACCCATTTTAAATTGTTGAACCCAGGATTTCATGGTGGAGTATGATGGTGCATTATCACCATGAACAGAATCCAATTCATCTTTGATTAATTGTGGCGTATAACCTTTCATATAAAAGTGTTTAAATTCCGCACGAAACTCTTTATTTTCCATTTTTCAAAAATTATAAAACTTGTTTACTTCAATCACCTGTAACAAAGAAAATAATCATTAAATATTTCGGAAATTTTGACAGATGGCTTATAAAAGATTGCTTATAAAAAACAAAAAAAAAGTTGCTAGTAAAACAGAAAATGTGCCAGGCCAGTTAGTTTTGCGGTCGCCCTCGTAGTGATTAGTGGAAATATGCCGAGAGAGCTATTGAGTGTGACATCTACTTATATTCTTGATTGGTCGAGAGATAATCGTTGTCAACCTCTTGGTAATTTGGAAAAAAGAACTGGCTTGTGCTGCGAGTTCATCTACCCATTTGTTTTTATAGTTGCGGTATGAGCGTTGAACTTGCTCCTTGAAAGTCCTATACAGTTGGTCATGTCAATTTTTTGGCTCAACGTATTATTGCTGTATCTGCCTATTAGACTTGTGGATAAAAGTGTTGATTGGTTTTCTGTATTCGAACCGAGAATTTGAGGTATATTTATCGACATTCGAATAATTGATTTTGATTTCGTTTGGTTTTGAGTTTGTAGCCGGTGTTTAATTTCTCAACAGATAGTATGACCAGTACATTTAAACCGTTTGGTCATTGCAACCTAATGTCCAATCTAGATGATAAGAAATCATTTAATCTCAAAAAAGATAGGTTATCTAACTAATCACCTAATCTAATAGCTGATAACTTTCTTTATTACAAAACTAATTACTAACATCAGTTCATATATAAATCTACAAAAAACGTGTTGAGTATAATCCAAAAACGATAGGTTCTTAAAAATAAACCTAAATTTATACATAAAAAAGTAAAGTGTGTTGAGATATTTTATCAGTAACCCAAAAGGTAGACATCTGGGGCGTCTTTTGATAAGCGATCTTAGTCTCAAATTTCAATAATCTATTAACTTTATTTTTCTAGGAGTCATCGTGCGTTAAAGTGGATACGAAATATTGTTTAGAGAAAAATTTAATTAAGAAGTACGAGGGCGGTTCGGAAACTTCTTAGCCTAGCACAAAAAGCAGAAAAAAGTTAAGTGTTTTGGAAACTTCCATCTCTGTTATGAACACATGTTAAATTTTGTTTCGATCTGGCAACTCCTTCATATAGAAACAGGTGTTCACAAAAGACGCATTAGCGATTATTTTACAATGGAAAAATTAGAAATGCGTGGTGTCATTAAATATTTAAATAAAAAAGGTTTATCGGGACAAGAAATTAAAATAAAATGGTATTAAATGATCGACGAATAAAAGTGCGTGAAATAGCTAATACCATGGACATCTCAAATGATCGAGTCCATTTAATTTTGCTTGAAGAACTACAGATGAAAAAGCTTTCTGCAAGATGGGTGCCGGACTTGTTAACAGTCGACCAAAAACGCATAAGAATGAACATTTCTCAAGCTTGTTTGGATCGTTTTCAGCGAAATAAAATGGATTTTAAGCGTCGTTTCATAACTGTTGATGAGACACTATACTCCAGAGACAAAAGAACAATCCAAACAATGGACTGAAGCTGGAGAAAGTGCCCCAAAGAGGGCAAAAACAATTCAATCGGCTGGTAAGGTTATGGCAACGGTTTTTTGGGACTTCAAATGTATTTTATTGATTGAATATCTGCAAAAGGGTAAAACAATAAATTCAGAGTACTATTGCAACCTTTTAGATCAATTAAATGTACAAATTCGAGAAAAACGTCCTGGCTTACAACACAAAAAAATAATTTTTCATCAAGACAACGCACCAGCGCTCAAGAGTGTTTTAACAATGGCTAAAATCAACGAATTAAAGTACGAGTTGCTGGACCTGATTTAGCTCCCAGTGACTTTTACCTGTTCCCAAATCTAAAAAAATTCCTTGCTGGCAAGCGTTTTACCTGAAATAAAGATGCAATTACAGTTGTAAACCACTTTTTTGAAGACCTTAAGGAAAACTATTTTAATCAAGGGATAGAATTGCTAGATAAGCGTTGTACTAAGTGTATTGAAGTTTCAGGAGATTACATTGAAAAATAAAAATATTTATGAAAATAACTATTCTCTTTCATTGATAGGCTAAGAACTTTCCGAACCGCCCTCGTAGCTATGAATTTGGGAAAAGTTTTATATTCCTTTGAGTCTGAAAATATGTGTACTAAGTTTTTTAATTTATGCTCGTGTTTTTTGGTCGATTACAAGTAATTAAAAATCTAAATAAACAAAAAAAACCACCTGACCAAACAAATCGTATAAGTCCAAAACCATGGATTCGCAACAGAAGTATAGGGTGGTTTTCATATATAGGGTGGGCGATTTTAAATTTCGGTCGGCTGTAGAAGTTAAAGAACTGATAATTTTTTCAAATCATTGGTTTTATTAGAGAGGTTGGACTTTGTTAGGTCCCGTCTTGTTGAAAACAAATGTCGTCCATGTCATTATCTTGAATTTTTGGAAACAAAAATGCGTTAACCATGGCGCGGTTACGCTCACCGTTAACGGCGACTCCTTGCTCAATTTCGAAGAAAAATGGCCCAATGATGACGCCAGTCCAAAATCCCCACCAAACAGAGACTCGTTGTGCTGTCTTTATCTTTTTCCTGGTTCGGGCTTGAAATGTAACAACAAAATGTTTAAAATTTTAAGTCTTATCCGTCTATAATATCTAGGTGCAAAGAGGTCTGGGTCCAGCGCAGTGAGCTTTGAAAAGCTTTAGCACGTCATGCGGGTCTAATGCTTGTGGGCCAATCGTGCGGGACGTAACCTTCAATTCGCACCAAATACGAATTAAGCGGCTGCATCATTCACATCTCAGCTGAGCCAGAGCAACGCGCGTTTGCGAAGGTAGTGTCTGATGAAATATGCAAGCTCTAGATTTTGAAGGTCAGACCTGATCTGCCTGGGTCTGATCTGTCGTGGTCTTTCCACAGTCTTTCCAAAGGCAACCATATTATGTATTAATACGATTAGTCCCTTAACTAAGATAACATGGGTCGCCACCTTTTTGTTTTTATCTTCTTGTTTAACATAATGTGTGTTCAACACACTGATACTTTTCTTTCTTTTTATTGCAATTGTTTTCGCCCAAAAACTGCACTTTTGCTTATCGTTTCTTTTAAAAACCCCTTACAAAATTCTCTTTTTAATGTAAAACACTACCTATGTACAAGCCACATTTGAAATAAACTCCACTTTTAAACCGCTCTTTGCTCTAACTTTGCATAGAAATGCCTAAGCGACCAACAACCATACCCGATAATTTTTCATGTAACCAAAATTTTTTAGTGTCGCTTGTTTTACCGATAAAAAAAAACACCTGTCCGAATTTTTTTATGCACTTATGAACTTTGAAGGTGTTTGTAATCCAACCCATTATCATTTATGTCCACTTACTTTCATCCTGATTGAGAAAACTCCAAAGCCACACCGAACTCAACACCGCTGTGGCCGTTATTGTAGCCACCTGCCATGGCTCACGATTGATGAACATACGATTGATGTTCCCGGTGATTATTTTGCTGCAGTCAGCGACTCCACTACTAGCAAATGGTTTCATTTTCAATCGAATTCACTTTCAGCTCAGGTACACGATTGTTAAGTTATAAATGCCAAAACGCTTTTCCTTCTTTTCTCTCCGGAATAGCGCCAATGTTGAAAATGAACACTTACACCACCCACAGAAACTAAACACTTTGAATGAACGAAAACAACTGAAATGATAAAACAAATTTATTAAATATTGAGTCAGTATGGTTCAACATTGAAAGGGGTAAATGTATGCGTACATCTACGTATGTACGTATGTGTCCCTTGCTATACAAAGCAATGGAGATTATGAACTTTCTTATCAAATCAACTGATAAACGTGTAAAATACAGTCAAACCTGCTTAAGTGGAACGCACACATTCTAATAAGTAAAACATTGTTTCGCTATACTTGTGTGATAGACCTAAAAGATGTCTGAAAACTAGTCGGATTTATGAATGGCCTTCGGCCCCTTTCTAGAGTAGAAACTACAAATTACTGGGCTAATAATATTGAGATACTTATGATGAGTACGAGGGCTGCTTTATATATTTCTGGCCTAATAATGAAAATGCGAATATTTATAATCAAAAATGGTTTTATTGTTTTTCAAAGTATTCTCCAGCATGATTTATACACTTCTGCATGCTCTCAAACCGATTGTCGAAGCACTTTTTCCCATCCGATTGAGACACCTCCAAAACATGGTTTTTGAACGCTTCAACAGCTTCTGCTGGCGACGAAAATCGTTGACCACGCATTTTTTTATTGATGTGCGGGAATAAAAAGAAGTCATTGGGTGCTAAATCGGGGCTGTAGGGCGGATGACCCATCAATTCGACGTTTTGGCCGGTCAAAAAGACGCTGGTTTGAGCCGATGTGTGAGAGCTCGCATTGTCATGGTGCACAAAGATTCGTCTTCTCTTGTTCGTTTTTCGAATTTCTCCGAAGACTTCAGGCAAACAAATTGTGGTGTACCACTAGGAATCGATCTCCCTACGTTGCTCAAGCGGAGCAGTCGCCACATGACGAGTTTTGACGAAGTAACATGCGAAAATTTGCTTCGAAGTGCTTCTTCCACGAACAACTTTCGTTGGATTTAGCTCGTCTTCGAAGACCCACACGGTCCAATGCTGTTTTGTTTCGGCTTATACACATAGATCCATAATTCGTCACCTGTGACGATCTTATAAACGTCTTTTAAAGCACCGCGAAGGTATTTTTCCAAAATTTGCACCACACGACATGAGCTTTTTTTGAGAAATTGTTAAATTGTGCGGGATCTAACGAGAACAAACCTTTTTTACGGTCAGGTGTTCATGTAATATCGAATGTATGCTGGTGGATGAAATGTACAAGGATGCCTCTATCTCACGGTATGTCACATGACGATCTTGCATTATCAGTTCACGTATGGCATCAATGTTCTCAGGCTTCGTCTTTGAGCGAGCGTCGGCCACGATTGAATTCATTAAACCAGTTTTTCACAGTATTTCATCGCCATACAAAGATTTAAGTTCATCGATGCACTCTTGTCGTGATAATCCACGTCGAATGTTGTGAAAAATTATCGCACGAAAATGTTTACGAGTTAATTTCCTTTTTTGCCAAATTGATTTTTTCAAGTCACTGTAGAGGACACAAATGATGGTCGTGCGTCAAAACGTTAGAAAATGTCACACGCTAGAAAATATCACACTTTCCATTAGTGGGTCCACTTAGTGTTGCCTAGGCCAGAAATATATATAGCAACCCTCGTACTGGGCAAAAAATTTTTAGAAACCAATGATCGGTGTAAAGGTGCGTTTTTAACGATTTCATTGCAATGTTTTACAAAACATAAGGAGGAAAAGATTGAATTGCAAGAGTGATGAATGGTTTTCTTCTCCACAGATATTGTCTCACTGCTCTACTTATATACGAGACTGGCCTCTACAGCTTCACTTGAAAGTTGAGGTGATGAAAATTGGAAAATCTTTTGTAGAGCTAGATATAAAGTTAATAAAGTTATTAGAAGAATTAAAAGCGTACATCATGCCGCCGGTAACAAAAATTCTAAGATCTTATGGAATCTTATTCGAAGCAATAGTTTTCTAAGAGAGTTGAACAAACTAGGCGTGTTCGCACTCGCTTTTTGAACGAGTAAGTTGTCGCTAAGGCGATAACTTTAAAACTTTATGAGTCATTTTTGAAATTTCATTGTAACCAAAACCTAATTGACATTATGCATCATAAACCGTTTGATTTGAAAATTTGTCAATTGTAGATAAAAAGTAATTCAAAATATTCTATAAGCGAGTAATTATCGAGCACACCAAAGGTTATTCTTGAATATTTCCCAAGAAAGGGGGGGAAATATTTGCCAAGAAAAGTGCGTTTACTAAGTCTAGAATGATTAAATGAGAAGAAGACGTTGACAACATTTTGCTGGACGCTACCACAAATTGATATAAGCGAAGAACAACGCAAATTCAACGAGCTCCTGAGGAGGATTCTGAATGGTGACCGAGCTCAGTTTATGTCGCCAACATAATTCTGTGAATTTCATATTTTTTTACATATATTTACATATTTTCAAAACGCTCCGGCCACTAGGGATTAGCCGCATGTTCTTCTACCGATGCATAAAACTGTTTGAGGAGACTGGAGATGTAAAAGACCGCCACCGGTCGGGCCGCCCACGCTCTGTTCGAACATCGCATGTTATCAAATCCGTTAAATCAAGAATTCACAGAAATCCGCTCCGAAAACAGAAAATCATGGCCCGTGAGATGAATATCACGCAAAAGTCCATGATTCGAACCATTAAAAAAGACTTGGGACTTGGGGCTTTCAAACGACGTATCGGAAATTTATTGACTGCAGCTGTTAAAAAAAATGATTGAAAAATAGGATTGGTAAAGCACGCTGATAACTTGCACAGAAAAATTTTGTTCACAAATTTTTTACCATTCAGGAAAAATTTAACAAGCAAAATGATAGTGTATGAGCGGTCATCTAAGAAAGCAACTGAACTGATCCCAAGGGTGGAATAGGGTCATCACCAAGCTTCAGTCATGGTTTGGTGGGATGTCTCTTACGACGGGATCACTGACCTGCATTTCTGCAAACAAGGAGTCAAAACATCGGCCAAAGTTTACCAAGAAACCTTTTTGGAAGCTATTGTGAAGCCTCTTCACAATTCCCTGTTCCAAAACCAGCCATGGCTAACCAGCCCATAAGGCTAAAACTTCCCAGGCCTGACTTCAAACAATTTGCCAGCGTTCATATCCTCTGAAGAATAGCCCTCAGACAGTCCAGATTTGAGCTCATTGGATTACAAATTGAGGACAAGGTTTGTCACAAAAGATACCCCAACATTTGATCTCTTAAGACTGCTTTGGTTCGAGCTGTGGCCAATTTTCCAATGGACGAGGTTCGTGCAGCTATTGACGATTGGCCAGTGCGACTTAAGGCGTGTGCAAAGGCAAAAGGCGGACATTTCGAATAAGTAGATTATTTTTCGATACAATATACATCAATAAATATATCAAAAAATATTTGGTCCAAAAACATTCAGTACTTTTTATTTTACAGCATAAAACGTGTTTAACAGTATTTTTGTCCCTACTAAGTACAACTCGGCGGCCCTCAACTAGAGAAGTGTAGTTGATTTTTCAAAAATATTAAAACAATCTTACAGTCTGTTATAACCGGTTTCACCAAATTCCTACAGGAATTTTTTCCTAACCAGATTTGTCTACGGCATTATAGACTTGGTAAGTGAAAAGAACGTGTTTAATTTTCTTAAGTTCATTCTCATCTTCAGACATCCTGCAGAAGTCTGGAGATCTGGTCTTATATGTTGGGATGATCGTTATCCACCTCCATATGTCTTCGATTCCTCCTTTGCAGATATATCAGTACAATCGTACTGTCTCTATTTATGCAGTTCGGAATATTCCTATGATTTGGAATTGTAGTAGCATATTGGCGAACATACTTTAGTATATGTTTTGTGTTGATTTTTGTCATTTTGTACTGTAGGGAACCCTTTTATTTGGCAGATATCTCCCATAACGCAAATTTAGACGGAATACGAACAACATTTGTTAAGGTATTGTTTTAAGTGGTGATTTGAAGAACATTTCGCCACAAACGTAACTGAAGCCTTATTCGATTTTTGGGAACATGCACATTTTGCTGCCTCATGTTGATTCGATTTAGCCAAGTTTGACTGTAGTCCAATTATAAGGCAATGTCCACAACAAAAACAAGAGCACATACAATGAAAAACAAGATGTTTGTTTATAATTGCCTTTTTTAAGTTTGTAATTGTAAAAATAATTGTTAAATAATAATAAATACATGAGATAATATTAGGGGCTAAAGGGCAGTTTATAGTTTATGGCAGTTTTCTTACTGATACTCCTTTCTGGGTGGCTGGGCTTCGGCCTAGCTTAAAGACTTACAGCTTTGGAGAGGCGTAATCTAAGGACTCGGGAATTTTAAGCGGCTAAAGTTGAGTTTATGGGGCGTGGAGCCAACCACTTTCAGACTTAAAAAAAAATAAAAATTGTCTACGCCAAAATCGCACTTTAGTTTAGTTTTGGATGAAGAATTTAATCCAAATTCCAGAAGGCTTTTAACTTCCGAGTCCTTCGATTAGCGCAGTCCTTAGAAAATTTGTTTCAGCACCGAAACTGATAATGAAGTTTTATTAGAAAATCATTTTCAAAGCCCCAGGCGCCCATTTTGAGGTTTGCCCCATTAACTGAACTTATCCCATAAAAAAATGAACTTACCTACCCAAAAATCGGTCAACAAACTGCGAAACGTTCTATAAGTTGTGTCACCATTGGTATCGGTACGCACCCCTCTTAACTTGCGTATAAAATATGAACAGGGTCTCTTTTACGGTTGAAAAAAATAATTTCTTTATCACAACCAAAATTTATTTATTATTAGACAGCTGTTCTTTGTTGCAGCTGACTAACAAATGTAAAGAAATTTGGGAAGTGTTCGGTGAGAATAAATCAAATAGTTTCGTTTAACGTACAAGCCTAAATGAATTCGAAAGTGAATAAAGTTTCGGGCACACCAAAGTTTTTGTTCTTACGATAAGTATTTTTAAACTCCAGTCTGTCTAAAAATTATAGAAATAAGTGTCCTAAATATATAATCAATGTTTAGCAGGGCTTATCTATTTGAGCACTAAAATATTATTAACTTGTTGTTTAATTTCAACATATAGTCGGCTTAATGTGCAAAACCTGCTAAATCCACTTTTAAAGTAAATTGAAATTTTAATGCCGTGTCGAAGAGAAAGATACACCTCGTTGTTTACTATAATTTAAGTCTTGAAGTGTGTAAAAAGGTTTGACAAGAAAAACTGTTAAGTCCACCCATAGAAACACCTTTGTAAGAAAAACTGCATAATCCAGAACATTATTAAATAAGCCAACTATATTTTTGATTTTCCTCTTAAGCTACAATTATGAAATATAAGAAGTTTTTTGTCTCTTCTGTAAAATTTGTTTAACGGGGGTTAACACGTTTGCATAATAAGCCGACCATATACAGGGAGATTCATTAACGACTATAAAGACGTTACAAGCGTATTCCTTGGCTAATTTCATGATTTTTTTTTTGTGTTAATTTACAAAAAACAAAAAAGGGTTCTGTTAATTCGCTTCCAAAAAAAAAATTATGGTATTTCAGTCAAATAGTCATAACTTTGGAACGGTAGGACCTCTGGGCTTCGTTTAGGTAATTTTGGAAAGGTAAGAGATAGGGCTTTATTTTAAGAAATCGGCCACTGGTTCAGAATTTATCAATTTTACCCTAGTACCCTCCGACCACCAATCCGAAAATTGTCAAACCGCTGACATTTCGCTACCTTGCATTTTCGCGCATGGTCGTAGATGGACATATTATCATGAAATGATCAAAAGAAGACGCTGGTTAAATTTGTCCAGTCGCGAATGAGAAACCCAGTATAATTAATTAAATTTATAATTATTATAAAACAAACATAAAAACAAAATGTCAAAATCATCATCAGCCAACTTTACTTTACGAAAAACGCAAAAAGGAATTGCCGGTACTATCAATTTTGTCCCTTTCCATTTCCCGTAGCTCCCTCTTCTACAAACTACGAACTAGGACAAGTTAAATCGCCTAGCGTAAATGTTGTCAGAGTTACCACAAAAGAATTATAAGTCTATTGCGTATTTCGCTGCGTATACAAGTATGTTTTGCGCCGCTTTACAGAAACAAAACGAACGCTTTGTTGTGCTGGGTGCTTAATACAACGATAATAAGCTCTATTTAGGTTCGTTCCATATAAAGCAAGAAACAGCTGTTTATTATTTACTTTAGTTAACCTGTTGTTATTTGCATATTTTTTATGTTTTCAAGAAAGAAACTAAAATATCCAGTGGATAGAAATGCTGCGTCATATTTTGTTAAATAAGGTATATAAAACTGGAAATCTTCAAACGACATTCACATCTCGCGTATAATGGAACAAGTAATTTAAGGCAACAGTCAGTCTAAATAAAAAAAAAGATTTTAAGACGTTTTCTTCGGCGAAAGTTTAGTTTTTTTTGGAAAACCCTATAAAAAATGTCCATCATTTCAGAATGATGCAGAGAGGACAAAAATAAAAATGAACAGTGCGGCTAACGCTCATAGTGGATGTGACATCGAATAAACGACCCAGCCCACTGAACCGCTAGACCTGTTTCAGTGGTCCCTTTTTTCTTAATTTAAATTCATTTAAGGACTCGGGACTGTAATTTGCAATTGATCACTGCTAAAAGGCATGGCTTACACTGAAGCTTTTTTTTGTAACTCCGCGGTTTTCTTTACTTCCGGTTGCCTGAAAACCACTTTATGTGGAAACTTTTCAAAAAGTTAATGATATTTCATTGTAGACATAGAAAACAACTGGCATCAGTTTTTTGAGAAGTTTGGACGTTTATTTCAATGGTTTTGTGACTGACGGAATTTGAAAGATAAGCAGCCGTAAGAGTTCAGTGTGCCTAAGCCTAAATTCGCCTGATTTAAATTATTACTTTTTGTTCAGTTTTTAAAACAATCTTTTAAAAAATTTAAAAACTTCAAACATTTTCCGTCCGATCCGTATTTTGTATTTGGGCCTTTTGAGACTACAGCGTCAGCCCCATTATGACAATTCATGTGGATTTTCTTTTTCCCTACATCATTCTGATAAAGATAGCCTATTTTGTTTTTTCACTACGGGAGTGCTTATAAACTAAACTTTAGCCGTTTTTTTTAAATGTTCCTAAAATGTTATTAGACGAGAAAATATTTTTTTTTGTTAATTACTGTTGAGCAGGCCATATAATCTCCTTTTCTTCTCACTTGCAGCCTTCAGCAGTAGCTAGCAATTTATGCACCCGTAAAACCCTTTCAACATCACCAATGTCTAGGACCACAAGAAACGCTCAGCAGTATTGCCAAGTTTACGAAGCAAATGGTGTTCGGGAAATTTGTCTCAATGATGCAAAAACACGTAACACCCTGTCCTTGCATATGATGGATGAAATTCTGATTGCCTTAACGCAGAAATGGCAAGACAGAAATCTACGCTGCATCATTATCTCGTCAACTGGTCCGGTGTGGTCGTCGGGTCACAACTTAAAGGAACTAGTACCGGAGAGGGGAGCACAACAGCAAAAGGCTGTATTTGACAAACTTACCGAAATTATTTTCAATATACGCAAAGCTCCAGTGCCGGTGATAGCGAAAGTGAATGGAATTGTGGCAGCGGGCGGTGTGCAGCTGGTAGCATCCTGTGACATTGTTGTCTGCTCCGACAAGAGTTCGTTTGTGACACCCAGGTAAACAGCTGATTCGAAATATAGAAAATTGCCTTACACTTATACATGCATATATTCTATTTTTCAGTGCTAACTTTGGTGTTTTTGCCTCGACTCCGGCCGTCGCTATGTCTCGAGTAATGCCACACTCCAAATGTTTGGATATGCTTATGACTGGCCATCCTATAAGCGCCAAGGAGGCCAACATACATGGCATGGTTAGTCGTGTGGTCCCTGAACATGAATTGGATAACGAAATGATTAACATAGTCAATGCTATAAAAAATAAAAGTAGATCTGTTCTAGCATTGGGCAAAGAATTCTTCTACAAACAATTGGAGTTGTCGCTGAGAGAGGCCTATAAGCAGGGTGCTAAGGTACTAATACACTTTTTTAGATAAAATCCACAAAGTATTCGCCACATTAATTTCCTTACAGAAAATGACGGAAAATCTAGAATTGACTGATTCTCACGAAGGTGTACGAAGTTTTGTGGAAAAACGCAAACCAGTATGGTCTCATCTGTAGACATAGGAACAAAATTTGAACATTTTTTCTTTAAATTTTTGGGTTGTGGTTTTATGCATTTATTTGTTATCTTAATAAGAAACATTAGTATTTAAATGTCTTGTAAAATCGTCTTCATTATTAGCATTGGCCGCTCGGAACCGGCTTTAAGCTGTAGTTTCCGATCCCAGTTAGTAATCTAAGTAAATCGTGCGCAGCACATTGATTTGATTAAACTTGTACATACGTTTCATTCTTTAATGCATTGATCTGGGTAAGCAGGTTTGTACATATATATTTTATCTCTAATGATATGAACAACTTATGGCTGTTTTTTAGACATAATAGAAGTCTGCATTGTATTGTTGAATAATAACCTGTTCTATCTTTAAATGATTAATTTTATTCATTTATTTGAGTTGCACGTTATGTGGTTTGTTCATCAACAAGAACAATATTAGGAAATATATGTATAGTAATGCGCGTCTATCAAAAAAGATGCTAATAAGCGTAGCGGCGTTAAATCATATACGATTTTTCTCTGGTGGTTTTATTTGTTAACTCTGGCGACATATCGGGTATAAAAGTAAAGTGAAACTTTCTGTATATTTTTTATTGACCAATCGGAGCGTGCTGTACACTATAATGCGCTGCTCATACTCAAAAGGACATAGTAAAGCGTTGGGATTTATCTCCAAAAATAGTAAACTGGATTAACAATGCGCTGGAATTTATCTCCAAAAAAAAGTATACTGGATTTACAGTGCGGTTGTCTGTCCGATACAACTATAAAGCATCTTGGCTTGGTAACCGGTAGTATAAAAATACACTTATTAGACCCTTATCTAAGTCTAGAGAAAAGCAGCGGTATTTATCACAGGACCTTTACGCACTACCTACACACTGGGCTTGGAAAACCTTCTCCACCTACTACTACCATTTTTTGAACGAGAAAAAACCCTTTTTACGGCCAGGTGTTCATGCAATATCGAATGTGGAAGAAATGCCCAAGGATGCCTCTTTCTCACGGTATGTCACATGACGATCTTGCATTATCAGCTCTGACACAACGGCCGTTTTTGGACGACCTTTAGGACCTTCGACGATTGAATTCATTTAACCAGTTTTTCACAGTGCTATAGGATGGTGCTTCATCGCCATACAAAGATTTAAGTTCATCGATGCACTCATGTCGTGATAATCAACGTCGAAAGTTGTGAAAAATGATCGCACGAAAATGTTTACGAGTTAATTTCATTTACGTTTATGCTAAAAAAAGTCAAACTTTTCAATGGAATTGTTAGATGGCGCCAGAAATATATAGAAATATCAATCTCAAGTTTTGAAAACGACCGCGCCACACATTTCGCTGATTGCTGAAGGACAGGGATGCAATGCAGGTTAGATAAGGAACATAGGCTTCTAGTTTAGAAGGGTAGTTTTTTGAAATTCAATCGAGAGAACTAGGTTTAGATTCATCCACTAGCCTGGAAGTCATTGTAGCGTTTTTCAGACAGAAATCATGCCGATCGGAGAAGTTGTTTGGTGCGTGGAACGAATAAGCTATCTGTTTCAATATGTGACGTGCAAAATAGAAAGGGACCTAAGGTTAAAAACCAGTTTTGTTCAGGAGAGCCATTTTAAAGATTAGGTCCCTTTCTATTTGCGCTTAGAATCGTCGACTTCACTTTCATAAAACGCGCATATCTCTGGGAGGGAACACTTTTGAGGCATGGGATCGGTCTCATTCGATGCTCAGATGTTGTCCACATCAAAAAAAGAAGAAAAAAAATGAAAATTGATTTTTTTACCCTTAGGTCCCTTTCTCTATGCGCTGTCACATATAAAGATGTTTAGTAGGATCCAGTAAAAATTTGCACAAATTTGCAAGTAAACCAACACTCTTTTAGTTGAAATTATTTAATTTTCATAATATCAAATCACTCGAGTATAAAACATTTTTAGATATGTACGTATGAAATATTCTGATACTAAATTTAAAATAATCATAAACGAATGTAGAGGAACACACCTACATATAACCAATTGAAGATCAGCTGTTATTTTTGTTTTGCCTAAAAATTCAAAAAAAAACATAAAAATGTTGAAGAACATAAAAATCCTAACAAAGGTGGGTAAAATACATTTGTAAATTGAATAAAAAAAACCTCTGTTCCCACCAATCAGCCTCAAACTTTGGAACTCGCAATAGCATCTTTCCATGCCTCCGCCGCCTACGGAACACGATTCACGGAGGTTACACAATGCGATGGTGTACGTGAGATCTGTTTGAATGAGCCCAAGACACGCAATTCCCTTTCCATGGATATGATGAATTCCATACTAGTGGACTTAACCAGGGATTGGCAAAATAAAGAACTGCGTTCGATTGTCTTGACGGCCAAAGGTACGATATGGTCGGCGGGCCACAATTTGAAAGAGCTGGTACCCGAAAGGGGCCCCACCTACCAAACCGAGGTGTTTAATAAACTAACCGAAATAATAATGAACATACGCAAAGCCCCTGTTCCAGTCATAGCTAAAGTGAACGGGTTGGCTGCGGCGGCCGGTTGTCAGTTGGTGGCTTCATGTGATATTATAGTGGCATCGGAGAATAGCAAGTTTTCAACTCCCGGGTAAGGCAAATGCAAGTGCTGATTACATACTTAATGATGTAAATTCGAATGTATTTTTTTAGAGCTAATTTTGGTGTTTTCTGTTCCACTCCGGGCATAGCCATATCGCGTGTTATGCACAGACCCCAGGCGGCCTATATGGTAATGACCGGTTTACCCTTGACAGCTCAGGAAGCCTTTATAGCTGGTATTTAATGAAATTCGAAATCATTACCCAAATTGTAATGGGTTTTCCAATATCTCTCGCAGGTCTTGTTAGCCGTGTTGTCTCAGAATCTGAACTGGATGCCGAAATTGCGCGTATTACCGATGCCATTAAACATAAAAGTCGTTCGGTACTTGCTCTGGGCAAAGAGTTCTACTATAGACAATTGGATCTATCAATTGAGCAAGCTTATGAGCTAGGAGCTGAGGTTCGTATACAAAAATAAAATATACTTATATTGCAGTAGTTAGCAAGTGACCATTATTATGTCCTGCCCTAATAAGCTCCAAAGTTGGTCAATAACCATCGCCGCCAGATCATGGGAGGTACATATTCACACCTTCAGCACTAGTTGTTGGTCACAACTTTTAATCTTACCAGTCATCCAATCCGACAGTATTCCGTCGGGTAATTAACAACGACTGCCTTGTGTAATAAAGTTTCATATCTAGTCGGGGACACCTCTGTCTATGTTTAATGCAGCCTTTATCATATTGGCCATGTTCTATTGGCAACTCGCTTAGGAGGTCGCTACTCGTAAAGCGACAACTTCATACCGTTGTAATAGAATAGAGAAATAATTTTGTTTACAGAAAGCTACTTCTACAGACAATTTGCGTTAAACCCCGTTTGTTTTAAATAATTAAAATTTTTGGGAGAAAAGTAATTTAAGAATAAATATTAGTGATCTCGTTTATTACTCGCTTATAATATTTCTTGAATAACTTTTTTTGAACAAATTTAAAGTTTTCAAATCAAACGGTTTATGATGCATAAAGCCAATCAGTTTTTCTATAAAAAGATTCTTCAAAATTTTGTTAGTAAAATTTTGAAGTTATCGCCTTAGCGACCACTTACTTGTTATATAAGCGAGTATTAAGAGAACACGCCTATTGTTTGCTTCCCCTCTATGTTCTTTTCAGAAATATAACACAGTGCAAATCTCTTATTCGTGCATAAGTTTTCTTAATGGCTGCTTTTTTTGGTCAATAACTTGGCTAAGCCGAACGAAGTAAAGAAAAAAGTTATTGCTTCGTTACAAAAGAATCTACGACGTAGATTAAACAGCTAAGGCAACGAGATGAGAACATTTTAGCTATTAGGCCATTTCTTCGATAACCAAAATCTTAACTTAATAGACACTTACTGAGCAAATTTCCTCCGAGCTTGCGCTAGATCTTTGGAATAGACTCTGCCACCTACTTGAGTGTTTGCTACTGAGCAGTCAGTAAAGAAGTGGAAACTACTTTTTTTTTAAATAACCAACACTCAGGGAATGCCCCCTATACATGCGGTGCATTGCGTTGGCGAGTGGAAAGTAAAGGATCGGAGGGGGGAAAGAGGGAGTAATGTTTATTGACACTTGTCTTGAACTTCTGGATGTCGCAATTAGAGGGAAACACATTTGCCGGAAGTCGATTCCACATACGGACTGTACGAGCGAATAACGAATTTGATCTGTAGCGTATAGTGCGGTCAACTGGCCAATCGATAACAAATGGGTGTGAATTCTCCTCATCCTCACGTCAGGAATAAGACGACGGATGTCTGATGAACACACACCATGAAAGTAACGAACAGCGCCACGCAACCCACACTCCGGCGGTGCTCAAGGGAAACAATAGAGTTGGATACCCTACTGTCACCTATCAGCACCATCGCTCTCCTTTGAACACGGTCAAGTAGCTCCAAGGATGATTTTGGAGCACCTGCCCATATTTCCATCTTCGGCCTGATGTAAGTTGTATAGATATTGAAAAGATCAAAAGGAGTGAAATATTTCTTGCACCACTTTAAAAAGCCTATGTACTTGAGTGATTCTTTCGACACTTCGCCCAACGACACTTCGCCCAACGAGCGTCACATTGTATTTTCATGCCCAGAACATCGAGAGCTTCTGATTGTTCAATATCCGTACCATCGATAGAAATTGACGATATTGTTGGGTCAGCGAATCGCTTGTGAGACAACAAGCAGTACCGTGTCTTACGTGAATTAAAATCTATTCAATTCGCTCGGCCCCATTCGGAAATGGCCAGTAGATCCCGTCCAAGTGTCTCATCCATAATTCGCCTTTTGTCTTCAATATGTTGAAGACTCGGCCTACGGTCGAATGAATAAGAATGACAGAGGTTACTGTCATTCGCAAAGGAGTAGTTTGGATTCACGGTCTGACCCAATAGATCATCAATGAAAATTAGAAACAAAGAGGGAGAAAGGACAGAGCTCTGTGGTACTCCTGCAGTAAGCCTATGTTTGTTGGATGAGAACCCATCTATAACAACTCTTATAGTGCGATCTCTAAGAAAACTCGATATAAAACGAGCGAAAGTATCACCGACACCAAAAGCCATTAGCTTTGATAAGAGTGCACCATGCCAGACTCTATCAAAGGCCTTGGAGATATCCAAAGCCACAAACTTACTCTCACCAAACTGGTGGATAGACCGACTCCAGCGCTCCGACAAGAAAGCCATCAGGTCTCCCGTAGAGCGAGTTCTACGGAAGCCATACCGTCGATCACTAAGCAGTTGGACTCTAGATACCTCACAAGCCATGCTCTTCATTACCTTAGAAAGCGCAGAGCAAATCGCGTTTGGCCGATAATTTGCAGGATTATTGGCTTCACCCTTTTTAGGGATTGGTTGGACGTTTGCAACCTTCCAACACGCTGGGAAGACTCCCGCACAATAAGCAAGGTTGAAGAGGTTGCGTAATAGACGGGCTAGCGTCGAGGAACACTTATACAGGACAAGTGCCGAAATACCATTCGGGCCCGGGGACTTATTTACTTCGAGACTCGCAAGAACCCTTTTAACCCCACGTGTTCGGAAAATATCTGAGGCATGGAACTAGATACGTTTTCGATCACGGGGAGTGGTTGATTGCGTTCCGGCAAGGAAGAATTTTCTGCGAACATTTCAGCCAATAGGTTAGCTTTATCAACCGGGTCAGTGAATGCCTGATCGTCTTTAACAAGAGTTGGGATAGATGATAAACTATCCTTTACTCTTCTTATTTATATCTATTGATTTAGAAATTGAAAAAGCCTATGTGACGAAAAGCAACCCAGCGAACCAAACTTTCAGAATTCTGTACTACAATCGGCAAAATGTTCCGATTTCGGATCAGGTTTCTTACAGAGTTCGTAACGAAAAACACATGAGAGGATTGACACGAATTCTAAACTACTTCTCTGAAAAAAAAAATCGTAACGATTTCGGTAAGAATTCTCGATAGAGTTCAGATATTGTTCTGGATTGTCTGATATCAGACATTGTCGGCAAATTTGGTTTACTGGGAATGTAAATAGGATTTTTTCTAAATCCTGAACCAATAAAGATATCGAAATACGATTTAGTGGGTTCATGTATGACCAATAGGACTACTAAAAGGGACAATAAAAATCCAAAAATTTACACATAGGCCTTCTGCTGGCAACTACGACGATGTGCTTCATTTGACTACCACAACTGACTCGGCATTACCTCATCCGATCAACCCAATATTTCAGTACATTTTCAATTGTTTTGGGTCGAATCTATTCAATGGCAACTTCAATTTAATTTTCGAATGATTGAATAGTTCTTAGATGCTTTGCGTAGAAAAATCCAAAGGTTCAAATCACAGCTCCGAGGCGGCCAATTGACATTACAATTTCGGCTGATTTTTCGATTTTCAAAAACGCAAGTGCGTAAAATATCGATGTTTGCATTGTCTGTGTGACATGTGGCCCCGTCTTGTTGAAACCACATTTCGTCCATGTCATTCTCTTGAATTTTTGGAAACAAAAACTCGTTGAGCATGGCACGGTAACGATCACCGTTGACGGCAAGCGCGGCTCATTTTCAAAAAAAACATGACCCAATGATGCCGCCCGCCCAAATTCCACACCAAACAGTGACTCGTTGTGGATGCATTGGCTTCTCAATAGCCACGTGTGGTTTCTCTGAATCTTATATGCTATGTCAATAGCCACCGAGATGAAAATGATCTTCATCTGAAAAAACACGATTTTTCGGTAAAATTTTTCAACTCTTGCAAACAATTTTTAGCCCATTGGGAAAACGGAAACTTATCGAATAGTATGCAATTATTAAATGACAAAGTTCAACCTTTCCAATAAAACCAGAAATGTGAAAAATTATTAGTTTTTTTTACAGTGAATTGAAATTTGAAATGTTAAATCGCCCACCCTAAACTTCTTGTTGAAAAAAAAGAGTATAGTAAGCCAAGTCAAAAATACCAGACATTATATTGAGAGTTACACAGTGGCCGTAACCATTCAACGAATATGGCGACAACTCTCTTGCGTCAGCCGGTGTGGTACATAACACATCCGTGATGTACAGAATATACATTTCTGCTAACCTATCTAGAGGTTTGGGCAATTGAAGTGTTACCTATTCAAGCGACCATATTTTTTTTGTGTGAAATTATTATTTTGATTCAATTTATAAAATGTGTGAAAATTATAAAAATTGTAGAATCCATTTACTTTATCTCGATGTGGCCACCATTTGCCTTGACTTTAGCCTTCAAACGTCTTACAACTGAGTTGCATGCTGCACGAAAATGACCTTGCGGTATTTTTGTCTATTCCCGTACAATGGCTTCCTTCAGCGCATCTTGTTCTCCTGAATATCCCTAATGAAATAGTCCAGCGGATTTGCAACTGGCGAATTCAAAAGTCATTGTGTGGGCGAAATGAAATATGGATCGTGTTCATTTATCCATTATTGGATCAGACACGCTTTAAAAGGCTAGTGCCTACTCTTGTTGGAATGTCCATGCACTACGACACTTCTTTAATTTTTCAGTCACTGCGTGCAGACTTATTTCTTCATATTTATCTGGACGCTCCCAATTTGTCGTTTTGGATAGCATGACCTCTGATATACGTCCTGTTCCATGCGGGGTTCCACAGGGATCTGTATTAGGACCGTTAATGTTTATTTTATATGTCAACGACATGGCAAACTCGATTGTTGCTCATAACAGTACACCCTTTTTCTATGCTGATGATATTCATATATTTTTTAAAAGTGATTCGTTTAATGCCTTGGAAACAATAGTTAATTCTACTTTAGAAACTATTCATGTATGGCTACACTACAACAATCTTTGTATTAATGCTAACAAGAGCAAAGCATTGCTTTTTGGTTCTATACAGAATGATCAGAATTGCATTGTAGATGAGATAAAGTGTCTTGGAGTTATTATTGATGGTTATCTTGATTTCTCAAGTCATATTAATTCTTTGTTTTCAAAAGTATTCTTCTTGATATGACGGTTCCATTGTACAAACTTATATTTGCCTAGGTATATTAAATGAAGGGTAGCCTATGCCTCATTATTTTCTCAAATAAACTATTGTATTGAAGTTGTGTCTGGTACTTCTTCAGGTAATATTGATAAAAATTGAGCGTATTCTTAAAACGAATGTTAGGTATGTATATGGACTTCGTCGTTTTGATCACATCTCTGAGCATGTTATACAGTTTTTAGGGTCTCTATTTGAAAATTTTATTGATCCTCGCATCATTCAATCTTTTTATAAATTAATTGCCTATCCCTCATTATTTTCTCAAATAAACTATTGTATTAAAGTTGGTATCCGCAACTGTTTATACCGTTATTACTACGTCTATGTATGAAAAGTCATTTGTCGTAAGAGTTGCCAGAATTTGGAACCATCTTCCAATGTGTTTGCGAACTTTTTCCTATTCATACTATGTTTTTCGGCAGAATTTTTTGGAGTACACGTTATCTATTCTTTCCTAAGACATTTTTTTCTCTTATTTCTTCGTTGTTAACGGGCCCACTAATTGTTACCTATATTGTTTATATTTACATGTCGGCTGGGGAGCCTTTATTGGGATAAGTTAGTTAATATTAGTATTGTTAAATTGAATTTTATTATATACAACTAGATTGTAAAAACTGTAATTGAATGCACTTGTTCTATGTAATATATATTAACTGGCCTTATAGACTTTGTATAATACAATGAAATAAATAAATAAATAGTTTTCGTGTCTACTGCTCTAAGCAGCGTCCGAAATTTTTCGAGATAATAAATCGCATTGGCACCAGGCTCGATAAAACCACACATGGGAAGCGTCCATCGGTGGTCACAACTACCCATGCCATTACTTTAGATGGAAAGTACATCGGTCATTTTAGCGTTTTTATCAAAAACACAATATTTGTTTCTTTGCTCTTTTGAGTCTAACTTTTTTTGCAATAGTGTAGTGTAGTGTATTTTGTTCACTTTGAAATGGCTTAGCTCTCGAACAGTAGCTGGTTGTGATTTTTTTATAACGAAATCTATTTCGTTCGATTTCCATTTCCAATAACCTTGGTTCCATAAAACTTAGATGCGAGTGTTTGTGGTGGTAAACAGCTGTCATTGGTATTCATTTGACATAGCTGGCATTTTCGGTATGTCAGTGCTACTTAAGTACTCGTAAAGTTGGTAACACTTCAATCGCCTAGACCTGTAGTATCTCAAATATGCGGATTACTAAAAATCCTTCCACCAAAAGATAGTCCCAGGAACCTACAAGCATAGGTCTTACTACTGCAAGGGTTTCATTACACTCTGCGACAAATGGTAAGGGTCAGTGATCGGTTTGGAATGAAACCACCGGGGAAAGTTATATTGGTAAAAAAAAAGTCATACGTGTTCCAGCGTTTCGCTGGGTCTCATCTAGGAATCGAGATATATCGATTTGAAGTTAGTAAGTATCGTATAGGGGAATTTGTCACGTTTTAGGCTCTTTTGTTTGACATAACTCGAGAACCACTCGTCCGATTTAGCTGAAACAAATTTAGAAAAATTAAGAATTACAATTCCTCTAATCTGTTCTTAAACCGTTTTCCTACTTAAGCAACAGTTTCGCAATTAAAAATAAATGTATGAAAAAAAAAAATTATTTTTGCCTAAAAATTAAAATTTTTTCTTCATGCGCTTATTTTTAACTTGGAAACTATTACTTGTAAAGGAAAATAATATATGAACAAGGGAATTGTAATTCTTGGTTTTTTAAAATTTATTTCAGCTAAATCGGACGAGTGGTTCTCAAGTTATGTCAAACAAAAGAGCCAAAAACGTGACAAATTCCCCTATACGATACTTACTAACTTCAAATCGATATATCTCGATTCCTAGATGAGACCCAACGAAACGCTGAGACACGTATGACCTTTTTTTGACCGATATAACTTTCCCCGGTGGTTTCATCCCAAACCGATTGTGGCTGTCGCACAGTGTTATTTATGTTCTATAGTGGAAAAGTAAATAAAAAAACTGTAGTAAGTTTTTTTAGCCCCTCGAAGCGGAACATTGCTCTCTACAACTATAAAACATATATCTCGAAAGTTAAAAGCTCTTTTCGTTGAAATATAAACTGACATTTAACCGCCAGACGGGCATGACTAGAGGGTTTTAGATTTTTGCGACGGTCAATAATACGGGTGTTTTAAATTTTACTAAATAATTATTATATCGAGCTCGAGGCCAAGGTTATTATGTTTTGTTATATTTTTCTCTTTATTCGATATTTCGTTCCTCTCTAAAGAACATCATCAGAAATCTAAAAGATATTTCATTCGTTACCAACTCGCTTGCTTACCGCGTAACTTCCATACAAATGCTTGTTTAGTAACCTGAAAAGAACACGGCTAATATAGGTGGTTTTAACCCTTTCGCCCCTACTGGGATCATATGTCCCAGCGAAGTTACTTACATTTTCTTTTATATTTTTATATCTAAAACATCCTAATAAAGGTTGAAGCATTACCTGTGGCATAATTAAAAAAACTGCCCTGAATTAAAGCAGTACCTCATTTGTGTGCAGTTGTTTAATTTGAGAGCACGTATTTCACGCAGACCGTCTCATAATTTTCCCAATTAAACCGCCGTTTTTGTGTTTTTCTGCACAATTCTAAAGAATTACGTAAAGTAATTCGTGGGATATTTTGTTTTTAAAATTTTGCAGCAAGAAAACACTCATACGGTAAATTAATAGCAACGTTTTGTTTTGAAAGGGACATATTGTCCCAATATATAGTGGGACCCATTATCCCAATATAGCTCTGCAAATACAAATTTGGTTTTTTAATTTTTGTAAATGGCAAGGAAGAAATTGTCGAATGTGGAAATCCTCGAGATTTTGCTTCAGGACTATGAAAGCGAAAATGATGGTACAGACTTCAGTGACTCCGGGTCCAATTATTCTCCATCAGATGACGAAGATCGACTCACAGGAGAAGAAAATGTAACTGACTCAATCGATGAGAACAGTGAATTCGGTGATGATTTTGCCCCTGCTACTTCTGTTGCACTTGGTATTGATGCTGCTGTAGGTGGTTAGATTACTCCAGATGCTGCTGTTGCCGTTGAAACTTGTATGTGGTCTAACTCTAGCGAAAACATTACATTTGTAACAAAATATACAATGCCCGCGGACATAGATGCAGAGGTATTATTGGATTTGACAAATTCGGCCATTGAGTATGATGTCTTGGGGAAACTCTCCCCCAAGGGTTTCTACATTCGCATCGCCGAATGTACTAATCAGAGGCTAACGAAGCTTAATAGGGTGAAAAGTTCGAAACGCAATTTAACGGATGAATATGAAATTATGACTTTATAGGAGTGTCATTAATTATGCACTATAACCACGTTCCGGCTATAACTGATTATTGGAGCAAAACCCGTCAAAGAGCATGTCGCGCGACCGATACACTCACCTGTCGTCGACGATATATTTCAATGGCGTAGAAGAGCCGAATGGAGCTCCAAAAGACTGCTACATCTCTGAACTTGGAGCTTGTGTCAAGAAAACGTTTTCGGAAGCACGAAGTGAGAGTCCTTTCCAATCAATAGATGAGTGCATGACGAAATTCAAGGGCCGTTCCGTCCTAAAGCAGTACATGCCAATGAATCCCATGAAACGTGGAGTGAAGATGTGAATGCGCTGTGATGCTTAAAAAAAATCGGAGAGAAACACCAGTTTTCGTGGGACGCTTGGATCGCAGGCACAGGCAATTTCAAGTGAATGCTGATGGTTTATCAGCTCCAGGATGGATGGACTCTAAGGAAGTACTGAGCATATCAAATTGCCACATTTAGTTCAAGTGCAGAGAAAGCAAAAGTATGGCACAAGAAAGAATGTGGACTGTCCTTAAGCTCATAAGCGACTACAATCAGATGATGGGAGGGGTCGATCTCGCCGACAAAAAACAGCTGTACTCGTATATGACATGAACAGAAAGTTAAGAAAGTGGTGGAAGAAAGTATATTTTTTAAAATCCTAATGCTTTGTGTTGTAAACGCGTGGAACATATATATGCAGCATCATCACAGTAAGGTACCTTTAATTCAGTTTATAGTTCCATTAGCTGAAGCGCTTACAGCGGAGGAAGTGAAACACAAAGGACTAAAACACGTTGGACAGGCGACAGGCCTTCTAAGCCGACTAAGAAGGAGACTTTGAATACTGGCGATCAGTTAGCCGTTGAAGTCACCTTGCGACGTCGTTGTAATCGATGCACTACCATAAAAAAAGAGGAAATAACCAAATTTGTGTGCTCAGGATGCAACAATGCACTATGCCCCTCCTGTTTAGTACCATTTCATCAACAGAGCAATCTCTTTGATATATATCATATGAGTTTGTTAAGTTCCATGGTTTTCTTTTTTATGTTCCTTTATATTTGTAAACATTGAATTTTTGATTTTACGTTGTTTTTCATAAGTAATAACAATATAAATAAAAAGAAAAATTTAAATTGATCAAGGTATATTTTTGTTATGGAGGAGGATCTCCGATGTATCCCTAACGTCTTAGATAATATCCTTATTACTATATTTGCAGTCAAAATTTAAATAATCCTAAAAGATTTAAATAAAAAACTCAGAGGTGAAAGGGTTAAGCGGATTTCTCGCCTAGTTAAGAATGGGGGATACTTTTTGATAGAACTTTTGTTTAAGTAGACTCCGACGATCAACGTCTTTTTTTTGACTTATAACATTCATTAATAAAAAAAAATCAATAATAATTTTACTTTTTGCTTAATTTTTATTGCAGAAAATGACAGAAAATCTCAGTTTAAGCGATTCCCAGGAAGGCCTCAAGAGTTTTGTGGAAAAGCGTAAACCGCAATGGAAGCATGAATAGAAATATTTACATTTTGTTAATGTAATCCCCAATGCATTTATAGATTAAATGAATTTTATTATTTGATAAAGTGTGAGCTGTATTCTACATTGTATTGTATTTTTTTTTGACCTTCGCGGTGTTAAAAAACTTTAGCTCAGGGCCGTGAAGAAAATGCTGGTCCCCTGGTTGAATGCAAAACGGGTTGATAACTGGAAATGATCATTGGAATCGGTATCTTCACTAGGACTCTAAACATTGGCCTTGACTACAACAGCTCAATGAATGCTCGCCGTTTTCTTGCCGAATTTTATTCAGTTACTGCACATTTCTGTAAACAAAATTGTCGGAATTGGACTGACGAGCAACTTGAAGAGATGCTCCAACAATCGTTATATAAATTTCGTAGTTTATAGGCTGGCGAAATCATCGACCCACGATAATGGACATTATGTTACCTGATATACGAGTAGAAAACCTTGATGTTGTCGTTATTTGAATACAGCAAAACGATGCTATGACATAAACAGCGCGTAATTCAAAATGGTTTTACTATGAAATCACTTTCGTGAGCACCTACTTTCACGTTTCGCATCACACGATTTATGTAACTCGTGTTTAACCCACACTCTGAACTTTATACCCTTCATAGGTGGTGTTTTTAACAGGAGATAACCTCAATCACTCTGACTCCATTGAGCGATGAACATCTGTCTGTCGTTGAAGTCAAATTACGGGTCGCAAATATGAAGCGATTTCAATGGAACTTTACACATTGTTCAGGTTTGTATCAAGTCTAAGATTTAATAAAATATGCTGTAGCCTTAGATTTAAAAGCCTTTAAAACCTAATATTACCTCTGATTCAAAACAAATTTCGCAAAAAAAGCTTTAAATGAGCAATAAAAAAATATGGTGCATTGGGACCTTAACAGCTGATGTTTTCGACTAGCGCCCGCAGTTCCAAGTGGAGGTCCTGTTGATCTAGAATCCACAAATTACATAAAATTTTGCTCAAATTTCCCATGATACGTTATCAGCAACCAATAATTACCTCGGTGAAAACTGGCTCATATCGGCCCATATTTTGATAAAGCCTTCTTTCCGATATGCAGGGTGGAGCGCGGTAATTTGCTTTGTTGCACTGCAGACTGTGGCGGCACTGTTGCTCGAAGAGAGTGTGTGTGGCTTATAGAGGCTGACGGAAGATTTGTATTCGTCTGCCTTTTAGTTGCCTTCATGTATTTGGGCACGTGAGGAGAGTTCATTTTGTGTTGAAGCCTTTTTTTCAAATGCGCACTCGATCATAGCAGTGCAGTGTGCTTTTCGTTTACGATTCGCTGTTTCCCAACGCGGATGTGTTCCTGGACGGCAATTAATTAGTAAATTGGGTAACTTCATTGAGAACAGCAGGGAATGTACCATGTGTACGAAGGGGACCTGAGAGAAGGATTGCAACACCACAAAACATTGAGACAGTTAGAGCAGCAGTACTGCAATCTCCGAAACGCAATCACTTGCTCTAGGCATTTTCAGACGTTCTATCCACCGGATTCTTCATGATGAAGTGAATTTTCAACCGTATAAACTGTGCGTGGTCAAACAATAGTCAGCACTGGACTATTTGACACGGCGGACCTCTTGTGAAGACATTATTGCAACTATAACCCGTGACGCCAGAGTCCTCTGCATGCGCACCGCGTCGCTGTGTGGTGCGCCATATCACGATTAGGCATTATTGGACCTTACTTTTTCCAGGATAACCATCTTACCGTTACTGTGAACTCCAAACGGTACTCGACTATGATACAGGATTTTTTTCAGCCGGCTCTTGAGGCAATGCAATTAGAGGATGCATGGTTCGAACAGGATGGTGCCACTGCATACACAGCGAGGGTTACCATGTTTGAGGCAAATGTTTTCTGGATGGCTTATCTTTTTGAGGGGTGATGTGAACTGGCTGGCACGCCACCAGACTTAGCCCCATGAAATTTTTTCCTTTGGGGTTGCCTGAAGTCGAAGGTGTAAATCAACCGTTTCAACACCTTGAAAGACCTAATTAATAATATTAAGGCTGAAATTGGCATAATACCAGTCGATATGCTTCTTAGAGTTCATGAAAACTTTAGAAAACGTATGCAGCAGTGTGTGGATAGCGAAGGTCGACATTTGCCAGACACACTACGTGTATTTGAAACCATGTAATTTAAAAACTCCCTTGCCGTTCAATATAATTAAAATATAAAATAAATTTTTCTAAGGTTCATAATTTTTTTATTTCATTCCCAAATAAGCAAATTACCGCGCTCCACCCGCGACGCCCTAAATACGAAAACTAAATCTGATCATCCTTAAATTTCGCATGCTCTTTCTGAGCGTTTTTCTATGGAACCATGCCTTATTTTGATTGTGATTGAGCTCAAATAAAGCTCAGACCATAATGGATGAGTTTTAATTAAATCTGATCAAATTGGACCATATCGGTTTATGTCTTCATATAGCGCCCACACAAAGATGCTTCCTGATTTGAGATCCTGCCGCTCTAGAAATTAAAAAATTATTGTCGATCTTGCTTAAATCTAACAAAGAAAGAAAGATTCGGTCAAAATGTATCCTATGGGATTATCCATATAGCCTTCATTCAAAGGACCTTCCTAATTAAAGGTCCTGTCGCTCAAAAAGTTACAAATAAAGTACAGGGTGGGCCAAAAGTTACCATGGTGTTTAAAAATTTAATAACTTTTTTCGTTTATATATATATATTTTTTTTTTAAATTATATAAATAACACTTGGAGAATAAATAATGGACAGATTCACAACTGAACAAAGAAACAATATAATAGAATTTTATTATTTGAATCAGCGATCAATTATTTTAACGCAAACGCGTGATTAATGAAGCTCATTTTCATTTGAAAGGCTTTATTAATAAGCAGAACTGTACGTTCTGGGGTTTGGAAAATCCAAGAGCCATTCATCAACGCCATTAGATGTACAGTATGGTGTGTGATCACATCTTCAAATATCATTGCGCCTTACTTTTTGCTGTAACCGTAAATGGAGAGCGTTATCGGTTTATGATAGAAAATTTTTTACGTTCTGCTCTTGAAAACAGACCTGAGATGTGGTTTCAGTAGGACGGAGCCACTGCTCACACTGCCCGAGACACAATGGCACGTTTAAGTCAAATATTTGGAGATCTAAAAATTTCCAAAAATTCGGTTATTATTTGGTTAGCGCGATCGCCAGATTTGTCAGCACCCGACTATTTTCTTTGGGGTTATTTGAGGGAGCGAGTATATGTAAACACGCCCTAGACAATCCTTCAACTCAAGGCCAACATTGTTGCAGAAATTCGAATGCTGCAGCCACAAATTTTGAATGACGTTATGGAAAATGCTCTAAAACGAGCCCATCATTGCGAAGCGGGGGTCATTTAAGTGATATTATTTTTTATACTTAGACAAAAAAAAATCCATTTTGTTATCTAAGAAAAAAATTAAAAACGAAAAATTAGTAAAGTTTTTAACCCCATGGTAAGTTTTGGCCCAGCCTGTACAATTGTGCTTTAATTAACGTTATTCATTTAATTTTTTTCATAGCCCCGATGAAAAGTGTAGTTTCAAATTAAGGTCCTGTCATTCTACAAACCGCATTTTGTTTTAAATGGTAAGTTTTGGTCCAGCCTGTACAATTGTGCTTTAATTAACGTTATTCATTTAATTTTTTTTTCATAGCCCCGATAAAAAGTGCAGTTTCAACTTAAAGTCCTGCCAATCTACAAACCACATTTTGTTTAAAATATTTTCTTTCAGCTGCAATTCTGAAACTCTCTCTCCCACTTCCATCGTAGTGTACCGTTTCCAACGTGGTATATTTTTTGATTCTCCGGCAAAAATTTCCTGAATTGTAGCAGGTTTTGTAAAAAAAACATAGAAATTTTTCTCACTGTAAAACCAAAATTTAAAATTAAGCATGTAATTTCTTTACAATGTCTGTATGAAAGAAATCCTATAAGTCGTTACAAAAACTGCTTCAACTAGTTCAATTTCTGTTGGATTTTCAAAAAGTATATCACGTTTTATTTTCACGATATCTCTAAAAACTATACTTGATGGGTAAAAACGGACACTCAATTAGGATTCAGGAGTTCATTTTACATAAGGATTAGTTAGTTGGTTTCGTTCAAAGGAGGTTTTTGTTGCAGAACAGTGTAATGGGATTTATTATTATCCACTTTGTAAGAAGCTCTTCTGACTAGTGAAAGTTTGAAAGGATCATACGCGCTTTCAAATTAAGACAGCCCCCCTTCGAGCCCATGTCCAGATATTCATATATAAATTTTTGTTAACTTGAGCTATATATATTTTTTTTAAATATGTTATTTAAATTTTTATAAAAATAATTTTAAAAAAACCGTTTCCTATAACTTTAAAAAAAAATAGTACTAGTGTTAAGTCCATGTATCGCATCTTAGTTGCGTGTTGCGCTGTGGGTCGGGATTCGTCTCCTTCTCGCTTCATGTGTTTTTCTTCGAAGTATGGAAAAAGTTATGAAAACTAGAATCTTAGGCTCTACTTCGGAAGCGATGGCAAAATCAAAACTTTCTAATCATTTCGACTTCTTGGGATGGACTGTTTTTGATGGCAATTTCGTTCATTAACCATTTGCCAACTTTTACGAGAGCTGCTATATATATTTCTGGCCTAATAATGAAAATGCGAATATTTATCATCAAAAATGGTTTTTATTGTTTTTCAAAGTATTCTCCAGCATGACTTATACACTTTTGCATGCGCTCAAACCAATTGTCGAAGCATTTTTTCCACTCTGATTGAGACATATCCAAAACATGGCTTTTGAACGCTTCAACAGCATCTTATGGCGATGAAAATCGTTGACCACGCATTTTTTCTTGATGTGCGGGAATAAAAAGAAGTCATTGGGTGCCAAGTCGGGGCTGTGCGGCGGATTACTTATCAATTCGATGTTTTGGCCGGTCAAAAGGGCGCTGGTTTGAGCCGATGTGTAAGAGTTCGCATTGTCATGGTGCACAATGATTCGTCTTCTCTTGTTCGTTTTTCGAATTTCTCCGAAGTCTTCAGGCAAACAATTGTTGGTGTGCCACTCAGAATTGACCTCCTACGTTGCTTAAGCGGAACAGTCGCCACATGATCAGTTTTGCCGACCATTGGCGACCATTTGCTTTGAAGTGTTTTTACCACGAACAACTATCGTTGGATTTGGTTCGTCTTCGAAGACCCACACTGTCGATTGCTATTTATGTTTCGCGCTCATACGCATAATTCGTCACCTGTGACGATCTTATAAACGTTTTTTGAAGCACCGCGATCGTATTTTTTCAAAACTTCTTTGCCACAATGGACACGAGCCTTTTTTTGAGCGATTGTCAAATTGTGCGGGATCCAACGAGAACACACCTTTTTGATGGCCAGGTGTTCATGCAATATCGAATGTATGCTGGTGGAAGAAATGCCCAAGGATGCCTCTATCTCACGGATCTTGCATTATCAGTTCACGCACGGCATCAATGTTTTTTGGCACATCGGACGTTTTTGGACGACCTTCGTCATTGAGCAAGCGTCGGCCACGATTGAATTCATTAAACCAGTTTTTCACACTGCTATAGGATGGTGCTTCATCGCCATGCAAAGATTTAAATTCATCAATGCACTCTTGTCGCGAAAATGTTCACGAGTTAATTCCATTTTTTTGCCAAATTGATTTTTTCAAGTCACACTGTAAACAACACAAATGATGGTCGTGCGTCAAAACGTTCTAAGTACGTTAATGCTAAAAAATGTCAAACTTTCCAATGGACATGCCAGATGGCGCCAGACAATACTGTGTGCTACCTAGGCCAGAAATATATATAGCAACCCTAGTAAAAGTCGAGTCATTGCCAGTGCTCCTTTTTCGGGGCATTCGAATTTCTTATTGAATCCTAAAGTCAATATCATTAAAATCAGTTCAGCAATAATTGAGCAATTTAAAGTTGAATTTTAAAATTTTACATGTACATTTTTATGAAGTTTGATTTGTTTAATCTTGTGTATAAGTATGCAATATTTTATGACTTTACTAATTTTCTTGGTAATTTCGCTGAAACTAATGTACGTGTGACGCTAAAATTTGAAAGAGTTATACAATTTATGATCAGGTAATAGATAAAAGGAATCATTTCGTAATACAGCTGCGTTGGCTGTATTATGAAGTGACACTCCGTTTGGGCATTTACAGGAATGCCACATGTGGTTGTCATGTGCGAGGGTTCTTGGCATCCTTAACTCTACCTGAACAACACACATGAGTACCTAGAGTTTAGAATTAGATATTAGGTAGTTTCAGATTAGTTCTAAGATTTTTCACATTAGTTGTAGACCATTGGATTTCAAATGCAGTATTAGTACAACATTAACTTCATACCGTGAGGAAGTAATCTTATTAAAATTAAAAAAGTGTTATACAGACTGTAGAACATTAAAGAGACACTTTTAGCTCAATCTCTGGTTGGTTTCATTTAATTATACTGTACTATCAGTAATATTATGGGGAAAATTTCAATTTAATAGAAATAAAACTATCGGGGATCAAGATTGTTTTACTACTGTGAAATTGAAATTTCCCCTATAATACAGCACAGTAGACTCTAATCATTCATAAAATTAAAAGCAACGTTTTTAAATACACATAAATTAAAAACAGCGTTTTTAAATACACTGCATATTTTGAAATTAGAACTATCAATTTTAGTTTCCGAGCGTTTTTATTAATTGTTTGTTGTTAATACTAAAAAATTATCTTTATATTTCACAACAATAGGGGAATCCCAAGTTACTTACATATATAATTCTAATTGTTTGAATATTTCTTTTCATAATCAGTTGGCCTTTTTATGTGAAAAAGTGTCAAACTCCTTTTAAAAAATCAGTGAAATTGCAGTGAAAATTGTTTTTTTTTAATATCTGGACAACTGTACACAATTTAAGAAACTTCTTTGATTTCCATTGAAGATAATGTACATGTATGTTATATCTTATAATCAGGGCTATCATAGAAACCAATGGTGTCACTATTAGTTTTGAATACGATAAAAAAATGCTTTGGTGTCATGAAAACCAATGTTATTGGTTTTATCAGCAACAGCCGATTCGAACATTGGTTTTATTTACATTCGAAATGGACAAAACCAACTTGGTTTCATGACACCAAATAAAACCAACATTGGTTTGCAAAAACGACAATTAGCAAAACCGACATGCTTTCTATGACAGCCCTGAATAACAACTTGGCAAAGCCTCCTTTATAAGTCATTTTATAAGCGTTTTATGTTTTCACGTGAACGAACTTCACGAAGCCTGGTTGGCTTTAGTGTGTTAAATTTGAAAGTCTTATTTTAGCAGTGTTTAAATGAATTCTAAAATGTGTGTTCTTTTATAATATGCCAATTAAGCGTTTAAATAATACGTTACCAAGGCAAAGATATTGAAAAAGTTCTTGATTTTACGGTTAAAAAGTCTATTATCAGCTACTACTATGTATAAATATAATACAGAAAAATTTATGGAGAAATAGATTTTTTGTGTACAAAAAAAAACGTTTGGAAAAAAGAACTTCTTGAAAATTGATTCTAATTTATGAGAATCGCTTTGATACAGTGAAAATCCATACAATTTTTAAAAGAAAACAAACTCACCAATAAAACAAGTAAAAACGTCAAGTTCGGCCAGGTTTTACCGTACCTACGCTTTTGAAGCAAAAACAAAAAAAATGGTTAGTTTTTGTGCTCTTCTGGCCAATTTGACCGTCTCGAATCTCAGACAAAACCTCAAAATTAATTAATTTTTGAATTTGTAGCATAATTTTTATTTGAGTACCCACCAACCTAACACAAGACAAGTAAAAACGTCGTTAAGTTCTGTCAAACAAAACGTTATATACCCCCACGGCCCCTACGCGATTTAAGCGCAAGAAAAACTTTAATTTATTGGGCCCATTTGTACTTATATGTATTTGCTAACTTCTGCAATTATTTTTTCATCTCCCATTGTTTCCTTATTATTTTGCTTTATCATCACCGCTCCGCACCGCCTGTCGCGTACATTGGCTTTTCACCATAAGCACTACATCATAATACCCCGCACCAAAGAGTGGTGTGGATCAGGTCCAAAAACTACCTTTTTAATACTTTTTTGTACCAACTCGCCAACCTCAATTATCTTTCCTGCTATGTGTCATCACTGGCCAAAACCCGCAAACGTTGTTCAAGTCAATAGGAACGCTGTTGAATGAAACTAAACAAATGTACGTACGTTACGAAAACATACCAATGTTTTCGTAACGTACGTACATCTAGTCGCATTTAGTCTCTCTTAAGATTGCGGGGAATTACACTCTCAAGTGCCGGATCAGTCATCAGTTTCTTTGTCATTAGTAAAAATCGGGGATACTGAGTGTAGTGTTTGTTTTGTTTTGAGTTACTCCAATTTAAATCCAAAAAGAAATAGGTTTCGTTAACGTAAATAACTAATGTAAGTACTAAAATTACATGTTTCAGTGGAGGTGGTGTAGAAAGTGCGCCGTAACTTGAAGTTTAAAAACTATTAAATTAATTAATAATTAATTCTGCGGTATCGACATGTATATGTATGTACATGTCATGTGTGCATACTCGTATTATATATTTTGTTTAAATTGTAGTATAATGACCTAGTCCGTCCGTGTTTGCAACATTTTGAAATAAACTTTGATATGATTCAAAAGTTCGGCCGATTTAAAGGATAAAATGTGCCCTTCGATTGAACTTGCTCGTTGTTGTACTGAAAAAAGTCTATTAAAGGCCAGTACGGAGTTCTATATTAAAATTCGTTTCTTAGATGAGATATTTATTTTAAATGACCATTTTTGATGAAACTTGAAACTTTTTTGTCAAGTTACTTTTTGTACTTTATTAACAAACGCTGCAAAAAAAGCAGTAAGGACAGTCGTACGTCGGGTGAGACCAAATACATAATACATGTCTTAACATTGTAAGGGTGGTCCGACTAAAACGCACGATGTTAATTGTAAATAAAACAAAAAGCTTTCAGATAGTTACATTTATATTCTATATTATGATAGAAGGATCTTTGACAATTACTTAGTAGGGACATTAATACTGTTACAACATTGAACACACCCATTTCAATAGTAGAACTGAACATACTCCGTTAATGTCATATGGGTTTTGAAAGCTAACCTCAATAGCGTTAGTCTGTAACGGGATTTTAAAATTGTTTCAACTTTCATCATGGAGTGATCAGATAATGAGAACCGTATCGCTTTAATAGCGCTTTTCAAGTGTGAAATGAAAAAAAACGATATTTTCAAAACGCTCCGGCTACTAGGGATTAGCCGCATGTTCGTCTACCGATGCATAAAACTGTTGGAGGAGACTGGAGATGTAAAAGACCGCCACCGGTCGGGCCGCCCAAGCTCTGTTCAAACACTGCATGTCATCAAAGCCGTTAAATCAAGAATTCACAGAAAATCATGGGCCGTGAGATGAATATCACGCAAAAGTCCATGAGTCGAATCATTAAAAAAGACTTGGGGCTTCCAAACGACGTACCGGACATTTATTGACTGCAGTTTAAAAAAAAAATAGGATTGAAAAATGCAAACGTCTTTTGGTGAAGCACGCTGATAACTTGCACAGAAATATTTTGTTCACCAATGAAAAAATGTTTACCGTTCAGGAAAAATTTAACATGCAAAATGATAGAGTGTATGCGCGGTCATCTCAGAAAGCATCTGAACTGATCCCAAGGGTGGAAAAGGGTCATCACCCAGCTTCAGTCGTGGTTTGGTGGGGTGTCTCTTACGATGGGGTCACTGACCTGCATTTCAGCGAACAAGGAGTCAAAACATCGGCCAAAGTTTACCAAGAAACCGTTTTTGGAAGCTGTTGTGAAGCCTCTTAACAATTCCCCTTTCCAAAACCAGCCATGGACTTTCCAGCAGGATTCTGCGCCGGCCCATAAGGCTACTACGTCCCAGGCCTGGCTTCGAAACAATTTGCCAGCGTTAATTTCCTCTGAAGAATGGCCCTCAGGCAGTCCAGATGTGAACCCATTGGATTAGAAATTGTGGACGGTTTTAGAGGACAAGGTTTGTCACAAAAGATACCCCAACATTGGATCTCTTAAGACTGCTTTGGTTCGAGCTGTGGTCAATTTTCCAATGGACGAGGTTCGTGCAGCTACTGACGATTGGCGACTTAAGGCGTGTGTAAAGGCAAAAGGCGGACATTTCGAATAAGTAGATTCTTTTTGGATAAAATATACATCAATAAATATTTGGTCCAAAAACATTCAGTACTTTTTATTTTACAGCATAAAACGTGTGTAACAGTATTTATGTCCCTAATAAGTATGCGTGAAACAAATTATCGGCCAAATGCTCGCCACGACTTGGGTGGTCCATATTTGCAATGACTCTGAGACGTAATACACTTTTTCATGATCGTGGCGATTATTTTACAGTGTCACGACGAGACATACCACGGCCATTGAATTTATAGCGCAAAAGAGCAACAGACGACGCTTTAAATGGTCACTAGGCTTCAGCTCTAGAGTCAAATGAACCTTGTAAGCACGTAAATTCAAATTTTTAATTAAATTTCGCATTAGTGATGTTCGTGATATGTTTAATTGTTGGGCACGAGGACGAGTCAAGGTTGACGGCTCTCCTGCCGCACTAAAGGGAAAAAACATCAATGTTTTCCGCAGAACGAACTGGGCAAGCAAGGCCAGGTTTTTCACATTTTCCACAGACCAGTGTTGCAGCTGGACAATTGTTTCCCCTACAAAAAACCGACCTAAGTCGGCCCGAAGTCGACTGCTTTCGACCGAATCGTTAAAAAGTTATTGATACATAATATAGGGTGATCCATCTAGAGGTATTTTTTCAGAACAAAAAAAAAACATAAAAATTTAAATCAAGTGTGGAATCTTTATTTGTAATTTGAAAGGACATTTTATGACATGTATTTTTTGAATATAATTTCCTTCAAATGTTGGCCGCACCTACGCTTCAGGGTTTCCATTCTGAGGGTACAATTTTGGATGACTCGTTCGAGCATTTCGACCGGTATGGCTTTATTGATACGCGTAATGTTGGCTTCCAAAACCTGAATCGTAGCTGGTTTGTCAGCATAGACTTTGGACTTTACGTAACCCCAAAGAAAACTGTCTAAAGGTGTGATATCACTCGATCTAGGCATCCAACTCAACTGTTCAAAACGTGAAATTAGCTGCTTTTTGAAATGAACTCTCAATAGTTCCATTGTTTGAGCAGCTGTATGGCAAGTGCCGCCGTCCTGTTAAAACCAAGTGTCGTCAATATTACGGGCTTCAATTTCAGGTAGCATAAAGATCGATATCATGGCGCGATAGCGACCACCATTCACGATTACGTTCCGGCCATCATCATTTTTGAACAAATATGCACCGATGATTCCACCAGCTTATAAACCGCACCAAACCGTGGTTTTCTCTGTGTATATTGCACCTCTTGAACCTCTTCTTGTTGCTCTTCAACCTTTTGTAATTGTTGTTGTTGTTGTTGTTGTAGCGGCACACGCAGTGCCGAGGTGACAGCCCTTGGCCGAAGAATTACTACTTCGGGTCAATCCGGTGCATAGGATTCTAATTGTTAATTGACTCTGCCGTTGAACCAGAAATGGGCCTCATCACTGAAACAAAAATCACAAAATTTTGGTCGAAAACAGCGGATCTTCACCGAACGCTCATTTCCACAATACAGTTGCCAACATTTGAAGGAAATTATATTCAAAAAATAAGCGCCATATAATTTGAATTTGATTTGAATTTTTATATTTTTTTGTTCTGAAAAAATACCTCTAGATGGATCATCCTATATAATAGTGGTGTATTAGGTTAAGACTCGACAAATAAGGCTGGAATACAAAACTGTAATAGTTGAGTGTCTAAAGGAACTGTCCAGAAGTATGTCTTCAAAAAAAATTAAAAAAGTAGTAAAATTAATTTTTTGTAGCCATGTTAGTACTTAACTTGAATACGAGGGCTGCTTTATATATATTTCTTGCCTAATAATGAAAATGCAAATATTTATCATCAAAAATGGTTTAACTGTTTTTCAAAGTATTCTCCAGCATGATTTATACACTTTTGCATGCGCTCAAACCAATTGTCGAAGCACTTTTTCCACTCTGATTGAGACATCTCCAAAACATGGGTCTTATGGCGATGAAAATCGTTGACCACCCATTTTTTTTCTTGATGTGCGGGAATAAAAAGAAGTCATTGGGTGCCGTACGGCTAATAACCCATCAATTCGACTTTTAGCCGGTCAAAAAGGCGCTGGTTTGAGCCGACGTGTGTGAGAGCTCGCATTGTCATGGTGCACAATGATTTTCTTCTCTTGTTCGTTTTTCGAATTTCTCCGAAGACTTCAGGCAAACAAATTGTGGTGTATCACTCAGAATTGACCTCCTACGTTGCTCAAGCGAAACAGTAATCGCACGACCAGTTTTGCCGAAGAAGCAGGCGACCATTTGCTTCGAAGTGCTTCTTCCACGAACAACTTTCGTTGGATTTGGCTCGTCTTCGAAGACCCACACGGTCGAATGCTGTTTTGTTTCGGGCTCATACGCATAGATCCATAATTTGTCACCTGTGACGATCTTATATAAACGTCTTTTGAAGCATCGCGATCGGATTTTTTTCAAAATTTCTTTGCCGGATTCAACGAGAACAAACCTTTTTTACGGCCATGTGTTCATGCAATATTGAATGTATGCTGGTGGAAGAAATGCCCAAGAATGACTCTATCTCACGGTATGCCACATGACGGTCTAACATTATCAGTTCACGCACGGCATCAATGTTCTGTGGCACAACGGCCGTTTTTGGACGACCTTCGTCTTTGAGAGAGCGTCGGCCACGGTTGAATTCATTAAACCAGTTGTTCACAGTGTTAAAGGATGGTGCTTCATCGCCATACAAAATTTAAGTTCATCGATGCACTTTTGTCGTGATAATCCTCGCCGGAAGTTGTTAAAAATTATCGCACGAAAATGTCCACGAGTTAATTCCATTTTTTTTTGCCAAATTAATTTCTTTAAGTCACTGTAAACAACACAGATGATAGTCAAAACGTTCTGAAAACGTTTATGCTAAAAAAATGTCAAACTTTCCAATGGAAATGTCAGATAGCGCCAGGCAACACTTAGTGTTTCCTAGGCCAGAAATATATATAGCAACCCTGGTATTTACCATAAATCACTTCTCCGATCCCATCGGCTTTCAGAGATTTTCCATCAGCTATGTATACCTTGCTGCATTTCTGATTGAATTTACTGAGGAACGAAAAATTACTGGTCATGTAAATAGACGGCCCAACTCAATTTCACAGTGCAACAATAAAAATGCGAATGGGATGAAACCAATTGCAAATGAAAGTTGACATTATCCATTACAAAACCTTCAAGGGTTTTTTTTTGGTTCAGTGCGAGATTTGTTTTTACACGCATTTGAAGTTGGTGATTTTGGAACGCTGTCAACAAGAAAAGATCATTGGAAATTTGATCAAATAATGCTTATTTATTTTTTTTATCCTAGAAAGTTGTGGTATCTTACTGTTTTGGGATCAAGGTATTCATTTTTGATATCTATTTTTTTCTAAAACTAACGCCTGATGGCGCTGTCATACAAACGGTGCTATTTCTTGTAGATTTTGTATGGAAAACGGTGTATTTACTTCTTTTAGGTTAAAAAATTAATTTTTGATGTTGGCATCATTGTAAAAAATATTTCTAATGATATTACACAGTACATTTTATTATTCTCAGTACGTTACTTTTACAAAAATGTTTTTAATGGGAAAAAAAACTAAAAAAAAATTTATAGTTTTATTTGGATCATCGTCACTATCACTGTCAATTTGCATGATTGAAGTAGCAAAAGCTCCAGATGTAGGAGACTGTGGATCTCTGTATGTTTCTGATTCTGCTCTTCATCAGTATACTCTTCATCGGTTGTTCTCCTTAACCACCAGCATAAATCACCTAACATAGAATCTAGTTTCTTTCCTCTTGGTGCAAACGTTAACCTTGCTCATCAGATTCGGTGGAAAGTTGGTTTTCAAACCATTCCATATCGAGCCCTAACAGCGAAAAAGACAAAGAGAAAATTTATTTGTATACAACACCTTCTTCAACTTTGCTAGTACTGAGTCGTAGAAATGTAGATCTTAAAGTAGTAAAAACTGGTCTATCTATAAGTATAGAAAACACTTTTACATTTTTTTTGTCTGAAGCAGTGCTTACCTGTTCATTTATTATCCTACCGTCGAATATTCCATGTTCTCTAATACGTTTAACTCTCTTCCTTAGTGTATATATGCAGTAATTACTGCAATTTACCGATTTTTCTATTAAAATATACAAGAAATAGCACCGTTTGTATGACAGCGCCATCTAGCGAGAGTTTTAGGTAAAAATAAATGTCAATAATGAATTCCTCGACCCCAAAAACTGTAAGATACCACAACTTTACAGGATAATAAAAATAAATAAGCGTTCCCAAAATACCAACTTCAAATGTGTGTAAAAAAAATCTCGCTCTGAACTAAAGAAAACCCTTGAAGGTTTTGTTTTGGATAATGTCAACATTTTTTTGCAATTGGGTTCATCTCATTCGCATTCGTAAAGTTCGATTTTGTGTCACTGTGTTACACATCCCTTCATAGTATTTGCGGGATTCATACAAAGTTGACCAGAAGCAAAATGACTTGATTCGCCTTTTTGCATCTTCAGCTTGAAACAATCTCTTTTTAAAGAATCCAGCTTATGGCAATCAAAACTTTTAACTGGTTTTCGTTGCTTGCAATTTAATTGTTTTGACTTCAGAGCTTCTTATTCTACTCCAATATCTCAATCTCTTAACTCCGACCTCGAATCTGCGCTCCGCTTCATCGAAGAGCTTCTTGGTCTTTAATGGATGTCACCAATACCCCAAAGGATTTGGGTAAACTATTGAACATAATTGCTACCACGGACTTATGTTTAATATCCTTTGAACCCATGTCCAACAATTGTGCTCGTAAAACATTCAAAACGTTAATGTGTTCCTGCATATTTTCACTTCTAACATCATTTTACCTTTACTAAGATTTGTATTCAGCAAGTACGAGTACTTATATTTTGTTGACAAGTATGAAATACAAAAAAATATCTAATAGGTGTAGGGTATAATTACGTGCCCATAAGAGATTTACATTCTTGTGTATATGAAAAAAGAACACGAACCTATTCAGTTTATTACTCAACCGGCACCTTTCAAAACTATTTTGTTTTCTAAGACAATTGTCTATGTAATTTGGGGACTTCGTTTGCATATAAAATACATAATCTATGCTACTTTGTTGAAATTAAAAAAAAAATGATCTACTTTTTCTCGCATCCAGTGGTCCTTTTAGACGAGGGGACCTTATAATAGGAACTGGCAAAAATTCCATGTGACTTAAAACACATTCGATAGATTGAAAGAAAACAGCACGAGTAAATGATTTTTGATGCGAAATTTTTAAGGGAAATCTTTTAAGAATAAAAATGACATATTTTACAGCTCGCTGATGTTAGACCAGTTCCCTGTAAAGTTGCTTAATAACGCATGTTGAAGACAGCAAGTAGTGGCCGAAGATATAAACAAACCTACTTTTTCTAACACCTCTTTTTAAGTAATACCAATTAATTTTGAACCTTTTTCCTTGACTTTGTATAGGTACTACTCTTGTTCCCGTACCTCTGCCTATGTGTGTGGGCATTTACTCTTCTTTTCTTACTCAAAGACCACCCAAAGTTTATACAAAAATAACGAAAAATGCCAAACGACGATTCAGCAAGAATTGAAATTCCAGCCGTACCCACTGCAAATGGAAGTGCAGATAATTTGAAACAACACAAAACGGAACAATGGGGTATACCAAAACTTGCTCTTATCGATTTTGTTATTGTTTTGATTAATACATATTTTGTCTTGCATAGAAATAAATTTGATTGGGAATTTTTTGCTGACATTGTATCATCGTTGTGTCATTGGCCCGCACAACCATTGGACTTGCAAGGAAGACGATCTACAAAAGGAATTTGAAAATTTTGCAACAGCCGAGTTGGGCAAACGCCTAAAAGACGTTAATGGCACCGATAAGGTAAGTACGAAGACATTTTATAAGATCTTATGCAGACGGGGAAAACTACAAGTAGGGAAATTGTTTTTCTAATAAAAAAAAATGTAGTTAACATCCCTCTTTGCGGTTTGAATGGAATGGAAATGCGAATAGCGTCTGAGATTTTTACTAGAAAGCCTTTCCTAGTAGATCGATTACTAAAATTGAGAACAATCATGTCGTAGAACAACAACTTACATGTTCAGTAAATTATTAAGTTCGCCGTAGGATTTTTTAAAATTGCCGAATTCAATGGTCATAGACGCTGGACGCTAGTATGCATGCTGTTAGGGAAGATCTAATTTGACGCTGAATCACTGAATGATCGAGATGTTGCATATTGTACACCGAAGAAACACGAGTTGCTGTTGAGCGTAGTATTGAAAAGGGATCGATTCGCTATTACGCACAGCAATTGAAGCGAATTCTATACACTTCGTGGCACTAGTTTCCGCAAACATCTTAGCCCACGACCTTAAAAAAATCTAGCTGCTAGATAAATTTAAGACGAATGACAAAAATTTGCACGGCGCATTTTTTTAATAGGCTCAAGATCAACTAGGAGAAAACGCAATATTCTGTACAGCAATGAAAGTTCAAAAACGGCAGTCGTTGCCGAAGAAAAATGGGGCATTAAAAAAAATTAATAAACATTGTACCTCTTGGTTATTGACCAGGAGTCTATCTTTTAAAATATTGCTTTGGGACACCCTGTTCAAGCAGACCCTGTATTACGGGGAGACAAAGTTCACTGCCTGGAAGAAAACACAATATTCCGTACACTTATGAAGGAGAATGGGACATTTTAGAAACAAATGATTGGCCAGGAGTCAGTCTTTCACAATATTGCTTTGGGGACAGCCTGTTCAAGCAGACCCTGTATTACGGGGGACAAAGTTCAATTTCTGGAAGAAACACAATATTCCGTACACTTATAAAGGAGAAGGGGACATTTTAGAAAAATACGATTGGCCATAAGTCAGTCTTTTACAATACTGCATTAGGGACACCCTGTTCAAGCAGACCCTGTATTACGGAGAGACAAAGTTCACTACGTGAAAGGAAATGCAATTTCCCGTACACTTATGAAGGTCCAAATTTGCACTCGGTATAGTAGGAAAATGGGACATTTAACAAAAATTGTTGGCCAGGAGTTAGTCTTTCACAATATAGCTTTGGGGACGCCATGTTCGAGCTGACCCTGTATTACGGGAAGACAAAGTTCAGTACGTGAACGGAAATTCAATATTTCGTCCAACTATGCAGTAGGTAAATGGGACATTTAAAAAAAATTGTTGGCCAGGAGTTAGTCTTTCACAATATTGCTTTGGGGAGACACTGTTCGAACAAACCCTGTGTTATGGGAGACAAACTTCACTACGTGAAAGGAAATGCAATGTTCCGTGCAGTTATGAAGGTTCAAAAAATGCTCTCGTTGCCGTAGGAGAAAGGGACATTTTTGAAGAAAAATTATTATCCAACAGTCTGTCTTTTGCAGGGTGTCCCTGTTCAAACATAACCCGTGTTATGGGGGACAAAGTTCACTACCTCTCTAGTGTGAGAAGTCTTATAAAGTGCGTAACTTATAACTACATTCGGCGTAATTCTGGATAGAAAAACTCTCTCAACATGCTCAAGTAGCGGTCTCCAGTAACCGTAACGGTGTGACCGTTTTTTTTCGAAGAAGTAGGGCCCGACAATGCAGCGTGATGAAACTGCACACCTCACTGTATGGCACAAAGTGGATGGAATTCCGTCTCATGGAGTATCTGTATCAAAAGTTCAATGATTTTTTATTGTTAGACAGCGTTCCAAAATCACCAACTTCAAATGCGTGTAAACACAAATCTCGCACTGAACTAAAAAAACCCCTTGAGGGTTTTGTTATTTTTTTATTTCTATTTTAGCCCATACGCATTCGTAAAGTTCGATTTTGTATCACTGTGTTACACATCCATTCATAGTATTTGCGGCCCTCATACAAAATTGACCAGAAACAAAATGACTTGATTTGCCTTTTTGCATCTTCAGCTTGAAAAAATCTCTTTTTAAAGGACCCAATTCCGTCTCATGGAGTATCTGTAGGTTGAAAGCATTCCATATACGACAATTTTGTTTGTTTATGTTGCCGTTTAAATCGAAATGGAACTCGTCAGACATGAAAAGAAAATTTAACATGTTTCCGTCCTCTTCCACCATTTGAAGCATCTTCTGGCAAAATTCCATGCGAATCGGGAAGTCTGCTCTTGTCCAAACTCTTGGATTGTGTTGTATGGCAGCAGCGATTGCTTCCTCAGTCCGAACTAAAGGGTCGGCAAAATTGTTAACAAGTCTCATTAGGGTCCATCTGCTCGGAGGATTGCCGCCAAACGTGCGCCTATACTCTCCTTGAACCGAAACGTGATAGCGACGGACAATCCAAATTCTAGTTTCAGTGTCCCAGATATCTATTTCAGTTAAATCTAAAAATCAATCTGCAAAATAAACAAAATAAGCAAAATAACCAGATTTATTAAATAGAAAAAAAAAGTTATTGAATTTTTTTTTGGTAGCGGCTTTATTTTTTAAATTTTCGGCCCTGAGGTTTTTCAGTTTTTTAAAATAGCGGCCGTGTCAGTTGGCGGAAAATTCTTTAAAAATTACATACGCGCAGAAACCTCTAGTGAAAGGACTCTTTCAGTTTACTCAGCATGTTTAGAAGCCAAATATTAAGCAAATTTATTAATTTTTACTTTTTGCAAAGCTTTAGTTAAAATAAAAGCAGTTTGACTTGATCTTGAAGAAAGTGCTTCAAAACGAATCTTACTATAATTTGGATAGTGTGTACTTGGACTATTACCATAATACATTAAAGAAGGTAGTGTTATGCTGTCAGCTGATCTTCAATTATTTTTCGTAAAAATTTGAACTTTTAAATTTGACAACGACAATTCTTGAAGTTTGTAAAGCTAAATTTCTTCACAAATATTTATTTTTGGAATTTATTTGTTTGTTTGGAATTTATTTATTTGGTTGTGACTTACCATGTTTCATGGTATAAAAAACAAGGTATAGTCACTAGCCCAACAACAAATAAACAGTTCGCTGCACTGTCAAAGTCACTTGAAAGAAAATAACAAAAATACATTTTTGTAAATGTTTGATGATTATTTTAAATGTATGTTATAGATTTTTACATTTACAAACTTCAACAATTGACTTTGTCAAATTTGACAATTTTAAGAGCTACGAGGAAAAGTTGTAAATCAGCTAATAGCATGACACTAGCTTCTTTATTGTACCATGCTAGAAATTGTTATACAGGGTGATTCATTCACAACTGAACCTGCGTATTCAGAACTTAGCAATTTTACTCCGACCACCAATCCGAAAATTTTCAAACCGCTGCCATTTCGCCCCTTGCATTTTCGGGCATGGTCGTAGATAGACATATTTTCATGAAATGAGCCAAGGAATACGCTTGTGATATTTGTCCAGTCATAAATGAATCACCCTGTATTAGAGCCACTCAATTCTATTAAAGTTTTTTGGCAAAATTAAAAAAAAAAACGTTCAAAACGTGTTTAGCAAACAATTAATCTCATTAACCGCGAGCCGAAATATTTTACAATTTTATTTTTTATAATATTTTTAGGGGGTTTTTCTTTTTTCAATGAGTCACTTTAACACACTAGCACAAATTAAAAAATCAAAAATCGCCAAATTCAGAATTTTTTATAAGTTTTCGAATTAATTTATATTTTAAAAAAATCAATTTATATGCATTTTATAACACAGATTTCAATCCTATTGCAACGCTGCGGCAAACTCATCAATACAGAAAGTAACAGCCCATTAAGAAAACTTAACAGCAGAGCCTTATTGGAATTTCGCAACAAGAAATTGAAGCAACTGGATAAATGTAGAAATTATTATGACGCTGATTTCAATGGATTCATTGGCCCGGACAACATTTTAACCAGTTTAACGGAACGTCCGGAATTTCCCACCTTAAATGGTAAATAAATGCCAAAGCTTTAATAAAATGAATTACGAATTTGTTTGTACTTCTAGTAAATTATGAAATCGATGAAGATTCTCCCGTGCATCCGTTAAAGTATCAAGGTACAATGTTGCAACAACGGCGTCCGAATTACCATCCAACCAACATGAGCTGTTTTATATGCCAGCTGGATTTCCCCACAATGGGCGGCTATGAGGAACACATCCAGACACACAATGATGAGAGGGATTTTGAATACTTAAAAGAATTGAGTCGATTGTAAGTACTATATAAACTTCAGCTCAATTCTCTAAATAATAATCTCAAATCACTTATTATTTTTTTTGTACAGCGATTCGCCGATATTTGCTCTTTCCTATAAACTGTGCAAAAATTCGCACTATTTCTGCTTTACCATTGAATGTAGCCAAACAACCAATATTGTAATTGAGAAAATAATTATTGTACAGTCTCGTTCAATGATCTATGTTCACAATATGCGTGTACCCTATGATATGCCGGCGAACGGTCGGGATAATTTCTTTGTGGATTCGCATCGATTTGAAATGTTTGTGGAGCAGCCTATAGTTTTGATAGGTCATGCAAAAGATTCCAAGGGCACGCGCATTGTAGAAGAACATCATTTTATGGTAAGTTTTAGCTATTTTTATTTTTTCGCAAACGGAAATATTCTTGTTTTCAAGTTTTAACGATCACGTAGGAGTCGGTTGAGACGACTCTCTTTTAGACAAATTATTTTTAAATAATTTTCGGGATCTTGCTAGAGAAAAGCAGGTAGGAGCGGTGAGGGTATTTTGGGTAAATTACTCAATTTACCCAAAATACCTTATACCAAAGAATGGAGTTTATACCAATCGGTGATCAAAGACACAACAAAAAGAAATTTAAAGGGTGTTTTTTTCAGACGTGTGGTTTTTAAAAAGAAATAAAACGCATATAATTTAATGTTATAGCCAAGAATTTAGCATTATTATAAAGATAATGGTATGCCATTATGTATTAAAAATGATTTTGGGCAACTGGCTGCCGCGTCTGGCTTAAATATAATCCAGCCGAGAGGCCCAATTTTCGACCACTTTTTCCATCATTTAGGGCAAAAATGCGCCGAATATTCTCTTTCAAGGCGCCAATCGTGTCGGGTTTATCTGCGTAGACAAGCGACTGCACATAACTCCAAAAAAAAGTCGATCTTAGAGGTCACGCCGTAGGCCCACGACGCAAGAAAATGCCCTCACCAAAAGTTTTCTTCAATAAATTGATTATTTCGTTGGCTTGTATGGTAGGTAGCGCCGTCTTGTTGAAACCAAAGGTCGTCCACATCAACATTCTCCAATTCAGGCACGAAAAAGTCATTAATCATGGCTCTATAGCGTTCCCCTTTGACTGTAACATTACGACCGGCTTCATTTTTGAAGAAATATGGCCCAAAATTTTCCTCTGTCCATAGAGCACACCAAATAGTGACTTTTTTTAAGGATGTAACGCCGTCTCAACAATGGCCTCTGGATTTTCATTACTCCAAATGCGAAAATTTTGGTTATTACCATTTCAACCCATTCAACCAAAAGTGAGCTTTATCGCTGAACAAATTTTTTTTGTAAAAATCCGGTTCGGTGGCCATCTCGTTTTGGCCCCATTCACCACGATTTGCAAACGTTGTTCAAAAGTAAGTCTATTCATTATTAAATGGCAAACTGAGCATAAATCAAGTGACAGATGCCAAAAAGACCAACACCGAAAAAAGTGTGGCCAGATTGAAAAACACACGTCTATAAAGAACACCCTTAAGTTAAGTTCACCCAATAAACGCTTTACCAACGAATGGGGGTAATACTAATCGGTGATCGAAGACCCAATAAAAATATAGTTAAGTTTACTTTTGAACTGGCAAAAATATAAACCGTCGCTTGGTTCGTTCAAGATGTGCGAACCTTAGGTAAATGGTTAGTTGGTTTGATGTTAAGGGGTCCAGAAAGGAAGGACCCATACCAAAGCAAGTATACGATCTTTTCAATGGTTTGTCATTTTCTTTCATTTTTCTTTTTCGTCTACGCAACGTTTGATTCTCCTTCAAGACATCCCCTCAGGTGCGCTAGGCATGTCACAATATCCGAAAGAAGTTGTAGTCTCGATCTTGCGATATTTGCGCATTATCAGAGAATGTAATCTGTCGTTTTAATATCTTTCTTGCACGCCTTGCTTATATTTGGCCCCTCATATCGAATGCTGAAAATATGTGCCTTTACTGGTGAGTAGCCGGTAGGAATGTCCATCAACTTGCTTTAATCAATCTTCGTAAGACTTAATGGTTTTTTTGTTTATTTTTCAACTGGGTCTCTCCAAAGCTTTATGCCGACTTTTCTAGCGATTTTTGTGAACGACCAGGGCCTAAGGTTTAATTTTAGCTCTTTTTATTTAAAAAAGAATTGCGTTGTCCGTCTCAACTGCCTATTTAGTTGACCCTTTTCTTGCGATTTCGTCAGCTTTTTTGTAGCGTTAATGCTAAAATGTCTAGGCTTGTACATGCTTCTAAATTGTTGTTTTTCTTTCTTGAAAGCGTTCGTGGGTGGCTTGACTGTCCTTGAGAACAGTGCCTTGATCGCTGCTCGGCTGTCTGTGAATATCTTAACAATGTCCTTTTTATTTTAAGGTTGGATTTTTCAACCTCGTAAATGTCGGCGACTTTACGATTAGGAGTTTTATCTCTTGGTAAAAACTTCTTTATAAAATGTATTGGCCCTTCGGAGCCGGTGATAAACAGCAGGTCTTATTCAGTGAGTATAAGAATTGAATCGTGATTTGAAAGAAGTTTTCCTAGACCCAAATGGGATGTTGTGGGACTTAAGTAAGTCATTTTTATTAAGGCGATTAAAGTCATCGTACATATTCCGTGATGGCATTAAACTCAGCTTGGAATGCGATGTTGTGGTCTGGTAGTCGGAAATATTTTTCGATGCAAATCTTCTTTATATAGCACACAGCTATAGTTTTTTCTCCAACTTCTATACGTCGTTGTAACAATGGATGCTCTGTTTAAAAAATCCGCCCAGGATTCTTTGAATGAGATTTATTTTTTAGGATATAGGGTCTATAACTCGCTTGAGGCCCGTAAATGTTTTCAGGGTTTTTAGTGTCGCAATGTCCGGTTTCCTGCGATCCCTTCGCCTACTGTCAATAATCGTTTTGCTATATTAGCCACCATCTGTTCGATATAAATATCAATCGGGCTTAAAATAAGTATTAATTCCAAAGAAGTTGTGCAGATTGTTACGCTGATTCGCAGATTGTTACGCAGGTTCGTTGCTTCTATAGGGTAATCCATCCAGAGGTATTTTTTCAGAACAAACAAAATATAAAACTTCAAATCAAGTGTGGAATTTTTATTGGTAACTTGAAAGAGCATTTTATGGCATTTATTTTGAAAATAATTACCTTCAAATGTTGGCAACTTTATTGGTAACTTGAAAGAGCATTTTATGGCATTTATTTTGAAAATAATTACCTTCAAATGTTGGCAACTGTATTATGGAAATGATCCTTCGGTGAGAAACGGGAAGATCCGCTGTTTTCGAACAAAATTTTGTTCAGTGATGAGGCCATTTCAGGCACAACGGCAAAGTCAATAAACAAAATTGCCGCATTTGGGCTAAAGAGCAACAAGAAGAGATTCAAGAGGTGCCATTATACCCAGAGAAAACCACGGTTTGGTGCGGTTTACAAGCTGGTGGAATCATCGGTGCATATTTTTTCAAAAAAGATGATGGCCGGAACGTAAATGTGAATAGTGCAAGCTATCGCGCCATGATATCGATCTTTATGCTTGGTTTCAACAGGACGGTGCCACTTGCCATACAGCTGCTCAAACAATGGATCTATTGAGAGGTCATTTCGAAAAGCATCTAATTTCACGTTTTGGACAGGTGAGTTGGCCGCCTAGATCGAGTGGTATCACCTTTAGACATTTTTCTTTGGGGTTGCGTAAAGTCAAAAGTCTATGCTGACAAACCAGCTACAATTCAGGTTTTGGAAGCCAACATTACGCGTGCCATACCGGTCGAAATGCTCGAACGAGTCATCCGAAATTCGGCCCTCAGAATGGAAACACTGAGGCGTAGTTGTGGCCAACATTTGATGGGAATTATATTCAATAAATAAATGCCATAAAATGTCCTTTCAAATTACCAATAAAGATTTCACACTTGATTTGACCCTATATTAAAGAAAACGAGGTGGCAGATAAACTGGCACGTCTTGGTACGTCTTTGGATGGTGAGGAACCTGCAAAAGCGCTTATTTGTGACTTTAACGGGCTGTTAGAATCATAAATTCTTCTTAAGGTTAAACTGGCATGGAGTATAACCGACAAACGCGAGGTTGCCAGAGCTCTTTAGTCTAGACAAGAACAGAAACAAAACCCTGCTTGACCCAAATTTATGTCGGAGTGTTCGTAGGTGTCCTGACATGTCCCGAACATTCTTGTGTTAGAGAGTTGAACAGGAAATGAAAGGTGGGAGTGGTCGAATACTTCCGCATGTGTGAGCACGAGGAGGAGAAACAGAATTCTGCTTGAAAATATCCAAATTGAAGTCGGAGTGTTCGTAGATGTCCTGACATGTCCCGGGCATTGTAGTGTTAGAAAGTTGACCAGGAAACGGAAGGTGGGAGTGGTCGGCGAGGAGGAGATTGAGACAGTGGAGCAGATTTGTGTACTTAGTAGGGACATAAATACTGTTACACACGTTTAATGCTTTAAAATAAAAAGTACTGAATGTTTTTGGACCAAATATTTTTTAATATATTTATTGGTGTATATTGTATCCAAAAAGAATCTACTTATTCGAAATGCCCGCCGTTTGCCTTTACACACGCCTTAAGTCGCACTGGCCAATCGTCAATAGCTGCAGGAACCTCGTACATTAGAAAATTGGCCACAGCTCGAACGAAAGCAGTCTTAAGAGATCCAATGTTGGGGTATCTTTTGTGACAAACCTTGTCCTCTAAAACCGTCCATATTGGCCTGAGAGCCATTCTTCAGAGGAAATGAACGCTGGCAAATTGTTTCAAAGCCAGGCCTGGGACGTTTTTGCCTTATGGGCCGGCGCAGATTCCTGCTGGAAAGTCCATGGCTGGTTTTGGAACAGGGAATTGTTAAGAGGCTTCACAACAGATTCCAAAACGGTTTCTTGGTAAACATTGGCCGATGTTTTGACTCCTTGTTCGCAGAAATGCAGATCATGGAAAGTCCATGGCTGGTTTTGGAACAGGGAATTTTTAAGAGGCTTCACAACAGATTCCAAAACGGTTTCTTGGTAAACTTTGGCCGATGTTTTGACTCCTTGTTCGCAGAAATGCAGGTCAGTGTCCCCATCGTAAGGGACACCCCACCAAAACATGACTGAAGCTGGGTGATGACCCTTTTCCACCCTTGGAATCAGTTCAGGTGGTTCCTTAAATGACTGCGCATCATTTTGCTTGTTAAATTTTTCCTGAACAGTAAAAAATTTTTCATCGGTGAACAAAATTTTTCTGTGCAAGTTATCAGCGTTCTTCACCAAAAGACGTTTGCATTTTTCAATCCTATTTATTTTTAAAGCTGCAGTATAAATGTCCGGTACGTCGTTTTAAAGTCCCAAGTCTTTTTTAATGATTCGACTCATGGACTTTTGCGTGATATTCATCTCACGGGCCATGATTTTCTGTTTTCGGAGCGGATTTCTGTGAATTCTTGATTTAGCGGCTTTGATGAATGACATGCGGTGTTCAAACAGAGGGTGGACGGCCCGACCAGTGGCGGTCTTTTATATCTACAGTCTCCTCACACAATGTTATGCATCGTAGACGAACATGCGGCTAATCCCTAGCGCTTTGAAAATATCGCTTTTTTTCATTTCACACTTGAAAGGCGCTATTACAGCGATACGGTTCTCATTATCTGACCACTCCATGATAAAAGTTGAAACAATTTTAAAATCCCGTTACAGACTAACGCTATTGAGGTTAGCTTTCAAAACCCATATGACATTAGCGGGGTATGATCAGTTCTACTATTTAAATGGGCGTGTTCAATTTTGTAACAGTATTTATGTCCCTACTAAGTACATGCCCGTTCCTTCAGAAAACACGGCGTAGTTGCATGGGGAAGTGCTTTCTTGAAGACTTGGAAGTGTTATCCTCCGAGTTTTAATAATGGTTTACCACGACTGAAGCTTCCTAAAGAATATAAAGCGTAATTGTTATCATAGGCAAAGGACAATAACAATTAAACCACAATGGGTCACCAAGTGGATGTAAAAACTTTTCAAGGTTAGACACCGGTACAAGTCACTCTAATCTAACCTGAGTAATTCAAACTGCATCATATTAAATTTGGGTTCTGATATAGACGCTAAAGTAATGACCAGATATTACGATAAATTCTAGTTATTTAAAATTTGTAAATTTTGACTTGAACAGTTTTTAAATTTGTTCGTTAATTCTTTTAAATTTTTCTTAAATTCTTTTAGCGTTCTTTAGAATTTCCCAGAGTGAATTTTGCAATCAGACCGCAACAATTGCCTACAAAAAAGTGAGTAACAACAATAAAAAAAAATCCAGACCGACAATTTGAATGTCTTATTACACCTATTTTTTATATTTACAGGTTATTTAAGATGAAACGTAAATTAAGCAACTTTTATCCACCCCTAGATATTCGTGACGCTTTAAAAACTGATTTTTCCAATGAAAAATTGATGCAATGCTCTGAAACATTCAGTGAATATGTGCAAAACGGGAAAACACTACAGCCGCAAAATATGGGGTCCGCATTGACTTCGCTGCTTTTTATTGAAGATATGGACACCATTAAGGAGTACATGCACTTGCTGCAACGAAATGTCAAGCTTCGTAGTTTTGGCGATGATTACAGTTTCAGGGTAAATATCAGAAACAAATGCCAATAATTTGCAGTCAGAATTATAATTTATAAACGTTTCTTCTTCAATATTTAGTTGCATCCAAAACAACGAGTGTACATTGAAAATATTTTGACGGTTTTCGATGAGGTGATCATCACTACCTGCAAAAATGTAAATCCGACTTTTAAAAGCCTCGAAAAGTTTGTGTTCCTTAATTTAGGAGACTTGGAAACGCAGGGTACCATTGTGGGTGAAATTCAAGACATTACTGCGGGACGTATTAGTTTTAAATGCTATAAAAAGCTCGATTTATACGGTACATATACGGTTATATTCCGTCCGTCACGTTTGCCAATGCGCTATCAATATCGTGCCATGCAGTTGTTGCCAAGTCGAATGAAATTTGTTGAAAAATTCCTTTTTCCTGCACAATTGCCATCAAAGTTACCCTCAACCAAAAGGTATGCATGGCAAATGCATTCGAAAAGATTGTTATTGATCTATTTATCTTGTGATTATTTCAGTTTGGACCTGTACAATAAAGCGATCTACAGTAATCCGGAACAGTTGCAAGCTGTACGTAATATTGCCGAGGGTCCACGTAACGATGCTACCTATATTATATTTGGACCACCAGGTAGAAAGAGAGAGAGAGATATGATGAATATTCACCTGGCCATTTCGTTTGTAAAACCTTAACATTTTTATTGGAGACCCCATAAAGTGTACTCGTATACAGAGTGATTCATTCACGACTGGACAAATTTCACCAGCGTATTCCTTGGCTCATTTCATGAAAATATGTCCATCTAAGACCCGAAAATGCGAAACGGCAGCGGTTTGAAAATTTTCAGATGAATGGTCAGGGATTTGACTGAAATGCATTTTTTATGTTTTTTTGGAAGCAAAATAACAGCACACTTTTATTTGTTTTTTGTAAATTTACACAAAAAAAATTTGGATTCTTGTCAAATAGTCATAGCTTTGGAAGGCTAGGACCTCTGGGCTTTGTTTAGGTGATTTTCGAAAGGTAAAAGGTAGGGCTATCTTGTAAAGGGCTATCAGTCAAACAGTCATAACTTTGGAAGGGAAGGACCTCTGGGCTTAGGTAATTTTGGGAAGGTAAGATGTAGGGCTGTCTTGTAAACCTCTTGCTTGACAAAACTCTATAAAATAAAGTCTGGTGTAGTCAGGGGCGGTGACCTTAGGGCCAGCAGAAAGTGGAATTCATGGATATTTATTTGTTTGGGAAATTTTCGTTGAAGCTCTGCCATAACCGGTCTAGCTATATGTGCCTAAGCTCTATCTTCCCGGAACCAAATGCTGTTGAATCGGATACGTTTTCGGCTCAGTACTGGGTAAAAAATATCTTCAACATTTTGAAATAACGATCCCTTATTGACAGTCACTTTCACACCGATTTCTTCAAAGAAGTATGGCCCTAAAATGCAGCTTCATTAAACTGCGCACCATACAGTAACTCGTTCTGGGTGTAGTTCCGTCTAATGGAGTATTTGTGAACGAGATTCACTCCACGTACGACAATTTTGCTTGTTTACATTGTCGTTTAGATCAAAAAGGGGCCTCGTCAGATATAAGCATGCAATTTATCAAGCTATTGTCTTCTTCGGCCATTTCAATAATTTTTTGGCAACATTCCATTCGAATAGGCGAATCAAGTTGTAATTTGAACTTTTGTACGGAAACAAGTTCATAATAAATAGTCCATTGTAATGACCGTCTGCTAAATGCAATTTGCGCCAATAATTTTCGAGACGAAACGCTTGGATTTGCCTGAATTAACGATGCTACAGCCGCGATGTTCGGTGTCTTGAACCCGAACATAGGGAAGATTCAGCAAACTTGTTACTCGTAACCAGGCTCAAAATACTCCATCTACTCGGGGGAGTTCCGCCAAACACCCGCCTAAATTCCCTTTGAAAGGAAATGCAGGACTGCAAATTATGAAACAGCTACACTATCCAAATCGTCTTTTCAGTATTCCAAGCTTTCATTTTAATAAATCTAAATACTAAACTTCCAAATAAAACAAAAATAAAAAAAAGAGCCGATTGCTCACTTAGAAAAAAAGTTATTATGATTCGTGCACCACCCTGTATTTAAATTCTGATTCGAAAACAGAGATATTAAGCCATGGTTGAAAAAGGCACATGCCATTTAGACATTTTATTTTTATAACCTTTGGCCCTGCCAAACATTTTATTTTCATAACATTTGGCCCCGCCGAACTTAATTTGTCACCTTGTTTAATTATATTTGTATGTGTAATTCACTTAAAAGGTATTCTTATGCTTTTAGGTACTGGCAAAACTACAACTTTAGTTGAGTCTATACTACAAGTATTGAAAAGAAATGGTACGAAGATTTTGGTCACTGCTTCCTCAAACTCTGCCTGCGATGAAGTGGCATTACGTTTGTGCAAGGCCCTAGCCTCCATCGATGTGTCTCGGGCAATTGTAAGGATCTATGCGCGGTCGTGCGAAGCCCGCCTTGAGACCATTGACGATCTGCTCTTGGAACATTCGAATATGTACGATAATGCACAATTCTATCCGGATGTTGAAGTATTGCATCAATATCGAATTGTTGTCTGCACCATGAGTGTTGTGGCCAAATTGGCTATGGGCAACTTCGGTCTTCGCGGCGTAGACGGCATGATTTATACGCATTTATTTATTGATGAAGTTGCGGCCTCAACGGAAGTGGAAGCCTTAATGGCCATCACATCGATTTTGTCGTCCAAATCATGTCTAATCATAGCTGGAGATCATAAACAATTGGGACCAATTGTAAAATCCAAACGTGCTGAGGAGTTAAATCTAGGCGTGTCATTAATGGATCGTCTGATGAAGCGTGAATGTTATCGTGTCGATGTCGATACAGGTGATTACGATCGCACCATACAATCACGTTTGCGCCTGAATTTTCGTTCACATCCAGCAATTGTTAATCTCTACAGTGGCATGTACTACAACAATGAACTGGAGGCAAAAGCCAACATTGGTATGTATACGAGCTATGGTTATATGTTTTCTCTTTTAAAATATTCAACAATTATTATAATATCCACTTGTAGTACATGAAGCGAAATTTTTTACTGAGCCTTAACTAAAAAACCGAACATCCGATTTGATGGGGGTCATCTCGCCGTTGAAAAAGGGAGGGCTGAGAATCTCTTCGACGTTTCGTACATTTGTTTAAGCCAACTGTTTAATGTAGGCTCCAAACGGTTTGCACAGTTTATAGAAAAGCTTTTAGCGAAGCTTATTCGTAAAGTAACCACAAAATGTAAGATGTTCTTACCTGGATTTGAACCTAGGTTTACTTATGTGTAGTCGTACACACTAACCACCATATTACGGCGAAACATAAACATGTTTGTAACGCCAAAATAACCGATCGATTCAGGATCATCATTGGATTTTCTTGAGTGATGTTCGCCCGTCCCTACGTCTATCGTTCGTTGTAATCATGGTTGTAATCATAGGCTAATATGAACAAATCCCGACCAAACTTTGCTCATGGAAGCGTCATTAAGTGTTTGAGAAGTTCCACATCACTCAAAATACAAGTTGTCTATCGGTAATGTTTATTTCTCTTCCGTACCGTTGAAAAAACTCAGAAGATCGTTGGGGTCTTTTGTAGATGTACATAACGTCGGTAGGTCTTAAAGTCAGATTCAAGATAGAACTCAATTCCCAACTGTAGAATAGCCCGCAATTTATGGCCGGCAATAGACCGAAAAAGAACAAGAGAACTGTTCGAAAATAGATCGATGACAACTCTAATAGGAGTCCTCACGGAACACACTGCTTAGTCGGGACAATGGCGGTGCGTATCGGGATACTATCAAGGACTGTATCAAGGTCATTTGTGTGGGAGGTACCAGAAGGGCTGTGTTTAGGAATACAATTTCTTGTTACCCTATTTACCTTATTGCTGCATTTCTAAGAAGGAATCGATTTTTAGTCAATCGTATTACTTGTATTAATGATATTATGCAAAAACCAAAAATGGGCGGAATGGTACATCTGCCTGGGAGGCACCAGAATGGGGTGTGTCAACCACATTGTCCGTATGCTTGAACTTGCAGAATTTAAGTGAATTTCTTGCACTCGATGACAAGTTATGTGGATTATACTCGGCACTGGGTAAATTGTGTGAGATACCAAAAGGGCGTGACTAGAAGTCAATTTTTTTTCTCACCGATTTTTCCTTTTCACAGAATTCTGAAGTGTTGATTTTTTGTTAGATCATGTGAATAGTATTATAGATCCCAGACAAAACATTCAAAGAAGTGGGAAAAATCCAAATCTAAACCGATTTCCATATCTTTGGTGCTTGGCCCAAAAAACTTATTTGGCTAAATTTCATCAAGATTGAATTTAGTATGTGACTTTAGGAGCTATAAACCTAAAATCTGATGAACCTTTATGTGGGAGCTATATCTAAATTTCAAACCATTTTCTACAATTTCCATAGCGTCCTCCCTTATTCCAATAAACTAACATCTGGAAAATTTCATGAAAATCGGACTACAATAAAGACCTGTAGTTTGATTACAAGTAGATGGGCGGAAGAACAGGTCTACTAAAAGGTGTATTCAACTCAAATATTTTTGGTAGTTACAGACATTTGCCATTAAACTATCTTAATATACCCCGTTCCACAGAGTAAAGCAGGGTATACATATCCGTATACCCGTTCTTGGGCTCGAACCCGAGACATTCCGAATTGTTAGCGCAAACTTTCCCATTAAACCTTCCCCAGCAGAAAGAGCTTCTTACGAAGTACAGGGTGGCCCAGAAAGACCGAAGTGGTGTGAAATGCTTATAACTTTTTATTTAAGAGATATTTTTTTAATTTTTTTTTTTTTTAAATACATTAAATTTATGGGGAATATTTTTGGATTAGTTATTAAAAATGATATCCCGCAAGTGGTGGCCATATTCTGCTTCGCACAAATGTGCTCTTTCCAACACATTTTCCATGACCTTTCGCAAAACTTCCGGTGGTATGTTGTTAATTTCTTCTCGAATATTGGTTTTTAACTCCTCAATAGTCCTAGGCTTATTAACATAAACTTTTCCTTTTAAATAGCCCCAAAGAAAACAGTCTGGAGCGGTTAAATCCGGGGAACGCGGAGGCCAATTAAAATTGCTGTTACGAGAAATTATTCTTTCACCAAAGATGTCGCGTAAAAGAGTCATTGTGGCCCTCGCAGTGTGCGCTGTGGCTCCATCCTGTTGGAACCATATTTGCGGATGGTTTTCCACGGCTGGCCTTACAAAATTTTCCAACATGGCCCGATATCGATCACCATTGATGGAAATGGCGACACCTTGTTCATTTTCAAAAAAATATGGGCCAATGATCCTTTCTGAAGAAACACCGCACCAAACGGTACACTTAACTGGGTGCAATTGTCGTTGATGAAGTACTCTCGGGTTTTCCGTAGCCCATATCCTACAGTTTTGCTTGTTAACGAACCCATTTAATTGAAAATGGGCTTCGTCACTCATTATTAAGTTATGAATAAAATTAGGATTCTCTTGTGCTTTTTGCTGGAAATAAATTGCATAGTCAAGTCGTTGCTGGTAATCTGTTGGTTTCAATTCTTGGACAAGTTGAATTTTGTATGGAAACAATCCTATGGTGTGCAAAATTCGCTGCAGCGACGTTCTTGAGAGGCCCAGTTGTGACGAACGTCTCCTGGTTGATGTTTCTGGATCCTCCCGAATACTCTCCTGTACCACTTGAATATTGTCAGCCGTGTGGACAGTTCGATGTCTGCCGGGACCAGGCAGGTTCCTTACTGCTCCTTGTTCTCGAAAATTTGCAACCAGACGGTTTATTGTTGACTGAGAGGGTGCAACCCGCACATTAAATTGACGACGGTATGCACGCTGAGTCAACACAATGGACCGTTGATTTGAAAAGTAAATTTCAACGATATGGGCACGTTGTTCAATTGTGTATTGCTCCATTATAAATTATCCAAGTCTTCTTAACAAAATACTGAAAAGAAAAGAAAAAAAAAATTATAATAAAAAAGTTATAAGGAATTCACACCACTTCGGTCTTTCTGGGCCACCCTGTAGATATAAGTAACATTAAGTGTGACGTTTGAAAGCCACAAAACCCAATGGCAGCTATTGGAAGTAGACTAAATGCGATTCCTGGGAAGTACTTCCAATTTGTATAGACTCCACCATAGGTTCATTCGAAACACTGATCGGAAACCTCAAAATGTATATAACGCGTGATCCATTTTGAGGTTCCCTACTTTTTAAAAGAAAAAAAACACAGAAAATTCAAATTGAATGTTGAATGTTTATTGTCATTTGAAAGAACATTCTTCGGCATTTATTTTTTGAAGATTATGTCTATCGAATGTTGGTCGCGGCTACGTCTCAGATGGTCCATCCGTTAAGTCCAATTTTCGATTACTCATTTGAGCATTTCGACTGGTATTTCGCGAATGACACGCGTGATGTTTTGCTCCCAGGCCTGAATCGAAGCGAGTTTGTGCGCAAAAACTTTAGACTTTACATATCCCCACAGGAAAAAGTCTAACGGTGTGATATCACACGATCTTGATGGCCAATCGACCGGCCCAAAGCGTGAAATTATCTGCTCACCGAAGTGTTCTCTCAATAAATCCATAGATTGATGCGATGTGTGGGAAGTAACGCCGTCTTGTTGAAACCAAATGTCGCCGAGATCAGGAGCTTTAATTTCAGGCATCGAATAGTCGGTTATCATGACACGATAACGGTCGCCATTGACGGTTACGTTCTCACCGGCATCATTTTTGAAGAAATATGGACCGACGATTCCACCGGCCCACAAGCCACACCAAACCGTTGTTTTTTCTGGATGAAGTGGCAGCTCTTGAACCTCTTCTGGTTTGCTTGTTTAAATACCCATTGAGCCAGAAATGGGCCTCATCGCTGAACAAAATTTGGGTCGAAAACGTCGGATCTTCTTGGAAATTTTCAAGAGCCCATAGAGCGAGGGTTGTCGCTCGGGAAAGTCGGGCGGCTTCAGTTCTAGCACAAGCTGTATTTTGTACGCTTTCAATTTAAGATCTCGTCGTAAAATGCGCCAAGTCGTTCCCTACGTCAGTCCGAGTTGCTGCGAACGGCACCGAATCGACGTGGTCTATTCGGTCGAATATTATCCAATAATGAATGCTGGGTCTCAATATGGGTGATGCGAATAGTACGCTCAGTAGATCGATTATGTTGACCAAAAGTTGAACGACGTGCACGAAACGCATTCCTCACAAAACGTGAATTTTCGTAATAAAGTTGAACGATTTGTAAACGTTGTTCAGGCGTAAGTCTTTCCATGATGAAATGCCAAACAATACTAAACAAAAATAAAATGACAGCATGACACGACTCACACGTGATCTGTCAAAAAAATGCTATTGAAAAAAGTATCTCTACTTGGATCACCCATTATATTCCGAATCGTCGTTAACATTTTAGCCACGTTTGCTGGTCGTCTGTGGAAAGCAACTTCCGGCCCCACTATTGAAGCTAGGTGGCTGAAAGTTTGCAGAAACATGTGTTGATGCCCCGAAACGGTTGATATTGAAAATGGGCCGGTTCGGTCAAGAGGTAAAATTTTTCCCCATACAAGGAATGAGTCAACCTTTGGAAAAATCAACAACCCTAAATTCGAAAAGACAATGTCTAATTAACTACTATAGATATGACTATGATATTTGGAACATATGATGTTGGCATGGATTGAAACACATCCTGAAAGAAAAGTGGGCGATGCCATGCCACTTTAAAAAAAGTAATGTAATGTAATCAACGATTAGCAAATTATTATAAACTTTATTGTGTTAAAATTGGACCGAAGAACGCGACACGCCCGAACTATAAAATGGTATATTTCTTGAGCTAATGCAGCTGTAAAAAAAAAGTACTGATCATTTCTTCAAATTTCTGGTTTATTGGGACGGTTAAACTTTGTCATTTAACAATAACCCGCCATCCAAAGCGTTTTTGCTTTGCCCTATTGTGCTAAAGTTTGTTTGGCAGGAGATGCAAAATTTTACCAAAAAATCGTGCTTTTAGATGAAGCTCATTCCCATATCGGTGGCTATGTCAATAAACAAAATTGCCGCATATGGGTTTCTAAAACCCCATACGTTACTATTGAGAAGCCAATGCATCCACAAGGCGTCACTGGTGTGGATTTGGGCTGGCGGCATCATTGGCTTATTTTTTTCTTCGCAAAGGAGCCGCAGTTACCGCCAACGGTAAGCGGCCATGCTCAACGAATTTTTAATTCCAAAAACTCAAGAGAATGTCATAGACGACATTTGGTTTCAACCTTCGATTTTTGAAAATTGAATAATCAGGCGAAATTGTGATGCCAATTGGCCGCTGTGATTTGAGCCCTTTGAATTATTTTCTGTCGAGGGCCATGATATCGAAGTTGCCATTGAAGAGATTCGACCCGAATTTATCGAAAATGTACTAAAAAATTGGGTTGATCGGATGAGGTACAGCCGAGCCAGTTGTGGTCGTCATATAAATCATATAGTGTTCCATTATTAATTGACAAAGTTTAACATTTCCATTAAATCCAGAAATTTAAAAAAAAAATTGTAAGTACTCATTTTACAGCCGATTCAAAATTAAAATCTTAAATTTCCCACACTGTTGGTATGAAAAGAACACACACCCTGAGAGAAATGAGGCCAATACCACGCATGCTTGACAACATTTTCGTATTGGACCGTAATCCATGATTGAGGGAGTATAAGCTTTGGCACGGCCGAACTTAATTTGCTGGGATATTACAAGAAAGTCAAAAGCTTGCGACATTGTGCATTTGTGTGGGAGTTACCAGAAGGGATGTGCGAATATGTCGCGTTTGTAATCCCAAAGGCGGTTTTAACTACTTTCGAAAGTTATAAAGCGAAGCCAGACGCACAGACGGTCATGGCTCAAATGACTTAAAACGTAAAGAAACGGATTCGTCGAAACATATGTAGGGTCCAAAGTGACTTTTTCGAATCGATACACTTTTTGTCCAATCAAATGGTATATAACCTCTTGTCCGACAGGCTTGTGGTATAATAACAAGTGTGATGTTAGGATGGTCGTAGGTGTCCTGACAGGACAGCCAGAAATTTAAAAATATTATCAGTACTTTTTTTACAGCCGATTCAAATTTAAAATGTTAAATCGCCCACCCTGTATAGTGATGAGAAGGTGATTGATATAGTTTAGCGACTTTTCCAGGAAGAACGAAATAATTGCCTGGGAAAGTACTTTATGGAAGACTTGGAAGAGTAATTTATTCTCCTGCAAATAATACAGGGTAGCGCAAATTACCGTTGTGGTTTAAATGTTTAATAACGTTTTTATTTATTGGTTTATTATTATTATTTGTTTATTGGAACCACAACTGTGGATGGTTTTCTAAGCTGGCCACAAAAAAATGTTCAGCATCATTCGATACGAGGGCGGTTCGGAAAGTTCTTAGCCTATCAATGAAAGAGAATATTTAGTTTTTCAAAAATATTTTTATTTGTCAATATAATCTCCTGAAACTTCAATACACTTAGTTCAACGCTTATCTAGCCATTCTATCCCTTGATTAAAATAGTTTTCCTCTAGGTCTTCAAAATAGTGGTTTACAACTGTAATTGCATCTTCATTTGAGGTAAAACGCTTGCCATCAAGGAATTTTTTTTAGATTTGGGAACAGGTAAAAGTCACTGGGAGCTAAATCCGGAGAATAAGATGGGTGGTCAAGCAACTCGTACTTTAATTCGTTGATTTTAACCATTGTTAAAACACTCTTGTGCGCTGGTGCGTTGTCTTGATGAAAAATTATTTTTTGTGCTGTAAGCCAGGACGTTTTTCTCGAATTTGTACATTTAATTGATCTAAAAGGTTGCAATAGTACTCTGAATTTATTGTTTTACCCTTTTGCAGATAGTCAATCAATAAAATACCTTTGCAGTCCCAAAAAACCGTTGCCATAACCTTACCAGCCGATTGAATTGTTTTTGCCTTCTTTGGGGCACTTCCTCCAGTTTCAGTCCATGGTTTGGATTGTTCTTTTGTCTCTGGAGTATAGTGATGGATCCATGTCTCATCAGCAGTTATGAAACGACGCTTAAAATCCATTTTATTTCGCTGAAAACGATCCAAACAAGCTTGAGAAATGTTCATTCTTATGCGTTTTTGGTCGACTGTTAACAAGTCCGGCACCCATCTTGCAGAAATCTTTTTCATCTGTAGTTCTTCATGCTAAATTAAATGGACTCGATCATTTGAGATGCCCATGATATTAGCTATTTCACGCTCTTTTATTCGTCGATCATTTAATACCATATCATGCACTTTGGCTACAATTTCTGTTGTTGTTGCTGTTTTTGGACGTCCACTACGTGGTTCATCTTCAATGCTTGTACGACCACGTTTAAATTCAGCAACCCAATTTTTTACTGTTGCATATGAAGGAGCACTTTCACCTAACACATTCACCATATCATTATGAATTTCTTGTCCCGATAAACCTTTTTTATGTAAATATTTAATGACACCACGCATTTCTAATTTTTCCATTGTAAAAAAATCGCGGCCACCCTGTAGATCTGCTGAGCTTTAAATCTGTTTGTCGGGCAGCTTCCTAAGGGACTTGAAGCATTATTTATCATAGATTAAGGTTGGACGCGAGTTAGGTTAAAAGTTCTCGCAGCCGTGACAAAGTTGAAAATTAAACCCGCGTATCGGAACAGATGTGACTGAGAATAGTGAATTATTTTTGAAGTTCTTTTTTAATTCCATTATTTTAACTTGAATAACCTTTTAGTATTTTTCGTTTTATTTTCTTGAATGTAGATGGCGTTTCTCTTGTTAAACATTGGCATTTGGCACCGAGTAAAGACTTTCCCATAATATTCCATTCCATCAATGGTGAAACTAACTCGGACTGCTTTAGGTAAGTACAAATATATACGAGGGTTGCTATCTAAACTCGAGTCCTGGCAATAATAGTGTTAACTGAATCTTCAACTGAAAAGTTTACATTTGTTAGCTTAACTTAACTCAACGTTTTGAAAAATTCATCTCGGTCAAACAATGGAATTTGCCCATAAATGTTTTCGTGTGCTGATTTTTATAATTTTTGTCGTGGATTATCGAGACAAAAGTGTCTCAATGAACTTGTTTCGACTTTTGGTGATGAAGTACCATGAAAAACCACTGTAAATCGCTGATCCCAACACTTCAGTTTTGGGCGACGTTCGCTCCGAAATGAATTTCGTAATGTTCGTTCAACTTAGGTCGTTTTGCCGGAAACCATCGATGCTGTGCGTGTTGTGTTAAAGCAAAACCAACAGGAGATATACATGGAAAATGAAGCATCCTTGGGCATAAGTATGACAATCAACACAATCATTTGGCCGTAAAAAAGATTTGTTCTCTTTGGATGCACATAATTTGACGAATGCTCAAAATCGGCTCGTGTCGATTGAAGCAACGAAATGTTGAAAAAATACAATCGCGGTAGCTTAAATGCAGTGTATAACTTTGTCACAGGTGACGAATCATGGATCTATGCATATGAGCCCGAAACAAAACAGCGGTCGACACCCTATGGGCCTTTTAAGAGGAGCCAGATCCAACAAAAGTTGTCCGTGGAAGAAGTACATGTAGGCAAATTGGAGTGTTTTGATTGAACGTAAGACTGCCAATTCTGAGTGGTGCACGGCCATCTGTTTGCCAAAAGGCTTTGAAGAAATATGGAAAAACAAGAAGGAAGACGGATAATCTTTGGTCACTGCAATGCGAGCTCACAATAGGCTTTTTGAGCACTCAAGATGTCGAGTTAATGAGTTATCCGCCGTACAACCCTGATATGGCACCCAATGCTTTCTTTTTATTTCCTCACATCAAGAAAAAACTGCGTGTTCAACGTTTTTCGACGTCCAAAGCAGCTGTCGAAGCGTTCAAAAAACATGTTTTGAAGGTATCTCAATCGGAGTGGTAAAAGTGCTTCGAAAATAGGTTAGGGTGATCTTCTTGGAAATTATTTTAAAAAAAACAATTAAAACCATTTCCAAAGACAAATGATTGTTTGTTGAGCTGGACCCGAAATAAAAATTGCAACCCATATAAATATGTTCAATTTCTAGCCTTTTAAAGATGATAAAATTTGTTTCTTTAGTTTGTACAATTCAGATGAAATCAACATTGTAATGGACTACGTCAAGGATCTGATGTACTTCGGCATCAATGGCAAACCAGTACGAGAATGTGACATTGGCGTTATATCCCCCTATAAGAGACAATACCAGCGAATACGTGAGCAATTAAATTTGCGCAGATGGTATCAAATCGAAACAGGGTCCGTGGAAACCTTCCAGGGAAAAGAAAAAGAGATCATTATTGTATCATTTGTGCGATCTGGCACACCGACCATAGGCTTCTTGGAAAGTGCCAGAGTAAGTGAACAGAAATATAATCGACAATAGTATTTTTTCTTATAAAGTATAATCTTTTCAGCGTTTAAATGTAACCCTTTCGCGGGCTAAATCATTGCTCATTTTAATTGGAAATGCTACAACTTTATCTATGAATGCCGACTATGATTACATAGTCAAAGAATGTCAATGCCATAAAACATTTATTCGTGAATCGGATACTTTCAAATGTTCAGCAGCTGCCAACAGCGAAGTGAAATTCGACAGAAGAGGAGATAAAAGACTTAAACTGTTAGCTGCCAAGGATGGTGCTATGGATTTGGTAAATCAAAAACTAAAGGATCTCAAATTAGCAGATACCAATAATAGTGCATCGAAAGGAAAGAAAAGTCGTAAACGCAGAGCGCGTGTTAGAAAAACGAAAACCTCAAAACTATCGGATAAGGCCAATGAGGTAAATAAATCAGCAATTTCCAAAACTCCGGCAAAGCCAAATCTTTCACAACCTACGAAAACAAGTAAGAACCTTTGAAATTTTTTTAAGTCATCACAAAATTTAAAATTGTTCCTATTTCTTACTTAGCCAATCGAAGTGCAAATCGTGCAAAGGAAATCGTTTCCAAGTCACAAGGAGGCAAAGGACAAAATACTATATCTATAAATAAAGTTTCTGAAAGCGCGCAACGAGCCAAACCCACAAACAAAGTTGCAATCTCTAATGTGCATAAAACTCCGTCCACGCAACTAAAGAAAGAGTTGCAGCTTCAAACCCTTGTACAGAAACTAAATACCCAATTACTAATACCGGCGACTATTGATGCTACCAACAATCAACAAACAGTGAGTTCGTCCTTAGCCAACGAAAAAACCAAAGGCAATCAAAAATCGAATGCGAAAAATGAGGTTAAATCCTTGACAGCATCGAAGAAATCACTTCGTCGTCAATATTTTTTGAAATCACAATTGAAAAATACCGAAAACAAGGAGAATAAATCTAGTAAAACGTCCAAATCTAATAGACAAAGCGTTGGCCAATCTAGCAAACAGAGTAAGTCAAATTATTGTTATATTTCGTACGAAAAATCCATATAAAAATAATACATTTAGCATTACTAGGTCAGGGTAGGAAGGATGGTGCAGAAATTAATCTCCAACGAGAGATTCAATAGAAGGGCAAACGTAAAGTTGTCGCACCCCATCTTGTATCTCTAATAAAATGGATACTATTCTGCTGTCTGCTTATAGCAACATCCACAAGGAATATTTTCTCAAGCCACTTTCGTTTCTGGCGACGTATACTTGGACAGTTGCCTACCGTTTCTAGCTCATTCACACATCTCGCAAGAGTCTGGTGATATGTTGTCCCATCCCCGTCCTAATCAAACAGTGTCTCCTTATGACCATTTTGCAAGACTTAGACTCCTACTGTCTAGTCCCATCAGGAAACACTTCTAGCGATGCCTACCCACCTGCATCCTCTTTATGTATATGTAAATGTTGATCCTAGTCCAACAATTTAATAGGCTTCTTCCTCTTACACGACGCAGTAATATGTCAGCTAGTTTAGTCCAACAATATAGTCCCGAGTAAGTGAGCTTAAAGTCTGCCGTCGACTATCTACTATCTTGGACACTATCTGTTGGTTGGTTATGGCCTTTACCACCACCTGACTATCGACATAAAAGGTAATCCTTTCCCATTTTGGTACGGAACTACATGATATAGAAATTGAAGCTCTAATCGAGTTCAATTTTTCTGCTAGTCCGGTCCTGCTGCACATCAAAATTCGAAAAAAAAGGCTAATTGAATAGGCTACGTCCAGTAAGGCGATTCCGGAGTTAGATAAGTTATCTTAGTTGGGCAGCTGAAGAGGTCCTTTGCAGGTGCAGGTGTCCTGTATTTTGCCGCCAAGTTGTGGCCAATAGGAATTGAGGCAGCTGCTCCTCTTGGACACTACCTGTCGGTTTATTGTGGCCTTTACCACCGCCTGACTATCGACATAAAAGGTAATCCTTTCCCATGTTGGTACAAAACTACATAGTATAGCTTCTGAAGCTCTTATCGTGTTCAATTTTTCTGCTAGTCCAGTCCTGCTTCCACATCCAAATTCAGAAAGGGAGGCTACCTGCGTCCATTAAGAAGATTTCGAAGTGAAATAAGTTGTCTTGGCTGGGCAGCTGAATAGGTCCTCTGCTGCTTCGGGTCGATCCGGTGCGTAGAACAGGGTGTCGTGGGATCTCTGCTGGTGCTGGTGTTGTGGCCTCAATTCGTGCCCAAGAGGAATTGAGGTGGCTGTTGCATCCTAATCTGAGTTATACCAAAACCTCTCTGGTTTGTCTGGGCAGCTAGAATTCTTCAGCTAATACGAATAGCGGGTGTACTCCGAGAATGATAGACACACTACATTAGGCTAATGCAACGGCGACTGCATCAGTGTGAATACTACATAATCCTGCACGATAGACTTGCTCTTGTAACTTTCGACCTCTGTAGATTATGATGATTCTGACGTGCCAGGTTGGGGGATGCCAATCTACTGCATAGTGGTTGGGCTGGCTCCAGTGGTAACACCCAAACAGGCAAAATTATGTCGTGTTGATGCACGGGTATGATCTTCGTCTCCAAATGTAAATGGTGGACATGCGGAGGCCCCTGTTGTAGAGACATTCTGGTCAGATCGAGTACTTCTCCACTGCGCATCAATAGCATTCACAGACCATACTGATGACGCAAAGATAGCCATAGACCGCTCTATCGCGTTATAAGAGGTCAATATGTTTTTTTTTTATCAGAACCCCTACAACATCTATCGCAAATGTCACCAACAAAAGGGCCCTACGCCATGTTCGTAAAATCTTGCGCATATGTAATGATCTCAATGCCGTTAGGTGGACGTGGAATATCTGAAAGGTGGAGGTAAAACAGTTCCGGAGGGAAATCCCTGTTTAACTTCACGTGGTTTCAACTTTTGTTTTTGTATTAAACGTATGTCTCGCGTCCACACTCTTGGTAGATTGCCTAACGTCTCAAACTTGTCTGTAGGGACATTTTCTCGACCCTTCCTCAAACAGCGTACTGCATCAAATTTTTTTGATAGATCAATTGCCACTTAGATTAGAAGCGGCTGTCTTCGAGGAGAGCCAATTAAGTCATCATTTTTAGTGGACCCATTGTGGTACCACACCAGCATTACACCATCGTCATAAATTAAAAACAAAAAAAATAAATATTTAAATAAATAATAAATACTTAAAGATGGAGGTTGGACATTAGAATTATTGCATCCACCCACATTTTTTGGTAAATTTAGATATGAGCCCATATATATTTCAAATAGTTCCATCAGGGACTTCATAAGCCAATTCCAGTAGATCCTCTTCCGCAATCCGCTCAATGCCGGATACTGACATAGAGGGTTTGGATACGTTTCCTCCTCGTCTTCGTCATGATAGCTCCTACAGAAATCGTTGTTCGTAAGGCCTAAACTCTTTGCATGATCGCCCAGCTTATTGTGACCGGTCAACAGCGGAACCACCTCTTTTATCCTTTCTTTTGAAGTTCGCCTCTTATCATATGAGGACCATGCTAAGCGTGTATGCCGTTACATGGATTCGTTTCTCCATCTGTAATTCGCAATTTCGAGGAGGTGAAATTCGAGTATTCTTTTGCATGCCTTGAGAGAGATGCCAGCCCCAACATAGTTCACTCTTTCAGGGAGCTCCGATCCAGGTTTAGCCAGTTCATCAGTCTTGCAGTTTCCAGCTTTCCCCATGTGTCCTGTTACCCAAATAAAGTGTAACACAGAATGTCTCGCTATCTCGTTCAGAGATGGCCGGCATTCTCGAACAATCTTGAATGTGGAGTAAACCCCTCTGAGGGATTTAATGGCCGCCTAGTTGTCAGTAAATTTATCTCCATATATTCTTGACACTGAGTCCATTCAATAGCGCGCCTGATAGCACATGTCTCTGCTTAAAGGATAGTGCAGTAGTCAGACAGTCGAAGACTTAGGTTGTAATTTCGTTCTGGAACATGAATGCCAACTCCAACCTGACTATGCTTTTTTGAGCCATGCGTATAACTTCTTAGGGGATCTTCATGGCGACTTCTCAAATCTATCCGGTTTAAAAATTTTGAAAAACGGCGAGACTGATGGTTGATAGATGACGTAATCGATGTTATCTGGTATGTTTGTAAAAATTTCCAGAATTCTAGCATGCATGTCTATTAGGGGTGGGATAGTGTTGTAGATTCTTAGTAGTAAGATTTGGGTATGACAACCCCCCTTATTTTGTGGGGTTTGGAAAAAATGCGTGGGCCAAAAAAATAGGGGAGGTGGCCACCGCTTTAACTACCCTAAAAGTGTCCCTAGAGGAGTTAAATGTAAGACCAACTTCCAATATTTCTGCAATTTCAGCAGTTTCTCAGAACAAATCCACACTCTATCTTCAACCGTTAAGGGAGTCCCCATACAAATTTTGTCTATCGCTAACCCATAAGAAATGTCCAATGCAAAATGCACTTAAAACGACCAAACAAAACTCCCCACCAAATAATATCTTCGTTTAAACTTTCTGTTATTATTGATGATGAACTATTTTTGTTTTTAATAAAAGTAAAAAAACATGTATTTAAAATTCGAAACTTTTTATAGTTCGAAAATGTTAGTCAAATAATTTTAATTTTTTCATGTGATGGATATTTTTTGCGACTTTCGGCGACGACCTCAAGTAACAATATTTTTCATCATCGTTAGGGCAAATTTATATTACTTAAGGTCGTCGCCAAAAAATTAAAAAAAAATTACTTTTTTGTAGGGGAGCCCCCTTAGGGGGTGAAGATAGGGGGTAGTTATGTTTGGAAAAAATATTGGGAGGGAAAAGTTTATGGTCATGCATTTTACCCCTCTAGGTGCGATTCCTGGGTAGTTACGGGGGTTTTTGTGAATATTTTCCCACGACCTTTGACCTCGATAAGCTGTCACTTGCCCCGATCCCACCTCCCCCATTTATTGGCCCATGCATTTTTTTTCCAAACCCCACAAAATAAGGGGGTGGAGCCGTATCAAAATCGAAAACTATCCCACCCCTAATGTCCATAGTATCTGCTGGTCCACACACCGACGGACTTTAGTCTTAGCGCTTACTGGATGGCAATTAGCTTTGCCTGCAGGTCAGCTGGAAGCCAATGTAGAAACGTCAGCGACACTTTTGTTGGAGTTGATCTTAGAGCAATCAATTGCCACTTACTCGTACACTGTCCTACTGCTCGGGCTAATAATCGGCAACTGGATAACATTCTCTAATTATGGGGATGAGTAATGCCTCAAGCGTCTATTCTACTGTGCCAGCAGTGAGAACTGCCTGTATGAATTTCCCTTGCTCGCGTCCTTGTTACATATTTATAGCAGGGCCACCCTGTCCATTTTTGATGTTTGCGTTAAGGCTTGCTTTATCATAACCATCGAGATTCCATTAGGGTCCATAGTTTTTGACCCCTATAGGCCCACTTGATCTTTCCAACGGTGCCTCCTCGATCGTTCCTTTGATTTCCACCGTAGTTACAATTCTTTTCCAGCTTGATCTTGTTTATACCCCCCCCACCGAAGACTGGATGTAACACTAAATTTGTCTTTTCTTTTGCAATACCACGAAATATTGATCGGTGGCCCTATAAAGTACATATATTATTGATCATGTTTTTGTTTTGTTTACTTTTATTCGGTTTTGAACAGTTTTTAATCTGGTTCGAGACCTTTTTGTTGATATTGCGCTATGAAGATAGCTTTACGCACAGTTTCAAGACTATACGCAAAGGGTAATTCTCATTTATCAAATGAGACTCCCGTATAAGACATTTGATTTGTAGCCGAAGAAATCGTTGCCAAAGACTGCTGAAGAAAAACCTTGGCGGGTTTAGAAACACCTGGCAACCGTAGGGTTTAGAAACAGCTGTACAGTCTGCCTGGCAACCGTAGCCAATACATTTCACCAATTTTTTTAGTTGTTTCTGAAAAAGAAACAACAAAAGGTCTTGAACCTGAATAAAAACTGTTCAAGTCATTATTATTGATCGCCGTAAAGTTCTAAAACGATTGTAAGTACAATAGCTGTCAAACGAATAAAACTAGGATTCTGAAATTTGGCATGTTTATGGCTAATGGTCATCAGCCACGGGGAAAAATGTTTCCCTTTTTAATCGACTTCAGGTTCCTCGGGTAAAAGTACACTTTTTGAGTACATAATTAAAAAATCATAATAGGCGTGTTCTATTGGTACTCGCTTATTAAAGTTGCTTAGGCCATAACTTCTAAAATTAACGAGAAATTTTTAAATGTTTTTACATAACAGAACTGACTTTAGGCTTCATAAAAAGTTTAATTTGAAAATTTGTAGTGTATAGCAAACAAATTATTCAAGAAATACTATAAAAGGAGTAATAACTTTGCTGGCTTAAACTCGCTAAAGGCTATTCTTGAATTACATTCTTCTCAAAAATGTTAATTATTTAAAACAAACGGGGTTTAACCCATTTTGTCTATAGTATTCTGTAAACAAAATCATATCTCTATTTTCGTGAAATGGTTAAATCCATTAGCGACCTCCTAAACACGGCCAATTTTTTGTCGGTACGCACTTAATACGTCAAAAAGGGGCATAGTTACTGGTCAAAACGGTCAATATGGAAATATGCGTACTCAAATTAAAGCAAATTTTTTAAGTTTTGGTAAGGATTAGGGACGGAAGGGGCATAAAAGAACGGCCCATTTTTTGCGCTTTAATAGCTTTTTGAACTTAGGGGTTATATAAGATACGTCCTGTCCGAATCAATAAAGTTTCTACTTATTTTATTTAAATTTATTATACATATATTTAGTAGGGACATGAATACTGTTACACCATTGAACACACCCATTTCAATAGCAGAACTGAACTTACCCCGATAATGTCATATGGATTTTGAAAGCTAACCTCAACAGCGTTAGTCTGTAACGGGATTTTAAAATTGTTTAAACTTTCATCATGGAGTGGTAAGATAATGAAAACCGTATCGCTGTAATAGCGCTTTTCAAGTGTGCAATGAAAAAAAGCGATATTTTCAAAACTCTCCGGCCACTAGGGCTTAGCCGCATGTTCGTCTACCGATGCATAAAACTGTTTGAGGAGACTGGAGATGTAAAAGACTGCCACCGGCCGGGCCGCCCACGCTCTGTTCGAACACCGCATGTCATCAAAGCCGTTAAATCAAGAATTCACAGAAATCCGCTCCGAAAACAGAAAATCATGGCCCGTGAGATGAATATCACGCAAAATGCCATGAGTCGAATCATTAAAAAAGACTTGGGGCTTTCAAACGACGTACCGGACATTTATTGACTGCAGCTTTAAAAAATAAAAGGATTGAAAAATGCAAATGTCTTTTGGTGAAGCACGCTGATAACTTGCACAGAAAAATTTTGTTCACCGATGAAAAAATTTTTACCGTCCAGGAAAAATTTAACAAGCAAAATGCTAGAGTGTATGCGCGGTTATCTTAGAAAGCATCTGAACTGATCCCAAGGGTGGAAAAGGCTCATCACCCAGCTTCAGTCATGTTTTGGTGAGGTGTCTCTTACGATGGGGTCACTGCCTTACATTTCTGCGAACAAGGAGTCAAAACATCGGCCAAAGTTTACCAAGAAACCGTTTTGGAAGCTGTTGTGAAGCCTCTTAACAATTCGCTGTTCCAAAACCAGCCATGGACTTTTCATGATCTGCATTTCTGCGAACAAGGAGTTAAAACATCGGCCAAAGTTTACCAAGAAACCGTTTTGGAATCTGTTGTGAAGCCTCTTACCAAGTCCCTGTTCCAAAAGCAGCCATGGACTTTCCACCAGGATTCCGCGCCGGCCCATATGGCTAAAACGTCCCAGGCCTGGCTTCGAAACAATTTGCCAGCGTTCAATTCCTCTGAAGAAAGACCCTCAGGCAGTTCAGATTTGAACCCATTGGATTACAAATTGTGGACGGTTTTAGAGGACAAGATTTGTCACAAAAGATAGCCCAACATTGGATCTCTTAAGACTAATTTGGTTCGAGCTGTGGCCAATTTTCCAATGGACGAGGTACGTGCAGCTATTGACGATTGGCCAGTGCGTGTAAAGGCAAAAGGCGGACATTTCGAATAAGTAGTATTTGGTCCAAAAACTTTCAGTACTTTTTATTTTACAACATAAAACGTGTGTAACAGTTTTTATGTCTCTACTAAGTAGATTCCTTATCCCAGGCCGCATTTTTCATTTTTTATTCTTATATTATTATGAAGACAAGGGCATATAATCAATACTAGTATTGCCAGATGTAACTTCCATTGTAATGTTTGTCATTTTTTAGCATAACTTCACTCGGAACGTTTTGTCATTTGAGCGCGAATTGTTTTGTTTTCAACGTTTTGAAAAATTCCTCTCGGCCAAAAAATGAAATTAACCCTGCGATGATTTTTTTTGAGACAAACAATCAACTTGTTTCAAATTTTGTTGTGAGGCACCATCCAAAACCATTTTAAATCGCCGGTTCCAAAAATGCAGTCTATGTCGCCATTCGCTCCAGGATGAATTTCGTGAAGGTCGTCTAAGTTGAACTGATTAAGCTAGACCGACATGTGACATAGCGTGAGATAAAGGCAATCTGGGCCAAAAGTAGAACAAGCATCAATAAGATATTAAATGTTCATTTGACCGTGGTAAAGGTTTTTTCTCCTTGGATACTAAATTATTTGACGCATGCTCAAAAAACGTTGGCTCCCAATGACTTCTTCTTATTCCCTCACATCAAGAAAAAATATGCTTTGTCAACGACGCCAGAAGCTGTTAAAGCATTCAAAAACCATGCTTTGGAGGTATCTCACTCGTATTAGGAAAAGTGCTTCGAAAATTGGTTTGAGTTCACGCCAAAGTATTTTAATCGTCGCTGAGAATCTTTAAAAAATCAATAAAACCAGTTCCAATGATAAATGCTTGTTTTTGTATTGCTAAAATATAAATAGCAACCTCGTATACGTCGTACATTGAGCAAAGTTGAACTAATGTCAATTCCATTTAAATCAAACATAAAACAATGGAAAAAATGTTCTTTGAGATAAAGGGTTTTATCTTCTTGCGATTAATAAAGGCACAACTAAATCAAAACCAGATAAGACCTGATACTACGTATTTAAGTTATCGAATCTTTATCACAGAGTTATTCAAATGGAGTTGATCAATTTACGCTGTACATCGACTATTTTTTTCTTATTTTCTTTACAATCCCTTAACATTTCCTTACCCGCAGGTCTATTGTCTTTTTACAAAATAGCTGAATAACGTCAATTTTCAACTTCAGGCCTTGTTTCAACAAAGCTCGCATTTCCTTATAAGTAAGAGCGACTTCTATGCTAAATAATTTTTATTTGTTTTTTATATTTTTTTTTATTTTTTTAATTTTCGTTTACAGACAACTTATACGCATGTAAAGTAATTTTCTTGACTCTTTTTCTTTGTAGAAACCCAAACACAAAACCAAAAAGTTGCGAAAATCTACGTTATCACAAAATATCAACAAAGCACATATGACAAAAAAATCGGCAAAATCTCCCTCACAGACATCAGTACCTAGTGGTACCACTCAACGGAAGATTTTGCCAACAAAATCCTCACAAGTACAATCACCGGCAAAATTGAACACCCTAAAAGAAATTACTACAAATGCTTCACATGGTTCGTCCAAAACCACTGTCACCACTCAAAATCCACCCAAAACATAGTTGCCTAAACAAATACATATATACCCATTCCGTTTTTTCAACTGTAATATACTTATATAGATGAATTGGAGGCAAAACCGTGTATCTCCATCCAAAGATAATTCTAAAAAAATGGAACAGTTGTTTGAATTTATTTTTAAAATTCCATGTATGTAGAAGACAATAATTCTAACTAATCTAGGGTATTTGCAAGGTGGAATTAAATGTGGGTTTCGGATAATACCAGCGGTAGCATTTAATTTTGGGTAAGAAATGGAGATACGCGAATTGCTTTCGTTTTTTTATTTTTATTAAAATGCGTAAAGAAATATACCGAATTTAACTTTGTGTTTTCTTATCTTTTTATACGAATAAAAATTGATTTTATGTATTTTTTTTGAAAGTGTTGCAATAAACTTTCCGCAGATCTGTCAGGTTGACCAAACCCGATCCATCTAGAGATACAGTTCGTATCGTTTGAAGCAGCAGAAATAGATTTAATTCTGGTTAAAAAATTCTATTACAGTAGAAAGAAGTGTAGTGTTTTTTGTTTATTTTTTTCCTTTTGTTTATGGGTGATTCTTAGTTCATGGGTCAATTTCGACATCATTTTTGGAATTCGATTTTTTGCAGAATTTAATATTTAATTCAGGTAGATGTCTTAGTTCTAAGAAAGACTAGTCATTTTTAAAAGGTACACATCAAAATATTAATTTTTAACGGAATCATGCAACAATTTAAAAATATGACCTCCAGGGTAATGACTCATTGAACAGAGAAATGTCGAAGACAATAAAATATATAGTATTTTTTTCTTTAAAATCAACAAATTCATTTTAATTCAGTTGTTTTGTAAAAAATAATAAAAGACAAAATCTGTTAATCGCCATTCCCCTGTAAAAAATGTTGGCAGGGAATGATGCATTTTTACAAAACCCCCTGAAATGTTCATTAAAGTACTTACCCTTTCAAAATTGACTTGAGCTGGAAGTTTATACTTGCAATAAACACAAAAAAACACTTGCAAAATTATAAAAAGTAGTAATTATCTTTTTAAAAAACAACACAGGGGAATGACCAACTTAAGTGTGAACGTTCGTAACGAGTGACAAAACACGACTTACTTAATTTTAATAAGACTGTTGACGAAAAAACTATTAGATGTGCACCCACTTCAAGTAATGTTCAATCATATTTGAGTTGCTTAAAATCAAGATTGGTTTGGAAATTTCAATTTTATCGAATATTAGATTTTACAGGGAAATACTGTGTATTTTCAGGGACAGAAAATAAATATCCATAAAAATAAAAATTGAATAAAAAATTATAATCGTTAATAGCAACACAATTAATTGAATATTATTTTTAACTATCGACTGGTTTTATTAAATAAATAATTAATATTTTTGTAAAAACTTGAGAAAATTTCAATTGAAAGTAGTGCTAGGGACAACCAGGGCAATGATATTTGAACACTTTGGTAGGAAATTTTTTTAAGAACAAATAATTTTTTTAAAAACATAATATATTTTATTTTTCCCGCTTAAAACAAACAAGGACAACAAAGTGGCCCATAATCTCAGAATCACCCATAAGTATTTTGCTACCAATACAAATATGTGACGCGCGAAATAGAAAGGGACCTAAGGTTAAAAACCCAGTTTTGTTCAGGAGAGCGATTTTAAAGATTAGGTCCATTTTCTATTTGCGCTTAGAATCGTCGACTTCACTTTCATAAAACGCGCATATCTCTGGGAGGGAACACTATTGGGACATGGGATCGGTCTCATTCGATGCTCAGATATTGTCCACATCAAAAAAATGAAAATTGATTTTTTACCCTTAGCACATAGAAGGTAAAGGGTATACGAGGGCGACCGCAAAAGTTACTGGTCTAACATAAAAAGAACCGTTTTTTTTTTGGAATTATTATTATTTATTTTTCAACATAATCTCCTTCCAACTCAATACACTTCATCAAACGTTTTTCAAGTTTTTTAATTCCATCCGAAAAATAAGATTTTTCAAGACCTTCAAAATATGCCTCAGTTTCAGCAATAACCTCGCTATTGGACGAAAATTTTTTGCCACCGAGAAATTTTTTTAAATTTGGAAACAAGAAATAATCAGAAGGAGCTAAATCTGGACTATATGGTGGATGCGGAGAAATTTCAAATCGTAATTCGCCCAATTTTTGTTGAGTTAAAAATGCAGTGTGTGAAGAAGCATTATCTTGATGAAAAAGAACTTTTTTTTCTAAATGCGGTCGTTTAATCTTATTTTCTTCACTCAACCGATCCAATAATGCTCAATAATATTCACTGTTTATAGTTTTTCCTTTCTCAAGATAATCAATAAATATTATACCCCTTGCATCCCAAAATACTGTGGCCATTACTTTTCCTGCTGACTTAACAGTTTTCGCCTTCTTGGGACCACTTTTACCAGCTTCTATCCATTGTTTTGACTGTTTTGCATTCTGGGATGTAGTGATGGATCCATGTTTCATCAACAGTTATGAATCGGCGCAAGAACTCTATTGGATTGCGCTGATAAATCGCTAAGAGCTCCTCGGAATTGCTCCAACGGACGATTTTTTGGGATAAAGTCAACAAACGCGGCACCCATCTTACGGATAGCTGTGTATTTTAACAATATTAGCAAGTTCTCTGAGCTTTATTCGTCTATCTTTAGTCACTTCATTAAATATTTTTCTAATGGTTTCAATAGTAGTAGCAGTTTTCGGTCTTCCAGAGCGTTGTTCATCTTCCGTACTTGAACGACCCATTTTAAATTGTTGAACCCAGGATTTCACGGTGGAGTATGATGGTGCATTATCTCCATGAACAGAATCCAATTCATCTTTGATTAATTGTGGCGTATAACCTTTCATATAAAATTGTTTAATTACCGCACGAAACTCTCTATTTTCCATTTTTCAAAAATTATAAAACTTGTTTACTTCAATCACCTGTAACAAAGAAAATAATCATTAATATTTCGGAAATTTTGACAGATGGCTTATAAAAGATTGCTTTTAAAAACAAAAAAAGTTGCTAGTAAAACAGAAAATGTGCCAGGCCAGTTAGTTTTGCGGTCGCCCTCGTATAAGCTACTAAAATCTGGAATAGGATAAAGTCAAAATAAAAGAAGAGTAATCGACTTTTTACCGCCATAAAGTCAAGGGGTATTTGAATGAATATGATTAAAATAATTCATTTAATTTTAATGTATAACGACTGCTTCTTTTTACACTGCTTCTGCAATTTTTTCGTGTAGAGGCAAATTTAAAACTCAAAAGCGAAAATTTTGTTTGAGGGGAATACTCCTTTGACTTTAACTGCATTTTTCTTTCGAATACATTTTTGTAGTTAAAATTTATTTTTTTGAATTACTTTTTTTAATTTCTTTGTAACTTTATATGCTTAACTTTAAATTGTGAGCTGTGTACCTTTTAAAATGTATTTATTTCCTCCTTTGGGTTCTCTTTATTTTTCTTGAAAATTTGTGTAATATGCTGCACATTTACTTAAGCGTACCTAAAGTACGCACGTACAATAGCGTGTAAGGTAAGTCAATTTGTACGGCGCGCATTTGGATTAGGTAAAGCAGTACGTTTCGGTGTATCGTTGGCTACTCTGTGATTAATATATATTCGTACATACGTACATAGTTGCATACAATAGTAAATCGGTATTTCCCCGTTTTACATGTATACATACATACCATCATTATCTGTTTTTCTAAATTCCACGAAACGAACGAAGAGAGAAACAACAGTCCATAGAGCTTATCAGTCTTGCCAACTTGGAGGGATTCTATGAAAAAAAACGCGTTTTAACTGAAGAATAAAATGGTACATTCACATAGAGTTTTTCTGTTCGTTATGGATCGTGTTTTCTTTATATCCTACTTCGTAAAGTATATTTACTTTGTTATAGATTTTACTTCACCTCGAAATACTGACGCGGAAGTAAAGTAAAGTTAAATAAAACACACACGAAAACAAGAGTAATAAAGCTTGCCATTATGTATGAAATACAAACATGTACTTATAATGTTAGAAAACTTTTCGGGCGATATTTCGGCCATAACTTGTTGGTTTTTAAAATGCTCCAGCGTAAGGGAAGCTTTTTAGACACCTTTTTTTTTGGAGTAGACGCACAAAAAAATTGAACCACATGAAGTTGGCTGCCAATTGACGTCGCCAAATCGTAAAATTACGAGCTATGGAACTTCTCGTGCAAGAAAGCCAAAGTGGGCGTGTTTTTTCAACTATTACAATGTGCTTTCGATAGTTAAATGATCTATAATCGTAAACCCTTTACTAAATAAATGACACTTTAGATGAAATTTATTGACTGAAATTTAATGACTTACCAAATTTCCACGTTAAGTAACATTTGGCCAGAAACTATTTGTGGGGTACATGACATCACGATTGCACCAAAGCTTGGCACCGCCCTTGCAACTCCGGACTAATGAAGGCTATATCTGATGATCTATAAGATATAAGACGATGATTTTCGAAACATATGATTACAAAACTCACATTTTTAGCCAACATAATAGAGCCATCGTTTGCAATTGTCAACATAAAGAAATTAAAGACTAGGCTTTTATTAAAAATTTTAATATTATTATGTTACCTTCTAAATGTCGGCGACATTGCGAGTAAAAAAAATAATCATTAAGGCATATAAAAGCTACTCTTTAAAATGGATTAGCTGTTCGGTGACGGGGTTAAACAATAGTTAGTTTTCTGCACTATTTTGGAGTTAGTATGATAAAAAGTAACAATGCAGCTTGTTAGGTAGCATGCCATAAAAATAGCCAGCTGACTGCATTTCTAGTTATGTAAATAGGAACTCAGTGGAGAATGTCTCACAAAAAACTAGCGAGAAGGAGTTTCACAAAATTAATTGAAATTCATAATTTTATAATAAAAAATAATTAATTGTTACTACATTAATAGTTGTATTCAATTTGCTTTAAGCAGCATGCAGTCTATAAGTTAGTGCTTAACCGAATCCAAATTGTCATCTTTCGGTTAAACCCTTATTTACTACACAGTTAGTATTTGTTGTATTTCTAAGACTACGATGAGATTGTTGTTCTTTTGAGACTACTATAATACATACATACATACATTAAGACATTTTCTCTGTATTTCAGAATTAGCCTGAGTGAGGGTGCACGCAGTTATGCAGGGGACTTCGGCGATAAACCGTAGAGTACTTGGGATTTTGAGGTAATGTGCTTGCTTGCCTTATGTACCATTTGCATTTATTGTATGTATGCATTTTCCATCACTATGTATATAGTTAGAGTTCTTTCAATACCATCGAATTGTTTGGTTGTTCGATCTCTGAACCGTTTCCATATGTGGAGTGCATAGGAAACGCGATTTTAGTAAATACTCACAGCTACTATTATCATATTTAAAATTCGTATAGTACTGACAGTTTGACGGTACATTCTTTAATTGTGTTCTTCACTAGATAAACAATTTGACGATTTTTATTCTTTGACGCGATATTTTTTGCACAAAATTGGCAGCACTGTAGCTTATGTACAGCGAGCAGAAGAATACAAAAGCTGTTGACTGCATCAAATTGCAATTACTCGCGAATAGCAGAACTCAGTACGAAAGTGACGATTGGAAAGGAAGGTGGAGAATAGAATGTGTGCGCGCTCGTTCTTGAGTTAAAAGTTTTCTTTTGTTTAAATACGTTCGGGTATACGTAATATATATATAAATATTGTTGCATTTCATTCGAAATTCGTATCAACACTTAAAAAAAATCAGATATGTCTAGTGACGAGTCAACGTCAACTCAAATCTCAGCCATTTCCAGCCAAGCTGGAAATGGCCAGAATTTGAAACCACATAAATCGGAACAGTGGGGTATGTACATTTGTTTTGATCTTCACTTGCATGTAAATATGTACGTAGTATGTACAAATGTTTATACATATATGATATATGTTTATGTATGTATTTGTTTATATTTTATAGAAATTAATTTGATTGGAAATTTTCTGCTGACACTTTATCACCGATTGGTAATAACACCGCAAAACGAGTGGATTTGCAAAAAGATCGACATTCGTAGAGAATTTTTACGGTTTGTGACACCAGAGTTGAGCAAACGCCTTAAAGATGTTAATGGCACCGATAATGTAAGTAGTCATTTCTGTTTCAGTGATGGAATTTCAACAATTTTTAAATCGTACCAAATCGCAAAACACAAAAATGGAAAAATTTAAATTAAATCAACCCCCCTCCAAGAAAGACCAGCGAAGCTTTTGATTATGCATGCTGTAGATAACGGATATAAGAAAGTCAAGAAATACCGCAAGTTTCTTATATGCGTCTTTATACGGTTTTTTACAAAAATTTCTTATTTGGGATTTTTCTAATAAGAGATATTCTTAAATCCGCTACTTAATGTATTTAATACAGGGTGTGCGATTTAAAATTCTAAATTTAAGTCGATTGTAAAAAAAGAAGTACTGATACATGTCACACAGCCAACGCCACCATCGATGTTTTACCCACTGTTTTTGAAAATCGAAAATGAATGTCAATTTCCCGCCTCGGAGCTGTGTTTTGAGCCCTATGTATTATTTTCAGTGGTGGATGAAGGAAAAATTTTACGTAATTTTAATTTTTATATTCGGCCTTTATTTTAAATTTTACTAAAAAATTATTATATCGAGCTCGAGGCCAAGGTTATTATTTTTTGTTATAGATTCTCTTTATTCGATATTTCGTTCCCCTTTGAAGAACTTCATCAGGAATAACTGATGATGTTCTTCAGAAATGTACATTTCTTAACAACAAAAAACTGAGGTACTCGCTACGGAGTTATTTTGTTTAATTAAGTTATTCCTGATGATGTTCTTCAAAGAGGAACGAAATATCGAATAAAGAGAAACAATAACCTTGGCCTCGAGATTGATATAATAATTATTTGGAAAAAAAAAATTACGCAAAGCATCCAGAGACAATTAATTCGACCCAAAACAATCGAAAATGTACTTAAAAATGGGGTTGATCGGATGCGGTAAAGCCGTGCCGTTGTTGTAGTCATACGAATGATATTGTGTTCCATTATTAAATGACAAAGTTCAATCTTTGCATAAAAAAAGAAATTAAAAAAAAAAATACTTTTAAAATATTAAATCGCCCACCCTCTACATCTTATCCCCACATCAACATTTCAGTATCAGCTAAAATAAGAGATGTAGTCCGGGTTGGCTTAGAATTCCTGTGATTCTGGATTTAAAAAACTGAGTCACGGGATTTTCGCGATCCCGGGCATCTCTCGATTTGGCTGAATTACAGGTTATTTTATTATATTATTTATGCCATCGTCTTAAGAATGGCTCGAATTTCGAAAATATACTGAATAATTTCGCACGGGTCCCCTCAGGTCCTTGAAAATGATACCGCCCACTTTCATAAAAATGGCCTTCAAAATGTTACCGCCTATCTTTATATAAGTGTGGGTACTCTGGACAAAAAGTTGTGTATCGTGAGGTCCTATGGGCTCCAAAAACAAACGCATACGTAAATAATACAGAATCTTATGAGAATTGCAAGCATGCAAAATGGATGTGGAAATGGAATAGGTGGAATCGACTTCTTTCTGAAATTAAAGAAAATTAAAAACATTTTTAATAAAAAATGTTTTTCTAGATTTGAAGAATTTTTCGTTAGTTTCTGTGACAGTTTCAATAGCAGAAAGCTATAAAGTCCCGAGTTCCTAGACTGCGCCTATCCATAGCTGAAAGCCTAAGTCCGGACGAAGGCCGGCCACGCAAATAGAAGCTTCGATTAGAAAATCATTTGCAAGGCCCGAGGCCCCTTATTAAATATTTTTTCTGAATTACCCGACCTATTGTGAAGGGCGTATCAAATTTTGTTTGTTGTCACACACCATAAACTGCACTTTGGTCCGGTATTTTTTCTTATCTAAAGATTTTCTTAAAGGTCCATTTAGTCATGACGGTTGACGGTAGGCAATCAGCTATTTCAGTTGAGGTTGCATTTTGTATGTGTTAGAGGGAGATAACTACTGTTTCACGGTTGACGATGTTAGACTTCTGCAGGTTGCAGAATCAACCGTCAAGACTAATGACAGCTGGTTCTATGGACCGGATTGACCCGAATAGCAATTCTATGGCCAAGGGCTGTCACCTCGGCACAAAGTTGCCGCTACAACAACAACAACAACTAATTGGACCTTAATTTCAAGATTTTTTGATGTTTCATTAATATAAATAAAAATACTTAAATCTATTCTTTATTTGGGAAAACATTTTATTGAACAAATTTATGTAGAAATCTTCAGCCTGGCCATAGCTGTAAGTCTTTATGCGCGGGCGAACACATAAATGGAAGTTTTAATTAGAAGGTCATTTGCATGGACCTCCTGAGCACCCTAACTCATTATTTTCTCAAACCCCTATCTCTATTTTTGTAGGGCGTGGCATATTTTATCTAGTATTCGTATCACGACCCATAAAATTTACTTTGACCCGGGATTTTTCAAAATTCAGGATCTTTTAATTTGGTTTCATTCATAATGGGTGATCCATCTAGAGGTATTTTTTCAGAACAAAAAAAATATAAAAATTCAAATCAAGTGTGGAATCTTTATTGGTAACACTTGAAAGGACATTTTATGGCATTGATTTTTTGAATATAATTTCCTTCAAATGTTGGCCGCAACTACGCCTCAGGGTTTCCATTCTGAGGGTCCAATTTTGGATGACTCGTTCGAGCATTTCGACCGGTAATGACACGCGTAATGTTGGCTTTCAAAACCTGAATCGTAGCTGGTTTGTCAGCATAGACTTTAGACTTTACGTAACCCCAAAGAAAAATGTCTAAATGTGTGATATTACTTGATCTTCGAAATGACTTTTAAATAGATACATTGTTTGTGCAGCTGTATGGCAAGTGGCACCGCCCTGTTAAAACCGAAAGTCGTCAAGATTACGGGCTTCAATTTCGTAGCTGGTTTGTCAGCGTAGACTTTGGACTTAACGTAACCCCAAAGAAAAATGTCCAAAGGTGTGATATCACTTGATCTTCGAAATGACTTGTTACGGGTTTCAATTTCCGGTAGCAAAAAGTCCGATATCATGGATCTATAGCAAGCACCATTCAAGGCTAGTTCCGGCCATTATAATTTTTAAAAAAATAAGTACCAGTGATTCGGTTTTCGCGGTGTAAGTCCTGCCATGACAAAATGGCAAACAATAATGAAAAAAAATAAAGTTTAATACAACTCACGCGTAATGTGTGAAAGAAAAACATTGGGAAAAATACCTCTAGATTGATCATCCGTTATATACACTGGTAGCCAAAACTAAAGCAACTAATATGACATTGCAATCTAATGCCAAATATTATTTATTTATGATTAACATATCTCAAAATATTTCTTCAGGTTCAAACTTCGCATTTTGTTTACCATTAAATTAATAAAAGAAACCCTGAATTTGAAAAATACGAGGGTTGCTATTTATATTTCGGGTCCGGCAATAAAAAACAATAATTTATCATTGGAAATGGTTTTATTGCTTTTCAAAATATTCTCCTTTTATATCAATACGCACAAACCAATTTTCGAAGCACGTTTTCCACTCCGATCGACACACCTCCAAAACATGATTTTTGAACGCTTCAACAGCTGCTTCGGGCGATGAAAAACGTTGACCACGCATTTTTTCTTGGTGCTAGGGAATAAGAAGAAGTCATTGGGTGCCAACTCATCGTTTCAGCTGATGTGTGAGAGCTCGCATTGTCGTGATGCAAAATGATCCGTCTTCTCTTATTATCTTTCCTCATTTCTTCGAACATTGTTGGCAAACAGATGGTTGTATACCACTCAGAATATCCCGTCCTACGTTCCACTTAAAACAATGCGGCAACATGGCCGGCTATACCGAAAAAAACGAAACCATTTGCTTCGATGTACTTTTTCCACGAACAACTTTTGTGGATTTGGCTCGTCTTAATAGACCCACACGGTCGATTGCTGTTTTGTTTCGGGTTCATATGCAAAGATCCATGATTCCTCACCTGTGACAATGTAATATACTGCCTTGAGCTACCGCAGTTATACTTTTACAATTATGTGGGATCCAACGAGAACAAATTGTTTCACGGCCAAATGAACATGCAATATCTTATTGATGCTTGTCATACTAATGATGCCTCAATCTCACGGTATGTCACAGGTCGGTCTTGCTTAATCAGTTCACGCACAGCATCGATGAATTCTGGCAAAATGACCGAAGTTGGACGTCCTTCACAAAATTCATCCCGGAGCGAACGGCGTCCGAGACTGAACTCTTAATACCAGCGATTAACACTGGTTTTGATGGTGCTTCATAGCCAAAAGTAAAAACAAGTTGATTTAAACACTCTTGTCTCGAAAACCCACGCCGAAAATCGTAAAAAATCATCGCACGAAAATGTTTACGGGTTAATTCCATTTTTACTGTAAACAAAACAATTCGCTCAAATGACTGAAGTTATGCTAAAAATGTCAAAGGAAGTTCCAGTTTGCATTTGGGAACACTAGTTTTGTCAGGACCCGAAATATAAATAGCAACCCTCGTAATTTTTTGTCTATAAATGAATTTAACTTGAAAAAAATGAATAACATAGATATATCAGTCGAAATTATGACCATTTTGTTTTGACAACAGTACGCCTGTGCGGCATTGAATGCTAATATAAGTCGCTTGATTTGATCGTAAGGGTGGCATTGTTCCAGTGGTGCCGAATTCGCTTTACAATGATGACTTGAAATCTATCATTAACTCCTTAGAAATATACAGTTTCTTAACTTTATTATACGCCAAAGCTCTGCTCGATCCATGCTTACAGCCACTCTCTTTAAAAGTCTGAAGAATAGTACTTCAAACACCCAAGTGATTGACAATAAAGATCATTAATTTTAGTATATTAAATATAAGCCAAACTTCCAATTAAATTATACCACAACAAACTTTATTGTCTTTAAACATAAAAAGTTAATTTTTACAATAATTTAAACCAAGTAAATGCACAGGGTGGCATATTGTTGGTTAATTTTAATCGAGGTCGCCGTAATAAGTAACTCATAGCCAAGCCTTTAATTGCTCCTTCGAAATGTCCTTCTGCAGTTGCCAACATATGAAGGTACTTATTTTCAAAAAATAAATGCCATAAAATGTCCTTTTAAATTACCAATAAAGATTCCACACTTGATTTGAATTTTTATATTTTTTTGTTCTGAATAAATACCTCTAGATGGATCACCCTATATGTACAATAACAAAAAATAGATAAAATTGTGACCTTGTTGTAGAAGTGCAGCAGCAGGAGAAGAAGGTGATGAGGTAATTAAATTCAACCTTTAATAGCCATTCGTAATATGTACCTACTTTTTCCCCAGGGAAAATTTCTCATTTTCGAAGTTCATTTAAAATTAGTGAAAAAGATCAAAATATCCCAGGCAGAGTTTATTTAGAATGGGAAAATAATTCCTAGGGAATTGTTATTCAAAACCAGGGTGATAATTTGTATACGCACTGGCAGAAAACGCTTTACGCTTACTATCATAAACACAGTTTTCCCGGTAAACGGATTTTCCTAACAGGACTTAAGGTTGATGGGTTTTAGACATGCAATCTACCAATCACACTATGGCCTGTCTATTTCATCTGTGTTACGAGCGGGAATTTCCGTTAATTTCTAAAATGAAGCAAAATAAACCCCGACTACATGCAATATTCAAAAACTATGTTTTATTAAATTTTATCACAGACGGATGCTTTAAACAATTGCAAATAGTAATGGAATATATAAGTATTTGTGTGTGCAAATTTGCTTGCGTTTTGAAATACGATACCTCGATAATTATGACTCGATGGCAAAACCGTAATAGTTGTCATTTGTAAACAAAAAAAGCCAACAGCGGGCATGTCTATAGAAAAAACACTGCTGTATGTATTCGATTCAAGAAAAAAAATAAGAAAACTTATTTGTTGTAGCCGTTTTAGTACTTAGCCTGGATAGCGGCTTATAGTCCATAGTTTTTAGGCTAAGTACGAGGGTTGCTATATATTTCTGCCCTAGACAACACTAAGTGTTGTCTGGCGCCATCTGACATTTCCATTGGAAAGTTTGACATTTTTTAGCATAAACGTACTCAGAACGTTTTGACGTACGACCATCATTTGTGTTGTTTAAAGTGATTTGAAGAAATCAATTTGGCAAAAAATGGAATTAAATCGTGAACATTTTCGTGCGATCATTTTCAAACTTTCGACGTGGGTTATCACGACAAGAATGCATCGATGAAATTAAATCTTTGAATGGCTATGAAGCACCATCCTATAGCACTGTGTAAAACAGGTTTAATGAATTCAATCGTGGCCGACGCTCGCTCAAAGACGAAGGTCGTCCAAAAACGGCCGTTGTGCCAGAGAACATTGGTGCCGTGCGTGAACTGATAATGCAAGATCGTCATGTGACATACCGTGAGAAAGAGGCATCCTTGGGCATTTCTTCCACCAGCATACGTTCGGTATTGCATGAACACCTGGCCGTAAAAAAGGTTTGTTCTCGTTGGATCCCGCAAAATTTGACAATCGCTTAAAAAAGGCTCGTGTCGATTGGTGCAAAGAAGTTTTGAAAAAATACGATCGAGGTGCTTAAAAAGACGTTTATAAGATCGTCACAGGTGACGAATCATGGATCTATGCGTATGAGCCCGAAACAAAACAGCAATCGACCGTCTGGGTCTTCGAAGACGAGCCAAATCCAACGAAAGTTGTTCGTGGAAGAAGCACAACATCTCCTTTCCATTGATAATCTGCAGTCTCCAGATTCATCGACTGATAGTTCTGAAACAGATAATTTCTTAATTAATTTCTTTTTTGTACAGTTACAGCAAAAAATTGAAATGGTGGGGTCTCTGTAGAGGTGGTCAGAGTGAATTGTATTTTCGTGGGCAGTTGTGTAAAGAAAACTTGAAAAGTGAGATTTACAACAGTAGTTCGTACTCATTCGTTTAGTGAGAGCCTCCTTAAAGAGTTTGGGTTTTCTTTCAAAAATTGCTGTTCCAAAATGGCATAATTAGAGCGAGTTAATTATTTACAGCGCTTTTTTAATTTTAAGAACCACTAATAAGAACTCTTTGAAAACATTAATCGATATTGTCCATTTTCAGTTCCAATAAAGCATCAACAACACTAAGTATTCATGCCAAATTTAAGGCATCTAGCTCCATTATTATTTAAGATATTAATTAATTACTGCTAGCTTGACCATTTCGTCCACTGTGCGATGTCGACTTTACATTTCGCAATTTTCGCGTCTTCGAACAAATCACTAAATCGAAAGCGCATTTTCCACTTATATGAACAGGAAATATTTCTATTTCTCCGTAATTCAATGTTGAATTAGTCTACTTTAAAAAAAACTACATCTAACTAATCGACATAGAATCTCAATGTTTTTGACAATCTGAAATTGATTTTGACCTTTGGTTTTAAAATTTCGATTGATGGAACGTTCAGCGTCCGTACAATGCTAAGCCCGACTCAAATTTTTGGTACTTTCTATTTTGATATACATATGAGACGCGCAAAATAGAAAGGGACCTAAGGTTAAAAACCAGTTTTGTTCAGTAGAGCCATTTTAAAGATTAGGTCCCTTTCTTTTTGCGCTTAGAATCGTCGATTTCACTTTCATAAAACGCGCATATCTCTGGGAGGGAACACTTTTGCTCAGATGTTGTCCACATCAAAAAAAGAAAAAAAATGAAATGAAAGAACTGTTTGTCGAGTAATGATATTAGCACTTTCCATTTTTTCGAGGTGAAAATTTTTATTCTTGTAAATTATAAATGAAAAGGCGGAGATTATGAAAAAAATGAAAAAGGGAGCTAGTGTGACGAGCTTGTCCAAATAATACAATCTTGCTCAAACCACAATGTGTGGAATTCGTAAGAATGGAAAGATAATGTTCAAGTGCGTCAACAACACATTTTCTGGACCAGGAAGTAAAAAAACGATGAGGACGTCTGAGTTACCAAAAATGGAAAAATGCCTTTACCATTGGTTCACCCGAATGCTAACCAATAATATTCTTGTAAGGGTTGCTATTTATATTTCGGGTCCGGCAATAAAAACACAAAATTTATAATTGGAAATAGTTTTATTGTTTTTCAAAATATTCTCCTTTAAGATCAATACACTTTTGCATGCACTTAAACCAGTTTTTGAAGCACTTTTTCTACTCCGATTGAAAAACCTCCAAAACATGATTTTTGAACGCTTCGGGCGATGAAAAACGTTGACCAAGCATTTTTTTCTTGATGCTAGGGAATAAGAAGAAGTCATTTGGTGCCAAATCAGAGCTGTACGGTGGATGGCTCATCAATTCGACATCTTGAGTGGTCAAATATCTCATCGTTTCAGCTGATGTGTGAGAGCTCGCATTGTCGTGATGCAAAAGAATCCGTCTTCTCTTATTATCTTTCCTCATTTCTTCGAACACTGTTGGCAAACAGATGGTTGTATACCACTCAGAATTGACCGTCCTACGTTCCACTAAAGGCACTGTGGCAACATGGCTAGTTATACCGACAAAACGCAATCACTTGCTTCTATGTACTTGTTCCACGAACAACATTTGTTGGACTTGGCTCGTCTTTATAGACCCATACGGTCAATTGCTGTTTTGTTTCGGGTTCATATGCATAGATCCATGACTCGTCATCTGTGACAATGTTTTACACTGCCTTAGAGCTACCGCAGTTATACTTTTTCAACATCTCTGCACCAATCCATACGAGCCTTTTTTTGAGCATTCGTCAAATTATGATCCAACGAGAACAAATTTTTTTCACGGCCAAATGAACGATATTGCATGTTCATTTGGACGTGAAAAAAAATATTGATGCTTGTCATGCTAATGTTTAAGGATGCCTCAATCTCACGGTATGTCACAGGTCGGTCTTGCTTAATCAGCTCACGCACAGCATCGATCGTTTCTGGCAAAGTGACCGAAGTTGGACGTCCTTCACGAAATTCATCCTGAAGCGAACGGCGTCGGAGATTGAACTCTTGGTACCAGCGATTAACACTGGTTTTTGATGGCGCTTCATCGCCAAAAGTCGAAACAAGTTGATTTAAGCACTCTTGTCTCGATGACCCACGCCGAAAATCCTAAAAAATCATCGCACAAAAATGATCACGGAATAATTCCATTTTTTGACTGAGATGAGTTTTTCAACACACTGTAAACAAAACAATTCCCCCTCAAATGACAAAAGGTTCTGAGTAAAGTTATGCTAAAAAATGTCAAAGTTTCCAATGGAAGTTCCAGTTTGCATCTGGGAACACTAGTATTGCCAGGACCAGAAATATAAATAGTAACCCTTGTAAGTGCAGTAATGCTAAAGAAAAAGGCTAAGGAATTTCACTTAAAATTAAACGAGAACGAAAATGGATTCCACGCCAGGGATGAGTGGCAGGTACGGTGTTCGACTTTTCAAAATATCTGGAGAAAAATTACACTCTGCGACAAATGGTAAGGGTCAGTGATCGGTTTGGAATGAAACCACCGGGGAAAGTTATATTGGTAAAAAAAAAGTCATACGTGTTCCAGCGTTTCGCTGGGTCTCATCTAGGAATCGAGATATATCGATTTGAAGTTAGTAAGTATCGTATAGGGGAATTTGTCACGTTTTAGGCTCTTTTGTTTGACATAACTCGAAACAAATTTAGAAAAATTAAGAATTACAATTCCTCTAATCTGTTCTTAAACCGTTTTCCTACTTAAGCAACAGTTTCGCAATTATAAATAAATGTATGAAAAAAAAAAATTATTTTTGCCTAAAAATTAAAATTTTTTTTTTTTAATTCATAAAAAATCCAAAACGGTAAAAAGTGTCAAGTCCTATTACTTTATTACTATAAATTTATTTCAGCTAAATCGGACGAGTGGTTCTCAAGTTATGTCAAACAAAAGAGCCAAAAACGTGACAAATTCCCCTATACGATACTTACTAACTTCAAATCGATATATCTCGATTCCTAGATGAGACCCAACGAAACGCTGGGACACGTATGACCTTTTTTTGACCGATATAACTTTCCCCGGTGGTTTCATCCCAAACCGATTGTGGCTGTCGCACAGTGTTATCATCGCAGCCACCAACTGATTAAAGTTAGAGATAAAATCAAAAATTGCCAAATTGAGATTGTGCAATTATCAGTTGTTTAATGCTGATGAGTCTGGTTTATTCTGGAAACTTTTGCCAGAAAAAACTTATGCGTCATGCTTAGAAAAATCCCCTCCGGTCGTAAAGACAGAAAAGTCGCGAATCACGCTCTTGTATTGTGCAAACACATCAGGTCCGCATAGATTAAATTCAATTGTGTCATAGTTCGAGCTTTTCGTTATTTTGTGGCGAAGAAAATCAAATCGATACTTTGAAACTTCCTGAAAAAATCTTGTAAATTCTCGTCTAAAAATAGTTTATTATTTTTATGTTTGAATTCGTTATATACTTAGTAGGGACATAAATACTGTTACACACGTTTTATGCTGTAAAAGTACTGAATGTTTTTGGACAAAATATTTTTTAATATATTTATTGATGTAAAAAGAATATACTTATTCGAAATGACCGTCTTTTGCCTTTACACAAGCCTTGAGTCGCACTGGCCAATCGTCAATTGCTGCACGAACCTCGTCCATTGGAAAATTGGCCACGGCTCGAACCAAAGCAGTCTTAACAGTTCCAATGTTGGGGTATCTTTTGTGACAAACCTTGTCCTCTAAAACCGTCCACAATTTGTAATCCAATGGGTTGAAATCTGGACTGCCTGAGGGCCATTCTTCCGAGTTCAGTTTCGTAGCCAGGCCTGGGACGTTTTAGCCTTATGGGCCGGCGCAGAAACTCGATGGCTGGTTTTGGAACAGGGAATTGTTAAGGGGCTTCACAACAGTTTCCAAAACGGTTTCTTGGTAAACTTTGGCCGATGTTTTGACTCCTTGTTCGCAGATATGCAGGTCAGTGACCCCATCGTAAGAGACACCAAACCATGACTGAAGCTGGTTGATGACCCTTTTTCACCCTTGGGATCAGTTCAGATGCTTCCTTAGATGACCGCGCATACACTAGCATTATTTTTACTGTCAACAATCATCTGTGACATACGCACACATAAATTGCAATAGGAAAACCTTTAAAAAATAACACGTGAAAATAAAAGTATCAATAAACCGAATAATTTCGATACTGTTAATTATGGTCTGCCATAAATTATTCGAATTATCGAAGACTTACTGTGCCACCAAATATTGGTTCTTGATTATCTTGTAAATGCCCATATTTTATAGTCCTCCTGATATCACCAGCCTTAATCACTTTTATGTATTTTAAAATATTAAGTACAATTTTTCGTATTGTTATACAATTTCATAAATATTCACACAAGCCAAACTAACCAAACGATAAAATGAAAAAAAAATGCAGTCAGTTGATGTACATATTACCTAACTCAAAAAAGGGCATGTGTACTGGAGGTACCGGAATTTGTACGCGCATATAAAGCCATTATAAAAATATAGAATTTCATGCACCAGAAGGCTTTAGTGGAGATTAAAACCCACATAACTAGGTGGGTTCTAATCTCCACTAAAGCAGTGTCATTTGTGTGGGAGGTAACAGAAGGGGCGTGGTTAGAAATTTCGCTTTTACCAACATAAGACTGATTAAGGTACTAATTTTCTTAGCCATATCTTACGAATAGTATTAAAGATATTACAAAAATACCTCAAGCTGGCGTATGAGAGGTAACAAGAGAGAAGGGCAATATTGTCCATTTTCAATCCCATAGGCAGTTTTGGAAAAATATAACGGCGTGCAAAATTCAAAAACCATTGGTAGATTCTTTCGAGATTTATCGTGCGAACCAGCCGCAAAGAAGGGACATGGCTCAAATGACCTAACCGGATTTGGTCCAAACTTATGTAGGGTCTTAAATGTTTTTTTCGTTACGTTACATTCTTTTTCCGTACTAAATGGTATTTCGGCACTTGTCCTATGTAAGTACTCGTCGACGCTAGCCCGTCCATTACGCAACATTTTCAACCTTGCTTACAGTGCGGGAGTTTTCCCAGCGTGTTGGAAGGTTGCGAACGTCCAGCCGATCCCTAAAAAGGGTGAAGCCCATAATCCTGCAAATTATCGGTCAATTTCGATTTGCTCTGCGCTCTACAAGGTAATGGAGAGCATGGTAAACTACTATCTTGTGAGGTATTTAGAGTCCAACGACCTGCTAAGTTATCGACAGTATGGCTTCCGTAGAAATCGCTCTACCGGAGACCTGTTGGCGTTCTTGTCGGAGCGTTGGAGTCGGTCTATCCACCAGTTCGGTGAGAGTAAGGTCGTGGCTCTAGATATCTTCAAAGCTGATCGCTGATGGTGTCGGTAATACGTTTGCTCGATTTATATCGAGCTTTCTTAGAGATCGCACTATTAGAGTTGTTGTAGACGGGTTCTCATCCAACACACATAGGCCACTGCGCTCTGTCCTTTCTCCCTCTTTATATCTTATTTTCATGGACAATCTTTTGGGTCAGACCGTGAATCCAATCTACTCTTTCGCAGATGATAGTAACCTCTGTCATTCATATTCATTCGACCGTAGGCCGAGTCTTCAAGATATTGAAGACAAAAGGCGAATTATGGATGAGACACTTGGCCGGGATCTACTGGCCATTTCCGAATGGGGTCGAGTGAATAGAGTAGATTTTAATGCACTTAAGACACAGTGCTGCTTGTTGTCTCACAAGCGATTCGCTGACCCAACAATATCGTCAATTTCTATCGATGGTACGGATATTAAACAATCAGAAGCTCTTGATGTTCTGGGCATGAAAATACAATGTGACGCTCGTTGGGCGAGACATGTATTCGATGTGTCGAAAGAAGCACTCAAGTGCATAGGCTTTTTAAAGCGGTGCAAGAAATATTTCACTCCTTCTGATCTTTTCAATATCTATACAACTTACATCAGGCCGAAGATGGAATACAACTCCCATATATGGGCAGGTGCTCCAAAATCATCCTTGGAGCTACTTGACCGGGTTCAAAGGAGAGCGATGGTGCTGATAGGTGACAGTAGGGTATCCAACTCTTTGTTTCCCTTAAGCATCGTCGGAATGTGGGTTGCGTGACGCTATTCTATGGTTACTTTCATGGCGTGTGTTCATCAGACATCCGTCGCCTTATTCCTGACGTGAGGATGTTCGGCAGGGATACGCGACTTTCTAGGAATTCACACCCGTTTGTTATTGATTGGCCAGTTGACCTCACTATACACTACAGATCAAATTCGTTTTTCGCTCGTACAGTCCGTGGAATCGACTTCCGGCAAATGTATTTCCCACTAAGTGCGACATCCAGAAGTTCAAGGCAAGCGTCAATAATCATTACTCCATCTTTCCCGCTTCCGATGCTTCACTTTCCACTCGCCAACGCAATGTACCGCATGTATAGGGGACATCCCCTGAGTGTTGGTTATTTTAAAAAAATGATATACAAGCTCTTATCCAATAGGGTGAGGGTATGCATATTCAATCTCGATGTTATCTGAAATCTTTTTTAAAATAGCGAATCGGACATTCAGCAAAATGGCGAATAAAATAATTCAATAATTGTAGTTTAAAAAGAATAAATACGTCACTTTGTACGTAGACTTTTTCTAGGTAGTGTATGCAACACTGCACGTATGTAGTATGTACGAGTACATTGGAGTGACTCGCAAAAAAGTTGCAATGTAGCACTTTAAAAATGGGAATTGATACATATTATAACAATATCCAAACTACTTGCGGCTTTAGCTGGCTGCGTTCGTATGGTGGATCAGTTCTTGGAATTAGCTTTAAAATAACGTTGAAATTTATTTCTACGCTTAAGATGGTATTTTTCTGGCGACTTTTATTTAATTTTAAGTATCTTTCATATTTAAAGTTAAGCACCAGACTTAATAAAAGGTTTTCCAATGGGGACATAACAATTTCGTATCTTTATGTCAACGCACCCTCAAATATTTTTAATGATCTTTCAGTGTCAAAACGTTAGTCGAAGTCAATCACGTTAATGGTTCACTTACGAGTAACGTTTGGAAATTATTAAAAATTACTACCGAAACTCTGAGTCGAAATATTAGTATATTTAAAATTAATAAATTATAAAAACAACATCTGTTTTTTTTTGGTTATGACCTAAGTCCTAACAATATCTGAAATATAAACAACAAAAAGTCAATTATGCAAATAAATTATGTCAAAAAATATTTTTCTTTTTATGGTATTTGAACCGAACTAGAACCGTGGTTCAAGAGTATCTAAATCATTTTGAACCGAACTAACTCAAGTTCTGAAATTGCTGTTATCCATCTTTGAATATAATGGACTTGATGACATATCGAAAAGGTCAGCGGCGCACTTGGAAATGGCGCATCGGCCCACCCAGTCTTTTATACCTCAACATCTACTGTAACTTCAAAATCAGGCAAAAAAATCGAGGCAAAACAAAAGTTTTTCTTTTCTGGTCCGCCTTGCCGATAATCCCTTATTTTCAGAGGGGTAAATTTAATACATATTTTTGCCTCCACACAAATCGAGGCACTCGTATGTATACTATAAGATCTGTTATTCAAAAATGTATATAAAAAACTCACAATAAAAGCTGTCTTTACTTGCAATAACTGATGACTCACAAATACAACTGCTGCTATCTTCATTTACCAAAATGTTTTGAAAACGAAACAAAATGCATTTCATTTTCTTGATTACTTGAAAATGCGCTTTAAACAAAAGCAACTTCGAATGTGTGGGAATGGAGAATTTTTTCAGAACGGATCATATGAAGAGGGTGTCTTAAAAGGTGTATTTCTTTAAATTGATCAAATTCACCTCTATCATGAATAAAATTGTCCACAGAATTATAATTTTCCTCGACATAATAAATCAATTTGGGAATATGCCCGGGTTCACTGGAGGCGACAAATCCTACACTAAGAAGTGACAAATTTTTCGTTCTTACGAAAAGGAAATTCCGGGTGAATTAAATTACCCCTTTACCAATGACTTTACTGAAAAGTCAATTTTTCATTCTTTAAATTGACCTCTTTGGGTACCCCTCAATCAGGGTATTTTTCATTTTGTACTTTCCGCTCTTTGAAAATGTACTTTTTTGATCCTAGCGGTACCAAAACCAAAAAATAAAACTTAAAATCAATTATATTGAAGCAAAAAGTAAAAATATAAAAAGGACGGTCCGATTTTGTAATTTCCTACACGGCTGTTATTCAGAAGATTCGCGCTTCTATCTTGGGTTTAAGAAAGGTCGGACTTTATACTTCTAATGCTGGGGCTGTATGAAAACATATACCGATAAGGTCATATGCTTTATTTAAGTTAGACCGAATGAAAAATGTTGTTGCCGCTATACAGGGCGGGCCTTTTCACTTAGCCACCGGCATGAGAGCTACATCGAACGAGGGCTTAATCAATGATAGATGATTAAACTATGGTAGGTACACTCGAATAATTTGAGCTCGATCGGATTTAATTTCTGTGACATGGACAATGGGGGGTATTCATCAGGGTTATTTGCAGGCCTCTTACAAAAGCCTATGTTCAAATATGCGTGGCGGTCGTTTCTAAAACATGGATACAGGATGGGCGATTTAAGACTTTAAATTTGAAACGGCTGTAAAAAAGTCTTGATAATTTTTTTCAAATTTCTCTTTTTATTGAAAAGATTGAAGTTTGTATTTAATACTGAAACACAATATCATTCATATGACTACCACAACTGACTCGGCAGTACCTCAGACGATCAACCCAATTTTTAAGTACATTTTCGATTGTTTCGGGTGGAATCACCTTCAATGGCAACTTCGATTGCATGTTTTAACGCTTAAATTGTCTCTGGATGCTTTGCTTAACATTTTTTCTTTATAATTCCCCACAGAAAAATAATAAGGGCTCAAAACACAGCTCCGAGGCTGCCAATTGACATCACAATTTCTGCTGATTATTTGATTTTCAAACTGGGCTTAAAATATCAATATCAACAATATATTTTATTGTGAAGTCTTTTACGTCCATGGGGGACTGCTTTAATATTCAGGTATAGGAAACGCGCCATTTGATCTGGATGCGTCCACAGAGACCTGGGAGTCAGCTGAGTGGGCTTGGCCGGCCAATTGAAGAGGTGTTATGTGGTCCCTGATGGCAGGCCGGGCAGATGTCTGGAACGTTAGCATCAATTCGTGCCGAATAAGAATTGAGGCGGCTGCACCTTCCAGATCTCAGCTGAGCCAGAACCAAGCGCGTCTGCAGGGGTAGTACCTTCTCCTCAGGTGAAATCTCTAGGAGATGCTCTCTAGCACCACATTCATACGGTAGCTGGATACTGCTGCTGCGACTTCATCGGCATGAATGTTGTTCAGACCTGCCTGATGGTTCCGATGAGCTAAAGGTTATCTCTTGTACCGCTGGACCTCTCTCTCTAGATCATGAAGATAGTACCTGATTTGATTGGGCGGAGACATTCTATGTAAGACCTGGTGGTTAGGATGACTGCTGCAAGAACACCCTAGCAGGTATTGCTAAGACAGCAGGAAATTGTGTCGGCGCACGGTAAGGACCTTCGTCTCCCCATGTAGATAGTCCGCAGAAGACATATGAAGACACCCTGTTGATGTTCTAAGGGCGGCATTCTGGAAAGTCTGAATTTTCTTCCACAGCGTTGTACTCACGTTCGCCGACCACACCGGTGCTGCATAGTTTGCTACAGACCGACCTATCGCTTTGTCAGAGGTCAACAAGGTTTCTTTGTCGGCTCCCCAAGTACAGCCGGCAAGTGACTGGAGGACCTTGTTCCTACTTTTGAGTTTATCGCAGATAGCTGTAGCATGTGCAGAGGATCGAAAAAGGCTGTCCAATGTGACCCCAAGGATTTTGGGGTAGTTGGTAGTAGGGATGTTGACGTCATCGACATTCACATTGAGCGACAACCGCGCCACTGCGGTCCAAGCAGTAAACAGTATGGCTGATGATTTGGAGGCGGATATTTTCATATTCCTCGCAGTGAAAAAGCGTGCTAAGTCAGTGGATAAGAGTTTATTTTGTCGCATATGTCATCCACTTTAGGTCCTGACGCCAGAATTGTGCAATCATCAGCGTACGACACAATTTCAACGCCGTCTGGTGGTGCAGGAATTTTAGAGAGGTAGAGGTTAAACAGAGCCGGGGATTTCACTCCTTGTTTAACTCTACGGGGCTTCGACTTCCTGTCTCTAAATTCTACATATGACTGACGCCAACTGGGCAGAAGGGACGTTTCTGCAATGCCCTCGAACAGAGTGGCATGATCGTGTCGAAAGCTTTTGTAAGATTAAGAGCCACGATGACCGTCCCGTCCTTTAGTCGTTTAGCTTGTTCTGGTTAAGGTCGCGACTTATACGTGTGGTGATGGCGTGTAAATCAGTTGTTGTGTTGTGTTGCTTGCGAAACCCATGCTGATGATCAGCACAAGGAAAGTGTTCGATCAGGCTGGGGAGGAGCAGTGCTTCAAGTGTCTTTGCTATTGGAGAAAGCAAGGAGGTCGGCCTGCACGAATATCCTTTACTTGCGTCTTGCGTGACATGGGCAACTTCGCCAACGGTAAATCGTGGTGGTGCCTCTTCGACTCGGAGAGTGGGGATACGACGCAATACCCTCCTTTGTTGCCTTATCACTAAAAATAAAAAACCGGTTATAGTTACACGCGCACCGCTTCGGATCTGTCACTGTTCTTTCACCGAACGTGGCGGCTGTTCGTTCATCCTTCCTTCCAAGGTTAGAGAGCGATTTAACCGTTGTCCACAACTTGCCAATTCCGAAACTTAAGTTGCACTGCTTCGTTGACCCACCTACTGATCTCAGAGTTGCGATCCCTTCTTCTAGGGTCAGTAGTGTTGGAGCGACGACATGTGGCGTCTTGTTGAAACTATATGTCATCCAAGTCATTCTCTTGAATTGTTGGAAACAAAACTTTGTTGAGCATGGCGCGGTAACGCTCACCGTTGACGGTAACGACGGTTCATTGCTCATTTTCAAAGAAAAATGGCACAATTATATCGCCAGCCCAAAATCTACGCCAAACAGTGACTCGTGTGGGTTCTCTGAACCCCATATGCGGCAATTTTGCTTATTGAGCTTCATCTGACAACACAATTTTTTGGTAAAATTCTTCATTTTCTGAGCCCATTGGTCGAAGCAAAAACGACTCGAGGTCTTTATGCAAAAATCTTCTCAAAAAAGTGCAAGAAATGTTTAGTTCCTGTAAACGATGACGAGATGGTGTTGATAGATGTTCTAGAACATTCACAACCACAGCAGCAATGTTTTCGATTGAACGCACTGGACGAGAAAGTGATCGTGTTGATTTGTCTAATATCCATGCTTTTTCGTGAACTTGGTTCAAAAATTGACGCACAAACTGAACGGAAGGCCGATCTCTTCTAAAATTGTCCACGTTAATTTCTTACAGTTTGCTTTAAAGACACTACTTTGGAAGTATGTTTTTAATATTTCCCAATTTCGTTCGAGCGTATAGTGTCCCATTTTGCAAATGTCAAACATAAGCCAGAAAATAAAAATAAAAATTAATGTTATTTTTCTACCTTTCAAAGTCAAAGTAATCGGTAGTTGAAATTTAAAATTTCAAATGGCCCACCCGTTATAAGTCACAAATATAATTTAAAAGTTTTATTTAAAAGATTCCTCCGCCTAATGAGAGAATATGCGGTTATTTTAGAAAATAAAACAAATTTATCATCAATTAGTGAAACGATATATACATATTTATATCTAAAAAAAAACTTATCTTTGATAGCTCATCAGTTTCTATTCTCAGAAGTTATACAAACCATTGTGACTACTGTATTATTGCCTGATCTGTTGACGAATCTTTCTATCTATTTATTTATACGTTTTTATTGTAAAGTAAATGAAAGGGTGGGTTTTGAAGTTGTTGGTGGTGTACGTCGTCGTTAGGTAAAGTATCTGATCGGTTCAACTTGGTGAACCTAGTGAGATCCTTATTGACTATACTACAAGTCGCCGGACAGAACTCCGCGTGGTAACTCCTGGGCAACGGAGTCATAGCAACGGCTACCGCGTGAGAGGCGACCTGGCCTCAGGGCAAAGAGGTTTAGGTTGGGTTTGTAGTCCGCTTCAGAAAAAACAAGCACAATGAAAGCAACAAAAAAAATGGAAGAAACGGACCCCCCTTACTGTTAACGAGCACTGCGAACGAATAAAGGACCACGATTTCCGGATATGCACATGAAATGTATGAAATTAGAAAGGCGGGCCAGCGGAAGTGGGACTTCTGGAAATTATTTTTTTTGAAATTTTCTCTATGGCACCGTCTTTGTGCTATGCTTCCAGATTCGCCAAACATTACCAGCCAAACTCCTGCTTAAATTCCCTTTGATCGGAAATGCAGGACTGCAAAGCATTGCACATCTGCACTAACCAAATCCTCTTTTCGGTATCCCAAGCCAAAACAAAATAAAGAATAAGCCAATTGCTCACACAGAAAAAAAGCTATTACGCCATCCGATTCGTGCGCCATCCTGTATGTTACAGCTGCCAAGATAATAGGCAAATACGTCATCATATTGTCGCCGGCTTCGACCCACTGGACGAACGGCTGGACACAATTCGCATCAAAGCTAATTTTTTATATTAGCCTATTTTGGGACAGGAAGAAGCCTAGAACAAACATACGACCGCTACCCTGGCCATGACATTAAAATCGATCGATGCCACCTTCGGATTGTTAAGCCTGCATGGTAGGTAACACCCCCGACATTGGAATGAAGCTGATCGATTTTGCCGCTACGAGAAACATGGTAGTAAGTAGCTCCAGATTCAAATATTGCGATATCTACTAGGCTACGAGCCTGTCACCAGCTGGAAACACGAGAAACCAACTCGATCATGGTATGATTGACAAAATTGACAAAAATCGATTCGGACCGTTTACCAGGATCCTTTAGTAGCATGAAAGGTACGCACTAGATTAAGTGCTGCAAAATTTGTACGTACCAACAACAGAGAAAAGCTAGATGTCAGAAAGCTGCACTCACAACAAACAGCAGAAGCCTACTCCACGAAGCTATCTCAACTGCTTCTTGCAAAAACCCTTCTACCGATGACATCAACGCTCAGTGGCAACACATACAAGACTCCATAACAAAAGTCGCCATAGAAGAAATAGGTTACCGAAAGTGGCAAAAAAGGGAACAAATGGTATGATGAGGAGTGTAGGGTCGCGACAGTGTTGAAACGATTTCCGGAGTTGAAAAGGGAGGAAGATTGTCTGTTCCGAGGCAAGAAGAGACAAATGGCAAGACCCCAATGTGAGGTGATCGAGTTGTACGGCAACAGAAACGACGCCATAAAATTGAATCAATGAGTAAAACACCAGACAAATGACTCGGCTACTGGCATAGCTTTGTGTAGAAATGAAAATGGGATGCTGGTAAGCTGGATACGTCTAGTGTGCTGAGGATTTTGAAAAAGCATTTTTTCCAACTTTTTAGCGGCTAGACGATAATTACCACGGAAAGCTCAGACAGGGAAGACCGAGACTGTAGTGGATGAAGATGCGAAGCTCATTGAAATAAGAAACTTGAGAAGCATGCTTAAGACCAAAGGGCTTATAAATCATTTATTGAATAGGCCCGCAGTGGAGCCAGTCTCAGTAATTAAGTAAAGTAAGTGGTCGAGAGAACAAGAAGTAGATCTATACACAAAAATTTCAGGCATGAATCATGGCGGTGGGAATGATGTTGCTTGTGGAGGCATGTGCCAACACAATCTCAGATAAGAAGCTCTAAGTCAAGCAAACGAAAGATGGACTAATGCCAAGATATGCCGGATCATTAGGCAAATTTGGCTACGACCACCTCTAGGGTCGATATCTTTATTTTAGTAACCGTGATAACCGGGCACTTTTTGATAGGCAGTCATTCAGCCAAAATGAGAGTATTGGAGGACTATAAAGGATAAAAGAAGGATAAAAGCGTTGCATACTTTATTAGCTCGTGTCAGGCTCCTTGTAACGTTCAGAGCACTGATATGAGAAAACCAAGAAGATTTCTTAGCAGTATGGGCATTCAAATATTGATCTTTTAATTCGAAACCCACCGTCCTCTAAGCAAAAAAGGTCGGTACAGATTCTACAGAGGGTTTTTTTGATTATTGGCAGCCACTGGGGTGGGGGGAGGTGTGTATAACAAATCGAAGAGTACATTTTTTAAGAAAGGCTATAACAAGATATGCACCGATTTTAATCAGTTCAATAATGTTCCTTCTTCTAACATACGAGGACTGCTGGCCTAATAATGAAAATCAGAATATTTATCGACAAAAATGGTTTTATTGTTTTTCCAAGTATTCTCCAGCATGATATATACACCTTGGCATGCGCTCAAACCAATTGTCGAAGCTCTATTTTCCTCCGATTGAGACATCTTCAACAAATAGTTTTTGAACGCTTCAACAGCATCTTCTGGCGACGACAATCGTTGACCACGCATTTTTTTCTTAATGTGCGGGAATAAAAAGAAGTCATTGGGTGCCAAGTGAGGGCTGTACCCATCCATACGACGTTTTGGCCGGTCAAAAAGGCGCTAGTTTGAGCCGATGTGTGTGAGCTCGCATTGTCATGGTGCACAAAGATTCGTCTTTCGAATTTCTCCGAAGACTTCAGGCAAACAAACTGTGGTGTACTCAGAATTTACCTCCTACGTTGTCCAAGCGGTACAGTCGCCACATGACCAGTTGTGCCGAAGAAACAGGCGAACATTTGCTTTGAAGTGCTTCTTCCACGAACAACTTTCGTTCTATTTGGTTCGTCTTTGAAGACCCACACGGCCGATTACTATTTTGTTTCGGGCTCATACGCAGAGATCCATGATTCGTCACCTGTGACAATATTAAAAACGTCTTTTGAAGCACCGCGATCGAATTTTTTTCAAAATTTCTCTGCACCATCGACACGAGCCTTTTTTTGAGCGATTGTCAAATTGTGCGGTATCCAACGAGAACACACCTTTTTGACGGCCAGGTGTTCATGCAATATGGAACGTATGCTGGTGGAAGAAAGGCCCAAGGATGTCTCTATCTCACGGTATGTCACATGACGTTCTTGCATAATCAGTTCACGCACGGCAACTTTCTAGCCGTAAGAATAACGTCGATATTAACCTCATTCATTCTTTGACTATAAAAATTGCGAATGCGTTTCCAATAATAATTTTCCCAAATGGCCATCTGCCTGTCAAATGAAAGAAAAGTCAACAGCTATTTGGGATTGTAATAGGACCAGGTGAAGGTGTCACGGAAAAGAAACACCTTGCTTGCATAAAGGAAATTGGATTGGATTTCCAATATGGATTTATTTGAAAATTTTACTAAAGTTAGACGTTAGGATCATAGACCCTCGAATTACTACGAATCCAAAGGTGGATTTAAATTAAGGATATGTCTGAGATTACTGTTAGGGGCCTAAAAAACGTTTTCTTGTGGTCAAAAAAACTTTTACAGGTTAATACTCGTATAAATATATGGGTACCAAAAATAAAGCAAAATGAGTTATTTAACGAATCAAAATATGGATTAGTTTTGAAAAATGTCTCCCAAGGCTCCCAAAAAACGTCTCTACTGGTTAAAAATAGCGACCGCTGTTAAATGTCGACATATGGGTGTTATATTTAAAGCTAATTTTATTACGAATCTTAACTTGGATTTATTTTAAATATTTGTCTAAGATAGGAGTCAGAATCTTGGACCCTTGGTTCCCAAAAACGGCAGTTATTGCCAAAACAAATGGACAAACAAAAAAAACCGGATCTTATTTGCTTTCATCTTAAAAACAAAAATAAAAACACATTTGTTGACGTGACTGCCCCTGGTCAAAGAGTGCTTGTTTGGGGTGCAGCCGTATGATTGTTAATAACCGCATGTCTTAGCAGACTCAAATGCCCACCTCTCTCCTAGATAAGGCACAATGAAAATAGGACAATGAAATAGGACGCCCGATACGAGTATTACTGTGGCATCGCCTGGCCACATCAACGACGTCACTGTCACACGTCAGAGCACCTCCCTATAATCCTCTCCATCAACATACAGTCCGGCTTTATAATTTCTTAAAATATCTTAATTAAAAAAAGGCTGATTGTGATGCCTATAGAAAAGCCACGAATCGCAGCTTCAGTGGTATACGCATTCCCTTAGATGTTCAGGTAAATGAGAAGAAATTCCGGGCCAAGTGCAACCAACACAGCAGCCGCTCGCTAACCGGGTATGGTTTTGCTAGAAAAAGCGGGTCATCAACCCTACTGAACTTATAATAAGGGAACTTAACTCAGATATCAGTAGGTTGCTTAACGATACAACCGGAACAAAGGGCCGGATCACTCGAAGCAGTGCAACTTGAATTCCAGAGTTAGTAAATTGTAGTCAACGGTCAAAACGCTCTCAAACCTTGGGAGAAAGAATGATGGCACAGCCGTCACGTTCGTGACAGCACAAAGAAAGATCCAAAGCGGTGCGCGAGTTATTTTAACCGACAGTTTCTTGAGCATCAAGAGGGCGAAAAAGACAGTATTGGGTTGTATCCGCGCTCTCCGAATTGAAATGGGGCCTCGACAATAACCAAATAAGACAAAATCTTCATGCTGATGTTGAAGCACTTAAATACCCCGGGTGTAGTACACAACCAAAGCGCGAAATTTTTCGTAAGCAACTCATTTAGTTCCCGATGCGGCAGAGTGCTACCGCTACCGAAGTCAGGCAATGTCGCGAACCCAAGTCGTTTTAAGCACTAATCAGGGGTTTCGCAAGCAGCACAGCTTTGCACCCCACCACCATACATCTAAGTCGCAACCTTAACCAGAACAATTTCAACGATAGGTCGGTTCTCGTGCTCTTGACCTTGTCAAGCCCTTCGACAATGGCAATCGTGCCACTTCATTTGAGGATACTGCCAAGTCTGAAACTTTGCGTCGCACACTACTTTATATGTGTACAAAGCCCCGTTGTATAAACAGGGAGTTCCCCATAGCGGAGTGACATCTGCGGCACTGTTTACTCTGTACTTCTTTAAAATTTCTGCACCACCAAACGCCGTTGAAATTGTGTCGTATGCTGATGACAGCACATTTCTGGCGTTGGAACCTGAAGTGGAAGACATATGCGATAAAATCAACTGTTACCCCACATTAAGCAAGCTTGTTCACTTCGAGGAATATGAAAATATTCGCCTGTAAATCATTGGCCACACTGTTCACTGCATGGACTGCGGTGCCTGAGGTGTTGATTGCGGCTACCAACTACCCCAAAATCTTTGTGGTCACATTGGACATTCTCCGACGAGCCCATGCATATGCTTAAGCTATCTGCAGTTAGATAAAAAGTAAAACGAGGTCCTAAAGTCGCTCGCCGGCAGTACTTGGGTAGCTGACAGAGTATCTTGTTGACCTCACACGGAGCTATAAGTATAAGAAGCAGTAGACGCATCTTAACAGAACTTTTACGCTGATGAAGTCGCAGCGGCAGTTTCCAGCTGCAGTATGAATAATGTGCTTAGGGAACATCCAACGCATTTTTGACGATACCTGGGAACATCAACAGTGATTCACTCAAGTCTTCTGAGGACCCTCTATATCAGAAAACGAAGGTCCTTACCGTGCGCAGCCAAAATTTCTTGATGTCTAAGCTGTATTTGCTTGGGTGTCTTCGCAACCACTATCTCATGTACGGATGCCTCTGCCCAGGCAGATCAGGTGTGATCTTTCTAGATGACGCTACCTCGGCAGACGCGCGCGGCTCTGGGTCAGCTGTAATGTCAATAGTGCAGACTCCTCCACTCAAATTGGGCGCGAATTGATAGCAACGTTCCGGACTTATTCATGACGTGCTGCAGCACTTCAATTCTCCGAGGTCTCCTTGGATGCATCCAGTCTAAATAGAGCGTTTCCTTCAACTTGTTGCCGAAGCAGATCCCATATAGGCGGACAGGACTTTTTATATTGGACATATTGTTGTTTCAAAAACAACACTTAATCAAAATTCACTACTTATTTAAATATGAGGTTATTTTTATGGGCCTCTTAAAAAGCGAAACCATATGCAACCAAAATATTTAGAAGCATATGTATCTTATGAATTTATTTACTTTTCTATATCTTGCAGATCGGTACACTGTTGCATCGCTGCGGATTTCTCTTTAATACACCCAGAGGAAGTAATTTTTATAAGTTGAAAAGTAAAGTGTTATTTGAATTCCGCAATAAGAAATTGACCGAACAAGATAAACGTAGAGTGAACGATGATGCCAGCTCAAACACAACAACCGGACCCGAAGACATCTTAAGAAGTTTAACTGAAAGCCAGCAAACGCCAATTTTGCAAGGTAAATAATTTGGAAAATCCTACAGTTAACGACCAGAATTATAAGTCATTGTTACGCCTTCCCTAACCCCCAGTTAATTATGAAATCGACGAAGAATCGCCCGTACACCCCGTCCAATATGAAGGGACAACGATGCAAGAACGCCGCGCGAATTACTATCCAACCAACATGAGCTGTTTTATATGCCAGCTGGATTTCGCCACAATGGATGGGTATGAGGAACACATCCAGACACACAACGATGAAAAGGATTTTCAATACTTGAAAGAATTGAGTCGATTGTAGGTTTTTTTATATAAACACAGCACCTCCAAAAAGTAATCTCGAATCATTAAATTTTCTTTTGCAGCGATTCGCCGATATTTACAGTATCCTACCGACTGTGTAAGAATTCTCACCATTTCTGCTTTACCATCGCAACCCAATCGGATAATTTGGTGATCGAGAAAATAGTTATTGTGCAGTCCCGCTCAATGTTCTATGTACACAATATGCGTGTACCCTACGATATGCCAGCGAATGGACGTGAGAATTTCTATGTAGACTCGCACCTGTTCGCCATGTTTGTGGAACAGCCCATTGTTTTGGTATGTCACATAAAGGAGAGCAAGGGGACTCGTATTGTGGAAGAACATCATTTTATGGTAAGTAATAAGTAGTTTGGGTTCTATTCTTTATTCGTTAAATAAATCCCTCTTCTTACAGCGTGATTTGGAGTTTCCCAAAATCAATTTCGCCATAAAACCATATCGATTGCCTTCGAATAAGTAATTAGTTCAATTGCATATATGAAGTTTATGAAATGTTTTATCTTTTGGTTCATTCTTCCTCCCCTTTTCAGAACATTCTCAGCGAAATTTAAATTGCCCGAGTATTTTCCACCGTTGGAAATTCGCAACGCTTTAAGCGATGATTTTATTTATGAAAAGCTTATGCAAACCTCCAATGAATTTCGCGACTATGTTAGAAATGGCAAGATCTTACAACCGCAGACCATTGGGCCAACGTTGACTACACTCCTGCACATTGAAGATATGGACGCCATTAAAGACTATTTGAAACTGTTGCAGCAGAATATAAAGCTGCGCAGTTTTGGCGATAATTACAGTATGCGGGTAAGAGCTATAGCGTACATTTTGTACCGATCCAATATGAAATTCACGTATTGTATTTGTCCATTGGCAGTTGCGTACAAACCAACATATATATATTGAAAATGTTCTGTCGCTTTTCGATGATGTGATAATCACGACACGTAAAGATATAAAGGCCGATTCGGAGAGCCTCGTGAAGCTGATCTTACAAAATAGAGAAGAAATCGCGAAAACGTCTGATACGTATGTGGGGCAAATTGAGGACGTCAATTCGGGACGTGTTAGCTTCAAATGCTACAAAAAACTAGACTTGCAACGCACGTATACGATTATATTCCGTCCGTCGCGTTTGCAATTGCGCTATCAATATCGTGCCATGGAGTTGTTGCCAGTGGTAATGCAATTTCTAAAGAAATTCCTCTTTCCCGGGCAATTGCTGCCGAAAGCTCCCTCAACGTTAAGGTATGTATGCATTTTAAACGAAAACGCTGCTAAGAAAAATAATGACTCGCGTCTCTTTCGAATCTTGCAGTTTGCAGCTGTACAACAAAGACATATACAAAAATCCCGAGCAGTTGCAAGCAGTACAGAACATTGCTGAGGGTCCACGCAATGATGCTACCTATATAATATTTGGACCGCCAGGTTAGTTGCGAGCACCCGTTTGCATTTATAGATTTGTTTGAATAATCATTCTGAGTTGTTCTTGTTTTAGGCACTGGCAAGACGACAACCTTGGTTGAGTCTATACTGCAAGTTTTGAAACGAGACGATACGAAAATATTGGTCACTGCTTCGTCGAATAGTGCCTGTGACGAAGTTGCATTACGTTTGTGCAAAATCCTTAGCTCCATTGATATGACCCGTGCCATTGTAAGGGTCTATGCTCAATCAAACGAGGCGCGTATGGATACGATTGACGACCTTCTGTTAGAGCATTCAAATATGTACAGTGTGCATTTTTATCCAGATGTTGAAGTATTGCATGAATATCGTATTGTTGTCTGCACAATGGCGGTTGTGGCAAAACTTTCAACGGGTAAATTTGGACGTCGCGAAAATGGTGGCACCTTGTACACGCATTTATTTATTGACGAAGTTGCCGCCTCAACAGAAGTTGAAGCCTTAATGGCCATTACCTCAATACTAACACCCAAGTCATGTCTAATAATTGCTGGCGATCATAAACAATTGGGACCGATTGTAAAATCTAAACGTGCCGAGGAATTTAAGTTAGCCGTATCATTGATGGATCGCCTTTTAGAGCGTGAATGCTATCGTGTCAACACCGATACGGGTAATTACGATCGGACCGTACAATCACGCCTGCGTTTGAATTTTCGCTCTCATCCAGCTATAGTTAATCTATACAGTGGCATGTACTACAATCATGACTTGGAAGCAAAGGCCAATATTGGTACGTACAAGAATATTTTCGTTAGACAACCAATGCATTAATTTTGTTTCAATCCCTCACAGATGATGTTTCCCTGGTCAAAGATTGGCATATGGCACCCAGCAAAGATTTCCCTATTATCTTCCATTCTATCGCTGGTAAATCATATTCTGACAATCAGTCTTATAGGTCAGTAGCTTAACATATCATAATATCTATGTGCAACTATTCATCTATAATCTTTTTTTTTAAGTTTGTTCAACTCGGATGAAATTAATATTGTTATGGACTATGTTAAAGATTTGATGTACTTTGGTATTAATGGCAAACCTGTGCGAGAATCTGATATTGGTGTTATATCTCCATATAAAAAGCAGTATCTGCGTATACGCGAAGAGTTAAATTTGCGCAAGTGGTATCAAATTGAAACGGGGTCCGTGGAAACTTTCCAAGGAAAAGAAAAAGAGATCATCATTGTTTCATTTGTACGATCTGGCACAGCGACATTGGGCTTCTTGGAAAGTCCCCGAGTAAGTAAAACCCATGAAATACGTACGCCTTAAAAAATCTTTTAGATATAGAGCATTTTATTAACCTAAAACCTTCGACATTAAAGTAGTGGCAATCCTGCCGATCAAAAATTGTTACATGTTCTTACCCGAAGTTGAACCAGAGTTACTGGCATAACCGGCGAGCACACTAATTATCACACTACGGTGTGTTTTATTAAGCGTGTCTAAATTTTAAATTACTATATAAAACAAGTTATAACGTCGTTTAGTTCGGCTGAGTCGCACATTATGTCAGGAATGCAAACTATTTCAGAATTAGAATCGTTTCGGTTCAGAGAAGGGCTGAACCGCTGGTTCGGGTTTAAAATGGTATTTAGGTAATCTTGAACCGTGGTTTTGGTTCGGTTCAATGGTTAAAAAATCATAGGAACAATATATTTTTTGATATAAATACTTCTTATTAAAAACTAAAAATTTAATTTTAAAAAAACTAAAAAGGTTATGTAAATGTATAACAAAAAAAAAAAATATAGGCAACATACATGCAGGTGCATATTAAAGAAAAAAGGTCAATGTATCGATTTGATCTCTTGTGAACTGTTTTTGTTGGTATATAAAGGATTTTTAAATACGCAAGTCAAATCGAGTGATTGATAGTGGTTTCCAGAACGAGATATTCGTAGCAGCGATAGCCCCAGTTGTGTCGAACGTCTTTTTGTTGATGTTTCTGGACTGTTCTACACACTATCCACACCACGCTGGATATTTTCGTCCGTGTGAACCGTACGTGGACTTCCGGTACATGGAAGGTGTCTTACTGTACCAAATTTTCGTAAGTTGCCAATCAAACGGTTTATTGTTGGTTCTGAAGGTCCAGTACGCACATTAAAAAAGCGACGATAAGCACGCTGCGTCAAAACAATTGACTCTTGATTTTTAAAAAAATCAACAATTGCTGATTGCTGTTCTGTTGTGTAGTGTTTCATGTCAAATTCCCCACAAAACTCTAAAATAAAAATATAAATAAATTTAAAAAGTTATTTAACATTCAAACCACAACGGTAGTTTCGCGTCACCCTGTACAAGTAATGAAATGCCAAGAATTTATATACAGCCAATGAGAATTCGTACTCTTATATCCCACTACATACAGATTATTATAAAAAAATATTATTTTATACGAGTAGCAATGTTGCTGAAAGATTTCAACAAAGAAATGTCGCTAGAGCTTGACGTAACATCTCTTGAATGTAACTACGAGGGCTGCTAGACATATTTCTGGCCTAATAATGAAAATGCGAATATTTATCATCAAAAATGGTTTTATTGTTTTTCAAAGTATTCTCCAGCATGATTTATACACTTTTGCATGCGCTCAAACCAATTGTCGAAGCACTTTTTCCACTCCGATTGAGACACCTTCAAAACATGATTTTAAAATAATTTAACAGCATCTACTGCCGAGGAAAATATTGACCGCATTTTTTCTTGATGTGCGGAAATAAAAAGAAGTTATTGGGTGTCAAGTCAGGGCTGTACGGCGGATGACCCATCAATTCGACGTTTTGGCCGGTCAAGAAGGCGCTTGTTTGAGCCGATGTGTCATGGTGCACAATGATTCGTCTTCTCTTGTTCGTATTTCGAATTTCTGAGAAGACTTCGGGCAAACAAATTGTGGTGTACCACTCAGAATTGACCGTCCTTCGTTGCTCAAGCGGAACAGTCGCCACATGACCAGTTTTGCCAAAGAAACAGGCAAGCATTTGCTTCGAAGAGCTTCTTCCACGAACAGCTTTCGTTGGATTTGGCTCGTCTTCGAAGACCCACACGGTCGATTGCTGTTTGTTTCGGGCTCATACGCATAGATCCATGATTTGTCACCTGTGCCGAAAAACGTCTTTTAAAGTTCATCGATGCACTCTTGTCGTGATAATCCACGTCGAAAGTTGTAAAAAATGATCGCACGAAAATGTTCACGAGTCACGAGTTGCCTTGTCCAGAAGTATATATAGCAACCCTCGTAATGTCGCCTACCCGGTACGTACGATTTTTTCCAAACAAAAGCTTTCTTATGCCGCGATAGTCCCCATGTACACGAGGCATCTTTCCTTGCCGCAACTCTCAGTTTGTGAGAGAGGTAAGGGGAATGGAAAGGGAAAAACTTGGCCGGAATGGTAATTTTCTTTTGTGTTTTTTGTTATGTGAAAGTGGCTGCAGATAATTTTAGTATTTTTTTACACAAAACTCAGAACGAATAAATCACAGAATTTTAGAAAAGGCAATAATGCAAACAAAAATTGCCGTAACCGAATTGCCTTGCGTAAACACAAGAGGCAAACATAAAAATTGACGCAAGTAAAGTAGCCTCGTGTAAATGGGGACATAATTGAACTTCTTTGGGGAAAATTTGCACTTAAATTGAAAAAACATTGTTTTTTTAGTTTCTTTTTATATGTAAAATGTATATTTGTGTGCCGTAAAATACATTATGAAAATTTCTCGTCCCGTCACGGCATCCTGGGATTTGATAAAAACTTTTTCCCATATGTAAAGAAATACAAATTAAGTGAAATTGCAAACCCTAATATCGACAGATCCAAATGGTTCTATAGCTTCCTGATACACTCACATGTTCGTCTATCTTCTACTTCTCACCTTTCTTCTTTTAAGGGTATTGCAATTGACCTTCTCATAGCTTCGATTTCTTTACGCTCTTAAAAGCGAACCACCGATTCACCGTAACCTTAAACAAGACGGAAAACTTAAAAATTATATGAAGCATTTATAAGACCTAAACAAAAAGTTCTAGATTAGTATGACTATTTTCTATAGGTCGAGATGGATATCAGCATTGGTTTGAATGTTATTGCACTTCAGCTGAATTGTTGTTGGTTTTTTGGCATTATCCAAAAGGCTTAGGTCGCACCATCTGAAAATAACGCATGCTTGAAACTTATCTTAAAACAAAACATACAAAGTTTTTACAATTAACATACATCTAATGGCTTTAACCACGGTTCCTCATAGCACTTGAGTAAGTTACAATTCCACAAGCAGCACCCTTAAATTTCTTCAGCGGATAACACTTCGTGTGAGCATATGCCTCCATTTTGGTCAGCAGTAGCCTGTGCCCAGTTGAATGTCCAAATCGTTTGCATGGGACTTTTGGTGTAAACCAAACGAATCAAGTGGAATCCCAAAATCGTAAAATAACTCATTTGTTCTGATTCTATTTCCGGTTTTGGCGAAATCTGGCTACAACACCATTTAAAAAAGTATTTCAACTTTGAAATCCGTTTCTAAATCGAGGACCCAATTAGCGATGCGTTTGACGAATTCAATGTTCATTTCGAGGCCACACTTTTAGCAAAACCAGCAATATTAAGATGTGACCACCCGTTTCAGCATCGTAAACGTACCGTCGCTTGATTGACCACGCTTGTTTCCTAATGGGAAGTTAATCATTCCTTGAACCATGCTTTTAGTCCCAGTTTTCAAGTTTTCATTTAACCGTGGGATACTTACTTCTCCCACGTTTGAATGGTGACAGTGACAGAACACATGGGTCAAAGAATGATGACAGCATTAACATATGAAATGATTTGCTGCCGATATAATCAGCTAATCTTTAGACAGAACTATTGAGAAATCCTTTTGGAATTAACACATTTTTATTTTACTTTCAGCGTCTAAATGTTACCCTTTCACGTGCTAAATCACTGCTTATCCTCATTGGAAATGCAAGTACATTATCTATGAATCCCGACTACGATTACATTATCAAAGAATGTCAACGCCACCAGACTTTGATTGGCAGAATCGAAACTTTTCAAACATCATCTGCATCAGCTTCAAACAACGATGAGAAAACCTACAGAAGAGGAAATAATAGATATAAACCATATAATGAGAAGGATGGCCCGATTGATATGGTCAACAAAAGCTTAAAGGATCTCAAACTGAAAAATAACAATGAGAATTCTTCAAGGGCTAAGAAAAATCAACGTCAGCAAGGCAGAAAAAACAATGTATTTTCTGATAAGGGTAGAGAAAATAATAATAATAACGAAAGCGATAATGGTGACGAAGACGATGATAACGAAAGCGATGAGGATAACGATAAAGATGTCGATAACAAACCGTCAACGTCCAAAACTACTGGAAGAAAGAATCATTTATCACAAAACATGAAAAAAAGTAAGATATTTTACAATTATAAATATTTTTTTTCTTTCTTCAAATATTAGTTTCGGCTTAAGGTCATGCCTTAAAAAACATCTTGTTTTTATTTTGAATAATCCAACATTTCGATTGACTTCGTTAGTCATCTACAGGGAAGTCAATCAAAAGCAAGGAAACTCTGTTGTTTGTCCATCTGACTTCTCGTATTTAACTTAAAGTCGTAAGAACAATCACTAATCATTGGAAATGGTCGTATTGTTTTTTAAAATATTTTCTGTGAAGAAGGCACTTTTTCTAATCCAATTGCGACTCCTCCAGACCATGCAGGGAATAAGAATAAGTCATTTGGTGCCACATTAATCATCTGTTTGATGGTTGTGTACAGAATTTATTATCCTACGTTCCACTAAGGCACTGTGGGCACATGACCGGTTATACCGAAGTAAGCGCGATCATTTGCTTCGATGTGCTTCTTCCTAGAACAACTTTTGTTAGACTTGACTCGTCTTGAAAGTTTCACACGTCCGATTGCTGTTCTGTTTTGAGCTCATATGAATAGATCTACGATTCGTCACCTGTAACGATGTTATACACTGCATTTGAGCTACCACGGTTGTACTTATTCAACGAGCTTTATTTGAGCATACGTCAAATCATGTGGGATCCAACGAGAACAAATCTTTTTTACATTCAAATGAACATGCAATATCGTTTTGATACTTGTCATACTAACGCTCAAGGATGCCAAAATCTCACGTTGCTATACATATTTCTGGCCTAGGCAACACTAAGTGTTGCCTGACGCCATCTGACATTTCCATTGGATAGCAGAACGTTTTGACGAACGACCATCATTTGTGTTGTTTACAGTGATTTGAAAAAATCAATTCGGCAAAAAATGGAATTAACTCGTAAACATTTTCGTGCGATCATTTTTTACAACTTTCGACGTAGCTTATCAGGACAAGAGTGCACCGATGAACTAAAATCTTTGTATGGCGATGATGCACCATTCTACTTATATAGCATTGTGAAAAACTGTTTTAATGAATTCAATCGTGGCCGACGCTCGCTCAAAGACGAAGGTCGTCCAAAAAAAAAACCGTTGTGCCAGAGAACATTGATGCCGTGCGTGAACTGATAATGCAAGATCGTCATGTGACATACCGTGAGATAGAGGCATCCTTGGGCATTTCTTTCACCAGCGTACATTCGATGTTGCAGGAAAATTTGGTCGTAAAAAAGGTTTGTTCTCGTTGGATCCCGCACAATTTGGCAATCGCTCAAAAAAAAGGCTTGTGTCGATTGGTGCAAAGAAATTTTGAAAAAATACGATCGCGGTGCTTAAACGGACGTTTATAAGATCGTCACAGGTGACGAATCATGGATCTATGCGTATGAGCCCAAATCAAAACAGCAATCGACCGTGTGGGTCTTCGAAGACGAGCCAAATCCAACGAAAGTTGTTCGTGGAAGAAGCACTTAGGGCGGTCAATTCTGAGTGGTACACCACATTTTGTTTTCGGAGAAATTCGAAAAACGAACAAGAGAAGACGAAGAAGACGTTCAAAACTTCGAATTGATGGGTCATCCGCCGTACAGGCCTGACTTGGCACTAAATGACTTCTTTTTAATCCCACACATCAATAAAAAAAATGAGGTCAACGATTTTCGTCGCCAGAAAATGCTGTTGAAGCGTGTTTTGGAGGTGTCACAATCGGAGTGGAAAAAGTGCTTCGACAATTGTTTTGAACGCATGCAAAAGTATAGAAATCATGCTGAAGAATACATTGAAAAACAATAAAACCAGTTTTGATGATAAATTTTCGCATTTTCATTATTAGGCCAGAAATATATATAGCAGCCCTCGTAACACGGCCATTGAATTTGTCGCGCAAAAGAGCCACTGTTTCGTTAGCTGTGTGGCAAGTGGCACCGTCCTGTTGACACCACATATCGTCACCATCCATATCTTCCAATACGGGCCATAAAAAGTTCGTTATCATCTCACATTAGCGAACACCATTCACAGTAACTACCTGACCGGCCTCATATTAGAAAAAATACGGCTGGCGGCATCAGCCAGCCCATAAAACGCACCAAACAGTTCTCTTTGTGGGTGCATTGTTTTTTCGACAATCACTCTTGGATTTTAATCGCCCAAATGCGGCAATTCTGCTTATTGACAAATCCACTGAGGTGAAAATGTGCATCATCACAAAAGATGATTTTCATTTCATAATAAGCCTGAATAACTTTAACGCGATGCTCGCTTGTGTAAATTTCCATGGTTCAAATTGAGTTAGTCTGAAATTGAGAAATATAAAATGAAATACGGAAAAAAACTTGACGTTTAGGTGTGGTTCACATTCAACATCGGCCATAAAAATGTAACCACCCTTTATGTTGGTCCATACAACACTAAGGAATTTATTTAAGACTTAACCGCTGTTAGTTTTTCGATGTCGGTAATTCCTAATATATTTTAAATTTATTATCTACTCAAATATGTTTTAAATCAAATTTGTACTTGCTGATTCTGCTCTCGAATTGTTCACGGTATAGTAGGCAGGGAAATGACCTGTACATTTGGGTACCTAAGAAAAAAAGGCTACTACAAGTAAAAAAGGAGCATCAAAATATTATTTCAAACCCTTTAGGGGGGGGTGGTAAATTTAATTTGTTAATTAGTTTGCAACACCGCGAAATATTGATCGGCTTCCCTATAAAGTATATATATTATTGATCGACGTAAAATTCTTAGACGATCTAGCGATGTACCTCTGTTCCATCCGTCTAGGTTGATTGGTTTGACCACTCACTATCGTGTTAATGGTTAAAATTGGTACTGTTGGGACATACTTAATGACTCAAAAAGAGCATAGTTGCTGAACGTCTTGACTCAACTGGCCCAAAAAACGTACTGCATGGTCAAAACAGGCGATCAATAGTGTATACGGATATATGGGTACTCAAGGCAAATTTAGCTATGAATTCAAATATAGGGTGATTTTGAAAAACTGACATTTTTTGCTATTTAGTTGCATAAGGACAGTAGAGGGCACAGAACTTATCTGTTACTTGTTTTAGTTCCGGTGCTCTAAATTTTTTTGAAATTAAAGTCCTAAACGTACAACGGACCCATGGGCCCAAAGGGCCCAAAAAACGAACGGTGCTTTAGTTACGTTATTTAAGCTTCGGCCGAACTTAACGACGTTTTTATTTGTGGTTTACAATTCATTGAAATTAGAGTTCTTAACGTAGAATTGCTAAAGAACGCGAATTTTCTGTGTCTGCCAACACTGAAATATCAACTTTTTATAAATTTTGAGCGCAAATTTCAACGTTTTCAAACTCTCCGAAGTGAAAAAATAGGCACTGTCAGAAAAAGCATCATTGTGCTCAGGACTTTAAGCATGTTAATAAACAGCCCTACCAACTTATCGCACTCCGCTTTTGTTGAGATATATCAAAATTTGAGCACGATCGATGTAGCTTGTAAACCGAAAGGTTTCAAATCGAAAGGAACTCTAAAAAAAACTTTCAAAAGGTGAATCGACTACCAGGATTGGTTGTAAGTCAGTCTTAATGTGCCTTGCTAAAAATAAGCAAGATCGCAAGTGGACGATGATTTGTATAGCGACAGATCCGCAGGTCGTATTCTATAGCGTGTGAAACTATCGCACAAGTAGACTTAGGTTCTAAACCATGTGGAGGGTATACTAATGTCAGTATTTCTCAGAAAGAACTCTCTTAATGATAAGGATAATTATTTATATCGGTAGTAGTACTATGTTATTCCCATTAAGAAACAAACGGAGACTTATCTTAAATCAGTTAGTTGTGCACGGTATATTGACGGATTTGAACGGCGAACGGAGAACTGTCTTAAATCAGTTAGCTGTGCACGGTATATTGTCGGCTTTGAACGGCGAACTCATTTGATGGAGAAGCATTTACTTAGCTTAGATATTAATCTCGAACTCGTTAAGTTGCCGGCATTTACGCAAACAATATTAGGTGTTCTTAGACGGACTTAAACTTGTAATTGCTTCTACGATAGTCGTGCACACTAACCGTCATTAATGTATAAGTAGTGGCCACTTAACGGTCCCTCCCAATTTGAGGTCCAGCCGTTGTAGAAGACATGGTTTTACATGAGCATTTAATAATAAACCCTAGTGCAATTGGACGCATCGAACTATGTTGTCCTATCGCCTCATCTGAAGGACACTACAGATTGGATCTCCTGCCGCTCTTTATGCCACAGAAATTTTTAGCTTTGACTATTAATTATTTGAGACACTATATTAGTCCTCATTACTTTTTTATACTACAGGGCTAGGCGATTGAAGTGTTACTTATTAAAGTGACCATATTTTTCTGTGACATTTTTTTTAGTCGATTTATATAACAAAATGCGTGGAAATAATAATAATTTCAAAATTCTTATGATTTCCACGCATTTTGTTATTTGAATCGAAAAAAAATATTTCACACAAAAAAAGGTCACTTTAATAAGCCACATTTTGCTTTGACTATAGCCTTTAAACGGCTAAAAATAAATTGCATGCTGTCAAATATGATCTTGTGGTATTTTCGCCCATTCCCGTAGAATGGCTTTCTAGCGCATCCATACTGGCATATTTTTTTAGTAATCACCTAATTCTCGAAAATAGCCCAGGCGAAATAGTCAATCGGATTTGCATTTGGCGTATTTGAAAACCATTTCGTACACAAATCTTGGTTTACGCGATCTTCATGAGATGGCACCGAGTCTTTTTGAAACGTTTTATGGTCCACTACCGTAATGTTCGCGTGTCCACGTTTTTAAAGTTGCTTTCAAAAAATATTCTCGATAAAAAGTCACACTGACTTGGATACCGATTGGACAGCGTCTATCGGTGATCACAGCTGCCCTAACCATTACTTGAGATGGAAAATTTCTTCCAGGAACCGTTAGTAGGCTTAAATTTTCCTCAGTGCATTCAGTTAGTTTCGTTTTGAGAGTTTATGAACTGCTCAATTGCACATTTTTTATCAGAGTAATTGGCAAGCGTAACGACTCCTTTGCTCTTTTGAGTCTTGAAACTTGTGAGTCTTCTCCTTGAGCTTATTTTGGAATATGTGTCGGCTGCTTCGCGGGGATATTTTCAGTTCTTTGGACAGTTGATTACAACTATGATGTGGATTACGTTAAAATCGAGCCTTCTCTTTCCGAACCATTTCATGCGATGTTGCGGCTTTTTTTCGTCCACCACCATAGCGTTTGACATTGCTGCCTGTATAATTATAAAAATTTATGTTCCGTCACACAAAGATTTCCTCCTCTTTGAGATGGCTCAGCTGACGAACAATAGCTGGTTGTGATCCGACCAAAAATAACGCAACTACACTATAACGTTTGAATTCCATTTCAAATAACTTTTTTTCTGAATTGAACAGTTTTTATTCTGGTTCGAGACCTTTTTGTTGTTTCTTTTTTAGAATCAACGTAAAAAATTGGTGAAATGTATTGGCTTGGTTGTCTGGCAGACTTTACAGCTGTTTCAAAACCCGCCAAGGTTTTTCTTCAGCAGTCTTTGGCAACGATTACTGCGGCAACAAATCAAATGACTTATACGGGAGACTCATTTGAGTTACTGAGAATTACCCTTTGCGTATAGTCTTCGAACTGTGCTAAGAGCAATATTATTAGCACAATATCAATTCCACCAATTCCGTTTCGCATGGGTTTTCGTTGAGAACCACAAATGCAAAAGGCACAAAGTGTGCATGTTTTGTGCGTACATGTTTTCATACATGCGTTGCACATTAGGGCGTACCAATCCTTTTTTAATGATTTTTCTTTTGTTTATAAAAACTGTTTAAGTCATAATAATGATAAAAGACCGAATTAAATGTAAACAAAAAGAAAAAACTATAACTTTTGTTCTATAAAACTTGAATGCAACTACTTGTGGTAGGTTGTAAACAATATATAAAATATATAATTTTACATAGCTGGCAGTATTGGTTTGCCAGCATTGCCAACATGAAGTTGGTAGCACTTCAAACACCTAGCCCTGTAGTCTTTGCTCAATTCTTATTGTTTTTCTTAATTTATTTTAGAGAATCAACCGCAAACTCGGGATTTGGGAAAAAATGGCAAGTCAAATAGAGGCGATAAGCAAAATACCAGAAGTAAACAATCATCTAAACCCAATTTGGAGTCGTATTTCAATGAATTGCCAAGTGTTCCGAATGCTGATACCATAATACCGACAGCGGCAACAACGGCGGCGCATATAAATCAAGTGCCTCCATTGATGCAGCATCTGGTGCAAAGGCCTCAAACACCAACACAACAAAGTCATCATCATAATTATGTGCAACCGAATTCTTACCCTTTTAATCCGATGCAAGCCCCACCGCAGCGTCGGTATGGACCTCCACAACAAATGGGAATATCGCCAGCACAGCCAAATTATCCTATAAGGCAGCCACATCAACATCAACTATGGCAACAAGGTCAACAATTGCAGTTTCAGTATCAACAGCAGCAACATCAACAACATCTACAACATCAGCATCAGCAGCAACATCTACAACAGCTACAGCAAGAACTGCAACTTCAACAACTTTTAAACATGTGTAGTCAAAACAATAACCATTTACCAGCTGCTGGCAATTTGAAAACCACCAACGATACATCTAAAATAGATAATACATCTGCATCAAAAAATGCACGCCGACGTCGAAATGAAAGGAATATTCAAAAACCTAATACCGCGAAAGAAAGTAAAGACGACGGTGGAGACGACGATGACGAAGAAAAAGATTCTACGGCAACTACGTCTAAGGCGACGCCCGGAAAACAGCACCTAGCACATTCTATGAAGAAGAGTAAGAAAATATGTTTTGTTTTTGATTACTCTAATGGAACTAATCGGACTTTAGCTAGGGAAGCTGAATGTTATTTTGAAATTTCTTGTAAAATTCCTATTTTAACATTCACAAGATCAACAACAGATTTTCGTATGAAGTTTTTGATTTTCTACAAAATGTCTTTTTTAGCCCCAACATTTCACAAATTGCTTCCCAACTAATTGTAACCTGCACTGCCCTGTGATACAGGTCTGTAAAACCTTAAACGAATGTAGATAACCCCGATGTCCGTCCGTCTGTCCATCTATAGTTGCTAATGTAAACCGATGTCGTCGAAATTGTATGTACAGGCCTGTTTGTTCAAATGTATTGAACGTGATATCCTTACAACCTACAGCCCTAGGAGCGACATATTATGGCATCCTGGCTGTCGGAGAAAATAGATTTACCGATTTTAGTCATTTTAAATACATTGGCCGTTCGAACTTGGCATTAAACTGTTGGTCCCGGTTAGTGAAAAAAAGAAGTATACCGGGCGCATCTCCTTGACCGTACCGCTCTCGGCATTATTGCCCCGATAGCTTAAATATTCACATTTGTCAGCTTTGTGTTAACTAGGAGCCAGGTCACACATTTTCTAATTGCTTCTGCCTGTAAGGGCGTGTTTTTTTGGTAGGCAGAATAAAAGCTAGATTTGCAATTCTTTGAAGTCACTAACCCGTCCTTTCCCCTAACTTCGAGCTATCCCCATAACAGCAAGTCTCACAAGGCATAAGCGCTAGTGTGCCATCAATCCTAGATTGTAGCAGTCCCGTGCTTTCCCCTAACTTCGAGCTATCCCCATAACAGCGAGTCTCACAAGGCATAAGCGCTATGGTTCCATCAAAACAAGATTGTCTGTCCGATAGGTTGAGGATTAATTCTCGGCAACTATTGTGGCAACTCAGGCATCTAATTGAAAACTTTTGCCATGACGGCCGAGTTTCCTACAGTTACCTCAACTATTCTCTGGTAAAATGATTCGTGATCGCATTCAATTCATTTATCACTTTTAGCCTTATTGCCATAAGGCCGCCTTATATCTATTTTGTTACTCTAGGGGCTGGGCATTTAAAATTGTCTCTAATAACCGCAGAGCTCCAAATAAGCCGAGACAATAAATTTATTGGACCATTTGTAATATGCACTTTTCTTTTGATGTCCGCCGTGCTACTGATGCATAGGTTAGTACTGGTCTAATAACGTTTTTGTACAGCCAGTGCAATATCTTTGGATTGAGTTCTAAGTACATTGTGTCCAACATTTGTAAGCCATGATCGCTCGTTCTTGTATGCGGCACTTTTATCTTAGTTTTCTGGCCAAGATCGCTCCCTGGTACTTGACTTGTCCGATATTGAAAATGTACTTTCAAGGAATCGTGGGTTACTATCGTAACTTTATCTTTAAGCCCAAAGTACCACGAAGTCTGTATCTTTACCTACTCATTTCAAAAGTATATCTTATGTTCTTTATGACTTTTGTTCAATTTTTGAGTTACCGTTGGAGAAGTAATCGGGTGAATTTTTGAATAATTTAGCCAATATATTTAGAGCCCTTGGAAAAGTTGCCCTTGTACACATTCAATTTTTCAATCAATAGCCTAATAAACACGGTTTCAAATTAAGAAAATCAAACTTTTAAATTAAGAAAATTAAACTTTTAAATGAAGAAAATTGAACAAACATTTCCATTATTTATGGAATATAACTTCGTTCAAGTGGCTGCCTCGACTGGATTCGCAGTAGCGCAATCTGTCACTCTAATTTCCCAAAACCTCGTTGATGGGTTCGGGTTGTAGCTCACGGTATACATGGATGATATTGGCTTAAGTGATTAAATCGTTTCTGAATTGTTGGCATAACATCGGTCCTTTACGGCTCCCCACAAAAAAAAAGTTCAAAGAGGTCAAATAGCATTCCGAAGCAGCCAAATGACATCGTCAAGACGACTGATAACACGATTTGGGAATGTGGTGCGCAAAAGATTAATTGTGGCATGGGGCTTCATTATGCATAAACCATTGGTCTTCAATTTCAGTAAAAACCTTAAGTTCGACCAGGCCAAACCTTATAAACCCTCCACCGTCCCTACGCTAAAAAAGCACAAAGAAAATGTGGCCGTCTCTAATCTCAGCCAAAACTTCAAAATTTCTTTATAATAATAATTCGCAGCAAAATTTGATTTTATTTGAGGACTCATATCTCGATGTTGAATATTGGTCGCCCGTTTTGACCATGCCACATATGATAAAAGGTTCAGCAACTATGCTCTTTTTTTGAGGTAATAAGTGTGTCTCAACCATTGTCCGCAAAAATAGTATGTTTGTTAAGCAAATACTCAAAAGTACCTTTAACAGAGGTACCATCAGTACCTTAAAGGGGCCGATTACTCAATTGCTTTTGTACATTAGTTCGATTACACTGTGCGACAGCCACAATCGGTTTGGGATGAAAGCACCGGGGAAAGTTATATCGGTCAAAAAAAGGTCATACGTGTCCCAGCGTTTCGTTGGGTCTCATCTAGGAATCGATATATATCGATTTGAAGTTAGTAAGTATCGTATAGGGGAATTTGTCACGTTTTTGGCTCTTTTGTTTGACATAACTTGAGAACCACTCGTCCGATTTAGCTGAAATAAATTTTAAAAAACCAAGAATTACAATTCCCTTAATCTGTTCATATATTATTTTCCTTTACAAGTAATAGTTTCCAAGTTAAAAATAAGCGCATGAAGAAACAAATTTTTTTTTTTTTTTATTTTTTTTTTAAATACATTTATTTTCGTTTGTTTGCTCCCTTTTCAGATTAGAGGAATTGTATCTCTTAATTTTTCTAAATTTGTTTCAGCTAAATCGGACGAGTGGTTCTCGAGTTATGTCAAACAAAAGAGCCTAAAACGTGACAAATTCCCCTATACGATACTTACTAACTTCAAATCGATATATCTCGATTCCTAGATGAGACCCAGCGAAAAGCTGGAACACGTATGACTTTTTTTTTACCAATATAACTTTCCCCGGTGGTTTCATTCCAAACCGATCACTGACCCTTACCATTTGTCGCAGAGTGTTATTAAATAATAGTTATAGATTCGATACCGTGATCCCACTTTTCGGCAGAGCCCTTTTTTAACTGTTTTTCATTATACATGCCTGATTTAATATATAATTCTTTTTTTTTTTTAGAAAACCATAATCAAAATGCTGGAAAAATCGCCAAAACAAATCTGACCTTAACTGAAATAAAAGAGGTGGTAGGGGCAAAACCGAAATCCGTAACTCCTCGTACAATGCAACCGACAACAACAAAGAAATCTCAAGTTGTTGCTGATGAGTCTAGGGACTCGCCCAAAAACCCGGTCAATGCAGCACATCACAATGCACAGGAAGCTGTAAAAATTTCGAAACAACAAGCAAAGCAACCACAAATGGCAGATGATGGGTTGACGACGAACATGTCCAAAAAGCCAGACGGCATTCAAAAAGCAAAACAATCACCGCCCAAGGTCATCGCCAGTATACCTCCAATGTTGACAAGTAGCGATACAAAACCTCAAGCTGCTAACATGCCATCTGCAACCAGTACAACTCAATATTCTTCTAGCTCCTTGAGTCGTCCAACATATGTCAATTCAACATCGGTTCAAGCAAGTGGTACAAGCGGCTCAGAAGCTTCTTCCATAAATCGACCAACTGGTCCAGCCAATGTTAATTCAAATGTCAGCCAAATAAGTGGTAATCGAACATCATCGCCTTTTGTGTCAACTTCTGGATTTTCCCAGTATGCCTCTAACTCTATAAATCGTCCTACAGCCGCTGACAAATCGAGTCCAACTTCAAGTCAAAAAAGTATTGGGTCTTTATCGTTGCCACAAGGAACTTCTCCCAATGTCAATCAATATTCCTCAAGCTCCCTAAATCGATCTGCGGCAGCCGTAAATATTTACCCTTCTTTGAACCAAAGACCAAATTCTTTAGTTGGCCAGACAACAGTACGCACCACGACCACCACCAACAACACGACTAATACGCTAAACCCACAAAGACCATCCACGCACGCAACTAGTTCGGCATCTGGAAATAATGAGAGAATTTCTTTAGGTCATCGTTCAAGCGATTCTTATGCAAGATCTTCTTCAATCCTGGCAGGCGCAGAAGCGTTGCATTACAACCAACCCTACCGTCCTGTCAGGGATCTGCGCGAAAAAGAGAAAAAAGAGAATAATTGTGTTATCGCCTAAGATATTGAGCGATTGCACTTCCAACGCATGTGGTCATTACTTTGGAAGAGTTTTAAAAGTGGTAGAAGTTGCTTATATTGCGGCGCAATGATGACCAACGTGTGGAGTTTTATAATTTATTTAGTTTTGTAGCGTAAAAACAACAATTTGGGTGTTTAATGTTGAAGGAAGTGGATATCACCTAGAAAATGGGTTTAAACTGATTTTGTATGTAATTTGTATTATGTTTAACCCTACTTAAACCGATTAATTCGAGGTAAATCTCGATAATGACGCTTACAGTTTTGAGGTTTTGAGTATTTTCGAAGTCTTTGTGGCTAAGTTGCAAGCCATACATCGATTTCGAATAATTTTCAAACGCAATGTTGTTCATAGATATAATCAATGATGTGCCTTAAATTGATATGCAGCTTTATATCTAGAATTTGTTTCTGGCAACCTCACTAGTGTTGAACCCTTTGGGAGAAATAATTTTATTTTTTTCTTGATGGCATAACCTAAGCTATGAATTGTTTCCGCATTTTGTACTTATGGTTAGTGGTCCAATGATGGGAATTCAGTCAGTTTGAAACATTGCGTTACCCGAAATAATTTAGTCGTGGTTCAAAAGAAACGTATAGAATTTTTGTAAGTTTTAATGGCTGGCGACTAGGTTTCAGATCGTGTCATTTGCTCTCTTTAGCAGGCCAGCAAATGTTCGGAACATTAAACTGAAATTAAACTACACTTTTAGTTGTGGTTCAAAAGAAGCGTATAGAATTTTTCAAAGTTTTTATGACTGGAAACTAGGATTTAGATCGTGTCATTTGCTGTCTTTAGCAGGCCCGCAAATGTTCGGGTCATTAAACTGGAATTAAACTACACTTTTAGTCGTGGTTCAAAAGAAACTTATAGAACGTTTTTATGGCTAGGGACTAGGTTTTAGTTAGTGTTATTTAACTTTTGCATTAAATGTTGTGGTCCTGAAACTACACTTTAAGTTGTGGTTTAAAAAAAACGTATAGAATTTTTGTAAGTTTTTATATTTTTTTATGTCATTTGCCGGCTTCCGCAGGCCTGCAAATGTTTGGAACATGAAACTGAAATTAAACTACATTTTTAGTCGTGGTTGGAAAAAACGTGTAGAGTTTTTGTAAGTTTTTATAGCTAGGGGCTAGGTTTAAGATCGTGTCATTAAACTATGTTGTGGTCCTGAAACTATACTTTCGTAACGACTTTAGCTTTATAATTCCATAAGTTCAAGCGTTTTGCAATCACAACACAACACTCTAATGCATAAATGAAAATAGCAAACTCAATTCAATTCTACTTCAGTGGGATGCACTTACTTTTTAGCTGTAATAGTGTGGTCTTGGTAGAAGTCGTCTTTTTGTTTTTGAAATTTCATGTTAAGCAAAAAAAAAAATGAAAAGCGTTTATCGAATGTCAGACCAATGATAAGCCTGAGAGATTTTTAGATTGAGAATCCTCTAGAGATCTAGAAAAAGAAGCCAAAGCTAAAACATACCATCAATGTCAGCAAAGAAAATTTAGTCTAAAAGACTCGCTTTGTTAAAGCTTCTTATGTTCGATTACAATTTCGATTTTTGAAAAAAAAAATTGAATACAAGTCAATTTAAAAGTTGAACCCAAATGAGCTCTAGTTCTTTGATGAAAAGATTAATTTTAGTATACATTTGTCACCAATCAAAACGTTGCGAGTAAACTAAAAACAATGCTCTTCTCTTAAAGGAAGAGAATTTTTTCAAAAGCTTTCTTTGTTCGTTAACAATGGTAGCTATTTATTCTTGAAATATATTTTAATTCTGGCCAATTTTAAAGTACAAACGGACATTGGTTTTTTAAGGGCAGATTTGTCATCAAATAGATCCTTGCAAAAAGATTAAAAATAAGTCACGGTAGTGGACTGTTTCAAAGGCCTCGCTTTATTGCAGTCTTCTTTGTTCCTTTACAATATTCTTGTCAATTTAAAAGTACTAGAAACGAAATAAAAATATAGTTAAATACAAGAATATGTCCATTTGTCATCGATCAGATTCTTGCAAGTAAATTTAAGTTGTACTACTCCAATGCAGACAAAAATATGTGTACGTCGTTTTATGACTTCGTTGATGCACGGAGTAAAATTCAGCCCAAAACTATTTTCCCTTCAATGATAGTAACGCGTTTATCTGTCGTGTGGTACTACAGGCAACTACTATACCAAGGATTGATATCTAATTATCCGTAGGTAGATCGTTATAAGAAGTAATAGGCTTCGTTGTTGCAAAGCAACGTGAATCAAATTATGTCTGTGCTACTACATGCAACAAAGATACAAGAGGTTACCATCAAAATAAGACCATTGGTACTAAATTAAACTACTTTACAAGAAGTTGACATCCAGATAAGACCATTTAGCATTTCTCAAAGCTTTGGAACATATTATTTCCTTGAGTATGGCCGGCAAAGATTAAAATCAAATCGAAATTTATTACTTTAAGATTTAAAAACAAATGAAAGTACTTCGTAGAGGATAACTATCTCATGCAAAAGAAGCATTACATTAAATTAGGAGATCATACAGGGATAGTCCATTGTTCACTTCTGACGGACCTCTTGTAGTCATTTTTGAAAAACTAGTTACGCCTCTTTATTATCCTAGATTTGAGTTTAAGGAAAATTCTGTCATTTTTTCTTTTTCCCCTTCCTCATCTTACGCCGTTTTCTGCTTTTCCTTATTCAGAATAGTAATGGTTTCTTTGTACATTGGCCTCCCAATGCGTCTGGATGATTTCGGCATTACATTTAATACAAAAAAAGTATTTGTACTCAAAAAAAGGTTTTTTTTGCTGATTTGATTGAAATTAACTGGTAATGTGCCTGAAGTTGGTATCCTTGTTAATCCACTGCGTGTTCGCTCCTGGCTGCGACCGATGCACGTTGTGTATCTAAGCAATATTTTCAAAAAAAAATCCCTTTAGAGCTTCTTTGAAAGTGCTATCAGCAGAATTTAGACGAATTGAGAAGCAGCTGAGATAATAAATACTAAAAATACTAACTTTTTTAAGTCTTGCAAATTTTATTTAACAGCAGCATTACTCGTAGCTCACATTTTTTCAACGACTTAATCATCTTGATGACAACATTTCTATGTAAAATCCATGTACGATCTGCCGAATTCGTATTTGAATCTGTAGATAGGTGCCTTTCTTTTAGTGAGTACAGATTGGCGTTTTTTATAAATAAAATCCCGGTGGAACTGGTATGAAAATGACTTAAAGTGAGGGGTAAACGCCTTGGGAACTTAGTCCACATTTTTTGTAGTATTAACCTGTATAAAAAATACCAGCAGATTTTTTTAAAACTTCTTGCGAACTTCTCGTACAATAGCATTAGCTTAATTTTCATTTCTAAGTTGACTCCTAATATCTTCCAAGCAAAAATCGTTCAATATCTGATTTGAAACTGTAGATAGGTCTCTTCCAGTGAGTAAAGATTGAAGTTCCGATTTAGCTGGTATGACAATATCTTTAATGGACATTTGTCTTGTTTTTTTCTTGTTAAAATCTTTGGGATCTTAGTCTATATTTTAAAGTTTGAACCAGCCTAAAATACCAGTAGCTTTTCTTGAAAATTCTTGCAAATCTTTTTAAAAAAAAACCCGCAGGTTTTATTTTAAATTCTTGCAAATCTTTCCTTACATTAGATTTTGGTCAGATTTTTTCAACGACTAAACCGTCTCTATGGCAACATTTCTAAGTAAAATCCATGTAAGATCTTTCAGGCATAAATCGTTCACAATCGGTTTTAAAACTGAAGATAGGCCCCTTTCGGAGCTGGAAGAATGATGTTTTTCTCTAAATAAAATCCCGGTGGAGCTAGTACGAAAATAACTAAAAGGAACATGTGATATTCTTTGGTTTTGTCTGGCTTTAATCCTTGGGTTCTTGTCAAAAATTTTTAACCGGAACAATTATAAAAATAACAGCAGGTTTTATTTGCAACTCTTGCGAATCTTCTCTAACAGTAGCATTAGCTTACTTTTAAGCGACTCAACCTCATTTATGGAAACATTTTAAAGTAGAAACTTTGTAGGTATTTTCCCAGAATTAGTCGTTCAATATAGCTTCATGCCCATTAGTGAGTGAAGGTTGACATTTGTCCTAGGTTAAAACCTGGTATAGCTTTTATGGTTTAATGTTATGGTATTGCAAAATGGTTTTTAAAAATCTTTGTTGTAATTGAATATTCAGAAATTTCTGTTTGAAGTATTTAAGAATCATTAGATGATTTTTGCCAAGTATCCCTTCTCTTGTTAGCGATTTAAATTTGCTCGACCAATCCAAGACTTAAGAATATAGCTGAATGAAGTGCTTACGAGTTGGGTTATGCTTTTTGTGAACGTTTTCATATCGTATAGCATAGATATGAAAATGAGAATATGATTTTAACTGCAGTCCTAAAATGTTGCTGAGCTTAATTAAATGTATCCATAGTAATTTAATCCTTTGGATGCACAGCTAATTATAATGCCATTAGTTGTTAAACATTTCTGTTGCAATTGAATATCGAAAATAATCAGTTTAGAGTGTTTGTAAGACATTAGATAATACTGGCCTGGCCATATAAGATATTGCTTTGCTTAACCTTTTTTCAATTGACCCATTTTATGTTAACCCTTTAAAAATCGTCTCGACAAATCAAATACCCAAAATATTGCTTACGAGTTAGTAAATGCTATTTGTGAATCTTTTCAAATCAATTATCCTTGATATGAATTTGCAAATAAGATTCTAAATGCCCAAGAGTTCTGAGATGTTGCTCAGCTGAATCTTATTGCTCCCTAGTAAGTCATGCTTACTGGTGAGTAGCGAATTATTCACTGCAACACCCATGCTGGTTATTATAAAAAATCTCTGTTGTAATTGAATATCAAAAGTATTCAGTTTCAAGTGCTTGTGAGACCTAAGGTAATTCTTTCTTGCTGTGCTGAATCTGATACTGCAATATATTGCATTTGAGTATATTAAATTCCTTCATCAGAGTAATCGTATCTTACGGATTATTAAGGTAATGCTTATTAAATATCTCTATTGTAATTGAATACTCTAAGTTTTCTTATGAAAACTGTTTGTGAGACTTTAGATGATACTTGCCAAATGAGATATTGCTTTGCTGAATGATCCATTTACATTTTCCTCGACCAACCCCAAATATCCTAAATTATTGCATTGAAGTGCTTTCGAGTTAGCATCTGCCATTTGTGAATCTTTTCAAATCCTTTGATTATAAAAAATCTCTGTTGTAATTAAATGTCCAAAGTTTTCAGTTCAAAGTGCTTGTGAGACCGATGATAATTCTTTCTTGCTTTGCTGAATCTGATACCGCAATATATTGCATTTGAGTATATTAAATTCCTTCGTCAGAGTAATCGTATCTTACGGATTATTAAGGTAATGCTTATTAAATATCTCTATTGTAATTGAACACTCTAAGTTTTCTTTTGAAAACTGTTCGTGAGACTTTAGATGATACTTGCCAAATGAGATATTGCTTTGCTGAATGATCCATTTACATTTTCCTCGACCAACCCCAAATACCCTAAATTATTGCATTAAAGTGCTTTCGAGTTAGTATCTGCTATTTGTGAATCTTTTCAAATCCCATATCTTAGATATGGTATTGCGCATAGGAATTCCAAATGCATACGAGTCCTATGTTGCTTAGCCCAATCTAATTCCCCAATAGCAGTTTATTCTTTTTGTTGAGCAGCGAATTTTTTGCTGCAACACACTTATGTTCTGTTGTAATCGAATAACGAAAATATTCATTTTAAAGTGTTTGTAAGACATTTGATAAGCTATTGCTTTGCTGAATGTGATTTCATACCGACTAACCCATCTTTTGTTGGCCATTTAAAATTTCCTCAACAAATCAAAGACATACCCAAAAATTTGGCTGAATGAAGTGCATTCGAGTTAGGATATACAAATAAGATTGAAACTGCATAAGAGTCTTATAAAAACTTAACTGAATTTAATTACTCCATCGTATTCCAATCTTACGGATTGTAATTAAATATTGAATGATAAAAATCAGCTTAAAGTGTCTATGAGACATTTGGGCATACTTGACAAATGTAAAGATAATGCTTTGCTGAATATCCATTTAAAATTTCCTCCTCAAATTAAATAGCCATAAATTATGCACTGCGAAGGGGCTTACAAGTTAGATAATGCCGTTTGTGAATCGTTTCAAATCCTGTATCTTAGATATGGTATTGCGAATAAGAATTCCAAATGCATACAAGATGTCTAAATTCCTTTAAAGCAATTCATTTTTAAATGTTTCGATTAGCGGCGACCCCTTAGTTGTTGTGTATTTTTATTTTTCTACCCAAAATGTCCTGAGACGTCGATGCTGCTTTGACTACCGTCCACAGCAAATCAATATTCAGATAAATATAAAAGAAATAGTTAGCAGAGGTCTTTAGGCGGCTTTTTTTTATTTAACTGAAATAAACCTCTACCAAATGTTCTCAATCATTTAAGGGTTTGCTATTTTTTTGAGCAGTTTAAGGGAGAAACAAGTGTTTCGTTAAAAAAAAATAATTGAAGATTGAAATGTTTTTTTTAGCACTTCAAGTGCTGGTTTTCTAGGAACAGTTTGAAGGTTCGCTTCAGGCTCATTTAGTTTTGTGATTTTTTTTCATTAATCACTTTAAAATGATGTATTTGGAACTGGTTTCTTTATACAATCGCAATCATAATCAAATGTGCCCGCATTTGATATCCAAGTTGCTGTTTTATTTATTTAATTTTTTTTTTGCAATTAAATGCTTAAATGCTAATTTTTTGAATTGATGCCACACGAATCAATTTTAAAACACTCAGAGTAATATGAGTAGACAAAAATTGAATGAATCGTATAGAATTTTCAATTCGTTAAACGCCCAAAAAGTTGATTTTTAATTTTCCTTTTTTTATTTTTGCACTATTTTTTTATATATGAAATAATCAAATATTTTCTTTTCTTTTACTCGTATTAATCAAAACTCTTTATATTTGCATCTAGTTAAGTGTCGTGAACAATCTTGCAATGTCTAGAGTTAACATGCAGTTGTTTGTGGCCGGTATTTCACACACAACACATTCCTGTATGTTCATTGCAAGTTGTTATTATGATATTTATCTATACATGTTTTATAATATTGTTTAATTATTATTATCATGTCCTGTATATCGGGCGTATATTTAGAGGGCTGGAACACCTACCTAGTGGCTCCCTCACATTATTATCTAAGAGCTCGAGAGAAAAAACCGACATGAGACGAAGAAAAATCATGTCTTAATAATGAACTGAATAAGCAGGATATTAAATGAAATCCTTGCATATTTCAGACTTCAAAAAGCTCCGGCTAAATTTGGAGTCTCTTCGTCTGCTGCGTTCAGGTGCAAAATTTGATACAAGTCGTTTTTTCTTGAGAGCTCAGATATATTCACATATGTATATCTTGAAATCAATAACCAATAATAAGTGCACTGCGCTTATATTTACATTCATACATATATAATCCAACAATAAATATGTAATCTTGTACCCTTTATTTTCATGTTTTTGAAATGATTTATTTATGGTTTTTGGGTATTTTTCATATATTTGTGTTTTTTTTCTTTTTCAAATAAAAAATATATTCTTTAACTGTTCTTTTTTTCAACTAAAGAAGTATTTAGACCGACTCGACGTGTGAACGTCGTTTTCTTTGTGATATTATAGAAAATGACTCGAGACGTTTTTGGATATTTTTCTGCATTTGTTTCCATTTAAGATTCAGTTGACACATGAAAAAGTCATAATGAGTGACGAGGCACATTTTCATTTGAATGGATATGTGAATAAACAGAATAGCCGGGTCTGGGCAATGGAAAATCCTCAAATTATTCATCAGTCACCTTTGCATCTATTACAAGTGACGGTCCGGTGTGCAATTTGGTCAGGAGGAATCATCGGACCCTACTTCTATGAAAATGTAACTGTCAATGGGGAGCGATATCGTGCTATGATGGAAAACTTTTTAACGCCAGAGTTGCATGTTTTAAGCTTGATGAACATGTGGTATCAACAAGACGGTGCCACATCGCATACAGCCAGGATTGCAAAGGAATTGCTGCGAGACCTCTTTCCACAACAAGTAATTTCAAGAAATGTTCATGTTGATTGGCCTCCACGCTCGCCTGATTTGACTGCTTCGGACTTCTTTTTGTGGGGATATCTGAAAAGCAAGATTTATGACACAAACAAACCGGAAACGCTTGAGCAACTCAAACAAAATATTCGTGATGAAATTAAGGAAATACCGCGTGAAATGTGTGAGAATGTAATGAAAAATGGGCTCGCATTTGTGAGGCTAACATTTATCTGATATTGTATTCCATGCATAATTGCCGACATTAAATAAAACATTTACCAATTCATATAAGATCCATTCTCCTTCATTTAATAGAAAATTATAAACAAAGTAGTATTCTTAGGCAACACTAAGTGTTGCCTGGCGCCATCTGACATTTCTATTGCAAAGTTTGACATGTTAAAGCATAAACGTACTCAGAACGTTTTGACGTCATGACCATCATTTGTGTTGTTTACAGTGACTTGAAAAAATCAATTTGGCAAAAAAAAAAGAAATGATCGCACAAAAATGTTCACGAGTTAACATTTTTGTGCGATCATTTTTCACAACATTCGACGTGGATTATCACGACAAGAGTGCATCGATGAACTTAAATCTTTGTATGGCGATGAAGCACCATCCTATAGCACTGTGAAAAAATGGTTTAATGAATTCAATCGTGGCCGACGCTCGCTCAAGGACGAAGGTCGTCCAAAAACGGCCGTTATTCCAGAGAACATTGATGCCGTGCGTGAACTCATAATGCAAGATCGTCATGTGACATACCGTGAGATAGAGGCATCCTTTGGTATTTCTTCCATCAGCATATATTCGATATTGCACGAACACCTGGCCTTTAAAAAAGGTTTGTTCTCGTTGGATCCCACACAATTTGACAATCGCTCAAAAACAGGCTCCTGTCGATTGGTGCAGACATTTTTTAAAAAAAATACGATCGCGGTGCTTTAAAAACCGTTTATAAGATCGTCACAGGTGACGAATCATAGATCTATGCGTATGAGCCCGAAACAAAACAGCAATCGACCGTGTGTATCTTTGAAGACATGTCAAATCCAACGAAACTTGTTCGTGGAAGAAGCACTTCGAAGCAAATTATCGCCTGTTTCTTCGGCAAAACTGGTCATGTGGCGACTGTTCCGCTTGAGCAGCGTAGGACGGTCAATTCTGAGTGGTACATCACAATTTGTTTGCCTGAAGTCTTCGGAGAAATTTGAAAAAAGAACAAGAGAAGACGAATCATTGTGCACCATGACAATGTGAACTCGCATACGAGTACATCGGCTCAAACCAGCGCCTTTTTGACCGGTTAAAACGTCGAAGTGATGGGTCATCAACCGTACAGCCCTGACTTCTTTTTTCTCCCGCACATCAAGAAAAAATGCGTGGTCAACGATTTTCGTCGCCAGAAGATGCTGTTGAAGCGTTCAAAAACCATGTTTTAGAGGTGTCTCAATCGGAGTGGAAAAAGTGCTTCGACAATTGGTTTGAGCGCATGCAAAATGTATAAATCATGCTGGAGAATACTTTGAAAAACAATAAAACCATTCTTGATGATAAATATTCGCATTTTCATTATTAGGCCAGAAATGTATATAGCAGCCCTCATACATTCAATTAATTACATTTCAGTATTTCACAGCAATATTTTTTTGAATACAAGCACGTCCATGTGTGTGTGTGCGTCCACATGGACGTGCTTGCAAAGCCACGTCATGTCTAACCACACGTTAATTGAACGTCTCACATAGAGCACAACGGGTACTCACCTAAAATTGTAGCAGTGAATCACACCACCCCGTTTGGCTGATGAAATGTTTGGGGGAAAGTGGAAACTTCGCCGTATCGTATCATTTATTTTCAAATTATTGCATCAGAAAAATCATTCATGTGTATGAGGAACACATCTTCCAATCGGGAAGTGAAGCTTTAAAGCGATTTTAACAACCAATGAAATGCAAAAAGATAAAACGCCATCTTCCACAGAGAAGAAGATAAGCGTGCACGAAGATCAATTTAAAAAGAGTTATTTTCCACAACTTTTTTAATTGAATTTCAGAACTATCAACAGAACTTATCAGAAAATAACAATAGAACATCAGAAGATTCGTGTGCTTAAATCTCCAGGGGACGTTGGTTAGGATGGCAACCGCGAAGACATCCAAACAAATACGCACTATTGCATCTGCGTACGATAAGGACCTTCGTTTTGTCCTGTAGATGGTCTTCAGAAGAAATAAGGAGACACCCCATTGATATACTCAGGAGTGGCAACCTGACCGGTCGCTACTTTCTTCCACTCCGTCATACTCGAACAATGAGAGATCAATTGTCAACAGAGTGTCCAAAATCGAAAACCGACATTCCGGTTTTTATGTCCAAACCTGGTGGTCGGTTTCTTAACAATCGCTAAAACACGACATGTCGTTTACGCGTTATTTTCAGTTGGGTGTTTGGTTGTTGTATGTAAAAGCAAAGAACGTTTATAATACAGGGTGGGCGACTTAAAATTTTAAATTTGAAAATCTGGATTTATTGAAAAGATTGAACTCTGTCATTTGGAACAGAATATCATTCATAGAACCACCACAACTGGATCGGCATTACCGCATCCGATCCACCCAATTTTTGGACCAAATCTAGTTTAGTAACAATTCTCAAAAAAAAATGTCCCTGTAGGGCATTAAAAACGAAAAAGTTTAACAAAAAAATAGTCGGCGGCAACCTATATTTTCCGAGTTACGGGACCCTCAATTTCGGACCTACAACTGGATATATCTGCGACATTTGGAATCTGACCTAGGCGATATGGGTATTGTCGAAAAGCTTATGACAATACCTTTCAAAGGGTATATGTGACGCGCAAAATATAAAGAGGCCTAAGGTTAAAAAACAGTTTTGTTCAGGAGAGCCATTTTAAAGATTAGGTCCCTTTCAAAACATGGTTTTTGAACGCTTCAACAGCATCTTCTGGCGACGAAAATCGTTGACCACGCATTTTTTTCTTGATGTGAGGGAATAAAAAGAAGTCATTAGGTGCAAAGTCAGGGCTGTATGGCGGATGACCCATCAATTCGACGTTTTAACCGACGTTTTAAGGCGCTGGTTTGAGCAGATGTGTGAGAGCTCGCATTGTCATGGTACACAGTGATTCGTCTTCGCTTGTTCGTTTTTCAAGTTTCTCCGAAGACTTCAGGCAAACAAATTGTGGTGGCCCACTCAGAATTGACCTCCTACGATGCTCAAGCGGAACAGTCGCCACATGACCAGTTTTGCCGAAGAAACAGGCGACCATTTGCTTCAAAGTGCTTCTTCCTTCTTCTTTGGCTCGTCTTCGATAACCCGCACGGTTGATTGGTGTTTTGGTTCGGGCTCATACGCATAGATACATGATTCGTCGCCTGTGATGATCTTATAAAAGTCGTTTTTCGTATTATTTCAAAATTTCTTTGCACCAATCGACACGACCTTTTTTGAGCGATTGTCAAATTGTGCGGGATCCAACGAGAACAAACCTTTTTTACGGCCGGGTGTTCATGCCATATCGAATGTATGCTGGTGGAAGAAATACCAAAGGATGCCTCTATCTCACGTTATGTCACATGACGATCTTGCATTATCAGTTCGCGCACGGCATCAATGTTCTCTGGCACAACGGCCGTTTTTGCATCGGCCACGATTGAATTCATTAAACTTAATAAGTTTTTTACAGTGCGATAGGATGGTGCTTCATCGCCATACAAAGATTTAAGTTCATCGAAGTTGTGAAAAATGATCGCACGAAAATGTTCACAAGTTAATTCCATTTTTTTGCCAAATTGATTTTTTCAAGTCACTGTAAACAACAAAAATGATGGTCGTATGGCCGTATGTCACGTTCTGTGTACGTTTATGCTTAAAAATGTCAAACTTTTCAATGGAAATGTCAGATGGCGTCAGAAATATATAAGTATATAGCAACCCTCGTATTAGTTGTGCAGTTGTAAGCCTTTCCGTTAACAACTGAGAGACAGGCAAAGGTATGTGTTTACCAAATAGACCAGATGTCAGTCTCCAAAAACACCAAGCTTTCAAGATATTTCGAATGAAAGTCCTCCCAGCTTTTTTTTTTGATAGAAAAACTATAAAGTTTACAAAATGAAGATGTTATATTTTCTTTTTTCTCAAACATTTTTCAATACAAACACTTGGGCGTACATGTTGTGGCAAGCATTAAACGCTAAATATCATTTTGAAACTCAACAAAATGAGTATTGATAGGACGAACCAATTACTGTTTAGATTACAAATCATGGTCTTTTGTAACTTAAACAGTAAATGGAACTAGCTATCCATTATAGTAAATACATTAGAAAATAAATTACAATATAAGAAACTTATGAAACACGCTTAAATGTAGACGTCCTTACAACATTATCAAAATGTTTTCCAACTTAAAAGTGAGATAAACTTACAACTATGACAATTACAATAACAGCCTTATAAACTAAACTGCAGCTTAGTGGTAAACAATAACTCCTAAACTTATCATTACGTACTTATGTGTTTAGAACAATAAATTAAAGCAGGTTGTTTGTGGGTCTTCTATGATACAAAATCTTAAAACTGTGTATGAAACATACGATGCCGTGTAGAGAGCAATGGGTCTTCTCTAAATTCTATGAGGATTTCGGTTTTCTAAATTAAACTGGGAAATAGCTCGTTGAAACCCGGAGGCCAATCGCCGAAATCATTTGATAAATCATCACACAATGGTTCAAAGTGTGAGGTAGGCGAACCCAAAATGGATTCGTAGCCATGATCGGACGTGGCCGAATGCAACGAAGGTGCAGGTGATTTGCCCAAAGGCGAAACCAAAGGACGCTTGGGACACAAAAATTTGGCAATGGGATCAAAATTGAAATCATCATCGTCCTCGTCATCACTGCATGTGGTTACGTTGAGATAGACCTGGGAGGGCGAGGCAACACCACAGGCTGAGGATGCCGAACACATCATTTCATCCGTAGGTGAGGCTCGGGCGCCATCCCAGTAAATCTCTTCGACCACTTCATTGACGGGTACGGCCACATCATCCATAACCACGGTTATGGAATTTGTTTTTGCATCGTATGTACCATACACGGTATCAGGAGTTGTTGTTGTTGCGACCACATTGGCTGGAGCTGAGGCTGTTATTGTATTTGTAATAGCCACTTGGGGTGTTTCGCTTATCGTGACGTCGCTAGTGCTAGTGCTGGCTTCTTTATCGAATGTATTCTCCAATGTTAGCTCAGGTGTTTGTAGAGATGGTAGATGTTGTGTTACTGTGTTTGGAATGATGGACGACAGACTTAGGCCACCGCCATTTTGGCTTGTATGTTCGCCGGATTCCACGCGCTCTGTTGTGGTCCCCACCACTGATCCAGGCAATCGCTCTGTTCCGCTTGTAATTTCGGCAACAGGCGTACTGCTTTCTCGATCGCTTGCTTCCAGGTCTGCTGTGATATCGGCAAGGAGGCTTTCTGCAAGTTCCTCCAGCTTGCCGGCATCAAATTCTGCATCATTGAGCGTTCCTTCATCGATTTCGATGTCGGGTAACAGCATATCTTGTAGAGAAGGCAGAGAGCTATTACACGCCACAGCGACGAGACTGTTGTGCTCTTTTTCAACTGTTGCTTCAGCTTCAACACATTTAACTCCTGTGTCGACTGGGAGTCCTTGGGGTTTGAGCCCTGCGGCAGAGGGTCAGTAAGGTTGGATACTGCAGATCCGTTGAGTAAGGACTCGCAGCCGGCACAGGCGTTAACCGTATGTCGTTGCTGCTGCTGTTGTTGTTGTTGTTTTTGAAGCTCTTGCAATTGCTGTCTCAATAGCTCGACTTCCATGTCGAGTTTTTGATTTTTCTCCAGCAGTGAATCATTGATGACCTGTAGACTTTCACATTTGTTCACTAGAATCTCGGTGCGCTGGGTTAAATCTTTAATTTCGCTTTCCATTTCTTCCATGCGAGCCTTTTTGCGATCGCGCGACGTTTGAGCGGCCACGCGATTTTTTAGTTTTCTAAAAGTAGAAAATTAAAGAAAAGAAAATGTGAGATACAAGTATTACACACAATATCAATCTGTCGGGGGCTTAAACAAAGTCCTATATACACAGAAGGAGTGGTAATATGCCACGTTAGGAATTTTTTAATTCTGCACCAAAAACCTTTGAAATTATTTCTTATAAAAATTTTGCTACGGTGCCTGGGCTGTTCTAAGGGCATCAAGGCATACAAAACCCGGAGCCCCTAGTGCCAACAGAGACGGTGATGGTTTGAAAAAGAAGGAGTATGTAAGCCTACAAGTTGGAGACCAATAATTCCGCTCTTCGCATTCTTTTAAATACCTAGGGGTTATGATGGACAACAGGATCAATTAACTAAGTCATATCAATTACGCGAGTGAAAGGTCAACCCAAGTTAAGTCGGCCCTGGCAAAGCCCCTAATCGGCTAGCAACAGATTAACTCCGTGACCCTATATGTGACTCCAGAAGGAGACAAGAAGGAAGCATAACGCTCGAGTGCCTTTCGAACACAAAGCGAATTTTGAATCCTATCCGATGAAATAGAATTTGTAGTAGCAGGGATGATGCCGAAAATGCGACTTATTTACGACACAATATAAGAAACCCCAGCTAAAAAAGCAGACAGGTTAAAGGCCGAAAGAGAAATCTCAAGGGAAAAGTGGGGAGCTAGCTGGGCCAGCAGTAATAAAGGCAGATGAGCGTACCAACTATCTCCGACTGGTTATGTTATGAGGGCACCGACTTTAAAAACGTCAGTGTTATTAAGTTTTGAACGACAGTGAGTCATGTGTGGAGCGCCGTTTCTTACACTGCGGTAATGTCGTTAGTTTTTCCCCGACTAATCTCAATATTTACACATCAAAATCAAATAAAAAAAAGTTCAAAACCTGTATTTTTTAAAGTTCCTACAACTTATTTTGAAAACTTTTGCTTTCAATGCTATTTAAATCCACTCCATAAATTTGCAGAGTTTTTCAAAAGCCATAAACTATAGAATGATCGAAATGAATATTCATCAGGAGCAAATCTTAATGTCTGGCTGTCTGCTGCAATATGTCTCAGTTCGTAGAACGATTTGCCAGTCTCGTTAAAAATTGTACGCCTTCAAGTTGACCTTGGTCTACCTCGTTTCCTTGAGCCTTGGAGGTTCCACTCTAGACTTTTGTGCCAAATTTCGTTGTACGGCTTTCTTAAGGTATGCCCGAGCCATTTATATTTTCCTCCTTTTATCTGTGTGTTGATGTTGTCTTCTCCGGCGATTTGAAGTAGTTCCTCTTTTGTGATAACTCTAGGCCACCAGATTTTTGGAATGTTTCGCAGGCATCCGTTTGTACCTTTTGTTTAATGTTGTTGTTTTAGCGGCAACTATGTGCCGTGGTGACATCACTTGCACGAAGATTTGCTCTATGGGTCAATACGGTCCATAGAACCGGCTGTCGTGGGATTGTTAAATGATTTCGTTGACCGGCCATGTTTCGGAATCAGGATGCATTTTACGCAGGAGTTGTAAACGTGGAGTTTTGTTTTAGGGGAGAGGCGTTTGAGTTCCATATATTTCTTAGGCTGGACAAAGTTGTTTTGGCCTTTTGTATGCGCGAATCTGCGTCTTCTACTGCTCCACCGTCTGACATTATTATGCTGCCCAAGTAGCAGAAATTGTCAACGTTTTGTATAGGCGTGTTATTTAAAGTAAAAGTTGGCATCTCATTGGGTCTAGTTATCATACATTTTGTTTTATTCGCGTTGATTCGTAGGCCGTATTTTGACACCGTTGAAGCGGTCTCCTATTTGCTTCTGCATATCGGCAGTGTTTGTCGCCAGCAGTACAAACAATCTCGCCTGCATAGTCGAGGTCTCCGAGCTGCTCGTTTATTCTCCACTGTAGCCCGCTTCTTACGCCCTCCACTGTCCTCATTATATCGCCAAGCTCCGTAATAAAGCGTATAGGGGCTGGTAGGCCCCCTGTTTGACGCCGCTTATTGTGTCGCAAGGATCGCTTATTATTTTGTCGGGGATCCCTTTGTTGGCATGAGCGAGTCATATCTTGTTCCGGTCAATGGATCGAATGCTTTCTCGAAGTCGATGAAAGTAAGATAAAGTGTTGAGTTAAATTCATTGCATTGTTCAATTATTATCCGAAGACTGTTAATTTGATGGACACCGGAGCGGTTGGGGCGAAAGCCGGCTTGTTCTTTGCGCAACGGTTCGTCCAAGCTGTTAAGAATGCGGTTAAGTATGATCCTATTGAAAATTTTTGATACAGCGGTCATGAGGGCAATGCCTCCAGTTGCCGCATTCTCTAGTTCCCCCTTTTTTTGGGATTTGATAATAATGATTTCCTGGTATGTTATCAATACACCTGGTGCTTTGTTGTTTTTTAGTTGGCTGATTGCGGCTGCGATTTCGTCGTGATCAGGCGGTTCCTCGTTGCTCGAGTTTATATGGCTTCCTGATACATTAGTGTGAGACTGCTGTGTTTCAGTAGTGGACTCGTTGTTTTTATGATTTAGAACTTCTTCAAAATGTTCAATCTATTGAGTTGCTCTTGACCACTGGTAAGGATTATTCCTGATTTGTCCTTTATTTGTGTGGTGATCTTTAAGAGCTTTCTAGTTATATCGGTCCCTGTTTTGGTATGATACAAAGGTTTTTCCCGCTTTGAGGTCGCCTGGAAACCACAAATTAAACACAAGCATACTCTACGTCTAATGAATGGACCATTTGGGTCGATGATAGCGCCCACCCAAAATCACTCCAGATTATCACGTCTACAGGGCCTAAAATTCTGGTGTATGGTATGTCGTAGTCGGCCCACCCGACTTGAAACTAGTTTTCTTCGCTTCAATAAAATTGCTTTCAAAAACTAAGTCTTTTCTTTGTTTTGGTAACGTCGGGATCGAAAATATACATTTTTAACGAGCGGAAAGTACAGGGTGGGCCAAAAGTTACCATGCGGTTTAGAGAAAGAGACCTAAGGGTAAAAAAAATCAATTTTCATTTTTTTTCTTTTTTTGATGTGGACATCATCTGAGCATCGAATGAGACCGATCCCATGCCCCAAAAGTGTTCCCTCCCAGAGATATGCGCGTTTTATGGAAGTGAAGTCGACGATTCTAAGCGCAAATAGAAAGGGACCTAATCTTTAAAATGGCTCTCCTGAACAAAACTGGTTTTTAACCTTATAGTATAAATAAATATTTATATAGGGTGATCCATCTAGAGGTATTTTTTCAAAACAAAAAATAAATATAAAAATTCAAATCAAGTGTGGAATCTTTATTGGTAATTTGAAAGGAAATTTTATGGCATTTGGCATTTTTTGAAAATAATAACCTTCAAATATTGGCAACTTTATTATGGAAATGAGCATTCGGTGAGAAACGGCAAGATTCGCTGTTTTCGACCAAAATTTTGTTGTGATGAGGCCCATTTCTGGCTCAACGGCAAAGTCAATAAACGAAATTGCCACGACAGCCGGTTCTATGGACCGGATTGACCCGAAGCAGCAAATCTTCGGCCAAGGAATGTCACCCCGGCACACAGTCGCCGCTACAACAACAACAAAATTGCCGCATTTGGGCTAAAGAGCAACAAAAAGAGGTTCAATAGGCGCCATTATACCCAGAGAAAACCACGGTTTGGTGCGGTTTATAAGCTGGAGGAATCATCGGTGCATATTTTTTCAAAACTGATGATGGCCGGAACGTAATGGTGAATGGTGCTCGCTATCGCGCCATGATATCGAACTTTGTGCTACCTGAAATTGAAGGCCGTAATCTTGACGACACTTGGTTTCAACAGCACGGTGCCACTTGCTATACAGCTGGTCAAACAATGGATCTAGTGAGAGGTAATTTCGAAGAGCTGCTAATTTCATATTTTGGACCGGTGAATTGGCCGCCTAGATCGTGTGATATCACACCTTTAGACATTTTTCTTTGGGGTTACTTAAAGTCCAAAGTCCATGCTGACAAACCAGCTTAGGTTTTGAAATCCAATATTACGCGTGTCACTAAAGCCCTACCGGTCGAAATGCCCGAACGAGTCATCCAAAATTGGACTCTCAGAATGGAAACCCTGAGACGCAGTTGCGGCCAACATTTGAAGGAAATTATATTCAAAAAATAAATGTCATAAAATGTCTTTTCCAATTACTAATAAAGTTTCCACACTTGATTAGAATATTTATATTTTTTGTTCTGAAAAATCTATATGGATCACCCATTATATTGTACGTCTGTGAGGGTAAAAATGGACCAAATGGGTCGATGATAGCGGCCACCCAAAAGCACTCCTGTGTGACAGGACCTCAAATACAGGTGTAGGGTTTGTCGTAGTCGGCCCACCCTACATGAAACTAGTTTTCTTTGTTTCAATAAAATTTAAAAAAATTGATTTCAAAAACCAAAAGTTACCATGGGGTTTAAAAATTTAATACCTGTTTCGTTTATATATTTTTTTTAATTTCTTTTTCAGATTATATAAATACACTTTTAGAACAAATAATGGAGAGATTCACAACTGAACAAAGAACCAGAAAAAAAGAATTTTATTACACTCTGCGACAAATGGTAAGGGTCAGTGATCGGTTTGGAATGAAACCACCGGGGAAAGTTATATTGGTAAAAAAAAGTCATACGTGTTCCAGCGTTTCGCTGGGTCTCATCTAGGAATCGAGATATATCGATTTGAAGTTAGTAAGTATCGTATAGGGGAATTTGTCACGTTTTAGGCTCTTTTGTTTGACATAACTCGAGAACCACTCGTCCGATTTAGCTGAAACAAATTTAGAAAAATTAAGAATTACAATTCCTCTAATATGTTCTTAAACCGTTTTCCTACTTAAGCAACAGTTTCGCAATTATAAATAAATGTATGAAAAAAAAAAATTATTTTTGCCTAAAAATTAAAATTTTTTTTTTTTTTTAATTCATAAAAAATCCAAAACGGTAAAAAGTGTCAAGTCCTATTACTTTCACGTAAAGTCACATAACCTATGACCAAAATGAGACATAAATCATGAAAATCGATGCAAAAGAGCCAAAAACGTGACAAATTCCCCTATACGATACTTACTAACTTCAAATCGATATATCTCGATTCCTAGATGAGACCCAACGAAACGCTGGGACACGTATGACCTTTTTTTGACCGATATAACTTTCCCCGGTGGTTTCATCCCAAACCGATTGTGGCTGTCGCACAGTGTTGTTTAAACCAGCGATCAGTTATTTTAACGCATGAGTGATGAAGCTCATTTTCATTTTAATGGTTTTGTTAATAAGCAGAACTGTAGGTTCTGGGGTTCTAAAAAAACCCAAGAGCCATTCATCAACGCCAATTGCACCCTATTAGGTATGGTGTGGGATCACATCTGCACATATCAGTGAGCCTTACTTTTTCGGGAATGAAGATGACAGTGCTGTAACCGTAAATGAAGAGCGGTATCGGTTTATGATAAAACAAATTTTACGTCCTGCTCTTGGAAACAGACCTAAGATGTGGTTTCAGCAGGACGAAGTCAAGTTTTTGGAAAGCGAATAATTTCCAGAAAATCGGAAACTATTTGGCCAGCGCGATTGCCAGATTTGTCAGCACCCGACTTTTTACTTTGGGGTTATTTGAAGAAGCGAATATATGTGAACAAACTAGAGAAAAAAGTCGATTATTTTAGAATCAAAAATCATCTTAATTTTTCCCAATTTTTTAAGCTAATCTTCTATTAGACGAGAATCGATTTATACAATTTTAGCTTGGTGAGGGTTTAACATATTGTTAACGGACATTTCAAACAAATCGACTTTAGAATAATCCAGTGAGCACGAAAACAAAATGAATAGATTAGCTGGGGACCGTTTAAACGCAACCGAATAGGCCTGTCACCAATCCTTTACAATATTTTTACTGCTGACATTCCGGTGCTTAACAATTGTGTAACGTCGATATTCGCTGATGATACTTCGATAAGTTCAGAAGTAGAAAGAAAAGGAAAATTTTTCCTAAACTAGAAAAGGAAAATTTTTCCTAAACTCTTTATACATTGTAATCAAATCTATACAGCGAAATGACATACATACAAATAAATGAAATGAAATGAAAGTACGTATCCCTCTAGCTCCTTTATTGAATATGTGAATCAAAATTCTCAAATTTTACTGCTCTTTTTTTACAGATATCAAGTATTTGCGTTAAAAGGGCGCGATCCTGCAAGAAGCTTTAAAGTATTGCCCTTTTATGACAATTGTAACATCGGGTACGTCGAAAATCTCTTTCTATGTAGCACGAGCTCTCTCATTTAAATAACATGAAGGAGTAGAACGTCACTAGCCCCAGGCCAAATAATACTTGATATGTTGTTGTTAACCCCAAATCGGAGAATAGATTAGGCTTGTTCATAGCTAAAAATCGTAAAGACCGAAGGACCGCCATACAGGAAGAATTTCCGACATAAAAATCATTTCTAAGGCCTAGAGCGCTTTAGTTCATTTTTCCCCGAAATTCCCGCGCCATGTTTTGTGTTTTTTTTCGATAAACTGCACTATTGTAAATCATTTATTTAATTTATTTTTCCCTTTAAATATAATACGTTCCAAACATTTTTTTTTGATTCGTTTATACTTATACCAAATCGTCTCAATAAATAAAACATTGAGGTATTTTGAAAACGATTTTAAATAATCGCTTTTGTACTGTTTAAGCAAATTTATTTGTATGCTTAATAAAACAGGTCTATTATCCGCCATAAAGATATTGTACACAAAACCTCAATACCCCAGAAGTCGCAAGAGCAAAGGGGTAGACGGTGGAAGTGTATAAAAAACAAAACTCTCGAACTTATCAAGTTCTTTAGTCTAGCTAGTATTCAACAGCAAAGTATGACTAATCTAGTTAGTATGGAAAAAAGCTCTAGCACTTAAATTTTCTTATCTATAACACGCAGTACAATGTACAATTGATACTTACTTTCTTTGTATTTTTTCCTCCCATGTCAAATGATCTAAACGCCTCTTTTTGGGAGCCTTGGGAGTCTGAACTACGCTGCTATCTGAGTCACTGCTAGCAGCCATGTTAGCGTCAATGATGGCTTGCGCCACCAATGAATTCTGATGTGGAGCAGGTTGAATCTTTGTCAGGACTGTGCCACTGCTGTTGTTGATGGCGGTGGTCACAGTGGTTCCAGCGGTTTGAAGTGGCGTTATTGCCACATATTTGGGTACCGTTATAAAAACAGTAGGTGCTGACATTTTTGAGCTTGAGCTTGTTTCTTCTTTCAAATCAATTGAGCTTAAATGATTCTGTTAAAAAATCATACTTCTTTTCTTTCCGGTTTGTTGTTTTGTATTTTGTTTAGGTTGCGAACTATTAACTTCCGCGTCTTATTGTTATCTGACGTTGTTGTTTATCTTGGCTGATGATGTGGTTCTGCTTTCCAGTTTCCACCAACCCATTCATTCATTAAGCTACTTCAGTTGTGGCGTTGTTGCGTGCGGGAAATTTGTTTTTTTGATTTTCTTTCTTCATGTCTCCCCAGAAGTTGTATCTTTCCTTGCGATAGCGACAACACTTTACTTCCTCAATGATTGAAATGAATTTGATTGCGTGGCCCAATTGTCAGCGGATCCAATATTCGTTCGTGTTGTTTTGAAGTACGTATCTGGCTGTGATTGGTTGTTGGTAAACAGTGATGGGTAGGTTTCGATATAAAACGAAAACCGATATAGTTAACTCCAATCGATTTCTTTAAAAGCGATTATTGTTTGTTCTCAAGTTGGTATGTAAAGCCGGTAGAATGAAAAATGTAGTGTTTCTATTTGAAAATAGTTTAAAGGAGCTATATTCGACATACACGGTTTCATGTCGCGGTTTAAACATACGAGACTAGAGAAAATTCGCTGGGGTCTAATCAAATCCAAAGAAAATGCAGCTGAAGATTCGTTTTTTTATTTTCATTGTTAGGGGTTTGTCTCCTCACATGTTTGTGAACAAAAACGCAAATGAACAATTTTTATTTGATTTTTGGCGGAGGTACGCAGTAAAACGCTACACAAAAATTTAGTTACCATTAGAAACATGCATATTGGTGCGTATGAAAAGCGGCAAATGAAATTTGAAATAAAAATTTAGCAGAGAACTCCGTTTTGGCCTTTATACCAAAAAGAATCAAACAATCCATCCTATGTCCATGGTACAATAAAGAAGGTAGAGTTATGCTAACAGCTGATTTTAAATTTTTTCTTGTAGTAATTTAAATTGTCAATTTTGAAATTTGACAATGGCGTTTGTTGAAGTTTGTAAAAGAAAAATTCTTTAACCAACATCCACAATTATCAGCAAACATTCACAAAAATGTTTTTTTGGCATTCTCTTTTAAATGACAATGACTTGTTTATTGGACCATGCCCATGTCTATGTGCATGAGACTGGATTTTTTTTGTCAAAATCAGGCAAAATTCTATAAATTGTAACAATCAGGGCTGTCATAGAAACCATGTCGGTTTTGCTAATTGTAGTTTTTGCAAACCAATGCTGATTTCATTTGGTGTCATGAAACCAAGTTGGTTTTGTCTATTTCAAATGCAAATAAAACCAATGTTCGAATCAGCTGTTGCTGATAAAACCGATAACATTGATTTTCGTGGCACCAAAGCTTTTTTTCTTATCGTTTTCAAAACCAAAAGTGACAACATTGGTTTCTATGACAGCCCTGAATAAAATCAATGAAATATGAAGGGTGATTTCTTAAGAGCTTGAGAACATAAAATGATAACACAAGACAGAAATACGAGTATTGTTAGAATAAATTATTTTTATTAGAGTATAGTAGATAATTTCGTGGCATTTTTTAAATATTATTTCCTGCATACGAATGCCATCCGGGTTACATGTTCCATTCGAACAGTACAATTTTTGACTAATTTTTCTAATAAATCTGGTTGCTTTAAGAGTTGCTGGTTTGTGGGCAAAAACCATAACACAGCCTCATTAAAATTATGCAAAGGCATTAAATCGCAAGAGAAAGAATCAAACAACAATTTGCATTATGGACAAATTCAAGGCCATGTGCATGAGATGAGATTTTTCGTCAAAATCAAGTAAAAATCAATATAATCAATGAAGTATGTAAGAGTTATATGGACCATTTTAAGTCTAGTTTCTTACTATTTTTTTCCAATATATCTGGTCGCTTTAAGAGTTTCTGGGGTGTAGGCATAAAGGTCCAATTAGTCTTGACGGTGGACGGTTGACGGTAGGCAATCAGCTGTGCTAGAGGGAGATAACTACAGTTGACGACTGTAGACTTCTGCAGGTTGCAGCACAACCTTCAGCCGTCAAGACTAATTGGACCTTAAGCCAACTTAACGCATCCACATAAAAGTAATCGAGAGGCTGAACGAGGAGACAACTTTATTTCCAGGGACAACACTGGAAATAAAGTTGTAATAAATTGATTTATCAGCAAATCAATTGATAAGCCCCGTCTTGTTGGAACCAAATGTCATTGATATTAAGCTGATTCATTTTTTGAAAACTAAATTCAGTCAGCATGACTCCTAGCGCTAGCCATGCCACCAGCGTGTAATTGTTAAAGACAGTAAATGTTAATGGATGTAACGAAGATTCGTTAACGGCTTCATAATTGTTTTCGCTCCTAGTACGCCAATTTCGCTAATTGACGTAGCCACTTACCCAGAAATGAGCTTAGTCACTAAACAAAATTTAAAAAAAATGATCTATGAATTTCGCGAACAGCTTTATTTTTTTTAAGTTAATTTCCACTACTTGGCAGCATTGTCTTTGCGCTAAACGTTTCATGATAACTTACCAAACCTTACTGTAGATAAATGTCAACTGGACAATGTCAAACTGTCCGCTGTGAAACTATATTTAATGATATCGGTACTTCCCATGCAACTTAAAAAACCAAAGAGGATAAATTGTACAAGATTGAGAAACACAACAATCATTTTGGGAGAGCTGTTTTTTGCATTTAAAGTATGCGAATTTCGTGTTTTTTGTGTTTCAGTTTTGCCTTTTTGAGTTCTTGTGATTGTGTTCAAACGAAAATCTATAAATTACGCGAATATTTGAGCGTTACTGAAGAGTGTTTTTTACATTATTGCAAAGTAGAAGAATATCGCCCAACTATTGCAATTTATCGTGTTTGTAAAACACAACCTTTATAATTTTAGTTCCATCAAAAAAATGTTACGCGCCGTTATAACTTGAGAGAAAATGTAGCGAAAAAACTCAAAATGGTATTACTAATAATATTTTAATATGACATAAAAAATTAAATAGTGCTTTATTGCTTTACACAACAAGAAATCTTACGAAAAATCATCAAAAATCAGACAAAACCATCATTCGGATCAAAAAAGAATTCGGGCTCTCCTTTAATCTAGGTGGCGCCAGTCAAGTATTGGTTGTCATCTTCGCTACGTTGTTTTATGTGATTGTTGGTACTGTCTAAAATATTGTATTTAATGAATTCTGGAACCAAAAGAGAGAAGTCTGGTAACACTGAACACATTTACCATTAAGTCCGGACTGGTCAAAGAGTATATATATTAAAAGAGAATTCGTTAACTCCGAATCTTAACTGTTCGAATGACGAGCTAGATAGGGGATTACTTGGGCATTGTTTTTGAGGGAAATTATATTTGGTTGGCGGGCATTATTCTATGAAAAAGTCCCATTTTTGAAAAATTGTATTTGAGAGCGAAACTTGAAATCAACCAAAAAAGAAAAAATATTTATGAATGAAATCAAGCAAAAAAGAAAAACAATTATGAATGGTTGGTGAGCAAGTGGGTGGGTGGGCGAGACGTTGGCTATAAAGAGCCACAACAACAACCATTACCAAAACGTATGAAATAAATTGTGAAGCACCAGGCGCACAGAAAAAATCACACGACATTCGGTCGCCTGGTTTGCTTTTTTATTTGCTTCATTGTTTGAATGTACAATCGTACGTACATACATATGAAAAAAAAGAAAGCCAATAGAAGCCGTAAACGGTATGTATGTACGTACGTATGTGTGCTGTTGTACAAGTAGTGGCTGCGCAAGGAAATTGCTCTGCTCGCACACACCAACACAAAGGCGTGTGTGTGCGCAGAGGAATGTGACACTCGTACAAAAGGACAGAAAATCTGTTGACAGAGAAAAAAGTTTGAATATTCGTACATGCGAGTATGTTTATTTTGTTTTCTATTTGGTTTGTTTATTTTATGCGAGCCTGGTATTTTGATTTCTTCACAACATGAGGAAAGCGGTCTTTTGGGGCCTTTAGCGAAAAAAACACGCCATCCCCTCTACATACCCCCATTCCCTCTACCCACCAACAATATGAAAATCGTCATTAAATGGCATTTAACCCCCCATCAACCCCAACTGTTTTTACACACAAAGGAAGTTTTTTGTTTGTATGTATGTATGCTTTCAAAAAATTTCTTTAAAATTTCAATTTAAACAACAACAACACAAACTCTTATTGACATGTATGTATGTATTCAATAACATGTGACACCCTCCCCCAACTCCCCACCCCTCACATCTATCAATCAATACAAATTTTATATTTTTTGGTAGAAACTGAATTTTGGCAACATGGAATTTCTGAAATCAATTTCAAGAAAGTTACAAATTTTCAATTTTGCTTCTTTTTGTCCCCCCTACCCCATAATCATACATACATACAAATATTTTTAATGAAGACACCATCTGTTTTTTCTTTTGGCCTAGTAATATTTGAATTTGTGTGTGTATGTGGTATGTACAGTGAGTCACAGTGAAAATGGTCCACTTGTGACAAAACACTTTAAAGTGTAAAAAGTCTATGAAATAAATTTTGTAATATAAAAAAAAATGGCGAAATCAGTTAGTTTATTGTATTTAAATAATAAAAACATGAAAAAGTTTTTTATTTCAATATTATTTTGCACAAAAATTAACATTAAGCGAAAAAAAAGAAAAATTCACGTCACAGTGAAAATGGTCCACAATGCAGATCGGCGGTAAATAACGGAACTTTTTCATATTCTTCTTTCGTTTTTCGCTGTTTACTTTGGTTAACGCTTATGCATTGAAACGAACACGTTTTAGATCGATTACTTCAGTTATTTATTTATAAATTTCGAGATGGGTAGACATACTACGTTCGAGCTGCGAAATTTAATTATTGACCACTATAAAAATGGAAAAAGCCAGAGAGAAATCGCGAAAATTGTTAACAAAGCTCGCACAACAGTTGAAAACATCATTCAGAGGTTTAAAAATGAAGGAAGAGTTATAAATAAGCCCAAAATTAGCCCAAAAAAGCTATTCAGCGAACGTCAAGTAAGATGGATGGTCAACCAAATCAAGATTAATCCAAGGCTAAGTGCTCCAAAACTACGGGATATGGTTGAGAAACACTTCAATATAAGCAGTAACGCCGAGACAATTCGGAGAGTGCTTCGAAAGAGTGGACTAAATGGTAGAATTGCACGCAAGAAGCCCTTTATAAGCCTAAAGAATAAAAAAGTTCGATTGCAGTTTGCTCACAGCTACGCTGGGAAAGATTTTTCATTCTGGAAAAACGTTTTATTCACGGATGAGAGCAAATATAACCTTTTTGGGTCAGATGGCAGAGTAAACGTTTGGAGAAAACCCAATCAGGAAATGAACCCAAAGCATTTGCGTCCGACAGTTAAACATGGTGGCGGGCATGTGATGGTCTGGGGTGCTTGTTCAGCTACTGGTGTTGGTAAATTGCATTTTGTTGAAGGGAATATGGAAAAAATACAATATTTAAATATTTTGAAGAACAATCTTAAACAAAGTGCTGAAAAACTCGGTATAAAAGACACCTTTCATTTCTATCAGGATAACGATCCCAAGCATACGGCTGGAATTGTTAAAGAATGGCTGCTGTATCATTGTCCTAGAGTAATCAAAACGCCCCCACAATCACCAGATCTGAACATAATTGAAAACTTGTGGCAGAAACTGGAAATTGAAATACGGAAACATGAAATTTCAAACAAAAATGACTTAAAAAAGGTCCTTTTGGAGGAGTGGGATAAAATAAGTCCGGAATATACCAAAAAACTAGTGGATTCAATTCCAAGTCGACTTAAATCAGTTATTCATCAAAAAGGCTATCCAACAAAATATTAAAAATATGTAGATTTTTCTTTTATACTTTATTTAATCTACATAAGCTTAAGTGGACCATTTTCACTGTGACATGAATTTTTCTCTTATTTCGCTTAATGTTAATTTTTTTGAAAAATGATATTGAAATAATAAACTTTTTTTATGTATTTATTACTTAAATACAAAAAACTAACTGATTTCGCCTTTTTTCTATTACATACATATTTATTTCTTAGACTTTTTACACTTTAAAGTGTTGTGACCACAAGTGGACCATTTTCACTGTGACCCACTGTATGTATGTATGTGAACAAACGTTTTCAAATATTTTTTCAGCAACAACAACAATATTTGCGAAAATTTCTACAACTACAAACAATAACAACAACAAACCAAACTCTCAATGAAATAAACGTATGTTTGTGTGTATGTATTCAAAAACCTGTTTTCCCTCCTCTTACTCCTCACCCCTCTCCTCTATCAAACAGAAATATTTTTTCAGCTTTTGAATTTTTTGCGGAAATTTTAAATATGCCAAAGGAAATTTCTAGAAATTTGCAAATTGAATGAAAGTAACATTTTTTTTTGCTTTGCGCCTGGTAGTTTGAATTTCTAACGTCTTTGCAAAAAGATTTTTTCATTAACCAAGACAGAAAGAAAGAAAAATGAAACAAATTTCGTGGAAGTTTCTAGATTTCAAAACAACAACAACAGCATATTGTATGGGTTCAACAACCTCTCCCTCCACACCTCATCTCTATTAATTACTTACAATTTTTCAGTATTAGATTTATTTGTGGAAATTTGGCAACGTAGAAATTTCTAAAATGAAAAATTGATAATTTATAAATTTTTAGAAATTGGTTTCAGAAACTTCGTTGTTGCCAAATTTCAAATTTTCACAAATTATGAAAAATGTACCTTAATTGATAGAGCTAAGGGGTGAGGAGTTGGGCGAGGGGAAAGAGGTTGTTGAAAACATACATATCAATATGAGTTTCAACTATTTTGTTTTGAAATCTAGAAACTTCCACGAAATTTGTTTCATTTTTCTTTCTTTCTGTCTTGGTTAATGAAAAAATCTTTTTGCAAAGACGTTAGAAATTCAAACTACCAGGCGCAAAGCAAAAAAAGATGTTACTTTCATTCAATTTGCAAATTTCTAGAAATTTCCTTTGGCATATTCCTGGCAATTTCCTTGCGCAGCCACTACTTGTACAACAGCACACATACGTACGTACATACATACCGTTTACGGCTTCTATTGGCTTTCTTTTTTTTTATATGTATGTACGTACGATTGTACATTTAAACAATGAAGCAAATAAAAAAGCAAACCAGGCGACCGAATGTCGTGTGATTTTTTCTGTGCGCCTGGTGCTTCACAATTTATTTCATACGTTTTGGTAATGGTTGTTGTTGTGGCTCTTTATAGCCATCGTCTCGCCCACCCACCCACTTGCTCACCAACCATTCATAATTGTTTTTCTTTTTTGCTTGATTTCATTCATAAATATTTTTTCTTTTTTGGTTGATTTCAAGTTTCGCTCTCAAATACAATTTTTCAAAAATGGGACTTTTTCATAGAATAATGCCCGCCAACCAAATATAATTTCCCTCAAAAACAATGCCCAAGTAATCCCCTATCTAGCTCGTCATTCGAACAGTTAAGATTCGGAGTTAACGAATTCTCTTTTAATATATATACTCTTTGGAGTTAAGAACAGAATTTGAAGAAGTATAGGCTCAATTTTAACGACAATAATTGGCTTACCAAAGCCGCAGTTAACATCGGCTGAGCCACTGTTTAAATACTTTAGTAATATTATGAGAAATTGTGTTAAATATTTAATTTCTGTGCTGGCGTAATTCGGTAATTACATTACCTAAGTGCAACAATTTTATCGTAAAGTTAATTTCAGATTTATTTTACATTTTAAATTAAAAAACTTAATTTTTTGGATGGAAAAACAATGGGTCGTCGTTCAGCTGCCGCCAGTTGCCAAAATATATGAAGCAATCAATGGCGGTAGTAGCGGCTTCTGCATTCCTCAACCGGCACGTTCTTGAAAAAAATCTATTACAAATTGCTTGAAAATTAACAACCAAATCAAATGATAATGAAGTCGGTTTAATATCTTATTTTTAAGTATTCCTTTTTTTAATTTTTAAGTATTCCTAAACAAAACTACAATGGATTTCGCATAACATAATGAAATCTAAATTTATTCAGTTGCATCGATTTGTTTACCGGTTGTGAGGTTCACATGTGTTTGTAATGGCCCCATTTGCATCAAAAAAAAAAAAAACAAACAATAATACAGTATTTTTCGGTTAATTGACCCTACGGTTAATTGGTTTCCACGCTTAATTGAACCACATAATCGGGCAAAAATATTTTGCATACGAAAACACATGTAAATTTCCTCGGATAATTGAACCCGGTTAATTGATTTTCCCGCTTAATTGATTCAAAATTCATGTCATCAAAAATAAATTTCCTCTTACTTTTACCCGGTTAATTGCATTATTATTGAAAAATAATCTGGCATTTTTGCACATACATATTTGACATCATTTGTGAAAAACACTGGGTGGCATCTCTACTATGTATGTATGTAATTGAAAACAAATGTTTATTGCTAAGGAAAAACAGTGAGAAAGCGTAAGTGTTTAATTTGTATTCGACAATAACAATATAAATTAATTTTATCTTATTGTTAATTTTTATATTTTATAGACTATGAGCAAAGAGTATATATATTAAAAGAGAATTCGTTAACTCCGAATCTTAACTGTTCGAATGGCGAGCTAGATAGGGGATTACTTGGGCATTGTTTTTGAGGGAAATTATATTTGGTTGGCGGGCATTATTCTATGAAAAAGTCCCATTTTTGAAAAATTGTATTTGAGAGCGAAACTTGAAATCAACCAAAAAAGATAAAATATTTATGAATGAAATCAAGCAAAAAAGAAAAACAATTATGAATAGTTGGTGAGAAAGTGGGTGGGTGGGCGAGACGATGGCTATAAAGAGCCACAACAACAACCATTACCAAAACGTATGAAATAAATTGTGAAGCACCAGGCGCACAGAAAAAATCACACGACATTCGGTCGCCTGGTTTGCTTTTTTATTTGCTTCATTGTTTAAATGTACGATCGTACGTACATACATATGAAAAAAAAGAAAGCCAATAGAAGCCGTAAACGGTATGTATGTACGTACGTATGTGTGCTGTTGTACAAGTAGTGGCTGCGCAAGGAAATTGCTCTGCTCGCACACACCAACACAAAGGCGTGTGTGTGTGCGCAGAGGAATGTGACATTCGTTTGAATATTCGTACATGCGAGTATGTTTATTTTGTTTTCGATTTGGTCTGTTTATTTTATGCGAGCCTGGTATTTTGATTTCTTCAAAACATGAGGAATGCGGTATTTTGGTCCTTTAGCAAAAAAAATACGTCATCCCCTACATACCCCCATTCCCTCTACCCACCAACAATATAAAAATCGTCATTAAATGGCAAGTAACCCCCCCCCCCCCATCCAACCCAACCCTTTTCTACACACAAAGGAAGTTTTTTGTATGTATGTATGCTTTCAAAAAATTTCTTTAAAATTTCAATTTAAACAACAACAACACAAACTCTTATTGAGATGTATGTATGTATGTATTCAATAACATGTGACACCCTCCCCCAACTCCCCACCCCTCACATCTATCAATCAATACAAATTTTATATTTTTTGGTAGAAACTGAATTTTGGCAACATGGAATTTCTGAAATCAATTTCAAGAAAGTTACAAATTTTCAATTTTGCTTCTTTTTGTCCCCCCTACCCCATAATCATACATACATACATATATTTTTAATGAAGACACCATCTGTTTTTTCTTTTGGCCTAGTAATATTTGAATTTGTGTGTGTATGTGGTATGTATGTATGTATGTGAACAAACGTTTTCAAATATTTTTTCAGCAACAACAACAATATTTGCGAAAATTTCTACAACTACAAACAATAACAACAACAAACCAAACTCTCAATGAAATAAACGTATGTTTGTGTGTATGTATTCAAAAACCTGTTTTCCCTCCTCTTACTCCTCACCCCTCTCCTCTATCAAACAGAAATATTTTTTCAGCTTTTGAATTTTTTGCGGAAATTTGAAATATGCCAAAGGAAATTTCTAGAAATTTGCAAATTGAATGAAAGTAACATCTTTTTTTGCTTTGCGCCTGGTAGTTTGAATTTCTAACGTCTTTGCAAAAAGATTTTTTCATTAACCAAGACAGAAAGAAAGAAAAATGAAACAAATTTCGTGGAAGTTTCTAGATTTCAAAACAACAACAACAGCATATTGTATGGGTTCAACAACCTCTCCCCCCACATGCCACCTCATCAATATTAATTACTTACAATTTTTCAATATTAGATTTATTTGTGGAAATTTGGCAACGTAGTAATTTCTAAAATGAAAAATTGATAATTTATAAATTTTTAGAAATTGGTTTCAGAAACTTCGTTGTTGCCAAATTTCTAATTTTCACAAATTATGAAAAATGTACCTTAATTGATAGAGCTAAGGGGTGAGGAGTTGGGCGAGGGGAAAGAGGTTGTTGAACCCATACAATATGCTGTTGTTGTTGTTTTGAAATCTAGAAACTTCCACGAAATTTGTTTCATTTTTCTTTCTTTCTGTCTTGGTTAATGAAAAAATCTTTTTGCAAAGACGTTAGAAATTCAAATTACCAGGCGCAAAGCAAAAAAAGATGTTACTTTCATTCAATTTGCAAATTTCTAGAAATTTCCTTTGGCATATTTCAAATTTCCGCAAAAAATTCAAAAGCTGAAAAAATATTTCTGTTTGATAGAGGAGAGGGGTGAGGAGTAAGAGGAGGGAAAACAGGTTTTTGAATACATACACACAAACATACGTTTATTTCATTAGAGTTTGGTTTGTTGTTGTTATTGTTTGTAGTTGTAGAAATTTTCGCAAATATTGTTGTTGTTGCTGAAAAAAATATTTGAAAACGTTTGTTGACATACATACATACATACATACATACATACCACATACACACACAAATTCAAATATTACTAGGCCAAAAGAAAAAACAGATGGTGTCTTCATTAAAAATATATGTATGTATGTAGGATAATGGGGGAGGAAGAAGAAAAAAGCCAAAATTGAAAAATTGTAACTTTCTTGAAATTGATTTCAGAAATTCCATGTTGCCAAAATTCAGTTTCTACCAAAAAATATAAAATTTGTATTGATTGATAGATGTGAGGGGTGGGGAGTTGGGGGAGGGTGTCACATGTTATTGAATACATACATACATACATCTCAATAAGAGTTTGTGTTGTTGTTGTTTAAATTGAAATTTTAAAGAAATTTTTTGAAAGCATACATACATACATACATACATACATACATACAAAAAACTTCCTTTGTGTGTAGAAAAGGGTTGGGTTGGATGGGGGGGGGGGGGGTTACTTGCCATTTAATGACGATTTTTATATTGTTGGTGGGTAGAGGGAATGGGGGTATGTAGGGGATGACGTATTTTTTTTGCTAAAGGACCAAAATACCGCATTCCTCATGTTTTGAAGAAATCAAAATACCAGGCTCGCATAAAATAAACAGACCAAATCGAAAACAAAATAAACATACTCGCATGTACGAATATTCAAACGAATGTCACATTCCTCTGCGCACACACACACGCCTTTGTGTTGGTGTGTGCGAGCAGAGCAATTTCCTTGCGCAGCCACTACTTGTACAACAGCACACATACGTACGTACATACATACCGTTTACGGCTTCTATTGGCTTTCTTTTTTTTCATATGTATGTACGTACGATTGTACATTTAAACAATGAAGCAAATAAAAAAGCAAACCAGGCGACCGAATGTCGTGTGATTTTTTCTGTGCGCCTGGTGCTTCACAATTTATTTCATACGTTTTGGTAATGGTTGTTGTTGTGGCTCTTTATAGCCATCGTCTCGCCCACCCACCCACTTTCTCACCAACTATTCATAATTGTTTTTCTTTTTTGCTTGATTTCATTCATAAATATTTTATCTTTTTTGGTTGATTTCAAGTTTCGCTCTCAAATACAATTTTTCAAAAATGGGACTTTTTCATAGAATAATGCCCGCCAACCAAATATAATTTCCCTCAAAAACAATGCCCAAGTAATCCCCTATCTAGCTCGCCATTCGAACAGTTAAGATTCGGAGTTAACGAATTCTCTTTTAATATATATACTCTTTGACTATGAGTGGAAAACGATACGTAACCCCAAAGAGTATATATATTAAAAGAGAATTCGTTAACTCCGAATCTTAACTGTTCGAATGACGAGCTAGATAGGGGATTACTTGGGCATTGTTTTTGAGGGAAATTATATTTGGTTGGCGGGCATTATTCTATGAAAAAGTCCCATTTTTGAAAAATTGTATTTGAGAGCGAAACTTGAAATCAACCAAAAAAGAAAAAATATTTATGAATGAAATCAAGCAAAAAAGAAAAACAATTATGAATGGTTGGTGAGCAAGTGGGTGGGTGGGCGAGACGTTGGCTATAAAGAGCCACAACAACAACCATTACCAAAACGTATGAAATAAATTGTGAAGCACCAGGCGCACAGAAAAAATCACACGACATTCGGTCGCCTGGTTTGCTTTTTTATTTGCTTCATTGTTTGAATGTACAATCGTACGTACATACATATGAAAAAAAAGAAAGCCAATAGAAGCCGTAAACGGTATGTATGTACGTACGTATGTGTGCTGTTGTACAAGTAGTGGCTGCGCAAGGAAATTGCTCTGCTCGCACACACCAACACAAAGGCGTGTGTGTGCGCAGAGGAATGTGACACTCGTACAAAAGGACAGAAAATCTGTTGACAGAGAAAAAAGTTTGAATATTCGTACATGCGAGTATGTTTATTTTGTTTTCTATTTGGTTTGTTTATTTTATGCGAGCCTGGTATTTTGATTTCTTCACAACATGAGGAAAGCGGTCTTTTGGGGCCTTTAGCGAAAAAAACACGCCATCCCCTCTACATACCCCCATTCCCTCTACCCACCAACAATATGAAAATCGTCATTAAATGGCATTTAACCCCCCATCAACCCCAACTGTTTTTACACACAAAGGAAGTTTTTTGTTTGTATGTATGTATGCTTTCAAAAAATTTCTTTAAAATTTCAATTTAAACAACAACAACACAAACTCTTATTGACATGTATGTATGTATTCAATAACATGTGACACCCTCCCCCAACTCCCCACCCCTCACATCTATCAATCAATACAAATTTTATATTTTTTGGTAGAAACTGAATTTTGGCAACATGGAATTTCTGAAATCAATTTCAAGAAAGTTACAAATTTTCAATTTTGCTTCTTTTTGTCCCCCCTACCCCATAATCATACATACATACAAATATTTTTAATGAAGACACCATCTGTTTTTTCTTTTGGCCTAGTAATATTTGAATTTGTGTGTGTATGTGGTATGTATGTATGTATGTGAACAAACGTTTTCAAATATTTTTTCAGCAACAACAACAATATTTGCGAAAATTTCTACAACTACAAACAATAACAACAACAAACCAAACTCTCAATGAAATAAACGTATGTTTGTGTGTATGTATTCAAAAACCTGTTTTCCCTCCTCTTACTCCTCACCCCTCTCCTCTATCAAACAGAAATATTTTTTCAGCTTTTGAATTTTTTGCGGAAATTTGAAATATGCCAAAGGAAATTTCTAGAAATTTGCAAATTGAATGAAAGTAACATCTTTTTTTGCTTTGCGCCTGGTAGTTTGAATTTCTAACGTCTTTGCAAAAAGATTTTTTCATTAACCAAGACAGAAAGAAAGAAAAATGAAACAAATTTCGTGGAAGTTTCTAGATTTCAAAACAACAACAACAGCATATTGTATGGGTTCAACAACCTCTCCCTCCACACCTCATCTCTATTAATTACTTACAATTTTTCAGTATTAGATTTATTTGTGGAAATTTGGCAACGTAGAAATTTCTAAAATGAAAAATTGATAATTTATAAATTTTTAGAAATTGGTTTCAGAAACTTCGTTGTTGCCAAATTTCAAATTTTCACAAATTATGAAAAATGTACCTTAATTGATAGAGCTAAGGGGTGAGGAGTTGGGCGAGGGGAAAGAGGTTGTTGAAAACATACATATCAATATGAGTTTCAACTATTTTGTTTTGAAATCTAGAAACTTCCACGAAATTTGTTTCATTTTTCTTTCTTTCTGTCTTGGTTAATGAAAAAATCTTTTTGCAAAGACGTTAGAAATTCAAACTACCAGGCGCAAAGCAAAAAAAGATGTTACTTTCATTCAATTTGCAAATTTCTAGAAATTTCCTTTGGCATATTCCTGGCAATTTCCTTGCGCAGCCACTACTTGTACAACAGCACACATACGTACGTACATACATACCGTTTACGGCTTCTATTGGCTTTCTTTTTTTTTATATGTATGTACGTACGATTGTACATTTAAACAATGAAGCAAATAAAAAAGCAAACCAGGCGACCGAATGTCGTGTGATTTTTTCTGTGCGCCTGGTGCTTCACAATTTATTTCATACGTTTTGGTAATGGTTGTTGTTGTGGCTCTTTATAGCCATCGTCTCGCCCACCCACCCACTTGCTCACCAACCATTCATAATTGTTTTTCTTTTTTGCTTGATTTCATTCATAAATATTTTTTCTTTTTTGGTTGATTTCAAGTTTCGCTCTCAAATACAATTTTTCAAAAATGGGACTTTTTCATAGAATAATGCCCGCCAACCAAATATAATTTCCCTCAAAAACAATGCCCAAGTAATCCCCTATCTAGCTCGTCATTCGAACAGTTAAGATTCGGAGTTAACGAATTCTCTTTTAATATATATACTCTTTGGAGTTAAGAACAGAATTTGAAGAAGTATAGGCTCAATTTTAACGACAATAATTGGCTTACCAAAGCCGCAGTTAACATCGGCTGAGCCACTGTTTAAATACTTTAGTAATATTATGAGAAATTGTGTTAAATATTTAATTTCTGTGCTGGCGTAATTCGGTAATTACATTACCTAAGTGCAACAATTTTATCGTAAAGTTAATTTCAGATTTATTTTACATTTTAAATTAAAAAACTTAATTTTTTGGATGGAAAAACAATGGGTCGTCGTTCAGCTGCCGCCAGTTGCCAAAATATATGAAGCAATCAATGGCGGTAGTAGCGGCTTCTGCATTCCTCAACCGGCACGTTCTTGAAAAAAATCTATTACAAATTGCTTGAAAATTAACAACCAAATCAAATGATAATGAAGTCGGTTTAATATCTTATTTTTAAGTATTCCTTTTTTTAATTTTTAAGTATTCCTAAACAAAACTACAATGGATTTCGCATAACATAATGAAATCTAAATTTATTCAGTTGCATCGATTTGTTTACCGGTTGTGAGGTTCACATGTGTTTGTAATGGCCCCATTTGCATCAAAAAAAAAAAAAACAAACAATAATACAGTATTTTTCGGTTAATTGACCCTACGGTTAATTGGTTTCCACGCTTAATTGAACCACATAATCGGGCAAAAATATTTTGCATACGAAAACACATGTAAATTTCCTCGGATAATTGAACCCGGTTAATTGATTTTCCCGCTTAATTGATTCAAAATTCATGTCATCAAAAATAAATTTCCTCTTACTTTTACCCGGTTAATTGCATTATTATTGAAAAATAATCTGGCATTTTTGCACATACATATTTGACATCATTTGTGAAAAACACTGGGTGGCATCTCTACTATGTATGTATGTAATTGAAAACAAATGTTTATTGCTAAGGAAAAACAGTGAGAAAGCGTAAGTGTTTAATTTGTATTCGACAATAACAATATAAATTAATTTTATCTTATTGTTAATTTTTATATTTTATAGACTATGAGCAAAGAGTATATATATTAAAAGAGAATTCGTTAACTCCGAATCTTAACTGTTCGAATGGCGAGCTAGATAGGGGATTACTTGGGCATTGTTTTTGAGGGAAATTATATTTGGTTGGCGGGCATTATTCTATGAAAAAGTCCCATTTTTGAAAAATTGTATTTGAGAGCGAAACTTGAAATCAACCAAAAAAGATAAAATATTTATGAATGAAATCAAGCAAAAAAGAAAAACAATTATGAATAGTTGGTGAGAAAGTGGGTGGGTGGGCGAGACGATGGCTATAAAGAGCCACAACAACAACCATTACCAAAACGTATGAAATAAATTGTGAAGCACCAGGCGCACAGAAAAAATCACACGACATTCGGTCGCCTGGTTTGCTTTTTTATTTGCTTCATTGTTTAAATGTACGATCGTACGTACATACATATGAAAAAAAAGAAAGCCAATAGAAGCCGTAAACGGTATGTATGTACGTACGTATGTGTGCTGTTGTACAAGTAGTGGCTGCGCAAGGAAATTGCTCTGCTCGCACACACCAACACAAAGGCGTGTGTGTGTGCGCAGAGGAATGTGACATTCGTTTGAATATTCGTACATGCGAGTATGTTTATTTTGTTTTCGATTTGGTCTGTTTATTTTATGCGAGCCTGGTATTTTGATTTCTTCAAAACATGAGGAATGCGGTATTTTGGTCCTTTAGCAAAAAAAATACGTCATCCCCTACATACCCCCATTCCCTCTACCCACCAACAATATAAAAATCGTCATTAAATGGCAAGTAACCCCCCCCCCCCCCATCCAACCCAACCCTTTTCTACACACAAAGGAAGTTTTTTGTATGTATGTATGTATGTATGCTTTCAAAAAATTTCTTTAAAATTTCAATTTAAACAACAACAACACAAACTCTTATTGAGATGTATGTATGTATGTATTCAATAACATGTGACACCCTCCCCCAACTCCCCACCCCTCACATCTATCAATCAATACAAATTTTATATTTTTTGGTAGAAACTGAATTTTGGCAACATGGAATTTCTGAAATCAATTTCAAGAAAGTTACAAATTTTCAATTTTGCTTCTTTTTGTCCCCCCTACCCCATAATCATACATACATACATATATTTTTAATGAAGACACCATCTGTTTTTTCTTTTGGCCTAGTAATATTTGAATTTGTGTGTGTATGTGGTATGTATGTATGTATGTGAACAAACGTTTTCAAATATTTTTTCAGCAACAACAACAATATTTGCGAAAATTTCTACAACTACAAACAATAACAACAACAAACCAAACTCTCAATGAAATAAACGTATGTTTGTGTGTATGTATTCAAAAACCTGTTTTCCCTCCTCTTACTCCTCACCCCTCTCCTCTATCAAACAGAAATATTTTTTCAGCTTTTGAATTTTTTGCGGAAATTTGAAATATGCCAAAGGAAATTTCTAGAAATTTGCAAATTGAATGAAAGTAACATCTTTTTTTGCTTTGCGCCTGGTAGTTTGAATTTCTAACGTCTTTGCAAAAAGATTTTTTCATTAACCAAGACAGAAAGAAAGAAAAATGAAACAAATTTCGTGGAAGTTTCTAGATTTCAAAACAACAACAACAGCATATTGTATGGGTTCAACAACCTCTCCCCCCACATGCCACCTCATCAATATTAATTACTTACAATTTTTCAATATTAGATTTATTTGTGGAAATTTGGCAACGTAGTAATTTCTAAAATGAAAAATTGATAATTTATAAATTTTTAGAAATTGGTTTCAGAAACTTCGTTGTTGCCAAATTTCTAATTTTCACAAATTATGAAAAATGTACCTTAATTGATAGAGCTAAGGGGTGAGGAGTTGGGCGAGGGGAAAGAGGTTGTTGAACCCATACAATATGCTGTTGTTGTTGTTTTGAAATCTAGAAACTTCCACGAAATTTGTTTCATTTTTCTTTCTTTCTGTCTTGGTTAATGAAAAAATCTTTTTGCAAAGACGTTAGAAATTCAAATTACCAGGCGCAAAGCAAAAAAAGATGTTACTTTCATTCAATTTGCAAATTTCTAGAAATTTCCTTTGGCATATTTCAAATTTCCGCAAAAAATTCAAAAGCTGAAAAAATATTTCTGTTTGATAGAGGAGAGGGGTGAGGAGTAAGAGGAGGGAAAACAGGTTTTTGAATACATACACACAAACATACGTTTATTTCATTAGAGTTTGGTTTGTTGTTGTTATTGTTTGTAGTTGTAGAAATTTTCGCAAATATTGTTGTTGTTGCTGAAAAAAATATTTGAAAACGTTTGTTGACATACATACATACATACATACATACATACATACCACATACACACACAAATTCAAATATTACTAGGCCAAAAGAAAAAACAGATGGTGTCTTCATTAAAAATATATGTATGTATGTAGGATTATGGGGGAGGAAGAAGAAAAAAGCCAAAATTGAAAAATTGTAACTTTCTTGAAATTGATTTCAGAAATTCCATGTTGCCAAAATTCAGTTTCTACCAAAAAATATAAAATTTGTATTGATTGATAGATGTGAGGGGTGGGGAGTTGGGGGAGGGTGTCACATGTTATTGAATACATACATACATCTCAATAAGAGTTTGTGTTGTTGTTGTTTAAATTGAAATTTTAAAGAAATTTTTTGAAAGCATACATACATACATACATACATACATACATACAAAAAACTTCCTTTGTGTGTAGAAAAGGGTTGGGTTGGATGGGGGGGGGGGTTACTTGCCATTTAATGACGATTTTTATATTGTTGGTGGGTAGAGGGAATGGGGGTATGTAGGGGATGACGTATTTTTTTTGCTAAAGGACCAAAATACCGCATTCCTCATGTTTTGAAGAAATCAAAATACCAGGCTCGCATAAAATAAACAGACCAAATCGAAAACAAAATAAACATACTCGCATGTACGAATATTCAAACGAATGTCACATTCCTCTGCGCACACACACACGCCTTTGTGTTGGTGTGTGCGAGCAGAGCAATTTCCTTGCGCAGCCACTACTTGTACAACAGCACACATACGTACGTACATACATACCGTTTACGGCTTCTATTGGCTTTCTTTTTTTTCATATGTATGTACGTACGATTGTACATTTAAACAATGAAGCAAATAAAAAAGCAAACCAGGCGACCGAATGTCGTGTGATTTTTTCTGTGCGCCTGGTGCTTCACAATTTATTTCATACGTTTTGGTAATGGTTGTTGTTGTGGCTCTTTATAGCCATCGTCTCGCCCACCCACCCACTTTCTCACCAACTATTCATAATTGTTTTTCTTTTTTGCTTGATTTCATTCATAAATATTTTATCTTTTTTGGTTGATTTCAAGTTTCGCTCTCAAATACAATTTTTCAAAAATGGGACTTTTTCATAGAATAATGCCCGCCAACCAAATATAATTTCCCTCAAAAACAATGCCCAAGTAATCCCCTATCTAGCTCGCCATTCGAACAGTTAAGATTCGGAGTTAACGAATTCTCTTTTAATATATATACTCTTTGCGTAACCCTTACACTTAAGGATAAGCTTAAAATTTTATCTGAAGCTAAATGCAAGCAGAAGTCTGAGCTGTACAAAAAGTATGGGTGCTCTCTTACCACATTGAATAGGATTTTGCGAATATGTATATGAATTGTTTTTTAGTTTATAAAATTTATTTTTTTGTAAAACTAATGTGCACATAAATAGTGCATTTAATAGTACATACCTACAATAATAAATACCTGCGTACACACATATATTTACATTTTTTTCTGTTACTTGCTTTTTTTCGTTTAAGGTAAAAAAAAATATTTTGAAAAACTTAAAGTGCTTTTAATTCATTAATAGTTCCAATTATGCGTGATTTCTGTAATTGAACAAACTGTTCAATTAAACGGGATTCTTGTAATTGAACGAATTGTTCAATTAAGCGGGTATCGGCTAATTGGTTCCCCGGTTAATTGAACAAAAAGTTGTGCAAATTTTGACGTGCAATTAACCGAAAAATACTGTAATACATTTTTGCTTTTACACCTTTAGCTTGTAACAGGTCTATCTGGCATTTTTTTTTAGCTATACAGCTTACAATTTTGCTTTGGAAAGAAAAAAGTTCGAAAATTTCGTGCTGTATGTCAGTTAAGGATCAAAAACGTTTTTATTTTAAACTTCAATGATATTTTATATTGTGAGTTCAGCAGCTCCCCGCATGAACGGAGGATCCTAATACCTCATTTGCATATATAGTTGAAATCCAAGTTCACCTGATTTTGTCTTAAAAGCTATTACAAGTTGTTGGAAAACTGTCAGTCGAAATGTCGTATAAAAAACCTGTACGGAGTTTTCTGTTAAATTTTTTGCCTTCAAATGAAACACACGTGTTTTTGTGTATGATCAAAAACCGAATACAATTTTTTAAGTTTTTGTCATTGGTACACAGTCGAAAAAATTTTCATAAGATATATACTTATTTTTGTGTTTTAAGTGAAAACTTAACATTTGAAATCAAAATTTATGAAAAAACTCCGTACTGGCCCTAACTCCAAACAAGCTCTAGACATAACAAACACGTGCGCCGTTAAACTCCTCGGCGGCTTACCAAACTACGGCGAATGATTTCAAGCCAATAGGAGTTGGAGTTTGAAGTTTAGTTTTGTAGATTTCGTGGTTTCATCAATTTACTTCCTTTTTGTTGTGTTAAAATCGCCGAATTTATGTTGAAAAGCCATATAATTTTTAAAAATATCTCTTAATAATAGTAAAAAAAGTGCCTTCTATATATTTTTATGAAAAAATCGTAGTGGAATTCTAAGAAAATCGTTAAAAAAAATAAGACAAACTACCAACAAATCATGGAAAAAAAGAAATGAAGAAGAAGAATCGGAAAATGCAAAAAAGAAAGATAAAAAGTGTAGAAGAAGAACAAACAGTGAAACGTGTTTAAAACAACCAATATGAACCTGTAGAGTAGATTTCAAATAGTAAATCGTTTTTTTAAACATTAAACCAAATATATCGTTATAATAAAAATAAATAATACAATTGCTTTAATTTTTATTTAGTTTGTCGTTCCTATACTTAGGCTGAACCCATATAGCATATTTTGAATATCAACACAAACATTTAACATTTGATCAGTCCAATTTTGGACTGTTTTTTTGCAATAAATCTCGCCGTATGGCGTCAGGTGTCTTGAATATTGGCTTCCAATGCTTCAAGAGTTGCTGCTTTGTCGGCTTTAACCAATAACATATCTAAGCCTCATAAAAATTAATCCTGTGGCGTTAAATAGCACAAACGAGGGGACCAGTGAACAGGACCTCATCATTAATGAAATAAATGGATTGTGAAGCGCGTTGTTTGACAATTTGCGCCATATTGTTAGAACCAAATGTTTTTGATATGCTGATTGATTTTCGAAAGAAAAATTGAATTATTATGGCTCGAAAGCGTTCGCCGTAACGGAAACACCTTCATAATTTCGAAAGAAGTAAGGACCGATGATACCGCCAGCGTGTAAACCGCATCACACAGTCAATTTTAATGGTTGTAATGTTATTAATTATCGCCTTGAGGACTCTCCGCTTCAAATGTGGCAATTTTGCTTATTGCATTTAATCCCTGCATTCATTAATAAGAATGCTCTATGAATTTCGACAACAACACATCGCATATGCAAAGTTAACCTATGTTTTGATAGGTATCGATTTCGATAGTTCTCATGCAGCTTAGTTTAAGTACAACTCTCGGATCAACTTCAAATTTCTACCAGCAATACAACATCGTATTCGGAACAAATAATAAATATAATTTTTGGCAGCGATGCATATTTTCCGAGTTACGGACTCCAAAAGCTTGACAATATCTCAATTCAATTATGGGATTAGGGCAATATGGGTAACATTGGAAAGAGTACCTATCCAATGACGTACCGATTCTATAACCTTAAACGACACGGTTGACGACAGAAAACTGATTATTTTCAACAAAAAAAGTAATACATTCAAATTCCCCTATTCTTTTTTGGAAACAAATTGTGCCCAATTGTTAACAAAAAATGAAAATTATTTTAAACAAATTGCGCTTTTTTTTAAATCTGTTATTGCCTTGGCGTTTTTTTTTTCTTTAGAAACAAACTAGTTATATTCAAAATGAAATAGAAATTTTTACCCATATTCCGGTTACAGTGGTCAATAGCAGAAGGCTTTAAAGTCCCGAGTCTCAAGATTAGGCCTGTCCATAGCTAAAAGCATTAAGCCCGAAAATTTAATTAGAAAAAATATGATCCTTGATACATTAAAGTATGGAAGATCGATAGTTTTAAAATACTAGTACGTTAACTTATACCTAGTTGGGACATAAATGCTGTTACAACATTGAACACACCCATTTCAATAGTAGAACTAAGCAATGTTAATGTCGTATGTGTTTTGAAAGCTAACCTCAATAGCATTGGACTGTAACGGGATTTTAAAATTGTTTCAACTTTCATCATGGAGTGGTCAGATAATGAGAACCGTATCGTTGTAATAGCGCTTTTCAATTGTGAAATGTAAAAAAATCAATATTTTCAAAACGCTCCGGCCACTATGGATTAGCTGCATGTTCGTCTACCGATGCATAAAACTGTTTGAGGAGACTGGAGATGTAAAAGACCGCCACCGGTCCGGACGCCCACGCTCTGTTCGAACACCGCATGACATCAAAGCCGTTAAATCAAGAATTCACAGAAATCCGCTCCGAAAACAGAAAATCATGACCCGTGAGATGAATATCACGCAAAAGTTCATGAGTCGAATCATTAAAAAAGACTTGGGACTTGGGGCTTTCAAAAGACGTACCGGACATTTATTGACTGCAGCTTTAAAAAAAAGGATCGAAAATGTAAACGTCTTTTGGTGAAGCACGCTGATAACATGCACAGAAAACTTTTGTTCACCGATGAAAAAATTTTTAACGTTCAGGAAAATTTTCACAAGCAAAATGATTAAGTGTTGCGTGGTCATCTAAGGAAGCATCTGAACTGATCCCAAGGGTGGAAAAGGGTCATCACCCAGCTTCAGTCATGGTTTGGTGGGGTGTCTCTTACGATGGAGTCACTGACCTGCATTTCTGCGAACAAGGAGTCAAAACATCGGCCAAAGTTTACCAAGAACCGTTTTGGAAGCTGTTGTGAAGCCTCTTAACAATTCCCTGTTCCAAAACCAGCCATGGACTTTTCAGCAGGATTCTGCGCCGGCCCATACGGCTTAAACGTCCCAGGCCTGGCTTCGAAACACTTTGGCAGCGTTCATTTCCTCTGAAGAATGGCCCTCAGGCAGTCCACATTTGAACCCATTGGAATACAAATTGTGAATGGTTTTAGTGGACAAGGTTTGTAACAAAAGATACCCCAACATTGGATATTTTAAGACTGCTTTGGTTCGACCTGTGGCCAATTTTCCAATGGATGAGGTTCGTGCAGCTATTGGCCAGTGCGACTTAAGGCGTGTGTAAAGGTAAAAGGTGGACATTTCGAATAAGTAGATTCTTTTTGGATAGAATATAAAACGTGTGTAACAGTATTTATGTCCCTACTAAGTGTAATAGATATTATTCTATTACAAACGTGTTTTAAATAAATTGTCTGCTTACTATTGCACCACCTCGAACCCATGAATCAGTCAAAATTTGAGCAATTGCAAAATTTAATTGTCGATTTGTAAGCAGTTGTTAGTTGTATCTTAATCAAAGAAATTCTGTACCATCGATTTGAAAAGCAGCTATCACTAATTGGAATAAACCAAGTCACAAAGTAATTTAACCGGTCGATTGTTTTGTTAATCAGGAGAGAGCAACATAAACAAAAACCAAATCTTAAATCAATGATCTGTGCACGATAAAATTCTACTCACTGGCCGCGGCCAACTCAAAAGAAACCCAAAAACTATGCTTAGTCTTTGGTATAGTTTTCTATGCGAAATGTTGTATCAAATGGGAATTTAGCTGAAAATTGGTCATATAAAGGTAATGAGATGTTTTCGTCAAGAAATTGGAAAGTTTCCTAATGTCCATAAAAAAACCATATCTTTTATATACAATTGATGATATTTCTTTATGGGATCATCGAGCTTTCAAAATAACAATTCTTATTGAATTACAGCAGGACTTAAATTGATTTAGTTATTAGTAAAATACTGAGTCATGTGGAGGACCTATTCAGACTGACTAAAACTAGAAGTATTCGATACAAATCTCTCAAATAGTTTGAATAGGTAGAAAACAAGCACGGAAACTACCAGCATTGTCAGTCTGAAAACTTTTAAACAAATAATCTCCAGACAAATTCAACGGGTATTATAACACCAATGGAGACCACTTGTACTATGTTTTTTTTACAAACAAACGAGCAAAGCAAATATTTTTTTTATATTTTCAAAAATCACGCCTTGAACTAAAAAAAAAACTTTGCAGCTATTTAAAGCTTTCGGGCAAACGATGTTTTTACCCTGGGACCATTAACTCAGCTCCAGTTAGACTCATTGGTCTCATGTAAAATATTATTAAAACGTATAAGGCGATTGAAATGCCAAATTTATTTCCAAAAACCAAATGCTGCGCAGCTTACTGATGAAGGTCGTCACGGACCCAAATCGCGACACTTTTCACTCCTGTTGTCTTTTTGTAAAAAACTTGTCATCTGTTAAAATGTAGATGCAGGAGGTCTCTGGTCGGTTAATATTATATAAATATTATAAATAAGTGAGGAGCGATAATATGTAAATAGCGGTAGTACCACGGAACTTTTAAATTTTAAATTATACTAAATAAGTTCGCTTCCCTGCTATAAAAACCACTCGTGGCCACTAGAGTTTAATCTGATACTCACAAAGTCATCGTCATTTGCGTGGTAGAAATTAAGGATGTTCTGAATTGGATTAAATATCTTAGTTTTTGTTAGTCGTACACGACTGTCCAGAGTAACATTTCAAATATTTTCAACGGACTTGCATCCGCATATGGGTAAATCCGAGAAAAGCTACACTTAGGAAAGAAAGTTGTAAAAACTACATATATTTTTGTCAATAATATAATGGGCTTTTGTATTTGAGGTTCACAATGAATAAAGCATAAGCTTATTCGGTAATCCATTTAAGAAAGGCAGGTCAATTCCTACATCGACCTCGTATTTTTTTTTTGTTATTCTAAAAAATACTTTTTTTTTATATATTCATAAAAACCTGTAGATACGATTATGTATTTGTTTCGTTCGGTTAGAAACTTATAAGTATAAAATATTTAATTGCATACAAATAAATGTAAAAAAAGCATCGGAAAATTACTCAGAAGATATAAAAAAATTTATTTAAAGATGGACACAACTTTGGACACAAAAAACGATTTTTTTTGTTTTTTTCTTTAATCGAATTACTTTTGGAAAGAGGGCTAATAGAGCGCTTAAACTATTTACTTATATACAAAAGTATGTGTTTATATAGCACTTTAAACGACGAAATTAATGAAAAGTATGTGACGTCCGCAACGGCTTGAATTATTTCTAAATTTATTGAGTTTTTCTGGAGTGGGTACCAGTTCTTCGCCGGCTTGATATTATGAGTATTTCATCCACATCATTTTCACGCAACTGACTTGTATAAGTATTGAGGATACTCAGCTTGCCTAGTGTTTGTACCATATTGATCTGCATTGTATCAATGCAATGTGCATTAACTGTTTGAATTGAAAAACCTGTGAGCAATTTTTTTTTTTACAAATACCCACAACCTTAAGAGGCGTGGCTAGATTTTATACTTTCTGTCGTTAAGCTAATCTTATGTCAATCCATAACCACTCATTTCAATTCATAACCATTGCATAAAACGTACCGATTTTTAATGAAATCTAATAAGAAGTCATTTATGTGGTAGGTACTTAAATTGGGCGTGGAAAATTTTTTTGTCAAAGGTGAAATACACATATTACAGAATACGAGCGATATGCATGCTCTAGGTTAAAAGTTATGTAAGATTCAATATACGCTCGGATAGTTTAATTTGTATGGGAGTAACAAAAAGGGACGTGATTATGAATCCAATTTTTCGTCAGCTAAAGTACTTTGAATTACTATTTTTAAGCATATTTCTATGAACAGTATTAAAAATATTATGTGAGTGCTAAAAGTGGGTGAAATGGTGCGTCTGTAGGAAAGCGCCAGATTGGGGCTTGCCTACCACTTCTTTCGTAAGCGCGTAAATAAATGTTATAAAAATATGTTAACATTTTCAATTTAAGCGAATTTCATGCATTAGGCGACTAGTTATGTTGCTGCAAACCTGCACTGGAACTGGATTATTTGTGTGAGTGGTACCAGATGGGGCGTGGCAAAAAATCAATTTTTTGCAATCAAGCGTACCAAATAACTAATAATAACTAATCTGTTAAGAAAAGGACATTGAAGTAATTTAATATTAAATATTTATGTTTTATTAACTTCACTTGCTGCACACGAATTTAAAATGTTTAGAAGAAGTTTGCTACGCAAAATTTTCTAAAGAAGGTGCGAATACAGATTGACGTCTTAAATTTTAATTGGTGTTTTTGGTCAATTCCAGATCTTTTGTGTGTGTTTTTAAGCTAATAGGACCTAAGACCTGTTTTTCTTAAAAAAAAGTTAAGTAAAAAACTGAATGCCTTATCAAAGTACTCACAGACAGAGCCGCCAACCATAATCAATAAAAAATCGTCGTTTTTAAAAAAGCAAATAGTCATTTTAATAAATATAAATCGTCGTAAAATCGTCACACACAAGTTAGTCAATTTCACACAGTAGAAGTTTACTTTGTTTATCAGGCGTTATCTTTATAATTTACTTATACTGTCACCAAAATCACTTTATTTATAAGGCGTGTTCTATGGGTACTCGCTTATTAAACGAGTAAGTGGTCGGTAAGGCGATAACTTCAAAGCTTTACGAGCAACTTTTGAAATTTCTATATACAAGATCTGATTGGCTTTATGTGTCACAAACCGTTTGATTTAAAAATTCGTAATTCGCAGAAAAAAAGTTATTCGAGAAATAATTTAAGCGATTATTAACCGAGCTCGCTAAACTCGCTAAAGGTTATTCTTAAATAACTTTCTTCACAAAAATGTTATTTATTTAAAACAAAGGGGATTTAAGGCAACTTGTATATAGTTTACTTATACTGTCACCACAATCATTTTTATATTCTTGTACAATGGTGTGAAGTTATCGGGTTAGCGACCTCCTAAGCGAGTTGGCAATAGAACACGGCAAGCTGTATGCTTAGAGTTCTTGTTGATTCTCAAATTTCAAATATAGGTAGCGAAAAATTTATACTTAGTAGGGACATAAATACTGTTACACACGTTTTAAGCTGTAAAATAAAAAGTACTGAATGTTTTTGGACCATATATTTTTCAATATATTTATTGATGTATATTGTATCCAAAAATAATCTATAATAAACTTATTTAAAATGTCCGCCTTTTGCCTTTACACACGCCTTAAATCGCACTGGCCAATCGTCAATAGCTGCACGAACCTCGTCCATTGAAAAATTGGCCACAGCTCGAACCAAAGCAGTCTTAAGAGATCCAATGTTGGGGTATCTTTTGTGACAAACCTTGTCCTCTAAAACCGTCCACAATTTTTAATCCAATGGGTTCAAATCTGGACTGCCGGAGGGCCATTCTTTAGAGGAAATGAACGCTGGCAAATTGTTTCGCAGCCAGACCTGGGACGTTTTAGCCTTATGGGCCGGCGCAGAATCCTGCTGGAAAGTCCTTGGCTGGTTTTGGAACAGAAAATTGTTAAGAGACTTCACAACAGCTTTCAAAACGGTTTCTTGGTAAACTCTGACCGATGTTGTGACTCCTTGTTCGCAGAAATGCAGGTCAGTGACCCCATCGTAAGAGACACCCCACCAAACCATGACTGAAGCTGGGTGATGACCCTTTTCCACCCTTGGGATCAGTTCAGATGCTTCCTTAGATGACCGCGCATACATTATCATTTTCTTTGGTAAATTTTTCCTGAACGGTAAAATTTTTCTGTGCAACTTATCAGCGTGCTTCACCAAAAGACGTTTGCATTTTTCAATCCCTTTTTTTTAAAGCTGCAGTCAATAAATGTCCGGTACGTCGTTTGAAAGCCCCAAGTCTTTTTTAATGATTCGACTCATGCATGGACTTTTGTGTGATATTCACCTCACGGGCTATGATTTTCTGTTTTCGGAGCGGATTTCTGTGAATTCTTGATTTAACGGCTTTGATGTCATGTGGTGTTCGAACAGAGCGTGGGCGGCCCGACCGTTGGCGGTCTTTTACATCTCCAGTCTCCTCAAACAGTTGTATGCATCGGTAGACGAACATGCAGCTAATCCCTAGTGGCCGAGGCGTTTTGAAAATATCGATTTTTTTTCATTTCACACTTGAAAAGTGCTATTAAAGCGATACGGTTCTCATTATCTGACCACTCCATGATGAAAGTTGAAACAATTTTAAAATCCCGTTACAGTCCAATGCTATTGAGGTTAGCTTTCAAAACACATATGACATTAACGTGGTATGTTTAGTTCTACTATTGAAATGGGTGTGTGCAATGTTGTAACAGCATTTATGCCCCTACTAAGTATAAGTTAACGTACTAGTATTTTAAAACTATCCATCTTTCATACTTTAATGTATCAAGGATCATATTTTTTCTAATTAAATTTTCGGGCTTAATGCTTTTAGCTATAGACAGGCCTAATCTTGAGACTCGGGACTTTAAAGCCTTCTGCTATTGACCACTGTAACCGGAATATGGGTAAAAATTTCCATTTCATTTTGAATATTACTAGTTTGTTTCTAAAGAAAAAATGCTAAAGGCAATAACAGATTTAAAAAAAACGCGCAATTTGTTTAAAATAATTTTAATTTTTTGTTAATAATTGGGCACAAATTTTTCCCAAAAAAAGAATAGGGGAATTTGAATAATTACTTTTTGTTGTTGAAAATAATCAGTTTTCTGTCGTCAACCGTGTCGTTTAAGGTTATAGAATCGGTACGTTATTGGATAGGTACTCTTTCCAATGTTACCCATATTGCCCTAATCCCATAATTGAATTGAGATATTGTCGAGCTTTTGGAGCCCGTAACTCGGAAAATATGCATCGCTGCCAAAAATTATATTTATTATTTGTTCCGAATACGATGTTGTATTGCTGGTAGAAATTTGAAGTTGATCCGAGAGTTGTACTTAAACTAAGCTGCACGAGAACTTTCAAAATCGATACCTATCGAAACATAGGTTAACTTTGCATATGCGATGTGTTGTCGAAATTCATAGAGCATTCTTATTAATGAATGCCGGGATTATATGCAATAAGCAAAATTGCTGCCTGCATTTAAAGCGGAGAGTCTTCAAGGCGTTAAGGAATAACATAACATCCATTAAAATTGACTGAGCGATGCGGTTTACACACTGGCTGTATCATTGGTCCTCATTTCTTTCGAAATTATAAAGGAGTTGTCGTTATGGCGAACGCTTTCGAGCCATACTGATTACATTTTTCTTTCGAAAATTAATCAGCATATCAAAAACATTTGGTTCTAACAATATGGCGCAACTCGCCAAACAACGCGCTTCGCAATCACTTTATTTCATTAATGATGAGGTCCTGTTCACTGGTCCCCTCGTTTGTGCTATTTAACGCCACAGGATTAATTTTTATGAGGCTTAGATATGTTATTGGTTAAAGCCGACAAAGCAGCAACTCTTGAAGCATTGGAAGCCAATATTCAAGACACCTGACGCCATACGGCGAGATTTATTGCAAAAAAACAGTCCAAAATTGGACTGATCAAATGTTAAATGTTTGTGTTGATATTCAAAATATGCTATATGGGTTCAGCCTAAGTATAGGAACGACAAACTAAATAAAAATTAAAGCAATTGTATTATTTATTTTTATTATAACGATATATTTGGTTTAATGTTTAAAAAAACGATTTACTATTTGAAATCTACTCTACAGGTTCATATTGGTTGTTTTAAACACGTTTCACTGTTTGTTCTTCTTCTACACTTTTTATCTTTCTTTTTTGCATTTTCCGATTCTACCTGTTTGCTCGTTGTTGTTATAATCTTCTTCTTCATTTCTTTTTTTCCATGATTTGGTAGTTTGTCTTATTTTTTTTAACGATTTTCTTAGAATTCCACTACGATTTTTTCATAAAAATATATAGAAGGCACTTTTTTTACTATTATTAAGAGATATTTTTAAAAATTATATGGCTTTTCAACATAAATTCGGCGATTTTAACACAACAAAAAGGAAGTAAATTGATGAAACCACGAAATCTACAAAACTAAACTTCAAACTCCAACTCCTATTGGCTTGAAATCATTCGCCGTAGTTTGGTAAGCCGCCGAGGAGTTTAACGGCGCACGTGTTTGTTATGTCTAGAGCTTGTTTGGAGTTAGGGCCAGTACGGAGTTTTTTCATAAATTTTGATTTCAAATGTTAAGTTTTCACTTAAAACACAAAAATAAGTATATATCTTATGAAAATTTTTTCGACTGTGTACCAATGACAAAAACTTAAAAAATTGTATTCGGTTTTTGATCATACACAAAAACACGTGTGTTTCATTTGAAGGCAAAAAATTTAACAGAAAACTCCGTACAGGTTTTTTATACGACATTTCGACTGACAGTTTTCCAACAACTTGTAATAGCTTTTAAGACAAAATCAGGTGAACTTGGATTTCAACTATATATGCAAATGAGGTATTAGGATCCTCCGTTCATGCGGGGAGCTGCTGAACTCACAATATAAAATATCATTGAAGTTTAAAATAAAAACGTTTTTGATCCTTAACTGACATACAGCACGAAATTTTCGAACTTTTTTCTTTCCAAAGCAAAATTGTAAGCTGTATAGCTAAAAAAAAATGCCAGATAGACCTGTTACAAGCTAAAGGTGTAAAAGCAAAAATGTATTACAGTATTTTTCGGTTAATTGCACGTCAAAATTTGCACAACTTTTTGTTCAATTAACCGGGGAACCAATTAGCCGATACCCGCTTAATTGAACAATTCGTTCAATTACAAGAATCCCGTTTAATTGAACAGTTTGTTCAATTACAGAAATCACGCATAATTGGAACTATTAATGAATTAAAAGCACTTTAAGTTTTTCAAAATATTTTTTTTTACCTTAAACGAAAAAAAGCAAGTAACAGAAAAAAATGTAAATATATGTGTGTACGCAGGTATTTATTATTGTAGGTATGTACTATTAAATGCACTATTTATGTGCACATTAGTTTTACAAAAAAATAAATTTTATAAACTAAAAAACAATTCATATACATATTCGCAAAATCCTATTCAATGTGGTAAGAGAGCACCCATACTTTTTGTACAGCTCAGACTTCTGCTTGCATTTAGCTTCAGATAAAATTTTAAGCTTATCCTTAAGTGTAAGGGTTACGTATCGTTTTCCACTCATAGTCTACAAAAATTAACAATAAGATAAAATTAATTTATATTGTTATTGTCGAATACAAATTAAACACTTACGCTTTCTCACTGTTTTTCCTTAGCAATAAACATTTGTTTTCAATTACATACATACATAGTAGAGATGCCACCCAGTGTTTTTCACAAATGATGTCAAATATGTATGTGCAAAAATGCCAGATTATTTTTCAATAATAATGCAATTAACCGGGTAAAAGTAAGAGGAAATTTATTTTTGATGACATGAATTTTGAATCAATTAAGCGGGAAAATCAATTAACCGGGTTCAATTATCCGAGGAAATTTACATGTGTTTTCGTATGCAAAATATTTTTGCCCGATTATGTGGTTCAATTAAGCGTGGAAACCAATTAACCGTAGGGTCAATTAACCGAAAAATACTGTAATTGAAAACAAATGTTTATTGCTAAGGAAAAACAGTGAGAAAGCGTAAGTGTTTAATTTGTATTCGACAATAACAATGGAAATTAATTTTATCTTATTGTTAATTTTTGTAGACTATGAGTGGAAAACGATACGTAACCCTTACACTTAAGGATAAGCTTAAAATTTTATCTGAAGCTAAATGCAAGCAGAAGTCTGAGCTGTACAAAAAGTATGGGTGCTCTCTTACCACATTGAATAGGATTTTGCGAATATGTATATGAATTGTTTTTTAGTTTATAAAATTTATTTTTTTGTAAAACTAATGTGCACATAAATAGTGCATTTAATAGTACATACCTACAATAATAAATACCTGCGTACACACATATATTTACATTTTTTTCTGTTACTTGCTTTTTTTCGTTTAAGGTAAAAAAAAATATTTTGAAAAACTTAAAGTGCTTTTAATTCATTAATAGTTCCAATTATGCGTGATTTCTGTAATTGAACAAACTGTTCAATTAAACGGGATTCTTGTAATTGAACGAATTGTTCAATTAAGCGGGTATCGGCTAATTGGTTCCCCGGTTAATTGAACAAAAAGTTGTGCAAATTTTGACGTGCAATTAACCGAAAAATACTGTAATACATTTTTGCTTTTACACCTTTAGCTTGTAACAGGTCTATCTGGCATTTTTTTTTAGCTATACAGCTTACAATTTTGCTTTGGAAAGAAAAAAGTTCGAAAATTTCGTGCTGTATGTCAGTTAAGGATCAAAAACGTTTTTATTTTAAACTTCAATGATATTTTATATTGTGAGTTCAGCAGCTCCCCGCATGAACGGAGGATCCTAATACCTCATTTGCATATATAGTTGAAATCCAAGTTCACCTGATTTTGTCTTAAAAGCTATTACAAGTTGTTGGAAAACTGTCAGTCGAAATGTCGTATAAAAAACCTGTACGGAGTTTTCTGTTAAATTTTTTGCCTTCAAATGAAACACACGTGTTTTTGTGTATGATCAAAAACCGAATACAATTTTTTAAGTTTTTGTCATTGGTACACAGTCGAAAAAATTTTCATAAGATATATACTTATTTTTGTGTTTTAAGTGAAAACTTAACATTTGAAATCAAAATTTATGAAAAAACTCCGTACTGGTCCTAACTCCAAACAAGCTCTAGACATAACAAACACGTGCGCCGTTAAACTCCTCGGCGGCTTACCAAACTACGGCGAATGATTTCAAGCCAATAGGAGTTGGAGTTTGAAGTTTAGTTTTGTAGATTTCGTGGTTTCATCAATTTACTTCCTTTTTGTTGTGTTAAAATCGCCGAATTTATGTTGAAAAGCCATATAATTTTTAAAAATATCTCTTAATAATAGTAAAAAAAGTGCCTTCTATATATTTTTATGAAATAATCGTAGTGGAATTCTAAGAAAATCGTTAAAAAAAATAAGACAAACTACCAAATCATGGAAAAAAAGAAATGAAGAAGAAGATTATAACAACAACGAGCAAACAGGTAGAATCGGAAAATGCAAAAAAGAAAGATAAAAAGTGTAGAAGAAGAACAAACAGTGAAACGTGTTTAAAACAACCAATATGAACCTGTAGAGTAGATTTCAAATAGTAAATCGTTTTTTTAAACATTAAACCAAATATATCGTTATAATAAAAATAAATAATACAATTGCTTTAATTTTTATTTAGTTTGTCGTTCCTATACTTAGGCTGAACCCATATAGCATATTTTGAATATCAACACAAACATTTAACATTTGATCAGTCCAATTTTGGACTGTTTTTTTGCAATAAATCTCGCCGTATGGCGTCAGGTGTCTTGAATATTGGCTTCCAATGCTTCAAGAGTTGCTGCTTTGTCGGCTTTAACCAATAACATATCTAAGCCTCATAAAAATTAATCCTGTGGCGTTAAATAGCACAAACGAGGGGACCAGTGAACAGGACCTCATCATTAATGAAATAAATGGATTGTGAAGCGCGTTGTTTGACAATTTGCGCCATATTGTTAGAACCAAATGTTTTTGATATGCTGATTGATTTTCGAAAGAAAAATTGAATTATTATGGCTCGAAAGCGTTCGCCGTAACGGAAACACCTTCATAATTTCGAAAGAAGTAAGGACCGATGATACCGCCAGCGTGTAAACCGCATCACACAGTCAATTTTAATGGTTGTAATGTTATTAATTATCGCCTTGAGGACTCTCCGCTTCAAATGTGGCAATTTTGCTTATTGCATTTAATCCCTGCATTCATTAATAAGAATGCTCTATGAATTTCGACAACAACACATCGCATATGCAAAGTTAACCTATGTTTTGATAGGTATCGATTTCGATAGTTCTCATGCAGCTTTGTTTAAGTACAACTCTCGGATCAACTTCAAATTTCTACCAGCAATACAACATCGTATTCGGAACAAATAATAAATATAATTTTTGGCAGCGATGCATATTTTCCGAGTTACGGACTCCAAAAGCTTGACAATATCTCAATTCAATTATGGGATTAGGGCAATATGGGTAACATTGGAAAGAGTACCTATCCAATGACGTACCGATTCTATAACCTTAAACGACACGGTTGACGACAGAAAACTGATTATTTTCAACAAAAAAAGTAATACATTCAAATTCCCCTATTCTTTTTTGGAAACAAATTGTGCCCAATTGTTAACAAAAAATGAAAATTATTTTAAACAAATTGCGCTTTTTTTTAAATCTGTTATTGCCTTGGCGTTTTTTTTTTCTTTAGAAACAAACTAGTTATATTCAAAATGAAATAGAAATTTTTACCCATATTCCGGTTACAGTGGTCAATAGCAGAAGGCTTTAAAGTCCCGAGTCTCAAGATTAGGCCTGTCCATAGCTAAAAGCATTAAGCCCGAAAATTTAATTAGAAAAAATATGATCCTTGATACATTAAAGTATGGAAGATCGATAGTTTTAAAATACTAGTACGTTAACTTATACCTAGTTGGGACATAAATGCTGTTACAACATTGAACACACCCATTTCAATAGTAGAACTAAGCAATGTTAATGTCGTATGTGTTTTGAAAGCTAACCTCAATAGCATTGGACTGTAACGGGATTTTAAAATTGTTTCAACTTTCATCATGGAGTGGTCAGATAATGAGAACCGTATCGTTGTAATAGCGCTTTTCAATTGTGAAATGTAAAAAAATCAATATTTTCAAAACGCTCCGGCCACTATGGATTAGCTGCATGTTCGTCTACCGATGCATAAAACTGTTTGATAAGACTGGAGATGTAAAAGACCGCCACCGGTCGGGCCGCCTATGCTCTGTTCGAACACCGCATGTCATCAAAGCCGTTAAATCAAGAATTCACAGAAATCCGCTCCGAAAACAGAAAATCATGACCCGTGAGATGAATATCACGCAAAAGTTCATGAGTCGAATCATTAAAAAAGACTTGGGACTTGGGGCTTTCAAAAGACGTACCGGACATTTATTGACTGCAGCTTTAAAAAAAAGGATCGAAAATGTAAACGTCTTTTGGTGAAGCACGCTGATAACATGCACAGAAAACTTTTGTTCACCGATGAAAAAATTTTTAACGTTCAGGAAAATTTTCACAAGCAAAATGATTAAGTGTTGCGTGGTCATCTAAGGAAGCATCTGAACTGATCCCAAGGGTGGAAAAGGGTCATCACCCAGCTTCAGTCATGGTTTGGTGGGGTGTCTCTTACGATGGGGTCACTGACCTGCATTTCTGCGAACAAGGAGTCAAAACATCGGCCAAAGTTTACCAAGAACCGTTTTGGAAGCTGTTGTGAAGCCTCTTAACAATTCCCTGTTCCAAAACCAGCCATGGACTTTTCAGCAGGATTCTGCGCCGGCCCATACGGCTTAAACGTCCCAGGCCTGGTTTCGAAACACTTTGGCAGCGTTCATTTCCTCTGAAGAATGGCCCTCAGGCAGTCCACATTTGAACCCATTGGAATACAAATTGTGAATGGTTTGAGTGGACAAGGTTTGTAACAAAAGATACCCCAACATTGGATATTTTAAGACTGCTTTGGTTCGACCTGTGGCCAATTTTCCAATGGATGAGGTTCGTGCAGCTATTGGCCAGTGCGACTTAAGGCGTGTGTAAAGGTAAAAGGTGGACATTTCGAATAAGTAGATTCTTTTTGGATAGAATATAAAACGTGTGTAACAGTATTTATGTCCCTACTAAGTGTAATAGATATTATTCTATTACAAACGTGTTTTAAATAAATTGTCTGCTTACTATTGCACCACCTCGAACCCATGAATCAGTCAAAATTTGAGCAATTGCAAAATTTAATTGTCGATTTGTAAGCAGTTGTTAGTTGTATCTTAATCAAAGAAATTCTGTACCATCGATTTGAAAAGCAGCTATCACTAATTGGAATAAACCAAGTCACAAAGTAATTTAACCGGTCGATTGTTTTGTTAATCAGGAGAGAGCAACATAAACAAAAACCAAATCTTAAATCAATGATCTGTGCACGATAAAATTCTACTCACTGGCCGCGGCCAACTCAAAAGAAACCCAAAAACTATGCTTAGTCTTTGGTATAGTTTTCTATGCGAAATGTTGTATCAAATGGGAATTTAGCTGAAAATTGGTCAAATAAAGGTAATGAGATGTTTTCGTCAAGAAATTGGAAAGTTTCCTAATGTCCATAAAAAAACCATATCTTTTATATACAATTGATGATATTTCTTTATGGGATCATCGAGCTTTCAAAATAACAATTCTTATTGAATTACAGCAGGACTTAAATTGATTTAGTTATTAGTAAAATACTGAGTCATGTGGAGGACCTATTCAGACTGACTAAAACTAGAAGTATTCGATACAAATCTCTCAAATAGTTTGAATAGGTAGAAAACAAGCACGGAAACTACCAGCATTGTCAGTCTGAAAACTTTTAAACAAATAATCTCCAGACAAATTCAACGGGTATTATAACACCAATGGAGACCACTTGTACTATGTTTTTTTTACAAACAAACGAGCAAAGCAAATATTTTTTTTATATTTTCAAAAATCACGCCTTGAACTAAAAAAAAACTTTGCAGCTATTTAAAGCTTTCGGGCAAACGATGTTTTTACCCTGGGACCATTAACTCAGCTCCAGTTAGACTCATTGGTCTCATGTAAAATATTATTAAAACGTATAAGGCGATTGAAATGCCAAATTTATTTCCAAAAACCAAATGCTGCGCAGCTTACTGATGAAGGTCGTCACGGACCCAAATCGCGACACTTTTCACTCCTGTTGTCTTTTTGTAAAAAACTTGTCATCTGTATGTAGATGTAGGAGGTCTCTGGTCGGTTAATATTATATAAATATTATAAATAAGTGAGGAGCGATAATATGTAAATAGCGGTAGTACCACGGAACTTTTAAATTTTAAATTATACTAAATAAGTTCGCTTCCCTGCTATAAAAACCACTCGTGGCCACTAGAGTTTAATCTGATACTCACAAAGTCATCGTCATTTGCGTGGTAGAAATTAAGGATGTTCTGAATTGGATTAAATATCTTAGTTTTTGTTAGTCGTACACGACTGTCCAGAGTAACATTTCAAATATTTTCAACGGACTTGCATCCGCATATGGGTAAATCCGAGAAAAGCTACACTTAGGAAAGAAAGTTGTAAAAACTACATATATTTTTGTCAATAATATAATGGGCTTTTGTATTTGAGGTTCACAATGAATAAAGCATAAGCTTATTCGGTAATCCATTTAAGAAAGGCAGGTCAATTCCTACATCGACCTCGTATTTTTTTTTTGTTATTCTAAAAAATACTTTTTTTTTATATATTCATAAAAACCTGTAGATACGATTATGTATTTGTTTCGTTCGGTTAGAAACTTATAAGTATAAAATATTTAATTGCATACAAATAAATGTAAAAAAAGCATCGGAAAATTACTCAGAAGATATAAAAAAATTTATTTAAAGATGGACACAACTTTGGACACAAAAAACGATTTTTTTTGTTTTTTTCTTTAATCGAATTACTTTTGGAAAGAGGGCTAATAGAGCGCTTAAACTATTTACTTATATACAAAAGTATGTGTTTATATAGCACTTTAAACGACGAAATTAATGAAAAGTATGTGACGTCCGCAACGGCTTGAATTATTTCTAAATTTATTGAGTTTTTCTGGAGTGGGTACCAGTTCTTCGCCGGCTTGATATTATGAGTATTTCATCCACATCATTTTCACGCAACTGACTTGTATAAGTATTGAGGATACTCAGCTTGCCTAGTGTTTGTACCATATTGATCTGCATTGTATCAATGCAATGTGCATTAACTGTTTGAATTGAAAAACCTGTGAGCAATTTTTTTTTTACAAATACCCACAACCTTAAGAGGCGTGGCTAGATTTTATACTTTCTGTCGTTAAGCTAATCTTATGTCAATCCATAACCACTCATTTCAATTCATAACCATTGCATAAAACGTACCGATTTTTAATGAAATCTAATAAGAAGTCATTTATGTGGTAGGTACTTAAATTGGGCGTGGAAAATTTTTTTGTCAAAGGTGAAATACACATATTACAGAATACGAGCGATATGCATGCTCTAGGTTAAAAGTTATGTAAGATTCAATATACGCTCGGATAGTTTAATTTGTATGGGAGTAACAAAAAGGGACGTGATTATGAATCCAATTTTTCGTCAGCTAAAGTACTTTGAATTACTATTTTTAAGCATATTTCTATGAACAGTATTAAAAATATTATGTGAGTGCTAAAAGTGGGTGAAATGGTGCGTCTGTAGGAAAGCGCCAGAATGGGGCTTGCCTACCACTTCTTTCGTAAGCGCGTAAATAAATGTTATAAAAATATGTTAACATTTTCAATTTAAGCGAATTTCATGCATTAGGCGACTAGTTATGTTGCTGCAAACCTGCACTGGAACTGGATTATTTGTGTGAGTGGTACCAGATGGGGCGTGGCAAAAAATCAATTTTTTGCAATCAAGCGTACCAAATAACTAATAATAACTAATCTGTTAAGAAAAGGACATTGAAGTAATTTAATATTAAATATTTATGTTTTATTAACTTCACTTGCTGCACACGAATTTAAAATGTTTAGAAGAAGTTTGCTACGCAAAATTTTCTAAAGAAGGTGCGAATACAGATTGACGTCTTAAATTTTAATTGGTGTTTTTGGTCAATTCCAGATCTTTTGTGTGTGTTTTTAAGCTAATAGGACCTAAGACCTGTTTTTCTTAAAAAAAAGTTAAGTAAAAAACTGAATGCCTTATCAAAGTACTCACAGACAGAGCCGCCAACCATAATCAATAAAAAATCGTCGTTTTTAAAAAAGCAAATAGTCATTTTAATAAATATAAATCGTCGTAAAATCGTCACACACAAGTTAGTCAATTTCACAGTAGAAGTTTACTTTGTTTATCAGGCGTTTTCTTTATAATTTACTTATACTGTCACCAAAATCACTTTATTTATAAGGCGTGTTCTATGGGTACTCGCTTATTAAACGAGTAAGTGGTCGGTAAGGCGATAACTTCAAAGCTTTACGAGCAACTTTTGAAATTTCTATATACAAGATCTGATTGGCTTTATGTGTCACAAACCGTTTGATTTAAAAATTTGTAATTCGCAGAAAAAAAGTTATTCGAGAAATAATTTAAGCGATTATTAACCGAGCTCGCTAAACACGCTAAAGGTTATTCTTGAATAACTTTCTTCACAAAAATGTTATTTATTTAAAATAAAGAGGATTTAAGGCAACCTGTCTATAGTTTACTTATGCTGTCACCACAATCATTTTTATATTCTTGTACAATGGTGTGAAGTTATCGCGTTAGCGACCTCCTAAGCGAGTTGGCAATAGAACGCGGCAAGCTATATGCTTAGAGTTCTTGTTGATTCTCAAATTGCAAATTGCAAAATACTTAGTAGGGACATAAATACTGTTACACACGTTTTAAGCTGTAAAATAAAAAGTACTGAATGTTTTTGGACCATATATTTTTTAATATATTTATTGATGTATATTGTATCCAAAAAGAATCTACTTATTCGAAATGTCCACCTTTTGCCTTTACACAGTCCTTAAGTCGCACTGGCCAATTGTCAATAGCTGCACGAACCTCGTCCATTGAAAAATTGGCCACAGCTCGAACCAAAGTAGTCTTAAGAGATCCAATGTTGGGGTATATTTTGTGACAAACCTTGTCCTCTAAAACCGTCCACAATTTTTAATCCAATGGGTTCAAATTTGGACTGCTGGAGGGCAATTCAGAGGAAATGAACGCTGGCAAATTGTTTCGCAGCCAGGCCTGGGACGTTTTAACCTTATGGGCCGGCGCAGAATCTAGCTGGAAAGTCCTTGGCTGGTTTTGGAACAGAGAATTGTTAAGAGGCTTCACAACAGCTTCCAAAACGATTTCTTGGTAAACTTTGGCCGATGTTTTGACTCCTTGTTCGCAGAAATGCGGTCAGTGACCCCATCGTAAGAGACACCCCACCAAACCATGACTGAAGCTGGGTGATGACCCTTTTCCACCCTTGGGATCAGTTCAGATGCTTCCTTAGATGACCGCGCATACAGTATCATTTTGCTTGGTAAACTTTTCCTGAACGGTAAAATTTTTTCATCGGTGAACAAAATTTTTCTGTGCAACTTATCAGCGTGCTTCACCAAAAGACGTTTGCATTTTTTAATCCATTTTTTTTAAAGCAGCAGTCAATAAATGTCCGGTACGTCGTTTGAAAACCCCAAGTCCCATGTCTTTTTTAATGATTCGAACAATGGACTTTTGCGTGATATTCATCTCACGGGCTATGATTTCGGAGCGGATTTCTGTGAATTCTGTGAACAGAGCGTGGGCGGCCCGACCGGTGGCGGTCTTTTACATCTCCAGTCTCTTCAAACAGTTTTATGCATCGGTAAACGAACATGCGGCTAATCCCTAGTGGCCTTAGCGTTTTGAAAATATCGCTTTTTTCATTTCACACTTGAAAAGCGCTATTACAGCGATACGGTTCTCATTATCTGACCACTCCATGATGAAAGTTAAAACAAATTTAAAATCCTGTTACAGATTAACGCTATTGAGGTTAGCTTTCTAAACCCATATGACATTAACGGGGTATGTTCAGTTCTACTATTGAAACGGGTGTGTTCAATGTTGTAACAGTATTTATGTCCCTACTAAGTATACACAACAGACATGTTATGTCCTAATTAAAGACGACTAATCAATACCTATTTTGTGGTTATTATGCCAACCTGCTCTACACTCGTTTTCCAAAGCATATATTGCAGTTTTTTTGAAAATAAGTTAAAGGCAGAAAAACATGATTACATCGTTTTAATCTAAAACCTGCGTAATGTTTATTTTAATAAAAAAAACATATTTATAAAGAAAGCAAAACAAAAAATTGATCTGCTGGATGTCAATATTCGTCAAAATAAATAAGAGTAAAAACACGCAAAGCAGTTGCAAGATTTAAAAATGTATACTCATACGTTGCTTCATCTTTATTTCACATCATTTATGAATTTTAAAACTCGTCATTTTCGGCGTCAATTGTCATTTGGTCAAATTTTAGATAGAAAATGTAACGTTCGCAACACAGGATTTACCCATGTGTCTGTCATGATACAAAAATTGTTTGTTGTTTGCAAAATTCTCTCGTCTCAAGGGGGAGCCTTTAGCCATGATTTTAACTTAACTTAATTTACTGCACCAACAAGAAGCAACATGTTCGAAGCGAACATTCAACATTCCACCGTTTCATACTAACCGGAGCAGCTGAAGATTTTACCAAATAACAACAACATCAGCAACAGCAACACACATCAGTTGAGTGCGAACCTTTCAGTGAAGCGGACGGATATGACCACAAGTTGCTATCATCTACAGTGAGGCAAAGCCATTTGTAGAGTGTAGTGTGTGTGAGAATTATTTAGAAAAAAGGGAGAAAAGAATGTGTAAATGTTTCACAAAGAAAACCCAAGCAAAACAAAGTGTAATTAAAGAAGAATTCCGACAAAGTAATTAAAAATGTTTAATTTTTATTAAAAGAAAAATAATTAATAGACAAAACAAATTATTAAACGTAAATAGTTGAAATTTTTACCCCCTTTTTTCTTACTGCCAGCGCGATCTTGTCTAACGTGTTTTATGTTCGTGTGTGTGTTTGCTGTTTCACCTAAACCATTTACCATTTGCAGAGTCTGGCACGAGTAAGTTGTTGCTGTTTGTAGAGTGAGCGGGAGTTGGTGGAGGCATTGGGGGTGGGGTGTGTGTTTGTGTGTACTAAATGGAGAGTTGTGAAGATTGAGATTCTTTGCTGGTTGGGGTATTTACGGCCATTGTCGTTGTTGTTTTAATTAAAAGAGTGAACTAACAAGCGAACTACAGCTATTTTGCCAATAGTCAGCCGCCGCCGGCCTTACTTCTCGCATTCATCCCTCGAACTCATCCCCGCAGCGGTGCGTCAGTTGGAATTTACTATCATCTAAAGTCGTCGTCATAATCGCGTTACTACCATCACCATCGCCACTACCACAAAAACCCAACCGTGGCAGATTAAAAACATGAAACACTTGATCTTATTTGTGCACGTCTATTAACGTGTTTTTCCGTCCGTATTTTTTTTTGGTCTTTACCTTTTTGTTTTGTTTTTGGTGTGTGAAAATGCTCATAAACGGATCGTGTTTTGAATGTGTGCATTTTTTCTGGCCATTGTCGTCGTAGTTTGATTTGTGTGTGTGTTTTTTTTTGTTTGTTAGTTTTAACTCTTGTGCTTGCTATCTGTCGGTGAAAATGGAAAGTGTATGCGAGGTTTTATGGATCAATCCAACTCGCATATCACTCTTTGGTGGCTTTAAACGACTGTCTTTCTTCTTCTTCGTCTTCTTCACATTTCAATAACAGCTGATAATTGTCATCACGGCAGGCAGAAGCTTTGTGCAAAAAAACGCATAAAAGGTGCGAAATGAAAGTAATTACTGGCAATACCAAGCAGTAAGCGAATGTTTGGATATGTCTGCAATTTTAAATTAGACGTGTTCTATTTATGTCGTATTCGTAGTTTTCCATTTTTTTTTTTATTAATTTTAAAAAAACAACCTCAATTTTTTTAAGTAAATAATGTTTGAATCTTGCCGTTAGGAAAATATTTTTGCGACTAAAATTTTTGAAAAAAAACTGACCATAAAACTTAGTATTTGTAGCAAAACATATTAATAAAAATAATTGGGCGGCGACCCATATTTTTCGAGTTGCGGGCATTACTGTCTTTATTCTTCGTCTTCTTCTCCACATTTCAATAACAGCTGATAATTGTCATCATCGCAGGCAGAGACTATGTGCAAAAAAAAGTACGCATAAAATGTGCGAAATGAAAGTAATTACTGGCAATACCAACCAGTAAGCGAATGTTTGGATATATCTTCAACCTTTAAATTAGACGTGTTTTATTTATGTCGTATTCGTTGTTTTCCATTTTTTTTATTAATTTTAAAAAAACAACATCAATTGTTTTAAGTTAATAATGTTTGAATCTTGCCGTTAGGAAAAAAAATTTGCTACCACAATTTTTCAAAAAACTGACCAATACCCCGGCTTAAATCTAAATTTAAGTACAACTCTTGGATCGACTTTAAATTTCTACCTTCAATAGAAATTCGTATTTGGAACAAAAAATATAAAAAAAAAGTTGGTGGCGGCCCATATTTTCGGAGTTAACGGAACTAAAACTGGGGATTTGTTTGTTGTTGTAACTTTACTAATTCTCATGTGATTTGAAAAATATCAAAAATATCAGAATAAATATATTTCGTATACATTTTTAACTATTGTACGGCCCCAACCCCATTTTTTAAACAATAGCCCACAGTGCCAAATAATTAACAGAAACTTTGTTTAAGAATTGCATATTTTTATTTATAGTTAGTGTTCCCAGCAGAAGGCCTATGTTTTTTCCCATACTTTACAGGAGAGACAAAAAACTGTTGAATTTATCCATTCCGCGGAATTTCCGAAAATTTCGTATTCAGATTTTTCACGTTTTTACTTAAAGAAAAGTTTGGATAGAGGTATTTTTTCAAAATCAAAAAAAGATACAAAAATTTAAATCAAGCGTGGAATCTTTATTGTTCATTTGAAAGGACATTTTATGTCATTTATTTTTTGAATACAATTTTCTTCAAATGTTCTGAGGGCCCAATTTTGGATGACGTTAATGACACGCGTAATGTTGGCATCCAAAAGCTGAATTGTAGCTGGTTTGTCAGCATAGACTTTAGAGTTTACGTAGCCCCTAAGAAAAAAGTCTAAAGGTGTGATATCACATGGTCTAGACGGCCAACTCACCGGTTTAAAACGTAGATTAGCTGCTCTTCGAAAATACCTCTCAATAAATCCATTGTATGAGCAGCTATGTAGCATGTGGCACCGTCCTGATCAAACCAAATATTGTCAGGTTAACGGGCTTCCATTTTAGGCAGCAAAAAGTACGATATCATGGCGCTATAGCAAGCATCATTTACGGTTACGTTCCGGCCATCATTTTTGAACAAGTATGTAGCGATGATTCCACCAGCCTATAAACTGCACAAACCGTTGTTTTCTCTGGGTATAATGACACCTCTTGAACTTCTTCTGGATGCTCTTCAGCATATATGCGGCAATTTTGTTTATTGACGCTGCCGTTGAGCCAAAAAATGGGCCTCATTACTGAACAAAATTTCAAGCGCACAAAAACTGTGTCTCACCGAACCCTAATTTCCACAATACAGTCGCACAATTTGGAGATGTTGTTGCGGTGTAAGTCTTTCCAAGATGGAATAGCAAACAATACTGAAAAGAAACAAAAAACAAAGTTTAACACAACTTACGCTTAGTCTGTGAAAAAAATTCTATTGAAAAAATCCCTCTAGATTGATCGCCCGTTATACTTATATACTCGTACAAAAATGTCACATGGGACCTTTAAGTATTGCCTTTTCTGTATGAAAATATAAAAAATCATAATTTTCCACATAGGCCTTTTTATATCCTCAACCATAGGGTCGTACCAAATTTGGCATTTCTTTCAGTACACCTCATAATATTGATCTACAATGTATATATTTTTTGATCAGCGTACAATTCTAAGATGCTCTAGCGATATCCAACCGTCCGTCAGTGTGTCTGTTGAAAGCACGGTCACAATTATCAACCTAGAACGTCCAAACATTGCAGAGAATTATATTGTTGTTGTCCATTATGGATCGGTCCATAATGTGCACGTTGTCCTTACGTCAAGGGGATGTGCCCCCCCCCCCCCTCGGTCGACAGGGGCGGGTGTGAGAGGCGTTGGGAACGTTCGTCCAAAAAAAAACTGAACCAACATCTGTAAAAATTGTATAAAAGCCATCACCATGGCTTCTGAAACTATGCATGAAGCTGTCTTTTGGACAGGTCCTATTTAGGATTGCATATGGACCAAATCGATAAATGTTTTGATATAGCCCCCATCCCGTGTTCGGGTACCGGTGCTTCAGAATCTGCATTTATAGACTGATCTCGAAGGAATTTGACACGAAGTAGTTTCATGGCATGAAAATTAACTGTTTATAATTTAGACCATATGATTTTATGCAGTCCTTATACAAAGGTTCCTCCCTATTCTAGGTCCTGACGTTCTGGAAGACACATTCATAGTCTGATCTGGACAAAATTTTGTACAAAGTAGTTCTATGGAATGACAAATAACTGTTAAGGATCTGGACCATATTGGCACATGATTAAATTTAGCTCACTACCAAGGACACCTAATTGTTATGATTCTTGCTATGAACATAATCCACGGTAGAGATTCAGGTCCAGCCGAAAGAAGCGCCGTTTTTTACTTTTTACTCATTAATAATTATTTTTATTATTTTTTAATTATATTTAATAATATTTCTTTAATGGTATAATGGCGATGTATGTACAAATTAACCAGATACAACTTCTATAAAAAGGCTTGCTAGAATTATTGAATTGAAAAGGTCGATGTGAAGAACACATTGGCCTTCTACAATGATTTTATTATTTCTTTAAAGAAATGCACATATGCCTTTTTCTAAATCCCAAACCAATGAAGATATCGAAAAACGATTGGGTAGGTACATGTATGACCGGTAGGACTACTAAAAGCGACAGTGACAAAAAAATCAAAATTTACACATAGGCCTTCGCTGGGAACTACAACGATATTGTGTATTGTTATTTTCCAAATAAATTTCTTTTTGAAGCTTGTAATACTGTTGCTTAATACCTGAGGCACATCAAACAAGTGTTTTAATTGTTTCACTTCTTAGGAAAAAATCATACAAAAATTAAAAATTATTTTTTCCTCAAGCCACGCAGGGATCGCAATCTTGGATTGTTATATGTTTTTATAAAGATTTAAAAGACATTTGATCGAGGTTTCTTGTGTAATATTTTCGCTACTTATCACCTCGGGACAGTTTGCAATTCCTGCTAAATATTTTCATTATTTTAGCACATAAATAAAACACACCTAATGTACGTTGATGTGTACACAGGTGGTGCAGTAATTATTTTTTTACCTGTCTTGTTTTTCTTATTAAATTTTTAGTTTAACAAAAAAGAAAAAAACTGCAAATAATTACTTGTACGACATATGAAAAAAATGCCTAAGCGAAATTGGAATTTTCTTCGTATTTGTTTTCACTTAAGTTCAATGAAAATGCTTCAAACCGGTATGAAAAGCTTTCCAAAAACTACTAAATATAAAATGGTGAATTTGAGTCAACAACTATAAATATTTACGTCAATATTTCGAGGACTACAGAATATTCATGGATTGTCCATAAATATGGAATTATAGCCATGGAATTTTTAATATTCCAACCAACGTGTTTAGTTTAATTTGTATTAAAGTAGAAGTTAATAAAAATAAAATCAGCCAAAAAAAGAAATCGCCCTCCCGTTAAGGTTGCGTATTTTTGCCTAGGATCCAGTGGAAGCTTGATCAGGTTATACACCTAGTGCTTAACAGGAGTAGCCATATTTGTAAATGCGATTTGAACTACGCATTTATCTCTTAAATTTGATAAAGTTGGACCCCAAAAGTGTTCCTCACTTTGTACAAGTACTCGGTAAATCGGTCCGAACTACAAATATTCGATTAGATAAACATACCATCACCAACATTCAACATCAATACTATGGTTACATGGTTCGACTTTCTGTTGCAATCACCAACATTCCATAGTATTCATGGTTACATGGTTCGACTTACCATCAGATGGTACCTATAATTATATTACGAAACTTACAGCCAACAAGTCGGTTATACCAACCGAATTCCGTTAAATTTTTGGTTGCCACAATTGACGGTTACAACAACCACCAATTATGAAGTACATGTTACTTTGGTACCAATAATTAACGAAATTTTTGTAGGAACTAAATCCCGTTTAGTTCGCTGTTGTAACATATTTCACTATTCAACAAGATTTCGGAGTTTCTTGGGGGTAAATTATTTTTTCTAGAAATGAAAGACTTAGGTCATTATAGTAAATTCCCAAAAGAACGGCCCTGATAGGACCTAGTTGTTTTTATAAGTCAAGGAAATTTCTATTTTGCAACGCTGTATTTTATGAAATAAATTAAAAATTATAAAATATTCCTTGTTTAAGCGAACTGTCGTGATGAGATGTTTAAGAGAAATCGTATGGATATTATTTTCGTAGAACATTTTAACATCCTATCTCTAAGATAGGAGTCTTTTTCTTCATTTTTTCTAAAAAGTAAAAAGAAGAAAAAAAAAATGATTGGATAAATTTTATGTTGGAGTATTTTTATGTTCTGCAAAAATGTTGTCCTATTAATTTTAGTTTATGGAGTTTATTTCCGTAGAACATTTTAACATCCTACCTCTAAGATAGGAGTGCCATTTTCTTCCTTTTTTCAAAAAAGTAAAGAGAAGAAAAAAATGATTGGAATATTTTTATGTCTGAGTATTTTTATGTTCTTCAAAAGTTTTGTTCTAATAATTTCAGTTGGTGCGTGTTCTTTTTTGAATGAAATTGTATAAATGTTTTTAAAAAATTGTCATTTTTGGGTTGATATGTTCTACAAAATAATAATATAATCAGAATATGTTTATTAAGATAAATTGTCTTTTCGTCCTTTAAAAAAAATATTTGTTTTATAATATTTAATGAATATGGTTTGTTCAGGATTGAAACCAAATCGAAACAGAGAGGGAACTTGAAATAAGTTGTTTCCACTTTTTTTTTAAATAAACTACAAAATAAGTTCTACATGAACGTATATATTTTTTCATTTCTTTTGTAGCCAAGACTTCAAGCATTTATTTGAGGTATTTTGTGTCACATTAACCCTTAAGTAGCCGGAAATATATAGTTATTAAATTCCTCTTTACTTAAATAATATATTATGATCAGCTGTACCTTTATCTTAACATCAACAAATGCAGTTCCAATAATCATCTTTATTAGTTAGGGATAATTTGTTTTTTCAACCGATACATAATTAGTTAGGGTACCCGATAATTTCTTTTCAACCGATACTGATTAATTCCACTACTGAAAATTGCCGTGTACCCAATTAACATTCTGTTGTAGCGAGTGACATGGATACTACGTGCAACCACCCACATTCGGTTGGTAAAAATTCGGTTATGCCAATAAATCTGTTCTCTTTGTGTAGATTTGATTGAATCGAAAATTATTTTATACCTTTCACCGAAGTGTGGAAGGAATACTAAATTTGTCATTTGGGTTGCTACACCACGAAATATTGATCGTAGACCCTATAAAGTATATACTACATCTTTTATGGAACGCGGTACAATTCTTGTACGATCTAGCCATGTTCGTCTGTCCGTCTGTTGAAAGCGCAATAGCGTTTAAAGGAATCAACATAGGATCCTGAAATTTCGCCTGATGATGGCTTATAGTCATAAGCTGTATGAGTTGAAATTGGGCGAAAAAATGTTTCCCTTTAAGGGACTAAATGTACCTCGGCAAAGGTACACTTTTTTTAAGTATCATCATAATATTTAAATCATAATATTTTGTGGACAGACAATGGTTAAAATGGGTACTATTAGTTGGAACGCTCTAAATACCTTAAAAAAGGCCATAGTTTCTGGAATGCAACTCAAAAAAAATATTCCCCCTGTCCAAAACGGGCGAGTAATAGTCAATATGGGTACAACTCATATAAAACCAAATTTTGCTTTCAATCTTAATATAGAGTTATTTTGATGTTTTGACTGAGATTAGTAACGGGAGCATGGGCCAAAAGGCCATTTTGTTGTTGCTCTTTAGTAGTTTAGGGGCGGTGGAGGGTACATAAGTTCAAGCTCAACGAACTTTTTTACTTTTTTCTTTGATTTTAGCATTCCGCCATTTCCGGCGGCATGTTAATTTTTTTTTTTATCTAAATCTTCAATAGAAATCAGGAAGCCATAAGCCGGCCCTTAGTGTAGTTGTGTACCCTACTACTAATTTCTATAGGTAAAGTCCAAAACAGAAAAATTTTTTGCTTAAGCGATTTGCGTTCCTTAAAATACGTTACGAATACGAAATGAATGTGCTACCACAACTCAACGAGTGGAATTAAATGCCACCATGATCTGGTTGGTCTTTATGTCTTTTTTTCTTCTTCAAATGAGTTTTGTATGCTTTTTGTTTGTTTTCTTATGATTTTGTTTTTGTGGGTTTTGGTTGAGTCATAAGCGAGCAAGCCAGAGAGCCAGCCATTCATTCCGGGCCGACAATAGCACGAGTCACAAGGAAAACTCCAAAGTAACAGAGTATTTTTTTATACGTTACAAGGTGAGGCAAAAGTTATCACCCAAAATTCTTTTGCTGTAAATCTATTTTTAATGAAAAACTTTGCTTCTGCCCGTGAGATTTGTTTTTTGAATACTTTAGAATTCATCGCATCAAGTTGAGGAAATTATATCGGCCAAGTGTTCGTCGCCAGAGTTGATGCCTGTACGGTCTACGATCCCACGACAAACGGTTCTATGCACCAGATCGATCCGAAGGTGGAATTCTTCTGGCACCAAGTCGATCCGAAGGTGGAATTCTTCCAAAAAACGCCGCAAAAACAATTTTTTGTTATTGACCAACAATCAGGGGATGTCCCCTATTATGCAGAGCATAGCGTTGGTGAGTGAGCAATCAAAAGGAGGAAAGAGGGAGTAATGTTTATTGACATTTGTTTTGAATTTCTGGATGTCGTAATTGGTACGGACAGTACTGGCAAATGACGAATTCGATCTGCAGTGTATAGTGCGGTCAACCGACCAATCGATAACAAACAGGTGTGACTTCGTGGAAAGTCGCGTATTCTTGCCGAACATCCTAACGTCAGGAATAAATCGACGGATGTCCGTGGAGCTCACACCATGAAAGTAACGATAGAACAGCGACACACTTTCCACATTCCGACGGTGCTCGAGGGAGACTATTGAGTGGGATACTTTACTGTCACCTATCAGCACCATCGCTCTCCTTTGAAAACGGTCAAGTAGCTTTAAGGATGATTTTGGAGCACCTGCCCATATATGGGAGTTATATTCCATCTTAGGCCTGATATAGGTTGTATAGATGTTGAAAAGATCAGAAGGAGTGAAATATTTCACCAACAACAACTACTTATATCCGGTTTCGTTTAAAGGCATTTTCCATCACTCTTGCCAGAACTTCGGGCTACAGCTTCTAGCATTCCTGGCGAATATTCTCCTTAAGAGCTTCAAGACTCTGAGGCTTATTGACGTAAACACACGACTACAAAAAACCCCATAAAATAAAGTCTGGAACTGTTAAGTCGGTTGATCATGCCCGCCAGTGCAAATCACCAAAACGAAAGATTATCACCAGAATATCGGTTGTGGCTGTAGCAGTGTGCGCAACTGTCCTGTTGAAACCACATGTTCTCCAGTTCTAATTTATATAATTGAGGAAGAAATCTTTAATCGTGGCTCAGTAGCGCGCGCCGTCCACAGTCGTCATATGGCCGGCGGCGTTCTGAAAAAAATGGCCTGATGACACCTCCAGCGTAAACAGCATATTTAGCAGTAACTTTGAGCTGCTGTAATGGCTCTTTGTGGGTGATACACTGATTTTCGTTGCCCCAGAAACGATTATTTTGTTTATTCACGTAACCTCTAAGCTGGAAATGAGCCTCATCGCTTATGATCATTTTTGATGAAAAATCTTCCAACTCTTCGTTGAGAAACTGGATGGCTTCAGCATAGGTTGGACGTTTTTGGCGGTCAACAAGTAACAACTGATGCTTTGTCTGCACTTTGTAAGTGAACATCTTCAAATCTTGCACTAAAATTCTGTGTTGTGACCGCTGGTTAATTCCCACGTCGTCTGGTCGATGTTCCGGGCTCTCTGCGATATCTCTGCGATATCTTGGCCAACAACAGCAATATTTACACTTGAACGATGAAAATGAGCCTTATCGCTTATGATAATTTTTGAAAGAAAAATCGTCCTCTTCGTTGAGATTCAGGATGGCTTCAGCTTAGGTTGGACGATAACAGCTGGTGTTCTGTCTGCAATTTGTAAGGGTATATCTTCAAATCTTGCACCAAAATTCTGCGTAGGCTCCGCAGGCTAATGCCCAATTGCTTGGCACGGCGTCAGGTCGATGTTCCGGGCTCCTCTGCGATAGCTTGGCCAACAACAGCAATGTTTACACTAGAACGATGGAAGTAGTTTGGACACGTTTGGCGATCAACAGATAACAGCTGATGCCGTGTCTGCAATTTGTAAGGGAACATTTTCAAATCTTGCACCAAAATGTTGCTAAGCGACCGCCGTTTAATGCCCAATTGCTTGGCATGTCGTCTGGTCTGGCTCCTCGGCCACATCTTGGCTAACAGAGGCAATATTTTCACAAAAACGGCTGCTCCGGAGCCGGCCAGCCCTGGAAAGATCTCGTGTTGTCCTTTCTTTTTAAGGTCAGTAGCCAAACTCCTTAGTGTTTGTCTAGTTGGTGTCGGACAGCCAAGAAATCTGCAACGAAATTCACGCTAAGCTAACAAAACCGACGAATTGTTGCGCAATGAATTGGAAACAATTATTCTGCACTTTTGCCAAGTCCACCGATTCATGGCTTGTCGATTTGTATTCTGCTTTTCTTTACTTCGCAAATTTTAAAACCGATTTGACATTTGGCGCCATTTTCAAAAGTTATAGAGTTTTCCAATACGGTGATTACTATTGCCCCACCTTGTAGAAAAAACCGCAAAAACAAAACATTCCAAAGCTACCAACAAGACAACAACAAAAGGAATGACAACAAAAAGCCAAGCAAAGAATGAGCCAACAAACGAACGAGAAAAATTGGTCAAAACAGAAAAAAACAAACAACAAAAACAAGTTTTTGTGTATGGCCAAAAAGATCTCAGACAAATGAAATATAAGAGTCCATCGCGCAACGTAAAAGGCCACTGCAGCAAGAGCAACTTGGGCACGACGTACAACAACGTGTGGAACGTGGTCCAACGTGGTTGATGCCAATTGCTTTGACGACTTCATGGCTTAGAAAACTGATGTCGATGATGAATGTTGCAAACACGTAAAAATGGTTGCGAAAATCTCGCAACCAAGCGAGACAATTTAACACCAACCCGATACGAGTACAAGTCGAACGGATAGATACTACGTATCAACCAGTCTGCCAGCCCAGCCGTTTCTACTACGGCTGAGGATGGCAGCGCCAACAATTCTTTGACCACAAACAAAACAAAAAAAAATTATGAATCAAACTGCAATGAACCGCCGGACATTTATACGTTCCGTATGTGGAGTTCACAATGTAGTACTGTGATTACCTTGTGTGACAAGGGCAAGGGGATCATTAGACAATGAATGTAAGAGGAGGAGTGGAGTGTGTGTGTTTGCCCAGCGAGAGCGACAGACACATTCCTTGGCCACCGTTTCTTTTGCCTTTACATTTTCTTCTTTTTACAACATTATCAACTTATAATTTAACATGGGAAAAGTTGTTTAGTTTTTCTGCATATAATGAATATTGCAAAAATTTATTAAAAATACGAGGGCTATTCGAAAATGATGAGAGTGATTTGGACATGTAAAGTTTTAAAATCTGTTCCTATTGAAGAGGATTTCATAGGGCCATTGTCAAAATTTATGCTCATGTTAAAAACAACTAGACTAAATAAATTCGACCGGGCCGAAGCTTATATGCACACCCATCATGGATTTCGGTCCAGCACGAAGAAATGTTGGATTAACCATATCCGAAGAGCATCATACAGGGTGGCTGATGAATATTGCTACATTAAGAAACTCGAATAACTTTTTCAGTGTATTGGACTAATTTTTCTTTGATTCTTGTTAAAGCTCATTAAATTTTATTAAATAACGTTTAATTTGCTAAAAATATTGATGCGAAAGTGGACATTGTAAAGTTTTTAATTTTTTTCCTTTCGAAGTGGGTTAAATGCGGCCATTGTCATGCCAAAAATAATGGTCATGTTAAAAACAACTAAACAAATTAAATTCGAACGGATCAAAGCTTGAATGCAACCAATCATGGATTTCGGTCCAGCATAAAAAAAATAAGGTTGGATTAACATAACAATATCCGAAGAGTATCATACAGTGTGGCCGATGAATATTGCTACATTAAGAAACTCAAATAACTTTTTTTAGTGTATGGGACTAATTTTTCTTTGATTCATGTTAAAGCTCATTCAATTTTATTAAATATAGCTTAATTAGTTTAAAAAATAATGGAATTTAAATGCCCCCCCCCCCCCCCCCTGCTCGTTGATGCATGTGCGACATCTTACAAAGAGGTTGTTTATTACTGCTTGGAGAATGGATTGCTTTAGTTCATCTCGAATAGATTGCTTAAGTTCATTCAAATTTGTTGGTTTTGCTCTGTAGACTTTCTGTTTGCAATTACCCCAAAAGAAAAAGTCAGTTGCATTAAGGTGAGGCGACCTGGGAGGCCAACGAAATGAGAAGTTTTTGAATATCACCTAATTGGAAAATTTTCGTCGCAATTCTGTCATAACTGGCCGGGCCGGGTTATGTGAGGAGCTGCATCATCTTTCTGAAACAACCCAGAGTTGAAAGAAATTCTCATTCTTCGTAATTCTGAATAGAAAAACTCCCTCAACATGCTTAAGTACCGGTCTCCAGTAACCGTAACGGTGTGACCGTTTTCTTTGAAGAAGTAGGGCCCGACAATGCAGCGTGATGAAACTGCTCACCACACTAGGACTCGAAGTGGATGCAATTCCGTCTCATGGAGTATCTGTTTGTTTGTTTATGTTGCCGTATAAATTGAAATGGGCCTCGTCAGTCATGTTGGACATGTTTCCGCCCTCTTCCAGCATTTAAAGCATCTTCTGGCAAAATTCTAAGCGAATCGGGAAGTATGCTGCGTTCAGTTTGTTGGCCATTTGAATTTTATATGGGAAAATATTTGTGCATAATTGACTGCAATGCCTGTCTGCTTATACCCATTTGAGCAGATAAGCTTCTAGTCGAAACTCTTGGATTGTTTTGTATGGCAGCAGCTACAGTAGTGATTGTTTCCTCCGTCCGAACTTAAGGGCGTCGACTTTTCCATGCTCTGCAAAATTGTTAACAAGTTAACATTATGGTCCAACTGCTTGGAGGATTGCCGCCAAACGTGCGCCTATACTCCCTTTGAACCGAAACTACGGACTCCAGTGCGTGATAGCGGCGGACAATCCAAATTCTTGTTTCAGTGTCACAGTTATCTAAAAATCAATCTGCAAAATAACCAGATTCATTAAATAGAAAAAAAGTTGTTAATTTTTTTTTGGTATCTGCTTTCATTTGCCACCCTGTACTTCTTTGCATTTGAGTTTGGCCAAGTAGTTACCGTGAATGGGGTGCGCTATCGCCAGAGGATAACGGAATTCTTGTGGCCAGAAATGTTCTTAGACACCGTTGGACTTCTATCTTTGGGAATATTTAAAAGAAAAAGTTTACGTCAATAAGACAAGAACAATTTAAGAGGTTAAGGATGAGGTAATTCAGCACATTGACATTGTTAAACCCCCATTATATATCAGAGTCATTCACAAAAAATGGACCATGGGATAGAGGTATGTGCATGTGGCCGATATTTAGATAACTCTCTAAAAACTTTTTGTTTTATTTACAATTAACATCGCGCGTGTTAGTTGGACCACCCTTTATTACTTCAGTAAGATCCAATATATCAGTATAAAAATTATACCTAATATATTAATTCTCTTCACTTTGGTAATAGCGTGTTTGGAGGTAGCGAAGCACATCGGGATACGGCTAGTACAGGGTGGGCCAAAAGTTACCATGGGGTTAAAAACTTTAATAACTTTTTCGTTCGTTAACTTTTATATTTTTTCTCAGATTTTTAATGTACACTTAGTATAATGCCACTTAAATGACCCCCGTTTAAGCTTCGCAATGAAGGGCTCGTTTAAGAGCATTTTTCATAATATTTTTCAAATTTGTGGCTGTAGCGTTCAAATGTATGAAACAATGTTGGCCTTGAGTGGAAGGATTGTCTCGTTTATATAACCTCAAAGAAAATAGTCGGGTGCTGACAAAACTGGCCAAATAATTTCCGAATTGGAAACTATACGCTCTCCAAGAATTTTACTTTAAAGTGTTATTGTGTCTCGGGCAGAGTGACCAGTGGCTCCGTCCTGCTGAAACCACATCTTAGGTCTGTTTTCAAGAGCTGGACGTAATACATTTTCTATCATAAACCGATACCGCTCTCCATTTACAGCACTTCCATCTTCATTCCCGAAAAAGTAAGGCTCATTAATATGTGCAGCTGTGATCCCACACCATACTGTACACCTAATGGGGTGCAATTGGCGTTGATGAATGGCTCTTGGATTTTCATAATCCCAGAACCTACAGTTTTGATTATTAAAGAAGCTATTCAAATGAAAATGAGCTTCATCGCTCATGCGTTTGCGTTAAAATAATTGATCGCTGATTTAAATAATAAAATTCTATTATTCTGGTTCTTTGTTCAGTTGTGAATCTTTCCATTATTTATCATTCATGTGTTATTTATGTAGGGTGATCCATCTAGAGGTATCTTTTCAAAATAAAAAAATACTTAAATTCAAATCAAGTGTGGAAACTTTTTTATTCATTCGATTTATTTATTTTTTGAATATAATTCCCTCAAATGTTGGCCGCAACTACGCCTCAGGTTGTCCATTTTGAGGATGCCATTTTGGATGACTCATTCGAGCATTTCGACCGGTATGGCGTGAATGACACCTGTAATGTTGGCTTCCAAGGCCTGAATCATAGTTGGTTTGTCAGCATGGACTTTGGACTTTCCGTAGCTCCAAAGAAAAAGGTCTAAAGGTGTGATATCACACGATCTAGGCGGCCAATTCACTGGTCCAAAATGTGAAAATAGCAGCTCTTCGAAATTACCTCTCACTAGATCCATTGTTTGACCAGCTGCATGGCAAGTAGCACCGTCCTGTTGAAACCAAGTGTCGTCAAGAATACGGGCTTCGATTTCAGGTAGTAAAAAGTCCGATATGATAGAACAATAGCGAGCACCATTGATAGATACGTTTCGACCATCATCATTTTTGAAAAAATATGGACCAATAATTCCACCAGCCCATAAACCGCACCAAACCGTGGTTTTCTCTGGATATAATGGCACCTCTTGAACCTCTTCTGGTTCCTCTTCAGCCCAAATGCGGCAATTTGGTTTATTGACGTTGCCGTTGCGCCAGAAATGGGCCTCATCACTGAACACAATTTTAGTCGAAAACAGCGGATCTTCTTGTTTTTCGCCGAACGCTCATTTTCATATTAAAGTTGCCAACATTTAAAGGAAATTAAATTAAAAAAATATGTTGCATAAAATGTCCTTTCGTATGAACAATAAAGATTCCACATTTGATTTGAATTTTAGTAGTTTCTTTATTTTGAAAAAATACCTCTAGATGGATCGCCCTATAAAATCGGAAAAAATGTGTAAAGGAAAAAGTTATTAAATTTTTAAACCCCACGGTTACTTTTGGCCCACCTTGTATTATGTAATAAACAGGATCTCCAAGCAATAATTCGAGGAGTTCCAAACGGAATAACAAATTTAGTATTCACTCCAATCTATGGTGGAGGCCATAGCTACGTTAAGGAAGAGGACAGTTCTATCTCGTTTTTTTGAGGAAAACAAATAACTGACCTCTATCCACTTACAATGTGAACCAAATTTTTCATACCACCAATTGTGGTGGTCAAGGGAGGAGCACTGCTGTCTATCCATGCATGTTCGAGTGTTTCTCTGTTGTACTGCAATTGCTTGCTAGCAATGATGACTGTTTTCTTTTGTCCACTCCGTTCGTGCAGAAGTATGCGTGTGACTAAATGTGGCCATGCAACCTAGAGCCAACATCCCAAGCAAGCGACCGACCAACCAACCAACCACCTGTCGCTCTATGCTGGCTGCTGTCGCTTGTGCAGCATGGAAAGCGATGGAAAGTAAGTAGCAAAAGACGAAGGAAAAAAAGGAACAAGTTGTCGTACACAAACACACACGTACCGTGCAGAAGCAGAAAAAGAGGCTTAAACGAAAATTATTATTTTGCGCGCCACAAAAATATGATCAACATGTTGTGGGACAACAATATTTCTGTTGTACTTTTATGTTGCACTTGGCATGGCTACCACCATCATCATCGTCATCATCGTCTGTGCCAAAGCCATTATCATTATACGAGTGTGTATGTATGAACGAGTATACTTTTACGTATATCCCTCAGTTTCACCGGCCGTCATTGTCTGTTGTCGCCTGCGTCATTATGTTTATCATCGCCATCATATGTGGCAACATAATCACGCTGACCAACAACAGCAGAAATAAAAAGCGAAAAAGCTGAAAGTTGTTGTTGGTCTACGAACATGAAACAAGTTTTTCGCAAGGGAAATTGTTATTGGCTATACTAAATATAAGAAATCGACTCTATATATACTCGTACTACACTGAAGTAGTTATATACTTGTATGCATACATATGTACTTGGCCAAATGTATGCACGTACATATAGATTTTCACTATTTGGCAAAGATGAAGTGAAATTTGCCCATAGTCACCGATGTAATTAACGTGCAGACTTTTAGTATTTACCAGACGTCTTGGCATATTGAACAAATTTCCAATATTCACTCAAACAAATCTACGGCTATACTTATACAGTTATTGAATTGTTTAACTAAATCTAATAGGCAAGTATGCAGTCAATACTGCAGGTCTGTTTAATACAGCATCATTAACATAGTGCATCATTTGTTGGGTCACCGTCTCGAGCCTTAGCTTTGTCAATGGCTTCTGAATGTACAGCGTGGAGCGCCGTAATTTAATTATTTGGAAATGAAATAAAAAAAATTATGAACCTTAGAAAATTTTATTTTGTACTTAGTAGGGACATAAATACTGTTACGCACGTTTTATGATGTAAAATAAAAAGTAATGACTGTTATTGGACCAAATATTTTTTAATATACTTATTGATGTATATTGTATCCAAAGGAATCTACTTATTCGAAATGTCCGCCTTTGGCCTTTACACACGCCTTAAGTCGCACTGGCCAATCGTTAATAGCTGCACGAACCTCGTCCATTGGACAATTGGCCACAGCTCGAACCAAAGCAGTCTTAAGAGATCCAATGTTGGGGTAACTTTTGTGACAAACCTTGTCCTCTAAAACCGTCCACAATTTGTAATCCAATGGGTTCAAATCTGGACTGCCTGAGGTTCATTCTTCAGAGGAATGGAAAGCTGGCAAATTGTTTCGAAGCCAGGCCTGGCACGTTTTAGCCTTATGGGCCGGCGTAGAATCCTGCTGGAAAGTCCATGGCTGGTTTTGAAACAGGGAATTGTTAAGAGGCTTCACAACAGCTTCCAAAACGGTTTCTTGGTAAACTTTGGCCGATGTTTTGACTCCTTGTTCGCAGAAATGCAGGACAGTGACCCCATCGTAAGAGACACCCCACCAAACCATGATTTAAGCTGGTGATGACCCTTTTCCACCCTTCCGCTTCCTTAGATGACCGCGCATACAGTATCATTTTGCTTGTTAAATTTTTCCTGAACGGTAAAAATTTTTTCATCGGTGAATAAAATTTGTCTGTGCAAGTTATCAGCGTGCTTCACCACAAGACGTTTGCATTTTTCAATCATATTTTTTTTAAAGCTGCAGTCAATAAATGTCCGGTACGTCGTTTGAAAGCCCCAAGTGCCAAGTCTTTTTTTAATGATTCAACTTATGGACTTTTGTGTGATATTCATCCCATGGGCCATGATTTTCTGTTTTCAGAGCGGATTTCTGTGAATTCTTGATTTTACGGCTTTGATGACATGCGGTGTTCGAACAGAGCGTGAGCGGCCCGACCGGTGGCGGTCTTTTACATATCCAGTCTCCTCAAACAGTTTTATGCATCAGCAGACGAATATGCGGCTAATCCCTAGTGGCCGAATCGTTTTGAAAATATCGCTTTTTTTCATTTAACATTCTCATTTTTTGACCACTCCATGATGAAAGTTGAAACAATTTTAAAATCCCGGTACAGACTAACGCTATTGAGGTTAGCTTTCAAAACCCATATGACATTAACGGGGTATGTTCAGTTCTACTACTGAAATTGGTGTGTTCAATGTTGTAACAGTATTTATGTCCCTACTAAGTATTTGCAAGCATGTCGACTGGTATTCCAATTTCACCCTCAATATTGTCAATTAGGTCTCCCAAGGTGTTAGGACGGTTGATGTACACCTTCGACTTCAGGTAACCCCAAAGGAAAAATTCTAATGGGGCTAAGTCTGTTAAGCTTGCCGGCCAGTTTACATCACCCCTCAAAGAGATAAGCCGTGCAGGAAACATTTTCCTCAAATAATTCATGGTAACCCTCGCTGTGTGTGCAGCGGCATCATTCTGTTAGAACCATGTATCCTCTAATTGCTTTGCCTCAAGAGCCGGCTGAAAAAAAAATCCAGTATCATCGTCAAGTACCGTTCGCAGTTCACAGTTACGGCAAGGCGGTTATCCTGAAAAAAGGGCCAATGATGTCTACTCGTGATATGGCTTACCACACAGTGACGCGTTCCGAATGCAGAGGTCTCTGGTGAAGTTCTCTGGGGTTTGTTTCACTCCAGAAACACGTCCGCGCGTCCGAATCGTAATCGAAAAGCACGCTGCACTGTGATGATCGAGTGCGCATTGGAAAAATACGCTTCAACACAAAATTACCTCTCCTCACGCGTCCAATGCATGATGACATCTGAAAGGCAGACGAATACAAATCTCCCGTCAGCCACTTTAAGCCACGCATACTCTCCACTCTCTTCGACCAACAGTGCCGCCACAGGTTGCAGTGCAAAAAAAAGCAAATTTCGCGCTCCACCCTGTATATTCCAAAACATGATTTTTGGCATAATCCGTTTTGTAATTTGGCTGGAGTTTGCTTTTGCTTAGGCAAAAAACCCACCGTAAAGTGTACCGCTCGACTCAGAAACACCGATTGATTAAATTTTTTAAACTTCAGGTCGCAATTATTGTCCGATGCAATTTGCAAAAATAAGTTTTTTGGATCAAGGCTGTTAACTTTTATGAAAATCAGTTAAAATTCAGACACACATAGCTCCCACACATACACTCTGTAGAAAAAGTCTACGTACAACATACCTATATAAATAATTCTATGAAGATAACAACCTAAAAGAGGTTTTAGAAAATCCCATATATTTTATATCAATTAAAAGATGTCCGATTTGCGTTTTAATCAATTTTAAAGACATAACTATCTTAATATTAAGAAATAAAAAAAATATTCATTCATATACCAAGAAAATTCATTAGAAAAAGTCCATGTATGCAGACTTTTTCTAATGAATTTTCTTGGTATATGAATGAATATTTTTTTTATTTCTAAATATTAACATAGTAATGTCTTTAAAATTGATTAAAACGCAAATCGGACATCTTTTAATTGATATAAAATATATGGGAACATAAAATTAATAATAATATTTTTTTCACATTTTCCATAAAAGTTAATATCCATTTGGGAAGCCTTTACGTTTTAAAACTTCTGCTACGCGTTTTGCCCTCGAATTGTCGAAGAAATTTGGCATTGAAAGCCAATGCATCCACCACGAGTCACTGTTTGGTGTGGATTTTGGGCTGGTGGCATCATTGGGCCATTTTTCATCGAAAACGAGCAAGGAGCCGCCGTTACCGTCAACCGCGCCGTGCTCAACGAATTTTTGTTTGCAAAAATTCAAGAGAATGACATGGACGACATTTGGTTTCAATAAGACGGGGCCACATGTTACACAGTCAACTTAACCATCGATAATTTTAGAATATGGAATGTTCATCAGAAATTGTTATGTCAATTATCTGCCTCGTAGCTGTGATTTGAGTCCTTTGGATTATTTTCTGTGGGGAGCTATTAAGGATAAATGTAACGCAAAGCATCCAGAGACAATTGAAGCTGTAAAACATTGAGTCGATGTTGACATTAAAGAGATTCGGCCCTAAACATTCAAAAATGTACAGAAAAATTGGACTGATCGGATGCGATACTGCCGAGCCATTTGTGGTAGTCTTATGAATGATATTGTGTTCCATTATTACATGAAAAAGTTCAACCTTTTCAATAAAACCAAAAATTTTAAAAAATTATCGGTACTTTTTTACAACCAATTAAAATTCGCCCACCCTGTGTTGTAAAATATTCAAATGACAAATTAACAATACGACATGTTTAAATACCCAAATTTTTTATATTTTTAATAACTTTTCGAGGCAGTTTATATTTATTTTTTTCCCTTTTTTTAAAATTTTTTCATCGGGAGATGTTTTTTTAAAACCAAGAAAAACTTTAACTACTGTACACTTTGATTTTAATCAGAAATTTAAAATTTAAGCAAAAATATGAAAAATTTTCTTTTAGACATTTTTTGTGCATTCATTTATTTTGACAAAGCAAAAAAATGACACCACTTAAGATAACAACAGTATTTAAATAAATTGTATTTTTAAGAACCAAAAAAAAAACCGAAACCAACACATGTGGCACGTGTGTCGGTTCCCTTGTTGTTGCTGCTTTCTTGCACATCCACAGCATTTTGTCACATTTAACCACTTCAAGAATCAAGTGTCGTCCTGGACTCTGGAAGTGAAAATGCCAACACGCACTGGCATACTACACTCGAGTACGAGAAGGAGGGGCATCTTAAAATAAACAACGAAATTGTAAAACCCAGGTCATCGAACAGAAAGTGAAACACATGTTTTATTTATTAATGGTAGCGATGATGATGTTGGTCGGTGGAAAAAAGGCAAGAAATTATACGAAAAAACGCTGGGTATTTATGAAAGTTGAGATTTGTTTATGGAAGGAAATGAGGTCTTAGATATCACAGGCAGACACATAGACAGAGTCTGTCTAGGGGACGACGGCTACGACGAAGACAACGCTGATGAAGTCTGTTTATAATTTCAGCGTTTTATGAATGAAATAAAGCGAAAACAATATGTGCCAACATAATGTCTATATGTACGATATGTACATACTTATGTACATGTATATATGTACGATGAGTGTATATAAATTCAAATGTTTACACATCCATAATATGCAAAATACTGAGACTGTAAAATGTGTCATTATTTACATTGGCAAGTGGCAAGTGAGTGTTGCTACACCTAGTGTTGTGGTGGTTGCAACGCTGCCTTGCAGTAGGTACCCAAAGGAAAGTGGAAGCGTTGCCGGACTTTCTTAAGGAAGGAGCCACAAGACTTGTTTAATGCATTACAATTTCATTTCAAGAGAAGTATTGGATTGTCCAATGCCCTACCGTTTTCGCTGCAAGAAAAGACTTCTGATACGAGAGCTGCTATATATATTTCTGGCCTAATAATGAAAATGCGAATGTTTATCATCAAAAATGGTTTTATTGTTTTTCAAAGTATTCTTCAGCATGATTTATACACTTTTGCATGTTTTTCAAAGTATTCTCCAGCTATATACACTTATACACTTTTGCATGCGCTCAAACCAATTGTCGAAGCACTTTTTCCACTCCGATTGAGACACCTCCAAAAACACGGTTTTTGAACGCTTCAACAGCATCTTCAGGCGACGATAATCGTTGACCACGCATTTTTTTCTTGATAAGCGGAAATAAAATGACGACATTGGCTGCCAAGTCAGGGCTGTACGGCGGGGATGACCCATCAATTCGACGTTTTGGCTGGTCAAAAAGGCGCTGGTTTAAGCCGATGTGTGAGAGCTCGCATTGTCTCTTGTTCGTTTTTCGAAACTCTCCGAAGACTTCAGGCAATTATATTTTGGTGTACCACCTAGAATTGACCTTCTACGTTGCTCAAATGTAACAGTCGCCACATGACCAGTTTTGCCGAAGAAACAGGCGACCATTTGTTTCGAAGCGCCGCTTCCACGAACAACTTTCGTTGGACTTGGCTCGTCTTCAAAGGCCCACACGGTCGATTGCTGTTTTGTTTCGGGCTCATACGCACAGATCCATGATCCGTCACCTATGACGATCGTATAAACGTCTTTTGAAGCACGGCGATATTATTTTTTCAAAATTTCTCTGCACCAATCGACACGAGCCTTTTTTTTAAGCGATTGTCAAATTGTGCGGGATCCAACGAGAACAAACTTTTTTTACGGCCAGGTGTTCATGCAATATCGAATGTATGATGGTGGAAGAAATGCCCGAGAATGCGTCCATCTCACGGTATGTCACATGAAGATCTTGCATTATCAGTTCACGCACGGCATCAATGTTCTCTGGTACAACGGCCGTTTTTGGACGACCTTCACGACCTTTGTCTTTGAGCGAGCATCGGCCACGATTGAATTCATTAAACCAGTTTTTCACAGTGCTATAGGATGGTGCTTCATCGCCATACAAAGATTTAAGTTCATCGATGCACTCTTGTCGTGATAAGAAAGTTGTGAAAAATGATCGCACAAAAATGTTCACGAGTTAATTCCATTTTTAGTTATTGACGTTATTTTGCACAAATCATAAACATTGTTGAAAATAGACCAGATCAGTCCAAATCATAATATAGTCCTTCGGGGCTAACCGACCTAACAGCGGCAAATTTGTTCAAATTTTAACGAAATTTGGTTTGTTGCTGAAAATATACCATGTCGGCTCAAATTTAGGTACAACTCTACTTAAAAGCTTATCTAACCTACCTTTCCTAAATTTCATCAGATTTAAAGAAATTTGGTTTGTGGCGTTATTTTGTACATTGGATAAACATTTTAGAATATAGAATATATAAGTATATAAATGTACCTTTTTATTTATGTCCAACCGACCTAACAGCGGCTTATTTTAAAAGATTTCAATAATATTTGGTTAGTGTCGTTATTTTGTACACAGGTACAGGTTTAATTTTGTTAAAAATTAAAGAGATCAGCTCAAATCTTGATATAGCCGCCATATGAATGTACCTATCGATTTGGAGTCTTACTGACCAACCATTCCTTCGTTTCTTTCTCTACGTTTTTGCCTTTATTTCTAACAGTTATTCCATTTTATTTTTAAACTATATTAATCTCTTATGGGTTGATGATATCCTATAGGTCTCTGCATGGAGGTACATTTTTGCACCCTGTCCTCCCAACCTAAATCAACTGAGGATGTTTAGGAGAATTATTTTATTTAGAATGAATGAAATTTTAAAATAGATTGATGATTCTAATATTTATATATTTCCTTCATTGCTTTTTTTGCAGATCCTTTATAACCAAATGATACTGGATGTATGTGCTGCGAAATCAGTCTTGTGATAAATAGTGAAACAATGGTGTTAAATTATTTAATGTGTCTATACTATTTTTGATATAGAAATAAATCTTAATATTTGTAAAAGAGCACAGAATGTGATGGTAGCCAGTACCATATAAAAGTTTTTTTGTAAAAATTGTTCTAAAAGCAATTTGAAAAGATAAAATTTTGAAGAAAAAAAAATCACTCTTATAAATTAAATTGCATTCAATTACATTTTCAAAAAATTGGTCGGTAGTTTTGTTTTATCTTCAAAAAAAATAAAGTAAAAGAATTCCAATAATGCGGATGTGTTGTAGAATATTGCAAAACGGGTGTAATTCTTGCAGTAATGACATCTGTAAAGTTACAGCTTAGAAAAAATGCCATCTTTAGCCGTAAGAAATACATCAATGACTGTAACGGCAGCAGCAGAAACAGCGACAACAGCAACGGCAACATCGACAACGGCGACAGCAACAAATGCGGCCACATACAATGCTGTGAATGCGGCGGTGTCTGGAACTTGCACTTTTTCTTTTGCGGCCAACAATCACGTCAATGCAACAGCAACGCATCAGCAGCAACTGGAAGATTTTCAGCAGCAACAGCAACAATATCAAAAGCCTAATAACTATTATCATCCACCTCCGGCCGTTGGCAATTCTCTGCAGTATTGCACGAGTAGCAATGCCACGGCAACAACATCGAACGCGACAACAACGGGTTTAGCAACATTTAACGGAAATTCCAATTTAGAATATGTGGCCAATGGTACTACTGTAAACTTTAGCAACAGTAGCAACAACAACAATAACAGCATTAATTCAAACTATAACAACGGTAATTCTAGTATACCATCAACAACGTTCAGCAACAAAATGAGCACATCGACGGCGACGACAACAACGTCATCATCTCCGGTTGTTGGCAAAACGGATGCTACATCATCATCATCCTCATCGTCCAATAGCATTCTGAGCGGCGGTGGCGGCAGTATTGTGGGCATAGCCGCTCCTGCACCGGCAACTTCCGCTTTGAGTAAGAAGCAACCGCAGCCGCAATTACATGCTTCCCGTGAGGATGTTACAGCTTTGGGTGGTGGCGGTGGCAACGTTTCCTTAGCTCATCTAAATAGTCAAACAACGCCAACGAATGCAAATAGCTCTAATAACAATAATAATAATAACAATCACCAACAGTACCACCAGCCCCATGCCCATGCCCAGCCACATCAGCACCATCATCATGTGCATCACCTCCATCATCATCATAATCCTCCACCGGTGTTTAGTGGTGGCAGCAACAATGCTGCTATGGCTAATGGCGGTGGGAATAGCAGCAGTAACAGCAGCAGTAGCCAACATAATCTCAATAGCATTTTGAAAGGAAGCAAGGGTAAGCTTTATTATGTATTAATTTTCTTTGATGTTGCCAAAAAATAAAATCGAAAAGATTGGGTAGTTGATTTAAGTGGAACGGGGAGTTAATATACATGTCAGTTGTAGTCAAATATTAATGAATCTCATGACCAGATGGGACCAGATATTACGTTAGTATATGTATAATCTGCCCTATAAGTGAGTGTTGGGTTAGGTAATGGTTAATGGCAATTGACCAATTTGGTTTAGAGTCCATATTATATATAAGTATAACGAAAAACTTGCATATGTTACTGGCCGTCTGGTTTTCTTGAAATCATAGTGATTCTCCATGTTTAGTTAAGAAAAAGAATAAAAGAAGGGCCTCGTTAGGGTTAGAACTCCAGTATGCAATATGACTCGAAGTTTAATCAAGAATAACTCATTTTTTCGTACAATTTCCTCGATATCGTGTTCGATTTAATCACGAGAATATGTGTGTTTTTCAGTATAGCATGTTAGATTATATAGACATGGAAGAATGTCGATTTTTGGTCAAAGTGCAGAGTATTTTTCAAATCAAAATATATACTTTAACCGACATATATACCTTAGCCCTAAAATATATATTATGTAATTCTAATATTTTATTTAAAGAAAGTGTCTTAATTGAATGAAATAAATGATTAGATGCGCGTATGCATGTACATAAGGGTGGGTCGATTTATCAACTTTTATTTTTATGGTTTTTTTAGTAGGTAATATTTTTTTTTTTTAAATATTACCTTTCAATGGTGACATACATTACATTCAGGGTGGCTAATGAATATAACTATTAAACCAAATTTGCCGACAATGTCTGATATCAGACAATTCTGAACTCTATAGAGAATTCTTACCAAAAATCGTTACGAATTCTGTTCGCTTTGTCTGAGGATTTTTTTTTCAGAGAAGTAGATCAGAATTCGTTTCAACCTTCTCATTTGTTTGACGTTAAGAACTCGATAAGAATTCTGATTTGCAATCGGAACATTTTGCCGATTGTCGTACAGAACTGACATAATACTGAACGTTTGGTTTGCTGGGTTGTTACATTAAGAAACTCGAATAACTTCTTTTAAGTGTATGGAATACATTTTTCTTTTACTCATGAGAAAGCTCATTCAATTTTATTAAATATAGCTTAATCTGAAGGATTTCAATGGTAAGGTCTTCTGTTGACTGTCCCATGCTCGGCAGAATCGTTAATAAGTCTCATTATGGTCCATCTGCTCGGAGGATTGCCGCCAAACGTGCGCCTATACTCTCTTTGAACCGAAACTACGGACTCCAGTGCGTGAAAGCGGCTGAAAATCCAAATTCTAGTTTCAGTGTCAGTTATCCATTTTTGTTAAATCTAAAAATCAATCCGCAAAATAAAAAAATTAATCACATTTATTAAATAGAAAAAAATTAATAATTTTATTTTGGTAGCGTCTTTTATCAGCCACCCTGTACAAATATACGAGGGCGACCGCAAAAGTAACTGGCCTAACATAAAAAGAACCGTTTTTTGGCACTATTATTATTTATATTTCAACATAATCTCCTTCCAACTCAATACACTTCATCAAACGTTTTTCAAGTTTTTTAATTCCTTCCGAAAAATAAGATTTTTCGAGACCTTCAAAATATGCCTCAGTTTCAGCAATAACCTCGCTATTGGACGAAAAGTTTTTGCCACCGAGAAATTTTTTAAATTTGGAAACAAGAAATAATCAGGAGCTAAATCTGGACTATATGGTGGATGCGGAGCAATTTCCAATCGTAATTCGGCCAGTTTTTGTTAAGTTATAAATGCAGTGTGTGAAGGAGCATTATCTTGATGAAAAAGATCTTTTTTTCTAAATGCGGTCGTTTTATCTTGATTTCTTCACTCAACCGATCCAATAATGCACAATAATATTCACTATTTATAGTTTTTCCTTTCTCAAGATAATCAATAAATATTATACCCCTTGCATCCCAAAATACTGTGGCCATTACTTTTCCTGCTGACTTATCAGTTTTCCCCTTCTTGGGACCACTTTAACCAACTTCTATCCATTGTTTTGACTGTTCTTTGCATTCTGGGATGTAGTGATGGATCCATGTTTCATCAACAGTTATGAATCGGCGCAAGAACTCTATTGGATTACGCCGATAAATCGCTAAAAGCTCCTCGGAATTGGTCCAACGGACGATTTTTTGGGGCAAAGTCAACACACGCGGCACATATCTTGCGGATAGCTTTTCATGTGGAGTTCATCATGTAAAATACTCCAAACTTGTTTTTCGTGTATTTTAACAATATCAGCAAGTTCTCTGAGTTTTATTAGTCTATCTTTAGTCACTTCATTAAATATTTTTCTAATGTTTTCAGTAGTAGTAGTAGCAGTTTTCGGTCTTCCAGAGCGTTGTTCATCTTCCGTACTTGAACGACCCATTTTAAATTGTTGAACCCAGGATTTCACGATGGAGTATGATAGTGCATTATCACCATGAACAGATTCTAATTAATCTTTGATTAATTGTGGCGTATAACCTTTCATATAAAAGTGTTTAATTACCGCACGAAACTCTTTATTTTCCATTTTTCAAAAATTATAAAACTTGTTTACTTCAATCACCTGTAACAAAGAAAATAATCATTAAATATTTCGGAAATTTTGACAGATGGCTTATAAAAGATTGCTTTTAAAAAACAAAAAAAAGTTGCTAGTAAAACAGAAAATGTGCCCTCAATGATTGCCACCTACAATATAACATATGAACTTGTGAGAATTGAATTACGACTGAGAAAATCGTTGAGATTCGAATCACCAGAATAGAAATACAACTGAAAGAATAGAATCAGTCGTATTTCTATTCTCATTCTCTCATATGTTATATTGTTTTGTATGTGGCAATATATATATTTAAATATCACCTTGGAAAATTATTATTTGAAAAATAATAATTTTTTTATTACCTACTAAAAAAAACCTTAAAAATAGAAGTTGAGAAAAAGTCAAAAATTGAAATTTGGGCTCATCGAAAATTATTTTTAATATGTCGTAGTGGAACTTTTTTCCTGCAGCCAAAGCTATCGAAAAATCGATGGCACAATATCGACAAGCTTTTCTCCTTAGAAATCGGACCATCCTAACGTACAAATATGAATTTTCAGATACTTTTATATAATTACTTATTTGAAAAGAACTTAACATTATGCCTCATTCGCATAAACAATTAAAATTTACACTCGGTAGATTTCTGATTTAAATCTATTACAATGTGGAAATTTGTAGCAAAAATCCGATCAAAGTTTTTTATTTGTATGTCCATGGCGAATAAAGCATTTTAGCATAAACTAAGGAAATCCACCGCATTTAACATTTATCGAATGCCGGCGGTTAGTTCTTATTTTCACTATAATACTAATACTAAAACTAAACTAAAACTTGATTGAAAATGCAGCAACAACAAAATCAGCTAACTCCCCACAATCGGACCAATATACTTAAAAAAACCTCGATGTCTCCCTTTATCGAAAATTAAAGTATAAAATATCATTTCTTGTGCGATAATCGTGTACGCTAACCATCGAACAACGGTGGCCTATAAGTTCACTACGAATCTTAATATGGACTTAGTATTTTGACTTAACATAAATTGAGGCTCGGGCCTTAAACCCTTGTGAACCTAAAAACGGCCGCTTTATACGAGTACTTAAAGTAAATTTCGCTAAATCTTTGATTTATAAGATTTAAATGAAACTGGGGTCGGTCAAATGTATTCGTGGTGCCCGAAAAACGGCCGTTATAATCATACAGGACCGTAAGGATCAACATTATGGTTATTATTTTAATCAAATCAATACCAATCCGCAAACTCAGCAGACTTTGGTGTGTTAATCAACTTGAATTTTTGCAACTCTTAACTAGATTGAGTTTAACCAGGGGTGACTGAACAAACTTCAAAGCAGTCAACTATTCACATATAAGCTAATACATTTTCGGTTCGGCAGTTTGACCTGTCACGAAACTGTGCTGCTGGTATATTGATCTAAGAAACGCTACAACTGCTATCCATTCGATATGACTCTGGTTTCTGAAAATCTTTTATATAACAACCAACGGTTTTGACTGAAGACGCAAAAGCAAGGAATGTGAAGTAATCTGACCCCTCTGACGAAGAGACCGCGCTGTAAAAATAACATACCCCTTTGAGTGTCCAGATCAATGTACTCTACACTCTTTAAAATTCTTGATCACTTATTAATGTACGCTATATTGTTTAAAAATTTAATATGGGAAAATAATATATAATTGTATATATATTTCTAGTGCTTGATTTATAATTCTCCCCTCATCCTATGGTTGAGAGTATAGAAAATAATCTTAGTCAAAAGTATTGGGCCACATAACAAACTAAGCACCTGTATAAACATATTATTTTAATTATAAGCAAAGACCACTGTCATTTTTATTGTCATATACACAGCGAAACGGAAGCTTAAAATGACATTTAATCTTGAATCTGAATAAAAAGGTAAATAAAAATGATCGTTGAATCCACCAATCAACAAAAATCGTTTACTAAAATGATTTATTACAACAATTTCCCCAAATGAGTTTTTAATTTTAAACTCTATTCAATACAATAAAAATCCATGTTTCAGTTTATACGCCTTTTTTTGGCGGGTTTATAATTACAATTCCAAACAAAGCGTGTGCTTTGTATCCAGTAAGCCGGCGCATTTGTTAAATGTTCGAGCGTTTAACAAAATGCCACCAAAATAAATAAAAAAAACAGGGCCAACATCGAGTTTGTTGTCTAAATCGTGATTTTAAAGTTTAAATAAAGAAATAAAATATGGAAAAATCAGAAAATAGAAAAAAGTCGTAAACAAATAAAATAATTACCATAATCATGATAATTTGTTATTGCTATTGAAAACATGGAGAAATGGATTACTGCGGATGGATACAACATAAGTTTGGTTTGTCGCTTACGAGGGGCAACACTTAAAGTTTCTTGCATTGTACGGTAAGCATGTCTTTTTAACTTTCTTTTTGTCACGTCACTTACGGTTGGTCTCGCTAAACTGTTAATTATGCTAAAAACGCTGTCTAGTTTTTGATGGCTAAATTCGGCTGTGAAATTTTGGTATAGGAATTCTCAAAATCGAAAAGTCAATTTTAAAATTAAAAGGCCAATACTTTAAGAAAGCATATGTGACGCGCAAAATAGAAAGGGACCTAAGGCTTAAAACCAGTTTTGTTCAGGAGAGCCATTTTAAAGATTAGGTCCCTTTCTATTTGCGTTTAGAATCGTCGACTTCACTTGCATAAAACGCGCATATCTCTGGGAGGGAACACTTTTGGGGCATGGGATCGGTCTCATTCGATGCTTAGATGTTGTCCACATCAAAAAAAAAAGAAAAAAATGAAAATTGATTTTTTTACCCTTAGGTCCCTTTCTCTATGCGCTGTCACATATAGGTTTTTTTGACCGCCGACGTGGAATGTTCCCGTGTAGGCATTTCCTCCAACTTTTCGTCAAGGATCGAATAAGGAATTTTTCTTTGGACAGTGAGCTGTGTTTAGTATAATTTCTACTTATATGTTTATTAATTTGAATGGCACCTTCTTTTTTAAATTCTGCTGCAACTGGTATTGTTCAATGACCTTTGGACTCGAAATATCGCCGGTATTTCATGGTTAATGCTGCCTTTGCAAACTTTAATTTTACCCTGGCTTGTACCTGGGTCTATTGTCGTGTGTACTCTACCAATATCGTTTTTAATTTATTTTCGATTGTAGCGGACTATTCACTATCCTATTAGGTGTATATTTGGCACATTTAAAGTAGAGTAGTTAAATGCATCTGGGTCTTGTGAGCGTGCCCTCATGTTTTACCTACTCTCAAATACTTTTAACCACAAGGAGGTAATAATGTACATTCCTGTGCCCCATGGCTCAAATAGGTATAAGTAAATCTGGCATTGTGAAGTTGTTACTTCATCATCAGCTAATATGCGAAAATTTTCTAGGAAGTTTGTAAAAGGGTCACGATTCTAAAAATTGATAATCAGCTAATATTCAAAAATGTTCTAGGAAATTTGTTCAAATTTAACAAAAATGCCCACAAATCGCTACCTTTTTGTCGTTTGGATAATACTGGGTGATCGAAAAAAAACCATAGGATAAAAGATTTGAATTAAACATCAATGGTTCGAGAAATTAAATCGATGTATTGAATTGCAAATCATTATAATGACGGCCATGGCTTTGCAGGCAGTGCATAAAGTCGTCGGTCTAACATTTGTGGCAATAGCGATGATTTGCCATCATGTGCCTTTCTGGAGCTTAAGCAAGGTCGGACTCAATATGTTAGAGTTAATTATTTGCCGCTCATAGGAGAGATCGCGTATAATTTGTGGCTTCTATTGCTGCAGTACCTAAAATCGTGGGGGACGTTTGCGTAGGGGCTATTTAAAAACATGGATCTCACAGAACATGAGTGTTGGTCGCTCGTTACCTCCTTCGAAATTCAGTAAGAATCGGATGTAAATGTGGCTTCTTAAGCTGCAAATACTAAAATCTGAAGGGGCCTTTGTGTGAGGGCATAGTAAACTGTCGACCTATGAGGTATAGTTTCACCAAAGTTATTAAATGTTTGCCTATAAAAAATGTTCGCCAAAAGTTGGGCGTGATCGACAGGGACCTTTGCGTGCGACCTATTCAAAAACATGAACCTATATGGTCAAATTTCACTAGAGGTATGTCATGGTCACTCATAATGCTCTGTGTGAAATTTGTTCGAATCGAGTGTAATATTCGGCTTATAGAGCTATTGTTCAGAAATTGGGAAAAACCTATGTATGATATCTAAATGTGGACCGATGTGGGCCAATTTCATTAGGGTTTGTTCTTAAACCAAGTCTATAAAAAGTAGCAAGCTTCATAGAAATCGGTTCATAATTGCGACCTGTATTTTAATAACAACGATTGATAGACAGACGGACATCATTCAATGGGAACAGAGAGTAATTCTGAGTCAATCGATAGACTTATAATAGGGTCTGTCTACATTCCTCTTAGGTGTTACAAACATCATTACTTAGTCATGATATCCTGTACCACAGTGTGGTGTAGGGTATAAACATAGGAGATCAATTCAGTACGATTTTATGGTATATAAAAGTTGCACACTTTAAAAATTAGACTTGGACATTGAACCACCCATCCTGTTCTATGGATCGAAGAAATAGGGCATATTTAAAGTGTTTGGTGAAATTTGATTTCGAAGTTGGGTAACTACGAGTACTAGCCCTGCATGGCAAAAAAAGTAATAAGCATTTTTGGCAACCTTTAAATTAAAGGGGTTTTATTATCAGGATGGCTGGTAAATATTGCTTCATTAAGAAACTCAATAAACTTTTTTTCAGTGTATGAAATTACATTTTCTGTTATTCATGTTAAAGCTTATTCAATTTTATTAAATATAGCTTAATTAGTTTTAAAAATAATGGAATTTAAAAAAAAAATTAACCACATTCATGAAATAGAAAAAAATTAAATTTTTTTCGTAGCGGCTTTCATCTGTCTACCTGTAAATGGATTTGAAATGTATTTACGACAAACTGGCAGACTCTTTAGATAGTGTCGGTATGCTATTGTCCGGCAATATATTCAAGAGGGAAGTTATGACCCATAACTGTCATGCTTCGAATTGGTACCGGCGGAGGCACTCCAATGGGGCGTTGGCCATCGCATTGTTACGGCCCCAGTGTGATGGCACACCGTGGGTCAGGCTGTCGCGGCGAAAATCACGTTAAACTCGGTGACTCTGTCCGGCAATATAATGTCATCTCATTTATAAGTACCTTGCTAAACATTTATTATACCAGCTGTCTCTTTAATTTTGTGTGCTACTGATAATTGAGACTTTTTAATTTCGACCTTCACAAGGTATAGCGCGGTAATTTGCTTTTTTGCACTGCAGGCTGTGGCGGCACTGTTGGTCGAAGAGAGTGGAGAGTGAGCGTGGCTTATAATGGCTGACGTGAGATTTGTATTCGTCTGCCTTTCAGTGAGGAGAGGTCATTTTGAGCGTGTTGAAGCGTATTTTTCAAATGCGCCCTCGTTCATTGCAGTGCAGCGTGCTTTTCGTTAACGATTCGCTGTTCCCCCACGCGGACGTATTGCTGGGCGGTAATCAATTACAAACTGTGTAACTTCATTGAGAACAGCTTGTGTACGAAGGGGACCTGAGAGTAGGATTACAACACCACAAAACATCGAGAGAGTTAAAGCAGCAGTACTGCAATCTCTGAAACGCTCTGTTTGGCCGTAACTGTGAACTCCGAACGGTACCTGGCCATAATACAGGATTTTTTCAGCCGGTTCCTACAGGATGGTGCCCCACACACAGCGAGGGTTTTACCATGAATTGTTTCCTGGACGGCTTATCTCTTTGAGAGGTGATGGTGACCAGACTTAGCCCCATAAGCAAATTACCACCCTCCACGATGTATTTGTAGCAGTAAAAGCAGAAAAAATTCGTTGCCAAAAAGTCGATCAAGTCCACCGGTTTGAAATCATAAATCATTTTTTTTTACCAAATTTTTAGCCAAAACTCGATTAGTTTAATAGCGCCGAATTCGCACGGCTAATGCATTTTATAGAGAAGCCTTTACCTGGTTTAGAGATTATTCTCTTAATCAAAAAGTCGCCGGCATTTACGAGTTAGAGAAGCAGCCGCCGAAAATTTAAGACGGCCATCGAGTTCCTAAATTTGTTCCTTTTTTACATTTTCCCTCCCGAAAAACTTTTAAAACGTAACCTCGTATTATTTCTCCTAAAATAGTTTTCTAGTGTTAAATTTAACGCTATTTTACAATATTTTTTATGTCGTTTTTTCCAGCACTCTTGTGTAGCACACGAACGACGATTGTGCGTGACATAGTTACGGCTTCGTTTCGGTTTCGGCGTGTACGTGTAATTTGAATAACAATGAAACGTCGTTGACTCGTGACCCAAACGGGCGGCGTTTCTTCTACGCCGGCAGACTTGTCAAACGCCACCCATAAAAGACATTCCGCCCTAACCTGTCACGATGATATCTTAAGGCGTGGGCGCTATTTCCTTCTATTGAAATATCATTAAATATAAATTGAAATGTAATTTCATCTTGTTGAGTGCAAATAGACATTTTTTAGCATTCAAATAGAACGAAAGTTAAAATAAAGATAAAATTAAATTAAGTCCTTTTGTCAAATGACCTAGAAAAAAAGGCTACAACAATTAAACAAATCTACTATTTATCAGAATTCTGTTTTAATTTTAATTATATTGAAGCATATTTCATATAAAGTGGGATTTAGTGTGCCTTTTTAATATCTATCAGAGCGTGTTGTCTATTTCAACCCCTTACATCCCACCATCACAGGCACTGTATTTAATGTCAGTCCACCACTTGTGTGCAGAAATAGTCGCTTGTCGGCTGAATAAAGCATCGCTTCTCTCTACTCCACAAGAAAAAAAGTGGGGAAAATAGGACAAATGCTACTAAAGGGGGTCTTTGATATAAACGGCTATTTAGCATAATGTGCTTATTTAATATTTATGAAATATCTATGTAGTATACTTTCCTGCATGTGTGTTAGTGTGGTTTTGGAGCGAGTTACCATATTGTAAACGAACCATATCAAAAACGAAAGTTGTAATGGAGCGATAGGTTTAATTTCTATAGGATTTGTCCCTGTACAAAATGCAAAGTGTTGTAGGATTTGAAGTTTTAATTCAGGATCAGTATTTTTTTTGATAACAATAAGAGTTGAACAGACATAGTTGAACTAAATTATGGTAAAAATAGAAATATTTCGGAAATAACTGTTGGTCCTAGATCCATGAATGTTCCACAGCCATACACTGAATAAATTGTGTTCGTGCTATTTATGACACATTGTTCTTATAGTGTTAATACAAAAATATAAAAAAAAACTGACCTTAAGTTTGAATAAAAAATAAAAAAATAAAGTGTTTGTTAAGAACAGGTCGAATAAACTAACAAGAAATAAAGTTTTTCGTACATTCTTCCTATTATTGACGAAGTTTTTCGTACATTTCGTGTATTTTGTGAAGAAGTTATTACAAAACTACTTAGTAGGGACATAAATATTGTTACGTTTTATGCTGTTAAATAAAAAGTACTGAATGTTTTTGGACCAAATATTTTTTAATATATTTATTGATGTATATTGTATCCAAAAAGAATCTATTCAAAATGTCCGCCTTTTGCCTTTACACACACCTTAAGTCGCACTGGCCAATCGTCAATGGCTGTACGAACCTCGTCCATTGGAAAATTTGTCACAGCTCGAACCAAAGCAGTCTTAAGAGATCCAATGTTGGGGTATCTTTTGTGACAAACCTTGTCCTCTAAAACCGTCCCACACTCCAATGGGTTCAAATCTGGACTGCCTGAGGGCCATTCTTCAGAGGAACAGGGAATTGTTAAGAGGCTTCACAACAGCTTCCAAAACGGTTTCTTGGTAAACTTTGGCCGATGTTTTGAATCTTTGTTCGCAGAAATGCAGGTCAGTGACCCCCATCGTAAGAAACACCCCACCAAACCATGACTGAAGCTGGGTGATGAACCTTTTTCACCCTTGGGATCAGTTCAGATGCTTCCTTAGATGACCGCGCATACACTATCATTTTGCTTGTAAAATTTATCCTGAACGGTAAAAATGTTTTCATCGGTGAACAAAATTTTTCTGTGCAAGTTATCAGTGTGCTCCATCAAAAGACGTTTGCATTTTTCAATCCTATTTTTTTAAAGCTGCAGTCAATAAATGTCCAGTACGTCGTCTGAAAGCCCCAAGTCCCAAGTCTTTTTTAATGATTCGACTCATGGACTTTTGCGTGATATTCATCTCACGGGCCATGATTTTCTGTTTTCGAAGCGGATTTCTGTGAATTCATGATTTAACGGTTTTGATGACATGCGGTGTTCGAACAGAGCGTAGGCGGCCCGACCGTTGGCGGTCTTATACATCTCCAGTCTCCTCAAACAGTTTTATGCATCGGTAGACGAACATGCGACTAATTCCTAGTGGCCGGAGCGTTTTGAAAATATCGTTTTTTTTTCATTTCACACTTGAAAAGCGCTATTACAGCGATACGGTTCTCATTATTTGACTACTCCATGATGAAATTTGAAACAATTTTAAAATCCCGTTACAGACTAACGCTATTGAGGTTAGCTTTCAAAACCCATATGACATTAACGGGCTATGTTCAGTTCTATTATTGAAATGGGTGTGTTCAATGTTGAAACACTATCTATGTCCCTACTAAGCACAGACCGGCTTTCTAAAAAAATTCGTAATTTTTCATTCATTTGTTTTATGAAAATTTTCATTTTTTGTAAAGAGATTTCCAATAGGGCCATAACAATTTTGTATCTTTATGTCAACGCATCCTAAAACATTTTTAATGATCTTTCAGTGTTAAAACGTTAGTCGAAGTCAACGTTTTCCTCATGGTAAAGTTCGCTTACGAGCAATGGTTTGGGAATCATTAAAAATGACTACCGAAATTCTGAATCGGTGGTCGCAACTTAATGAGCGCTTACTCCAATTTCCATCATCTTTAGCGATGAAGCTTATTTCTGGCTGAGTGGTTTTGTCAAAAAAACAAAATATGCGTTATTAGACAGTAACAAACCTACATGGGTTTCAAGAGACACAATTCTATTTGCAAAAAATTACTGTGTAGTGCGGTTTTCATGTCGGAGGTGTGATTGGGCGGTATTTTTTTTCGACAATACAAACAATCGTCAATGTAGAGCGCTATCGTGCCATGTTAGAAACTTATTTTTGACCAGAATTGGATGAGCTTGACATCGCCGGTGTGTGATTTCAACAAGACAGTGGCACTAGCCACACAGAACGCGTTACAATCGATTTACTGATAGGCAAATTCGGTGAACGTGTTATCTCGAGAAATTGTCCGGTGGAACGGCCACCTCGTTCATGCAATTTAACGCCGTTGTATTTCTTTTTTTATGGGGCCACATCAAGTCATTGGTCTATGCCAATATCTAATCTAACTCGAAATTGCCAACGTTCCGGTTGAAATATGTGCAAGAGTGGTGGAAAATTGGGTCCAAAGAATAGAACGCTGTACACCTGCTCGTGGTGGTCATATTACATTTACCGAATTTCATTCTTAAAATGTAACATTTGCACTACACCTCGAATAAATTTGAACTCTATATCTTTAATAATCTGTGTTTTATTAATATATAAAATTGTTATGTCCTTAATGGAAAACCCTGTATGAAAAGTCATCGTAACAAGTTTATCCGTACTTTTTATGATAATTTTCGTATAAATTTTGTAGTTTTCGCATAAATTCCTTATTTTTCCTTCATATGTTTTAAAGAATAGTTCTTTTCATAATGAAATCCCTTAATAAAAAAAAATATTTGTCATTTTTAAGAATATCTTCGTGCAGATTTTAAAGTTTTCACAAAATAGTATAGCTCAAACTTAAAAACGCAGCATATGTATATGGATGAATACATGAGCACAAAAAATACGCACTCTTTGTTATTTTGCATCTGAGTTTGAAATTATATTATACTTTGTAGATTGATCTACGCAGAGTTCGAATAACATACAAAAAAGGGTAATTCTCATCAATTTCAATGCGACTACTGTATGAGTTATTTTTATTTCTGGCCGAAGAAATCGTAGTCAATACACTTCACCAATTTTGTTTACATTGATTCTTAAAAGAACAGCTCTAACCGGTATAAAAACTTCATGTCATAATAAAGATAAAAGACTAAAGAAATTTAAAAAAAAAAAACTAACTATTTCATGAAAATGTTGGACATTTTTCGTGAAATTTTTTAATATAAATTATGAACAAATTCTATAATTTTTATAAAAAAAAATCATATATAATATGAAATTTTGTCATACAAATTATACAAAAAGTGTGAACAAAAATATAAAGGAGTTTCTTGACAAATAAGCAAAACAAGGATTACGTTTTTTTGCTATTAACATTACGATATGATTGAACATTGACCCTGAACTTTGAAGGTCCGTATCTTATGAACTATTACAGATATGACAATATATTGGCATGGAACAAAACAAATTCTGGCGAAAAAGTAGGCGGTGCCACGCCGCTTAAAAAATAATATTAGTCGCTGCAGTAATGGAATGATCGTTGTAAAAATATATCAGAATATAATCAGTTTTTTAAAGGCTATGTTATGTTAATACTGGGCAAGAGGGCGTGGCAACGTCCACTCAACCCAGAACTTTGAAATGACATATCTCCTGAACTAATACCGGTAAGATGGTAGTAGTTGGAACATATGATGTTGGTATGGAAAGACCCTTGAACACATTTTCATATTCAACCGGAATCCATGGTGGAGGGTACACATATAAGCTTCTGCCTGGCTTAAACTAATTTGTCTACTTTTTTACTTTCTTTTCTGTTGGTTATGTTTGAGTTACGGCCAGTGAGTAGCCTCTGTAATAATATTTTTTTATGGAACCGGTCAGCTTAATAACCTTATTTTCCATTACATCTGACGCTGATGTTTTATTACATGTAGTACATAACGTTTATATGTTTTTATTTTTCATTTTCTGTCCTTTATGTTTGTTTTCTCGTTAACAAATAATGTTTGCCCAGGTACACGGAGAGAAAATGGCTTTTGTGAAAGTACAATTTAGTTCAAGCATCAAAATGCCCGTATATTTGAAGTGATTTGGTTATTAAAACCAAATCGCCAATAAAATCATTTGAGCTAAAAATGTGTTTAATAAATGCATTTTAAATGATTGCAATTGACCTTCATTTGTTTTTCTTTGAGTGTTGAAGCCGCCTCCTAAGTAGGACAAAATATACAATCTTTTGTATCAAGCATGCACAACAAATTTAAATTAACCTACCCAATGACCTGGAAAGACAAACGCGCCTACGTACATACATACGCTAGAAGCCACCACATAACCACCCATCCATCCATCTACATACAGTTGAATAACGTTTAGCCATTCAGAGGCAGGACAGGACATTAAAACTTGATCCACATGCTGGCCTGATCCTTTTGAGTTTTAATTGGAAATGGTGTACCCAGCATTCGTTCGCCCGTAGTTATTCTTTAATTCACACACCATTGGAGCTGCTGCGCTCAGCTCTGCTCTTCTCAGCCATGTACGGCTCTGTTCGGCTTCATGCATTCATTATGGCCATGTTTACCATTTGATTAGCCGGTCAAATGAAGTTTCATTTCACAGCTGAACAGAAGCAAAGCTGCTGGATCTGTTCGTTTACACACGGTGTATGTGCGAATACGGGTTGTTCTTTAGCCAATAAAAAAAATGTGGAGCACATATTTTTTTTTATTTTATTCATTTGATGTTGGCGTTAATAAATGCCTTTTTGCATCTCTTTGTGTGCGTTTAACTACTACTACTACTGGTTTTGTGGGCCTTTTAGTTTTTAGCGATTCGAGCTGCTCGTCGTTCATATTTTGTTTGCTGTTTCTCGTCTGAATTGACTCTGGCCTACACTTCTCGCTTACAATGTTGCCCGAGATATCGACGGCACACAGCGTTAAGCGTTCGCACTTAGCTGGCTACAAAAAATATTTAAAGACAGCTTAAATGATATTTTAGCCCGGTAGGAATGCAGCGATAACAACAGGACACGCAAGAGATACCAAAAGAATCAGCACATAACCACTATAATTAAGGAGAATAGCAGGAGACATCGTATACGTCTGATTTTCTGAGAAACTATAGAATCAAACTTAAGTTTTTCTGAGTTTTTATCGTTTTCAAATAGTATTGTCGAGTATAATAACATTGAATTTCGAAAGCAGGACTAAAATGTACCAGTTTTTGAACCAATATTAAAATCGAAAAAGAATCACTTAAGTCGCAAGCAGTGTTGCCAACCCAGAGATCAATAAAATTCCATATTCAGTTTAAAAAAAATGCATTTTTAATGAAAATCTCTTTTTGTTTATTGAAAATTATATGGGGTGACCCATCTAGAGGTATTTTTGTAAAACAAAAAAAATATAAAAATTCAAATCAAGTGTGGAATTTGAAAGGACATTTTATGGCATTTATAAGCTGGTGGAATCATCGGTGCATATTTGGTACTCGCTATCGCGCCTTGATGTCGATCTTTATGTTACCTGAAATTGAAGTCCGTAATCTTGACGACACTTCAACAGGACGGTGCCACTTGCCATACAGCTGTTCAAACAATGGATCTATTGAGAAGTCATTTCGAAAGCAGCTAATTTCACGTTTTGGACAGGTGAGCTGGCCGCCTAGATCGAGTGATATCACACCTTTATACCTGTTTATTTGGGGTTACGTAAAGTCCAAAGTCTATGCTGACAAACCAGCTACGATTCAGGTTTTGGAAGCCAACATTACGCGTGTCATTAAAGCCAAACCGGTCGAAATGCTCGAACGAGTCATCCAAAATTGGATCCTCAGAATGGAAACCCTGATTCGTATTTGCGGCCAGCATTTGAAGGAAATGATATTAAAAAATAAATGCCATAAAATGTCCTTTCAAATTACCAATAAAGATTCCTCACTTGATTTGAATCTAAATTTTTTTTTGTTTTGAAAAAATTCGTCTAGATGGATCACCCTATATAAAGAATGAATAATTTAAAAATTTTTAATTTAAAATTTGAATCGGCTGTAAAAATAAACGGATTTGGTGAAAATGATATTGCGCGTTGGAGATTGCTCTACGCACAGTTCGAAGACTATACGCAAAGGGTAATTCTCATTAATAAAAATGAGTCTCCCGTATAAGTCATTTGATTTGTGGCCGAAGTAATCGTTGCCAAAGACTGCTGAAGAAAAACCTCGGCGGGTTTAGAAACAGCTGTACAGTCTGCCTGGCAACCGTAGCAAATACATTTCGCCAATTTCTTCTTTTTACGTTGATTCTAAAAAAGAAACAACATAAAGGTCTCGAACCAGAATAAAAAACTGTTCAAGTCATAATAATGATAAAAGAGCGAATAAATAACAAACAAAAGAAAAAAAAAGTTCAATTAAATTAAAAATTAAATTCAAATTAAAAATGTTAAATTTTTATTTGAATGAAGAACTAGTCAACTACGTTTTTTCCACAGTTTTTTTTTTTTGCAAATTTGTTGTGTGCCTCTTGGAGCAGGACATGTCTATGGAGTAGGGCATGTGCTGGCTTTAAGCTCCGACTCAGGCTCAAGGTTAGGACGTGTTTCTTGCCAGCAGCATTATCCCAGCCAGTTGACAAAAACTAAAATTCAACAGCTTTTAGTGGACGGATAAAAAAACAGTATCGAATATCTTAAACTGGGCTGGTCTCATATACGGTTTTAGCAGCCTTGGTTCACCTTGGACACTGCTGAAGATGTGATGTGCCTTGGCTTAACCTCCTCAACCATTGTGGCTTATCATCTAATATCTAGTCACCCCTTGTTCGCTTCATATGCCATCTTGTCTCGTTCGGCTGTCCGTCGATGGTGATATTTCTGTTCACAAGTCTACTACGAAAACCTAACATCATGGGATACCTTTTATTCTCCTGCGATCGGTGGGGGGATCAGCAAGGCTGTTATACAGCCCTGGTGGCGCGTCTGTCTAACAGCCCTTGATGATCCCTCGATGGTGTGGGGGAGGTCCTTCCCCTTTTACTTTTAAAATTTGTCCTCGTTTAAATCTTTATGATATTTTTTTTGTCACAACTTCATGAAATTGTTATTGTATTTGTTCTTAAATTTTTCTTCTTTTCTGTTTTCATTTTTGGACTTGCAATGTGTTTTTTGTTTGCTAATGTGCAAGTTTCGCTGCATGTTTGTAGTTGCTGGATTTTTTATTTTTAAATATTTTTTCAGGCTCTTCTATTTCGAAATTTTCGTTCTAATATACGAGGGCATATAAATAATTCCGTGACTTTTCGAATAAAATACTTTTTTTGCGAAAAAAATGTATTTTTCAACATAATTTCCTTTTAGCTCAATACACTTAGTCCAACGTTTCTTCAATTTTTGTATCCCTTCCAAAAATAGGATTTTTCGAGGTCCATAATGAAGGCATTTGTTTGATCAATAATTACATCGTTGGAGCTGAATGTATTTCCACCGAGCCATTTTTTTTAGATTTGGAAATAGGAATTAGTTAATGGGGGCTCAATCCGGAGAATATGGCGGATGAGGTACCTATTCGTAGCCCAATTTATGCAATGTTGCCATTGTTAAAGCACACGCGTGCACCCGTGCATTATCTTAATGAAAGATAATATTTTTATTGGCCATATGGGGTCGTTTGTTTTGTAAATCCTCGTTAAATCGGTCTAATAAGTTGACATAATATTCACCGTTTATTAATTTTCCCTTTTGTAGGTAATCAATGTGGATTATCCCACGTGTATCCCAAAAAACTATTGCCATCACCTTAATGGCCGACAAAGTCATCTTGGCCTTCTTCGGAGCGGGTTCACCCCGATAGACCCATTGTTTAGACTACTGCTTGGTCTCCGGTTTTTTGTAATGGATCTAAAGTAGTTTAAAAATTTAACAATATTTTGCTTTTCAGAAATTATAAATATAAAAATCTGCAATAAATAGATTTCCCAAATTTATCCAAACACATCTGTAAACCAGAAAATCGCTGAACACCTCTCATAGATGACAAAGGCAAAGTAGCACTGCTTTCATTTTAAAATATCAGCTAACTAAGCGATAATCTACAAAAGAAACTTATTCTCTTGAAATCGTTTGCAGCAAGAACTCTCAGCCAAGTCTTCAACTTCAGCGTATGTATAGTACATATAACGCTTACAATAAATAATATCTTGCTGCTATCTCTGCTCCATGTCAGATGCAATTAGAAAGAGTTTTCAAACGGAGTAAAAATTCATTTATGTTGCGAAAAAAAAACGCCAAGTTTTTTCAACAATTATGATTAGACAGCCAACAAAAGCAAACGGCAAACATGCAATGTGTCTATGTAGGGAAATAAATACATGTGTGTTTGTGTATTAGGGTATTCCGCTTCAAACTGAAATTTTTGTTTTCAACAATGATTCGATATTAATACACATAAAAAATATATCAAATACAGTGAGGGAGTATTTTTTTTTTTAAAAATTTTAAAAACATTGTACAGTCGGACTGGACCGACTACATGATACTGTACACCAGTGTGGTGTACATAAGACTTCTCGCTTTTGCACATCATTTACCAATGATCTAAGCAAACATGTGATTTCTAGAGTGACGGGACCCGAAAACATGGACCGCTATACGAGTAGTTCCTTTTCACCCGCTTTGGTCTCAGGTCGCTCATTACTCACAACTCTTAATTTTTAGCAAAATCGTATTAAAAATGTAGTTCTAATACGATGGCTGCTATATATATTTCTGACCTATTAATGAAAATGCGAATATTTATCATCAAAAATGGTTTTATTGTTTTTCACAGTAGTCTGCAGCAGGATTTATACACTTTTACATGCGCTCAAACCAATTGTCAAAGCACTTTTTCCACTCCGATTGAGACACCTCCAGAACATGGTTTTTGAACGCTTCAACGGCGTCTTCTGACGACGAATAACGTTGACCACGCATTTTTTCTTGATGTGCGGAAATAAAAAAAGTCATTGGGTGCCAAGTCAGAGCTGTACGGCGGATGACCCATCAATTCGACGTTTTGGCCGGTCGAAAAAGGCGCTGCTTGGAGCCGATGTGTGAGAACTCGCATTGTCATTGTGCACAATGATTCGTCTTCTCTTGCTCGTTTTTCGAATTTCTGCAAAGACTTCAGGCAAACAAATTGTGCTGGACCACTCAGAATTGACCGTCCTACGGAACAGTCGCCACATGACCAGGTTTGCCGAAGAAACATGCCACCATTTGCTGCGAATTCCTTTTTCAAAGAACAACTTTCGTTGTATTTGGCTCGTTTTTGAAGACCCACACGGTCAATTGCTATTTTGTTTCAGGCTCATACGGATAGATCCATGATTCGTCACCTGTGACTTATAAACGTCTTTTGAAGAACTGCGATCGTATTTTTTTGAACATTTCTTTGCATCAATCGACACGAGCCTTTTTTGAGCAATTGTCAAATTGTGCGGGATCCAACGAGAACAAACCTTTTTTGCGCCCAGATGTTCATGCAATATCGAATGTTTGCTGGTGGAAGAAATACTCAAGGATGCCTCTATCTTACGTATGTTACAAGACGATCTTGCATTATCAGTTCACGCACGACATCAATGTTCTCTGGGACAACGGCCGCTTTTGGACGGCCACGATTGAATTTATTAAACCAGTTTTTGACTGTGCTATAGGATGGTGCTTCATCGACATACAAAGATTTAAGTTCATCGATGCACTCTTGTCGTGATAATCCACGTCGAAAGTTGTGAAAAATGATCGCACGATAATGTTCACGAGTTAATTCCATTTTTTTGCCGATTGGATTTTTCAAGTCACTGTAAACCACACAAATAATGGTGTACGTCAAAACGTTCTGAGTACGTTTATGCTAAAAAATGTCAAACTTTCTAATGGAAATGTCAGATGGCGCCAGGCAACACTTACTGTTTCCTAAACCAGAAATATATATATATTAATTCTCGTACGATATTTAATTGAAATAGGATGAAATATGTGACTTTAAGACCTGTAGGTTCTGAAATCGGGACAAACATATGTATGATATCAAAATATGGATCGTATGTGGACCAATTTCAGTAGGGTTCGTCTTTGGCCCTAACGTAAAGAGTGTACTAAGTTTCATCAAAATCGGTTCGTAGTTGCTACCTTTACTCAATGGAAACAGTTAGTGATTGAGAGTTCATCAGTATACTTAACATATCGTCAATCTACATTCCTTCAAGGTGTTGCAAACATCAGCTCAATGAAATCAGATAGTGATTCAGATTCTTCAGATTCAGATTGATTCTATTAGAAAAATAATGTTTGGTTTAAAACGGCTTTCATTCTGTCGTCATCGAAGAGTTTGAGAGAAAACCTGCGCTAGCATTAGGGGTAGAAGGACAATGGGATAGGGTATGTCTGTCATCTAAAGATGCTGCAGATGCTGACAACTCTGCAAAAACCCTCTTATCTGTGCCCTTAACGGGCTGTTAGAAACATCGATTCATACCGAGGTTAACCTTTGACTATTGACTAGCGCCGACAAATTTAAGGTTGCCAGGGCTTTGAGGCCTTTACTAGACAAGAACAAATACCTGCTAGAAAATAACAAAAGTGAGAACTCGTGGGTGCTTGACGATTCTCCTGATGATGTCCACAAACAATTGACGAAACGTCGGGCTTATGTAAAAGAAGTTTTTTCATTTACAGCCAAAAACGTAGGTCCTATTTGCTTTATTTAATGGAATAAATAAAATAGATAAGAGAGATGGCTAGAAATTGACAGGGGGAGTGCTCGAATTTTGCCGACTATGTAAGGAGAGGTTTGAGATAGAAGATCTGAATCTTGTGTAGATACCCGCCCTTCTAGAAAATACGACACAGTTACCTGGGCAAGTACTTTCTTGAATATCTGAAAAAGTTATCCCCCTGAAAGATGTTAGATTTGCTGAGTTTTATAAACAGTTTGTCGTGGCTCAAGAACTGATCTTTACTGATTTTATAGGGTAATGTTTATCATATTCAAAAGACGATCACAATCACAACCCTCTATGAGTTTAAGAGTAGATGTACCGCGTATTAACTTTTAATGTTTTGACACCGGGACAAGCCCTTCTAACCTAACTTGACCTACTTACTCTTGGCTGGTCGAAAAGAAGAGAGAAAATTGAGAATTAACATGATGCTTTTTAAAAATAAAACAATTTTTATATAAGTAAAGGATAAAAAAAAACCTGATGGAGGAAACTGTGGAAAATATGCTGCAATAGCTGAGTCTGTGGGACACCGTAAAGGGAGTACAATGGAAAAATTAGAACAATGTTCGTTAAATCCCAGTTCTCTATGAAAGAATGGAAAGCTCTATTTCTTTTAAGAGGAAAACAATTTATATTCTCGGAAAAAGAAATGTGAGCAACAATTTATATGTGGCTTCCAACAATGGCAGAAATATCTGTTTGAAAAAAAAATATTTTTGCTTCATTTCTGTCCACGTTTGTCAATACTCGTAGTTAAAGACAAATTGTCGTTCTAAGACATTGTCTCAGATTGAATCTTGGAAACTTTTGGCTTTAAGGGCCCCAAGTAAACATCGTTTCCAACAATGATTCCAATACGATCCCCAAAAAAAAAACCTTAGTAGATTCAAGGCCCGGGCACTCTGTATTAATCGTTTTCTTTGTTTTAATTTTGAGTATATTGTGTTTTTTATGACTCTGTACAAACGAAAGTGAAAAACTAAACCAAGAATTTGTCTTTTACAGAAGTGATGTTGTTGTACGAGACTGCAAAGAAGAGCCATTTAGTTTATCGTCTTTGATTCAAACGATTTCGGTTTTTGTAACACGAATTGAACTTTCAAAATTCAAATTTGAAATTTTTGTAATGTAATTTTAAATTAGCTGGCGAACGAATTCGTGTGATTTACAAAAGCCCAAATATTTTTCCTTTCGCCTTCTGACAGTTCGTTTCGTCTTAAACGAATTCGTTTCATAAAAACAGAGCCTGTTAAATCTCAAGAAGTCTGATACCGTGGCAACATTAACAATGAATGTGAAACACACACCCTAATGTGAATTTTATTCTGTTTATATATACTTAGATGCAAGTAGATGCAAACACAAACATACACATCTCACTCCTACCATTGATGGAGCAACATGCATAGTATGCACTTTCATCAAACCCTACACGCCGCCTTCCTCCTCCACCGCAGCGCTAAGCACCATCACTGTTGAATGTACCACCACCTACCCGTAAATATGTTTTTGAGAAAAGTTAACACAATGAATGACTACTCTAGCTACACCCGGTTCGTTTCCCTTAGCCATCCAGCGGAATGGGATAAAATGGCAAGAGCACCGTAATAATAGGAACCACTGAGTGCTGGCGGTATTCCTCCCACCCGTTCATTCCCTGTCGCAGGCCTCCTTCCTGCTGTACACTGTCGTATGTGCCGCAATTAAACAATGAAAAAAAGAAGCACTGCTTAAAAGTTTCTCTTGGTATTATTTCCGCAGCGCGCAAAATGTACGTTGCCTAGTACGTACGTTCATAAGTACTTAGAGACCTTACCCGGTTGGTACTACCCCAGTCAGTAGTAATCGGGTAGAAAAAATCAAGGTAACTTATTTATAACATGGCATTGCACTTCTTTTTTACAATTAGTGGTACTGAGTTGAGTGGAGTGGGCGTTTAACAGAAAAAGTTGTAAAAAAGAAGAAGAAGAAAAATCCACTGCAAGTGTTGGGTGGGTAACTCCGGGAGTGCTGAGACCGTTATGGTACTCATGAGCTAGAAAGTAAAAAATTTACACAATTTGGGAATGTTATAGAAAACTCAGTTTTAAAGCAAAGAAATATAAGTCAGGTCATTTATTAAGGAAGGAGGGAGGTCGGCGAGAACATAGGAGCAGGGTTGCCGTTTTTTGGAACGACAAAAACACCGACAGATTTCTGCAATGCAGAAAAACAACAAACAAAATGCTCAAAAAATATTTCATTTCTTTTTGGATTTCTTATATTTTGTTTAAAAACACCACAGAAAAAGGGGGTAAACAAAATTTATTGGGTATATTCGTTTTTGATTAAATATTACTCTGTATCACTAAAAGAACATTCGGTAAGGCTAATCTAATGGCGTAGACAGACGTTATTAAAATCACTAATTCAAGTTAAAATTTTATGGTGATAGGCGACTTTTACAAAAAAAATAATTCGAACTCAATACTCTTGTAACGAGCTACCTTCTATCATGCTGACTAAATGAAAGAAAAATCTTTTTGAAAGTATTTTTTGTTCCTCTTTCTTGTTTGGCTTACGTTGTTGCTGTTGTTAAATGCAGTATCTAGATCTTGAGTTTATTACCGACACTATCATCCTTAGTTCTATCGCGCTGGTGTATATCATCATCGTCATCATCAACTTTTACAACATCGTCATTATCGTCGCCACCGACGCCGCCGCCGTCGTTGCCATTCTCATTATCATGATATTATACAATATATAAATAATAACGAATGTATATACAAATATGTATATACACACACACATATGTATACAAGAAGCATGTATTTATTTATATATAAACAGATGTATGTATTCATCAAAGGCCTGCAACAACTTTACAAGAAACAACATCAGCAACAAAGTTAAAAGTGTTGCATTTAAATCTACAAAACAAAACCATGCCATTGTTGCATATGTAATGAAAAAAAATCAAGCGAATGAAATATGTATACAGGGTGATTCATTTACGACTGGACAAATTTTACCAGCGTATTAGTTGACTCATGAATTTTTTTTGGAAGCGAAAAACCAGCACACTTTTGTTTGATTTTATAAATCAACACAAAAAAATGTTAGGGCCTCTGGGCTTTGTTTAGGTAATTTTGGAAAGGTAAATTAAGATTAAGGGGCTTCTAATATAGTGTAGAAATCCCATTTTAAACATGGCCGAATTACGATTTGAAATTGCTCCGCATCCACCATATAGTCCAGATTTAGCTCCTTCTGAATATTTCTTGTTTCCAAATTTAAAAAAATTTCTCGGTGGCAAAAAATTTTCGTCCAATAGCGAGGTTATTGCTGAAACTGAGGCATATTTTGAAGGTCTTGAAAAATCTTATTTTTCGGATGGAATTAAAAAACTTGAAAAACGTTTGATAAAGTGTATTGAGTTGGAAGGAGATTATGTTGAAAAATAAATAATAATAATTCCAAAAAACGGTTCTTTTTATGTGAGGCCAGTTACTTTTGCGGTCGCCCTCGTAATATGTGGTTTCAAGGGCTGAATACATAGAATCGGTTGAACATATATCTAAGTTTTAACGATTTTCTTTGTCCAAAATACTTACTTCTGCAAATTTTATGAAGATTGTATTCAATATCCCACATATTGAATCAGAAACATAAAATTGGATGTGGGATAGTGTTCAGCTTCATTACGAGTATTGTCGATACCGACATTAATGCAACCCTTTGGTCTTTCTTTTAAGTGCTCTGTTGCTTTTTCCCAATCTTCCAATATTGTGCGTTTTCACTGAGTAAACACTTTGTTTCCTTAAGCGTTAGAATAATTATTGGATTGCTTACACCGTCCTTTAATTCTATAAGTAGATAGCGTTCCATCATTGTTAAAGCATATTTTTTTTTGTGCCACTTGTACTATCCACTGCTTGTCACATGTTTAGCATTGGGATTTCCATTTCTTCAAAAGACCCAGAACAAATTTTTAATTTTTGCGATTCTTTGTCTTTTTGCAGCGGTATGATGGTGGACAGTATATTTATTATAATTTAGTTTCATGCCAAATGTTTTTAACTAGTCCTAGAACTCGTTATAACTTTTTTTGCTGTCCACTAAAGCCTCGAATCGAACTGCTGCTCGCCATTGTGGCCCGAACTTAATGGCATTTGCAGGAGTAATTTTGGACGGACCAAATACGGAAGTTTTTAAAATTGAAGAAAATCGGTTACCACATTGAACAGGGATTAACCGGCCCGAGACCTCTTGCATTCCCATTAAAATAGAAGAGAAGTTTTTTTTAGAAATAGCAAGTGACATTGATTTTTGTATACTGCTTTTATCCCGATTTTGGGCCCGTGACGACCTTCATCAGAAAGCTCCGCTGCAGTTGTTGAAAGGAAAACTAAACTTTTTGAGACCAGCCTCTCATCAAACGTATGAGAACTAATGTTGTAAATCTCACTTTCCAGGTAAAGATTTACTATTCCTGGTCCAATTTGCACCGCATCTCTTTTTCGCACAACCAGTAGTGCCACTTTAACGGTAATACTTTTTTCTCTAGTCTGTTTTCGCTCATTTGCTATCCTATATGTATAGCTTATGACTATTAACCTTCAGCCTACAGTACTACAAAATTTAGTAATAATACGAATAGATCTTCTTAGAATTTTACGACAAGCAATTATCAGAAGACTGCGCTTGGGATTTTTATTGTGTTTAGTTTGTTTTGTTTCAGTTATGAATACTCCACTGCCGTCAGTCTGCTTTAAGGTGTAAAGCTACTCAAGATGTTTTAATCACATTTGTTGCTTGGGGTCTGATAATGGTGAAGTAACGTTTACCGAAACTGCAAATACTTCAGCTTGCAACTAAATGTCTTTTCGACTACTTTTTATATGATTTTTGGTTTCTATTGAATGAAATATTTAATAAATATATGAACATAACCAATAGTACTAGTATAAATAAGGTCCCCAGTATCAGTGTTTTATAGTGTGGCAAACGGAGTTATAACTTTAGTGTACACTCCATCCTATAATGGTGGATATAAAAATATTACGCTTGGTCACATCTTAAGATTTTTTTTTTTGAAATATCTTGTTTTCTTTGCTAAGGCGAAGACTTCATGTGAATTTTGGTTAAGAAAAAACTTCCCATCTGTTCCTTAATAAGTTTGCCATTTCATATTCAAATATGAAGCTTACTGACTTGCTTAAATGCCACCCTAACAACTCTTCAGATGCGATAATAACCTTTGCCTTTGGTCCTTAACAACTAGGGGAGGGGACGGTTCTCATTTTTCAATTCGTTTTCATTGTGGTTTTGTTTTTATGGAAGTGACTTACAGGTCCGATGCATCGAACCATAATTGTTATCGTTCTGATGATGATCGTGTGGTACATGTTATCTCACTAGCCCAACCTATGTTGGAAAGTAGCTAACCAGGTGTCACCTGAGCTACTCTCGGAGGTATGTATCCATTCGCACTGGATTTTGCCAGGTTAAAATCAATAGACCGTTAGCTGGTTTCCAACATTCCTGCTTCTCAGAAAAAGTTCATAGAGCATTTTGAGGAAAAATTTAAGGCTCCAGACATGACAAAACTCCAAGTAGTTTCTCAACATGTTTATTTATTTATATTCTTTTTTTAAGAAATAATTAAATTGTGAGAATATTTTCTTTTTCCTTATACATTGACAACAGATTTTCCCTCAGTGTATGCTTTTGTGGGATGATGTTTATGTTCAAGAATACAGCTGATCATTTGTGCTTACTACAAATGTTTGTCTTGTTCCACAAATCCGTCCAGACTTCTCGATTCTTGAAATAAATCTACAAACGAGAAGATACACATGCAGACATAGATTCATTTGTACTCGAATCTATATATGAAACAAATACATACAAAAGAAACGCATACCATTGCATTCCTTTAGATCTGCTGATTGTTTTACACGCATCAGCGCGGTAATAGCTGCACTGCCGCTTCTAATCAGCCTGCTTCATCTACAACTCCGTCATAGTCATCATCATAATGCGAGCAAAAGGGGCTATTAAGGTCTTTGACTTGCTGACATCATTTCTTCCTCACTAAATAGCGTCTCTGTGTGTGGTGTATGCACATGGTTATCTTATTTTGTGCCTTTTTTGCTTACGTATCTCTTCCTAGCAGAACTTTCACATTTCAAATCATACGAGTCCAAACCAATTGTAACCGACATACATACATAATTATGCCTAGTATGAATTTCTATTTACAGATGCTAACTCCACTTGTGTTGTAGTACTCGCAGACGTAAATGGTATGGGATTCTTTGCTGCTGTTCATTTCAATTGCGAAATGTTTTACTTTCTATTCAAATCACTTTCTTTGAAACTGATGAATGCAAGAAGAAGTACTCTTTATTAAGAGAGAACAACGAAAATTTTAATGGGCTCTAGTGAAAAGAGATTAGCTGAAATATGAATTTTTACTTGGGCTGATTTAATTGGAATCCTTAAATTCAAACAGCACTCGTGTTTTGGGTGCTTAAAGAAAGGATTCATTTAATTATCGATTACACATTGTATTTGCCTTCAACTGTTTTCAATGCCATGTAATAGGATATGAGCCTATTAACACTGTTTTAGAGCCAGATAGAAAATGTTGCCTACACCAAGATTCCAAGATCAAAATGCCCTAAGAAATACCTATTGGAAAAATCAGAAGTGTCGTTAGTTTTGAAACTGTGCTCAAAATTGTGTATGGCTTGATATCGATTGTTTTGCCGCAGCAACCGATTTTTGCTACAACTAAATTTGAAAAGCCTCATCTGTGTCTATTTTGGTTTCCAATCTAAATAAACTCAGTTATGCAAAGAACAAACCAAAATACAGGGTGGAGCGCGGTAATTTGTTTATTTGGGTACGAAATAAAAAAATTATGAACCTTAGAAAAATTTATTTTATATTTTAACTTTATTGAAAAGTAGGGTAGTTTTCAAATTACATGGTTTTAAATAGTGTATCTGGCAAGTGTCGACCTTCGCTATCCACATACTGCGGCATACATTTTCTGAAGTTTTCATGAACTCTAACAAGCATGTCGACTGGTACTCTGCCAATTTCAGCCTCAATATTGTGAATTAGGCCTTCCAAGGTGTTGGGACGGTTAATATACACCTCGACTTCAGGAAACCCCAAAGGAAAAAATCGCATGGGGCTAAGTCTGGTGAGCGTGTCGGCAATTTCACATCACCCCTCAAAGAGATAAGCCGTCCAGGAAACATTTGCCTCAAACAATTCATGGTAACCCTCGCTGTGCGTGTAGTGGCACCATCCTGTTGGAAGCATGTATCCTCTAATTGCATTGCCTCAAGAGCTGGCTGAAAAAAATCCTGTATCATAGTAAAGTACCCTTGGGAGTTCACGGTTACGACAAGACGGTTATCCTGAAAAAAGGAAAAAGGCCAATAATGCCTACTCGTGATATGGCGCACCACATAGTGAGACGGTTCGAATGCAGAGGTCTCTAGTGAAGTTCTCTGGGGTTTGTTTCACTCCAGTACCGCATATTTTGTTTGTTTACACACCCACTGAAGAAAAGCACGCTGCACTGCAATGACCGAGTGCGCATTTGAAAAATACACTTTAACACAAAATGACCTCTCCTCACGAGTCCAAAGCATGATGGCAACTGAAAGGCAGACGAATACAAATCTCCCGTCAGCCACTGTAAGCCACGCACACTCTCCACTTTCTTCGACCAACAGTGCCGCCACAGCCTCCAATGCAAAAAAGCAAATAACCGCGCTCCACCCTGTAGTTAATTTGTCGTCCTAAAAGACTATAATTTTAAATACCGATTGTAAAAAATGTTTTGAAAAAGGACACAAAGGATTACTTTTTTATGACAATTTCTGCATTAATTTTCTCTAGTGGAATTTTTTAACCCAAAAACTACCACTTTTACCCACAGTTGTACACTTTTTTTTTATAAAAAGGGCCAAGAGGAGACGCTAAAATTAGATATATCAATTTTCGTCTTCGGTGACCTTTTCTGAAATTAACTCGTTGTAAACCAGATACTTAAATACTCAAGAGTTCTTTTTTCATTTTTCTCGAAAAAAGGAGGTAAAGAACACCCCAATCATAGAGGTAGGACGTTAAAATGTTTTACGAAAATAATTTCCCTATAGCGAAAATTCGCTAAAACTGTTAACTTATTACATGCAGAATTGAGCTGCAAAATAAAAGCTTCCATGGCCTATAAAAATGACTGGTACACTTATGTTACTTTATCTTAGTTAGATTTAATATAGATGAGCAGCAAATCGATACATTCCACCTCTTCATCGATTACGAAGGTTGCTATTTATATTTCGGGTCCTGACAATACTAGTGTTCCCAGGTACAAACTGGAATCGCTGGTACCAAGAGTTCAGTTTCGGACGCCGTTCGCTTCAGGATGAATTTCGTGAAGGACGTCCAACTTGGGTCACTTTGTCAGAAACCATCGATGCTGTGCGTGAACTGAATAAGCAAAACCGACATGTGACTTACCGTGTGATTGAGGCATCCTTGGGCTTTAGTATGACAAGCATCAATAAGATATTGTATGTTACAGGTGACGAATCATGAATCTATGCATATGAACCCGAAACAAAATAGCAATCGACCGTATGGGTCTTTCAAGACGAGCCAAATCCAACAAAAGTTGTTCGTGGAAGAAGTACATCGAAGCAAATGATTGTGTTTTTTTCGGTATAACCGGCCATGTTGCCACAGTGCTATTAGTGGAACGTAGGATGGTCAATTCTGAGTGGTATACCACCATCAGTTTGCCAACAGTGTTCGAAAAAGTGAGGAAAGATAATACGAGAAGACGGATCATTTTGCATCACGACAATGCGGCAATCACACATCAGCTGAAACGATGAGCTATTTGATTACTCAAGATGTCTAACTAATTTGGCACCCACTGACTTCTTCTTATTCCCTAGCATCAAAAAAAATGTGTGGTCAACGTTTTTCATCGCCCGAAGCAGCTGTTGAAGCGTTCAAAAATCATGTTTTGGAGGTGTCTCAATCGGAGTGGAAAAAGTGCTTCGAAAATTGGTTTGTGAGCCTACAAAAGTGTATTGATCTTATAGGTGAATATTTTGAAAAACAATAAAACCATTTCCAATGATAAATTATTGTGTTTTTTTGCCGGACCCGAAATAAAAATAGCAACCCTCGTACACGTCGTTCGAATGAAAACCAACGTTCAATCCAGAAATTTGTTAGGTGATAAATACCACGGAAATTGCAGACAGGAAAGACCTCGGCCCAAACAGGGTCCATTGTGATTTTCCTTTAATTAAAGGGAAAACTTAAAGGAAGATGCGAAAATTCTTGGTATTGAAACTAGAGGAAGCACGCTCGAAAGTGTTGAGTTATTGAGAATGATGGCGAGTCATAGTTCCAGGACTTGGTCACACACTCTCGGCTATGACAGTTACATTTTTGTCAGGCCTAACCGTCCGGAGTCCTTGTTGCTCACCAGCATGCCTCAAAAACTGTTTCTATAAACTTGCGTATATCAGGTGTGGTGGGTGCCTTATTTCGGACCAAGTTTTTTTAATAGGCCCACTATGGAAATATTGATCCACTTTTACTAAGGACAAAGCACATTCATTTATGAAGCGTTGACTAACTGTTTAAATCGGTGCTGCGTCGCTGCTCTTTGTACTTAAACCATCGGCATCAAGTGCTTTGCCAGTGCTGTTTTTATTGGAATTTCTCACTGGGAAGTTTTCAGCCTGTTTCTCAAAGGGATGAAGTTTACATCACGTACACGCAGCTATACATGACATTCAAAAATTCTATGCATTCTTCATTTTCAAATATTTGCATGTGTCCGTCCTACGTACTCCATACAATGTAGATGACAACATTGGCATCCAATTGCCACACGATTCCAATAACACCCATGTTTTGTAATAACTCAACTACTAGCTTCCAATTACATCTACCTAAATTATAGGCCTTTGCCGTATGTTCTTCTCATATTCTCCGACACCTTCATACGTAAGTATGTGGGTTTCGTTGTTGTTGTTGCAGTTGATTTTAACCTACAAAACTACTGACCACCTGCTTGTATGGCAGCTCTCTCGATGTGCAACTAGTTTAACTGATTAAACCAGATTTCGCTTTAATGTCATTTTCATTTTATTGGTACTGAACACTGAATTGAGTGTGTGTCGGTGTTAGTGTGTGTGCGCCTGTGTGTGCGTGTACAAGACAAAAAAAGTGAATTGAAATCATTTCATTTAGTTGTCAACTTGTGGTTTATTTTCGTGTGGCATATAGCAGGGTAATACGATATTAGATGAGATGACGATTACATCGGGGAAGGCCAAACATAAGGTGCACACGATGCAATACTCGTATCAACAAAGGGTGGCCTCCCTAAAATCGAACATATTTAAATAACAACTAATTTTTAAGGATAATTCTCACGGCTCCAAATTTTGTAAAACATCCATGAGCTGCAAATTGATACATAACACCTCCTCATCGCCTGCACTGGACACTCCAATAAGAGATAAATTATGGGTAACCATGCGTATGAGTATAATTTGAAAGCCTTTGCAGTCTGAAGCTGACTGATACCAAATCCTCTCCGATCCGTTTACCGCTACAAGAGTTTTTATACAGGGTGGCAGTTTGTCGTTTAACTTCTTAAATATCTTAATGGATATAATTCTAGGAATTATATCTAGTAAGTCCTAAAACAGGAACTACAGGATGGTCCAACTAAAACGCACGACCTTGATTGTAAATAAAACAAAGTTTTCAGGGAATTATCTTAATATATTTTATTATGATAGAAGGGTCTATGACAATTATGTGTAGCTTTACCAAAGCAAATTGATAGCTCTACGTTCTGCCACACGAGTTATTGTCGATTGCCATATCTCGGCAGAAATAACTATAGCATCGCCTGGCCTGATCAACCACCAACCGCAGCTTTCATGATCTAGCCATTCCGGATGTTGGGTAGCCGAGAAAAAGTTCCCTGCTGGTCGAATACCCGAAGTACGACCAAAATTTCCCAGCAGAGGTAGCGGGACTCACAGTCGAGCGTGATGACATTCGTCGCTCCAACCTTACTGACCCCAGAATTAGGGATCTCAACTTTGAGATCAGTAGGTTGGCCAACGAATATAAGCGGAACAAATGGCTAGATCACTTAAAGAAGTGCGACCAGCTTTCTTGATCTACCCATTCCGGATGTTCGGTTAGCCGAGAAAAAGTTCCCTGCTGGTCAAATACCCAAAGTACGACCAAATTTCCCAGCAGAGGCAGCGGGACTCACAGACGAACGTGATGACATTCGTTGCTTCAACCCTACTGACCCCTTAGATTAGGGATCTCAACAATATGATCATAGGCGGGTCAACGATATATAATAATGGCAAGATCACTTAAAGTAGTGCAACTTGAGTTCCGGAATTGCTAAGTTGTGGACAACGGTCAAATCGCTCTCTAACCCTGGAAGAAAGGATGATCAGACAGCCGTCACGTTTCGTTACAGAACAGTGACAGATCCGAATCGGCCCGCGTGTTATTGTAACCGCCTGTTTATTAAGCACCCAGAGAGTGATAAGGCGAAAAGGAGTACTGCGTCGTATTCGCGCTCTCCGAGTAAAAAGAGGTACCACCACAATTTACCGATGGCGAAGTTGGCCATTTCATCCGCGGCGCAAAGTCATTAAAAGCGCTGGCTCCGGACGGAATCTCAATGCTGATTTGAAGCACTTGGATACCCTAAGGTAGAATACATGACCAAAGTGCTCAATCTGTCGCTAGTCACTCACTTAGTTCCCGATGCCTAGAAAATGGGCAGAATGGTTCCGCTACTAAAGCCAGGCAAAGACTCAAGCAAAGGGGAATCGTACAGGCCGATCTCCTTGTTTTCCCTGAGTAGCAAAGACGCTTGAGGTACTGCTCTCCAGCCTGATCGTACACGTTTCTTGTGCTGATCATCAGCATGGGTCCTGCAAGCAGCACAGCACAAAAACTGCTTTACACGCCTTCTCCACACGTATATAAGTCGCGGCCCAACCAGAACAAGCCCAATAACAGGACGGTTCTCGTGACTCTTGACCTTACAAAAGCCTTCGTCACGGTCAGTCATGCCACTCTGCTCGAGGACATTGCAGAAACGTCCCTTCTGCCCAATTGGCGTCAGTCATATGTAGAATTTAGAGACAGAATGTCGAAGCCCCGTAGAGTTATACAGGGAGTGATATCGCCTGCTCGGTTTAACCTCTACCTCTGCGCCACCAGACGTCGGCGAAATTGTGTCGTACGCTGATGATTACCCAATTCTGGCGTCAGGACCTATAGTGAATGACATATGCGAGAAATGAAAATATTTGCCTCCAAATCATTTGCCACACTGTTTACTGCATGGGCCGCAGGGTTGCGGTTGTCACACAATGTGTCATCATCCCGACTACCAACTACCCCAAAATCCTTGGGATCACATTGGACAGTCTTTTTCGATCCTCTGCACATGCTAAAGCTATCTGCGACAAGCTCAAAAGTAGGAACAAGGTCGCTTGTCGGCAAAGCAAAAGGTCGGTCTGCAGCAAACTACGCAGCGGCCGTGTGGTCGGCGAACGTGAGCATGACGCAATGGAAGAAAATTCAGACTTGCTAGAATGCCGCTCTCAGAACATCAACAGGGTGTCTTCTTATGTCTTCAGAGGACCATCTACATGCAGAAACGAAGGTTCTTACCGTGCGCAGATACAATTTCCTGTTGTCTGTCCACAATCTCTTGGACAGGATACATCTTCGTGATCTAGAGAGAGAGAGAGGTCCAGCGGTACAAATAAGAACCTTTGATCATCGAAACTATCAGGCAGGTCTGAACAACATTCACGCTGATGAAGCCGCAGCAGTAGTATCCAGCTCTAGTGTGAATATAGTGCATGGGGAACATCCCCCGGAGATTTTACCTGAGGAGAAGGTGCTACTTCGGCAGACACGCTTGTTTCTGGCACAGATGAGATCTGGATGGTGCAGCCGCCTCAATTCGTTTTGGGTACGAATTGATTCCAACGTTCCGGATGTTTGTCCCGCTTGCCTTCAGGGACCACATGACGTACTGCACCTCTTCAATTGTCCGGCCAAGCCCACTCAGTTCACCCCCAGTACCCTGTGGACGCATCCAGTTCAAATGGCGCGTTTCCTCCATCTGAATATCGAAGCAGATCCCCTATAGACAAACAAACTTCGAAAACAAATATGTTGTTGTTTCAACAACAATTATGCATATATCGGCCAAATGCTCGCCACCGCTTCGGATGGTTCATATTTTCAATGACTCCGAGACTAATGGAGGTTCAATATCGTTAATGTCCCGCATTATCTCATCGTTTAGCTCTTGAATTGTTCTTGACTTATTGATATACACTTTTTCTTTTAAAGAATGAAATCCAACGGTGTCAAATCACATGGCCGTGGCGGCAAATGAACATCGCCGCGGCATGAGATAACAGAGCCATTGAATTTCGTTGTTTGTGTGGCAAGTGACAATCGTTCTGTTGGAACCTCATACCGTCCTGGTTCATATCCTCAATTTCTAGCCACAAGAAGTCCGTTATCATCTTGCGATAGCCATTTCCATTTACTGTAGCTGTTTAGCCGACCTCATTTTCTAAGAAGTACGGCCTGAAGCCAGCCCATAAACTGAATCAAACTGTCACTCTTTGTGGGTGCATAGGCTTTTCAACAATTACTCGTGGATTCTTATATGCTGAAACGCGGCAATTCCGATTGTTAATCCATTGTGAGTCAGTGAGAGTCGATTATGCTGACCAAAATAATTACAAAGTGCCCCAAATACATTTTAATTTGAACGTCCATTTTCGTAAAAGACTTCAGCAATCTTAACGCGCCGCTCAATTGTGTCCCTGTCCATGGTTGAATTTGTCAAAAAATGAAAACTGTTAGGAAAACAAAAATTCGTTCAGCATGGCGTGGTAACGCTCACCGTTGACGACAATGCTGGAACCTTGCTAATTTTCGAAGAAAAATGCCCCAATGTCGCTAGCCCAAAATCTACATCAAACAGTGACTCGTTATGGATGCATTGGCTTCTTTCTCAATAGTCACTTGTGGGGTCTTTAAACCCCATATGCGGAAATTTTGCTTATTGACATAGCCATCGAGATGAAAATGAGTTTCATTCCTGCCAAACAATTTTCAGCCCAATGGGCGAAATGAAAACGCCTCGAATGGTCATGAGGCCAATTGAACTTTGTAAGCCTTCATACCGAGGTCTTTATGCAAAATTCCTCTCAAAGAAGTGCGAGAAATTTTCACCTCCTCAGAACGATGACGAGTTGATCTTGATGGATGCTCTTGAACATTCTCTGCCACCGCAGCATTGTTTTCGATTGAACGCACTGGACGAGAACGTACTCAGATTGGTTTGTCCAATACCCATGCATTTTCCTGAACTCGCCTCACAAATTGACACACAAACCGATTTTTTCTTGAAATACTTCGACGTTAATTTTTTAAAGTTTGCTTTAAAGACTCACTACTTTGAAAGTAAGTTTTAAATATTTCCCAATTTTGTTCGAGCGTAAAGCGTCCCATTTTGCAAATGTCAAACATAAATCTGAAAAAATGAATATTATTCTACCTTTTAAAGTCAAAGAAATCGATAGTTCAAATTTAGGATTTTAAATGGCCCGCTTTTACTTCAGTTTTATCAGTCGAAATGATCGTTCGAGCGAGCGGTCAATTCAATGAATTAAAAAAAAATTTGAAGCACTTTTTCCACTCCGATTGAGACACCTCGAAAACATGATTTTTGAACGCTTCATCAGCTGCTTCGGGCGGTGATAAACGTTGAACGCGCATTTTTTCTTGGTGCCAGGGAATAAGAATAAGTCATTGGGTGCCAACTCAGGGCTGTACGGTGGAAGGCCCATCAATTCGACATCTTGAGTGGTCAAATAGCCATCGTTTCGCTGATGTGTGAGAGCTCTCGTTGTCGTGATGCAAAATGATCCGTCTTCTCTTATTATCTTTCCTCATACCACTCAGAATTAACCGTCCTACGTTCCACTAAAGTCACTGTGGCAACATGGCCGGTTATACCAAAAAAAAAACGAAATCATTTGCTTCGATGTACTTTTTCCACGAACAACTTTTGTTGGATTTGGTTCGTCTTGAAAGACCCATACGGTCGATTGCTGTTTTGTTTCGGGTTCATATGCATAGATCCAAGTTTCGTCATCTGTGACAATGTTATACACTGCCTTTGAGCTGCCGCAGTTATACTTTTTCAACATATCTTTGCACCAATCCATACGATCCTTTTTTTTGAGCATTCGTCAAATTAATGTTTTCCAAGGCCAAATGAATATGCAATATCTTATTGATGCTTGTCATACCAAGGATGCCTCAATCTCGCGTTATGTCACATGTCGGCTTGCTTAATCAGTTCACGCCACTGGCAAAGTGGCCGAAGTTGGACGTCCTTCACGAAACTCATCCTGTAGCGAACGGCGTCCGAGTCTGAACTCTTGGTACCAGCGATTAACAGTGGTTTTTGATGGTGGTGCTTCATCGCCAAAAGTCGAAACAAGTTGAATTAAACACTCTTGTCTCGATAACCCACGACGAAAATCGAAAAAAATCATTGCACGAAAATGTTCACGGGATAATTCCATTTTTTGACTGAGATGATTTTTTTAACACACTGTAATCAAAACAATTCGCATTGTAATCAAAACATTATTCTATGCTGTAAATTACTTCAAGCGTATAATATTCCCTACAGATCATTTAACAATTTTCAGTTAATATTTGTTGTAATCGAAAAGTCGTCCTCTCATTTGAGAGCTGCTAAAGGTTGAACACATCAGCTGTTGATGACCATCACCAACCAAACACATGTCATCTTTGCATTTAATCCGTTAAGACATTTTATCTGCCCGCTTCTGTCTGTCTTGCTGTCACTGTTACAATTAACCACAAATCAAGAGTGCGACTCGTGTAATGAATGACTGAACGAATGCATTTCCAAACAACAATGCGGTAAAGTCGTTAACATTTCTAAGTAGTCTCCAGTGCACCCTTCCTCCTCCTCTTCTCACCCTCTCGCCTTTTCTTTCTCCCAATGATAATTGTATACTCGTTAAAGCCTACAATCGTTGAATGTCATAAAGTAAAATGTTAACGGCTTTTCACTCCTCCCCTCCCAACATTGTCAATTACAATTTCTCATCATTTGGACTACAATATTAGATACTAAAACTTAGCACGATCTACTAACTAAAGTTGTTTACCACAATAGCTAGCGTAGCAGCGTACGCAAGCCGCCACATTGCCTCAACATTGGTACGAAACACTGTCTCGTTTGTTTAAATTTATGAATGAAATATTTTGTTTGGTTTTTTGTTGTTGTTGTTTTGTTTACGTATTGAAAACGAAAACCTTGTTTTCAACCGTAATATTTAATTGGTCCGAGGGCAGGGCAGAGAGGTGTAAAATTATCTTAATCACTTACGGAAATGATGATTAATAAAGTTATAAAATGGAAGAGAGAAAATAAAAAAAAAATGGAGAAAAGGCGTTAAATTTGGTAGTATCGTTTAGTTTGTATCATCTTTTAACACTGAATTAAACGCGTCTATTTTAAACAAAAGGTGGAATATTCGAAAATTAAAATGTCGTAAAGTTCGGTTGGTCCCAATTTCAAATACCTTTCACTCTAAAGTGTATTTAGAGGTGTAGATGGGCATTCTTTTAAGAACGGTACGACATTAACTCCAACCTGATATTTTGTATTGCTGTTGTTTTTGGTTAAGCCTCGATAACTAAGACTGGCTAGAAAAACCTCAATAGTAAAGTCATTTTTTAACTACAAACTAACTCGATTTTTTAAAGTTTTTATTTAATAAATCTTTATTTATTTGCAATCGATAAGTATTTTAAGATAAATTGATCAAAATTAATCACAGACAGACATTTATTTCAACAAGTAAAATCACAATAATAAAAAATTACTTCAGGCTAAAATATCTTCAGTTGATCTTAATATTCAACAACTCGGCTTTAGAAGATAACACAACACGTGTCAACCTATTAAAAAAAATACGAAACATGGTCCACCAAAAATTTCAAGAATGCAAATCCTCAGACATGGTTTTTCTGTATATCAAATCTACATTCGATTCTGTCTGGCATAAAGGCCTTATCTATGAGCTGAAACATTTTAATTTCCCCACCGAAATAATAAAAATAATACAAAGTTTTCTGACTGATAGATCGTTTAACGGGTCATCACCCAGCTTCAGTCATGGTTTGGTGGGGTGTCTCTTACAATGGAGTCACTGACCAGCATTTCTGCGAACAAGGAGTCAAAACATCGGCCAAAGTTTACCAAGTAACCGTTTTGGAAGCTGTTGTGAAGCCTCTTAACAATTCCCTGTTCCAAACCAGCCATGGACTTTCCAGCAGGATTCTGCGCCGGCCCATAAGGCGAAAACGTCCTAGGCCTGGCTTCGAAACAATTTGTTCATTTCCTGTGAAGAATGGCCCTCAGGCAGTCCAGATTTGAACCCATTGGATTACAAATTGTGGACGGTTTTAGAGGACAAGCTTTGTCACAAAAGATACCTCAACATTGGATTTCTTAAGACTGCTTTGGTTCGAGCTGTGGCCAATTTTCCAATGGACGAGGTTCGTGCAGCTATTGGCGATTGGCCAGTGCGACTTAAGGCGTGTGTAAAGGCAAAAGGCGGACATATCGAATAAGTAGATTCTTTTTGAATACAATATACATCAATAAATTTACTAAAAATATTTGGTCCAAAAACATTCAGTACTTTTTATTTTACAGCATAAAATGTTTACAGTATTTATGTTCCTACTAAGTATGTAAATTATTACATTTATTATATTTAATGTAATTAAACTATTTCTAAAAGCATCAAAAACTTTTGTGCATCATACACTAAAATATAAAAAGATAAGCTAATTAAGCTACTGGGCTCATAAACCATTTATAAAGGTTATAATCCTTTTCTTTTCAATTTTTAATAATTCATCAAAAAAAATATTTTATAATATTATTTTAATAATAGGAACCTTAATTTCTATTTCGGCTAATTCTTGCTTAAGAGCATGAATAGGATTAGAAATTAATTAGTTAGCTTGTATCCCCTTTATAATAGATAATAAATTAATGTCTACAGAAGCTTCATTAAAATATTTCTTAACACAAGCATTAGCTTCTTCTACTTTATTGTTTTTCTACATTATTGCAAAGAAGAAGCACAGCGTTCATCTTGTACAGTTTATCGCCTTGGTTTCGATGATGCATAAACTTCTGTTTTTATGTTTGCTTGTTTTTGAAGTCCATGTTTAAACCATTTAGACTACCATTCATGTTGATCCGAAGAGTGATAATAGAGCCGCTACCTATATCATATTTTAGCCTTTGTTTGCCTATGAGTCATGAATATTCGCACATTAAATTAAGTTAAGTTTCCATTGTGTGGTTTATCTCAGACAAGTTTTCTTAATTTATTGACAAAAAATTACTCAATTTTTATCATTTAATGTTTTATTATAACAACCATATTGCGTATTTCTCTGAAAATAACCGAAAAAGTACTTAAAACGAAATAAAAGAAAATATAAATCAACTTCATTATAAAAACGAAAGCATTTTTAAAACAAAATATCCAACCGAAATGTTTCCAAGAAATGTTTCATTCATTATTCAAATAGCCACAACTGAAATAAATGTAGACAATAGACCGCATTATTAGGGCAAACGATGCAAATGAAACACATGTTATTTTTGGAAATTTTATTGAATCTACAAAGAAGCCAACAAAAAAAAAACAATTCAGTTTTCCAACAGATCTCTCGCCTCTTACTCTATCCCCCACCATTGTTCGTATACTACGAGTACTCGTATTTGTAATTCAAGCTTTTTGTTTCAATTTTTGTTAATTAGAAAATGATTTTGTAATTTTCAACATTCATTCATTCATTCATTCTGTTCGCTTGGACTTTTTCCTGCACATGCACAACTTCATTTGTTTAAGTAGTTTTCGAAATATGTTTTGGGAATTGGCATAAAAATGGAATCTGTCTTTCAACGGAAATTTGTGTATTGGCCAAATGGGAGTTGCAGATTTTAATGGACATTTCATGTTGGTTTTTTGTTTATTAAATATTGTATGGCATGTACTCGTATTTGAATGGCATTCAAGCCACAGTGGCACAGCATGAGCTACTTTGGTGATACAAGTACACAAGGAAGTAAATAAGTTTGGCTAGAATTGATTTTCCAGCATTGCCACTTGTTCCTAAAATAGAACGAAAGAGGTTTTGGGTAATGATTAGTACAGTACGATTGTCAGGATATACAGAAACGGTTTTAAAGTACTTTTCAAAAGTTATATACTAGTACTATACTGGGAAAGTTAAGTACATTTTTTTCAGTTCAAAAAATAATAAGAATTTTCATCAAATTTTTTTACTGTACAATAGATTGCGATTTAAGGTATTAATTAAATATAGTTGTGTTTTCTCTGCACGTCGTTTGTGTTGTTTACAGGGACTTGAAAAAATCAAATTGGCAAAAAATGGAAATAATTCGTAAACATTTTCGTGCGATCATTTTTCACAATTTTCGACGTGGATTATCACGACAAGAGTGCATCGATGAACTTAAATCTTTTATGGCGATGAAGCATACACGGTCCTATAGCACAGTGAAAAACTGCTTTAATGAATTCAATTGTGGCCGACGCTCGCTCAAAGACGATGTGCCAGAGAACATTGATGCCGTGACGTGAACTGATAACGCAAGATCGTCATGTGACATACCGTGAGATGGGGGCATTTCTTCCACCAGCATACATTCGATATTGCATGAACACCTGACCGTAAAAAAGGTTTGGATCCCGCACAATTTGAAAATTGCTCAAAAAGGCTCGTGTCAGTTAGTGCAAAGAAATTTTGAAAAAAATACGATCGCGGTGCTTCAAAAGACGTTTATAAGATCGTCACAGGTGACGAATCATGGATCCATGCGTATGAGCCCGAAACAGAACAGCAATCGACCGTGTGGGTCTTCGAAGACGAGCACTTCGAGGCAAATGGACTCCTGTTTCTTCGGCAAACTGGTCATGTGGCAACAGTCCGCATTTGTTTGCCTGAAGTCTTCGGAGAAATTCGAAAAACGAACAAGAGAAGACGAATCACTGTGCACCATGACAATGCGAGATCTCACACATCGGCACAAACCAACACCTTACCGGCCAAAACGTCGAATTGATGGGTCATCCGCCGTACAGCCCTGACTTGGCACCCAATGACTTCTTTTTATTCCGGCACATCGTCACCAGAAGATGCTTTGAAGCGTTCAAAATCATGTTTTGGAGGTGTCTTAATTGGAGTGGAAAAGGTGCTTCGACAATTGGTATGAGCACATGCAAAAGTGTACAAATCATGCTGGAGAATACTTTGAAAAACAATAAAACCATTTTTGATGATAAATATTCGCATTTTCATTATTAGGTCAAAAATATATATAGCAGCCATCGTACTACTATATTAATCACTTCTTTTTTTAAAAATATAGTTTTTTTTTCCTTTCCTTCATACAAAAATCCCCAATGTGCGACTTGAAATAACACGGCCATTGAATTTCTCGCACAAAAGAGGCATTGTTTCGTTGGCTGTGTGGCTAATGGCACCATCCTGTTGGATCATGTTCAAGTCCATATGCTCAATTTCTGGCCACAAGTAATCCGTTATCATCTCGCGATACCGAACACCATTAACGGTAACTGTTTGACCGACCTCATTTTCGAAAATGTAAGGCCCGATAACGTCGTCAGCCCATAAACCGCACAAAACAGTCACTCTTTGTGGATGCATCGAATTTTTAACAATCACTCGTGGACTATCATTTGCCAAATACGAAAATTCTGCTTGTTAATGCATTCACTGTGGACAAATTTTGTCAATTATGCTCACCGAAAAAATCACGAAGTGCATTTTCATTTGCACGCCCATTTTCGTAAAAGGCTTCAACAATTTTAACGCTTAATTGTGTCCTTGGTTCAATCTGTCAAACACTGAAAATTGTTGGAAACAAAAATTCGTTCAGCATGGCGGGGTAACACTCACCGTTGCGATAACGGCGGGGCCTTGCTAATTTTTGAAGAAAAATGCCCCAATGATGTCGCCAACATCGAACAGTAACTCGTCGTGGGTGCATTAGCTTCACAATAGTAGCCACCGAGATGAAAATGAGTTACATCTGAAAACACGATTTTTTGGTAATATTTTTTAACTCCTGTCAACAATTTTCAGCCTATTGGCCTCTTCATGGTAGAACTTGTCAAACACTAAAACAAAGAAATGTCAAATTAAGTGACATTAATATCGTACATTATGGTTGGACCACCCTTTATATACTTCCACCCTATGGTGGAGAGTATAAAAATATAATAAAGAATGTCATGACACTCCTTTAAAAAAGTATCAATTATTGAAACTGCCATCTCTGCCACATTCTCGTGATGGGTCTCATCAAAAAAGGTCGGCTTCCTTAAAAAAAAAAAACACTCATACATACACAGCGGCTTCAGAATGACTATAAATTCTTTACTGGGATTTTCTCTAAGCCATGATGAAACCAATCTCGGTGTGTGTTTTCATATCTCCGAAACTGGTTTCGTTTGTAAACAAACGTTCATATCTAGATTTGTATGTTTCGTCTTCTGTACACTTTCTTTGGCGCATTTTTTACGTTTTTCGTCTCTTTTTCTGTGTTATTTTGCGTAAACATTTTTGTGGATATGATTCATACGCCGACAACATTGTTGTTGATTTTCGATTGGCCTGGATGCCATTGATGATGATGATGATGATGGTGGTTGTGCTCTTTGTTCTTGTCTTCATTTCGGTTTCCACCGTACGGCAGCAGCAACGGCAGTTCAAGCAATGCGAGTAGTAACTCTACTTGCTGCCAACCGTAGACCTTTTACAAGGGACTGCAGACGCTACACCTTTGTGTTGTTCGAGAGAACAGCCTACCAAGCGATTCTTTGTTTTGGCTCAGGTACTCGCAATCGTACGTGAAATAAATACGCGTACAAGGAAATGACGACGACGAGTCGTTTATGGGTATAAAACAAATATACATACATATGCATGTATTAGTTTGCTATTTCAATTAAATGAATCACAAAGGAACACCGAGTGAGAGGAAAACGATGAAAAGAAATGGATAAGAATAATATTAATATGTGAATTGTGGTAACTCCCGCTTCTGGGCAACTAAAAAAAATCGCCTGGTGAGCAGCTTTCGAAGTTACCGACATTAGGTGTGTTTTATTTAAAAGCCTGTATTACCCTCAACATTTTATTTGATATTATATGAAATAGAATTTGTTTAGTCACTAATGGAGCTATCTGTTTAACCCTAGCTTTAAAACGGTAATGCTTCTTTTATAGACGAAGTTTTATTTGTACTTAGTAGGGACATAAATACTGTTACAACATTGAACCAACCAACTATGTTAAAATGGGCATATCAAATTTGAGGACCTGCCACTCTTAAAGTCACATTTTATGTAAGATCTTCGAAAAATGCTGAACCGAAGCGATTTCACCCAGTGGTGAAAGGTATTATTTAGTCGAACCTGTTCGACTGTAAACTTTGTATACCCTCCATCATAGGATGAATAGTATATTCATTTCATCATTCCATTTGCAACACCTAAAAATACTAATCAGAAAACCTAGTATACTTAGTAGGGACATAAATACTGTTACAACATTGAACACACCCATTTCAATAGTAGAACTGAACATACCCCGTTAATGTCATATGAGGTTTGAAAGCTAAACTCAATAGCGTAAGTCTGTAACGGGACTTTAAATTGTTTCAACTTTCATCATGAAGTGGTCAGATAATCGCTGTAATAGCGCTTTACCCAAGTGTGAAATGAAAAAAGCGATATTTTCAAAACGCTCCGGCCACTAGGGATTAGCTGCATGTTCGTCTACCGATGCATAAAACTGTTTGAGCAAACTGGAGATGTAAAAGACCGCCAACGGTCGGGCCGCCCACGCCCTGTTCAAACACCGCATGTCATCAAAGCCGTTAAATTTAGAATTCACAGAAATCCGCTCCGAAAACAGAAAATCATGGCCCGTGAGATGAATATCACGCAAAAGTCCACGAGTCGAATCATTAAAAAAGACTTGGGGCTTTCAAACAACGTACCGGACATTTATTGACTGCAGCTTTAAAAAAATAGGATTGAAAAAGGCAAACGTCTTTTGGTGAAGCACGCTGATAACTTGCACAGAAAAATTTTGTTAACCGATGAAAAATTTTTTACCGTTCAGGAAAAATTTAACAAGCAAAATGATAGAGTGCATGCGCAGTCATCTAAGGAAGCATCTGAACTGATCCCAAGGGTGGAAAAGGGTCACCCAGCTTCAGTCATGGTTTGGTGGGGTGTCTCTTACGATGGGTTCACTGACCTGCATTTCTGCGAACAAGGAGTCAAAACATCAGCCAAAGTTTACCAAGAAACCGTTTTTGGAAGCTGTTGTGAAGCCTCTTAACAATTCCCTGTTCCAAAACAAGCTATGGACTTTCCAGCAGGTTTCTGCGCCAGCTCATAAGGCTAAAACGTCCCAGGCCTGGCTTCAAAACTATTCGCCAGCGTTTATTTTCTGTGAAGAATGGCCCTTAGACAGTCCAGATTTTAACCCATTGGATTACAAATTATGGACGGCCTTAGAGGACAAGGTTTGTCACAAAAGGTAGCCCAACATTAGATCTCTTAAGACTGCTTTGGTTTGGAGCTGTGGCCAATTTTCCAATGGACGAGGTTCGTGCAGCTATTGACGATTGGCCAGTGCGACTTAAGGCGTGTGTAAAGGCAAAAGGCGGACATTTCGAATAAGTTGTTTTTTTTGGATACAATATACATCAATAAATATGTTCAAAAATATTTGGTTCAAAAACATTCAGTACTTGTTTTCCCCTACTATGTTGAAAATTATTTTTGGCCAGAATTGGATGAGCTTGACATCGCCGATATGTGGTTTCAACAAGACGGTGCCACTAGCCACACAGAGCGCGTTACAATCGATTTACTGAAAGGCAAATTCGGTTAACGTGTTATCACGAGATATGGTCCGGTAGAACGGCCACCTGGTTTGTGCGATTTAACGCCGTTTGATTTATTTTTATGAGGCCACATCAAGTCATTGGTCTATGCCAACAAGCCAATAACGTTAGACGAGCTCAGAGACAACATCCAACGCGAAATTGCCTACGTTCCGGTCGAAATGTGTGCTAGAGCGGTCGAAAATTGGATCCAAAGAGAATAGATCGCTGTACATGGCCTCGTGGTCATACGACCTAATCGAATTTCATTCTTAAAATGTAACATTTGGATTACACCTGGATTAAATTTGAACTCTATATCTTAAATATTTTGTGTTTTATTAATATATAAAATTGTTTAGCTCGTTTGTTTTTATTTCGGTCTGTTGCTTTTACACATTGAACAGCGATTAACCGGCTCAAGACCTCTTGCTTTTTTATTTAAATAGAAGACAAGTTTTTTTACAAAATGGCAAAGTGACATTGATTTTCGTGGCTGCACACTGCTTTAACTTAAAAAGTAAGGTTTACAACAGTGGTTCTCATTCGTTTGGGGAGAACCTGGCCTTATAGAGTTCGGTTTTACTTTCAACAATTGCAGCAAAGCTTTCTGAAGAGGGTTGTCAATGATCCGATTTCTTTATAAAAGCAGTGTGCAGCCACAAAAATCAATGTCACTTTGCCATTTTGTTAAAAACTTGTCTTCTATTTAAATATAGAAGCTAGAGGTCTTGAGCCGGTTAATCCCTGTTCAATATATACAATAGGGTGGAGTGAAAACATGCTTTTTTTTTAATTTGAAAAAGTTAACCTCAGAAAGAGATGTAGTCTGGGGTCCTAAAGAGGGGAAAAATAAAGAAAAAAATTTAAAAACATTTTTAGGGGTCGCGCCAAAATAAACAAATACACATGTTTGAAGGCGTGAATTTTTCTAACACCTGAACCGATTTTAAAGTTTTATGTCAATAAATGTTTGCAATAGCGTAAACAATGAAATAAGGGCATGAAAAAAATTAAAAAAAATTTTCTCATTGTTCAAAAATTTCAAAAAGTAAAATAAGTCAAATCGTCCCTTCTTCAGAAAATTGACTGAACAATGAAATCGCCACCAAAGCTACAAATATTAGTCGATTATCCTCATATTTGCCTCAAATACTTTTGTTTGGGCACTGAACAAGCTCAAACTTTTAAATTTCGAATAAGTTAAGTCGTTAATTTTTAGGATTTTTCTAAAATCAACGCCAAAATAGCGATAATTTCCAAATTTCTAGGGAGTGGCGCGACCCCTAAAAATTTTTTTAAATTTGTTTCTTTATTTTTCCCCTCTTTAGGACCCCAGACTACATCTCTTTCCGAGGTTAACTTTTTTTTTTTGAATTTCACTCCACCCTAATATACAATTGTTATGTCGTTAATGGAAACCCCTGTAAAACCCGTAATGTCACACTCAAAATATAATTTGTGCAGTTTATTTTCGTTAGTTAGTCCTTAGTCCTTTGTTACCCTGTGATTATTTTTTTAAATTTACTAGCTGTACCCGGTGTGCTTCGCTACCCCATACTTTTAATTTAAATGGAACAGAATCAGTAGTATATGTATGTAGAAAACCTTACTTTTCTACCACTAATTATTTGTCAGATATGGTCGTTTTAAATTTTAAGGTGTGAGGACGGACGTGTGGCCAACTGTAACATACTGCGAAGATTTAGGATGATCAAACTATTTTCATGGCCCTTCGGCCACCCTGTGTTTTGTATTTGTTTTGGAATTTATAACCGATTCGGTGTTTTTGACAATAATTAATCATTTTTAATTCAGTTATTTAAACAATTCATTATGATTTATTATACCTTCAAGATTTAAAAAAAAGAAATAAAATTTAATAACTTAATCTGTACAAATCTTTTCAATTAAGCCATTCACACTTTGAAAATTAATGTAAATACATAAATATTGCATACATAAAATGAGCTTTTGTTGTCTGCTGTCTATCGTATTTCTCATACTAATTACGAATACTTTACAACCAACCACTTTGTTGTGCTAATGCACAGTTTAAGGTAATTCATCTTTTCTTTATTTTAATATTCTTTGAAATTCTAATGAATTTCCACTTGAAAATATGGGTCATTAGTTCAGTCAAGTTAACCATAAATTTTTAATTCATTGACAGTGGTTGGCCAACCGTTCTGGTGGTTTTCCGTCAATCTTCTTTTGCTTGTTTTGCTAGCTTCCCAATCGTATCTTCGGTGGCTTTCGCTATTTACTTTACTTGGTTACTGTATGGATGATGTGCTTGTAAGTCTGTCTGTCTATTTGTTTTGGTGGCCAGCAGCAGCATCATCACTGTAAGTCAGTCATGCACTCAAATTTGTTACACTTTACTACGCCCACTCAACCGCCCTCCCCATCTCATTTTTTACCTCGAGCACATCACAAGTGAGGTGGTTGTATATGAATGGATGCTGTCAATTCAGTTGTTTTTGTTGTCCTTCCTTTGTTGTGCTGCTGGCATTGGCTTAAGTCAAGCACCTGTTGTTGTGCGCTCCAACAAATAAAGCACCCTTCCCTCGCCTGTGTTTGCCTCAACTCATCCGGGCATAAACTATGATCATAATTAAACTAAACGCTATAGTTTTATCATTTTCATAAATATGTAACACCTTAATAATATTATATAATTTTGGTGGAGTGAGAAATGGTTAAAGTGGGTATTTTAGTCCCAGGCTAGAACTAAATCCCTTTTGTCACAACCCTGGGCAGGTCGGACTCTGCACACACATTATCTTAAATGGTAAGTTTAGAAAAATCGAACTACTACACCTGCATGGTTATTTTCAAACGAAACAAGTTTTCCCTCGAGATTAAAATTTAGCTCCGCACGCTCCCATTTTGTAAATGAAACCGAAATTAAGATAAGTTTTCGTTAATTCGTTAATGAGTGTTAAGGAGTATTCGTATGTACAGGATGGCGCACCAATTGTGCTACAATAAGAAATTCAAAAAAAAATTTTTACATTTACATTTTACATTTTATTAATCTTATAGTAAATATAAGGCTAATACTCGTATTTTAGGTTAGAAAAGCTAGGGCCATCAGCTAATACTATTTAGATTTAAAACTTTTAAAGTTATTACTTATTTATAAGTATATCTGACGCGCAAAATAGAAAGGGACCTAAGGTTAAAAACCAGTTTTGTTCAGGAGAGCCATTTTAGAGATTAGGTCCCTTTCTATTTACGCTTAGAATCGTCGACTTCACTTTCATAAAACGCGCATATCTCTGGGAGGGAACACTTTTGGGGCATGGGATCGGTCTCATTCGATGCTCAGATGTTGTCCACATCAAAAAAAAAGTGAAAAGTTGATGAAAAGTTTTGTTCAGGAGAGCCATTTTAAAGATTAGGTCCCTTTCTATTTGCTCTTAGAATCGTCGACTTCACTTTCATAAATCGCGCATATACCTGGGAGGGAACACTTTTGGGGCATGAGATCGGTCTCATTCGATGCTCAGATGTTGTCCACATCAAAAAAAGAAAAAAAAAATGAAAATTGATTTTTTACCCTTAGGTCCCTTTCTCTATGCGCTGTCACATATAATAGTGAAATTGAAAATTCTGTTAATGCTTCCTGCGCAAGGATTTTTAAGAATATCCATTCCTTTATTATTTAGTATCAACTTATGCTGGTGTGATAGTAAGCTGCACGAATCAATAATATGTTGAACCAAATTAAACTGCCGCATCTTGGACATTTGTTATCGAGATTTTTTGTTTAAAAGGTGCTGAGGTGGCGATTGTGTGACCCATACGAAGAGAAAAACTCGGATTTTCTTTTATCTTTGTTTGTAGAGTAGTAGGGTTCTGTATTGTTTCGGTTTATATAAATACTTAGTAGGGACATAAATACTGTTACACACGTTTTAAGCTGTAAAATAAAAAGTACTGAATGTTTTTGGACCAAATATTTTTTAATATATTTATTGATGTATATTGTATCCAAAAAGAATCTACTTATTCGTCCACCTTTTGCCTTTACACACGCCTTAAGTCGCACTGGCCAATCGTCAATAGCTGCACGAACCTCGTCCATTGGAAAATTAGCCACAGCTCGAACCAAAGCAGTCTTAAGAGATCCAATGTTGGGGTATCTTTTGTGCCAAACCTTGTCTTCTAAAACCGCCCACAATTTGTAATCCAATGGGTTCAACTCTGGACTGCCTGAGGGCCATTCTTCAGAGGAAATTAACGCTGGCAAATTGTTTCGAAGCCAGGCCTGGGACGTTTTGGCTTATGGGCTGGCGCAGAATCCTGCTGGAAAGTCCATGGCTGGTTTTGGAACAGGGAATTGTTAAGAGGCTTCACAACAGCTTCCAAAACAGTTTCTTGGTAAACTTTGGCCGATGTTTTGACTCCTTGTTCGCAGAAATGCACCCCACTAAACCATGACTTAAGCTGGGTGATGACCCTTTTCCACCCTTGGGATCAGTTCAGATGCCTCCTTAGATGACCGCTCATACACTCTATCACTTTGCTTGTTAAATTTTTCCTGAACGTTTAGCTCGTTTGTATTATTTCGGTCTGTTGCTTTTACACATTGAACAGGGATTAAACCGGCTCAAGACCTCTTGCTTCTATATTTAAATAGAAGACAAGTTTTTAACAAAATGGCAAAGTGACATTGATTTTCGTGGCTGCACACTTCTTTTATTCCTGAACGCTAAAAGTTTTTTCATCGGTGAACAAAATTTTTCAGTGCAAGTTATCAGCGTGCTTCACCAAAAGACGTTTGCATTTTTCAATCCTATTTTTTTTTAAAGCTGCAGTCAATAAATTTCCGGTACGTCTTTTGAAAGCCCCAAGTCCCAAGTCTTTTTTAATGATTCGATTCAATGACTTTTGCGTGATATTCATCTCACATGATTTTCTGTTTTCGGAGCGGATTTCTGTGAATTCTTGATTTAACGGCTTTGATGACATGCGGTGTTCGAACAGAGCGTGGGCGGCCCGACCGGTGGCGGTCTTTTACATCTCCAGTCTCTTCAAACAGTTTTGTGCATCGGTAGACGAACATGCGGCTAATCCCTAGTGGCCGGAGCGTTTTGAAAATATCCCTTTAATTTTTTATTTCTGACCACTCCATGATGAAAGTTGGAAATATTTTTGAAATCCCGTTACCGACTAACGCTGTCGAGGTTAGCTTTCAAAACCCATAAGACATTAACGGGGAATGTTCAGTTCTACTATTGAAATGGGTGTGTTAAATGTTGTAACAGTATTTATGTCCCTACTAAGTATATGAATAGTGGCAGCGTTGAAGTGTTCACGATTGATAAGAGATTGTTTGCGTAGTTTTGCTACTAATTTCTATTATGGAGTCTGTAATTGCAGGAGCTGAGCAGGTATATTTTGCGACTGAATCAGCATTAACGTTCCCCACAATTCCGACATGTGCGGGAATCCAAAAAAGTTTCATTTTACACTTATGGGCTGTAAGTAAACCCTTTATTTTGTTAATTGATGTCCAGGTTACTTAGGTATATTTCTGTGACAGCTTTTACTACTGATAAATTGTCTGAAAAAATAATTGTTTTTTCATTGACTTTATATCGAAATTCATGGATGGTATAATCCAGCAGCTTCGACAGATTATGTCGGATTTAACGTGGTTATCGCCACTATGGCCTGAACCACGTTGTGCCATCACACTGGGGCCGTTACAATGTCACGGCCAACGCCCCATTGGGTTACTTCCCTCTTGGTTCCCTTGAGGACTATCTAAACCTCTGCTGTTCTATGGGTCACAGCACCCGGTCGCAATGCAACTCTCCCCGCGATTTGGGTTTAAACCACAGCCAACACGATACTCCCCAAGGGGCCGCACCTATTAGTCAGACCAGAACAACAGCTCTGGGGGCTCCTGACTACCCGTGGTACCAGATTTAAGTCTCCGGCCAGACCTCGTAACCAAAAGGCTACTTCCAGTTTTTGTTCCATACAACATTTGACTGGTCACCCACAGCCACCGACATCCTAAAACCAACAATCAACCTCTACTCTAAAACTGTCAAACTCGCCCTAGCACGCCGCATCGAGGAAACCCTATTTGCGAACTCATTCGCCCTAGCCAAAACCCCTTGTGAAAAAACCATCCCTCTAAAATCCCACTGTCCGTCCGTCATTCCAATTCCTAACCGATCTAGATCCCTAACACTTTCATAAAGAGAACATTCATAGAGAACATGCAACCAATCCTCAAGAACCGCACCACAATCACACGACTCCCTATCGCTCAGGGTCCTCCTGTGCAAAAATGCGACCCATGACCAGTCAGCAAAAAACCGAGACAAAGGCCAAAGCTAAAATCTGGCTGACCACTAACAAACCTCACATCCCTGATGAACCGAACGTAACACGCCCTTTCACACTATCGTCCCACCTAGACTGCCACTTCAGCATCACACATCCATCGAGATCGAGGGGTGGTACACCCATCAACACCTGTAAGGCCTCAGTTGAGACCGTACGACACACATGCATACACCCAATCAAAACAACCTTCTGACACGACAAAACCTTCCTAAGCCCTACAACCGACCTAACCACTACGTACCATACAGATGACCACCGCCTTACAACATCCATCATCCTAGCACCAAGCTGTTCTAGAACGGCACGAGACTGGCCCTCGATCATGATGAGCAAGTCGTCAGCGAATGCAACGACCTTGCACTCATGACCAAGTACATTCAACAGGGAATCCATCATAAGGTTGCCTATAAATGGCCCGCTGATGGACCCCTGCGGACAACCCCAGACCCACACCCTCTCCACACAGCACCATTCACCCCGACAACACACGCCCTCCTATCAGAGAAATAGCTCCTCCAGAGCTCTACCTCCTGGCACCCTATCGCCCTCAACTTCTCCAACACACTCGCCCAACTTAGGTAGTCAAATGTACCCTTGAAGTCTATGAAGACCCCCAAAACATACCTACTCTCACTCTCAGAAACACTCTTCTTCACTCTCATCCATGCATCCTCTACACTCAGGCCTGACTTGAACCCGAACTGCCACCAGCAGTAAAAATCAATAAGAGATCGACTAAATTTTTTATTTGAATTGCTTTGCCAGTGTTATCAACAACAGCATATCCTTTCCGTTAAAATCTTTAGTTAAGGCTTCCTATTCACAGTCACAGTTACACCGTTTTCTTCAAAGCAGTATGGCCATACAAAGCAGCTTGATGAAACTTCCCACCACACAGTGACTTGTTCTAAGTGTAGCTCCGTCTCATTGGGTACACGGTGGCTGATGAATATTCCTACATTAAGAAACTCAGGTGTATGGAATTAATTTGTCTTTTATTCATGTTTAAGCTCATTAAGTTTTATTAAATATAGCTTAAGTAGTTTAAAAAATAATGGAATTTAAATGCCCCTGCTCGTTGATGCATGTGCGGCATATTACCAAAAAGTTGTTCATTACTGCTTGGAGAATTGAGACAGAAATAGCCGCAATTGTTTCTCGAATGGATTGCTTTAGTTCATTCGAATTTGTTGGTTTTGCTATGTAAACTTTCTGTTTGCAATAGCCCCAAAAGAAAAAGTCAGGTGCAGTAAGGTCAGGCGACCTGGGGGGCCAACGGAATGTGGAGTTTGTTATTGCGAAATTTTTATCGCAATTCTGTCATAACAGGCCGGGCTATGTGAGGAGTTGCACCATCTTGCAATCCTCTTTGGAGGATTGCTGACAAACGTGCGCCTAAACTCTCTTTAACCCGAAACTACGGACTTCGGTGCGTGATAATCTAAAAATCAATATGCAAATTAAAATAAATATTAACCATATTTATTAAATAGAAAAAAAATTATTAAATTTTTTTTGTAGCGGCTTTCATCAGCCATCCAGTATTTGTGGATTAGATTCACTCCATATACGGCAATTTTGCTTGTTTACATTGCCGTTTAGATTAAAATGGGCCTCATCAGATATAAAACGCAATTTTTCAAGATGTCTTCTTTAGTCTTAATTTATGTTTTTTCTGCCACACACACCATATTTCGTAGAAATCTGGTGAAATTTGCAGCTGTTAGGTCGGTTAGACCCAAAACATTTCGTTTGTCTTTAATGGACTGAAGATACCTCGACAAAAATTACACCTTTTTGAGTTTTTGCCTTACAAATCACAATTATAACGGGCGTTGCTGGACTTCTTTGCTCATGTGACCAAAAAATCCCACATGGTCAAAACTGGCGATCAATAGTCAATATGGGTAACAAATTAACAGAAATTTAGCTACGAATCCAAAAATACTGCAATTTTCAAAAGGGTTTTTTTTTGCTCTAGGGGCGGTGGGGGATATGTAGGGTTCGGCCTGGCCGCACTTAGATTTCTCCAGAGCAGAATCTTTCAAATATTTTTTCTTTTATTTTTCTTAAAAACTGTAACCAATTAATTTCCTTATCTCTTTTTAGAAAATCTGCTCCAAAACAATTACTGCAACGGCAGTATTGGCGGTAGCACAACGGGCAGTGAAACCGGTGGCCCAGGTCCCGGTAACCTGCCCGAACCAGATGATCCTGGCGATGGTCTAGGACCATTACCGCCCAAATGGGAAACCGCCTACACCGAAAGAGGCGAGCTGTATTTTATAGAGTAGGTCAAAATCTTCTCTTTGTTATTGCTTAAAATATTAAATTACTTTCGCTTTTTCCACCAACTATTTAGCCACAATACCGGCACATCGCACTGGCTCGACCCACGTCTCTCGAAATACCAAAAGAAGTCGTTAGAAGAATGCACCGAAGATGAGCTGCCCTATGGTTGGGAGAAAATCGAAGACTCCCTCTATGGTACCTACTACATAGATCATGTCAATCGTAAGACCCAGTATGAAAATCCTGTGCTAGAAGCCAAAAGACGAGCGGCCGAACAGAAGCAAAAACAACACCAGCAGCAGTTGCAGCAGCAGGGGCATTCACAGCAACGACCTCAAACGCCCTCATCTTCTAGTGTTCTAAATGGTACCGGTGCTACAAACATCGCTTTGAGTTCTGTGTCCTCAGCATCGACTCTATCCACCGTGGATATATCGCAGAGAGCCATGCAACCACCGCCACCTTTGGCCCAGCATATGGAACAGAATGCTAATAAGCCTATGTTAGCGTACAAATTTACGCGAAATCCTGCGGAAATGCAGGGTGAACGTATCACTGCCACGCTGTTGAAGTCGGCTCGAGGTTTGGGCATAACCATAGTGGGCGGTGACGATGGAGTGGAAGAGTTTTTGCAAATTAAATCCATAGTGCCGAATGGGCCGGCCTGGCTCGATGGCCAGCTGCAGATGGGCGATGTATTGGTGTATGTAAACGATACGTGTGTTTTGGGTTTCACGCATCACGAAATGGTGAGTAAATTTGGAATCGTCATGGTTTCTTCTCTAACCCTTTTTCTATTATTTTCTTGAATTATTAGGTAAATGTTTTTCAATCCATCATGCCCGGTGACACGGTTATGCTCGAAGTTTGTCGCGGCTATCCTTTGCCCTTCGATCCGAACGATCCTAATACCGAGGTTGTAACCACCATAGCGGTCGATGGCATTTCCAACGATTCGGAGAAACAGCGACGTATGCTTATGGATCTCAATATGGATGGTAACTACAATTTCTTGGACATTTCCGGTACTAGCAGCAGCAATGGCAACAAACACAATCTGAGCACTGGCAGTGCCATTGACAACAGTGGCTTCATACTCATGAAGAAACCCGAAGTGCATACGTTTTCCATTATCAAGGGAGCCATGGGTTTTGGCTTCACCATAGCCGATTCATCGTATGGCCAGAAAGTGAAAAAGATCTTAGATCGCACGTGCTGCAATCAACTTCAAGAGGGTGACATACTACTGGAAATCAACGACAATGTGGTAAGGAATAAGTCACACTTGGATGTGGTGCAGATTTTGAAGGACTGTTCAAAGACCGAACAGACCCTGGTGAAGATACAGAGGCCAGTCAACAATACCTCAAACGCCACTTCACCGAATTCCGCCGCTCAGGCGGGTGTCAACGCGAATGTGTCGAAGTTGCGAAAGAATTTCTTGGGTGCCACCACGGGCATTGGCAATAACGCCCTATTTCGCAGTAAGACACCCACGGCCGATCTATATAGTACCATGCAAAAGGAAATCTTGCCAATTAGGCCGAAAACACCTTTAGTCGATACTAGACGAGCGCGAGTTCAAACGCCCAACATGGAGTTGAATGAGGATAACGAAGTAGCGGCCGTAAATACGAGCGCCGAAGAGTCGCACGAAAGATCGCTGGCTGAGAGTAAAACTCAACTAAACGAAGGTAGCAAGTCTCAGAATTCCCTGTCAGAGCTGGATGCTATAAATCATGATATTCCCTTTATGGATCCCTATCCGAAAATGGTGACAAGTTTAAGTGAACGTTTGGCTGGTGTGACCATGCAAAATGATCCGCTGAATAATGGCTTACAGCATCCTCCTCATTCCAGTGGCACTGGCTACTTGCGGACCACAGCTTCGGGTGTGGCTAACTATGAAAACCAAAGTGATTATGTGAGCGCTGGCAGCGGTAATTACAGCTCCATATACGGGTTGGCCCAGATGCCACCCACGATGAGTCCCTTAAGTGGCGGCCTTTATGGGCCGCCCACAGGTTCGCCCGGTGGCGCTGCCACTATGGGATTAATGGCACCCGCCACCACTTCATACCATCACCACCATGAATCTTGTTTTTGTTACGAGTGTCAAGATTATCGCAATAATCGTTTAAGGCCGCCGCCTCATCATCCGCACCAACAGCAGCAGCACCAGCAGCAACCTTCGCCGCACAGCTATTATCCCGTTTATCATACCACACAGCACAGTCATTCCCAGTACTCACCCGCCTCCTCAGCCAGCCTGCAAGCCGCCCACATTCAGAACGAACGTATGCAGAAACGTGTTAATGAACTGCTAAACGATAGGAGGCGTGTGGGCTTCTCTCCCCTAGATCACCATCATAATGCCGGTGTTATGCCAGCGAGTGGTGCTAGTTATTCGACTTCTTCCCAGCAGCAACAACAACAACAACAGCATTTGCAACATCATCAACATGCTTTAATGCAACAGCCGCAGCAGCATTCGCCCGGTGTTGGGCAACAGCCGCCGGGCAATTGGTCCAATCCAGCGGGCTTTAATATTTTACAACCGGCTGGTAGTTTGATGCGAAATGGCTTTCCCGAGTCAACGGACATTTTAGATGGTTCCGGCGAGCAGTTTGTTTTGTCCGAAGTCACCTTACAACGCCAGGCCTTAGGTTTCGGTTTCCGAATAGTTGGTGGCACCGAAGAGGGATCTCAAGTGACAGTCGGACATATTGTACCTGGCGGAGCGGCCGACAATGATCATCGCATAACAACGGGCGATGAGATCTTAAGCATTGACGGCATCAATGTGGTAAGTAGTGTTTGCTATTCCAAAACTGTTCCACTTTTGTGACCCCCAAAAGATGCTCCAAATTTCAAAAGACTCAATGTGTTGATTGTTATTTTATAAGAACAATTGTGCTTTCAGGTCAACTCATCACACCACAAAGTTGTTTCCTTAATGGGCGAAGCAGCTTTGCGTGGACAAGTGACAATGATCCTAAGACGACGCACAAGACCAGGACTGCAGCCGACGCCACAAGCACCTGTACAACACAACACACTGCCAGCGGCGGTACATCAGATGATGATGGTGCCGCCACAGTCCATGTACCAACAACAGACCATGCAAAGCTTAGGTGGTGGTGTTGCCGACATACTGCAGCATCCAGCGACTCTTCAGCCATTGCTGCGCAACAATCCAGTGCGTTATCCCTACGATGTCATAGTAACAAGACATGAGAATGAAGGTTTTGGTTTTGTCATCATTTCATCGTCCAATCAATATTATGGTTCCACCATAGGTGAGTCTAACTATTAGAGAACGAAGAAGTTCCATTAATACATGTGTGTATTTTATTGTAGGCAAACTCATTCCCGGCAGTCCTGCTGATCGTTGCGGGGAATTAAAGGTGGGCGATCGCATCATAGCCGTTAATCGTATTGATATCGCTGGCATGTCCCATGGCGATGTAGTCAATTTGATTAAGGAATCTGGCTTGCATGTACGCCTAACCATCGGTTGCCCCAAAGAGGGGGCCATTATAAATGCTGCACCCACAATGCCGGCTGGCAGTGCTTCGGGCGGTCTCTTAATCAACTCAGCTCAAGCCTCGCCCGGGCAAGTCTCACAGACACCGCCAACATCGAGCTTGCAAAGCAATGCGGACAATAGCGCCCCGTACTTTGAGAGGCCCCTGCTGAGTGCGGGCTCCAATAACGGCTCTACTGCCTCGTCCTTAACCCAGATGTCTGCCCAACAGTCGCCAAATCCCTTACCCGCACCGCCACCACAGTTATGACTCTGAGAATTACGTATCAAACTCTTAAAGAGTTTTCTCTAGCAAAGCGCCAACCAACTCAACCAACCCACCACTCACCCCCCAGCCTTTTAAGTTATATGTACATATGTACATTGTCTACTTTAACGACTTTAGTTTGTTTTTACATAAATACCGGCTACCATAAGATATGTTTATATTATTTTTACAATATATATAGTTTTTTGTACCATTTATGCATGTAAACCTATCCCTTATCCAAAGACTGATGACTTATAATGAACGTAACGAGAGAGAAAGTAAGAAAATACAGATATATGGCTCAATTCTCAAGATAGACAAGATAACAAGAAGATGTAAATTTATCAATTCCAACACCTCTAGGTATTCTTATTGCACAGTGTACTTAATGTTCGTCTATATCTTTTTATGGATGCACTAAAAACGTATTTATACATATCAAACAAAAAACCCGAACATTATAGTGTATGGAGCATATCATTATAATATTCGCCATTAGAATATATACTTACATACTAAAGTATTTTAAAATTATCTTGTTAGATATTTAGTAGTTTTTATTGTAATGAAAAACTTTAGCTTGTTTTGTAAGTGTTAAATTTTAAAGGACTTATTATTATTATCTACTTATTATCTATACAAGTTTTTTCTTCGTATGCATATATGTATTGTCAAAGTGTTATACTGTAGTATACATATTTACGAAATAAACCATGTAGAATAATATAAAACCATATCGTTTTACATTTTTCATTCAATCTTTAGAATGGAAATGCTACAAAGTACTAGCCATTGTCTGCTAAAAGCACTATTGTGGCCAAGCTGAAAATGAAAACTTTCGGCGAAGTGAAGAAAAACGTTCGATTTAAATCCATGTCGATTAAGTATATCCAACATGGATTCTTTCGTAGCGTGATAATACCACTTATAACAAAGTATCTTAGGTCAAGGCAGAAATGCCACAAAAACCTTAGAACACTTTTACTAGGGTTGTATAATCGATTTAGGTATAGAAAGTCAAACTCGGCAAGTTGTCTTTTTGCAATTTATCAAGTCGGTCAGTATACCAAAACTGAAATTATTTTAAGCAGTAAAGAAGTTTATGTTTTATTATTTTTTAAGGCGAGCTAAAAAACCGGGAAATCAGAAATTTTCTAATAACTATTATTATCCATTTACCCGATGTTGATTAGCCAAAGAGATTGTGTGTTCCGAGGCCAACGAAAAGGACAAGGGGGTTCCTTGATAAAAGTGTAAGCACTAGGCGCGAAAAAGGCTATAGTGATGCTAATGGTCTTTCAAAACAATTGCAGCTCTACCTGAAGGCACCGCCTGTTTGCCGTCGATTAATATGCACGAAACCACACGTCCGCATCAATCTCAAAAAACAATTGTTAAAAACATAAATATGGATAATGTACTTCACATTAGGGGTGGGGTAGTGGAAGTTTTTTTGATTTCGATACGGCCCCCCTAATTTTGTAAGGTTTGGAAAAAAAATTCATGAACCAAAATATAGGGGAAATGGGGTGATTTTAAGTGACAGCTCATCGAGGTCAAAGGTCGTGTGAAGGGCAAAAATTCATAAAAAAAAAGCACCGTAACTGCCCCGGAGTCGAGGAGGTACAATGTATGACCGACCCCCATTCATTTTTCCCTCCCATTTTTTTTAAACACGCCTACTCGCTATTTTCACCCCCTAAGTGGGGCTCCTATACAAAAAATCTAATTTAAAAAAAAATTGCTCCCACCGATCTAACTGCCCCAAAAGTGCCCCTAGAGGAGGCAACTGCATGACCAACTCCAAATATTTTTGCATCTCCAAAGTATTTCAGAACATATTTACCTTCTATCTTCAACCGTTAAGGGGGTACCGATACAAATTTTTGTCATGCATACCCATTATCGCTAACCAATAAGGAGAGCCCATGCAAACTACATAGACAGGTATTGCTGTCTCAGCAATACCTGCTAGGGTGTTTTCGCAGCAGTCATCCTAACCACCATCTCTTGGACAGGATGCCTCCGGTCAGGCAGATCAGGTACGATCTTTATGATCTAGAGAGAGAGAGGTCCAGCGGTATAAGAGAGAACCTTTAGATCATCGAAACTATCAGGCAGGTCTGAACAACATTCACGCCGATGAAGTCGCAGCAACAGTAACCAGCTACCATGTGAATATTGTGCTAGGGGAGCATCCCCCGGAGATATCACCTGAGGATAAGGTACTACCTCGACAGACGCGCGAGGTTGTGGCGCAGCTGAGTTTTGGATGGTGCAGCCGCCTCAATTCTTACTAGGCACGAATTGATGCTAACGTTTCGGACATCTGTCCCGCCTGCCATCAGGGACCACAAGATGTGCTGCACCTCTTCAATTGTCCGGACAAGCCCACTCAGCTGACCCCCAGGTCTCTGTGGACGCATCCAGTTCAAATGGCGCATTTCCTCCACCTGGATATCGAAGAAGATCCCCCATAGACGAACAAGACTTCAAAATAAATATATTGTTGTTACAACAACAACCAAACAAAACAAAATTCGCCACAAAATAATATTTTCGTTAAAATTTTCCGTTATTTTAACTGATAATTTAATTTCGTTTTTATTAAACGTAAAAATACATGTATTTACGAGTATACTTATAATTCGAAAATCTTAGTCAAATTAATGTATTTTTTTCATGTAATGGATAATTATTCCGCTTTTCGGCAACGACCTAAAGCAATAATATATTTCATCATCGTTACGGCACCACACATTAAACAAACAAAAATTTTGTATACAAAGAAATCTTGCTTCTTATTCCAAAATACTCGTATTGCATTTTCATTTCACTAAAGAAAAAAAAACCGATAAGTCGACGATTTTTTATACTAAAATGTCGAAAAGTCTAAAAGTTGAGTTTTTATTTTCTTTGGAATAGTCGAAAAGTGTAAAAGTCGACTTTAAGTCTTAAGTATATATCCCTAATTTATACCACATAGAAGGAAATGGAAAAAAATCTATTCTGCAAAACGTAGACAGATTAGATTTTATAAACGACGAAGTAAGAAGTGGTAGCACGCCATCGATTACCTTCACTTAGTTTTACACTTTCCTTGATACGAGTACTTCCAACCATTGTAAGAAAAACTAATAAAAATTCATCTTTGTAATGGAAATCGATTTGCTGTCGATTTGAGATTTCAAACTAATCAGCCTTATTACAGTTGTTAAAGACGAAATTCGCCAACTGTCGAAGTCGTTGTCGATTGGTATATTTGATGGTACAACGTAACTTTTTTGACTGCTTACATTTTGTACTAGATGAAAGAGAACAATTTGCTTCATAATTTTTTTAATTACTAGGAATGCCCTGTTATATTTACCAAAGCGATTTACGCATTAACATGTGTTGTGCGTCAAAGAAAAAGAAACAAATATTTTTCTCGTGTTTTAAAATTTGACTAAAAACCATTTATTTAACGAAATGTTAAATGTGGCATTTTTCTCTCTTCTGACGATAAGGACAAGTACACAGTGGCGGAAATGATTGCTATGCGGAACGAAATAAGGCAAAACTCAAATATATTTGCAATGCCAAATTCAAATTAAGTTGATCAAGTAATAGATAGAGTTGAAAATTGTATTCCCCTTAAGTTTCGTCAGCCTTTTAAGGTTAAATAGAGCCGCATTTAAATACATTTTAAATAGAAAATCTCCTTGATTGAAAAAACGTAAAAGGTCGTCAGCTGTGCCAATTGCTTTAAAGTTGGCAGTAACAATCCACATGCCTGCAGAGGGCAGCTAACCACAGGAAGCGGGAAATGATTTTAATGTTAGTCTGTCCCAGTTATCAGTAAGCAAAAAAGAATGTTTCGATGCAATACACAGTTTGGCCAAGCTGGAAATCTTTAAGTATAAACGAGGAAGAATAAGCTAAAATAAAGAAATATTTTTACAATCGAACTGGGTTCCCTGCAGTAATTAGTTGTATCGATGGAACACATAGAAAAATGCTGGCTCCAGAAACCCAATTCTTTCAATCTGTCGTGAAGAGTAAATTAAATGACTGTTTTAATAAACTTTGACAGTCAAATTCGAGTAGTGTAGTACAAAAATTGTCAAAGATTTCTTATAGAGTTGTATTGGGTTTTCGTTTTCGACAAACGCCATTACGAATTCGACAACCGTAATAAGGCTGAAAATTTTTTGAATATGACGCGAAAAACGCCTTCTTTTTTACACATCCAATTGATGTTTTGAATCAGAATTGCAATCGACAAATAAAAATCTAACATATCACGATTTTTTAATATTCAAATACCAAATTGATATCGATTAAAACCGATCGGTTTGCATTACATGCCGGATTTTTTTCGACGATCAGGCGACATACAGAACAAATGGGCCATTTTTATTTATATACTTATATATTTTTAAATTTACGAAAGATTTAATTTGTTCTTCAAATCAATTTGTTTTTTATCAAAATGTTCTTAAAGCATTGTACTCGAATAAATTGTTATAATTGGGGCATATCTTTAGTGAAAAAGTTATACAGGGTGGACGATTTAACATTTCAAATTTGAATCAACTGTAAAAAAATGTAAATTTCTGAATTTATTGTTATTTAATAATGGAACACCATCCGATGCGTTTTAGCTTCGCCCAATGGGTTAAAGATTGTTTGGTAGGAGAAGAATTTTATCGAAAAATCGTGTTTCCATATGAAGCTCATTTTTATTCCGCTGGCTATGTCAATAAGCAAAATTGCTGCATATGGAGTTCAAAGAACTCACCCGTGACTATTGAGAAGCCAATGCATCCACAACGAGTCACTGTTGGGCTGGCGGCATCATTGGACCATTTTTCTTCAAAAATGAGCAAGGAGCCGCCGTTATCGTCAACGGTGAGCGTTACCGCGTCATGCTCAACGAGTTTTTGGCAACAAAAATTCAAGAGAATGACATTAACGATATTTGGTTTCAACAAGACGGGTCCACATGACACACACCTAACGCATCCATCGATATTTTAGCATTGTTTTTGAAAATCGAATAATCAGGCGAAGTTTTGATGTCAATTGGCCGGCTCGGAGCTGTGATTTAAGCCCATTGTCTTATTTTCTGTGGGGAGCCATTAACAATAAATGTTACGCGGAGCATCTACAGACGATTCATGCGTTAAAACATAAAATCGAAGTTGTCATTGGAGAGATTCGACCCGAAACAATCGAAAATTTACTGAAAAAATGGGTTCATCAGCAAGGTACTGCAGTGCGAAAAGAGATTCAAAGTTTTTAAAAAGGTTTTTGGCGTTAATTCTGTAAGGCAAAACACACCGAATTAAATTATTCCACGACAGCCGCTTCTTTGCACCGGATCGCCCAAGAGCTGTCATCCCGGTTTAAAATTTAAAAATTAATGAAATGTATTGTAGCAAATATTCCCGAAAGTTTTGCATTATAAAAATGTGTAAAAAGTCGTAAAACTATCCGTTTAAGTCTGTAAAATATTCATCCATGGTTAATGGGATGAATGTGTTAAAAATAATATTAGGGGCGTTAAAACTGGATAGAAAACCCCCATTAGTATTATCAACTAATAAAAGTCACGATTTTGTTCGTGTCTAAAGGAGAAGCGCAGCATTCGACTCTTGACAAAAAAATTTAAAAGTTATTTATGGTAGCCTTTTATGTACTTTTACTTAGCATGAAGAACTATCAAGTAGTAGTAATGGTTTAGGTTATTTACTTAATTCCCCTAATATCCCATTAAGGAACAAGGGGAAACTTTTCTCAAATCAGTGATAATTTTTTGTGTAATAATTATTTTAGCACTTAGCCTGGACAACATAAACGCGTCGAATGTTTTCTTCCAAGAGAACGGGCTTATCTGCTTAGTCAAGCGACTTCACATTACCCCACAAAAATAGTCCATCGGTGATAAAACGCACGATCTTGGAGGCCACGCCACAGCCCTACGACGTAAGATAATGCGCTCACCAAAAGTTTCCTTAAATAAATTAATTGTTTCGTTGGCTGTATGGCCACATCAACATCCTCCAACTCAAGCACGAAAAAGTCAACTATCATGGCCTTATAGCGTTCTCCATTGTCTGTAACATTACGACCGGCTTCATTTTTTGAAGAAATATGGAGCAATGATTTCCTCTGCCCATAGAGCACACCAAACAGTTTGAGGATGTAACGGCGTCTCAAAAATGGCTTGTGGATCTTCATTATTTCAAATGCGACAATTTTGGTTATTAACGTACCCATTCAATCAAAAGTAAGCTTTAACGTTGAACAAAATGTTCTTGTAAAAATCAGGATCGGTGGCCATCTTGTTTTGGGCCCATTCACCACGATTTGCAAACGTTGTTCCTGATAAGTCAATTTAATATGAAATGGCAAATCAATCTGAGCATAAATCAAGCGACAGCTGTTAAAAAGACCAACGCCGAAAAAGTGTGGCCAGATTGAAAACCGCACGTCTAAAAAACACCCTTTTTTAAGCTTCCTTTTCAAGGATGGGTACTTAAACGACAGCAACAAATTACTTTTCTAATTTTTTCTAATCAGACCATTGTGTAAAAAAATGAATTAACTATTGCGGTATTGTTATCCAGAATTAGTTATCAAGGCTTTAACAAGTATACCACTAGTGAAGGGTGGTCCAACTAAAACGCACGATGTTAATTGTAAGTAAATCAAAAGGTTTTAAGAGAATTACCTTAATATTATGATAAAATTTTGATCAAATGCTCACAGCAGCTTCGGTGGCATACCTCAATCCGGTGGTGCATATTTTCAATGACTGCGAAAGAATGGAGGTTCAATGCCGTATATGTGTCGAGTTATTTCTTTTAACTTTCCCCAAAGAAAGAAGTTCAATGGTGCCAATTCACATGATCGTGGCGGCCAATTAATATTACCACGACGTGAGATAACAAGGCCATTGAATTCCTCGTGCAAAACATTGTGCGGCAAGTGACACCATCCCTTGGAACCACATATCGTCCAGGCCCATATCTTCAATTGCTGGCCACAAGAAGACCGTTATCATCTCGCGATAGCGAACACCATTCAACACCATACCTGCATCGTCGACCTCATTTTCGCAGAATTACTGCCCAATGTCAGAATGGACTGGGCTAGCGTGTCCAGGTATTTTCAAATTTCTTGCAGACCCGGCTTTCTGAATGTTCGCACAAATTTTCCGATTATAGACATTTTTGGTCCATTATTCTGACTTTAGAAATCACAAAGTGCACGAAATGCATTTTGATTTAAATTTTTGTAAAAGGTTTCTTAACGCGGTTCTCAATTATGTACCTCTCCATGGTTGAATTTGTCAAACACTGAAACAAAATAGTGCCAATTTAAGTTGGGCAAAAAAAACTTGACGTTTAGGTGTGACTTACAATTAACATCGTGCATTGTGGTTGGACCATCTTTATAAACCCCTCTGCTTTTCTAATTTTTTTTAAGAGCCGAGAACATATATTTTTTGATGCTTTATCTAAAATACCACTATTGTATACCATTTGCAAGCTACTTCAACGATCTTTCTAACGCTAGACATTTAATGGACATCGGGATATTTTTTGTAAATCTCTTCCGCCAGTAAATTTTTCTAGAGTGAAGCAGGGTTTCAATAAATCCGCCTGACAAGAGTTGGAAAACAATTCTGCCTTCGTACAACTTAACATAACGGTAGTCGGCCAGTTGTAAAACTCACAGTTGCACTGAAAGTGCCGAAAAAATGCTACAAACTTTACTCCTCTTTAAAGCATCCGTGTTGTTTCCCTTGTTGCAAATAAAATCTAAAAAGGCGGACCGAATTATTCACTGCTGTTATTTATGGATAAAGTTGATAAAAGCATGCCTATTGTTTTCATAATTTATTAAATTGCAAAATACCATGAAGTGTCGTGTATAAACTGTAGTTATATGGATTTAAACTAAAGAAAATGAAGTGCAACATTTGCCCACGGTCAATTTCTAATTATATAGGCTTGATCTTGAAGTGCAAACCGATGAGTGAAAAAACTAAACATTTAAGATCCTGGACCAAATAGTAAAAGCATCTCAAGCCTTCGGGATCTTTGGAACGATTCACATCAACGAGAGAGCCCGTTTTTGAGGTGGTAAAGGAAATGTGCTCATCGCCAATGACAATTTCCAACTCCTGCGACAAAGAGGAAACAGACGATTAAAAACAATTTGCCACAATAAAACAAAGTAGTGAGTCAACAAAACAAACCTGTCTTCCTACACGATCTGGTGGTGGCCATGGCGAATCGTCTTCAGCCATTATTTCCGAATCCAAAATGATACGTTTCAGTTCTTCCATGACGGCCTGGTGAACGAATGCCTCCTTTCGAATCATGGTGTCATTCTTGTAGTTCGAGTTGTTGGCGTATCGTAGTTTGCCATCGGGCCGAAATTCGAATTCCAGAAACTCGTGGCCAAACTTGCCTTTGTGCCCCACATAATAACGTAAGTAGAAATCTTCGGTGGACATTTTCCTTGTGTAATTAATACCTGCTTAGAGTACTTGATTTAATTGTGTTTTCATAGAAATTTTCTGTTAATTTTATTACTTGTGTGATTTCTCCGGTTCGGCTAAATGCGCTTTCACAGAACTGTCAAAAATCTGTATGTGCGTGTGGTTTGTGTTGTTACCCACGGTTGTATATTTGTTTAAAAGTGCTGCCAAGTTTTATTTTTTTGGCGAATTCGACAAATGCAAGACTATATTTTTGCTTTAAAAATGTTAAGATGGCGTTACTGAATATTGTTTTCAAGAAACAGAATTTGAAATATAATTGGTATCGTATTCTATAAATACATTAGGTAGCGTTTCGACCTTCGCTACCATTTCGTTACACAATTATAAGGCGTGCTTTATTTGACAAGCGAAAAAAACATAATAATTTGTTGACAATAATTTAAATTGTCAAAAAATCCACTATGCCTTTAAGAGCTGAGGGTTCTGATTAAGAGAAGGATTATATAGACTATACGAAAATTTGGACTTATACGGTCCAGTTTCACCAAAGCAAGGTACTGGTCACTCAGAACGAGGGGCAGATACCTAAACAGCCTCTTCGGAATGGCCTCTTTCTGATCAATTGGAACCGTCGCTCAACTAGGTTAAACGAAGGAGCTTTAAGGTAATCCCAGAGAATACCGATTTATCTCTCTTGACGAAAGACGAAACTTCCCAACGTTTGAAGAACCTCGCTTTCAAGAAAGAGCCATTAAGCTGACTGATAAATGGCTTGATCAGAAACTACTTATATGCAGGCGCAGTAAGGCTAATTATTACTTACGCCACAATAGTTTTGTGGACTTCAATGGCTAAGAAGTTCAGCATATGAAAACTAGATAAGTTGTCTGGGCATCAGCGGATTAATTCGCACAACTTTTACCAAGCCAATGGAAGTACTAGTAAACATAGGCCCGATAAGCATTTATAACAGACACGTGGCGGCTATCACAGCAATCATTAACGGTTCTCGTACCACTAGAGAAAGTTGCAGACCGAATTCCGGAAAAGGCTAGTTCCCTACTCCAAACAGAATGCTCAAGCAGAGAACCCTTATATTAAGTAAACCGGGCATCAATTGTTACACCGATGGCTTGAAATTGGACAACAAAACTTGCGCTTGATTCTGCATAACGAAAAGTATTTCCGGCTACCGGACCACAATACGTTATTTCAATTAGGGATTAAGGTTCTCACGGAACTCAAAAAACATATACGGCAATGTCAAGATATTCACAGACAGACAAGCAGCAAACAAAGCATCTAAACGACAGTCAAGTCACGAACGCTTCTGGAGTGTAAAGAAAAAGCAACCAATTTAGAAAAGAGTGGCACCCTAGAGATCATATGGGTCCCTAGACATTCTAACATTGACGGCAACGAAGCCCCGTAAAGTTAAATAGCGAGTTCCCAAGGAGGGGTGATTTCTCCGGCACCACCAGACGGCGTTTCGCACTCTGATGATTGCACAATTCTGGCGTCAGGACCTAAAAGGGAGTAAATCAACTGTTATTAGAAAATCAACTGCTAAAATCACCAGCCACACTGTTCACTGCGTGCACCGCAGAGGTACGGTTGTCACTTTATGTGAAAGTCGATGACATAGACATCCCGACTACCAACTGCACCAAAATCGTTGGGCCACATTGTACTTAGTAGGGACATAAATACTGTTACAACATTGAACACACCCATTTCAATAGTAGAACTGAACATACCCCGTTAATGTCATATGGGTTTTGAAAGCTAACCTCAATAGCGTTAGTCTGTAACGGGATTTTAAAATTGTTTCAACTTTCATCATGGAGTGGTCAGATAATGAGAACCGTATAGCTGTTACAGCGCTTTTCAAGTGTGAAAAGAAAAAAAGCGATATTTTCAAAACGCTTCGGTCACTAGGGATTAGCCGCATGTTCGTCTACCGATGGATAAAACTGAAAACTGGAGATGTAAAAGACCGCCACTGGTCGGGCCGCCCACGCTCTGTTCAAACACCGCATGTCATCAAAGCCGTTAAATCAAGAATTCACAGAAATCCGCTCCGAAAACAGAAAATCATGGCCCGTGAGATGAATATCACGCAAAAGTCCATGAGTCGAATCATTAAAAAAGACTTGGGACTTGGGGCTTTCAAACGACGTACCGGACATTTATTGACTGCAGCTTTAAAACAAATAGGATTGAAAAATGCAAACGTCTTTTGGTGAAGCACGCTGATAACTTGCACAGGAAAAATTTAACAAGCAAAATGATAGAGTGTATGCGCGGTCATCTAAGGAAGCATCTGAACTTATTCCAAGGGTGGAAAAGGGTCATCACCCAGCTTCAGTCATGGTTTGGTGGGATGTCTCTTACGATGGGGTCACTGACCTGCATTTCTGCGAACAAGGAGTCAAAACAGCGGCCAAAGTTTACCAAGAAACCGTTTTGGAAGCTGTTGTGAATACCTCTTAACAATTCCCTGTTCCAAATCAAGCCATTGGCTTTCCAGCAGGATTCTGCGCCGGCCCATAAGGGCAAAACGTCCCAGGCCTGGCTTCAAAACAATTTGCCAGGGTTCACTTCCTCTGAAGAATGGCTCTCAGGCAGTCCAGATTTGTACCCATTGGACTACAAATTGTGGACGGTTTTAGAGGACAAGGTTTGTCACAAAAGATACCCCAACATTGGATCTCTTAAGACTGCTTTGGTTCGAGCTGTGGCCAATTTTCCAATGGACGAGGTTCGTGCAGCTATTGACGATTGGCCAGTGCGACTTAAGGCATGTGTAAAGGCAAAAGGCGGACATTTCGAATAAGTAGATTATTTTTGGATAAAATATACATCAATAAATTTACTAAAAATATTTGGTCCAAAAACATTCAGTACTTTTTATTTTACAGCATAAAACGTGTGTAACAGTATTTATGTCCCTACTAAGTATAGTCGTCCAACTTAAACGCACGATATTAATTGTAAATAACACAAAAAGTTTTCAGAGAATTATATTAATACCATTTTTTATGATAGAAGAATCTATGACAATTATATGTGAAACAAAATATCGGTCAAATACTTGGTACGGCTTCGGCGGCATGACTTTAGCCGATGATCCATATTTTCAATGACTGAGACTTAATGGAAGTTTAATGTCGTTAATGTGCCATATTATCTCATCCTTTAGCTCCTGAATTGTTCTTGGCTTATTGACGTACACTTTTTCTTTTAAATATCCCCATAGAAAGAAGTCCAACGGTGTCAAATGACATGATCGTGGCGGCCAATTAACATCGCAACGACGTGAGATAACACGGCCATTGAACTTGTCGCGCAAAAGGGCCATTGTTTCGTTTGCTGTGTAGCAAGTGGCACCATCCTGTTGGAAACACCTATCGTCCAGGCCCATATCCTCAATTTCTGGCCACAAGAAGTATGTTATCATCTCGCGATAATGAAGACCATTCACCAGACAAGGATGTCGGCTTTCGGGGCGAGCATGCACAGGTTTTTTCAATTCTTCTACTGACCCGGTTTGCTGAAATTTTCGCATAATTTACCCGATTGTGCGCAGATTTGGTCGATTATGCCAACCAAAAATATCACGAAGAGCCTTTTGATTTTAACGCCCATTATCGTAAAGGGCTTCAACAATCTGAACGCTGTACCCCTCTATGGTTGCATTTTTCAAACACTGAAACAAAGAAATGGAATGTCACTGAAAAGAAATGTCAAATTAAGTTGGGCAAAAAACTTGACGTGAAGGTGTGACTCACAATTCACACCATGCAAAGTATAGTTGGGCCACCCTTTTAGTTGTGCAAAAAAACTTGACGTTAAGGTCTGACTAACAATTCACATCATGCATTATAGTTGGACCCCCCTTTAAAACCCCCATACAAAGGTAACGTCCGATTGGGATCATCAAAGCGCCAAATATGTTTAGATTTCAATGAAATTGTGGTGATTTAAACGAAATTGTCATACAAAATGTAATAGATTTCCACTCCAAAGTTTCAGATTATACCGGCCTTTACCCAAGCCTGTTGAATGCCCACCGTTCCCAATAAGGTTGCTATGACTTTTTTGTTTACTCTTATTTATTTTTCTGTGCGAATGACCCATATTTTGTTACGACTGATTTGTTGTCAAGGCAACAAATCATAGAAAAACTATTTCAAATTTCAAAAAAATACTGTCATTCGGAAGAAAGCCCCCGTTGTTTATTGTCTTCAATATGCAAAGCGAGAAAAAAGATCAGGTAATTATATATTTGAATACCACAAGCAATATTCCATCCACTCATTCGTTATTTCCTTTTGTGAACAACGTAGAACAGACGCACTCTCGCCTATGTGGATGAGGTCTATCGACAAATACAAGGGAAACCCGACGTCAACGACATTATAATTTTGAACGCCAAAGGTAATCCCATAAAAACCACCATGACAAGAGCTAAAGCCGTCGAATATGCTGGTCTCTATGAAACTCTACGCGATAAAGTCCAAATGAGCTTGCAAAAGATCGATCCCAAAGACGAGATAACCATGCTGCGTGTACGGACCACCTCAAGTGAAACGCTCATAGTGCCGGATGGCAAAATAACAGTGGTGGTGATACAAAAGCCCCAAGATCTCTGCCACAATACTTAAGTTCCACAACGACTTTTGATATATTTAGCCAAATTTGTTTAGTAAAATAATTTTGTAAAAAAGAAATATAAACCCAAACATCATTTGTTGCTGTTCATTGCACCACAACTATGGTGAACTCCTTTTCCGGAGCTACTAGGTACTCAAACTTACGAGTGGCCACTCTTAAAAATGTTAAATCGTTTGTGCAGTCTAAATCTCTGACGGCACTACGGGCAGCGTCCACCAACACGCCACATATGGACTTTATTATGCCCATCGAAACGGTATTATCGTAAGAGGATGTGGCTATGGTGCCATAGGCATTATGTGAGACCACATAACCCTGGGCATTTTTCACAATACGTTCGGTATTTTCCAAATTGTTGCGTATGACAGCATCCAAGTTAGGCTGAAAGATTATCAATTTTCCGAACGGAAAGTAAGATAAATATATTTTCTATTTGAAAACTTACCATATTTGATTTTTTATAAAAATATGTGTATGTGGAAAATGAAAGATTGTTTGAAAACCTAGTTAAAATTTAATTATTTTGAAATTTTTATTTTGAAACCGTAGTCTATGGTGCTATAAACAAGGTATAGTCACTAGCCCAATAACCAATAAAAAGTTAGCTGTACTGTCAAAGTTAATTAAAAAAATGTCGAAAAATAAATTTTAAGTCGCTTAAAAGAAAATGCCATTTTTTTTAGCTTTACAAACTTCAAGAATTTATTTATTTACAATATATATTTTATAAAAAGTAATTTACAACATACATATATATGGGTTTAAATGCGCCGCTTAACTAGACCATTTTCGCGTGTAGATTTAATTATTCCAAGACTTAAATAAAGTAGTGATAGTAGAAAGAGTCATAGAAATTGGAAAAAGTTAGCTAGAAGTTATTTACATGCAATGAAAGAACATTTTAATGATTGAGGGTTTGGTCCACAGGAAGTTAGTGGTAGCAAAGACGCTTGAAGTACTGCTCCTCCCCAGCCTGATGGAACACTTTCCTAGTGCTGATCATCAGCATGGATTCCGCAAGCAGCACATCACACCAACTGCTTTACACGCCATCACCACACGTATAAGTCGTGGCCTTATCCAGAACAAGCCTAACGACAGGACGGTCCTGGTGGTTCTTGACCTAACAAAAGCCTTCGAAACTGTCAATCATGCCACTCTGTTCGAGGACATTGAAGAAACGTCCCTTCCGCCCAGTTTAAAACGTTGGTTCGTAAACTATATGTGTGGGCGCCAGTCATATGTAGAATTTAGAGACAGAAAGTCGAAACCCCGTAGAGGTTAACAAGGAGTTCCCCAGGGTGGAGTGATTTCTCCGGCTCTGTTTAACCTCTACCTCACTAAAATTCCTGCACCACCAGGCGGCGTTGAAATTGTGTCGTACGCTGATTATTTCACAATTCTGGCGTCAGGACCTAAGGTGGTCCTGACGCCATAATTCCTCACGCTTTTTTACCGCGAGGAATATGATAATATCAGCCTCCTAATCATCAGCCACACTGTTTCCTGCATGGACCGCGGAGGTGTGGTTGTCACTCAATGTGAAAGTCGATGACGCCAACATCCCGACTACCAACTACCCCAAAATCCTTGGGTTCACATTGGACAGCCTTTTTCGATGCTCTGCACATGCTACAGCTATCAGCGATAAACTCAAAAGTAGGAACAAGATCCTCAAGTCACTTGCCGTCAGTACTTGGGGAGCCGATAAAGAAACCTTGTTGGCCTCTTACAAGACAATAGGTCGGTCTGTAGCAAACTACGAAGCACCTGTATGTTTGGCGAACGTGAGTACGAAGCAGTGGAAGAAAATTCAGACTTGCCAGAATGCCGCCCTCAGAACATCAACAGGGGGTCTTCTTATGTCTTCTGAGGACCATCTACATGAGGAGACGAAGTTCCTTACCGTGCGCAGACACAATTTTCTGCTGTCTAAGCAATACCTGCTAGGTTGCTTTCGCAGCAGTCATCCTAACTACCATCTCTTGGACAGGATGCCTCCGCCCAGGCAGATCAGGTACGATCTCCATGATCAAGAGAGAAAGGTCCAGCGGTGCAAGGAAGAACCTTTAGATCATCGAAACTATCAGGCAGTTTTGAACAACATTTACGCAGATGAAGTCGCAGCAGCAGTATCAAGCTATAGTGTGAATGTTAAGGAAACATTCCCCGGAGATTTCACCTGAGGAGAAGGTTCTTCCTGGGCAGACGCGCGTGAATCTGGGGCAGCTGAGATCTGCATAGTGCAGCCGCCTCAATTCTTACTGGGCACGAATTAATGCTAACGTTCCGGACATCTGTCCCGCCTGCCATTAGGGACCACATGATGTGCTGCAGCTCTTCAAATGTCCGTTTCCTCCACCTGGATAACGCAGCAGATCCCCCATAGACGAACAAGACTTCAAAATAAATATATTGTTACAACAACAACAACAAGTGGAAATATAGAAGATTAAAATTAAAGAATTGTTTTTGTCAAATTATGTTGGTTGGTTGTTTGTCGAATTTAAAATTTGAATGTTTAAAGAACAAATTGTAAATCAGCTGTCAGCTTACCTCTAGTTCAAGGCACATTTCACAAGGTAGTCTTGGTATGTGTACCCTCAGCCAAAAAAAATCAAACTGCAAGAAGTGCCAGCGGTAAATTTTGATCCTGTGGCTCGTTTCTGCATCAGAAAATTTTGAAAAATACTTTCTCTTAACTACTTTCGATGACTCGTTCGAGCATTTCGACTGGTTACTGGCGAATGACACGCGTGATGTTTTGCCCCAAGACCTGAATCGAAGCGGGTTTGTCCGCATTAACTTTAGACATTACATATCCCCACAGGAAAAAGTCAAACGGTGTGATATCACACGATCTTGGTGGCCAATTGAACGGCCCAAAACGTGAAATTATCTGCTCACCGAAGTGTTCTCTCAATAAATACATTGATTAATGCGATGTGTCGGATGTGGCACCGTCTTGTTGAAACCAAATGTCGCCGAGATCACGAGCTTTAATTTCAGGCATCAAATAGTCGGTAATCAAGGCACGATAACGGTCGCCATTGATGGTTTCGTTCTCACCGGCATCATTTTTAAAGAAATATGGACCGATGATTCCACCGGCCCACAAACCACACCAAACCGTTGTTTTTTCTGGATGAAGTGACACCTCTTGAACCTCTTCTGCTTGCTCTTAGTCCCAAATGCGGCAATTTTGCATTGAACCAGAAATGGGTCTCATCGCTAAACAAAATTTGGCTCGAAAACGTCGGATCTTCTTGGAACTTTTCAAGACCCCATAGAGCGAAGCAATGTCGCTTGTGAACTTCGGGCGGCTTCAGTGCTTGCACAAGCTGTTTTTTTTACGCTTTCAATTTAAGATCTCGACGTAAAATGAACGGCGCCGAATCGACTCTCCACGGTCTTGGTGTACGCTACATTTTCTTCACTGCGTGCTGGAAGGCTTATGAAAAAAGTATCTCTACATGGATCAACCATTAGAGCGGATAGAACCTCGTTATGAAAATTGTCACTTTAGTGCAACTTTTTCGAATTATTTTAGCTAAAACTTTAAAAAAAAAAAAATTGCTGCAAACGTCATGTCATTCTTTTCTGCGTTCAAATCAGATCTAAAAATCATAAAATTAAAAAAAAATTAACACTCTTAGAGGGCTGCTATATATATTTCTGGGCTAATATTGACAATGCGAATATATATCATCAAAAATGGTTTTATTGACCTGTGTCTTACTTATATAAAGCTATACAAAATTGAATGTTTTATTCAAGAGGCGCAAAGCGTCCCTCTCGTTGTTTGATTCTATTTGTTACAAAAATCTACCTGGTCTGCCCATGTTTTGATATACACCTAATTCAAGTGTAAAAGGCGTTTTTTCAGCTTTTTTAATGTTATGGCCAAGAATTTAGCTTTATTATAAAGATGAGGGTTTGTCATAATGTTTTAAAGCTGATTTCGTGCAAGAGGCCTCGAATAAATACAAACCGAGAGGCCCATTTTTAGACCACTTTTTGCAGCATTTGGGGCCTATGTTAGCAACAACGCGCCGAATATTCTCTTCCAAGGCGGCAATCGTGTGGGGCTTATCTGCGTGGACAAGCGACTTAACATAACCCCACAAAAAGAGTCCAGCGGTGTTAAATCGCACGATCTTGGAGGCAGCGCCACAGGCCCATGACGCGAGATAATGCGCTTACCGAAAGCTTCCTTCAATAAATTGATGGTTTCGTTGGCTGTAAGGCATGTAGTGCCGTCTTGTTGGAACCAAAGGTCGTTCACATCAACATCATCCAATTTAGGCACGAAAAAGTCATTAATCAAGGCTCTATATCGTTCCCCATGGACTGTAACATAATGGCCGACTTCATTTTTGCGTCTCGTTTTGGGCCCAGTCATCCCGATTTGCAAACGTTGTTCCGGAGTAAGTCTATTCATTATGAAATGGCAAACCAAACTGAGCATAAATTAAGTGACAACTGTCAAATAGCCCAATTCCAAAAGAGATTGAAAACAACACGTTTAAAGAACAAGCTTTATTTTCCAATTTGTGATCTTACCTTACGAGACTGGAATCTAGCAAATTTTATTTTCATCGGACTTCTGATGTCAACTTGTAAAGGGTGGGTGATTTGAATCGGCTGTAAGAAAAAAGTACTGATAATTTTTTCAAGTTTCTGGTTTTGGAAAGGTTGAACTTTGTCATTTAGTAATGGAGCACCATCCGATGCGTGTTTGCTTCGCCCACTGGGCTGACGATTGTTGGCAGAAGATGCAGAATTTAAAGATGAAAATCGTGTTTTCAGATAAAGCACATTTTTATCTCAGTGATTTAAATTTAAAATGGTCCATTCTATATTAATAAATGTCAACAATTATTTCTTTTTCTGTATCAACATAGTTTTGTTGGAGTATGTTTGTTGCACTTATCAAAACATGTACACAATTTTTTTTAAAATTTTTATTATTATTCATAAAAAATTATTAAAAATTTTAGTTATTTTAAATGATAAGCGTATTTTTACTAACTTAAATTAAAATTTTTAGTTATTTTTAGCTCGTTTGTTTCATTTCGGTCTGTTGCTTTTACACATTGAACAGGGATTGAACCGGCTCAAGACCTCTTGCTTCTATATTTAAATAGAAGACAAGTTTTTAACAAAATGGCAAAGTGACATTGATTTTCGTGGCTGCACACTACTTTTATCATGATTTCGGGTCCGTGACAACCCTCTTCAGAAACCCTTTTAGTTATTTTAAATGATAAGCGTTTTTTTGTATGTTTATTAACTTTCTTTCGTTTGAAACAATTCATTTACGTGGGGTTGAAACAGACATCTCGTCCATGAAAAGGGTAGACCGAATAAGATCAACTTCCCTATGTTTGGTCTAAAATTCTGAAGATGTCTGGAATATACGTGCATAAGGTGACAATTATATTGAAATCATTTCGCTGATTGTCAACAAAGTTTGCATTATTGACGGATTTTTTTTAAAATTTACCAAATCCATTTATTATGGTCGTAATAATAAAAGTATGTTATTATTTGGCAAGTTCGCGTATTTACATTTTTTATTAACTAAGAATTTTTTTTGGTTAAATTTCAATTCAACGGAATACCCTCAACGTTGTTTAACATATTTTTATCTGGCAATGCCATACGACTTTGCAAGTTCTACTTTACAACACTTAACGAAAAAAAGTTTTTGCAAAACTTTCCAACACGGATTTTAGTTATTTATTATTTTATTTTAAAGGGTTGTCCAGCTAAAACGCACGATGTTAATTGAAAATAAAACAAAAAATTTTCAAAGAATTATCTTAATATTTGTTATGATGATAGAAGGATCTATGACATTATGTGTGAAACAAAATATCGGCTAAATGCTCGCTACAGCTTCGGTAGCATACCTCAATCTGAGACAGGCATATGTCGTTAATCTGCCAAATTGTCTCATCCTTTAGCTCTTTAATTGTTCTTGTCTTATTGATGTACACTTTTCCTTTTAAATATCCCTAAATATAGAAGTTCAATGGTGTTATATCACATGATCGTGGCGGCTAATAAACATTGCCACGGCAACAAGAGCTATTGTTTTGTTGGCTGTGTGGCAAGTGGCGCCACCCTGTTGAAACCACACATCGTCCAAGTCCATATCAACAATTTCTAGCCCCAAGAAGGCCGTTATCATCTCGCGATAGCGGACCCAATTAACGGTAACTGCTTGGCCGACCTCATTTTCGAAGAAATGCGACCCAATGACGATGCAAGTCCACTCTGTGGATGCATCGGCTTTTCCACAATCACAATCGTGAATACTCATTTGCCCAAATGCGGCAACTCTGCTTGTTAGCGAATCCACTGTGGACACATTTGGTCGACTATACTGACCGAAAAAATCACGAAGTACACGAAATGTATTTTGATTCGTACGCCCATTTTCGTAAAAGGCTTCAACAATATAAACCGTTGCTCATTTGTTGAATTCTTGAGCACTAAACTAAAAAATATCAATAAATTTGGGCAAAACACTCGACGTTAAGTTGTGAATCACTATTAACATCGTACATTAGGGTTGGACCACCCTCCTAATATATAAACAAATATGTACTTTAAAGTTAAACATTTTAAACATACGAGTATGTGTGAAAAAACGTCCGAGTGAAAAAACGACAAAACAAAATAAATAAACGCCGATATGCCGAAACGTACGATGTGGCAACTGTAATTGGCCAACGTCAAAATGAAAATTTCGCTCGATGTGGCAATTATACTATATAACTGACAACGCGCCATCAATGTTGTTGTACTATTACAACAACAAAACTTTCCTACAAAGTAAGAACGAACGAACGACACACCAGCTTTTTTGCATCACCCAGAGAATTTAGGAATTCCAGCAGCAAATTCATTACATTGCAAAAATCTGTAAAAAAATTAGCCATTCCCTTGCGATGTAGAACTTTAGAGTGCAATAAAAATCCCGTTGAAACGAAGAAAGTGAGTAAAATGTAATACAAACACAACAAAGTAAATACAGTGTAAATTTTTGCAAGTTTGTAAATTTTTTTCGCAACAAAGTAAAGTAAGTGTAACAAAAAAATGTGTTAAGCCCCATTAAAAAGGACACTCGTGCACATACATACAAATAATATTGCGAATTAACTGGAAACGCAAACAAAATATACTGCCTTTTAAAAAAGAAAATAGGAAGCTATGTACGTGAGTGTTAATTGCTATTATTGACTGTTCGGGATTCAAATTGCGATTTATGAATTTCCTTAAAATTCTGTGGAGTTTTTTTTCGTTCGTTTTTATATTTCGGGGCAGGTCCCCCCTTCCCACAACCCCCCACACGTAGCAAGTTTCTATCAATCCATAAGAGTAATTTACAAAACTCGAAGAGAGGTTCATGTACGAGGCTTTGTGGTGCTGTTTCAGGCCGAAGAGTAGGGAAATCTCGGTCAAAGTAATTTTACAAATCCAACTGTTTGGCTGGCTGTTGTTTGTGTGTGCTTCTGTTTTATTTTTGTCAACATTGTTGTAGCAGAGCAACGACTAGGAGCAACCACCATCATGGAATGTTGCTTCATACCCGCACGCTTCTGCTGCTGCCGGCACAACAAATATGCGAACGACGTCACATCCACATCACGTAAACCCCATAAACGAACGGGAGATTAGGGACATGCGCTTTTGCAGTGTTGAGTGTTGGAGGCCGCTGACTCCCCATATGTAGCAACATAACCTCAAACGCGATACAATGTTGCTGCGTATGTGGAGAGAGTGAGCGAGTGTGAGAGGAAGCCATAGAAAGAGAGAGTGTGAAGGTTTATCCTTTAGCAACAATGTTAGTTTGACATGTTTACAGAATGGGACTGCAAAATGCAAGTGAAAGTTGATGTAAAATGAGTGCAAGAAAAACAATAACATCCTTAAGAGGGTTGCCGCTGCAAGCGGAACTACCGAAAGAGTGTGTGTTTCGAATTGTGGACATTAAAGTAATTTTTGCCAAGAATTCATAAGTTGTTGGCCATCAAAAAGGCTATGGCGGTTGAAATGAAAAGATACATTTTAACCCTTCAATGCGCGATTTTTTTGTTTTTGTTTTAAAAAATATTTTTGAATTCTACAAGTATTCTAAAACTAGAAAAAATAACAAAAAAATTATTTTATTTATTTTTACATATATTTTTTATAAAAAAACCGATGATTCATATATGAATCACTGCGCATTTGTACATATATATTTAGACATTTTATGAATGGCAGATTATATAACTTACATCTAAAAATATAAGAAGGAAGTAAAAAATAAACGAATTATTTATGTATGAAATGCTACAAAACAATTTTTATCTTTGTTAAAACACAGAGCAGTGTTACATTTTTGGCAAACAACAAAAGTTTGCGATTTACAATTTGGAAATTTGCATCTAATTCGTGTATCATTCCATTTGGGAAAGTGACTCTCTTTATCTTGGCGCACATCTAGGGGAGGAATTGGTGCGACATTTGGCTTTATTTTTTTTTACTTCAATATTACCCTGCAATTCTGAAGGCCTACCACGTTTAGGTGTGTGATGTGAACCAATATTACACAGTGTACTGGCCAATTCTAGGCGAAAATCTGCAAGTCTCATAGCTTGACTTCCTTGGTAACATCGTTTATATAACAACCATGCATTTATAATCGTGATATCTATTAGATGGTAAAATAGTCGCATATACCATTTTCGTGATCGCATTTTTATACGATATCTTCCAACAAAGCTGTCCAATAAATCAACACCACCCATATGTTTGTTATATTGTTTTACAACAGCTGGGCATGTAATTTGAATGCTTTCTTTCTTCTTCCTGTCATACCTTTGCACCATTTGTGTTGGTTCTGCTCCCACAAAAGAAGATAACATCAGTACCATTTTGTTATCCTTTCACATAGTATTTGATATAGTTGTCCCATCGAAATCAGTAAGAAATTCTAGGCTTTCTCCTCTTTTCATTTTTTTGAATTCAGAATCGGTATCTTTTGGCATCTTGCATGATGGGATCCTATTCCTTCTCACAGTTCCTAATGAATGTATTCCTTGTTTTTCCAAATAATTTATTAACGGAATCGAGGTATAGTAGTTGTCAAAGTATATTTTGTAGCCACGATTAACAGGAACTTCTCACTACATTTGAACTGGCTCCTAAATCAGGTTCGCCAGGCAACCGTTTACTATGATCATTGTCAGTTCCAGTATAAATTTCAAACTTGTAGCAAAATCCTGAAACTCCAGATAAAATAAAAAGTTTGAATCCCCATTTATGTGGCTTCAAAGGCATATATTGCTTCATATGATGTCGAGCTTATGTTGAACAGATCTGTTCATCGATCGACAGCATTTCTTCCATTGGTACTGATGCAAAGTTTGATGTAAGCGAATCAATAATGGGTCTCAATTTTTGTAACTTGTCATTTGATTGTAGGGAATTATCGCTAAAATGCAAGCAAGAACGAATTTTTTCAAATTGTTTTTGGCTCATAGCATTTTTTACAACGTCCAATCCAATAACATTACTCCAATACATTCTTATATTAGGCATATAAACAACAGATGATACTATGCATATACCGATATATCTCATAAGATCGGTTTTAGTAAAATTAAATTTTTTTTCTAGATTTTTAGAAATGCTATATCGTGTACTTTCTTCTACAATAACATCCATAAGTTGGTCGTCAAAAAAATATTTGAAAATTGAAAAGGTGTTTGCAAAAAGGTGGTACATTTCTCATATTGTTTTTTCGCCATAACAATTCTCTAGGTTTGGATGAATAAGATGATGTCGATGGTTGTTCAACAGATTGGCCTGCAGCCTCTTGTTCTTGATTTTCAGGATTAGAATTATTGACATTATTTTCTTGAAAATAATGATTTGTAACTTCTTCTACTGTATGAGCGATTTCTTCTGTATCGCTATTATCCATTTCATTTTCATCAATACCTTCAAATTCGTCATCGCTGTCACATGGTATATTGTCAATCAAGTCGAAGAGTTCGTCTCCACCCAGGGCTTGTAAATCCACTCTTACCGTTCCATTTTTGTAAAAAAGTGGCATCTGAAATAAAGGTGTACACGAATCATATCCAAGAAAAAGAAAATAGGAGCCACGTTTACAAATGAATACATGTTTACAAGCAGAGTTTTTATTACACACGTGTTTGTTACTCAATGTGTTGAGTTATACGAATGCGTGATGATTCATATTTGAATCAACCGAGATTTTCGATCTACAACTTGAGAATTTACACATTTTGCATTTTATTTTCCACTAATGTCACGCACACACACTACAGAATAAAAATAAAATTTATAAAACTTACCTTGATCACCAATCACTAATTATTTTAATTTAAAATAGTTATAAATCGCAAAACTCCACTATAATGCAAAAATCGCAATGACAACTGATCAAATTGTTGTCAAAACATCCGTTACAAATCATCTATGGTTTTACAACAACAAATGTCATCCATTCGTGTTAGAATCAGCTGAAACTAATAACTGTAATGTCTAATAAATGAGCAACATGGAAAACAAGTGGTTGATTCAAATATGCATCACGGCGCACTGAAGGGTTAATTATGCGGGGTTCCAAAGTTAAAACTTTGAATAAAATCAAATTTTTTTTTATCCTTTATTTATTATTATTATTATCAGCATGAGTAGAAAAATCGTAATCGTAAGGGTACTGAAAATATTGAGAGTTACATAGAAATCGTGGCGTATTTGCAAGATTCACATTTATTTTTATTTTACGAGTAAGAGATTTATCTCTAAGCCAAGTAAAAACGACTATATTAAATGCATTAGACGTTCGATATCGGCCTTACTCTCTGACCCAACAGTAGGTTTCGGTCAGAGAGTAAGGGAAATATATCTTGCACAGCTTTCCGAATTGAGATAGTTTTCCTTTTTTCTTAATAGGATTTAAATTAAAGTAGTATACAAAACATGTACCGATAAGGTGCCATTCTACAGTGATTGGTTGTAGGTTGCATATCATATGGAATTATATTTAGGTCATCAAATGTGGCTTTGAATATGTCAGGGCCCCAAATCACAAAGGATCTATGAATGAGAGCTAAAGGTAATCATGGACCTACATGGTCCAATTTCACCAGGGTTGGTTATATAAGTAGAGTGGTCTCTCATTGCGAAATATACTTACTACAGAACCCGAATGTAAAATGTGGCTCGTAGTGCGAAAGGTCCACATTTTGTGTTGATCCTTTTAATGGGAATTATAAAAATCGTGGACAAATACAGCCCAATTCTAGCATGTTTAGTAACTAATAATCGCAATAGCGAATGTATGTTTAACCCGTGGACGATCTTATATTACGAGGGCTGCTATATATATTTCTGGTCTAATAATAAAATGCGAATATTTATCATCAAAAGTGATTTTATTCAAAGTATTCCACTCCGATTGAGACACCTTCAAAACATGGTTTTGAAAGCCTCAACAGCATCTTCTGGCGATGTAAATCGTTGACCACTCATTTTTTTTCTTGATGTGCGGGAATAAAATGATGTCACAGGGCTGTACGGCTGATGACCCATCAATTCGACTTTTTGGCCGGTCAAAAAGGCGCTAGTTTGAGCCGATGAGTGATAGCTCGCATTGTCATGGTGCACAATGATTGACCGTCCTATGTTGATCAAGCGGAACAGTCGCCACATGACCAGTTTTGCCGAAGAAACGATCGACCATTTGCTTCGAAGTGCTCCTTCCACGAACAATTTTCGTTGGAATTGGCTCATCTTCGAAGACCCACACGAACAATTGCTGTTTTGTTTCGTTCTCATACGCATAGATCCATGATTCGTCACCTGCGACGAACTCGCTTAGGAGGTCGCTTACGCGATAACTTCACGCTACTGTACAAGAATATCCAAAGATTTATCTTTCAGAAAACTATAGGTACTTTGCGTTAAACCCCGTTTGTTTACATAATTAAAACTTTTGGAAGGAAAGTTATTCAAGAATTACTTTTGCGAATTTAAGCGGGCTCGGTTATTACTCGCCTATATCGCCCACCTAGTTTTCCACATGTGGAGATATACCTTGACCTTAGTTCATGCTTTATAACATAATCTCGAGTTGGTGGAGGACTACTTATTTCATTGTGTCTTTGCCCTGGCAACCCTTTGGTATCTTCCTGAGGTTATTCCAAACATTTGAAAAGAGAAATCTCTCCCAACCACCATTTGCAGAGCAGATGGTTGCAACAAAGTTGCGCTCCAATGTTAATTTCACTCTTGTTTCACACGAACACCGAATGACGACCGGCCCAGCTACACTTTCTCCACACTCGCACGCACACATGCATATGTCTTGCTGCATTGTCGTGTCTATCCATGTTTTGTTTCCATCGTGGATAGAGATTCTAACATGTGGTTGGTGTAACAAAACAGTAAAATCGATGACATTGAGAGCAACAATGTTGCATGACTGCTGGCTGGCAGGCAGGCAGGCAGACTGGCTGGTTGGCTTGTTGGCCAGCACTAGCAGCGGTTGGTGGTGTTTTTCACTCTGCTCCTTCCATTACTCTTGGCATCGTTCGTTACATGGATTTGTTTCGGTTTTCTGCGTTTGTTTGTTTTTGTTTTCCTCTTGCACACTACTGTGTGTTATTGTAAATGTCGAGGTTAACGACCACAACTCCAATGTTGTTGGTGCCTGCTCCGGTGTTGTTTTTGTTTTTGCTATACAGGACATTTGTTGTTGTTGGCGTTGCTGTCATTACAACTCCCTTTTTGGAAATGTGTATTGGTAGGGAAAAAAGGAATTTTACTGGGATTTTTTTCCATATTGGTGTAGTTGTTATTGTTTATATGCAAGTACATGTGTCTGTTTGATTGCTGGCTAACCTTTACTCTCCTTGGAGGGTTACTCCCTATGTGTGTGTGTGTGGAGGTTTGTGTTCAATTGCTTATTTCAACTTTATGCTTTTGGCAACAATCTCAGCTTGGGCCCGTCGAGATTTTGCAAAATGTCAACAAAACATTGTGGTGCTGTAGAGCTTCTGGGTGGGCTCCAGCTCTACAGTATTTTTTTTATAGGAGTTTTAAAGCAGCACATTTTTGCAAATTTCTTCTGCCGGGGCTTGCCTGCTGTATGTGAAGTATATGTACTCATTCCATTTCGTTTTGTGATTGTTTGGTTCTTTCTTTTGTTTGGCATGGATGGAGGAAGGGGCATGGATGGCATGGTGGTGTGGTGTTGCATTCGTTCGCTGGCTCGTTCGTCTTTATGACGGAGACCTCATTTTCCGATATTTTTTTCTGCTGGTTTGTTTTGTTGCCAGTGACGTTGACGTTTTAACGAACGGGTACTTTTTGTTCATCTGTTTGTACAGTAAAGCCCTTCGCAAACATTTGCTGCGCCATATCCTTATTGTTCAGTTTGCAGCTCCTTTCCCGTGCACACTGCCCGGCAATTTGTGTGCAACCATTCATCCAAACAACAGCCATCCATCCATCCACTACTACTGGCTTTTCCGTTCGTTGGTATTCTTATTATTTTCTTTTTTCTTCTCGTTTTGCAATTTCATTTTGCCCTCTTCTCCGGTGGCACGGCGGCACATACATACCATCATGTAACGTGTGTGGTATGTACAAACAACATTTACTGCTGCAGTCAGTAGTCGTCGTCGACATCGACATCATCATAGCCGTCGTCGTCGACGCCATCGACTGTGTCTGCTTCACCAACCAGTAAGTTCTCAGTTTTAAATACAACATTTCAGTTGTAGTTTGTTTCCCTATTTACTTTGTTGCACATTGCAAAAGTGTGTTGTAGTAAAAAGAGTCGTTGTTCGTCGCCCTCGTCATCATCATCGTCAGTTTAACTGTCTTCTCCACTCTATAGCTAGCTTAGTGCTTATTTATTTTCCGGGGTAAGTCTTGTTTAAATATAAAAAAATAAACACCTTTTGCAACAAATAGAATTTATTATTATTTTTTTTTTCTTTTTCTGTTCTTCTACTACTGTTACGGAATGTCCATTTTATCTAATTTGGCCTCAAGTCTTGGGGAGAACCCATTAAGAATGTATGTGTCGGCTATTATTGTGATGGATGGTGTTGTTGCTGTGCTTATGGGCGGGTTTCCAGTTTGAAAATTATGTGTCGGAACTGTGTACTAAATGAGGTTATATTGATTTCATGTCTAGGGCTTTGTGTTACTGCTGCCATAACATTACTGCAGCAACATTCGGAATACTTTTTATTTTCGTTGTACATATGTACCAGCACTACTATGTGTACATCACTGCAGGGATCAAACAGGCCAGCCAGATAGATGTTTGTTTTAGAGGTGGAGCAGATAGAGATTCCAAAAAGAAGTATGTAACTTTTTTCATCCCTCTGTATAAATGTACATATGTACTAGGGACTCCCAGAAAGTTATTAAAATATGCGAATATTGTTTTTTGGTATATATTTATGGCATTCTTGTTACTAATAAATACAGAAATTCTACAAAAGTTGAAAACTGAAAGTTATAGGGTGTACATTTCACAAAAAGATAATAATAATTTTTGCAGTCAAGGACACCGTTTGGATAGTTTCCAGATTTTTTTTATGCTGCTTAATATTAACACCATCCTAGCCCTGACCATTTTACTTTCACAATTGCATGCAACATTTCAGGCTGAGTTCTTGATGTTGTTAAGCAAGATAGAATATATACGTTTGTGAAAAAGTTGGCTTAAAAGCAGGATTACAGTTGCGGCTTGATTAGTTGGGCATGCTTTAGTTGCGTAGGGACGGTGTAGAGTATGTATTCGGCCTGGCCGAACTTAACGACATTTATCAAGGTCCATAAAATAAGCATTTCATCAATTATTTCATCGTTGGTGCTGAACTTCTTTTTATTGAGCCATTCCTTTTGGTTTGGAAATAGAAAATAGTCACTGGGGCTAAATCCGAAGAATGTGGCAGATGAGATACCAATTTGTAAACAAATTCATGCAGTTTTGCCATTGAGCCTGCACACGTTTGCACCCGTGCATTATCCCAAAAAAATTCGCTAACAACTTATTGGCCGACAAAGTCAACTTGGCTTTCTTCGGAGCCGGTCACCCGGAGAAACCCATTGTTTAGACTGCTGCTTTGTCTTCGGAGTGTTGTAATGTCTCCATGTTTCATCCGCAGTTACAAAACGCCCAAAAACTCATTCGAATTGCGGTTAAACAATTTCAAACAATCCTTTGAAGTTGTCACATAATTACGTTTATGGTCGATTGAGAGCAAACGCGGCAGACATCTTGCAGAAAGCGTTCTTAAACCCAACTTATCGTGTTAAATCGAAACCACACTGCCATATGAAACGCGTATGGCATATACAATCACACACTTTTTTACTCTTCGATCGGCCAACGCCGACATTTTCGGGTGTATTGACCTCAACTGGCCTTCCCGAACATTCAGCGTCATTTGTACTTGTGCGACACAACGGTAGTCAGTAAACCACTTTTTTACCATTGAAATCGATCCCCATACTATTTATCATCTGGAAAAAAAGGCGTGTTTAATTGGATAAGCTAACAATTTCTCTAGTTTAGTGACGTGGAAGTCATAGATGACTCCAATGAAAATGATTTTAAATACCACATGAGTATGAACATTTTGTTCCATACATATTTTTGTCCATTTTTCTTCATATGGTCATGGTAGTATGATTCTTCTTTTAGTAACATTCAAAATTAATAATAGCTTTACTTTTTGACTCAGCCATAAAACACAGGCTGCCAGAAAACATCAGAAGTTAATATAAAAATCGATTGGCGGCACTGTCCACTGTATTTACAAAAACACTGTACCGATCATAGCGGCAAATCGTGTTACCTAAACGGCAAAGGACGTGTACTGGTGACACGCGGGGTATACAATCGGTGGCCTATAGAGGGTCGATTATTATCGCCTTTGCCTATAATAAAAAAAAATTATGCTATAAACTCTGTAGGAACCTGCCCTTAAACTACGACAAACCATTTTAAACACTCAATAGATCTAGATCTTGAAGGAGCATAAATTCTTCTGGTTTTCATGAAAGTACTTCTTATCACTCAGACATCACTTTAGAAATTTTCAACCAGGGTTTAGGCTCTGTTCTTTTTAGTTTTGTCCACAAATTCCTAAAAACCGTACATTTGTCAGTCCTAGTCCATGCTAGCTTAAACTTGGTGTGAATCCCCATTTCTAACAGCCCTTTAGCGGCACTGTTGTGTTTGTGCAGAGTTCTCAGCATCTGTAGCATTCTTAGACGAGCCAATGCATGTCAGTTCATCTGCCACCGCGTTTTCTTCAAAATAACTGTGCCCAGGAACCCAATAGAGCCTAACTCCGGTTTGTTGTTGTTGTAACAGTTATGCTGGTGACAAAAGCTCTTTCCTGATGTATATTGAATATTAGATTGGTTGTGTGTCGAAAAAGGTGTTGGAAAATAGAGAAATTGTGTCACCTCAGTTGGACAGCTCAATGGGTCGTCGGGCGGTGGAATTGGACAGAAAGTTGAAACAGTGCGGAGTTCAAGATCGATTTGTAGACAGGAAGGGGCGGAAACAAGGTGTTCTCTGTGACAATTAAAAACGTTGCTCCAGCCAGCTCTCAGTTGTGCTAGAATTGAACGGGCTTACCTAGGAAGTAGCCGCTCTGTTTCCGAAATCGCAAGAGGATCTTGGTTAAGGGCTTTATTTCATCTATTGCATAGTCGTATGTAGCTTTGGAAAACGCCAATCGATGCACGGTTTTCTGGGCATTCGATGTGGACAATCGGATGTCGACTCGGATGTCCTCGCTACCTGAAGTCCATTTTGCTACTCATAACTGACTGTACATCTTTCAAAGCTGGCCAACTATCCCCTTAGAAGGCTAAATCTTTGTTATTCGGCAGGTTAAACTGTCACAAAAATTGTACTGCTTTGCCTATAGCAGAAGTATAATTCAGCCGATATAACTTTCGTTTTTGAAAATCCTTTATACAGGGTTTAATGTATAAGTATACAGTAATCGATCATTGATTTTGATAAAATGTTTTAACAATTAAAACACGTTGGTTTATCGAATATTTTTCCATAATAAATTTGGCCACGTCTCTACATCACAATATGAACTGTCAAGATTAATGTTTACCAAAATGGCTGCAAAACAAAAAAGTATACCTTGCTGGTGTAAACCCTGTATTAAAACTAGCCCCTGCTCATATTTGGCCCATCGATGTAGTCTGAGATAACATGGAGTAGTTCCCTTAAATCCCACACCGATCTGCCAGACAAAAGAATGGTTGACAAATGCAAGCTCTGGTGATAGGTGAGAAAAGGATAGGACGAAGGATAGGACAAGAATAACCTATGGCTCTTAGTAACCTACATTGTCCAATTAGTGCCACAAAACTGCAGCCATACGCAGTTTGGATTGGTATAACAACGGCTCTATAAATCCGGTTCACTATTTATAGTTTGAGACCCCAATTCTTACCTACTAATTCTTAGCTTGTTTTGCTAAGCGACAGAAATAAGCCGAGATTAAAAAAACATGGTTAATCAAGCGGGAACAGTAAAAATCTTAAACAAAAATTGGCGTGTTATTTAGCTTGTCAAAATTACGTATTCACAAAAGTCCACTCACTCTGGCGCATAAATATTGTCCTTGATAGCACTTTAAAACCCTGTATTTCTAGACCTTTAAGTATAACTGACTTGCATCAGAATGCCTTTTACGTTTGTCCGCTTTTTGGTTTGTCCATCCATGTTCGCTTTTGAAATCGACATTATTGCATTTTTATGGAAATTTTTAACAAGTATAGCATGGTAAAGCAAGGCTGTGGAAACATTTAAACGGTATCGAAAAAGAATAATCTTCATTGGTTTTTATTGTCGACTGAAATAATCTCTTGTGTAAAATTTATATTCACAGAGAATGAAGGAAATCCATTTTAATTCATGCCACTATATATGTCAATATTCAATATGTATAATCCAATTCTTTTTTTTTTTTTAATTTTCAGATCCTCCATGGAATACAGGAACTGCGCTGTATGTATGGACATACACAATCCAATAAATCACCATGTAAATATAAATCACGACATTAATAATAATGAAGTGACTATGCCATCGAATGGAAAGGGAAAAAGAAGCATTTAAACAAAAAGCGAAACCACCTCAAGACCAGCAACCAGAATATATATAACAACGGGGCAAATGCATACATGTCTTACCATGAACGATATAGAGAAAAATGATTTACGTTAAGAACGTATTCAAATGAGAAAAAACAATATAACCAAACCGGAAAGCATTGCATAACCCGAAACACCCCAGCTCTTCAATACCTTTTTAAAAAAGGCTTTGGAAATGGAAATGTAGAGAACTCATTTAAAAAACCCAGCAACCAACATACACTCAGGATAACAAGGTAAAAATGCAAAAACCGCAAGGAGAAGAATCGTCGAATAACAAAGAAATACCTGAATCTCCACAAGAAAGTAAAAAAATAAAAAAAATAAATGCAACCAACTCAATACTTTAAGTACTTGAACAAAAATAGTTTTGAAAACTCAAATCAAAACCGAAATAGTTTCTAAAACTAAAACGGATCCTACCATATAACATACCAACCACCAGTGCTGCCCTGTAGAAGGCCAAACCAAAAAGTAGACAACAGACACAGCAGAAAGGTAGCAAAAAGGTTTCACCGACACACCAGAAAAAATAAAAGAAAAACATTTAAGTAGTCGTAGTAGTCTCCACACTAAGAAACCACCCGATCCACAGACGACCGGGAAGACATTTATTTATTGCCTCTCCACCCACAACTTGAAGGTCACAGGACAAGGAAATAGCTATTATAAAATTCCCATAATTATAATAAAGAAATTATACGTGATTTGGCCTCTAACGAGATTTTGGGCAAATTTTCATACATTGGCAAACGAAGGCAGAGCCAGAGAAAATAGTGTCAAAAGTTCAATATAAATACCGAGAAATACCGAAAGAAGAAAAAGTAGTAATAAGGCGATATCATAAACCCAGAAAAAAGGCAACAATAACACACGACAACACCAGGGAGTAGCAACAGAACAGAAACAAAAAAAGAAACACAGAAATATATAAAACATACATATACAACAATATGACGGTTTTAGTTATACATACGAATGGTGTCAACAAAACCAACAACTGCAGCAACAGCATCGCCAACAGCAGCAGCAACAACAACAACAATGGCCACGGCGGCTGTAGCAGCAGCAATAGCAACAGCAGTAATGCAACGTCCTTTACTGCAACATCCCGTGACATTAACACCGCCAGCACCAACGCCACCCTAAACAAAGGCGCCAACAACGCCGCCAACACCACCGCCGCCTCCTCTAACGGCGCCTATTTGTCATCGTCATCTTCTCGCTCTGCAACAACAGCCTCATTGCAGAAGGCGACCCCTTTCACTTCGACAAATCTCTTTCAATTACTTTCCATAGTCTGCTTATGCCTGCTATGCTATTACAATTCCACACAATGCGGTCTGGTATTCGATGATATCAGCGCCATACGAGATAACAAAGATTTGCGACCCTCCACACCGATGCGTCAGATATTCCTCAACGATTTCTGGGGTACACCGATGCGCAAGGAGCACTCTCACAAATCATATCGCCCCCTGACCGTGCTCACATTCCGCTTCAATTATTGGCTGCATGAGCTGCAGCCTTATGGCTATCATGCTGTTAATGTTATCCTGCACATTGCCGTCTGTCTACTCTGGAAGCGTACCAGCCGACTCTTGGTGCTGCAGTGTACAGCACAGCGCGAATCTCTGGCTCACAAATGTTCTTTTCTCAGCTCGTTACTGTTCGCTGTGCATCCCATACACACGGAGGCTGTTACCGGCGTAGTTGGCCGTGCTGAACTGTTGTCATCGCTCTTTTTCCTCGGTGCATTTCTCTCATACTCGGGCGCTGTTAGCCAAGGCTGCAGTAGTAGTCCTCTAAAGCTGAAAGCGAGAAGCAAAACTCGCTGGATGGCTTTGGGCATCAACTTTACACTGTGCTTATTGGCTTCGATGTTGTGCAAGGAGCAGGGCATAACCATAGCGGGTATTTGCATGACATACGAGCTGTTCATCGTTCAACGCATACATCCTCTGCAATTGTGGTATTCATTGCTGAATCTCTTCGAGGAGAGGAGTTCATCGTCATCGGGCCAAACACCATCGCCTACAAATAAGGCTGCGAAAAATGCATCACAAGCCAGTTCATCTCCAGCTGCCGTTTCAATAGCATCGGTAACGGCTCTAGCATCAACGTCCGCCACAACGCCATCATTAGCCTCAGCGTTAATATCAACACCTATAGTATGGTCGGGATCTCTTCTGAAACGCTTAACATTTTTGGTGTGCATCACCATCTGCCTCTTGGTGGGTCGCGTTTATGTTATGGGCTCTCAACTACCTGTGTTCACGCGTTTCGATAATCCAGCCTCGGCTGCAGATGCACCAATACGCCAGCTCACCTACAGCCATCTGATTTATTTGAATTCTTGGCTCCTGTTATTTCCGTGTGATTTATGCTGTGATTGGACTATGGGTAAGTGAGTGAGAACATGAAGTTTACAAATTTTATGTTTTGTTTCGGTTCTGTTCTTTTTTCTTCGTTATCCTTTTGTGAGTCTCTTGTCGTCGTCGTCGGTGGGGGTGCTGTGCCATTGAACGTTGTATCTTTTGCAAAAATTTATTGTTTTGAAAAGTGAAAGGATGTTGACCTGCCACACAAAGTAACCACAATGCAAGAAAATACTCGAGAAAATAAAAACAAAAGGCTACAGAGAGAAAATTAATAAGCAGATAGCGCTTTATGCACAACCAAAAATGCTCTTCTCTGTTGATTGCAGAATATCCTTTTGAGTGTGTGCAGTCAGTCAATGTATACAGTTTACTTTGATGCATGGCCACTTTTGGATACAACCTTTTTTGTATTGCCGGGAGAAGAAAATTGTGGGCCAAACCAGGACTTTTCAGGGTGAGGTGGATTTTCAAAGTTATGCGAATCGACTGAATGAGTTTGTATAGCTGTGGCAGCAGAATGTATGGAAACTTCGAGCAACCAGTGTAGTATGAAATGTATTTCGTGCCCTCTGTGCTTTATTTAAGCAGTCATCTTTTGAGACTGCATTAATTTTATTGAATGTCAAGAATTATAATTTGTATATTAAACGAAAACCAAAAACGTTTAATACTGCAACCCATACATTAAAATTACCGGCTTCGAAAACACAATACTATGGAGATAACTGACATGAAACCCAATCATTGGTCCATCCACATGCATTATTTATATATAACGCCTTGACCATCGTCCATGGATTTCGAGCTGCCTAAATACTGGATATTTTATTTAATAATTTGTTGTTGCTGTCCTTAAAGCGGCTGCTGTGTGGCTGTGTCTGTCTGTTTTGGCCGTCCGGACCATCCTGTGCTGCTGGCACTTGGAGCGAATGTGTCCACTAGGACCTTGGTATTAGCTGTTTACTTATTTCATTCCCACAACATCCCGTTAAGAAAAAAGGCGAAACTTCTCTCAAAACAGTGAGCAATGCACGAAGTAATTCTTGTACTTACTATACTACTTCTATATGGCTCCGAACGGCTAATGCATTTTAAAGAAAAGATTTTATATGGATTAGAGAAAAATCTCTTACTTGTCAAGTCGGCGGTATTTACGAGGTGCAAACCAGTCCCTGAAAATTGTTGGATATTCTTACCAGGGGTTTAACCTGGGTTTACTGGCATTATAGTTGTGCACACTTCCATCTGAAAATATGTTGTGTATCGTATAAACCCGTCTACTCGTAGCTTGCGGCACACGCGCTTGATACAGTGTCATGCAGGCACAGTTGGAATAAATGTGACATCACCAGCTAGATTTCAACGCGACTAATGCCACTCTGGCTTGTCGGGTTGGTCTTTCTTAATCCAGTGCTACCTTCGGAGGATGGTTTCTGCGAATGTGTCAGAATTACCGGCAAGCCGACCTGCCTAATAGGCCCTTTAATGTAGAGGTTGCAATTTATAGCTCACTTATATAAAGGGTGGTTAAATTTTAAGGGCCGATGTTGAATGTGAACCACACCTAAACTTCAAGTTTTTTACTGCATTTCATTTCATATTTCTCAATTTCAGACTAATTCAATTTGAACCATGGAATGATTCACAAGCGAGCAAAGCGTTAAAGTAATACAGGCTTTTATGAAAATGAAAATCAATTTTCGAAGAAAATCTTCTTCAGTGATGAGGCACATTTTCACTTAGTGGATTCGTCAATAAGCAGAATTGATTGTGATTGTCGAAAAAACAATGCACCCACAAAGAGTGACAGTTTTTGGTGCGGTTTATGGGCTGGAGGCATCATCGGGCCGTATTATTTTTCCAAAATAAGGCCGGTCAGGCAGTTCGCTATCGTAACTTTTTATGGCCCGAATTGGAAGATATGGATGTGGACGATATGTGGTTTCAATAGAACGGTGCCACTTGCCACACAGCTAACGAAACAATAGCTCTTTTGCGCGACAAATCAACATCGGACCTTAAAATTTAACTACCCTTTATGATTGCTACTCATTCGCTTAGGTGGGGGTGCCTATCCTTAAAATCGTGGGTCGGATGATTCCTTTCGACAAGATCTTCGCCTCTAATGTGTTTGGTCCTCTGAGGACATAAAGGCACCCTCTTGCAGTACCCGTTCTGGCAGGTCTGGATGTTACTCTACTCGCGTTTCGCTCACATTTTGTGTCCACAGTGGCACATAGTTCACCACTGGCCGACCGACCTATCGCTTTATATGAGGTTTCTTTTTCAGTGCTGCCAGCGAGAGGAGGCATGCGCTGCTGACTTAAAAAGACTGTCGGACGTGACAGCAAGCATTTTGGTGTAATTGGCTGTTGTAACAGTTCTGCTGGTGACGAAAGCTTTTTTTCTGAAAAATATAAAAAAATAAATTAGTTGCGTGCCAAATTAAATGTTGGAAAACTTAAAAATTTTGACACCTCAGTGAGTCAAAGGGTGGTGGGATTGGACGGACAGTTGAATAAGTGTCATGACTTTGTAGGCAGGCAGTTCAACTGTTTAGAGTGCCGAGAACAATGCTTTCTCTGTAGAAGTTTAGAACGTTGCTCCAGCCGGCTCTAAGTTCTGCTAGGATTGAACGCGTGTACCAGGAAGTAGTCGCTTTGTTTCCAGGATTACAGGAGGATATTGGTTAAGGACTTTATTGCATCTATAGCCGTTTATGGTTTCGGAAACCGCAAATTGATGCTCGGTTTTGGACAAACGGTTGACGGTTGACGATATGGACAAACGGTTGACGTCCGATGTGTCCAGGAGGTTGATATACAATCGGGATCAGGTGGTTGGGATGAATTGACAGGTGACATGCCAGCAGGAAGTGTCTCTTCTGCAGCACATATGTTGCCTAACTGACAGCATCCTGGTCTTCATATAGAAATGTTCCACACTCTTCATTTGGACACAACTGGTAGCTATACGGAAAATTTATGCATTGCGAGTCGCTGAGGAACAAGGTCCATACTGGTGCGATAAAGTTAAGGATCAGACGACCGATGGATTTTAAAGTCGCTACTTATGTCTCATTATGCCCCACGCTTTAAGTGCCTTGTTGCTCGGTTTCTGGTTGATGTAGGTGGCGTGGGAAGAGAAGTGTAAAAAATTGTCGAAGGCTACCCCATGTATCTTTGGATTGTGTACGGTGGGGATACACCCGCCTTTGAATACGATCTTATGATACATGTTTACTTCTTTAGACTAGAAAGTGAAGAGGGATAAACTAGACTTTGCAGTGGACAACTCAAGATTACTTTCCCGAGAGAAGTTTGTGATGGTGGCTTATATTCGGATATTTTAGCACACTTTTTGGCATCGGAATACTGTATGCTATTGAAGTCAATAGCTGGAAGATATATACCTTAATTGGAACCCTATAGATTATTAATTGTGGACTAAAGATATTTGGAATGACGTTCTAACTATTTGGTGCGTCTGTGCTCTGGAACCAGAGCATCAATTTCCGCACTGAACTGCTCAATCCTACCGTCAGCAGGGTCATCAGCGCGTAACTGGTCGCGTTGTTGCACCAACCGGGATGTAAAGTTTGCTCTAAGCAGAGGAACTCTGTTCTTGTTGTAACAACAAAATATATATTTTGAATTATAGTTCGTCTATGGGGGATCTGCTTCGATATTCAGGTGGAGGGAACGCGCCATTTGCCCGCCGGAATTCTGTCAAGCGCCTTGCAGGCTTGAGAACTGTTTCTCAGAACATGTTGGCGCTGGCAACACGTGGAAGGCGGCAAGTGACGACAATTGAGACTTCAATAAGGTTCGTGAAGCCATGTCAGTTGGCTTTATTGCAATTCACGAACTTATCGGGCTCAACAAAATCGCTAGGTTTCTCCTTCGGTACCAGAATTGCAATATGGTCTGACTTTAAAGCGACCTGAGTTTGGCAGGATGCGTAGGAAAGGAGCGACATGGAGACAATGGAAAGGTCTGGAGTGCTCGAACACTTGGCAGTAATTTTGGTATAGAAGTCCTCATAGATGGAGGAGAAGTCGGAATCGACTAATCTGGTTCGAGATAAGGATACCGCGTGAATCGTTCGGAAGTTGAAAGTACCAGATCTCGTGATAAGCATTGCAATAGCCAAGTACAATTTTGTTATCCCCCTTCAGTAGGTGGAAAATACAAGGGTTATAACTGGCACCTATGCTGTTGACTTCCCGATATATGTACATTTACAATTTCAGTATCTCCGGTATTGACTGAAATGCTTTTAGCCTCTAGGAATGGATCGAGATGGGAGGAAACAGCCTATATCTGACGTCTCGCAGGATGCAAGTTCACCACCATGGTCCCTAATCCTGTCCCGTTTTAGGATGTTATAAATCCCAGAGGAAGAGAGGGAACAATTACTGGATAGCTTTGTTAACTGCAGTGCAGCGATGAAGATGCCGTTGTCATACATGAATTTTGTTATTTCAAAAACCTCATTTCTTAAACAATTGCAGTTAAATTGCATGATTCGAAATAAGGCGTCTGAGTTATCACTGACTTGGTGCAGATGGTGCCTTTGCGGGAACAAGGGGATGGAATTACCCAGTGGAGTGAGTGACTGTCTCCCATGCTATTGTTCTGGTTGGTAAAGTGCTGTCCAGTCTGGAACAGGAGGGCTATTAATATGGATACTAGTAGTAAAACTACTGGATAGAGAACTAGAAGGATTACTAGTCGTAGTTCTAGTTGGATTACTAGGTGGAGTACTAGCTGTTGCTGCTTGAGTGTTAAAGCTATACGCGGCTAGGAAGCCGGGACTCCAGTCCGGGTGAGAACGGCGGTTAGTATATCTTCTCACGGGCACCAATTTTAGCAGCCATTGCACTAAGCGGATGGTGGTAAACTCATTGGATTTCGTGAGCAGCTTGCTAAGACTGGTTGGTATTTGTCTGCGGTCTAGGAGAAGGCGTGCGCGATCTAAAGGGCAGCTGTGAAGCTTTGTGACCAATCGCTGTGTACACCAATTGTTGCAAACGTTGATTCGGACTGAGGTAGTGTTTGACGCAATACAACTGTGACACACTGAACAAAACCAAGTTTTAGAACCTGAATTTTGTTCAATGCCGGCGCTCGTATTAGGAATATGGCGAGCAAAGGGGCCGACATATTTTGCTCACCTACGAGTATGGAAAGAACTTCCATTTGATACAGTTGTCATTGAGTTGTTAATCCTTGGTCGGGTTGCACCCGGGTCGTTCCGGAGCGAAGATCCGATTGCCGTGGGAACAGGATTAGTGTGTCGTCGACTATCGCGCTCAAGGGACGCCCTACTTTAGCAGTCCATGTAGTTAACAGTTTGGCAGATGATCTGGTGGCTTATACTTTCAGATTTCTAGAAGTGAAGAAACTAGCAGGACCAGCAAGTTAGGCGTTCCGTCAGTCGCTGATGCCATCGATTTTGGGACCCAATGAGAGAATCGTTTTGTCGTCAGCATATGACACAATATAAATGCCGTTTCTATGCACTGGACCGACACGAAGGATAAATTCTTCGGCCAACGGTTGTCACCCCGGCACTATGTGCAACAACAACAACAACAATTTTAATGCCGGGTCTATGTACCGAATCGAACCGAAGGAGGAAATCTTCAACCAAGGGCGACACTATTTGCCGCTACAACAACAATTTTAATGACGTTATGTTGCTGCGGTATTGCATAAAGGTTGAGATTAAATAGTGCTGGAGATCTCACTCCCCTTCCAGTCTTGACTCCTTAGCTTGTCCTCCCCATTGAGATAGTTCACTTCAGGCTGCGTTTATGACCTCACTCATAGTTTGAAAAAACTTTTACGCCACCAATATTAGAACATTGTCGACACAAAGTCCTTGTGAATGACATTAACTACTAGAATCCACAGCATATAAAAGAGATGAAACTCCAACTTGTGATGTTCCCTCTGGTAACATTTATACACTTCCCCAAAGGGAGGAATACTTATTTTATCAACGTTGGCAACACTACGATATATTGATCATCGACCCTATAAAGTATTTATGTTATTGATCGTCGTAAAATTCCATGATTTTGAATATTCATGTCGATTAAGACACGTCCATAGTTCGTCCGCGTGTCCGTCCATCCGTGTAACTGTTGAAAGCACGATAGCTATCAAACGAATAACCTAGGATACTGAAATTTTGCATGAATATGACTCATGATCACAAGCTGTTTGGTATTAAATAAGGCGAACTGCGCCAAAGGTAAAAACTTGATGAACGATGGTTTAAATAGTCATTAGTTGGGACGCACTTAACACCTCAAAAAGGTCGTTGTTGATGTACGATTGTTTGATTTCCATGTGGCCCAAAAAAAGGTCGTTGTTGATGTACGATTGTTTGATTCTCATGTGGCCCAAAAAAACGGGCGGCATTGTACATGCGATCAATTTTCAATATAGGCATATGAGTACTCAAATTAATACAAATTTAGCTACGAATCTAAATATAGATAAATTTCAAAGTTTTTTCGGGAATTAGATTCGGAAACATGTGCTGAAAGGGCGCAAAAAGGGACCATTTTTTCAGCTTTAATAGTTAAGTGGCGGTGGCCGTTGTTTTTACTTAATATCTTTGTCACCGAGCCTAATCTTGATTTGATTATTATACCAGCCAGCATATTACCAATCCACTTTACTAAGAATTTTAAGAATATTAGTTCTCCTATGTTCCTCTAATAGCTGTCTTTATTTTCTAGATTGTCGAAGGTTTCATTTATGTCCATAAAAGTCGAAAGGCTATATTCCTTGTGTGCCAGGCTTCTTCCTACCAAATTATAATGCCTTCTCAATACTTAGTAGGGACATAAATACTGTTACAATATTGAACACACCCACTTCAATAGTAGAACTGAACATACCCCGTTAATGTCATATGGGTTTTTAAAGCTAACCTCAATAGCGTTAGTCTGTAACGGGATTTTAAAATTGTTTCAACTTTCATCATAGAGTGGTCAGATAATGAGAACCGTATCGCTGTAATAGCGCTTTTCAAGTGTGAAATGAAAAAAAGCGATATTTTCAAAACGCTCCGGCCACTAGGGATTAGCCGCATGTTCGTCCACCGATGCATAAAACTGTTTGAGGAGACTGGAGATGTAAAAGACCGCCACGCTCTGTTCGAACACCACATGTCATTAAAGCCGTTAAATCAAGAATTCACAGAAATCCGCTCCGAAAACAGAAAATCATGGCCCGTGAGATGAATATAACGCTGCAGCTTTAAAAAAAATAGGATTGAAAAATGCAAACGTCTTTTGTTGAAGCATGCTGATAATTTCCACAGAAACATTTTGTTCACCGATGAAAACATGTTTACCGTTCAGGAAAAATTCAACAAGCAAAATGATAGAGTGTATGCGCGGTCATCTAAGGAAGCATCTGAACTGATCCCAAGGATGGAAAAGGGTCATCACCCAGCTTCAGTCATGGTTTGGTGGGGTGTCTCTTACGATGGGGTCACTGACCTGCATTTCTGCGAGCAAGGAGTCAAAACATCGGCCAAAGTTTACCAAGAAACCGTTTTGGAAGCTGTTGTGAAGCCTCTTAACTATTCCCTGTTCCATAACCAGCCATGGAGTTTCCAGCAGGCTTCTGCGCCGGTCCATAAGGCTAAATGTCCCAGGGCTGGCTTCGAAACAATTTGTCAGCGTTCATTTCCTCTGAAGAGTGGCCCTCAGGCAGTCCAGATTTGAACCCATTGGGTTACAAATTGTAGACGGTTTTAGAAGACAAGGTTTGTCACAAAAGATACACTAACATTGGATCTCTTAAGACTGCTTTGTTTCGAGCTGTGGCCAAATTTCCAATGGACGAGGTTCGTGTAGCTATTGACGATTGGTCAGTGCGACTTAAGGCGTGTGTAAAGGCAAAAGGCGGACATTTCGAATAAGTAGATTATTTTTAGCTACAATATACATCAATAAATATATTAAAAAATATTTAGTCCAAAAACATTCAGTACTTTTATGCTGTAAAATAAATAAACGCTCCAGTTTCCCTAATTTCCTTCTTTATCATCATTTCACATGAGTTACAAAAGTGACTCTTGTGAACGAATTAGGCATTTGTGATCCAAAAAATTCATATATCTTTCTTTTATTTAACTCCATTTTAAATATATGGAAGCTGCTAATATTAAATAGTAATAATACTCCTGATTTATTATAGTCTTTGCTTTAAATATATTTTACAAAAACGTGTATCACAAAGCCCATTTATCAAAAATAGCCAAAGAAGAACTGATTTCCGTCAGCTGCAACTCAAACGAAATGTTGTGGATAACAACAATTCCGGGGAAAAAAACAAAAGCACTTCTTTTATAGGCATGATTTATTTTCTCCTGCATTTGTATAATGAGTTTTGCTCAGTTGATTCTGTGACAGAGCAGATGTCCAGTAGCGTTAAAGCAACAACCCTCATTTTGAAAAGCAGAGAGATTAAAAACGAAGCGAATGATCTTGTATTTTTTTAATTTACTGGCTACCTGGGCAGTCATTCAGAACAGCATATCAAACGAGTTTTTCTCGCTGAGGGTTGAAATGCATGTACAGTACAGCAGGAACATTTCTCATTTTACCTGTCCATGGCGTAAGAAAGGTTTTTTGTGTGCCAACAATTTTCAGTAGTTGAGAAGTATTCAAGGAACACGCACGCGTGTTAAAGATGCTCCAATAAAATTATTTTTTTTAAATATATTTTGTGTTTTTCTTTTATATTGAGGTATTTGATTAAAATCACTTTCTAAATTAAACTCGACTTAACAAAAAACCATCTTCTTTACAGGCACTGTACCCTTGATTGAAGGTTTTACCGACATCCGCAATGTAGCCACTATTGCCACATTTGGTTTCCTCGCCGCCTTGGTGTTCAATGCCTGTCGCAGCCAGAGTCTTCAACATTCACGCATGCTTATAATGTGCTTGGCCTGGATCATCTTACCATTTTTGCCCGCATCGAATCTGTTCTTTCCCGTGGGATTTGTGGTAGCTGAACGTATACTCTATATGCCATCGATGGGATTTTGTCTGCTTATAGCATATGGCTATGAGAAAATCAAAGAAAGCATGGAGGATAGCCATTGTATCAAATACAAATTTGTACTTAAACTAGCCTTGCTCACTCTGCTGGCGACACATTCTTTGAAAACCTATCAACGAAATAAGGATTGGATAAACGAGTATACTTTGTTCATGAGCGGCGTACATGTTAACGATCGCAATGCTAAGCTCTTCAACAATGTCGGTCATGCCCTGGAGAATGAAGGACGCTTTGTCGAGGCTTTGTCGTACTTTCAGCAGGCTGTTACTATACAGCCGGATGATATAGGGGCTCATATCAATGTGGGACGAACGTATAACAATATGAAAATGTACGATGAAGCCGAAAAGGCATATCTGAAGGCCAAGTCTTTGTTTCCTCGTATCAAGCCGGGCGAAAGTTATCAAGCACGCATAGCTCCCAATCATTTGAATGTCTTCATCAATTTGGCCAACTTGATAGCCCGCAACCAGACACGTCTAGAGGAGGCAGACTTCCTGTATCGCCAGGCCATAAGCATGCGTGCCGATTATGTCCAGGCTTACATAAATCGGGGCGATATTTTAATGAAGCTTAACCGCACGACCCAAGCCCAGGAGGTCTATGAGAAGGCTCTGCTGTATGACAGCGAAAATGCCGATATATACTACAATCTGGGTGTGGTATTCCTTGAGCAGGGTAAAAGTGCCCAGGCGAATGTTTACTTCAACAAAGCCTTGGAATTGTATCCGGAACACGAACAGGCCCTATTGAATTCAGCCATTCTACTGCAGGAGATGGGTGGTCCGCAGGCCCGACAAATGTCACGCGAACGTCTACACAAAGTACTCGATAAAAGTGGCGATAATGAAAAGGTTTTTTTTAATCTTGGCATGTTGGCCATGGACGAGTCGGACTTTGATGCCGCCGAGCAGTACTTTAAACGTGCCATCCACCTTAAGGCTGACTTTAGAAGTGCCCTTTTCAATTTGGCCCTGCTGTTGGCCGATGCCAATCGTCCCCTGGACGCGGTGCCTTTTCTAAATCAACTGATAAGGCATCATCCGGATCACATCAAAGGTCTCATCTTGTTGGGAGATATTTACATAAATCACATGAAAGATTTAGATGCGGCCGAGGCCTGCTACCGTTCCATATTGAAGTTGGAGCCTCACAACACACAGGGACTGCACAATTTGTGTGTGGTATTTGTGGAACGTAAACATATGGTGAAGGCGCAACAGTGTCTGCGTTATGCCTACCACTTGGCACCCTCCGAAGAGTACATCTTGCGCCATTTACAAATTGTTGAGCAACGTTTGCAGAAAATTAACAAGTTACCTGATCAATCACCTGAGAAACAACTTGCCTTGGCTGATTTCAACCCCAAAGAATTTCCCTTGCCTACAACCAGCACAACAGCAGCAACAGCGGCTCAGAGTCAAACTCCTGAAGCTCTAGGCAAGCAGCGTAGAACATCCAAATCATCAACACAACAATCATCATCATCCTCCGCCACAACAACATCGAAATCAACTGCAACGCAACAATCTGCTGTCCATCACACATAGCACTCATATTAGAGATAAGGACACACAACAGCAAATTGGCCCCATCTATTTAGAAAAAAAAGAAGTGTTAACTTTTCATAGAAAATGAATTTGTAAAAAAGTAACATTTGTAAAAAGGCTGTGGGTAAGTGTTGACCATTTGTTTTCTTCAGATATATGTATGTATTCTTGGTTAAGTTTTTCAAATGTTATGCATATTATAGAAATTTACAAATGAATTGGAGAAAAATGCGGTAGATTTGTAAAAAGTTTTGAGAAAATACCAAAGCAAGTGGCACGAACAGAGCTGATATTTGGTGGTACTCGGAGGAACCAAATCAAAAGTGTTTCCTCCTTTCAGTTTAACTGAAAAGGAAGGGATTGTATAAACGATTTTTAAAAAATCCTAAGAGAAAAAAAATTTGAAGGCAATTTTTATACCGCCTTGTTACAGCCGTTCCAGATATTGTTTGTGCGAAACAGCTAACATGGAATTGAATTTCTCTTTTCTACATGGGAATTATAGATTAGAATACCATTTGCTATCGATTGTAATTCTAACTAAAGCGGACTTAACAAGATAGTTTCGTCTTAACTTTACTAACTTTTACTCTTGCGGTCATGTTTAAGAAGATGAATTTAGATCTAGGTAAATTAGTGTTATTCTATATAAACAAGAAGAGTTGATATGATTTCCTGAATTTTAATCGTAGTAATGCCCTTGGAGTTGATTAACTTTATTGGAAATTGTATGTTATGCTATTTGTTTCTTAATGAACTCGGTTTGGTCAACAATTCTATCATAAATTTCTTTTTACCGGCTACCATAGTTTAGTTCTGCTGTTTTTTTTATTACCGATTCGTTCCACAGACACGAATTATTCGTTTAATGGTGGTAGAACATGCTTACACCGATTGTGCGTTGGCCACGAGGCTAATTTTTTCAACATAATCCTTTTAAAAATGCTTTGGGGACCAAAAAACGTGTTCCAATCGTACATATGGGGGTATTAAATATAGAGCCCGTGGGCAGGGCTCTAGCCCACGGGCTCAAAATCCCTGCCCACGGTCCCAAAATTCGGTTTTCTGTAGACTTTTCTGCACAAACAGTAGTAAAGACTATAGTCAGCTACGACCGACTTTAGCTTATTCACTTGAAAGTTCAGAAATTGGGATATTTCATACATACGTACATATTATGTATGTAGGTGTTTTAGAATTAAGATTTTTATTTTTAGCGCTTTTATATATTTTAGGGTTTTATTTTAATTTTTTAGTTTTAATCCTCAAGTCATCAATAATTCAGAAGCGTAATAATATTTTGTGATTTATAACACATTTAGATTAAGGAATAGTTCAGAAGTTGGGATATAGCATACATACATAATATGTATGTATGTTTTTTGAGATTTCAGTTTTATTTTTAGCGCTTTTTGTATTTTTGTTTTAGGTTTCCTTTTAACATTTTAGTTTTAATCCTCAAGTCATCAATAATTCAGAAGCGTAATAATATTTTGTGATTTATAAAACATTTAGATTTAGGAATAGTTCAGAAGTTGGGATATAGCATACATACATAATATGTATGTATGTTTTTTAAATTATTGAGTTTTAGCGCTTTTTATATTTTTGTTTTAGGTTTCCTTTTAAGATTTTAGTTTTAATCCTCAAGTCATCAATAATTCAGAAGCGTAATAATATTTTGTGATTTATAACACATTTAGATTTAGGAATAGTTCAGAAGTTGGGATATAGCATACATACATAATATGAATGTATGTTTTTTAAATTATTGAGTTTTAGTTTTAGCGCTTTTTATATTTTTGTTTTAGGTTTCCTTTTAACATTTTAGTTTTAATCCTCAAGTCATCAATAATTCAGAAGCGTAATAATATTTTGTGATTTATAACACATTTAGATTTAGGAATAGTTCAGAAGTTGGGATATAGCATACATACATAATATGTATGTATGTTTTTTAAATTATTGAGCTTTAGTTTGAGCGCTTATTTATATTTTTTGGGCTTCATTTTAATATTTTAGTTTTAATCCTTAAGTCATCAATAATTCAGAAGCGTAATAATATTTTGTGATTTATAACACATTTAGATTTAGGAATAGTTCAGAAGTTGGGATATAGCATACATAGATAATATGTATGTATGTTTTTTAAATTATTGAGTTTTAGTTTAATCGCTTTTTATATTTTTGTTTTAGGTTTCCTTTTAACATTTTAGTTTTAATCCTCGAGTCATCAATAATTCAGAAGCGTAATAATATTTTGTGATTTATAACACATTTAGATTATGGATTAGTTCAGAAGTTTGGGATATAACATACATACAAATTATGTATGTATGTATGTTTTTTATATTTAAGAGTTTTAGTTTTAGCGCTTTTTATATTTTTTATGGTTTTGTTTTAATATTATCGTCATCAATTTTCAAGTCATCAATAATTCAGAAGCGTAATAATATTTTGTAATTTATAACACATTTAGATTTAGGAATAGTTCAGAAGTTGGGATATAATATACATGCCTTCTGGGTTTGTATTTAGATTTAAGTCGGTTTTATGATTTGTTTTTGCTTGAATTTTTTTTTGATTTTGTTATTGTTTTTTATAACCTTCATTTTTTAATTCTTTTAATTATTTATTCAATTTTTTTATTTTTGTTCTTTATTTAATTTTTGTTTTTTATGTAATTTTTGTTTTTTTATGTAATTTTTGTTCTTTTTAGTTATTGTTTTATATTTTTTTGTTGATTTAATTATATTTTTTGTTTTTATTTAATTTTTAACTTCTTCTATTCATTATTTTATTTTAATTTGAATTTTATTAATACATTTTTTATGCCAGTCATCAGTAATTCAGAAGCGTAATAATATTTTGTAATTTATGACAAAATTAGGTTTTTAGACAAAGTGAAGTTGGGATATACTGGCATACATACGTACTAGGTTGAATCAATATAAAAATAAGAAGCTTGCCTACAAAGCAAGCAGGATCTTGTTTTTTTTTTTTGATTTGTGAAGTAAAATTTATTATGAAACTTTTATGTATTCTTGGAGTACTGAAATATTTCAGCTATTAAGAAAACTTTTTGATGTTCTTTTCGCCGTTTTCATTGACTTTTACTCTTCAAACGCGAATACTCAAATTGGATATTAATTCGGTATAATTGGTTAATTAAATAAAAAATATTCTTGAATTAAGAATTTTTTTTTTAATTTTTTGACAAAAATCTTTTATAAAAATCGGACTAACTTAAATTTACTTTTAATAAATAGTTTAACTCTACTAAATTAAAAATTCTAAATAGCGGGTGGACTCTGCGATATTTCATAGATTATTCGATCGATTTTGGGGATAAATTTGTGAAGTCTGACATTTAACATCAATAAAAACCTTAATAGGTGAAATATTTTTGTTTTTAACAGTTTTTTATAATTTATGGGAAAGTTTAAAGTCATTTTAAAGGCCAATGAGTCTATTATTCGTAGGCGGAGAGGCTGTCCTACGCATCTCACGCGCTCCAATAACACGTTCCATAAGAAGATGCGAGATGGCACGACTACCGCAAAAGATTTGGTCTGCGGCTTTAGCTTGTTAGCTCCAACCGATTATAGATGACTTTTTACAGTTGATTAGCAGCAAAAAATATTCTGATCATCACACAACATTTTAATCTTGGAGGTAAATTTTACGTATGTATGTTCAGAATTAGTTTTAAATTGTTTTTTAAGTTTAATTTTGCATCATTAACAATTCATCATAAACTATATTTAGGAGGAAAAAATTAGTATTTAAATCGATGATTTAGTTTTATTATATTGACTTTTAAGTTAAATCGTTTTATAGTTAAAAGCTAAATAATATTTTGTGATTTAAGTTCACATTTTTATATGATAATAATCAGAAGTTGGGATATGTAAAGCTTTTATTCATAGTAAAAACAAGACTATTAAGAGTTCTTCAATGGGTTCTTCAATTCATAATTATTTTCAATAACCTATATCTGCGAATTTAACTGTTTGTTGTAGATCTTTTTGAAGTGACAATGTTTGGTCAAACTTTTGGTTATGAATAGGGGCTTTTTAATTTAAGTTCATAGTCTAGGTCTAAGGTCACATATGTCATCAAAATTTCAGAAGCGTGACAATATTTGTTATTTATATAAATAGATTTAGGAAAAAGAAATTTAAAAGTTTCAATTTAAATTTTTAAATTAGAAAATATTTGAAAGCGTAAAAATATTTTGTGATTAGGTTTAATGCAAGTGAAGATATAATGAATTTAGTTTTCTTTTAAAACTTCAAACTTCAAACTACTTTGCTTTAAAATTTGAATTATTGTTTTTCCCTTACAACAAAGGTAGTTGCGAATTATTCCTTTGTTTTCTATGCCAAAAAACCTGGAATAAATCTTGTTTTGTCAGTCTGCATAAGTATTTCTATTAGAAAATCAGGTTTTTTGTGTATAATTCTCATTTTAATAGGTTTCTGCTCTTTAGGGTTTATATAGCTTAATTTTGGGGTATTCTCGAAAAGGCGCTAATCGGCGTAAACTTGTTTGTAAAAGAATTTATTTACGCCTATAGAAAAAACCCTTAGCTTATTTAGTTTAATGATAAGTATATAATAATCTGTTATCACAATTTCAGTAGCGGAATAATTCTTTTAAAATTTTTTTTATTTATGCTACTATCATAAATTACTATGACTAGGCTTACGGATATGTTAATAAATCTCAGTTTTGGAATAATTTTAATTCAATAAGGTTTTTTTTATAAGTAAAATTTTTGAGTATGCAAATTGTTCTCAAATTACAGTTTTTTAATCCTTTAATATTTTTATTTTTTTTTTTATTTTAATGGGAGTATTTAGTTTTTTGTTCAATTATAAGAGGTTCTGTTACCCAAGTTTCAGTAGTGGAATAATTTATTTTGAAAGTACATTTGAACCCTTGGCTGAATTTACACGGTGGTTTATATCCAAATTCAAAAATCTTGAATAAATATTTACAATATTTGATAGTTTTTTTTAAAAGTTTAGTAAATAACCTTCTATGTGTTCAAAGTAATGAAAGATTTCAAAAATTTGTTTTAATGCACAGTTCCCTTTTAAAGTAGTTTTGTTTTAAAATAGTAAATGTATTTTTTATTTGCAGAATTGTGCAATTAAAAAGCCTTGTTTCCCATCCTAGAACGATATAACCCCATTGTTAAGTTCAGCATACACTGAACAGATTATTTCATAAAAATCATAAAAACATTTCTTAATTTATCGGTTTTTACTGAAATAATTTTACAGTGTAGGGTCGATATTAAGGTTAATATTTCAATTTAGGGTTTAGCTCATGGTACATGGTTGAAAATTTTGTTATCAAAGTTTTAGCATTGAAAAGCAGTTAGTTTAAAATTTTCTTTAAGGTTTAGTTAAGATTTTTTTGTTCTGTTTTCAAAATCTCGGCAGTGGAATAATTCCTTTTAAAAGTATGTTTAGTGTTAGGATTAAGATTTAGAAACATTTTCAATATACTGTTTTCAAATCTTGGCAGTGGAATAATTCTTTTTGAAAGTATATTTAATTGTAGGACTTTTAGGTATAGTTGCAGTTTAATTTTTCTGTTAGGATTTAAGTTAAGTCAAAATTATAATATTCTGGCAACAAAGTCTTGGGAGTGGAATAATTCCTTTTATAAGTACAGTTTATTTCTTTAATAATTTTAAGTTGTAAATTATATGCTTAAAATTCTGGAGTCAGAATCTCAGCAGTGGAATAATATATTTAAAAAAGTTTTCTTATTTATTTTATTTAATTATTATTTTATAATTGTTATTAAACAACTTAGTGGTTGTTAAGGCGATAATTTCAAAATGTAACGAGAAATTTTGGAATTTTCTAATTGTCATTCTGCATCACAATACGTTTGATTTGAAATTTTGTAATTTGTAGAAAAAAGTTATTCAAGAAATGCTATAAGCGAGCAATAACCGATCTAGCTTTAAACTCGCTTAGTGCTTTCCTTGAATAACTTTCTTCCCAAAAATTTTAATTATTTTAAACAAACCGATTTCAATCAAACGCAAGTTGGGTATAGTTTTCAAACAAAATCATTTTTATATTCGTTTCCCATGGCCTGAAGTTATCGCGTTAGCGACCACCTCTAAAGCGAGTTGTCAATAGAACACGGCCATTGTTATTTTTTTATCTTATTATTTTTTTATTGTTTTTATATTATTTTTTATTATTTTTTATATTATTATTATTATTTTTATATTATTATTTTATATTATTATTTTTATACTATCATTATTTTTGTATTATTATTTTTTATATTTTTATATTATTATTATTTTTATTGTTATTATTTTTATTTTGTTATTTTTTATATTATTTTTTTATATTAATATTTTTATATTATTGTTATTTTTATTTTTATATTTTTATTTATTTTTATTATTATTTTTCTATTATTATTTTTCTATTATTATTTTTATATTATTATTTTTATGTTATTATTTTTCCTATTATTTTATGTCTTGGTATTATTTTTATTTACTACTATTATTTTTATGTTATCTTTTTATATTATTATTATTTTTATATTATTTTTATTATTTTTATTTTGTTATTATTTTTATATTATTATTTTTATATTTTTATTAATATTATTATTTTTATATTATTATTATTAATATTTTTATATTATTTTTTATTTTATATTATTATTATTTTTTTAATTTATATGTTTTGTTATTATTCTTATTTACTGCTATTTATTAATTTTTATTATTGTGTCTTTTCATTATTTTTGCTCGTTTTTTTTATTATTTTTTATAATTTATTATTTTGTTATTATCATTTTTTTATAGTGTAACTTATTTTTTTATATTTTGTTATTGCAGTATTTTATTTTTTTAGTTATATTCTTATATTCTTTTCTTTTTAGCTCGAGGTATTTTTCAGAATATTTTAATAATTGAACAGGGATTAACCGGCTCAAGACCTCTGCTTCTATATTTAAATAGAAGATAAGTTTTTAACAAAATGACAAAATGCTACAGCAAAACTTTTTAAAGAGGGTAATCACGGACCTGAAATCACGATAAAAGCAGTGTGCAGCCACGAAAATCAATGTCACTTTGCCATTTTGTTAAAAAGTTGTCTTCTATTTAAATATAGAAGCAAGAGGTCTTGAGCCGGTTAATCCCTGTTCAATGTGTAAAAGCAACAGACCGAAATAAAACAAAGCTAAACATATTTTAATAATTCTTAAATTGCTTCTCCAGGGATATCTATTTGATGCAGAAAAAAAAACAATCAGTTAATGATGTCTACTTAAAACTAGCGAAGATTCCCACCATCGGCTAAAGTAAATATTAGCTTTTTTTTCTTTCCTACTTATGTTTTTTTTTTCAATATTATTTGCTTTGCTTAACATGCTTTGTTTTAAAAAATATTAAAAGTTTAGGAATTTAGTTTAAGGTTATTTGAGTCATCAAATCTCAGCAGTGGAATAATAGCTATAAAATGTAATTCATTTTAGAATAAGTTTAATTTTAAGATAGTAAATATGTTTTATATATGGGGCCATTAGAGCATGGCTATTCCGATTAAACAAAAATTGTTGTATTCTATAGGCTTCATGTATAAAATAGGATCTAGGATAATTTTGAAACTCTAGATGCATTTCTACATTGATGGTATTCGATGTGTTATTTGCAGATAAGGTAACATCTTTGCACATGCACTTAGTGTGTCTAAAGTATCAACAATTGCCTTTGGCCTATTGATTTGCTTAATGAAATCTCAGCAGTGGAATAATTTAAACAAAAGTAGTTTCCTTATTTTAAATTGTTTTAAGAGTAGTTTTTAATCGGAACAAAAGTTGTCAAAGATAAACACAGTAAAACTTATTTTCAAAAGGCTAGGGCTAAGCAACAGTTTTCGATAATGCGGTGTGTGGAATTTTATATTCGTAGCTGTTGAAGGAGCTACCTGAGAGGAGATTTATTAGGTTTATGTTTTGATACATTTTGCTTTAGGTATAGTATTTTTATACGATTTTCGTTTACTTAAGTATTCTAGCTGTAGTTTAGGATTTGATAATAAATCTCGGCAGTGGAATAATCAATTTAAATAGTTCATAATTTGGTTTATTTTAATTATAGTTTTTTATTTTAAGTTTTAAAAAAACTGTCATCATAATTTCAGTAGTGGAAAAAAAGATTTTAATACGTTTTTGGGTTATCCAAAATTTTTAAGTTTAGGTTTGCATTTGATAATGAATCTCAGCAGTGGAATAATCATTTTAAATAGTTCTTAGTAGTAGTTATATTAAGTTTTAATTAAAAAAGATTTAGGTTTAAATTACGAAATTAGTTTTTAGTAGTCAACAAAATTGATTTGAAAATATTTTTGGATTCCTCAATTTTTTTTCTTTAGTTTAGGATTTGATAATACATCTCGGCAGTGGAATAATCAATTTAAATAGTTCATAATTTGGTTTGTTTTAATTAAAGTTTATTATTTTAAGTTTAAAAAAAAACCGTCATCATTAATACGTTTTGGGGTTATCCAAAATTTTCAAGCGTAGGTTTGAAAAATGAATCGCAGCAGTGGAATAATCATTTTAAATAGTTCTTAGTAGTAGGTATATTAAGTTTTAATCTAAAAGATTTGGGTTTATCTCACAATCTAAGTTTCAGTAATTAACAAAATTGATTTGAAAATTTTTTTGGATTCCTGAATTGTGTTTTTACTTTAGTTTAGGATTTGATAATAAATCTCGGCAGTGGAATAATCAATTTAAATAGTTCGTAATTTGGGTTATTTAAATTATAGTTTTTTTAGTTAGGTTTTGAATAAACTGTCCTCATAATTTCAGAAGCGGAAAAGAGTTCGTAGTTTATCAGTTTAAGTTTGTTTTTTTTATTATTTTAATTTCTGCATTTATTTCATAGGACTTTGGATTTTAGAATTTTTAAAACTTATCACCATTTCAATATAAAAAATAAATTCGCTTTTCTCTTGTTTGACTATTTTGAAATATTTAACTTGGCTTGGTTTGTTTTTATGCAATTTGAAACATCGCGATATTTGCAATCTATATCAGTCAGTGAGAATGATTAAAAGGGTTTTTTAATTTGTGTACCAATCATCACCAAGGACATCAATAACCTAGAATGAAAAGAAAAATTTAAAAGCTGTAAATAATTTTTAATGGAAACCTAAAATCATTGGGTAGAAGATTCTTCAAAGGCATTGTTGAGGGAAATACATAATCATGTTCTCTGAAATGCTCAACACTTTTTTCTCAAAACTTGTTTAAACTTTATCGCATTTGTTTCTATACAATCATTTCCATAGTAAATTTACCTAAGTTAAGATTTTTAATTCTCTATTAAAAAAAATGTTTAGAAAAAATTCTTCTACAATTGTTTTGTTTTCAATTGTGTTTTTATGAAATTTTAAAACTCCTATGTATGAAATGGGTTTTTATCTTTTATGCATTTTTCTTTGAAATTGTAATAATGTAAAATTTAGTTATAGTTATTGATAAAAACTACTGTAATTTGATAATAAGAATAGTTAACCTCCAATGAAATAAAAAACATTATACATTATAAATATAATTATGAAAAGAGTAATAAAAAACTTACGAAATACTTTCAAAGCGAAATATTTGTAATATCAAAAAAGATCAAATAAAAAATATTAAAAGAGAAACGATAGAAATTATTTAAACCATCACAAATTTAAGTATGCAGTCAGCAAATCATTTAAGTTCAATAGTCCTATTGGAATCGAAATCATTTGTTTTATTATTATTTTTAAATTGACATGTGCTCAACTATTATCAAATTTGCAAATATTCAAACACTGTCTGCATATGTGTATGGACTCGAACAAGAATGCGTTTCAAATAAGTATACAATTTCCTTTATACATTTCCGCTCATTTTAATTTTAAAGTGTAAAATTAATCTTTATTTAAACTACAAAGAAAATTATAAACATGTATTTTAACGTTTGTAACGATTATGATAAAATAAATAAAAAACAACAATTAAAAAAAATGGAATAACATAAAACACTGAATTTTTTATACTCGCACTTTAATAATAAATATACACACTGAATATATTATAAAAATAATTTAAAATAAATATATGCAAAAATATTGTTGAGTGTATAATAAAAAATCACAATCCTTCCTCATCTTCATCATCGTTCGCATTTAACCCCATTTCGATCAATACAGATTGAATTGCGTCTGTATGAACCATGGAAAAAACGCATCCTTGTATATTCACTTGTTTTGTCCATTCCTTTATTTATTTTGCACTTTTAAAAAAGAAAAAAGACACAAAATAAATTCATTAAATAAATACACAATGCAAAAAATTGTTGCGAATTAAAATGCATATAAACTCACACGTAGAGTTCTCACCTCTCACATTCACACATATGTATTGATATTTGTATGTTTAATAAAAGGAAAAACATTAACAGAAAATAAAATCTACATACATAGTGATATACAACAAACATTAATGAATGAATAATAAATAAGTATTATTAACACATATTTAAAAAAAACATGGTCTTTTATTAAAAAAAAGTTGACAATTCGTCCGTTAACGCTTGGTCAAATTCGACCTAGACGAATCTTATGTACCCTTCAACACTAGTGTATTGGGTTATCTTCAGTAATGGCAATTTTTATAACCGTACCCTACAGCATAGGGTATATACCCTCCAGCATAGTTACAATGTAGTGGTGCTAGATGAAACACTAGTGTATTGGGTTATCTTCATTAATGGCAATTTTTATAATCGTACCCTACACCACACTGTGGTACAGGGTATTATGACTTGCTGCTGATGTTTTTAGACCTAAAAGGAAAAGAGATAGACCCATGTTCATTATGCCTAACGAATCAGAAGTATTTAATACGATTTTGATAAATTTTCGCATATAAAGTTCAAGCTGACCAGTAGCACACTGTGCTAAAATTTGTCCTAAACGATATATTTGACATTAGCCTCCTCCGCATACAGGTCCCTCCTTCTGATCTGAGGTCCTGCGCTCGAGAATCATTAAATAAACCCTGATTTTTTTCAAACTATAATAGTCTTATAAACCTAGACCATGTCGGTCTTTGTTTTTTATAGTTCCCTTGTAAAAGTCCCTCTGTATTTGTACGTGGGCTGCTTTATATATTTGTGGCCTAATAATGAAAATGGGAATATTTATCATCAAAAATGGTTTTATTGTTTTTCAAAGTATTCTCCAGCAGGATTTATATACTTTTGCATGCGCTCAAGACAATTGTCGAAGCACTTCCAAAATAGGGGTTTGAATGCTTCAACAGCATCTTCTGGCGCCAAAAATCGACCACGCATTTTTTTTCTTGATATGCGGGAATAAAAAGAAGTCATTGGGTGCCAAGTCAGGGCTGTACGGCGGATGACCCATCAATTCGACGTTTTGGCCGTTAAAAAAGGCGCTGGTTTTATCCGATGTGTGAGAGCTCGCAGTGCACAATGATTCGTCTTCTCTTGTCCGTTTTTCGAACTTCTCCGAAGACTCCTGGCAAACAAATTGTGGTGTACCACTCAAAATTGAACTCCTACGTTGCTCAAGCGAAACAGTCGCCACATGACCGTTTTGCCGAAGAAACAGGCGACCATTTGCTTCGAAGTGCTTCTTCCACGAACAACTTTCGTTATATTTGGCTCGTCTTCGAAGACCCACGCGGTCGATTGCTGTTTTGTCTCGGGCTCATACGCGTAGATCCACGATTCGTCACCTGTGACGATCTTATAAACGTCTTTTGAAGCACCGCGATCGTATTTTTTCCAAAATTTTTGCACCAATCGACACGAGCCTTTTTTTGAGCGATTGTCAAATTGTGCGGCGCCTGGCGCCACCTGACATTTCTATTGGAAAGTTTGACATTTTTTAGCGTAAACGTAGTAAGAACGTTTTGACGTACGATCATTTGTGTTGTTTACACTGACTTGAAAAAATCAGTTTGGCAAAAAAATGGAATTAACTTGTGAACATTTTCGTGCGATCATTTTTCACAACTTTAATCTTTGTAAGGCGATGAATCACCATCCTATAGCACTGTGAAAAACTGGTTTAATGAATTCAATCGTGACCGACGCTCGCTCAAAAAGGAAGGTCGCTCAAAGACGAAGGTTGTGCCAGAAAACATTGCTGCCGTGCGTGAACTGATAATGCAAGATCGTCATGTGACATACCGTGAAATAGAGGCATCCTTGGGCATTTCATCTACCAGCATACATTCGATATTACATGAACACCTGGCCGTAAAAAAGCACAATTCAAAAATCGCTCAAACAAAAGGCTCGAGGTGCTTCAAAAGACGTTTGTAAGATCGTCACAGGTGACGAATCATGGATATATGCGCATGAGCCCGAAACAAAACAGCAATCGACCGTGTGGGTCTTCGAAGACGAGCCAAATCCAACGAAAGTTGTTCGTGAAAGAAGCACTTCGAAGCAAATGGTCGCCTGTTTCTTCGGCAAAACTGGTCATGTGGCGACTGTTCCGCTTGAGCAACGTAGGGTTTTGAGTGGTACGCCACAATTTGTTTGGCAGGAGTCTTCGGAGAAATTCGAAAAACGAACAAGAAAAGACGAATCATTGTGCACCATGACAATGCGAGCTCTCACACATTGGCTCAAACCAGCGCCTTTTTGACAGGCCACAACGTCGAATTGATGATCATCCGCCGTACAGCCCTGACTTGGCACCTAATGACTTCTTTTTATTCCCGCACATCAAGAAAAAAATGCGTGGTGAACGATTTTCGTCGTCAGAAGATGCTGTTGAAGCGTTCAAAAACCATGTTTTGGAGGTGTCTCAATCGGAGTGGAAAAAGTGCTTCGAAAATTGGTTTGAGCGCATGCCAAAGTGTATAAATCATGCTGGAGAATACTTTGAAAAACAATAAAACCATTTTTGAAAATAAATATTCGTATTTTCATTATTAGGCCAGAAATTTATATAGCAGCCCTCGTACTACAAAAAAGTTATCTAATTATTAGTTCTAAAGTAATATGTATACGTGTTTTATTAATGGCTGGTTTAGCTGGTATTACCGATTTATTTGTTGCGAGTACTGTAATAATATCGTAGCTACAAATCGTATGATAACTGTCATTATGTATCATCATTATCGTGGAATGTTGGTGATTGCAACAGTAAGTGTGTTTTTTCAAACGAATTTTTGTTGCTCGAACCGATTTTCAATTGATTTTTACTTAAATTGCGTACTTTTTTCTACGATCGCCTATTATTTACCATAATAAAACGAATATTTTCTTTGTCTGTTAGTTTCTTACTTCCGTTATATTTTAGTATTTTCTTTTTTTTGTATTATTATTACTAAATTATATTACATACAAAAAATATTGAGACAATATTTATTTTCAAAAGATTTTACAAAGTTTTTTTTTCCTTTTAGCATTCGTATGATTTAAATATGTTTTGTTGACCCATGACAATATGAGAAATGTGTTTTTGTCTTTTTCATATCCGTTTCCGTTTCAGCTTATTTTTTTTAAATAGTATGCATGTGGGTGAGTTTTGTATTTACTATAGCCTAGATAAATAACATAATTAATGTTAACAATTTCATTTTGATTATACGTCAAATGAGCTTTTTTTTAGATTTGAGCCGTTTCTTTTTGTATGAAATACATTTTATTTTAATTATCGTTTGATGGTTTCCGAGATACTCTTTTATATTTTCTATTCGATTTGAAAAAAAAATTAAAAAACAATGGTGCCCTTATAAATGTTGATGTATTCCTTATTGTTTTTTTTTTCATTAAATATTTATAAAGAAGATTTAAAAAAATATGTCTGTATTTATTTATATATGTATATGTATGTAAGTCGGTGAGTGGTTTTATTGTTAGTTGTAGTCTTTTTACATTATTTTATTCGATTCGAAAAATGTGACGACATTAAACACTGAAATATTTTGAATGAATGATTTCTAATGTATTTCCAATTTTAAGATGGCGCTCTTAAAAGAATGTAGTTTTGGAGTTTTTCCAAAAACTTGTCAAATTAAATGAAAATTTCTTTTTAATTGGCGTAGGACTTTACGCCAAGTATATCATACAATATTGAAATACGTATATTGTCCGTCTTCTAGTGGTAACTCGCTAAGAAGCTCGCTGACGCGATAACTTCACACCATTGTGAAAAAATATTAAAATGATTTTGTTTACAGAAATCTATAGACAATTTGCGTTAAAACCTGTTCGTTTGAAATAATTAAATTTTTCAGGAAGAAAGTCATTCAAAAATTACCTTAAGCGAGTTTAAGCGAGATCGGTTATTACTCGCTTATAGCATTTATCGAATAACTTTTTTTCTACAAATTTTAAAATCAAACGTTTTATAATGCTTAAAGTCAATGATTTAAAATATAAAAACATTTTAAAAATTCTCGTAAAGTTTTGAAGTTATCTCCTTAGCGACTTCTTACTTGTTTAATGAGCGAGTACGAATCGAAATCGCAACATGCCCGCCACCTAGTGGTAACTCGCTTAGGAGGTCGCTAATGCGATAACTTGACACCATTGTATTCGTAAAAAATATATAAATGATTTTGTTTTCATAAAACTTTAGACAATTTTCGTTCGTTTGAAATAATTAAAATTTTCGGCAAGAAATTTATTCATGAATAACTTTTAGCGAGTTTAAGCGAGGTCGGATATTACTCGCTTATAGCATTTATCGAATAACTTTTTTTCTACAAATTACAAATTTTCAAAACAAAGGTTTTATAATGCTTAAAGTCAATCAGTTCTAATACGAGTTTAAAAATCATTTTAAAAACTCTCGTAATGTTTTCAGGTTATCGCCTTGAGGCTACTTATTCGTTTAATAAGCGAGTATCAATAGAAGACGCTTATTATTGGTTCCTCTGTAGTTTGGACAAGTTTATGTCCCCTATAGGGACATAACCATGGTACAATTAAGAAGGTAGAGTTATGCTCACAGCTGATTTTAAATTTTTTCTCGAAGTAATTTACATTGGCAGATTTGAAATTTGACAATGGCGTTTGTTGAAGCTTATAAAAAAAAAATTTTTTTCCTATAGGGACATAACCATGGTACAATAAAGAAGGTAGAGTTATGCTCACAGCTGATTTTAAATTTTTTCTCGAAGTAATTTACATTGGCAGTTTTGAAATTTGACAATGGCTTTTGTTGAAGCTTATAAAAGAAAAAATCTTGATCCAACATTCACAATTATCATCAAACATTCAAAAAAAATCATGTGACTTTGACAATCTAGCGAACTATTTTTGTTGTTTTTGAAAGAGGAAATACTCCACAAGCTAGTAAGATCAGGTTTGTTGTTGTTTGTCATAGAGGGAAGGAAAAGTAAGTCAGCGAAGTAAAGCAAACAACATCACCGTCTGGTAGACGCACGTTTCGCCGTTGGTCTGGGGCGGCTCATCGGTACCACATATGTGTGCCATACCATACCATATATAAGTATATATACAAAGCATTGCCTTGATTTTGCATATGCGAAGTATTATTGTCGAAGAGTGAGACATGCGACTCACTGAAACAATTCCTACCATATTGACAACACCGTCCGACTGACGTTTTTTCAGTACGAGAACATTTTACGTTTGTTCACACACACACACGTGTGTTGATAATTTGAAAGTTTCTACTTATAGAAGAACGATGTTTATTGCATCATGGACATAACATTTTCTTATCATTGTGTCAACGCACCCTCAAACATTTTGCATGATCTTTCAGTGTCAAACGTTAGTCGAAGTCAACAATTTCATCATGGCAAAGTTCACTTACGAGCAACGTTTGAAAATCATTACAAATTACTACCGAAATTCTGAGTCGGTGGTCGCAACTTTAAGAGCTCTTACTCCAATTTTCATCATCTTCAGCGACGAAGCTCATTTCTGGCTGAGTAAACAAAATATGCGTTATTCGACAGCAACAAACCCACATGTGCTTCAAGAGACACAATTACATTTGCAAAAAATTATTGTGTGAGTGGTTTTCATGCCGCAGTCATTTTTTGTCGATAAAAACAATCGTCATGTTACCATCAATGGAGAGCGCTATCGTGCCATGCTCGAAATTTAATTTTAGCCAGAATTGAATGAGCCTGACATCGCCGATATAAGAATTCAACAAGACGGCGCCACTAGCCACACAGCACGCTTTACAATCGATTTAATGAAAGGTAAATTCGGTGAACGTGTTATCTCGAGACATGGTCCGGTCGAATGGCCAACTTGTTCATTCGATTCAACACCATTGGATTTATTTTGATGGGGCCAAATCAAGTCATTGGTCTATGCCAACAAGCCAAAAACTTTAGACGAGCTCAGAGACAACATCCAACGCGAAATTGCCAACGTTCCGGCCGAAAAGTGTGCAAGAATGGTGGAATATTCGGTCCAAAAAATACAGGTTGTCCGTCGGGAAGGTATACTACTTTGTTTGTTTATAAATTTTGATTAAATGAAAGAGAATGGATCTTATATTGATGAATGTTTTATTTATTGTCGGCAATTATGTATGGAATACAAAATCAGATAAATGTCCGCCCCTGTTAGCCTGACAAATGCGAGACCTTTTGAGCACATTTTTTATTACATGCAGCACGGCGTCAAATTGAGGTTGATGGGTTGTTTTGAACACTTTCTTGGGGCAGCAGTAATGCTTTCAGCCGATCTTGCAGTATGTTGTGGTCCATGCTTGGGCCTATCAGCTAAAACTGCTCTTTCTACTAAATCATTCACTACACGATAAATAGTGCGTTTTGTTGGCACGTTGTTTCTCCCCCCAAATTTCACGTAACTTTCTCATCGTCACAGTAATCGATGATTGATAAAATGTTTAACAATTTATCGAATATTTTTTCATAATAAATTTGCCACGTATCTACTTTACGACTGCTAAATATGAACTGGCACGATTTAATGTTACCAGAATGGCGGCAAAACAAAGTAGTATACGTACCTTCCCGGCAGACACCCTGTATATATAGCCGTACACGGGCTCGTGGTGGTCATATGACCGAAATCGAATCGAACGCTTAAATCATCTTTCAGAAAAATTGACTACAGAAAAATATTTTACGTTTCAGAATGTCAAGCGGAAACTTATTTTCAAGAAAACCCGTTTTATTGTAAAATGAAATACAAACGTCTTGGTGACAAAGCCTCCTAAGCAAAGTGCATTTTGTAATATTTTCAAAATTTTTCGGAAAATTCGTCTAAAAATAAGACTATTTTGCTAAATTTGCCTGTTTTGTAAAATTATTTTTTTAATTTTTTTTTGTTTTATATTTAACACAAATGCCGCGTAGGATTTGACCATACCGCGATAAAATTTAATAAGTTCATGGAATAATATATTTAAATATTACTTTTTCCCCCAGGTTCTCTAACAGTCCGTCTTACTATGGCCAACTACGATTCATTAGAATCGGAGTTTTTAAAAGTTACAAGCTATGCATTTTACAACAGAGGAGCCATTATTCAATTTAAAAAAACGCACATTCTTCGAATCTTTCATCATTTTGTTCAAACATTCAACTAATGTTATTTAAATACCTATTTTAAATATAAGTTTTTTTTCGTATTTAATGACTAGAAAAAATAGTTAAATTTATTATAATAATTAAATATTAATACAAACAAATTGTTTATATAATAAAAATAAAAAAACGAAACAAAACAGTTACAATCCGGAATTTGATGGAAATCGATCGAAATCGTTTTGCTGTAGATCTGAGATTTCAAGCATACATTTTTAGAAAATATTCCGAAAAACTTAAACACTTTCTTACAGATCCTTATTTACTTATATTTATTGCATATGAAAAGAAATTAATCAATTAAAATCCAACATAAAACAATTTATTCAAAATTTAAATAATTTAACTAAGGTTTTTGTTATTTAAATTTTCCTTTAAACGTAAATTCGAAAACTGATTATTAAAATAAATAAATAAAATACTAATAATGCAGAAAAGATGTAATCTATCTAAACTCTTAGTAATTAACACAATTGACATCTTTACAATAAATATTATGAAAAAAAGATGAATGTATAAACAAAAAAATGAAGTACCATAGCGATTTCGATTTCAATCAACCGGTTTCCATCACAAGCCGTAATGTTCTTTTTTTAGAACCAAAATATAGCTAGCAAGCGATTGAAATGAGTATATCTTTAGGATCACTTCGAAAAGTTTTTAACGTTCAGGATAAACATTTAATATACTGCAAAATAATTTGTAATACATAGCTTTGTTAAGAAAGCTATCTGTTGTATTATTAAATTAATATTGCGAAAGTTGCTATTTTCGTATCATGTGGTTGCTTGGCGTTCTCTATCTATTCTCTTTAAATAAAAAATATTAAACTAAATATTTACTATAAAATAGAAACATTTATGGTTCTTTTGTTTTAGTTTTTTTCTCTTTTTTGGTTTTTGTACATTCTATTTTTTTGTTTTGTTTGGATTTTATTCTATGCAAAATAGTTAAGGCAATTGGTCTAAAATTATTTTCAAATAATTTTTATTTTATTAAATAAATTAGTAACATAGTAGTTTGTAGGCATTTATGTTTTTTTTAGTTTGTTTTTTGTTGCAAAAGAGGCCATAGTTTTAATATACAGTTTTTGTTTTTTTATTTTTGTAAGTTTGAAACCAATTTTCTGTACTTTCTGTAATCTGTCTAAACACTAGTGTATGTGGGTATTGAGGAGGGATTTTTATCCACGCTTACCACTTGAAGCAATTCTATTAAAATATTCAGATTTAGTTTAGAGCCATATTAGAAAGATACATTTTTTCAATATTAATGTTGAAAATATTCTTGAGCAAATCGTCATACGAGTAATTAAGTGCTCGAATAAATTATTTTTAAATTTCTCCATATTTTGTTAACTCCCTAAAAAGTATTTTTAAAATGTCCCGTTTTAAATAAAAATATGCCATTACCTTTAATATAAAAAAGGGAAATGTTTGGCCAGTCCGTATCGTACAGGGTGCGGCAAAAGCCGCAATGGGATTCGAAAAATTAATAACTTTTCTAATGCAATTTTTTCCTTTTTCTTTTTAGGACTTGTAATAAAAATCTGGAAGATTAATCATGGAAAGTTACAACGTTATCCAACGAGCTAAAATAATAGAATCTTATTTTGAACATCATTGATCAATAATTCAAACTCAACGAGCCTATCGTCGTCATTTTAATGTGCGGAATTCATCCTCCGAATCAATGATTCGACGCTTAGTGACACGATTTTGGGAACAGGGCGCAGTAAGGGATCTTCCGCGAAGCGGAGGACCACGTACTCTAATTAATGTAGGACATATTCAACGCGTTCAGGAGAGTATTATGGAGATTCCTAAAACATCAACTCGAAGGCGTTCTGCTCAGCTGCAGAGCGCGGAATGTTAAGGAGAAATTTACATTTTTTCCATGCCAGGTGCAGTAAGTGCAACACTTAAAGCCAGTAGATCCCCAAGAACAAATAATTTATGCACTTCGCTTATGTTTGTTATTGTATGATCTTTATGTACTCTCTACCGTTGAGCAAATTCTCAAAAAGGTGTATTTTTCCGAGGTGCCTTTAGTTCCTTAAAGGGAAACTTTCCCCCCTGAGACGTTCCGCTCATTTTTAATCTCATTGTCGCGAACAATTTAAGAATTTCAGCTAAAATCGGAAGACCGCTATCGTGTTTTCACTAGACATGGCTAGATTTTATAGGAATATTATGACGATCTATAGTATGTATTCTTAATAGAGTGCCCGATCAAAATTTCAAGTTTCTCATTGGAAGGAATATTGGCATAACAGTTGAAACAGTTAATGCGTTGATACACCCAAAACTTTTTTTGTATAAAATCCAATTTTAGGAGCACTTCTGGTCGAACTTTATTGATCAATCAAGTTTCTCTAGGTAGCTCTGAGCGAGAAGATAACGATATAATTTACGATATTAGTCGATCCTATATTAGATCGAATTTATATAACATTCTCTAAATGACTAACCTTTGTTAAAAATTATGTTTTTGGGACCCCCTTGAAGCATCGAATTAATTGACTTCTGTTGCAAATCGGTTGAAACTATTAAAAATCTGTTCCAAAAGTAGAATATCCGTTGCAATCTCCAAATTTTTATACAGAAAGAAGCGGATATAAGAATATCTTTTAAAAGGAAAAAGGCATAGGACAAGCATTTTTTGCAAACACCCTGTACATAATTGTAAATTTTTATTATTGCTTATAAGAAAAAATCGCATATAACAAAGAAAGTTGTGGTATTTCTTGAATTTCTTATATCCATTATCTACTGTAATAGTAAGCCATATTCGATTCGACATACCACAAGATGATTAATATGAATGAATGGTCATACCAATGAAAGGCGGAATATTGTTGTTATAACCAATTATTAGTGACGATAACAAAACTTTTATCATAACCAAAAACTATTTGCCTACTGGTATTTTTCTGAATAGACGTTATTAAAATAAAATAATCCGATTATTACTGACTTGAAGCCAATCCAATTTTAAATTGAATTGTTTTTAGTAAATATCTTCCACCATTTTCTTACTTTTTCCACACATGACTCTCCCAAAGTTTTAGAGTACGTCAAGTGAAAATAGTTTTTTGCCTTTGACTAAAATTTTACCTTTTTTCGTTAAACAAGTGAGACATGTGGATTTTAGATTCAAAAATTATTTTCTGGAGGTTCGGATTCTTTGAATGTTACTCCGATATTTCAGTTCGAATAACCGAAAATAACAAAGTATTAAGTAACATTCAGTTGTACTAATAGAATAACCAAATCATTCGGTTGGCAAAAAATTCGGTTGTGGCAACAAATGTGTACATTGTGTATTCCAATACCACCCCAGAAAGTGACTGTTTGGTGCAGAATTTGGAGTTCCCATTTGGGGCAATTCCGTTCGGTCTTTACTGACTCTCTAATTGTATCCAGGTATAGCTCTGAAGGATTTGATTATGACGTAATTTAGAAAATGTCGCCCTCTAGTGCATATTTATAGCAAACAACTTGGTACATCTATCCTTTAGATAGTCACTGACATGGACTGTGTGCTGTTTAGCAAAGACCATACAATTTAGACAAATACCTTTAAAGTTTTATAGGCAATCTGATCCCTTAGCAGGCATTTTACGGTAGATGACGACACAGGTAATTCGACATGCCTAAGAAAAAAACTACGGGATGCTTCTGGAGTTAACCGATCCATTAGAACGTATAAGAATTTCCTTGTAGTTCTACAAGCGTAAGAAAAAAAAACTACTGGATTCATCTGGAGTTAACCGATATATTAGAACGTATGAGAATTCCCTTGTTATGTCTACAATAATAACTTGTCTTTGATTGCAGACAACTTGTCGCCATTGTCCTAGATAGGGACTCATGTACTTTTCCATTGATTTGTTTGCGATTTGATTTGCTATCAAATAGAATGGATACATCTATAGTTTACAGATGCATTCGTTTGTATTAAAGTTCCCTTGTAATGCCTATAACAAACAACCTGCGCAACTTGCATCCATTGAGCGCTAGATGGGGACTCACGTACTTTTACATCGATTTGTATGCGACTTGATACGCGATAGAATAAGTTTGCCAGTGACATCTACAGTTAACGGATCCGACAAAAAGTCTGTAGAATCACATAGGTCTTTAGATTGTTTTTAACGAACACTACATGATGCACAGATGACCTTAATCTGTCTGCAGAAGTATTTAAACTTCTGCAATGTATTTCTGAATTCTAAATGAAACAAATACAAGAACGATTTTTACCAAAGACCCTAAAATTATTACCGACAACCTGTGCAATATGCAGCCACTAAACGCTAGATAGCGACACATGCAATTCGACATTGGATTGTTAGCAATTTGCTAACAAAAAGAAACACGCTAGTGACATCTAGAGTTTGTAGATGTCGTAACGCGTCTACAAAAGCCTTTAAGATGTCTATACTAGTAAATGACCCTTGATTACAATGTTCTGCTGAAAAATCCTCCTTAGGACAAAACCAACTGATCTCTCTGTAAAATAATCTTCTAAAATCGAATGTATCTCGAAACATATCATGCACAGTTTTCGAGATATCGTGAAAATGAACTGACTTTTTCCATTAATTTGTCTAAAACTTAGGAAATTCTTATCCGATTCACTTGAAATGGGTTATATTAACTGGTAAAAATGCTTCCTTTAATGGAAATCATATTTTATAAAACTGGAATAAAATTGTTGAAGTTACAGCTAACAGAAGTCAAATATTTGTTTTTTTTTTATAGAAAATTTCATCTTCAACTGCCAATTTTACGATATCTCGAAAACTACACGTGAAACGGACACTAAATTCGGATTAAGGAGTTCGTTTTTATAAGGAACAGTTGGTTTCGTCTAAAGGAGGGGTCAAAAGTTAATTTTTGCAGAATAGTATTATTGACAACATGCGCCATCTGCAGTTTTTTTGGAGGTTACAGAGGTTTTGCCGCTTCTGCAAACTCTAGGTGTCACTAGTGTAGTTTATCTCTATCGCAAGCAAACTATGTAAAGGAACGAGCGCCATCTAACGCTCAACAGATCAAGGCTACAGGTTATCTAAATTAATTTAAAGGGCTTTGGGGGCAAATAAAATAAATCCCAGCTAAAATAAATCCCAGCTACACATCAGATCTGTCTTTAGGGTAACCCGGTATGGCATTAATAATAACATAGTTCTAAAGTAAAGGAAATTCGTCCGCAAGATGGCTCTACCCAAAACATGAATGTTTAGAATTGCTTTGAATCGACACCGTGTGATATTGGGCTCAATTATAAGTTCATTTTGGGTTTTTCTTAACATTTACTTAAGTACTTGTACGTATGTACATTAACAAATAATTTTGTCAACGATCAGACTTCTAACATAAACTATAGATCGGGCTTAGTATCTCATTATTGCTAGTATTACAAACTACGACTTTAGACAACACATACACACATCTATCGGTAGGACCTTAAACTAACTAACTTCGCCTTTTAGTACCCTGGCGTCTCTTAAAGTATAAGCTCTGTCGTTCATGTACCCGATTCTCCTCCCCCATTCACTCGCACGCTATTTTGCCATCAAAACTGCTCAAGGCGACGGCAAAGGCCTGCAGAGCACACAACGGATAGCGATAGTCCATGGTGAAGACATCCTCGGACGTGCGGCCAAATTGCATGACAATATATTCGGGATCGGAATCGTGGACCAATTGGAAATTCTTTACCGATGCCTGGGTAACGCGCCCATGGAAATTCAAGACATATGATTGGGTTTCATCATTCCAAACGGGTGTTTTATTGTGCAGTTCCACAATATTGTCCAGGTTCTGTAAAAACACCGGAAATAAGGAGCCAACTTCAAGAAAGATTTGAGCCCACTACTTACTTTACTTTTCCATAAATCCATAATGCCCTGTTGCTTGTGGTCGGCTGAACTTATTTTAACTCTTTGGTCATCTTCGGTCATGCCGGGCAGTATAACGGTCATGTTGCGCGGACCTTTAAAGCCCAAAATGTTGGTATCCTTGGAAAATTAAATCACAATTTAGTTGGTTTTCCGAAATTCTATTTTTCAAACTCACATATATAATAACCGCCAAGTCTAGACGTGGACTTTCCGCATTGTCCTTGCTGCCACTGTCATACACCGTGAACGAGGTCCCGAAGACATTTGATCTCAGCTTGCCACAATAGCCTTCGGCATTGCGTGACAAATCGGTAGGATCGCAACTGATAATGTAATTTGAGGTCTTGCTCTTCTTTCGCTTGCGGCCACCCAACAGGAAAATCTTCTTGCCGTAGTCCCGTTCCAGATGTAAGTAGTATATGGGAAAGAGGCCACGATCCATGCCCTTGCGATCGCGGGTTATGCGACATTTGTAGAGAACTCCCTGGGGAGCTGGCTGCATGACAAAATGTTCAATGTTACCGATAATATCGCCTTCCGGCTCTGTGGACTCCGTATTGTCACCACCCTGGCCATTGGCCGACTTGCTGGCATTGGGAGAGCCGGCAGAAGAGGCCACCTGTTTGGCGGGCATTACCGGTGCCGACAAGGCTATACTATTGCGATTGGCATAGTCCTCTTCGTCGAGGGTATCATCGAACGACTGTTGCCGTGATCTCTGTCTGGGCTGCGAAGAGGCCGAATTCGTCGAACTACTGTGGTGGCGATGGGGAGTTTCAGTCGTTATAACCACCGGGCTGCTTTCTTCGTCCTCCAGATCCTGCGTGGAGATTTCCTCTATAAGATCTATTAAAGATAAAAGTTCGTATAGAAAATCTGGAAACATTTACAAATCTCTTTGCTTACCTTCTTCTAGATTAACGTTGGTGCGCTTTGGCGTTCTCGTGTGATTTGAATTGTTTGCATATTTTATACTATTGTTGACCACTGTGCTGGCGATGTTGCTAACGCTGGTGGGGGAGGTGATGTCGGCGGTTGTATTACTCAGTATCTGATCCGGGTTTTGTGGGGAATTTATGAATTGCATTGGTCCATCGTAGCCGTGTAGCTCACGTGTATTGTTGGATGTTGGCCGCAGTCCAGATATCGGACGGTTTATTTGTAGATCGCTGGCCTGTACCATGCCTGGCGAAGCTCGTTTTTGTCGTATGTAGGCCTCCATTAATTGGCGCTGAAAGAAATAAAGGATAATAGCAATTAAAAGATATTACTTTGTAGTGTACCAATAAATAATCAATTTTTTCTTAATTGAAATACAGGGACAAATTTGTATTTGTATAGCCTTTACTGTTGGATATTAAATTTATCATTTCATTCGGAACACCTCGATCATAGTCCCTATACTTTATTTATATAAAATTGATCGTCGTACAATTTTAAGACGATCTATCCATATCCGAAAGTCTGTGTATTTGTTAAAAAACGATAACGTTCAAAAAAACAAGCTAGGGCCCTGAAGTTTTGAAGGATTATGGATTTTAGTCATTCTAAGACGATCCAGCCATATCCGAACGTCTGTCCGTCTGTGTATCTGTTAAAAAACAATAGCGTGAAAATAAAAACAAGCTTCAGTCCTAAATATTTGCACAATTATGGCTTATAGCCATAAGCTGTTCGGTATGAGAAATAGTTTAAATCGGCACAAAGCGAAAATAGTTTTCCTTAAGGGGACTAAGGCATTTCGGACAAATTTGCACCTTACGATTTTTTGTTTAGTTTATCATCGTTATATAGGGATAAACTGAGGATCATTACTGAAGAGTTTCTGGACCTTTGCGCTCGAATAGTTCAAAAACATAATTGGCCGTTACAATCATTTACTAATAAGGGTGGTGTGTGGCAAGTGGCACCGTTCTATTGAAATCACATATTCTCCACATTCTAACTAGTAAGAAAGGAGTCTTTTATAAAAATCATACTTTATAAAACTCGAATTAAAATTGTGGAAGTTACAGCGATCAGAAGTCAAAATTTTGTTTGTGTGGAAAAACTTTGTTTTCAACAGCCAATTTTACGATATCTCGAAAACTACACGTGAAATGGACTCTCAATTCGGATTAAGGAGCTCATTTTTTATAAGGGACAGTTGGTTTCGTCTAAATGTAGGGGTCAAAAGTTAATTCTTGCAGAACAGTGTTATTGACAACATGCGCCATCTGCAGTTTTTGGAACTTACAGATGTTTTACCGCATCTGCAAACTCTAGGTGTCACTAGTGTAGTTGAAACCACATATCGTCCACTTCCATATCTTTCAATTAGGGCCATAAAAAGATAGTTATCATCTCACGATAGCGAACACCATTCACAGTAACTGCCTGATCTCATTTTGGAAAAAATATGCCGTCACCAGTCACTCTTTGTGGGTAAATTTTTTTTTTGACAATCACTCTTGGATTATCCTTCGCCCAAATGCGGCAATTCTGTTTATTGACGAATCCACTGATGTGAAAATGTGCCTCATCACTAAAGATGATTTTCTTCGAAAATTGATCATCCACTGTTTTTTTTTTGTCCACACTTTTATAATAAGCCTGAATAACTTTAACGCGTTGCCCGCTTGTGTATCTTTCCACGCTTTTAATTGAGTTAGTCTGAAATTGAGAAATATCAAATGAATTACATAAAAAAAATTGACGTTTAGGTGTGGTTCACATTCAACATCGGCCCTTAAAATTTATCCATCAGATAGAAGATTGTAAAAAATTTTTATACTCGAAAGAAAAGCGTGTTTTCAAGATCTGATAGAAATTCGAACTTTGACCGAGGGTTACAAAAATGCTGATAGAGTAAAAACATGGAAACTGTTGGAAATATGGACTAAAGCGTGAAATTCGATACGAATCGAGGTATGGAGATATTTTTTGTATTTAATTGAGATGTGTGCTCAGGCTCATGGACCATAGGGCCCAAAAACCAACCGTTTAAGTAAAAATATTAGGAAAAACTTTAAATTTTGCCCTCCGGTTACTTAATATAAAGCAAATTTAATTGCGAATACAAATGTGTTTTTTTTTAAACTTGGCTGTAACCGAGGCTTGGACGGATCGTAGGGAGCCCAAAAACTGTCCATATGACCAAAACAAGCTACAAATAATAAAAATGTATTCACATTAAATCAAAGTTTTTAGCAAAGTAGAGTAATTTTTAAGATATGACAAAAAATGGGGCTTAGACTGGTGTACTCTTAGCAAAGACAACCAAAAGGGCAGGCGAGCATAGTCACAGGCAAATTTTTGCAAATTTGGGCGAGACCGACTATATGATACCTTCAAAACACGCTATAGACCCCATAGTCTTTCCCTGTGTGCAAAACAAGGCTACAAACCAAATTGCATTGAAATCAAATTTGCCGCAGTTAGGTCGGTTAGACTCCTTGAGTTGGATGATACATTTGTTTAGGAACTAAAACCCTGCATGAACATCGTTTTCACACACCCGAACACATTCTTTTGTTTACAAAAGCGTAATGGTGCTCATTCTAGCGATAAGAGTATGGTACACACAACCATTCCTCTTAGCAAGTAGCATCGGGAATGAAACAGAATGGTACCGAGACGACAGAGTTCGGGTATGAACGAGTTGTAAGGTGATCGGGTAAAAGGTCTTTAGAGACAACCACAACTACTCGAATACTGAGATGTATTAATAAGACTATTTGAGAAAAAATCTATTTCCATGAGCGTAACATATGATGAGCGTAGCAAATGATGTTGTTTTTGCTTTGATTTTTGTTTTTTTTTGTTATTTTTTTGTTTACACCTTGCTCACCCTTGTTGATTTCTTAAATGACTGAAAGCTAATGATACCCACAACCATTCATAATTTACCGTATACCATTCAAAGACTTCTTATGTATTCAAATGCCTTTTACAGTCTCGAATATTTATAGAGAACAATATTGTGTTCTCTTAACAGAATTGAGACGAATAGAGTAGTTAAGAGAGCAGAGAACCATACAACATTCATTCGAAGAGCAAGCAATCTCGTCTCGTTTCATTTCATTGTTTACACTATTCGGGACAGTGGTACTGGTACAATGACTAAATGAATGTATTGTAAACCAGAGTGTGTTCATGCATGTTTCTATTAGGAACTTTATCAGAACTCGGTCCGGTTTCTCCCAATTTCAATATCTAACTTCATTAGCCGAAGACAAAATAATGTGGAGAGATTCATCAGGATTGGGTTATATTAACGACCTGATTGCCAAAATAGATGGACAGAGGTCAAGTCTAAATCGACTCAAGAAAAAATTCTGTGTCGATCGGTATGATTTTTTTATGGTTCTCTCAAACATCTACACAAACTCATAATATCCTTGTAGCACAATGTGGTGAGGGCATACTAGTATGGCCCATTTATTAGCAATCGAAAAAAAGATTTATTTCTAAGACTTGGCTTAGAATGGGGCTTGGACTTATGGAACCTTGAAGGACCTAAAAACTGTCAATATTTGTTAACCAAACGATCGGGATTGAACGAATGCATTTGGGTTCATAAATGACATGCAAATTTCAATAATATTTCAATAACATACACACAGAGAATAAATCAGTTGGAATCGATTCAAACTACAAAATTCCGGTTGTATAAAAAACCCTATTGGTTGCTACAACCACCTGTTGTTACAACTAAAAATATTCCGCATTTCATTGGTAAGACCGATCTATTGTTTGTATGCATAATACTTTGGTCATATTACTCGTATCACGACAAGAGTGCATCGATGAACTCAAATATTTGTATGGCGATAAACCACCATCCTATAGCACTGTGAAAAAATGATTTAATGAATTCAATTGGGGCCGACGCTCGCTGAAAGACGAAGGTCGTCCAAAAACGGTCGTTGTGCCAGAGAACATTGATGCCGTGCGTGACCTGATATTGCAAGATCGTCATGTGACATACCGTGAGATAGAGGCATCCTTTGACCATGGCTCAAAAAAAGGCTCGTGTCGATTGGTGCAAAGAAATTTTGAAAAAATACGATCGCTGTGCTTCAAAAGACGTTTATAAGACCGTCACAGCTGACGAATCATGGATCTTTGCGTATGAGTCCGAAAAAAACAGCAGTCGACCGTGTAGGTCTTCGATACGAACCAAATCCAACGAAAGTTGTTTATGGAAGAAGCACTTCGAAGCAAATGATCGCCTGTTTCTTCGACAAAACTGGCCATGTGGCGACTGTTCTGCTTGAGCAACGTAGGACGGTCAATTCTGAGTCAATTCATAACATGCTTGCCTGAAGTCTTCGGAGAAATTCGAAAAACGAACAAGAGAAGACGGATCATGTTGCATCACGACAATGGGAGCTCTCACACATCATCTGAAACGATAAGCTTTTTGACCAGTCAAATTGTGGAATTGATGGGTCATTCACCGTACAGCCCTGATGTGGCACATAGTGACTTATTCTTATTCCCTAGCATTAAGAAAAAAATGCGTGGTCAACGTTTTTCATCGCTCGAAGCAGCTGTTGAAGCGTTCAAAAATAATGTTTTGGAGGTGTCTCAAACGGAGTGGAAAAATTGCTTCGAAAATTGGTTTGTGCGCATGCAAAAGTGTATTGATCTTAAAGGAGAATATTTTGAAAAGCAATAAAACCATTTCCAATGATTGATTATTGTGTTTTTATTGCCGGACCCGAAATACAAATAGCAACCCTCGTATGACTTAGAAGTGATGTTTCGTACACCTTATAGGAATGGAGATGGCACCGTGTTTATTATACCGATCAATTCGAAATATCTGTTTTGGAATGTACCATTTACAAAATCGGCCCAGGGGGTCCTCTAGGAGGCTACATGTAACTCGGCCAAAAAGCACTTATTTTAACTCGACCAAAAACACTTTTTTTAAGTATTTGGCAAATCATTATTTTTTGTAGACGGACGGTGGTTAAAATTGGTACTGTTAGTACGGACGCACTTAATACCTCATAAGAGCATAGCTGCTGGATGTTTTGGCTTATGTGACCCAAAAAAACGTACCGCTTGGTCAAAACAGGCGATTAATAGTCAAAATGGACAAATGTTTACTCAAAGTACATCAAATACGAATCTAAATATGTGACACGCAAAATAGAAAGGGACCTAAGGGTAAAAACCAGTTTTGTTCAGGAGAGCCATTTTAAAGATATTAAGACGTGTATCTTTGGGGTACCATCACTTTCATAAAAGGCGCATATCTCTGGGAGGGAACACTTTTGGGGCATGGCATCGGTCTCATTAGATGCTCAGATGTTGTCCACATCATAAAAAAAATTGATTGATGTGTGGCTGGAGATGGACGATCTTTAGTTACAGCAAGATAGGGCACCATGCCACACAGCCCATCACACATTTGTGGAGGCCATCTCGAAGCTGCGATTCGAAGCCATTTCAAATTTTTTGCTGAATTTTCATTCTAACAATATTTTAACAATTAATATCCTTAAAGGTAATATAAAGAAAGCCATTCGTGATCCAGAGCCTAAAACCGTCACAGCACGCTCTACTCCAAAGTCAGCCAAGGCAGACACAAGCCTACAATTGTGTTCAAAAATTAAGGGGAATGTTGCCATACCTTAAACCCCAAAGAAAAAATTTGTTATTTTTCCGTATAAACGATATGACAGATTTACAGCTTTTTCAATTGATGCCATAACTTCACGGAATAACTTCATCCTGTTTGTCTTCCTATTAGCGTTCAGTTGACAATCTGTACGATTATTAGGAAATCGAATGTAGAGGGCGCTGCACGAACAAACAATTAATTTTAGTCATTAAACAAGTGCATTTAATCTAATTGCTGACACATGACTATCGCATTTTGGTCGTCTCTAATTGAACTGTACATGTTATCATCGTCGTCATCATCATTATCATCTTCAATAAAATCCTTTTGAAAAATTTCTCTAGACAATAAAATGTCATTTACTGATTAAATTACACACCAAACAAAGCAAAATCAATATCAATTAAGGACTACAACTCTGGTGTGCAACAAGCACAGCAACAACAAATTTGTGTCCTCACAGGAGCAGAAGTCGAAGGAGCAGAAGGATGGGGGGAAAAAACAATCCTGTTAAGACTTTCAGAAACATCACAATAATTTGTCTTGCCATGTCTGCTGCTGCCGCCATACAAAACAACTCCCCCAGAAAATGTGATGGCATCGCAAGGAATGCTGATGCTGATGTGTGTGTGTGTGTGGGCAAATGCAGCATATCCTAGTGTGCAATTTATGCAAAATTATTAGACATGCATAAATAAATGTTTCGAAAACTAAATATTTATTAAAACCAATTAGACCACGATCGAGATGAAGAACAATAAAAGCTTGATTGCAATTAATTTTGGCATCCTAGAAACAAGCAGCAGTCCGAGCAAGGACATGGACAAATCCAGGATATTAATGAACATTCCATAAATCGTCGCAACAAAAAGAAAATAGTAGAAGCAAAGGAAAACGAAAGAAATCAAAAAATTATTGCTTCTTTTAGTGTGGGTGAAAAAAGAAAAGAAAAGCAAAATCATTTTGTTTTAATAGCCAACTTTTTGCTTTCGGATCTCTCTTTCTCGCTACCGTTCTACCTTTAAAGGACCTTAAAGAGAACATTATTCAAAAGCTGTTGAATGTGTTGACAGCTTTTATTGCATTTCATATGCAGCACTTTATAACGATTGCTGGAGAATGCTACACCATTTTACTGTTCCTGTTCATAAATTTGTCAAATCGTTTCTCCTTCCCAGAAGTTCTTACCGTGCGGGCACTGTAGTCATATATCTACTAAAAGGACCCTAAAAGAAGGCTCCCTTCTATCCTTTTACCATTTCTAAAATACATACAAACGTTTATTCCCCAGTTACAAAAGAATCATATTTGGATATCGTGCTGTGTTCTCCATTCCTCGCACACACACACACTTCTTCTTACTCCCCTCCCTCGTTCATCGCCGCAGTCCACATGGGGTGCAAACTGAAGTGGAAGATAAAACCTAATCTATTTTTCCAAATTCTCTTGATAGTTTCGATGAAGTGGTAAATCGTATATGTCTCAACACATGGATGGATTCACAATATCCGTATTCGATGCAGTTCCCACCACATGAAAAGAAAACTAAATTCACCAAGAGCAACAATGCTTACTTTTAAATATCCTATAACTGATACTTCACAATAAGAGGATGATATAATAAATTTGGTTTAGGTTAAGCTACTTGAAGTTCTTATAAGGCTCTTCAAGTCCCAATCAATACTTGCTACTAGAAGCCACATACATATAGTCAATGGACTATACGAATGCCAAAACATTAGGGCTACAGAGTGAGAAACTCGTGGCATGTCTTACAATCTCTGAATGTCACTAGAGTCACATTAGCTGTGTTCATTTCGGGTTACTACACAAACTTTTGTATGGAAGTTACTCGCAAGCAGAGAAAAGATATGGTCAAGGCAAAATCACATAAAAGTATATTCTTCGCAACCGTAGTATTGTTTTCGAATTTTATTTTGACAATAGCATGATTGCGACAGTATTTATATTTAGTATTATTACCAAATTTAAAAATGAAAATATGTTTGTAGCAACCATATTATTATGGTTGATGCGCCAAAGTATTTTTATTTCGGTTTTATGTTAACATTAATATTTTGACAATAGTATAGTTTTAGAAAATAGTAAAGAATATACGAGGGTTGCTACATATATTCCTGGTACTTAGTATCAATTTTTGGACAATAAATATTGTTATATATCTTAATTAATTCTTTTCCATTTGAGACATCACTGCAATGCTTATCAAAACGTCTATCCAAAGACGTATTCTTTTTCTGATCAGTTGACCCACTGCAAGGCGGTAAACAATCAACATATTTTCAACAAGTAAAAAATGTTAAGTTTGGCTGTGCCGAACTTTGGATACCCTCCACCAGATTCCCAAATAAAACCAAATTTGGTGCGAAAGTGTGTTCTATATAGAAATCTTTATGTGCAAAATTTCATTTCGATAGGTCAAGCTTGTGGTGAGACCGTTTGTGTGGGAGGTACCGGTAGGACCTCCCACTCAAACGCAGAGGTGTGTTCTATATAAAAATCTTTATGTAGAAAATTTCATCTCGATAGGTCAAGTTTGTAGGGAGTTATTGTCATATTATTTTTCAAGGCCCATGAGACCGTTTGTGTGGAAGGTACCAGTAGGGCCTTTCCGATCTTAGCCAAATTTAGCGCAAAAGTCTGTTCTATATATTAATCTTTATGCCGAAAATTTCGTCTCGATAGGTCAAGTGTGTGGTGAGTTATTGTCATATTATTTTTCAAGGCCCATGAGACCGTTTGTGTGGAAGGTACCAGTAGGGCCTTTCCGATCTTAGCCAAATTTAGCGCAAAAGTCTGATCTATATATTAATCTTTATGCCGAAAATTTCGTCTCGATAGGTCAAGTGTGTGGTGAGTTATTGTCATATTATTTCTTAAAGCCCATGAGACCGTTTGTGTGGGAGGTACCGGTAGAACTTTTCCGATCTCAACCGAATTCAGCGTAGAAGTGTGTTGTATATAGAAATCTTGATGTGTAAAATTTCATTTCGATAGGTCAAGTTTGTGGTGAGTTATAGTCATATTATTTCTCAAGGCCCATAAGGCAGTTTGTATGGAAGGTACAAGAAATGGTAGCCCAATCTAAACCATTTTTACATAGATGATTGCGCCTTTATAGAGATTATTATTTGCAAATTTCAGTGATCAGTGATTTTGCTCAAGAAACTGGACGGATATTTCCAAAAAAAAAACTAATTTTTATGAGGTAGTGTCGGTTGAGGGTCTTCAACACCAATTTCCCGTAGAGCTATATAGCCCATTTTCAATACCAACCATGCTAGGTTAACTACACATGTTTGTGCCAAATTTCAGCTCACTAGCTGTTTTCATGCAGACTCTATCTTGTTTTCGACAGACGGACAGCCGGACAACATGGCTAGATCGTCTTAGAATTTTACAAGGATCAAGAATATATACACTTTGATGGGTCTCCGATGATTATTTCAAGGTGTTACAGACAGAATGAAAAAACTAATATAGCCTCCATTGTATGGTGGAGGGTATACAAAGTACTTATAGCCAACAATCTATAACAACGACCAATACATGCACAAATTCAGTTCCAATACGAGTATTCATCTTAGTCTGTTAGGATTTTCAACAATTGTTTTCTTTAACCGAAAGTGGCAGTTCCATCTATTAAAAATTGCTATCAACATTCGGTTGTTACATTGGAATACATGGATAGCACCAACATTCGGTTGGCAAAAAATCGGTTGTGGCAACAAATCTGTTTCCTGTGTGTAGAATTGATTTCGCACAGTTTCAAAGAGATATGCAGACGAAATTGCTATCAAGTAGTTTTCGAATTTATGATTATTGAATTTTCCAAGTACTTTCACAACACGATTCACTCTCCGCCCCTTAATATGTTTAACTTTGGGTAAAAATGTAACCTATCACTTTGATACCCTCCCCTCGTACCATTGACAAAACTGTACACAACTGACCGGCCGTCTCCCTCTGACAGTCGGAAAAAGTCTCTTGTATTCAAGCACAATGAAGAGATTGGCATGCAGCATTCCTTTTGATGACTACATCTAGTATGACTCCTACCCGAAGGAATTGATTGGCCATGATCGAACATGATTATGATGGGTGATGATGCCGGTGTGGCTGTGGCCACCATCGAGATGATTGTACTCTATGGTAATTGGGTATGCCTTAAAAAGGAATGTTGTTCTAAAATGAAATTTGTTTTGATTAAATATGTGCTGCATTGGCAATTCTCTGCATGTGCCTTGGCCACTCCGGACCAGGCCAGCCGCACCACACGTAGCTTGGAACATCTAGGAATGTCCATTCGACTGGATTCTTTCGGTTGGGAGCCTGCATGGAAATATTCAAATTTTAGTCACCTTTCTTCGTACGTTCTCTAATGTCTATCTGGAGTACGTGATATTTTGTGCAAAAATTCCATGATTATACTTTGGGTGTTTGTAGCTTTAGGTTTTCTCTTAAGGCGTTTTTATGCAGGGTTTTTTGAATAAATAAAAGTTTTACACTAATCGTGTACCATAAAGTCTAGTTAATAAACTCATTGAACGATATATGGGGGGCAATGAAGCAATAAAATCGAAGTTGGTTCGAAGAAGCGAATTTTAAGATTATTGAGAAAGAGGTGGGTTAGTTTCAAGATTAGCGGCATGCAGTTTTCATTTTAAAACGATGGCAAAAACATTACTTACTTTTTTATAAATAAACTTAAAGAATTGGAAGCGAAAGCTTTATTTTAAGAAATTTGAAAATCACATCGTACAGGGAAGGCAATTTATTTATTTAATTTTAAATTTGAATCGGCTGTAAAAAAGAGTACTGATAATTTTTCAAATTTCTGGTTTTTTTAAAAAGGTTGCATTTTGTCATTTGATAATGGTACACCACTCGATTCATTTTCGCTTCGCCCTATGGGCTGAAGATTGTTTGGCAGGAGAAAAAGTATTTTACCTAAAAATCGTGTTTTCAGATGAAGCTCATTTTTATCACGGTGGCTATGGCAATAAGCATAATTGCCGCAAAGGGTGGGGGGGGGGTCCAGACAACCCACACGGAACTATTGAGAATGCAATGCATCCGCAACGAGTCACTGTTTGATGAGGACTTTGGGCAGGCAGCATCATTGGGCCATTTTTCTTCGAAAATGAGCAGGGAGCCGCTGTTACTGTCAATGGTGAGCGTTACCACGCCATGTTTAACGATTTTTTGTTTCCAAAAATTCAAGAGAATGACATGGACGACATTTGGTTTCAAGAAACGGGGCCACATGTTACACAGCCAACGCTACAAACGATATTTTATTCATGTTTTTGAAAATCGAATATTGTCATTTGGCCGACTCGGAGCATTGATTTGAGCACTTTGGATACTTTTCTGTGGGGAGTCATTAAGGATAAATTTAACGCAAAGCTTTCAGAGACATTTGAAGCTTTGAAACATGAAATCGAAGTTGCCATTGAAGATATTCGACGCGAAACAATCGAATATGTATTAAAAAATTGGGTTGATCGGATGAGGTACTGCCGGGCCAGTTGTGGTAGTCATGCGAATGATATCGTGTTCCATTGATCCATGACAAAGTTCAACCAGAAATTTGAAAAACTTATCAGTTCCTATTTTTTACAGCCGATTCAAATTAAATTTTAAATGGCCTACCCTATACAAGGAGAACCTACAGAAGATGCGCAGCAATAGAAACATAGAAATAGATGAGGTCAGAGAGTTAACCCGGCTTATTTTTCGTTTAGGTTTTGCGTTAAATTGAAAAAGCGTTTTTATCTCATTCCAGCTATTCTAATGACACCACAATCCTAATAATTAGTTGTTACAGACACTCTACGGTTGTATACAACGAAAGTTAGTCAGTATAAGAATTTTCTTTTATCGGAATATTTTTTTGGCTATTCATAGATCCCTTTCAAAGTATTTTGAAAGTAAATAACACTGTTTTGGTGCTCTTGATCGAAAAGGCGTGGCAAATACATCTCAGGTATTTAAATTGGCTGATCAGAAAATAGTGCGGTTCAAAATAGTCTACGACGTTTTAGCACAATTTTATTATGGTATATAAGAACATATTGGTTATAACTATGGTCATCAATAAATTGGCTATCAATAGAGGACCATATACATATGTGAGAAAGGGACCTAAGGGTAAAAAATCAATTTTCATTTTTTTCTTTTTTTGATGTGGACAATATCTGAGCATCGAATGAGACCGATCCCATGCCCCAAAAGTGTTCCCTCCCAGAGATATGCGCGTTTTATGAAAGTAAAGTCGACGATTCTTAGCGCAAATAGAAAAAGGACCTAATCTTTGAAATGGCTCTCCTGAACAAAACTGATTTTTAACCTTAGGTCCCTTTCTATTTTGCGCGTCACATATGCTACGAATACATATTTTCAACATTGCATTGAGTTATTTTGGATTTAGGATTTGTTTAAGCACTACTCGAAACAGTGTTCTTTTTACCGAGGTACCTTTAATACCTTAAAGGCAAACCTTTTTCCTCCCTGGGCCGATTTCGCCTATTTACAATCCCTAATAACCATAAGCCGTCATCATGCAATATTTCTGGATCCTAGGTTGATTCGATTGAACGCTATCGAGTTTTCAACAGACGGACGGACGAAAGGGTGGACTTTTCTAGATTGTCTTACAATTTTATGGCGATCAAGAATATATACATACGAGTACATTATGGGATCTCCGATCAATATTTCATGGTTTTGCAAACTTAATGACAAATTTAATATACCATCCACCTTTCGGCGGAGGGTATAAAAAAAATACATTTTTATTTCTAATGGTATTAATTTAATTTATTTCCTTAATATTTCGATCAGCATTTTAAATGTTGGGACCAATACTTGGTGGGACAGAATATGATTTCTCACTAAAGACAACTCAAATATTGACATAATTAAATTAAAACTATTTAAATAATCTCCAGGCAGACCGGGCGAGGATTAAATTCATGAAAAAACTAATAAAAAAAGCTCAAGTTGGGCTTGCCCGACTTCATTAAACCCTGCACTTCTGGTTGTTCAGAAAAGCCAACTGAAACTGTTTTTCGGGGGGCCCCTTTTGGGCGGGCTCTAAATGTATCCAGATTTTAAAACTAATGCAATATTTGAGTTCGTGATTAAATTTAATTGTTATTGTAAAAATTGGTTGAATATACAGGGTGGGCGAGCAATTAAAATTTGAACAATTTAAATTTGAATTGGCTTAAAAAAAAGTACTGGTATTTTTTTTTTCGAATTTCAGGTTTTATTGCAAAAGTTAAACTTTGTGATTTAATAATGGAACACAATATCATTCATATGACTTTCACGACTGGCTTGGCAGTATTTCAACCAATCAACTAAATTTTCCAGTTCAATTTCGATCGTTTCGGGTCGAATCTCTTTAATGGCAACATTGAATATATTTTAACGCTTTAATTATATTCGGATAATTTGCGGATAATACTTACTGGCTATCCGCAGAAAATAATCCAGAGGGCTCAAATCGCAGCTACGAGGAGGCAAATTGGCATCACAATTTCGGCTGATTATTTGATTTTTGAAAACAGCGCGTAAAATATCGATGGTTGCGTTGGCTGTGTGACATTGGGCCTCGTCTGTCAAAACTAAATGTCGTCATTGCCATTCTCTTGAATTTTTGGAAACAAAAATTCGTTGAGCATAACGCGGAAACGCTCACCGTTGACGTTTCATTTTCGAAGAAAAATTGCCCAATGATGCCGCCACCCCAAAATCCACAGCAAACAGTGACTCGTTGTGGATGCATTGGCTTCTCAATAGTCACGTGTGGGTTCTCTGAACACCGTATGCGGGAATTTTGCCTATTGACTTAGCCAACGAGATGAAAATGAACTTTATCTTAAAACACGACCTTTCGGTATAGTTTTTCATCTCCTGCAAAACAATCTTAAACCCATTGGGCAAAGCGGAAACGCATCGGATGGTGTTTCGTAATTAAATGAAAAACTTTAACCCTGTATATGTGGGAGCTATATCTTAATCTGAACAGATTTCCTTTTTTTTTAATTTCAGCAGCGTCCGCACAAGTAATCTCCTTGCATCATCAAGATTGGATTCGATATGTGTCTTCTAGAACTAAAGACATAAAATCGGATGACCATATATGTATGAAAGATATATCTACATCTAGACCGATTTTCTTTAATAATTATTAACGCGTTCGTTGGCATTTTTCTCAAAGCTTTAAAAATTCATGATAAAATATGATTTGTACTTATTTTACTTTTCTAACTGAAAAATATCTCCTATGTACGAGGGCGACCGCAAAAGTAACTGGCCTAACATAAAAAGAACCGTTTTTTGGAATTATTATTATTTACTTTTATGCATAATCTCCTTCCAACTTAATACTCTTCATCAAACGTTTTTCAAGTTTTTTAATTCCATCCGAAAAATAAGATTTTTCAAGACTTTCAAAATATGCCTCAGTTTCTGCAATAACCTCGCTATTGGACGAAAATTTTTTGCCACCGAGAAATTTTTTTAAATTTGGAAACAAGAAATAATCAAAAGGAGCTAAATCTGGACTATATGGTGGATGCGGAGCAATTTCAAATCGTAATTCAGCCAGTTTTTGTTGAGTTAAAAATTCAGTGTGTGAAGGAGCATTATCTTGATGAAAAAGAACTTTTTTTTTCTAAATGCGGTCGTTTTATCTATCGTCTTATCTTTCTTCACTCAACCGATCCAATAATGCACAATAATATTCACTATTTATAGTTTTTCCTTTCTCAAGATAATCAAGAAATATTATACCCTTTGCATCCCAAAATACTGTAGCCATTACTTTTCCTGCTGACTTAACAGTTTTCGCCTTCTTGGGACCACTTTTACCAGCTTCTATCCATTGTTTTGACTGTTCTTTGCATTCTGGGATGTAGTGATGGATCCATGTTTCATCAACAGTTATGAATCCTCGCAAGAACTCTATTGGAACTCTATCGCTGATAAATCGCTAAAAGCTCCTCGGAATTGGTCCAACGGACGATTTCTTGGAGCAAAGTCAACAAACGCGGCACATATCTTGCGGATAGCTTTTTCATGTGGAGTTCATTATGTAAAATTCTCCAAACTTGTTTTTCGTGTATTTTAACAATATTAGCAAATTCTCTGAGCTTTATTTGTCTATCTTTAGTCGCTTCATTAAATATTTTTCTAATGTTTTCAATATTAGTAGCAGTTTTCGGTCTTCCAGAGCGTTGTTCATCTTCCGTTCTTGAACGACCCATTTTAAATTGTTGAACCTAGGATTTCACGGTGGAGTATGATGGTGCATTATCACCATGAACAGAATCCAATTCATCTTTAATTGATTGTGACGTATAACCTTTCATAAAAAAGTGTTTAATTAACGCACGAAACTCTTTATTTTCCATTTTTCAAAAATTATAAAACTTAAATCACCTGTAACAAAGAAAATAATTATTAAATATTTCGGAAATTTTGACAGATGGCTTATAAAAGATTGCTTTTAAAAAACAAAAAAAATTGCTAGTAAAACAGAAAATGTTTTTTGCGGTCGCCCTCGTACTTGTATGTACCTATAGATCACATTTAGGCCGATAGCTTAAGTTGCTAGTGCTTATTTTCTTAAGTTTATTATGATTTCTAATTGTAAGATGGGGCTTGTAGAGCTTTAAACGGAAAATTCGGATTTACACATATATATATAATTAAATCTGAACCGAGTTTCTTCAATTTAAACATCGTTCGTCATTGGGCGAAACAACTAACGTGTGACAAATTGCATCAAGATTGGATGCAAAATGTGGCTTCTAAAAGACATAAAATTGAATAAACATAGCTATATCTAAATCTGAACCAATTTTCTTCAATTTTGTAAAAAATAAAATTGCTCTCGACGGCTGCCTCGTGTGGACCTAGCATTAGTTGCAAGCAGGTGTAACAGCAGTTCCTGTGAGCGTTTCACCAGACCCCAAGCAACTAATGTGCTGTAACCATGATCAGCGGCTATACACTTAGGCATTTCGCATATAACGAGAACTGCCGGCATAGACTTTTCCACCGCACAAAGTTAATACACTAAAAATCTCTCGCACTAAAGTGAGATAGAGATACATACCAAAACACATACACACACACACACACGCAATAGAGTGCATGGTCGCTGTCCATTATAAACAACAACAGAATAAGGTAAGTGATGCGTGCCTTATCTAATGCATTTTTTGTTGTACCTTTTACGAGTTACTAAAGTGAAATAGAGATACATACCAAAACACATACACACACACGCAATAGAGTGCATGGTCGCTGTCCATTATAAACAACAACAGAATAAGGTAAGTGATGCGTGCCTTATCTAATGCATTTTTTGTTGTACCCTTTAAGTAAATTTCATTGGAATATTTGATAAATAGTTTGGCTTATTTACGAAATATTTAAATGAGTGGTGATCTTTTTCACATGCCAATTTTTTGGTAGGAATTTTAAGGTCATTTTTTGCTGTGTACAATGCACAATCCTAAACGTGCTTTTATCTGAAAGTGGATGAAGGTGTATTGGAAATTTTGAGAGGATAATCCATCGTAAAATTTACGGACTTAGCTGCACAGGCGGGTGAGTCAGGCATCGGACGAAGCCTTATCCCAAGATGTATGTAGCAAAGCACATCCAAACTCAGCGATTCCTAGCACATTTTGGTCGGATGAACCGATACGATAACATCTACAGAAAGTGGTGACAGGAACGACCGGTGGAGTGTCCAAAACCGAAAACCGACATTACGGTTTTTATGTCCAAACCTGACAGGCGGTTTTTCAAAAATATCTAAAACCCGACATGTCGGTATACCCGGTTTTTGCTGTCGTTCTTCCGGTTTTCAGGTTTATGGTTGTTATATGTAAAAGCAAAGAAAATTCATAATTTTAAAATACGAAACTACCAAAAAAAATTAAGCTAGATCTACTTTTTAGCGTACCGATTGACTCAGAATCAATAGTTGATTCGATTCAAAGATATGTCTATGTCCTTCCACCATTGTTTTCAAACAATAGATCGCAACTGTTGGCCGATATTTATGAAATTTGGCAGAAGTAAGTCATCCAATATTAATGAAATTTGGTGCAGTTTATTGCGATCGCTCAGTTATCGTTTTAGTTAAAAATGGGTCATGGCGGTCCACGTTTTGATATAGCCCCAGTGTAAAGATCTCTCCCGATATAACATTCAACCTATCTAGAACATTCATATTAATTAAGATTTCAACCAAATTTGGTATGGTTTACGACTATTTGCAAAGAACCAATCTTGCAACAATTTTAATCATACAGGGTGGCCGATGAAATCTGCTAAGGGTGGAAATAAATCTTGTTAATTTTTTTTTATTTTTCTGGTTCATTTATAGATTTAACAAAAATGGATAACTAGGACACTGAAACAAGAATTTGGATTGTCCGCCGCTATCACGCACTGGAGTCCACAGTTTCGGTTCAAAGAGAGTATAGTCGCATGTTTGGCGGCAAATCCTCCGAGCAGATGGACCATAATGAGACTTGTTAACAATTTTGCCGAGCATGGGACAGTCAGCAGAATCCCTTACCATCGAAACCCTTCAGTTCGGAGGGAGGAAACAATCGGTCCTGTAGCTGCTGCCATACAAAACAGTCCAAGAGTTTTGACAAGAAGCTTTTCTGCTCAAATGTGTTTTAAGCAGACAGTCATTGAAGTTACATATGCATAAAGATTTGGACTTATTTTCACATAGAATTTAAATGGCCGCTTGGAATTTTTCCAGAAGATGCTTTAAATGGTGGAAAAGGACGGAACCATGTTGAACTGTCTGACGAGGCCCAATCATGTCTGACGAGGTCCATTTCGATTTAAACGGCAACACAAGCAAAGAAAGTTGACGAATGTGGAGTGCTTCCAACCCACAGATACTCCATTAGACGGAATTGCATCCACTTCGTGTCACAGTGTGGTGTGCAGTTTCATCAAGCTGCATTGTCGGGCCCTACTTCTTCTATCCAGAATGACGCCGAATTAAAGTTTCTTTCAACTCTGTGTGGTTTCGTCAAGATGGTGCGACTCCTCACATAGCCCGGCCTGTTATGACAGAATTGCGACGAAAAATTCAAATTTCATTATTTTTAAAACTAATCAAGCTATATTCAAAAAAAATTGAATGAGCTTTAACATGAATAAAAGAAATATGAATTCCATGCACTGAAAAAAAAGTTATTTGCTTATTTATTATTATTTTTAATGTAGCAATATTCATCAGCCACCATGTTTATGCTTAATATATGCAAATTGTCTGGGGACCCAAAAAATGGCTTCCTATATTGTACATGGACATCTTTCAAAATAGTATAAAGTGTTCCTAGAAAGCTTAAAATAAAATTATTTTTGCAGTCTGTCTAAATTTGAGTGACGGACCCTGCTTCCGAAAAACAATGCAATTTTCAACCAAATTCAAATATGCCCGTGTTTTTAACATCTGCGAAAATGAAGAGCAAGTTCAAGAGTACAATTACTTCAATATTTTCCATTTTAAAGTAAAAGGCTGAACGCGGCATGTTTGTTAATGCCGTTTTTTTATTTAAAAAAATCCCGACAGTCGGTTTTTTCAAATCACGGTTTTGAAAAAAGCCCGAAATGCCGGTTTTCTGAACACCTTGGATTTTTTTTGGTAGATTTAGAGTGTATATGCGAGAGTTCATGGTATACAAAATTGGAGAAAGCAACTAATTATTTGGAGCGGTCCCCGACCTAGAAGGTGTTGTGGAGCCATACTGAGTGAGTAAGAAAGTTGGAAGGTATTTCATTTTAGAACTTTATCTCGAATTAGTATACGCAAAGAAAAAATATCAACCATAGTATTGTTTTCTAATTATATTTCGACAATAGTATGATTGCCACAATAGTACTCGTAATATAGTTGAAATGTAACAAAATAAAAATTGCCAAATTTAAAAATAAAAATATAGAGGTAGCTACAATATAAATATGGTTGGCGCTACAAAAGTATTGTTTTTTGGGTTTTATGTTAACAATAATATGATTACTGAAATCGTACTGATTGTAAATTTTCTTCATTTGCATATGCTTAGAACAATGTTATTGTTACGGATCTAATGCAATAATAGTACTTTTTGTATGGAAATTAAAACTTTTCAATCAAATTTTGGCTTGGTTTAACTAAAATTTCTTTTAATAAAAGCGCTTACGATTTTTAAACTGATTTTTTCTACTGTTAAAAAAACCACTCCTTTTAGTTTGAATCGTATATATTTTTAAATAATTATTATTATTCAAATCTTTTGTTGACAAAATAACCCAATTCTGATAAATAGTTTTGGGGATCATGGTATAATCATACTATGATTGTAGGAATCATAACATGATTGCGTGTGAATCATACTATGGTTGTATGTTAAACATATTACGGTTTTTCGAATCATAATATGGTTGTGGAGATCATAGTATGGTTAAGTGTGTTTCCAACTATGGCTGTGGGGATCTTAGTATGGTTATGGGTGAAGCATACTATTGTTGAGATCATAGAATGGTTGAGTATGAATCAAACTATGGCTGTGTGGAGCTTAGTATGGTTATGGGTGAAGCATACTATTGTTGTAAGGAATATATATCCAACAATATTTGAAAGCTGTTACCCCAACCGACAAGAAGTCATTGAGCCATCCTGAGTGAGTAAGGAAATTAGAACGGATGTGATTTTAGAACTTTATCTCGAGGTTCAGTAGAGAGCCATTGAAATACGAAATCTCATTAGAAGATCGTATTTTGACCTTAAAATAAGTTTACATTTTCTTACTTTTCCACTTCCAGCGCAATAGAGCAGTTAACAATTTCTTAATACGAACTGACAGTTTTTAAAAATCATGCACTATATTATTCCGCTGATATTAATAATGCGTCTTTCAAATTACCTCTGCTAATGTATCAAAAGAAGACGGAAGCTATTTGCATCATCACCTTTTTCAAGAACACAAATTAGTATGCTGAATAAACAAAAACATTTAATAAAAAAATCCAAAACAAACAATTAAATCACAAGACGCATCGAATTAAAAAAAAGACAAAATTTATTTTTGTATTTTTTTTTATTCAAAATACAAAAAAACGATTTCAAAGAAATTATACTACAACAAAAATATGTGAAAAGAAAAGTCTTGAGTGAAAATGAAAATTTCTCTCAGCCAAAAGAACAAAGATCATCGGCAGATCAGTTCAACAACTCGCTATGATGCCTATTTCAGAGTTCACGCGCATTTAAACACACGTCACACACGATTTCCCCGAAATACTCGAAAGAAAAAGACCTGTTGGAATCGCCGAAAAGCGGCATCCATGGAAGAGCGAAGACCTGTAGTTCTGCTGTGCTATAAAGACTACGCCACGCGCAATTTAAAGAATGCCGGATAGAGAACATTGGGGGGTTGCGGTTTGTATTTCTATACTATGCGAGGTGACACACGTTTCTGCAGTAGACAAGCGGACGACTGTAGCGTATTGTGAGCCAAAATTGTGACGATTCAAAGAATGACCACTTTCTTGGATGACGGATTATTTGTATGGGTATTTTTTATTTGCGAAACCGATTGAAATATGCAGATTCAGTCAATCACTTGCCTTTGATAGACACTTTTTTGAATTATTAGCATAAACGAACGAAATAGATTTTATTTTTTAAAGAGTGAATTACTTATCAAGTTAATAAGATCAGATTTATTGTTGTTCGTTTTAAAGGGAAGGAAAACCGTCTGGTAGACGCACGTTTAGCCGTTGGTGTGGGACGGCTCATCGGTACCATATATGTGTGCTGCCGACAAGGTATCTGCTCATTTGACATTTGATTTTGCATATTCAAAGTATTGAGTTGGTTTTTTTTTCATCATTTTTCAGCTGTAAATTTCAATACAAATTGCCATAGATTTAAGCAAGAAATGCCTACTCGTACAATGACTAGAAGCCACAAATTGCACCCAATCACATATTTTGCATTGTACGTTACAAGCAACTATTAATTAACTGTGGTGAAACTCGACCACATAGGTCCTCCATACAAAGGTTCTTCCAGATCATAGAGTTTTCAGCTTAAGGAGTTACATTTTATATCCGATTCCTTTCAAATTTCGCAAGGAGCGTTACGTGCGGCCAACAGCCATGCCCTAACATTGGACCATATTGATCAATGTTTTCGAACATCCTCCACACAAGGTACCTTTCGATTTGAGGTCCTGCCGCAAATTGTACTCCATTAAGCTAACATTTTGTATGGTACGTTGTGAGCTCTAGGCAAAGATGATTTATCCCTTCAATAGCAGAGTGGTGTAGAGTATCTTATATTTGGCCAAGCCTGACTAAAACCTTTTTTACTTGTTTTTTTTAGTAAGCACCAAATTGTATTTATTTCAACGCAAAGCTAAAAAAATTTAAATATATTTTACAGAAATTTAGTTTTAAGGCTCAGTAAATTTAGTTTTTGTTCTCGCATTCCATGCTTTTCAACTTCCATATCAATTTCGCAAATATGAACCGATCTCGGTGATACTTTCCAGATTATTTTGTTTTCGGCTAATGACAGTTGGTATCGAAATTGGGAGAAATCGGTTCAAGTTCGAATATATTAGGGAGGCCCAACTCTCGAAATAGGCCCCATACAAATGTTCCTCCCGATTTTGGGTCTAACCGCCCTAACAGCTGCTAACTTTATCAGATTTCAACGATATTTGATTTAAAGCGGTATTTTGCACATACAAATGTTTCTTCCGATTTTGAGTTTAACCGATCTAAAAGCTCAAATTTAGCCCACAAGAAAAATATACAGGATGGACCGCGGTTATTTGCTTATTTGAGAATGAAATAAAAAATTATAATCCTTAGAAATGTTTAGCTCGTTTGTTTTATTTCGGTCTGTTGCTTTTACACATTGAATAGGGATTAACCGGCTCAAGACCTCTTGCTTCTATATTTAAATAGAAGACAAGTTTTTAACAAAATGGCAAAGTGGCATTGATTTCCGTGGTTGCACACTGTTTTTTTTCATGATTTTGGGTCCGTGACAACGCTCTTCAGAAAGCTTTGCTGCAATTGTTGAAAGTAAAACCGAACTCTATAAGGCCAGGCTCTCCCCAAACGAATGAGAACTACTGTTGTAAACCATACTTTTCAAGTTTTCTTCACACAATTGCCCACGAAAATACAACTCACTCTTGCCACCTCTAAAGAGACTCCACATCGATAGCCATCAATAGATTTATTTACAACGTGTGTGTGTGTTAAAAGTAAGGTGCCGGCCAGTCCACATTACCCCACAAAGAGATAAGCCGTCCAGGAAACATTTGCCTCAAACAATTCATCGTAACCCTTGCTGTGTGTGCAGTGGCACCATCCTGTTGAAACCATATATCCCCTAATTGCATTGCCTCAAGAGCCGGCTGAAAAAAATCCTCTATCATAATCAAGTACCGTTCGGAGTTCACAGGAGCAAGTGATTGTTTCCGAGCAGAGCGTTTCGGAGATTGCAGTACTGCTGCTCTAACTCTCTCAATGTTTTGTGGTGTTGTAATCCGTATCTCAGTTCCCCTTCGTACACATAACACATTCCCTGCTGTTCTCAATAAAGCTACCCAATTTACAATTGACTGCGATCCAGGAACACGTTCGAGTGGGGAAACATTGAATCGTAAACGAAAAGCATGCAGCACTGCAATTATCGAGTGCGCATTTGAAAAATACGCTTCAACACAAAATGACCTCTCCTCATGTGTCCCATGTATGATGGCAACTGAAAGGCTGGCGAATACAAATCTCCCGTCAGCCTCTATAAGCCACGCACAGTCTCCACTTTCTTCGACTAACAGGGATGTGGGGGCAATCCCGTAGTACAAAAAAGCAAATTATGGCGCTCCACCCTGTATGTTAAAACTATGAAGTCTTTAGCATGTGGTAAGGGTTAAGCTTTTTTAGCTGCTTTAAATAGTTTTTATTGCATATTACAACTGAACTTTTGGAAATTTATTCCGCAAACCCTAAACAACGACTACAAAAAGCTTTGCCTAATTTGCCTCCAGATTGTCGCCCTCAAAATCAAAGAACAACACATCAGGATCATTGACATTCAATCAGATGCACTGTTTGGTGCGGTGTTATGGCCACAAAAGTCATCGGTCAAAATTTCTTAAAAAATAAGAATTAAACTCATGACCCGGTCTCCGGGCTTCTAACTGAACAGTGATAAGCAACTTTTTGCCGCTTATGGTGAATGAAATACGAGGGCTGCTATATCTATTTCTGGCCTAATAATGAAAATGCAAATATTTTTTATCAAAAATGGTTTTACTGTTTTTCAAAGTATTCTCCAGCATGATTTATACACTTTTTCATGGGCTCAAACCAATTGTCGAAGCCCTTTTCCACTCCGATTGAGACATCTCTCAAGCGTGGTTTTTGAAAGCTTAAACAGCATTTTCTGGCGACGAAAATCGTTGACCACGCATTTTTTTCTTGATGTGCGGGAATAAAAAAATGTCATTGGGTGCCAAGTCATGGCTGTACGGCGAATGACCCATTAATTCGACGTTTTGGCCAGTCAATGAGGTTTGAGCCAATCGATATGTAAGAGCTCGCATTGTCATGGTGCACAATGATTCGTCTTTTCTTGCGTATTAGTGTTGCCTAGGCCAGAAATATATATAGCAACCCTTGTATTAGTATATACGTTCTTGGATCAATCTGATAAGCTGTTAAAAACGGCATTACAAATTTAGCATAAATTCCATCACAAGATACTAAAAGTTCTAAAAACATTTGTTTTTATAACTGTTGCTGGAGATAAATAATAAAAGAAAATAAATAATAAAAGAAAATAAATAATAAAAGAAAATAAATAATAAAAGAAAAAAAAAAATTGCTATCGAAAGAAAATAATATTTTCTTAAGATAACAATAATTTACTTGAAGCTAAAATAATCTTCGATAGCTCCGGAGTGGATCCCAACAAACAACATGAAAAGTAAACCCACAGCACGTGCTTGTAACCAGCTGGTTAACGATCGATAAAGTATGCGTGTGGAGCGGAGAACTAAACACGTTCCATCATCGCAATGTTTAATAGCACCGAAGAACTGATAACACGTGCATACTTTATTCATGGCTGAAACTACATCAGGGTATGTGTGAGTATGTGTGAACATACATATGTACACATGCCAGTATATATGTACACTGTCAGATTATCCGATTACATTACATGCATAAATGAAATGATAATGTCAAATATCATCATCAGTTGTTTCAAGCTCAAATAATTGCAATTGATAATGAAATCCGAAGCGCAAATCTATTGACCCCAAACCGAACCGAACCGAATCAAGCCAACCAACAACATGTGTCATGTGTGTCCAGCGTCCAACAACAACCGTTACCGTGTACGACTCGGTCTCGGCCGTACCCACAAAGAAGATGTTTTTGGATGCTAAAATCAGCATCAATGTCAGGCATAAAATTAAAACTATGTAATGACCACCACAAGAGACATAGCGAGAGAGAGAGAGGCAGAGATGGAACTGCTGGGATTACAAGGGTTACACAAACATGCCTGAATGTTTGCACATACATACATGTGTCATTACATATTGTACCCTATATACACACACTTGTATTTAGTTATGTATAAATGTGTGTTTTGTATATGTTTATGTATATGTGTGTATGTGAGTGTGGGTCAGTTTTTAGTTCATTTCTAGTATTTAACTAATGGTTGATGTTGTTGCTGCTGCTGCTGCTGCTACTTGCCAGTGTTGTATGCATGTGGGCATGTATGTATGTTTGAATGGCTGTATTTATGATGTGGTAACATTGACCAATTGCTGTAAATTAGCTTGAGTACCACCACCCATAGTGCATGTACTCGAGCTTATGTCCGTACTAAACATACGTACATATGTACGTACGACTGTATTCTCGCTTAAATCTCTTTTCTCGTGCATCACCACAACACAATTGTGGCGGCAATGGTATACTAAGTTCATGCGGTGATTTGTAACCACTAATTGGAATGTCTGAGCGTAGGAATGTACCATATACGCGGATTTGCATTGCATACAATTACTCTGCACATATCCTTGTCTGTCTATCTTGCGAAAAGTACTGTCACCTTTGGGGCAGGTGTGTAAGGAAGAGTCACGGCAAATATCGGCTATTTCACAACCTTTTTATGTGATGGCAGAAATCGCTAGCAAAGTATCAGTTAGCAAATTTTGTGACATGTTTCAATTTGAAGTCAAAATGTATTTACGAAAAATTTTCTTTTTGTTTCTGGGATGGGATGTTAAGTCATAGAAATCATACTTTTTTGCTAATCATACCTGATATTTGCACTAGAGTGTCCAAAAAACCATAGTTTCCAAAAAGCAGGCAATTCGATTTTTTTTCACAACCATTTTCTGTCGGATTTTTTAATTTTAAAAAACCGGCATTAAAGGAAATTCGGGTTTTAGCCTATTTTTTGCCAATGAATAGAAAATATTTCCCCAATCGGAAGTGATGTATTTGTCTCCATTTAAGACTCTAGAATGGAATCAGTCACTTGCTTCGAATAGAGGTTTGTTGATTTATTTAAAAATAAACTAGTTAAATAGCTTAAGTGTGGCATGGCCGAATTTATTAGTGTTGGTTAATCGATGGGCTTAAAATCCGTAATTAACGAATTATTTTATTTTTACAATAATACGAGTATTATTAAAAAATCCTTTTTTGGTTTAAATGAAGTTTTCTTTCAGTTGCCTGACGACTGCCAATTGAAAACGACGTGTCATATCTCTTGCTTTCGACTGTAAAAAACAAAATATTAACTTCTATTTGTATAAACAAATATCGTCAAAATTAATAAACGCGTGATCACATCCAGGCATAAAATGCCAAGATTTAATTATTGGACTCCCTTACAAGCATCTGCAAATACAGATGACGAAAATGAAGACACTCAACAAACTCAAGTGCAAGAACAAAAAAAAAAGAATTTATTTCGCCAATTAAAGTGTTGTCTCAAAACTGCGAACAATTCCATAAATGGTTCAAAAGTGCTGGTATCTCAAAATACTACATTAAAAAAATTTCAATTGTTTGGATGTGAATGTGCAACATATGCGGATGATACCTCATTATTTTTCTCGCATGAATATGGACAAAATATAGTGACTAAACTTCAACGCGCTTTAGACTCTATATTAGATTACTTCCACAAATGGAAGATAAAAATAAATGAGGACAAAACACAAGCTGTGTTTTTTAGTCGAAAACGCCATCCTTGTTTTTACCCATCAAATAAGTTGACAATAAATGGGATAGGTATAGAATGGGGCGATAATATTAAATATCTGGGAGTCTATCTGGATAAAAAAATACTTTTTGATTTGCATATTGCAAGACAAATTCAGAAATTTTGCATTGCAAGAAATATGTTATATCCACGTATAAAACGTGGTTCTCCACTGAGTATTGAAAATAAATTATTGCTGGCAAAAGTAATTTTCCAGGCCATCTTGCTGTATGCTTGTCCTGTATGGGGAGTATGTGCAAAAACATATATAAAGAAATTGCAAATCTGCCAAAACAAATTATTGAAAATGATGTTAAATTTGCCATGGCACTTCTCCACCACACATCTACACAAAAATAATAATCAACAATTTAATCAAAGACAAAATTCGCTCTTTAACAGATAGATTCAAATTACACTGTAGTGTTTCATCTAATTCTCTAATCTCAAATCTATACATGTAAATCAAATCAACTGCATTACATTTCTAAAAAAATAAACTCCTTTTTTTGTGATAAATCAAAGGTTTTTCAAACAGTTTCCTCTGAAGCATTATATTTTTGTTACGTTATAAATCATACAACAATTGAAAGGAAAATGTTTTAGATGAAAAGTTGCATGAAGCGACTAAAACTCTGTAAACTTGTGTGATAACATTAGGCTAAGAAACGTTTTTTAACAAATAATTAAAAAAAAAATAAAGTTTTAGTAATCATCACAAACATTTGGTTATAACAACAAAATGTTTGCAAAAACTACTACACAACATTAACCACTAGTTGTGGCAACTAAATATCGTTTTCGCGTTTCAATGGTATGGCCGATCAACAAGTTGTGAGTAAAGTACGATGATCATATTGTGGCATTTCGAACCCAATATCTATTACGATTATAAAACCCTTATCCATGTTTAAATGGATAAGGTTTTCGGGTCTAGGATTCGTCCCCAAATTATATGTAGTCGTGTTTAAGCCCTTTTTGAGCCCCCAGGTACTTTGTATGGAGACTATATTTAAAAAAAATTAGCTGATATGTTTAAAATAAACTATACAAAATTATAAAGCATACCAAATAGAATTCGGAATAAAATGGTTTTTTAGAGCGATTGTATGTATTTCTAGCGTCTTTATTTTAAAAACGCAGAACGGTATAACCCGTTTTTTTCTGATCAGAAAACAGATCGATCGTAAAAAACTGTGCCAAATTTCATCAAGATGGCTGTAACATGCCAAACTCGGCTAATGTCACAGTTGCGACATATGCCGATGATACCGCAATACTTGCTTCTAGCGAATCGTACATAGAAGCATCAGCTCTTGTCCAGAAACAACTTGATGACATGAATGATTGGCTACAACGGTGGAATATAAAAGTAAATGCAGAGAAGTCAAGTCGCCTTACGTTTGCGTTAAGGCGAGGTAATTGTCCACCTATCCGACTAAACGGCGATGAAATTCCTATGAAGGATACTGCAAAATATCTAGGTATAGTTTTTGACCGACGGTTGACATGGAAAACGCATATCAAAAATAAGCAAAACCAATTGAAATTGAAAACCAAAAAACTTTGGTGGTTATTCGGACCGAAGTCAAAATTAAACCTTACAAATAAATTAACAATTTATAAAACCACACTCAAGCCTGTTTGGGCATATGGTATTCAACTATGGGGTACAGCCAGTAACTCTAACATTGATATTCTCGAACGATATCAGTCCAAGCCATTAGGGTAATAACTAATGCACCATGGTTTATATCTAACAAGGCCTTTAGAAGAGACCTTGATATACGATCTGTGAAAGATGAAATAAGCAAAGCTACCGATCTGTACTTACAACGTCTTAGCAATCATGTCAATCCTGAAGCTATAGCCCTACTAGACTGCACTGGTGAAACCAGAAGACTGAAACGATATCATATTCTAGATTTACCTTTTCGTAAATAATATTATGTAAATTACAAATGTTATTAAAAAAAAATGGTATAAATAAATTGTAAACTAAATTAACGTTAAAGTATACTCCCTATTTTCTGTAGAATAATGTTTATGTTATGTCGTTTGTTGGAGCTTCATAACCAATGTAATTATTAACAAATATTTAACAAATTTACTTATTGTTGTTTAGACAGATTGTAAATAAAGAAAGGAATGAAAAAAAGATGGCTGTAGTATGAGCTTCAAGAGCTAAAGACATTTAATCCGTTAAACTTATGTATGGGAGCTTTATATACTTTATATTTTAACCGATTTTCTCGAAAGTCAACAGTTTCCGGCCTTTGGTCAAAACCCTTATTTCTGCGAAGATAAGATTGTGGCTTCTAGGGTCGTAAAATCGGATGAACGTTGGGTGGGGAGCTATATCGAAATCTAAACCAATTTTTTCCAATTACAAAAGTGTCCTTTGTTAGCTAAAAAAAACGTAATTGTACTAAATTTCCTAAAGACCGGGCAACAGTTGCGACTTATAGTCTGATAACAAGCTTAAGATAGGCGTACGGAGGGACGGAAAGACAGATATCGTTAAATCGCATCAGCTGGTGATTCTTAGCCCATCGGTTTCTTAGACTAAAGTTGGCCAAAGTGTCCTTTGTTAGCTACAAAAACGTACTTGTACTAAATTTCCTAAAGACCGGGCAACAGTTACGACTTATAGTCTGATAACAAGCTTAAGATAGGCGTACGGAGGGACGGAAAGACAGATATCGTTAAATCGCATCAGCTGGTGATTCTTAGCCCATCGGTTTCTTAGCCTAAAGTTGGCCAGTGTGGCCAGCTCGCTTATAAAGCAGACTTCTAGATTGGCTTTACTTCAGCTTAGGAGGATCCTTTCTGTTCGATACATGGTCCAATAACGTCTATTTTTACCAGTGGGATATTGGTTGCATGTTACGAAATTTGGCCAGAATAGTAATTTTAAATCGCATCAGCTGGTGATTCTTAGCCCATTGGTTTCTTAGCCTTAAGTTGGCCAGTGTGGCCAGCTTGCTTATAAAGCAGTATACTAACTTTGAGCACAATCTGTTTTTCAATATGACTTCTAGATTGGCTTTATTTTAACTTAGGAGGATCCTTTCTGTTCGATACATGGTCCAATAACGTCTATTTTTACCAGTGGGATATTGGTTGCATGTTACGAAATTTGGCCAGAATAGTAATTTGTGGCTTCTAGAGCAACAGGACCTCGATGGAGAGGAACATTTGACAGGAGGCTATGGCAAAATAAAGTATGCATCGATTTGGTGCAGTTTTGCATGGCCTAAGAAGTGGTCGCTAAAACGTACCGTGCAAAATTGGAACGTGATCAGGTATAATTGGTGGCTTCTAAACAGAACCTAAAATTTAGAGGCCCTTCATGCGGAGGCCATTAGAAAAAATTTACCGAAATATTCAAGTTTAACAAGATATAATATCGGGTTTAATTTGTAGTTTCTGGAGTTGTCGGACAAATAAGTTCCTCAAATAAGGAGGAACTTATTTGTGGAGGCTATTTTAAAATAGGGACCGATATGGTCCCATTTTACCAGAGATAGCCGTTGGCTACTCGTAACGCTGTGTGAGAAATTTGGTCAGAATCGGATTTAATATAATAAAGCTGTACGTTTTGAAATTGGGAAGCACCTTTGTATAGGGGCTATACGAATATTTAGACCTATATGGTCCAGTTTTACCAGAGTTAATTATTGGTAAAAACTGTCAAATGTAAGTAGATCAAGTTTAATTTATTGTAGAGCTGCTGGACCAAAAATCGATAGGGACCTATGTGGAGGGCTATTTGAAATCATGGACCCTTATGTGTCCAGAGATGACTGTTGGTCACACGTAGCGCTAAATGCGAAATTTGGTCGAAATTAGATGTAACATGTGCCTTTTAGAGTTGAAGATTCTTTAATAGAAAAACATCTAAACATAGACCAAAATCCATTTAATTTCATTAAAAATATCCATTCTTTTACTTAAGTTCGATTACACAGGTCAACACTTAGTTTATGGCAGGTGGTTTGATAGTCAACTTAAGTTGATTTGGGGCTGCTGATCATGAATCTGGTCTCCAAATTCGCTCTAGTTTAGGAGATATTCACATACACCTTTATTTTCGGAAAGTTTTTCTCATCTCTGATTAGACCTTTTTTTGGTTTCTTTTAATAAAAGTACCCTTACTGCTTAATTTGTTAACCGATTCTCAAAAACTTGAGCGCGGTGTTTAGAGGAGAAATTGACTTTTTGATATTCAGCAAAATTCTACAGCAAATTTGAATTTTCGCTACGAAAAATTACTTTGAGCTGCCTATATTTTTTGGATTCTTTCCCAGTGTTGTATTTTCATTAAGAGCGTCCAACAAGCTAATAAACTTTACAATCTGATAAAATTTGACTAACAAGAAATAAGAACTAATTTTGAAAATAACGGTTTAGGTGAACATCTCCTAAGTAAGAGCGAATCTGTCAAATCGAAGGCAAGTTTCATGATCAGCAGCCCCAAATCAATTAAAGTTGACTAACAAACCTTCTGCCGCAGATATTTTTTTTCAAATTTTTTTGCCCAGTGTTATTTGTTTTTTTTTTTTTTGTTATTTTTGATCTTATTGCATTTTTATTAAATTGTTATCTCGGTTATAAACATCTAGTGATTGCTTCAGAAAGTCTTCTCTTTTCAGCTAACTCCTTAATTTAAAAAGACGCAGGCAACCTTGGTTGACTTAATAACTACACAATGTTAAACCGAATCTCTACTGGCGATCTTCTGCAAGTTCCATCTAATCTTCACAGAGGTCAGGAGCATTTTAGGTTGTTGCTGCTAAATACATGGAGCTTTTACCATCACAACTCCTATTAGCCTTTGTAGTAATACTTTGTACTTTTTTAAATGCTTAAAAATGATCAGGAAAATTGATGTAGCTCATTTCGTGGTCGTCCACACTGTGTGAAACATGCCTTTGTTTTTTATATCACAATTTTTACTATGCACAATTATGTATTTTTTTTTATTCATTTACTAAATTTAGGTTTGTGATATTTTGATTTTGTTTTCAATTTGTGACAATAAAGTATTATTGCAACCCAATATGGATGAATACCGTATACCTAATACACTGAAAGAAACCATAAAACGATATGTGCGTTCTCCGATTAGTTGCACAGCCCCTTGTATACGCCTTGTAATCTTATTAATCTATCCGATTAAAAATAAATGGCATGTTCAACGGCTGATGATCGAAATATTCATGGACGAAACTCAGTTGGGGGTGGGAAAAGAGCTTTGGACATAAGTCCAAACGTCAGCAAAAGTATATTGATCTTTGTGGAGAGTATTTTGAAAAATTAATAAGCCCGTTTTATTATATGAAATATGTGTTATTTATTTGTGTATATGGCAACTCTGGTATTCTCTACCATAGTACAGTAGAGAATTTATAAAATTGTTGGTGATAAATTTGGCTGGTTTATTTGAATGAAATTCTATAGGAAAATAGTAGATTGACCTTTGTTAAACCATTTTTTTCAGAATCAACGTAAAAATTGATAAAATTGGTCTCGAACCAGCATTAAAACTGTTCAAGTCATAATTATAATAAAAGACTGAACAAAAAAACATATGTGACAACGCATAAAGAAAGGGAAAAAAGGGTAAAAAATCAATTTTCACTTTTTTTTTTGATGTGGACAACATCTGAGCATCGAATGAGACCGATCCCATGCCCCAAAAGTGATATGCGCGTTTTATGAAAGTGATGGTACACCAAAGATACACGTATTTAAATCTTTAAAATGGCTCTTCTATTTTGCGCGTCACATATTTGAAACGTTTCTGTTTAAAACTTTACTTAACCGATGCCCAGTGGTTCGAAATCGTATTTTACTGACTAAAACTCTTGAACTTTTGAACCGATAGAGATTTTTCAAGCAATTTTTTTATTTGAAAGATAACTTCTCAAGCTTTTCTCCCGGTTCAATTTTATTAAAATCGGTTACAGTGTTCATTGTCGAATTCAAAGTCAAAGTTTAATTTTTGATTTTTTTTTTAATATTTAGCATGGATATGTGATGTTTTTTGTTTTATACATTTACCAAATGTGACTTTAGACAAACATTACTTTTTTTTCTTTAAAAGTCTTTAAAAAATGCAGAACCATTTAAAAAAGGTGAATAGGTAATCCAATTTTTGGTGTAACTTTTGTACGCCCGAAATTGCCCCCTCAGAAGATAATGTACCATTGGTGAAAAAATCAAATTAAGTTTTTTAAAACTACGAGGGCGACCGCAAAACTAACTGGCCTGGCACATTTTCTGTTTTACTAGCAACTTTTTTTTTTTTTTTTTTTAAAAGCAATTTTTTATAAGCCATCTGTCAAAATTTCCGAAATATTTAATGATTATTTTCTTTGTTACAGGTGATTGAAGTGAACAAGTTTTATAATTTTTGAAAAATGGAAAATAATGAGTTTCGTGCGGTAATTAAATACGCCACAATTAATCAAAGATGAATAGGATTCTGTTCATGGTGATCATCATACTCCACCGTGAAATCCTGGGTTCAACAATTTAAAATGTGTCGTTTAAGTACGGAAGATGAACAACGCTCTGGAAGACCGAAAACTGCTACTACTAAAGATAGACTCGTAGGTATGCAGATAGAAATATGAGGAAATTAATGTTTAATTTTATGCTTTGCCCCAAATACCCCTAATAAATGTAGCAAATCGAATAACCGCAGTATAACAGCCCACAGGTAGTGCGAAGGCTGCTATATATATTTCTGGCCTAATAATGAAAATGCGAATATTTATCACCAAAAATGGTTTTTATTGTTTTTTTAAAGTATTCTCCAGCATGATTTATACACTTTTGCATGCGCTCAAACCAATTGTCGAATCACTTTTTCCACTCCGATTGAGACACCTCCAAAACATGGTTTTGAACGCTTCAACAGCATCTTCTGGCGACGAAAATCGTTGCCACGCACACGCAGAGAAAATATATGGTTACTATATGGTCACGCCAACAATTGTATGTTCTCTGCAGTAAAAGTATGGTCATCGCAACCATAGTATTTATTTTTTGAATTTCATTTTGACAATAGTATGATTGCGGCAATATTAATATTGTTCAAATGTAACAAAAGTATTGTTGCCAAATTTAAAAATGAAAAAATGGTTGTAGCAACAATATAAATATGGTTGGTGGGACAATAGTATTGATTCCATTGGTTCTATGTTAACAATAACATGATTACGACAATCATACTGGCAAAACCTTAATTTTTTTTTAATTTGACAATGTTAGTTTTACGATTCTTACGCAATAAATAATAAAAATTAAATTTTTTCAAAAAAAATACGGCTTAGTATAACTAAAATACTTAAGTTATGGTTGTGTCTGAATCATATTATTGTTGTGATGATCATAATATTGTTGTGCCACAACCATATAATCAACAATAGTATGGTGCTCTTCGAATATTGTTACCCCAACCATACTGTTTTTCTGCGTGCAGTTTTTTCTTGATGTGCGGGAATAAAAAGAAGTCATTGGGAGCCAAGTCAGGGCGGATGACCCATCAAATCGACGGCAAAAAAATTGTGGTGTACCACCTAGAATTGACCGTCCTACGTTGCTCAAGCGAAACAGTCGCCACATGACCAGTTTTGCCGAAAAAAAGGCGATCATTTGCTTCGAAGTGCTTCTTTCACGAACAACTTTCGTTGGATCTGGCTCGTCTTCGAAGATCCACACGGCCGATTGCTGTTTTATCTCGGGCTCATAAGCATAAATCCATGATTCGTCACCTGTGATGATCTTATAAACGTCTTTTGAAGCACCGCGATCATATTTTTTTACAAAATTTCTTTGCACTAATCGACACGAGCCTTTTTTGAGCGATTGTCAAATTGTGCGGGATCCAACGCGAACTACCCTCTTTTACGGCCAGGCATTCATGCAATATCGAATGCATGATGGTGGAAGAAATGCCCAAGGATGCCTCTATCTCACGGTATGTCACATGACGATCTTGGATTATCAGTTCACGCACGGCATCAATGTTCTCTGGCACAACGGCTGTTTTTGGGCGACCTTCGTCTTTGAGCGAGCGTCGGCCACGATTGAATTCAGTAAACCAGATTTTCAGTGCTATAGGATAGTACTTCATCGCCATATAAAGATTTATGTTCATCGATGCACTTTTGTCGTGATAATCCAAGTCGAAAGTTGTGAAAAAATGATCGCACGAAAACGTTCACGAGTTAATTCCATTTTTTTTGCGAAATTGATTTTTTCAAGTCACTGTAAACAACACAAATGATGGTCGTACGTCATAACGTTCTGAGTACGTTTTTGCTAAAAATGTCAAACTTTCCAATGGAAATGTTAGATGGCGCCAGGCAACACTTAGTGTTGCGTATAAAGAGGAACTGAATTTCATCGATGTTTCAACGGAGCTAGCAATAAACAAGCATATGTGACGCGCAAAATAGAAAGGGACCTAAGGGTAAAAACCAGTTTTGTTCAGAAGAGCCATTTTAAAGATGTAAATACGTGTATCTTTGGTGTACCATCACTTTCATAAAACGCGCATATCTCTGGGAGGGAACACTTTTGGGGCATAGGATCGGTCTCAATCGATGCTCAGATGTTGTCCACATCAAAAAAAAAGTGAAAATTGATTTTTTTACCCTTAGGTCCCTTTTTCTATGCGCTGTCACATATGTAGGTTTAAATCCGGGTAAAAAGATTTGTCAGCGGCGTTAGGCGGTTTATCACCTCGTAAATGCCGCCATCTTTACGAGTAAGCGATTGTAAAAGTTTCTTCGAAAACTGGAAATGTTAGTTTTTAAATAACAAACTGAGAAGCTGGGTTTTAAAACCAGAATTTATCACCCTAGTTCCAAACAAGTGGATGAGGTTTTGTAGTTTAGATCGTTGGAAGCATAAATCCAAGTAGGTTTTAACCATGGTTACTTCTTATTTTTTTTCTAAAAAAAAACAAAGCTCTTGCAATTAGTTGAACATTGAACTAGCCTTTTTTCCTTGAGAACGCAAAAGTTATATGAAGTATTGTTCTTCCTTTTAAAAAATATCCTCCTGTGCCTCGGGCCATTCATTCTATACAATCAACAGTCTATTCTTTCGTTTATTTAAAATTTGAAATTTAAATCGCCTGTAAAAAAAGCACTGAATATTTTTTTCATATTTCTAGTTTTATTGTAAAGGTTGAACTTAGTCCTTTAATAATGGCAAACAAAATCATTCATACGACTACCACAACTGGCACGGCTGTATCTCATCTGATCAACCCAATTTTTCAGTACGAGGGCGACCGCAGAAGTAACTGGCCTAACATAAAAAGAATCGTTTTTTTGGAATTATTATTATTTATTTTTCAACATAATCTCCTTCCAACTCAATACACTTCATCAAGCGTTTTTCAAGTTTTTTAATTGCATCCGAAAAATAAGATTTTTCAAGACCTTCCAAATATGCCTCAGTTTCAGCAATAACCTCGCTATTGAACGAACATTTTTTGCCACCGAGAATTTTTTTTTTAAATTTGGAAAGAAGAAATAATCAGAAGGAGCTAAATCTGGACTATATGGTGGATGCGGAGCAATTTCAAATCGTACTTCGGCCAGTTTTTGTTGAGTTAAAAATGCAGTGTGTGAAGGAGCATTATCTTGATGAAAAAGAACTTTTTTTTTCTAAATGCGGTCGTTTTATCTATCGTTTTATCTTTCTTCACTCAACCGATCCAATAATGCACAATAATATTCACTATTAATAGCTTTTCCTTTCTCAAGATAATCAATAAATATTATACCCTTTGCATCCCAAAATACTGTGGCCATTACTTTTCCTGCTGACTTAACAGTTTTCGCCTTATTGGGGCCACTTTTACCAGCTGCTATCCATTGTTTTGACTGTTCTTTGCATTCTGGGATATAGTGATGGATCCATGTTTCATCAACAGTTATGAATCGGCGCAAGAGCTCTATTGGATTACGCTGATAAATCGCTTAAAGCTCCTCGGAATTGGTCCAACGGACGATTTTTTGGGGCAAAGTCAACAAACGCGGCGGATAGCTTGCGGATAGCTTTTTCATGTGGAGTTCATCATGTAAAATACTCCAAACTTGTTTTTGTGTATTTTAACAATATCAGCAAGTTCTCTGAGCTTTATTCGTCAATCTTTAGTCACTTCATTAAAAGTTTTTCTAATGTTTTCAATAGTAGTAGCAGTTTTCGGTCTTCCAGAGCGTTGTTCATCTTCCGTACTTGAACGACCCATTTTAAATTGTTGAAACCAGGATTTCACGGTGAAGTATGATGGTGCATTATCACCATGAACAGAATCCAATTCAACTTTGATTCATTGTGGCGTATAACCTTTCATATAAAAGTGTTCGATTACCGCACGAAACTCTTTATTTTCCATTTTTCAAAAATTATAAAACTTGTTTACTTCAATTACCTGTAACAAAGAAAATATTCATTAAATATTTCGGAAATTTTGACAGATGGCATATAAAAGATTGCTTTTAAAAAACACAAAAAAATGTTGTTAGTAAAACAGAAAATGTGCCAGGCCAGTTAGTTTTGCGGTTGCCCTCGTACATTTTCGATTGTTTCGGGTCGAATCTCTTTTAAATGGCCCACCACCCAGTCCCAGCTGACCATAATGAGTAAAAATTCCCAAATTGTTTCGTTTCTCTCTGTGTATCTCTGAGTGTTTTGTTTTTATCGCAAACGATTTATACAACAATGAAGAGAACAAAAATTGTCACAAATAAATGACAATGACTTTGATTTCATTTTTATTTTTTTTTTGGATCTCCGCTGTTTTCGCTATGATTATTTTTTGTACGGACAAACGTGCACACACCCACACATAGAAAAGCGCAACAAAAAAAACAAAATATTCAACTGAAAATTCTGCGAATCTGGGGGGCTTTTGAGTAAATCTAAAAACTTTTTCAAATTAGTATTAGATAAATAAAGCAACAAAACGGTAAAAGAATAAATACAAACAGCCGACAAAGCGGCCCAACAGATAAAAATAAAATGCCGAAAATTGAAATTTAAGAGAACAAAAAAAAAATAGAAATTGCAAATGAAAACGAGAAAACAACAATCCTGTTGAAAATTGAAAAATCAGGACAATAAAAGTGATTAAGGGCGGCAATAGAACAAAGGCCAAAAAATCGAGAAAAAATACCAAAGTTTAACTATAAAACGCTTTACATTTAAAAAAAAAAACAAAACATTGAACTTAAATAAAAACAAAATTAATTGCCTCTTCGGTGTGCCATTTAAAACGTTTAAGTGCCAGCCGTAAATCACTATACGGGCGATATCGAATGTTTATTTAAAAATTTACATTGTGTACTCTTCCCAACACTCGTCGTAGAGTGTGTTTAATTGGCGATTTCCCTAACAAAACGCGATAAGATTAGCCGAATCTAAAAACTAAATAAACCGCCACTACATTTTGAAGTGTGTTAAAAACAAATTTAAAAAGAATCAGTCATTTCTTAACTGTCGCCTAGAGTTGTTTCACCCCATTTCGCTTCGTTTTAAATTCCATTATCACCATGTTGAGTCTGGCTACGGGCAAAATGTTCCCCTTGAAGTTGCTGTTGGCCTCTTGGGGTGCCTTCAGCATTTTGTCCACCCTGCCCACCGCCACCCAGTGCGATACGTCGTACTATGAGAAATACTATTCGGCCCGTCGTTTTTTGCCCTTGAAGCGCACATCCATGGTTCAGGTGAACTTTACACTCAACCTACAGGGCGAGAAGCTCGAGGAGTTCGAAAAGGTGGCACTCGTGGGCGATGTTGAGAGTTTGGGTTCGTGGAAGGCAGACGGTGCTGTAATGATGAATAAATCCTCGGAGTTTGGCATATGGGAGGCTTCGCTATACGTGCCGGCCAATAGTTCGCTAAGCTATCGCTATTTTATAGCGGCCAAGGACAAATTGACAACGCATCTACAAATCAGACGCTGGGAGTCGGCTCTGAATGCCCGCTCTCTGAGCGTATCCACCATTCCAGTCAATCGTGACGATATTTTCGGCCAAATTTCCGGCTCCAAAAAGGAAGTGCAGCGCGGCTGGCTAAACTCCGGCCATATAGTGCAGTTTAAGCTATTCCGCAAACCTTTGACCCTGAATGAATCTCTGGATAGTTCGGAGCATAATATACGCTTGAAGTTGACCCCCGTCGATCCTAGCTGGCGTACACCCATAGCCCCCTCGGCCAGAGCCTATACGGAATATGTACGCATGGAGTATGGCAACAGTTACCTAAGAACTCAGCCGCCATATGGCGTGCCCTATGAGGAGACGGATATCATCGTATATCACTGCACCATCAGCGACTTGTCAAATGTGGCCTACCTCTTCGAGGTTCTGGTCGAGGATACTCACAACGATTTGGTGCGCGTGGGCGGCTATCAATATGTCCAGCCAGAGGCTATTGAGGGCACAGCTGGTGAATTTGCCATTACCCTGCTGTCACCCACCTGGATGAATACCATTGGCTCTTTGAGGTTGGAATATGTGGTGCTAAATCCCTTGCCCAAAGGCTCCGTCAACTTCCGCACTACCTTCGCAGACTATTGGCGTGGCAACTGGACTAGCCTAGAGGCGGGTCATCGTGGTTTGGGAAAATCCCTCAAAGAGACCACCAACGCTGCGCCCATGATCGAGAACACCGTGGCTTCGATGATAGCCACCGGCGAGTTGGGCGCCGACATTGTGGAATTCGATGTACAGCTGACCAAAGATTTGGTGCCCATCATCTATCATGACTATTCGGTGTTTGTGTGCATGGAATCGAAAACACCCACCAATAAGGATGATCTCACCGAAGTATTGATCAAGGATGTCACCTATGAACAGCTCAAAGATTTGACCACCTATCAGGTGGTGGGCAGCAAAATTGTAGAATATGCCTCGCACAATTCGGCCAAGGATGAAAATCATCGTCTCTTTCCCAGCTTCGAGGATTTTCTGACCAAGATCAACAAATCGGTGGGTTTCGATATCGAAATCAAATGGCCCCAATTGAAGAGCTCAGGCGTGTGGGAAAGTATTCAGACCATCGACAAGAACGTGTATATGGATCGCATACTCGAGGTGATGCTGCAACATGGCTGCGGTCGCCTGGCCTTCTTTACCAGTTTCGATGCAGACATCTGTACCATGATTCGCTACAAGCAGAATATGTACCCCGTTATGTTTTTGTCCGCCAGTAAGGAGGCGAATTTCATGGATCCTCGCTCCAATACCATCTATGATACGGTGAATCAGGCCCAGGCCTTTGATTTGGCGGGTGTCGTACCAAATGCGGTCTTCATCAAAAATAGTCCCGCTCTTATCGAGGTACCTTTGCAGCAAAACAAAAAAGTATTCCTCTGGGGTGCCGATCTCAAGGATCGTGACTCCATCAATTGGTTTTTGGCCCTCAATCCGACGGGCGTTATCTACGATCGCATGGATTTGTATTTGGCTGCCAATCGTACGGGGGCCTTCGAAAAGGAACACGACCTACCCGAATTCTTTGAGATGCAATGCGCGCCCGACGGCCCGGGTGTGGGAGAGAACGCCACTGCAACGAATATTTTAAGCAATGTCAACATGTTGTAATTAGTAGTGGGTAGGGTAATGAGGGAAGGGAAGGCTGAGCACTGGAAAAACAAGTATTATGTTAAACGCAAAAGGATAACACATTTCAATAAAGATTTTTAAGAAAACGAAAAATAAAAGTAAAAATAAAATTTGTGGTTTTTTAAACTGTTTTTCTTTTTAGCTGGATCCTTGTTGGAGTTTTTTCTTTATTCACTTGGGTTTTGTGTAATCGATGAGCTTTCCATTTTGGCAATTAAGCCACAAATACGTTGGCACTTAAAGTGAATCTTATCTCATTTTCATTTTCGTTTGCTGTACTTAAATAATATCCTTTTTTTCGGACTGACACGGAGAATCCTTTTAAGGGGGCATTAAGGCAAAGTGGTTGCAAACTAGAAACTGGTGGTCAATTCTTTGGGGAACAAAGGAGGTTTAACTTGGCCGAAACTAATCTTAAATAATTTATCGTATGGAAAGGATTTTATATGGCATTCACAATAAAGAGCCAGTGGTAGCTTGAACTATGGTGAGCCATCACAGAGGTACAGCCTACCATGAGACAACCTGTGCCTCTTTGAAATCACATGCCCACTTCCTCATGACATACGAGTATAAGCCATGCCCTCCCTCTAGGTAAGAGGTCGAGGTCTATCTAACACCTCTGGTGAGCTATTACAGAGGTACAACCTACCATGAGACAATCTATGTCCCTTTGAGCCCACATGCCCGCTTCCTCATGACATATAACCCCTGACCTCTCTCTAGGCAAGTGATCGAGGCTTACCAAACACCACGGGTGGACCATCACGGACCAACAACCAAACAACCTGTGCTACTAAAGCCCACATGCCCACTTCCTCATGAAAGATGAGCCATGACTTTCCTCTAGGTAAGGAGTCGAGGCCTATGTAACACCTCTGCTAATCTTAGTGTCTGAACATCAGCTTGCGATGCTGCTTTAGGCTAAGATGAAAATCTACCCGCGATTTGGACGATAAACTACGATACTCCCCGAAATGCTGCAACAAGTAGTCAGACAAGAACACCATTTCCTGACTATTCGTATTATTAGACTAAATTCCCCGGTCAGACCTCGTAACCAAGGGCTACTTCCTGTTTTTTTTGTCCCCATACCACATGGGACTGGTCAACTATGACATACACAAAACAGGACGCAAACTATGAAAAAGGCTAACGAAGATTGCGCTCCTCCTTCTGGAGCTTGAGCAAGGTCAAACTTTATATGTTACTTCTGAGCGGGAAGGATATATTTGGTTTGGCTTTGTGACCGCCATAATTTTACCGGAATGATTATAGATCGCTCATGACGTACTATGCTTCATTTGAGCTGAAATGAATTTAAACTGCTGCAAGACCTCAAATCAGAAGATACCCATCCGAAAACATAGACCTATTTGATGCAATTTTTAGGTGTTGGTCACTCTCTGGTAGCTCTTTAAGCGAAATTTGGTCCGAATTAAATGTAATATATAGCTTCTACAGGTTTAGGTTACAAAAACGGGAAGGGCCTTTGTATAGGGGCTAAAAGACAATATGGTACAGTTTCTCTAGAGTTAAATAATGGTCGCTCATAACGTACCATGCAAAATTTGAGTGGGAAAATTGGAGGTTCAATTCGAGGCTTCTAGAGCCGCAGGACCTTAAATAAGGAAATTAAAGCTATTCGAAAATATGAACCGATATGGTTTAATTTCATCGGGGATAGATGACAGTTGCTCGTAATGCTCAGTGCGAATTTTGTTTGCGAAATCGGACGAAATATGTGACTTTTGGAGCTGAAGGCTTTGGACTTAGGTACGATATTAAAACATGGGCCGATGTGGACCCATTTTAAAAGGGTTCGTCCCAAATCTAAACATTTCATTGAAATTGCTTTATGACTGTGACCTGTACTTTGATTCGAACGATAGATGGACTAACGGGCGGATGGACATCGCTCAACGGAATCAGATATTTTTATTATTTTCTTCTTCTTCTTAGTATTTTCTCCGAAGGGCAATGTTGTGCGTAGTTATATCTATTTGTTATGGCCGTCTTGTTGCTGTGCAGAGCTGGTTTTCAGGTTCATTTAGGTGCAGACTTGGTCTGGTTTTGTCTACAGAGAACAGAAAATCAGCTAAGTAAGCTTGGCTGAGCATCTGAACGGGTGTTGTGTAGTTCCTGCTGGCATACGGGACATTTGTTTGGCTGACTGCCGACAACTTGGGACCAGTACGAATAGAGGCGACTATACCAGCCGAGCCACTACCACTCTGGTTTGTCGAGGTAGCCTCTCCTCCGGTTAGCGTTACAAGAGGTTCCCGCTTGTAACGCTGGACATCCCTCTCCTGAAAATCGCTTTTGACGTGCCGAGGTGGGGTATGCATATCCGTATGATGGTGATTCGGATGATCCCTTCTGTAACATTCCAGCAGGTACTGCTTCTTAAGCATGGGCAAGATCATCGTCGCCTCAAGTAGGTGTTTCCTCGAGGACAAATAGCGATACAGTCAGGTCAGCGTTCGGGCAAGTCCACATGTTCCTCCACTAGGTATCGCTCACATTCGAAGTCTACACTGGCGCAGCATAGTTCACCAATGTACAATGTATCGCTTTAAAAGTGATCAGCAATGCTTCTTTTAAAGTGCCGGTGAGAAGCTTGGGGACCATGTTCTTACTTCTCAGCTTATCGTACACAGCAGAGGCATGCGCTTTGGACTTAAAATTACTTAAAATGGTAATTAGTGGTTGGAATTGGTAAGTCATCGCCTCTCACATTCAAGGGCAGCCTTACATCTGCTGTCCATGTTCCTACTTCTCAGCTAATAGTAGAAAGCAGAGGCATGTGCTGTGGACTTAAAATGAATGTCGAACGTTACATCAAAAACTGAGGGGTAATTAGTGGTCGGAATTGGTATGTCATCGCCTCTCACATTCAAGGGCAGTCTTACCTTTTCTGTCCATGTAGTAAACATTGTTGCATATGATTTGATGGCGAATATCTTCCGGTTCCTAGCAGTAGAGAAACTGACAACAACTGGAGAGAATAGTTGTTTTTTTTTCCGTTTCTTCTGTTAAAAACAAATATTGGCAAGGTACTATAATGGCCATGCTACACATAAACCAGCCACCATAATCGCTATACTTGCGATTTGACTCGTCCGACAACGTCAATGTCATCAAAAGGTTGATTGTTACTTTTACGTCTCGAGGTCCATGTCATGTTTTAAAGGATTCGTCTCTTTAATATTCCCAATACTAAGCCAAGGAAAATCACAAATAGTATAAGTATGTGGTTCTTTTTATCTTGAGGCAAACCGCATCTTGGTGATGGACGTTCTGTTGAAACCTCTTCTACCTCTGGCTTGATAAAGAAGGTTTATCGTCAGATATGGCCCTCTTCGCTTTCTTTTCACAACTGGCGATATTGCTCTTCCTCTCATTTTTTTCTTTAGTTCATATAATTCCTCCGCTAGTCTTTTTCTTTGATATCGTTCGTTTTTGACTTATCTATCTCTCCTGAAGATGGAACTGTGGGAGTCGCTATAGAACCTCACGCTACACCGTTTTTTATTTCCAGTTTAAATACAACAGTGAGAAATTCTACAGAAGCTACCCCGGGTGTCACTGCTGCTTTGATAGAGGTTTAATCCAGAAGGCTCTTTGTGAAACCGTAGATCCTTCTGAATCTAGCAGGAACATCATGTCAGTGCTATCTGGCCAATTGCCTGTCAGGACCTCGATAAATAGATTTGCGATTCTCTCTTTTTCTATGGCCTTTCTCAAACATAAACCTGGACAGGATTATTTTTAAAACATTTGAACAGAGGAAAATACATCAGTCGACACCTCTAACAAAAAGCCTAGTAGGGCCACTACAAAAGAGGCAGCAGGCGTAGAGATTGAAACTTTAAGGGACTAGAAACTGCACCAAATCGGGAAAAAAGAAAAAATATTCGCCGTTGAGGGAATAGAAAACTCATAACACCACTTTGTATACCCTCCACCCAAGGGGAAAAGCGTTTGACCGCTATCGTTTGACCTTACCTAAGATCCTAAAATTTTGCACCATAGGTAGTCGATCATAAGCTGTTTGGGATTTTGAATGGTCAAAATCGGCCCAGAGCTCTGCAGGATTGTGTTCCATTATTAAATGACAAAGTTCAATCTTTCCAATAAAACAAGTATATTTCAAAATTAAAAGTATATGTGACAGCGCATAGAGAAAGGGGCCTAAAGGTAAAAAATTAATTTTCATTTTTTTTTGATGTGGACAACATCTGAGCATCGAATGAGACCGATCCCATGCCCCAAAAGTGTTCCCTCCCAGAGATATGCGCGTTTTATGAAAGTGAAGTCGACGATTCTAAGCGCAAATAGAAAGGGGCCTAATCTTTAAAATGGCTCTCCTGCACAAAACTTTTCATCAACTTTTCACTTTTTTTTTTGATGTGGACAACATCTGAGCATCGAATGAGACCGACTCCATGCCCCAAAAGTGTTCCCTCCCAGAGATTTGCGAGTTTTATGAAAGTGAAGTCGGCGATTCTAAGCGCAAATAGAAAGGGACCTAATCTTTAAAATGGCTCTCCTGAACAAAACTGGGTTTTAACCTTAGGTCCCTTTCTATTTTGCGTGTCACATGTGCATTTTTTTACAGCCGCACAGTGCTTCGTTTAATTGATAAAAATCGGAAAACTGACCTTCTTCGAATTTAAATTTTTTGGTATCATTTTAAAGGTAAAAGTCCAACTAAGAAAAATCCGCAAATATTTCTTCATAGAAATAGTGTTTTTGGGCTCTAAGGCCATTCAAAGTGAGCTTTTTGTATCTAGATTTAATTAATATTGCAGTTTTGTTCCTGAGTAGTTGAACAAAAATATTTGTCAAAAAAGCATTTTCAGACAAAATCAAATTGGCGTTTAATTTTTGAATTAAGGAATGGTAAAAACTTAGCTTTTTTTTAATTTTTTTTTAAATCTTATAAATGTTAAATTTTAGTTTTAAATAATTTTTCAATATTTAATATTTTTAGATGAATATGTGAAAAATTTTCAATTTTTGATAATAAAATAACAAAAACACCAACAAATTTGGTGAAATTTTATTGCACATTAAATTAGTTTGGACTTTTGTCCCATAGAAACCAAAAAATCCTCTCCGATTTTGTCCAATTCTTTTTAATTTTTTATCTTTAAAAAGTGTCTATGATAAAATTTTCGAACAAATTTTAATTTTTGATTTTAAAAAGTAAAAATATCAAAAAATTAGGTGGCATTTTTTTGCGCAATAAATCAGTTTGTTCTTTTGTCTATTGAAAAAACCAAATCTGCGCCTAATTTTTTATTTTAGTTTTTAAGAAGAGCCTAATATTATTTTGATTTAATAAAAACCATTTGTACAAGAAAACCACGAATGTTACATAAAAACCGATAAAATTTTTGAAATCAGCGTATCGTAATCCATTTAGAAATTAAGTTTCATTGTATTCTGAAAACTCCTTCTAGTTTTTTCGATTGCTAGTATGGGAACGGAGCCTTAATTAAAATTTTATATGGCCCACCCTATAATTGTCATAGATCTTTGTTTCATAATAAAATATGATATAATAATTCTCTGAATACTTGTTGTTTTATTTACAATTAACATCGTGCATTTTAGTTGGACACCCTTTAGAAAACTATCAATGAATGGATGGTATAAAAGCTTCGGCCCTGCCAAACTTATGAATTGTTCACTTGTTTTTTTGCTTAATCTGTGCTTTTCTTTCAACCCACTGTGCACAGCATGCTGTTGCGTAATACACTTACGAAAACGTTCAATCATTTACTTAAACTGTCAATTGGCTGACTCGTTTTCCGTTTCTGGCGGCGGGTTTGCTCTGATTTCCGGTGAAAACTACTGGAGGAAACGAAAACCAACAGCCAAAGAGGGTCAGCAAAAATGAGGGAATTAAAAGCCATTTGAGGTGGCTTTTTCTCGCCTCTTCAAATCGCATTAAAGCTAATGTGCCAAATAAGGACTTTCATGGCAAGCAGACTAGTTTCGGTGCTTGAGTATCCAGGACAGAGGTTGTGGTTAGGGAGTGTTGGAATGTGTACGTTCACTAAAGTTGCCTGGTCTTTATGACTTTCTCTTGCCCCATATACTGCTGGTAACAGGCAACTACTTATGTTGGGGAAAAAAAGCAATTCATGCCACAAAACTAATTTTCAATTTAAGCAATATTAAGAATTTCGATTTTCGTTGCTTCTTCTTGGTTTTTTCAATTTCCGTTCTTCGAACATTTTCTGTCACCCTATTCCAAAGACACACTCATAGACAGAGCGAGGAACACAGAGAAACTATTATATGAGAAGACGTTAAAGGGAAAAAAACTGGAAAAAAGTTTGTTTTTCTTTAGACCAAAAAAGGCAAAAAAGTTTTTAACCAACATCATGATGATGATGTTTCGCACAGTGTAATGGATGATGGCTTGCGAAGGCAATGATGTTAACGGACTTTTAATGTGAGTTTGTTCATAGCGAACGTGACAGGAAACATGTATAAGAGGAGTCTGTTCTACATAAGGACACAAGAAAGAGCACTAAAAAAATTGATAATTACACTGTTCTGCAAAAATTAATTTTTGAGCCCTTGTAAAGACAAAACCCACTTGTGAATCCGATTGGAATGTACGTCTTATCTCCCCAAGTATAGTTTTCGAGATATCGTGATAATGAAATCCGTGACGAAAAATTCAATGATTTTTTACAAAAACAGGCGAAAATTGATTATCAAAAAGTAGACCACATTAGAATTATTACAGTGTGTTTTTTTATATTTTTGTGCTACTAGTGGGGAAACTCCAGAATTGGGGTACAAGTGGCAGTTGAAAACAAAATTTTACATCAAAAACAAAATTTTGATTTCTTTTGTTTGTAACTTCCACAATTTTTATTTGATTTTTGTAAATTTTAATTTACATGAAAGATGCATTTTTTACCAATTAATATCACACATTTCTAAGAAAATCAGATAAAAAATTGGCGAAGATTAAGGCAAATTAATGCAAAAAGTGAGAAAATTTAATTTTCACAATATCTCGAAAACTATACGTGATGTGCCAAAACGGACATATAATTCAGGATTCAGGATAACTTTACAGTTGGTTTCAGTTGGTTTCGTCTAAAGGAGGATTTTGTTGTAGAACAGTGTTATATTTGGAAAAATTGCATGTTAATTTAAAAAAATATTCAAATTTTAAATTAAAAAATGTGATATTTAAATAATTTGTTTGCTTCTTACCACTGTGGCCCTTGTGTCTGGCGTGGCTTAAGCGCTCTGTACCTTGAGGGAAATGTACCTTGTATGTGTATAATACCGAAATAAGGATTAACCTTAATACTGCACATAATTTGTAGGTGGATTTTTTCCTTCCAAACTATTGTCGGTGTAAACCTACCTACTCACAAAAAGGGGCCAGGAAGCCTCAGAAACCAATATGTATGTATGTCTGCCCGGCGCCATCCAGGACCCCTCCAATATAAGTCATATTTAATCCTGGTATTACTGAAACTTACTTGACATGTAACCGCAACTTGCATGTACAAGCATCCTGTATGTTGCATGTGTAAGTAGATGTGCCAGATGTATGTATGTGTGTCTTCCCATATGTGTGTTTCAGCCTGTATGTATTAGTTGCAGGATTAAAAACTTGATTTGTTGACAAGAGGAAATTAAGGGCGAACCGTAAAGTAGGAGCATTTGTAAAATATAGCGAAATTAAAAAAGAAAATGGCCAAAAAGTTGTGGGGACACACTTAATATCCGCCTTGACGGCACGCATGACGAGGGGAAGGGACTTAAAGGATATAAGTAATAACAGGTTGTTTGTCACGTGGAGAATGTTGTTTTTTTTTTGATTGAAACTTCTGATGTCGTTTTATAAAAAGCTTTCACACGTTTTAGTTTTAGTTTTAAAAGTCAAAGAAGGAGGTGGGGGAGAGAACTTAAAAGATTGCGTGATAATGAAGTAATTATTGCAAAATACCAGAAAAGGGAGCAAAAGTTCACTGAAGTTTGACTACGTGGGTTTTCTATAAAGGTCGTTTTGAAAATGAGCATGAACGAGGTTTTCTTTGACATGCAATAGAAGGACAAACGGTTTTTTGCATTTTCCGCCCACACACAAATTGAAAGACGGAGAGGTGGAAAAAAGATTTCAGGGAAATATTTTAAACTAGAATAGGAAGCTAAAGTCATACGAACCGACTATTTCATATCATGCACCACTCTATTTATAAATATAAAGAAAAGCCAGCAAGAAAATTTACTTTGATCTTCAAAAAAATCGTTTTATTTAGATTTTTAGGACAACTTTATTGATTTTTGGTGGCCACACGTTAATGGTTTTAGGTCCTGGGACCATTTATAAAGGGGTAAGCCATATAAAAACTTGGACATATAAGGCCAACATCATAAGGATTTTTAGGACAACTTTATTGATTTTTGGTGGACACATGTTAATATTTTTAGGGGTAAGCCACATAAAAACTTGGACATATACGGCCAACATCCTTAGGATTTTTAGAACAACTTTATTGTTTTTTTGTGGCCACATGCTAATGTTTTTAGGTCCTGGGAATATTTATAGAGGAGCAAGCCATATAGAATTTTATACATATACTGCCAAGATCCTTAGGATTATTGGTCCATAACAACAAACTGTAGTAAAATTTGTTATAAAACGAGAATTATATGGGCCTTCTTAGCGGCTACACTTTAAAACTAATAGGATCTTGGAGCTCGATAGAACCCAATTTGGTATGAGCTGTTACAGGTTACGGACTCACAAAAAGGCCTAACCGAAACCAATTTCCTTTAATTATAGACCTCCTTGTATAAAAATGATGACTTTTATTGAAATTGAAATCGATCGACGGCGACTTGCATCGGGTGATCAACCGAGAGGTATTTTTTTAAAATAAAAACAATTACGAAAATTTAAATCAAGTGTAAAATGTTTATTGTTCATTTGAAAGGACATTTTATGCCATTTATTTTGTTAATATAATTTTCTTCAAATGCTTGCCGCAACTATGCCACAGGAAGTCCATTCTTAGGGTCCAATTTGGGATAACTCGTTTGAGCATTTGGTCCGGTTTTACGTTAAATACACGCGTAATGTTGGCTTCCAAAACCTATATAAAAACAGGTTTCTCAGCATAGACTTTGGACGTAATGTAGCTCCAAAGAAAAAATTCTAAAGGTTTGATATCTCACGATCAAGAAGGCCAACTCACTGTCCAAAACATGAAATTAGCTGCTATTTGAAATTAACTCTCAATAGATCCATTATTTGAGCAGCTGTATGGCATGTGGCAACGTTCTGTTGAACCAAATATCGTCCAGATTACGGGCTTCAATTTCAGGTAGCAAAAGTCCGATATCATGGCACGATAGCGAGTACCATTCACGGTTACGTTCCGGCCATCAGTAATTTTAAAAAAAATTTGGACCGATGATTCCTCCAGCCGATAAACCGCACCATACCGTGGTTTTGGCGGTGTAAGTCTTTCCACGATAAAATACTTAAAGAAAAAAAAACAAAAAAGTTGAACACAACTCAAGCGTAATATGTGAAAAAAACTCTATTAATTGATCACCCTATAGTTTGATTCAAGCTTTAGATGGTCAACATAGGGACGGATGGAAGCAAGGACCAACGGGAGACAAACGAAATAACGAAGGGACAAATATAAGACAGCCTGTTCCATTTAAAGGATCGACCCAAAGCAGCAATTCTTCGGCGAAGGGTTGGCACTCCGGCGCTATATAATACTCTACAACAGCAGAGGAATGGAAGGACGAACGAAAGAAATATGGAAGGGCGGACAGAAAAACGAACAGTCGAAAAAAAGGATGAAAGGACGAAAGGGCGGACGAAAAGTTGGAAAGACGGGCGGAATGACGGACGAAAGGGTGAAAGGAGGGATGGAAAAAAGGAAAGAAAGGCGAATAAATGGACAGAAAGATGGATGATAGGACAGTGGTAAGAAAGGACGAACAGAATAACAGACGGAAATAAGAGAGCAACAAATAGATTAGATAGAAAGATGAACGAAGAAACGAGCTGACGGACGTTAGGTAGTACAGAAGGAGAGATTGACGAAGACAGACAGAAAAATCGATGGAAGCGCTAAAGGACGAACAGAAGGGTAGAGGGAAGGACGGACAAGAGAATGAAATGAAGGATGGACAGAAAGATGGATGGAAGGATGGACGAACAGAAGGCTGGGTACAGGGAAAGACAGACCGAAGGATGGGCAGACTAAAATTAGATGACAGGGCGATAGGAAGCACAAAAGAAGGAAGCGTGTGTGGAAAAATGGATAGATAAAAGAAAAGGTGAAGAAAAGGAAGGACCGAAGAACGTACGTAACAAGCGATGGAACGACAAAAGGTCGGAGGGACAAAAGAAATGATGGACGAAAGAATGGACTTACGGATGGATAAAAGCACAGGCGATGGGAAGGTTGGACTAAAAGAGCAATGGAATGGCAGACGGGCGGACGTCGGGAGAACGGTTGGAAGGATGATCAAATGGATGGATAGAAGGATAGTTGGAAGGACGAACTAAAAGATGGATAGACAGACTTCCTTATATCGAATTAAGTTCGAGTGAGTTATAGATCTTTCGTAACTCACTGTACTTAGTGCGAGCACTAACGGATCAAGATGTAGAGTGAAGAGCGGCAGGACCTCATATCGTGAGAGACCTTTGTGTGGAAGCTGTTTGTACACAGGGAAAATAGAACCCTAAAATTTAAACCAACAAATTGGTATGTGAATTTAATCACCACTTAATTAAAAATTTCGTAAATATGCTTAACTACTTATATTTATCAGATATTGCACTGATATTTAATGAATGGCAACAAGGAAACAAATCCTGCAGGGTATGAATGTGTGTGTATGTGTGTATAGTATGTAAGTAGTGCTAGGGTCTTATATTGCGTTCGGTGAAAAACTCTATTGCCGGCAGTTCTCGTTAAATATGAAACTGCCTGCCTTTACGTGTGTTACCGTTAAACATAGTTACAGCACATTCGTTGCTTGGGGTCTTATTATAGTAAAGTGGCGCTCATCGAAACTGCAGTCATCCGTGTTTGCAACTAAATGTCTCTCCAACTGTTTTTTTTTTTGTAAATATGTAATATTTTTGATCGCTTTATAACTAAAACATTTTCAATAAACGACTTCCAATTGTTTTTTTTTGTAAATATTTGAAGTTTTACAACGCGAAATTATTTTATATAAACGTTTTACAACTTTTTTTTGTAAATTTGTGAATTTTTGTATCACCTCATAACAAAAATGTCTTCGCTAATTTGTTTATCGCTTGAAATCAAAAATATTTCTAATACACAATATACGAATATTTTAGTTAAACTGCTAAATTTTTTATCACAGGATCCTAATTAGTTTTTTGTTTGAATATTGGAATATTTTTAATGGAAACAAACAAGTTTTTTCTGTGCAAATAAACAAGATCAAATTTCAACAGTGTAGGTTACCAAACGCTCACAACGTTCTATGTGATATTTAATCAGAATTGAAAGTAAAATGTTGCTTACAGACCTGCATGTCTTAAAATATGAGAGAAGATTTGTGCCAAGAGCCATATGGACCTTCGACTTTTATGTTCGTTAAACTTCTAGTGAAGCAAAACAAATTGATTATGAAGGTAGTCAAAACATCTAGGCGTTAATTACATATTAGTTTTCTGGATGGAATCTATTTCTCCTTAAGGGAGTTGTGGCTAACTTTTAATTCCTTGAAATCTTAAAATATGTTTCGATATCCTTAAAAACTGATCTAATTTCGAGTTCATAATTTATTTCCAAGCCATTTTGAATTCTTCAACTGCTAAACAAGTGTGTCTCAAACGAGTATTTCTAAAGTTTACACCTTCTAAACGCACCAATCACTAAAACAGTTTGTAAATTCAATATTCAAATCTCCAAGGATTCATATGAAGTTGTTGTTATGTTCAGATATCCTTGTAGCAGTTGCCGACTCATTGTCGAACAAGGTGAGTAACTAATCAACCGGTACCCCCACACCCTACAGCCGCCATCGCCCCATATCGACAACAGCAAAGTGAAAGTGAAAGAAATGGGGGGAAAAAGAAAGAAAGAAAAAAACGAACAAATGTGGTGGCAATATTAACATTTATAACCCATTTTCTTTTTCAACAAGAAAAACTGTTTTTTTCTTTTCTTTTTCATTTTCATTTACTCCATCCATGAGCTCAACAAATTCCGGGTAATCAGTAGTGATGCGTGTGTGCATGTCTGTGTTCATGACAAATAAGGACAGGCAATCAGGGTCCTGTATTTTTTTGGGACTCCTTGTTACACGTTAGATGGAGTGGGGTTCGGAGTAGACGGTTCGGGCAGGTGTTAAGACGAAATGAAATTGAATAATCAGGAGCCACAGCAGGTGGTGTATGTTGCGTTGCGTTTGCGGGCATAGGTTTATTTCAATATCAAATTATGATGTGTAAACCTTAAAACGTACTCTAATATGTACCCAATACGTATGTGTTTGCGTGTCTTTAGGGCCAAGCCGAACGCACATATTACATATGCTCAGCCTGTATGAGTCATTCCATGCTATGGCACTGTTTGAAAAAAAAAGAAATGAAATTTCATCAGAAAACCGAATACAGGCAATTCTACATTTTCTCTAATTTTAGAGCCCTTAAAAAATTGATAACGAAATTTCCTTACGAATCCAATTATAAAATTGGCTTATTGGCATATTGCAGAAAACCGTACTTTTTAAAATGGTAACACCTTACCAAATCCATATTACAAGTAAAACATAACTAGTTGTCATGTATTTATTTGAGAGAAACGTATCCTTTTAGTTTTAACAGGCGTGGGTCTATCTCAATATACGTTTAACACAAAGACTTAGAACAAGGAATTTAAATGGCAAGATTAAATGATTTATGACGCTAATATAACCTCCATACTTATGTGTTGGGCCGCCGTGGTGTGCACGACTATCACGACTTTAAACCCAGGTTTATATCCGGGTAAGAACATTTGACAATTTCTAGCGGGATTTCCACCTTGTAAATGCCGGCAACTTTACGAGTATAGTTGTGAGTTTAAGAATTATATCGTGATTCACTGATTTAAGACAGATTTGACCTAGTTCCTTTGTGGAAGTTAAGTAAGTAGAAAAATATTCGTACATCTGTGCCAATATAATAAAATATTTTAAACCAAATAAAACTTTTAGTCCGATAGTTTCAGAGACCAAAAGATAAACGGTACTTTGGGGGGAAAATCTCTAATTTGGATCAACAGTAAAAACCTTAATTTCACGACTAAAATATGCGAAGACAAAAAATACTAATGATTCAAATGGCTTTGAAAAGGGCATGTACACAGAAAAAAAGATAACACTGAAATTTCAACGAAAAAACTGGTATGCGAATTTGTTCACCACTCAAAAATTTCGCAAATAATCTTAACTATTTATCAGATATTGCAATGATAAGTAATGAATTGAAACAACAAAAAATTCATGCACTGCGAAGGATTTTAATTGTGTTTTTTGGAAAACTCTACTGCTGGCAGTTCTCGTTCAATTCAAAACTGCCTGCCCTTATATGTATAGCCGCTAAACATACAAACATAAGTAGTTACATTACATTCGTTGCGTAGGGTCTTATGATCGTGAAGTGGCGCTCACCGAAATTATAGTCACTCTTGCTGGCAACTAATAGTCTCTCCACGCGAAGAGTTTATAATTCGCTTAGGCCAAGGTGGCTTATCGAAGGTCTTCCTAATATACTTTAATATATTTTTTGAAGGAAGGCCCGATTTCGGTTCTCGGTATCAAATTAAAGTTTTCGGTGCCGTGCTTATTAAAATACTTAAACGAAAAGTATCGATAACTTATTGGTAGCGAAACTAAAGTACTCGTTACCGGAAATATTAGCATTGCGTAAACTGTACTAGGAAAATACAATTCATATATTTTAACCCAGTTCATATGAATAGTTGAATTTGAAAAAACTCAAAAAATCAAATCCCAAGGCAAAAGCTTAGAAGAACACAGGATATTTTTGTAAATTTTTTTTTGTTGATACTGATGCCCTGGAACTTGGTTTTGCATGTTAATATAATAAAGTTTGTAGCCATTTTAAGATATGTAAATATCCCATGTTTAAAAAACCAACCGATTCAGATTCAATATCCGATTCCATGGAGCAATATCTGACCGTATGTTCATCTTTTGTTCTAATAAAAGTACTGGTAGCAAATATGAACCGCTTTCAAATTTTGGTATATTATTTAGATGGGAGCGAAAGAAGAAGCCAGTATGAATAGTCCCTACAAAAAGTGCCTCCTGGTTTAAAATCTTGTCTGATTGATTGAGCAACCATTAATAAATTCTGGTAATATCGGTTCCATACAAATGTACCTTCGATATGATGCCCTGTCGCTGTAAATGGCACGTATTTACTCCGATCGTTATCAAATTTCGCATGTTTAGTCAAAAGCGCTCAATAATTAATTGAGGAGATACTAGACCATATCGGTTTTGTTCAGGAGAGCCATTTTAAAGATTAGGTCCTTTTCTATTTGCGCTTAGAATCGTCGACCTCGCTTTCATAAAACGCTCATATTTCTGGGAGGGAACACTTTTGGGGCATGGGATCGGTCTCATTCGATGATCAGATGTTGTCCACATCAAAAAAAGTGAAAATCGATTTTTTTTACCCTTAGGTCCCTTTCTCTATGCGCTGTCACATATGGATTTTTTGGAATTACAATTAAAGGACAAGAGGGATTTTATAAATTAACCATGGAAATACAAATAATTATTGATGTTGAAGTTTATTTTAATGGAGTTACAGGCAACAATTTTAAATATACGAAGATTGTGAAAGTTGTTCGAGATATTAGTTTAGGTGCAGAAAAAACTATAACTTCTTGCTTCCTTTAAAAATGAACCTTGTTTTTCTGTCAGTTCGCTAAACTATGGCCTACTTTTGAACAGTGAAACAAAATATTTGTCTTAGCTTAAGTGCTTCGCATAATTAAAGTACATGGACGTAACTATAAATTTTTTTTACGAAACCAAAAATAGAATAATATTTAAAGTTTAACTAAATTTTGGGTGACGAAACCTAAGTCCGAAAATCTTACTCATTAAAACATCTAACGCTTTTTTAGCAGTTTATTTTTTTTAATAAAAAGAAGCCTCAATTCAAAGCAAGTAATTTTATTGCATTCTAGATGGTAGAAATGAAGACGATTCCTTGGCAAAAGTCTGAAACAGGAATGTGGGTTAATGCCTGGTTTTCAATTAAAAAAACTGGACAGTCAAAAAAACTCGACTCAGTTTTGAAAAAACCCGAAATGCTAGTTTTTTGAAAACCCCGATTTTTTAGACACTCCGATGTATCCCCTATACATATAAGCTTTACTGGAACTTTTTTTAAATGATTTATCTTGAATCTATCGCTCGATGTAAGGAACGACCTTTAATAACACCTGATAGAATTGAACACATCGGTATATTTCTTTAAAATACTTATAGCATCTAAAGAACTTGTGCCTCTATATCTAGAATTCCGACCTAGCTCAGTAGACTCTGACAAATGCTACTTGACTTTAAGTACCAGCTATCCATTTGCTTAACTTAGAGACTACTTTCTGATTTTTATAAGACACATAATCTTCCATATGCCCGAAATTATTTTTAATACGAATGCCATGTTCTGATCTCATCATGATATTTTTATTAAAATTAAGTGTGTTGTGTTCTTTTTCACAATTTTATTTTTTATCGGGCTTTAAATAACAACAAAATATCACAAACTGGTATTGCTGAAGAAAAATGTATACCTTCGATTTAAAAAGAAGACTTAATAAGTGAGGCATTCCATATGGTTTAAAAATGTACCTGCTTCCAACTGTAAACACTTTTTTGTGGGAATTGTTCCGTCTTTGCGCAATACTGACATTACCGGTTTATTTTGGGTATGCCAAAACCACACGCAGAAAAAAAGTATGGTTGTGGTGACAATATTCGAAGAGGATTATACTATTGTTGGGTATATGGTTGTGGATTCACACATAACCATACTATGATCCCCACAACCATAGAATGATTCACACTCAAGCTTACTATGATCTCCACAACCATAATATGATCCTCACAAACTTAGTATGTTTCAAATACAACCTCACAACCATAGTATGATTCACACGCAACCATGTTATGATCCTTACAGCCATAGTATGATCACACACAATTATGCAATGATCCCCAATATAATTTATTAGAATTTGTTGAAGTTGTCGACAATAGATTTGATCCCCAATATTATTTATTAGAATTGGTTTAAGTTGTCAACAATAGATTTGAATTATGAAAATTATTCAAAAATACATTAAACTCAAAATAATAGGAGTAAATTAGTAGTAGAAAAAACACATAGTAGAAAAAAGTTTAAATAAACGTAAGCGTTTTTATTAAAAAAGCCAAAGCAGCTTGTTTAAAAAAATTTAATTTCGATAAAAAAATACTATTATTGCATTAGATCCGTACCAAAAACATTTGTTCAAAAAAGCATATTTAAATGAAGAAAAATTACAAACATACAGTATGATTGCCGTAATCAAATTATCGTTAACATAAAACGCAAAACACAATACTCTTGTCGCACCAACCATATTTATATTGTTGCTATAGCCATATTTTCATTTTTAAATTTGGCAATAATACTATTGTTACATTTCAACAATATTAATATTACAGCAATTATACTATTGTCAAAACTAAATTCAGTTAACAATGCTATGGTTGCGACGAACATACTTTTATTGCGGAGAACATATTATTATTATTGCCGTGACCATGTAGTTACCAAGTTCATTGCTGGGTAACCTTTTTTAGTGCCAACTCAGTAATTCGACTTCAACCCTAGACTATAAATTAAATTCTCGAAAACTCTAGCACACCCTCTGGTGAACATAACTTGAACACTTTGTCCTGCAATGACTGATATGTGCGTGTTACTATTTGTTACTTTATAATAAAAAAATATATATTTGTATGCGGGTTACTTCTTCACTTTGTCATTCACCGCTTTGTGTTCTACCCGTGTTTCGAGGTGTACAACAATGTTTTTCTATTGCTTTTATCCCACAATAACGTTTTTTAAATCCTTACAACAGCCCAATTTAAAGCACAGTATTTGGCTTTCAAACAGTTGCTAATAATTATAAATAATGATTTTCCATAAAGCACAAAATCAACGATCTCGTAACACTGTAACATCAATGGATTACTGGTGTGGGATGGAAAAAATGCTCACTGTACCACTGGCACATGTTTATGCAAATGCGTGTACGTTTGGATGTATAATTTTATGTACGTGTGTATGTGTGAGTGGTTGGCTTGCCGTTGTGTGCAAAGGTGCTTTAGGTTTTCCTCGTTTTTTTTATTGTGTTTCGTTTTGCGTCCTGGTGTCGTAAAATAAAACCTGGCATTTCTTTTTCGTTTCGTTTTTTCGCTTAAGGTGTAAAGAATTTTAAAAATTTCACTTGTTTCTTGTTCCTGGCAAACGGAAGAAAAACTCAACACAACTCAGCTCCGTTCAGTTCAGCTCAGCTTAACTCAACCAACTATCCAGAGGGTAATCATTTAAATCCGTAATAGGAGTTTTTTTGTTGTCTTTTATGGGGGCTTAATACGCATTAAGGAGCTCGGAAAGAGGCGAATAAATAAAATGCAGTTTACGAGGAGTTTATGGCGTCTCATGTGTTAAGTTTCTTGTTTGAGAAAAGTCTTTATACCAGCTAGAATTTAATTTAAAACAGCTAGAATTTAATTTGAACCAGCTAGAGTTAAAAAAAAAAAACAAAAGCTTTAGTTATTAATACTCTTGCCATTGGAGTTTTTATTTCTTTTACTGGTACATAGCTCAAGAATATTTGGAATAGTGCGAAGGGTCATGGTTCGGTAGGGAATGTGCTAGCCGTACGTACTAAATAATATTTCCTTAACATTTTATTTAGCAATAAACTAAGAACTTCTGACATGCATTGTGGGACATAATTCTGGTAGTCGCTGACTGGGATCTCACTTTAAAAACGATGTTTTTACATAGCTTTGAGATAAATCTCTTTATAATAAGGCGAAAAACAGGCCGATGAAAAAAGTTAGATGTTATATTACCAGGATTTGAAATTGGGTTTACTTTCTGATAGTTGTGTACATTTACCACCATACCACGGCGGAAAAATGACGAAGGCGTAAGTCAGGCGTGGCCCAACATTACTCTGATATTCAGAAGATTTCTTAGCTTTGGATTGAATGGATTAACAATGTTGCCTTTAGAGCTACAGAACCTTCGTGTGGGAACCATTCCAAAAACATGGACAGATATGGTCCAATTTTTGAAGACAAATTGGTTGCTTCGTGTGCGGGCCATTCCAAAAACATGGACAGATTTGCTTCAATTTCTGAAGACATGTTGGTTGCTTGGGCTATGTTTGGTCCAAATCGTGTATAATAATAATATGCGACATCTACAGCTGCAGGTATTAAAATCAGGAAAATTGTATATGGGCTATTTTTTCCGAGAGTTAGTTATTAGTCGTACCATGTACCAAAATTTAGCGTGATTAGGTTTACATTATAGTATCTGAAGCTACTAGATCTCAACTCGGGCAATCCAGCGGCGGTCAAAAAACAGGCCCATGAAAAATGTTACATGTTCTTAAAAGGACCAGTTCCGCGGACCACTAAAAAAAGAAAAATAATGAAGGCGTAGCCCTACATTACTCTGATATTTAAGAGATTCCGTAGCTTTATATTGATTGGATTTACAATGTTGACTTTCGAGAGGCATGACATCAATTCGGATAGGACCTTCGTGTTGAGACTATTTGAAAATATGGACCTATTGCCGAAGACATATTGGCATGTGCTAAATTTTGTCCATACCGTGTGTAATTTGCGCCATCTACAACTGCAGCTATTGAAATTGTGAAGGTCTTTTAAATAGTGGCTATAGGAAAATATAAACCTATATAGTATATTTTCACGAGAGCTTGGTATTAGTCGTACTAGGTACAAATTGAGCTTGATTGGGATTACATTGTGGCATCTTATGGTAGAAAAAAAACAGGCCGATGAAAAATGTTACATGTTTTTACCAGGACCAACACGGCGGAGCACTTAAAAAATTAGAAAAGTAATTTAAGCTAAAGTTGTGCCCCTATTTATTTAGAAGATTCTGCAGCTTTGGATTGATTGGATTTACAATTTGCCTTTTGAGCTCCAGTACCTCAAATCGGATATGGTACAATTTCCGAAGTCATGTAGGTCGCTTGTGCTAGTTTTAGTCCAAAATGTATACGCCATCCACAACTACAGACTATAGGAAAATTTGAACCAATGTCAGAAAATTTTAACCAATGTAGTCCATTTTCACGCAAGTTGGTTATTAGTCGTACCATGCAAAATTTGAGCATGATTGGGATTACATTTTGGCATAAAAAGCTGCTGGATCTCAAAACTTTCGAGTAGAAGCTATTCAAAACTAGGACTGATATGGACCAGTTGCACCAAAAATGAGTATCGATTTGCCCGTAACGCTACGTGAAAATTTTAAACCAAAACGAATTAATAAAGGGTGGTCCAACCATAATGCACGTTGTTAATTGTGAGTAAATCCTTAACTTTAAGATTTTTTCGCAACTAAATTTGACATTCCTTTGTCTCAGTATTTGTCAAATTCAACCATGCAGAGGTGCACATTTGAAGAATGCGTTAAGATTGTTAAAGCCTTTACGAAAATGGGCGTTCAAATCAAAATGCATTTCGTTTACTTCTTGATCCTTTTTGGTCTGCATACTCGTTATCGGCCAAGTGTATCCACAGTAGATTCGTTAACTAGCAGAATTGCTGAATTTGGGCAAATGGAAATCTACGAGTGATAGAGCCGATGCATTCGCATAGAGTGTCTGTTTGGTGCGGTTTATTGGTTGGCGTCGTCATCGGGCCTTACTTCTTCAAAAATGGGGTCGGCTCAGCAGAAACCGTGAACGGTGTTCGCTATCGCGATTTGATATCGGACTTCTTTTGGCCAGAAATTCAGGATATGGACCTCAACGATATGTGGTTCCAACAGGAAAGTGTCGCTTTCCACACACCAAGGAAACAAAGGCATTTTGTGCGAGAAATTCAATGGCTGTGCTATCTCACGACTTGGCGATGTTAATTGGCAGCCACGATCGTGTGATTTGACACCATAGGTATTTTGTCTTTGGGAATATTTAAAAAAAAGTGTAGATTTATTAGCCAAGATCAATTTTAGAGCTAAAATATGAGATAATTCGGCATATCAACGACATTTAACCCACCTTATGTCTCAGAGTCATTAAAGATATGCACCATTATACGCCTCCGAAGCCGTGGCCAATATATTGTTTCCCACATAATTGCCATAGATCCTTATATCATAATAAAAATATTAAGATAATTTTTTGAAAACTTTTAGTTTTTTTGCAATTATCATCGTGAGTTCTAGTTGAACCACCTGTTCTATGTGAACAAATTATGTCAAAAGCAAAATTGCCGCTTATGGGGTTCAGAGAACCCACACGTAACTATTGAGAATCCAAAGCATTCAGCCTGCTAGCTTTGTACTTGGCTGGCGTTATCATTTGCTTATTTTTCTTCAAAAATGAGCAATAATCCGCCGTTACTGTCAACGGTTAGCAACGCGCCATACTCAACGAATTTTTGTTTTCAAAAATTCAAGAAAATGACATGTACTACATTTGGTTTCAACAAGACGGGCCACATGACACTAGCGATTTTTTATGTACTGTTTTTTAAAATCGAATAATCAGCCGAAATTATGATGTTAATTGGCCGCCTTGGAGCTGTGATTTGAGTCCTTTGAAGAGATTCGACCCGAAAAAATTTAAAATTTACTGAAAAATTGGGTTGATCGGATGTGGTACTGCCGAGTCAGCTGTGTTAGTCATATGAATGATATTGTGTGCCATTATTAAACGACAACGTTCAAACATTCTAAAAAAACTAGAAATTTTATAAAAATTATCAGTACCTTTTTTAACAGCCGATTCAAATTTAAAGTCGCCCACCCTGTATTACGATTCGGAAACTTCTTTTACAAGGAAAACCAATAGTCCCTTCCTTTCTCCTTTGGCACAATAATGCGGGAAACACATTTTTCAATGATTTTTTGCTTTTTTAAATTTGCTGGTTAAGCAAATGTCTATAATTTATGCCGCACAAAGGAATTTTTGTTTCATGTCCGTTGAACTGATAAGCGATAACTGATAATTGAAAAATGGTGCATAATTTAGAATGTGTTTCCAATGATGCCCAATTAGGCTAATGCCAAACGGTTCTAACAAAACAAATCTATATGAAAGGTAATTTTTGCAAATTGTCTTTAATGATGTATGTGCCATTAATCTCCCAATGCGTCAAATTTGTTGAGTAATAACTGAATTTTTCACACCACTACTTCTCCTCTTCTCTCTGTCTCACCTCATATACACATGAATAGTATGTATAAGGATCAAAATGATAGCAATGGTTGGTATAACCAATTTATTTTCACACTTAGTTAATCCTGAAAACACAGCAGTGATTTTCATTAACGAATCAGGCATCATTAATAATCAGACTATGATTAAGCAACAACTGCCGAAACTAAACAGTAACAACACATATGCACACATACACATGCAGAGACATTAAATGTACATTAGAGTGGCTAGCCTGTATTTTACGTCTAAGTATTATAGAAGTGATTAACGTAAATTAGCATCCACATCTCACTAATTGTTATTTAGTTCCGCAAAACACAACAATACAACAATACCCATGTTCTTTTGAGGTAACTAGCTTTGTTACCTAGTAAGTTTGCAATACGGTAATTCGGAAACATTGAGCAAAATTGTGAGTAGTATGGCAACATTGTTTTGTTTACACCAAAGAGAATAGAATAACAAGAGGGTTCATCGGCGAACTCGTCAAATGAAGACAATAAAATCTCTTAATTGCAACAAAATTATTAACTTATCAACTTAACTTATTTGAATTATCAGTTCGAGTTGATAATTATTTTATCAACACAAATCAACTCATGCATATATTCCCAATACAAATGCGCCTATGAGACCTCTTGTTTTTTGATAATTTTTTTTGTATACATAACAAAAAACATATGTTTTATATAGAAGGGTGTGTCAAGTTGATTTTTTGTGAAAAAAATAAGTGTTGTAAATCTAATTCGTTTCTTTAGTGAGTTGAGACTCGCATGCTAACCGTACATGCTTCCATACAAATGTTAGTTTAGTAATCTGAAAAATCATGGGTAATGTTCATCGATGAGTTTTTGGTTTTCATGCAACAGCTTAGAGAAAGATTAAATTAAAAACAAATTATTTTCAAAGTCAAATTTAGTGAGGATCGTCTTTTTTTGCGGAAGCAAAGACAGGTAAAAACGAATTGCAATATTTTTTCAAAGAGTTGCACACATTTTTTTGCAAGTTAGTCACCGAGAGAGCAAGGGTTTTAATATTAAGAGACTTCTTATCATGGAAAGAGTAAAACATTTTTAGATTTAAGTCTTTTTTGTGAGTAAAACACTGCGTAGGAGCTATAAATTACCTTTATCATCTTTGTCATTTGAATAATAAAACCATGTCGGAGGTTTTCTCAGAGTCGGCTTCATCAAACTAAATGTAACTTTTCATTGTTTTACTACTACTCCCAGTCTAATGTACATGCTATAAGTATCACACATACTTACTCATACAAATACAGTCGCCTAACAAGTGAGTTCACAAAATTAAGATTTAAACGAGCTACAAGGTTGCACAGAGTATCACGCAAATACTCTATCATGTGTATGAAGATAAATGGTCGAAAACAAGTTCATAGAATACATACACATACACATTAACATACACATATGTATGTATGCATACATGCTTAACATTACAAACAAAGGGTACCTCATACACACACACAAATACATACGTATAACTATTTATATGATCTCCCCCGCCTCGAAGTACAAAAGAAGAAAAAAACAACGTATACGTATTTAGTTAGTTAACCCAACTTAACCTAACCTCAACAAAGTAAAAGATACACTAAATATTTAACACCATTATTTGTAAGTTGTTGCTGGGGCTTGCTGCTCCATATGCCGGAATGGGATGCCCCAGCTGGCCATGTGTCCATGTGTATGTGTTGGGTGTCGTTACGCATTAATAAACTTCACACATTTCGGCAAAACACCGAAATTCTCTCACACGCACACACACATAAGACTCCGTAGAGTGTATTTGTGTTCATGCTACACTCTGCAGATCCATTCATTAGTTTCTGTTTATGTATACGTGTGTTAGTGAATGAGTGTACGTGTGTCTCGCTTGTAACGTAACGCAGCTCAACACAGAGCAACGAACAAAATAAGGCTAACCGAGTTAAGGTCCATAAAGTCAAAGTTGTAAAAATGGTTTAAGACCCCCATAAAAAGACAAATTGATTTGTATATTTATGGGCAAATACGCGCAGCGATAACAGGAACAGGGACTACAAGGAAACAAAAAAAGTCTTTGTTCTCAAGAGAGAGAGAGAGAGAGAGAGAGAGAGAGAGAGAGAGAGAGAGAGAGAGAGAGAGACAATAGGCGTGTTGTTTTGAAGCTCGTTTAGTAAACGAAGTTTTTAAAGTTTCTTTGTTCTTGTTTCATTTGATTATTTGTATTTGTAGAAAAAAGTCGTTCAAGATATATTAGGCGTAATCTATTGGTACCCGCTTATTAAATGAGTAAGTAGTAACCACGCTTACTTAAAAGTTTTACGAGCAATTTTTGAAATTTCTTTGTATATAAGAATTCATTGGCTTTGTAAAGGGTGGTTTAATTTAAAGGGCCGATGTTGAATGTAAACCACACCTAAACGTCAAGTTTTTTTCTGCATTTCATTCGACATTTCTCAATTTGAGACTAATTCAATTTGAACCATGGAAAGATACATAAGCGAGCAAAGCGTTAAAGTTATTTAGGCTTATTATGAAAATGGGCGTTCAAATCAAAATGCATATCTTGCACTTCGTGATTTTTTCGGTCAATTTAATCGTCCAAATGTGCGTACAATCGGAAAAATCGTGCCAAAATTTGAGCAAACCGGGTCTGTGGGTGATGTGAAAACACTAGTGCCTGCTCACACTGCAGAAAATATTGCTGCTGTTCGCGATTTAATCGTCCAAATGTGCGTACAATCGGAAAAATCGTGCCAAAATTTGAGCAAATCGGGTCTGTGTGAGATGTGAAAACACCAGTGCCTGCTCGTACTGCAGAAAATATTGCTGGTGTTCGCGATAGTGTGGCTGAAGAGCCGTCCACCTCAACTCGTCATCGTGCCCGACAATTGCACCTCTCACGCTCGTCGTTGATGAACATTATGCATAAAGACTTGCATTTATACGCTTATAAGGTGGAATTGACTCAAGAACTATAAGTAAAACCTCTTGACCATTCCAAACGTCTTCAATGGTCAGAATGGCAAGAAATGGCAATGATGATGGCATGGATGATAAATTTTCGAAGAAAATCATCTTCAGTGATGAGGCATTTTTTCACCTCAGTGGAGCAGAATGGCCTCATTTGGACGAATGATAATCCAAGAGTGATTGTCGAAAAAACCAAGGCACCCACAAAGGGTGACTGTTTGGTGCGGTTTATAGGCTGGCGGCATCATCGGGCCGTATTTTTTTCAAAAATGAGACCGGTCAGGCAGTTACTGTGAATGGTTACTGTTATCATCTCGCTATCGTGAGATGATAACGAACTGTTTATGGCCCAAATTGGAAGATATGGATGTGGACGATATGTGGTTTCAACAGAACGGTGCCACTTGCCACAACTAACGAAACAATGGATCTTTTGGGCGAAAAATTCAATGGCCGTGTTATCTCACGTCGTGGCGATGTTAATTGACTGCCAGGATCATGTCATTTGACACCGTTGGACTTCTTTTTTTGGGTTATTTGAAAGAAAAGGTGTACGTCGATAAGCCAGCACAACTCAAGAGCTAAAGGATGAAAATCATCGAAAATTTGGACCTTCTGACAGAGGCGTGCCGCCGAGGTCGCGTCGGCCATTTGGCCGATATTTTGTTCCATACGAAATTGAACCATACCAATAGTGTCATAGTCAAAATAAATGACAATAATTTCCTAAATTGTTTGTGTTTTTTCAAAATTAACATCGGCCCTTTAAATGTAATCACCCATCATTTTAATTTAAATACCATTTTAGAAATCAATTGCGTCATAGAGTTGTACTCAATTTATTTAAATTTGAATTCAAAACTGATAAAAATCGAAAGTTTTCATTGTGATTAGAGAATTTTTCAAATACTAGAAGTGTTGGAGAATTTTTGAACATAAATTAAATTTGAAGTTTTCAAAATATGTATAAGGCATTTAAGAGATATTTGAATATCAGATATACTAAGAAGTAATGCAGTTAAACCACTGTGCAATGTCAAGAGCAGATGATATCGGTCCTTTTTGTGGGTGTGTGTCCGCTTTTTTGTGTTGAAAATCAAGATACAACTTTATTTCACAAAGGCATTGGAAATAGTTTCATTCATCGTTACGAGTAGGTGTGCGTGAACATATTTGGAAAATTTATTTTCAAATCTGTGTGTTAGTTTGACGTGCGTACAGTTTTCAGGACATGTGTCGCCTTAACATCCTTTCGATGAGTTTGCTTTCATTGTGCCGCTGCGGCGTGTTTCACAAACTTACTAAAGTGTGAAAAACGGACAACTTTTCTAATAATAATAAAAAGACTATAAAATTGACAAGGGAATCGTTAAATGAATTAGATCTGGGCATTTTCAAGTAAAAGCTATAAATAGTAAGCTTGTCGCTAACCAAGAATTTACCAAGGGGATTATTCTTGTCGTATAGGTGAAAGTTAGTGTGGAATGATTTGAATTATGCGTGATTTAAAAAACAAAACAGATGTTTACGGCTAGATGGAAAGAAACTTATCAATAGAATATATAAGCGCGAAGGTTTGGATTGATTTAACTACAAAGACACCTCAATAAGTAGATAAATAATATTTCATATTTTAGACATTTATTCATTGGATTTTTCAATCGCCGATGAAGAAGATGAAGTGAAGATGAGCTCAATATGTACTTAGTAGCGTACCCATTTCAATAGTAGAACTGAACATACGCCGTTAATGTCATATGGGTTTTGAAAGCTAACCTCAATAGCGTTAGTCTGAAATGGGATTTTAAAATTGTTTCAACTTTCATCATGGAGTGGTCAGACAATGTGGAATAAAAAAAAGGATATTTTCAAAACGCTCCGGCCACTAGGGATTAGCCGCATGTTCGTCTACCGATGCATAAAACTGTTTGAGGAGACTGGAGATGGCCGGTCGGGCCGCCCACGCTCTGTTCGAACACCGCATGTCATCAAAGCCGTTAAATCAAGAATTCACAGAAATCCGCTACGAAAACAGAAAATCATGGCCAGAGAGATGAATATCACGCAAAAGTGCATGAGTCGAATCATTAAAAAATACTTGGGGCTTGGGGCTTTCAAACGAGGTACCGGACATTTATTGACTGCAGCTTTAAAAAATAGGATTGAAAAATGCAGACGTCTTTTGATGAAGCACGCTGATAACTTGCACAGAAAAATTTTGTTCACCAATGAAAAAAATTTTACCGTTCAGGAAAAATTCAACAAGCAAAATGATAGAGTGTATGCGCGGTCATCTAAGGAAGCATCTGAACTGATCCCAAGGGTCATCACCCAGCTTCAGTCATGGTTTAGTCGGGTGTCTCCTACGATGGGGTCACTGACCTGCATTTCTGCGAACAAGGAGTCAAAACATCGGCCAAAGTTTACCAAGAAACCGTTTTGGAAGCTGTTGTGAAGCCTCTTAACAATTCCCTGTTCCAAAACCAGCCATGGACTTTCCAGCAAATGGAATGACAACGTGAGTATACTCTCCTCTCTATAATAAAGCGTATAGAAATGTGAAATTAACATAAATCATACGCACCACTGTTTTCGTCTGACGTATGAATAATATTAATTGTATAAGTATTTTATTAAATTAGTAACACGTAGACGCCTCTAAAAGTTTATCTAGGAAAAACATATATGAAACAAAAACTGTTCACGCATTCACCAACAAACTACCACAAGTGAGAGAGTAGAGTGCTTTTAATCCAACTACATCCCCTATAAGACTTATAAATCTTAACGGAATCCATTAAGAGTTGTTTTTTGTTGGTGCTAGTTTCGCACGGTTCTTTTATATTCATTTTAAACGCTTGACTATTCACGCAAATGCTATAATTCATGCGAAATGTGTGAAAGAGAAACTTAACAGAGCAAACAATTGCTCATTCTGTCTAGCAACACCAGAAAAATTTCACCAGATTAGACATATATCATTTGAGAGATTTCAAAAATATTTCCATTATCTTACCACTTAAGTGAATGTCAGCAAAAGTGTCATAATTCATGCAAGGATTTTAAAAATCAAGCTTTTGACCGAAGACCGTGCGAGTGGCATCAACCGTAGTGTTATAATTTAAGCATAGATTATAGAATTCAGCATCCTTTATTCCCCTTCTGCTTTCTGTGCGAATGCCATAGAACGCAAACAGTCCTTTTGAAGTGAATCTAGCACATTTGCTTGCTATCACTTTGGTTTTTAAATTCTGCTGTGTTGATTGAATCCTTGTGAACATTACCAAAATCTCTTAACAATTGAAAGTATAATAAAGGATGCCACAATTAATATAAATCATACGCACTCAATGTTCATGAATTGGAAGTTTTGCATTCCCCCCTGCATAGTGCAGGGGGAATACTTGATCTGAGTGGAGAAAACAAGGGATTTAACTGACGCATTTAATTTATTTCTATTTTTATAGAATGTGAAAAAGGGAAAAGAAAATGCTTAAGTCACTGCAGGAGAATTTAGGTTTTGCCATTTTTATGACGCCGCATTTATTTTACATGGAAACTAATAGTACTTTTCATTTTATACCACTTCGCATAGAGCAAAAATATCCTATTTCATGAAAAAAGAGCAGCATCTTCCACTTTAAATGCATCTTACGACGAAGTATCCTGCAGAAAAAATGCTCATCATGTCAAAAATTGTGTGTTGGCTTCGTGATCCCTGTTCCCTATTGCTTCTACTTTAAAGTTGAAGCACGTTGAACATTTTATTCTTACCCTGCGAATTTTTCGATTTCCGGCAGTCTAAAAACCACTGATATAAAGTTTCAAAACCGCCAAATATTTATGGCAGGGCTTTTATGTGCCGACAATTCAAAATTATTTTCTTTTTGTAAATTTTCAACAAAATTTAAGAGGTTTTCAGACTACCGGAAGTTAAGAAAAAGACACAAAGCTTCAGTATGCCAGGGCGTTAAAAATTAATTAGCTAAATAATCTCCTGGCAGCGTTTAAGTATTTTTAATAATGGATGGTCCAACCATAATGCACGATGTTAATATCCCATTTGTCTACCTTTTATTATACTATGGAGAGTATATTAACTTTGTCAGTCCGTTTGCAAATACGAGGGCTGCTATATATATTTCTGGCCTAATAATGAAAATGCGAATATTTATCGTCAAAAATGGTTTTATTGTATTTCATTGTATTCTCCAGCATGATTTGAACACTTTTGCATGCGCTCAAACCATTTGTCGAAGCACTTTTTCCACTCCGATTGAGATACCTCCAAAACATGGCTTTTGAACGCTTCAACAGCATCTTCTGGCGACGAAAATCGTTGAAGCCGCACTATTTTCTTGATGTGCGGGAATAAAAAGAAGTCTCTGGGTGCCAAGTCAGGGCTGTACGGTGGATGACCCATCAATTCGACGTTTTGGCCGGTCAAAAAGGCGCTGGTTTTAGCCAATGTGTGAGCGCTCACATTGACATGGTGCACAATGATTCGTCTTCTCTTGTTCGTTTGTCGAATTTCTCTGAAGACTTCAGGCAAAAAAATTGTGCGAATTGACCGTCTTACGTTGCTCCATCGGAACAGTTGCCACATGATCAGTTTTGCCAAAGAAACAGGCGACCATTTGCTTCGAAATGCTTCTTCCACGAACAACTTTCGTTGGATTTGGCTCGTCTTCCAAGACCCACACGGTCGATTGCTGTTTTGTTTCGGGCTCATGCGCATAGATCCATGATTCGTCACCTGTGACGATATAAGAATAAACGTCTTTTGAAGTCCCGCGATCGTATTTTACAAAATTTCTTGCACCATAAAAATATTCACAAGTTAATTCCATTTTTTGCCAAATTGATTTTTTCAAGTCACTGTAAATATCACAAATGATGATCGTACGTCAAACGTACGTTTACGCAAAAAAATGTCAAACTCTTCAATGGAAATGTCAGATGGCGCCAGGCAACACTTAGTGTAGCTAGGCCAGAAATATATGTAGCAAGGGTGGTCCAACCATAATGCACGATGACATTTCTTTGCTTCCATGTTTGACAAATTTAACCATGGAAAGGTATACAATTGAGCAGCGCGTTGAGAAGTTTTTACGGAAATGGGCAGTCAAATCAAAATGGATTTCGCGCACTTTGTGATTTTTTGTGTCAGCATAATCGACCAAATGTGCCCATAATTTGAGAAATTGTACGTAAAATTCCGCAGACCGCGCCTGTAGGAAAATATTGGCGTTGTTCACTATAGCGTTGCTAAAGAACCGTCAACCTCGACTCGTCTTCGTATCCAATAATTGAACATCTTACAAATATCACTGATGCGAATTCTGAATAAGGATTTGAATTAACACGTTCAATTGACCTAAGGGGTGAAGCCAACTGATTAATTTTCAATCACTTCAGCCTGTCCAACCAAAGATTCAGCGCATTGACGACGCTTGAAATGGTTGGTTGGACAGACAGATAGGGAATGGTATCTTTACAATAAATTACCTTCAGCAACAAGACACACTTTCACCTTAGCGGATTCCTAGTTAAACAGTATTGCCACATTTAGGCAAATGAAAATCCACGATTGATTGTTGAAAAGCCGATACATTTAAAAAGAGTGACTGTTTGGTGCGGTTAATAGGCTGGCGGTGCATTGGGCCGTACTTTTTCAAAAATGAGTTCGTTCAAGCAGTTTCCGTAAATGATGTTCGATATTGCGATAAAATGAACTTTTTGTGGGCAAAACTTAAGGATATGGACCTGGACAATATGCGGTTCCAACAGGATGGTGCCACTTGCCACACAGGCAACAAAACAATGGCTCTTTGGCGCGAGAAACTCAATGGCCGTGTGTTTTTACCCCGTGGCAATTTTAATTGGTCGCGACGATCATGTAATTGGACTTCTTTCTCTAAGGATATTTTAAGAAAAAGTGTACGTCAAAAAGCCAAGAACAATTCAAGAGGTAAAGAATGAGATAATTTGGCACATTGACGACATTGAACCTCCATTATGTCTCAGAGTCATTAAAAATATGGACCATCGGATAGGGTATGCCACCGAATGCGTGGCGAACACTTGGCCGATATTTTTTTGCTTATAATTGTCATTGATCTATCATATGAGTAATAAAAAAGTATTCAGATAATTCTCTGAAAATTTTTTGTTTTATTTACAAATAACATTGTGTGATTGTGTGAGTAAGACCACCCTTTATAAGGCATAGATTGTCAAAACCGAAACCGAAAACTGACATCCCGGTTTTTACGTCCAAATTGACAATCGGTTTCTCAAAAAAAATTAAACCCGACATGTCGGTTACACGGTAAGTTTTCAAACTATAGGTGGCAAGTGTTGTCGCATCTTCATGAAATTTGCCACAAGTAAGTTTTTTAGACAAAGGCTGTTGCCTTTTATGAAAACCAGTTAAAATTAAGATATAGCTTCAACACATGTGTTTAACCGATTTTATGTCTTAAGCTCTAAAAGCCACATAGTACATCCAATATTGATGAAATTGAGTATAGTTCATTCGATCGAACAGTAATCAGCTAAGACAAAAATGGGTCGTAATGTTCCCAGTTTTTATAACGATTTTGTGTAAAGATCGCTCCCGAAAAAATCGATCTAGAATATCAATACTAAATCAGTTAAAACGGATTGAATCCGATTTCGATCCGTATTAAATCCAAAATAAATCCGATTTGATATGGTTATTTACAAACAACGATTACAAACAACCATTATTGGACCGATTTGAGTCATATATGCTTATTTTTGATATTTCCCGTACAAATTATCTGGTGCTTAAAAATTATTCCAAGTTTGCTAAAAATAAAATTATTTTTGTAGTTTGACTTGGGTGACGGTAACTATGTCTGAAGGTCTGGCCAATTTAAACATGGGCATATAAGTATAAAAATTAACAAGTATAAACAATAAAACACAAATTCAAATACGAGCTAATTTTGAAAATCTGCGTAAATTTAAAACTGTTTCAGAACACTATTATTTTACTTTTGATTCAGGCAAAATAATTTCTATTCTAAGACAAAAGGCTAAAACCGGAATGTGGTTAAATGCCAGTTTTTAACTTTGTAAAAAAAACCCCGAAAGTCGGTTTTTTCGAAACGTGGTTTTGTAAAACACCCCGAAATGCCGGTTTTCTGAAAACACAGGTTTTTGGAACACTTTAATAAGGCAACTTGGGCTCATGGGCGTATGCGTATTATTAACATAAGACAACGAAATTAAAATAAATCATACGCCACAAATTCACAGACTTTTAAATGAGTCTTAAGGCCCATTTAGTCTCGACGGTTGACGGTGGACGGTTGACGGTAGACAATCAGCTATTTCAGTTGAGGGTTGCATTTTGCATGTGTTAGAGGGAGATAACTACAGTTTGACGGTTGACGACGGTAGACTTCTGCAGGTTGCAGAATCTACCGTCAACCGTCGAGACTAAATGGGCCTTTAGACAAAGGGGAAAATGTGGTTGACTGTTGAACATTTATCGCATTTTGCTTGATGAAAACTCAGTTATAAACGCCAGGATGTGTTAATAAGAAAATGTCAGCTTAGTTGAAGAAATGATCTGTGTGGGTCTTGGCACCCGGGCAATGGCAAAAGCCTCACGTTCTTTATTAATGAGTTTTATAATCGATTTTGGTTCTGATTTTTTCTTTTCTTTTGTGATAGATGTTTATTTCTGTTTTGTTTTATGGCACACCACAAATTCATTAGCATTTTAATTTTGACTCAATTTACATAAAGGCGAAGCATTAAACTAAACATTACCATAAAGCTGTATGAAGTCTAAAGCTGTCTGAAGGTGAAAGGAACATTTTTTTTCTTGTTTTCTTTTTATTTTTTGTTTTACAAAATTTATTATAATCATGCATCATCGTGTTTGCTTAACAAGCGTTCGGGACTGCTGTGGTTTGATGTTGTAAAGAATTTAACATCAAGGAAAGCAATGCAAAAACAACAAAGTGTAGAGATGTTTTAAAAATTCAGCAGTTTTTTTTATTTGGGAAAATTTATGTGTTTGAGAAGACAAACGTGCCAGAAAAAATAACATAAACCGTCAAATATGTGTCACGAAATTTGCTGTTATTGTTTTAAGGAAATAAAGTTTCATCTTTCATTTCCCTGACATTGTCTTTAAATATATGGAGGGTGCTTGGTATTAGTATTGTTGAAAGTCAAAGACAAAACGTTGTAGTGGTAGTGGAAAAAAACCAACAGCTATGTTGATCAGTATGGACAGTTGTGGCTGCTTTATGTCGTACACGTTTTTGGGAGCCTTTTTAGTCCACTCCCAATTATCGTCGAAGCAAATTTGAAAAACATCTTGAAATATCCCAAAATTCTTTAATTATTAGTTTGTGCTTAAGGTCATATAATAAAAAAACTTGTAACTGTGTTTTTAATTTTTTTTTTGATTTTTCCTATTATTTTGATTGACGAAGTCTTCAGGCGTGTTATTATAAAGCAATGAAACACTGTCGTTTGCCCGCCTAAACTTATTGTTTTAAATTTGTAATAAACCTACTACCTATAGCCTTTGACATTTATCAAAAATATTCTAAAAAAATATAATTTTTTTACATAAATTTTAAAAAAATATATTGCCTATGAAACTTTTAGTTTGAAGCCATCGATGAAAGCTGCAAATTGACTTGCAAAATAGCTACGATTCAAACCATTACACTTATTTCAGATAAATCTTCAATAAACTGGTCGAGTCAATGCAAGGATTAGATTAGAATTTAAAAAAAAAACACATGAAAGCAATTGCGAGAGAATCATTAGATCTGCCAATACGAGGGTTGTTATATATATTTATGGCCTGATACCATTTGACATTTCCATTGAAATTCATTGATATTTCCATTGATATTTTTTAGCATAAACGTACTCAGAACGTTTTGACGTACGACCATCATTTGTGTTGTTTACAGTGACTTGAAAAAATCAATTTGGCAAAAAAATGCAATTAACTCGTGAACATTTTCGTGCGATCATTTTTCACAACATTCGACGTGGATTATCACGACAAGAGGGCATCGATGAACTTAAATCTTTGTATGGCGATGAAGCACCATAATATAGTACTGTGAAAAACTGGTTTAATGAATTCAATCGTGGCCGACGTGCGCTCAAAACGAAGGTGGTGAAGGTCGTCCAAAAACGGCCGTTGTGCCAAAGAACATTGATGCCGTGTGTGAACTGATAATGTAAGATCGTCATGTTACATAGCGTGAGATAGAGGCATTCCTTCCACTAGGATACATTCACCTGGCCGTAAAAATGGTTTGTTCTCGATGGATCCCGCACAATTTGACAAATCGCTCAAAAAAGGCTCGTGTCGATTGGTGCAAAGAAATTTTAAAAAAATTCGATAGACGTTTATAAGATCGTCATAGGTGATGAATCATGGATCTATGCGTATGAGCCCGAAACAAAACAGCAATCGACCGTGTGGGTCGTTGAAGACGAGCCCAACCCAACGAAAGTTGTTCGTGGAAGAAGCCCTTCTAAGCAAATGGTCACCTGTTTCTTCAGCAAAACTGATCATGTGGCGACTGTTCCGCTTGAACAACGTAGGACGGTCAATTTTGAGTGGTACACCACAATTTGTTTGCCTGAAGTCTTCGGAGAAGTTCGAAAAACGGACAAGAGAAGACGAATTATTGTGAACCATGACAATGCGACCTCTCACACATCGGCTCAAACCAGCGCCTTTTTGACCGGCCAAAACGTCGAATTGATGGGTCATCCACCGTACAGCCCAGACTTGGCACCCATTGACTTCTTTTAATTTCCGCACATCAAGAATAAAATGCGTGGTCAACGATTTTCGTTGCCAGAAGATGCTGTTGAAGCGCTCAAGAACCATGTTTTGGAGGTGTCTCAATCGGAGTGGAAAAAGTGCTTCGACAGTTGGTTTGAGCGCATGCAAAAGTGTATAAATCATGCTGGAGAATAGTTTGAAAAACAATAAAATCATTTTTGATGATAAATACTCGTATTCGCATTTTTAGGCCACATTATTAGGCAAGAAATATATATAGCCCTCGTATGCACATTTTGGTATGGCCTTGGTTTTTATCTTCTCAATCATCGCAAAACGCCTTCCTCTCATGGGTCTCTTCAATTTTGGGAACCGGAAAAAGCCGCAGTGGGCAAATTTGGTTATTACTTGGGCTGAGGCATATTAATGGTAATCCTTTTGGCCCAAAAACTACAAACAAGCAATAACGAGTGAGCTGCAATTTTGTAGCAAACTTTGCTGCCACACGCTTCATGCCCGAAATTTCCGAAAAAATTGTAAGGCATGAGCTGATTCGGCATATCGGCTACCGACATCATGCCCAACTTTTCTAATAGTGATTTCCCATAATAATTTTCTTAACTTTATCATCATTTTTATTGGTTTTTGAGGCGATCGATCTTCCAATACGAGCGTAGTTCTTTTACAGCTTCTCGACCATCTTCAAGAAGCTTGTACTACTTGTAAACATATTTTTGAGCCAGAGTACAATCACCATATGCCACTCTCAACATTACAAGTGTTATTGATCAATTAATTCCATTTTTACACAAAATTTGATTCAAATTCTGTGCTAAATTTTTTCCACAGCAAAAAATCGCCGAACAAGCAACTAAGAACATATGTTCGAGACCAGTGTGCCAGCATAAAAACACGCTAATCGAATGCACGTTGCTTGACAAATTTAAAAATTCACCTTTTGTACCGACCTCGTATGTATCGCTTGTAACGAGGAGAATATCAAATTGAGAATGGGTCTAGCACAAAATCCACGAATCGAACTTTCCGAAAATATTTGTCAGTCAAATGATCAATCAGACATCGTTTAAATCGATACCTTAAACCTAAAAGGATACGAAATTGTGTTTGTTTTTAAATCGCTATTTTTCCAAAACAGTTTTTTACGGCGATGAAAGATCAACACAAGTAATGGTTAAACCTCCAAGTTAGCATTGCTGGTCGATATTATTATACAACATAATTGTTCATATGTGACAGCGCATAGAGAAAGGGACCTAAGGGTAAAAAAAACAATTTTAATTTTTTTTTCTTTTTTTGATGTGGACAACATCTGAGCATCGAATTAGACCGATCCCAAGACCCAAAAGTGAAGTCCCGTTTTATGAAAGTGAAGTCGACGATCCTAAGCGCAAATAGAAAGGGAGCTAAATGGCTCTCTTGAACAAAACTTTTCATCAACGTTTTACTTTCTTCTTTGATGTGGACAACATCTGAGCATCGAATGAGACCGATTCCATGCCCCAAAAGTGTTCCCTCCCAGAGATATGCGTGTTTTATGAAAGTGAAGTCGACGATTCTAAGCGCAAATAGAAAGGGACCTAATCATTAAAATGGCTCTCCTGAACAAAACTGGTTTTTAGCCTTTAGAGTTTTTTCAAGAATTCAAAATCTATATCTTACTACAAAAGTTATAACTTCAATAATTCTTGAGGATACTTCAATAATTCTTGAGGGTACAACGTCACCAGTCTAAGTTTTTATTAGTTCGGATGTTTCTTCTTAAAGGAAAGGTTCTTTCAATCTGAGATTTTTAGCTTGGGACCTAACAGAGACATCCTAAAGCATCCTTAAGGATACATTTTTATTTCACTCCTTTTATATTTCAAGACTTTCGAATTTATTCGGACTTTCAGAAAAATTGCCAAACTGTGCCTTTAAAAAAGATAACCTTTTATATATAAGAAAAACCTTTAAGTGGGGATCTGAAGGTTATTTCCAATTTATCTTCATCTGCTGCTTTCCTCCTGACCCCCAATTCACTTTTCTATTTCGTTTTTTTATTTTTTAAATATTGTTGAAAAAACAAAAATGCATTTTTTTCTGTAGCTGCGGTTGTTTATCATACTTATGGTACAATGTACACACATGCATAGACACAATCACACACATATGCATATACACTGTATTCATTGCGTGTGTGTATGTGTCGTTTGTGGCATAAAGTGTTGCCCATTGTTTTCCTTTATGCGTGTGTTTGTGTTGTTGCATGGGAAAAAAACTTTTGTTTTTTGTCTGCTTTGCCACTGATAAGCCACAATTCTGTCGGTTGCTTTTGTTGAGAGTCCCACATTGTATTCCCATTTTCCTTCCATGATAGGTGGGTATGTGCGTGTGAGCGAATTTGTTCGCTCCGACTTCTTTATGCCAATGCTTTCACATGTGGTCGTATGTTTGGTCGGAGACTCAAAGAAAAATATTTGGAAAATTGTTAGGACCTGTTGTGATGTATTAGAAAAGCCGAAAAAACTATACAAATGGGATACAATTGTTTTTGAAAGAACGTTTTTTTAATATTCATAGTTGGATGGCCCGTCGTGGTGTGATAGTTAGTGTGCACTAATATCACACAAGTAAACACAGGTTTAAATCCGTATAAGAATATCTAACATTTTTTAGCGTCGGATTCCCATCTCGTTAATGCCCACTACTTAAGAAATACTTAACTATAAAATGCATGGAGTCGGAGTTAAACAGTAGGTTCCGGGTTTTAAGTCCCAGGATTTTGAGTTCACAACGCCATCACCCTCACCAAAAAAAAAATGACCAAACATAAAAGCTTGACGCATAGTCAAAAAATTATCTGCACGACTCCCTTATCTAGACTTTGTTCGAGGTCGGACTTAGTATGTGACGTTCAGATCGGAGGGGATACATTTTGTAAGAGTTATAAGAAATCACAGACCAATAGGGTCCAATTTTATCGTGTGCACAAAATTCGCTACCTTTTGTTTGAGCTTGATATACTCTAAAATGTATCTTTTATAGAGGCAGGACTAAAAATCGAAGAAATCATTTCTTTGGGGGTTATACAATGTGGTCGAGATTTTGTTGGAATGGCTAAAAGCACATATGGCCATTCCTAATTTGTGACTCCAGGAGCGACTGAACCCCAACTCGAGAGTGTCCTTGGTACGCAGGCTATTCGAAGATATGAACCAAAAGGGTCCAATTTTACAAGAATAGGAGATTAGTCCCTCGTTATGCATAATATAAAATTTCTTCAGAATCAGATGTAATTTGTGGCATCAAGAGCGTTAACACCTCAAATCTGTGTGTGTTGGCTATTGAAAATAATGGTTCGGCTTAACCATATTAATTGTTGCACACTCATAACGTAGCATATGTTACTTCTAGTGCGCCAGGACCTCTTATCGTGAGGGACCTTTGTGTGAGTTTTTAATGGAAATATTACACGATATCGTCCAACTTTACCAGAGGCTCCATAAACTACTTGCGGTTGAACACGATCGGCTGTATAATGTGACTTCCACAGCAGAAGGGTCTTTATACAAGGGCTATATAAAAATATAGACCGATATGTGCCAGTTACACCAGAGACAACTGTTGGTAGCTCATAACTTACCATGTTAAACATACGTAGGATTTCCAAAAATAAGAGACCTGGTTAAGCGTTATGTGACATTTTGGTAATTAACTGAAGTAATATGTGGCTTCTAGAGCTGCAGGTTCTGAACTGTTTGCATAAAATTGAAAAAGGTCTTTGTTTGTATAATCAGTTTATTATATTGGCCAATAAGACTTTTTTTGATGGGGGGCGCGCTGCCCTCTTTACCCAGCATTTTTTCATTTTTTTTATTTGATTTTCAGAATGGAGAATATTGTGTGAAAAATATATTGTTTAAAAATTAGAAGTGAATCGTAGTAAAACTGACAAAGATGCAACAGTTTAAGCAACCGCTCCCCACACATGACTCAGTGTTATTCAAAATTTTAAAACGTTTTTTCCAAGAATCAAGTTGGTGCAGCTTTTAAATTTGACACTCATATACTTGAAACACTGCCCCATTTTTTTTGTTGAAAATTTTAGCTCCTTTTCTTATTTATTATAATTTTGTTATCGTTCTAATATTGTATTCAAAAGCGTAAATAATTTTTTATTTCACTTATACAATAAAAAAATACTTTTTTTGTTTACATTTATTAGGTTTTTTATCATTATTATGACTTGAACAGTTTTTATTCTGGTTTGAGACCTTTTTGTTGTTTCTTTTTCAGAATCAACTTAAAAATTAGTGTCTGCCTATGGTTACTAGGCAGACTCTACAAATGTTTCTTAACCCTCCAAGGTTTTTCTTCAGCATTACTTCAGCTACAAATCAAATGACTTATACGGGAGTCTCATTTGAATTACTGAGAATTACCCTTTGCGTATAATTGTCGAACTGTGCCTAGAGCAATCTTCATAGCGCAATATCATTTTCACAAATTTCGTTTCACATGGACTTTCGTTGAAAACCACAGATGCAAAAGCTAATTAGACGATTTATTTTAGCAATAAGGGCAATTTTCTCTTCAAAGTGCTTCCAAACATTGTAAATTTTAAATTTCGAAATACCCTCCCAGTATTACCTGAGCAAAGCGATTATCTGACGAAATACCTTTATTTTCGATTTCGGCTGTAGCACCACAGTTTGACTTCCTTTTAAGACGCTTCCTAATAATAGCTGCCATTGCCATATTTTTTAACATTTCTTTAAAACAAATGTACATAATAATTTCCAAATGTTTTAGTTCAATGTACTGTTGGTTTAATAAATAGGATTATAATAGGAAATGTGTCGTTAAAAACTCACTAAAATTTTTTAGAATAAATTAAAGTTACGCTCCCTTATTATACAGTCATTACGGACACGTCTTAGATTTTAACGACGATCCAATGTTATTGAAAAGGTGCATAGGGTACCGATCTACGCCAGTGTTTTGCTCATAACTTTATCAATTAAGGCGATAATTAAATTACTGTTTTGGGTTTGTTGGACTTATGAGTAAATTTGGTTATATTTAAAAAAAATCGAAAACTGAGAATATTTAAAAAACAGCAGATTTTTGAAAAAAAATTATTTAAAAAAAAAAATTAATTTGTTTTTTAAAAATTAGATTTTTATATTAGATCGAACGCTTCAAAAAATTACTATTGAAATACAAAAAAGAATTCTTAAAATTAAAGTATGAGTCCGTTTTAAAAATCGTACAGTTTTTTTTTCATATGACTTAAATTTTGCACAACCCGGCCATTTCGTTCTAGAACAGAAGGATTTTTAGTAAAGCCCAAAAATTAATTTTTTCTATTTCAAATTTTTTTAAACCCCTAAAAAACAAAAAAATAATAGTATAAAAAGCTAAAGTTGCGAGTGGCTGACTATACTATACCCTGTACTTCTGGATGTTTAGAAAAGCGAACTGCGAATAGCTCCCTAGACGGCCTCTTAATTTACCACAATTTTAAAACTTATGGCTTGTTTAAAATTGTGGGAAAATTCGTTTTTGGTTGCTTTTATATTTGTGGCTTTTAAGGAATACCCATGCAAAACAGAACTGGTGAAAAGATATGGTGCTATGTAGATTGCTCTATGTACAGTTTGAAGATTTTACGCAAATTCTCATTTATGTATATGAGACTCCCGTATAAGTCATAAGATTTGTAGCAGGAGTAATCTTTGCCAAAGACTGCAGAAGAAAAACCTTGGCAAGCTTAGAAACAGCTGTACAGTCTGTTGGGAAACCATACTTTTTACATTGATTCTGAAAAAGAAACAACAAAAATCTCAAAGAGTACAAAACAGTTATGAGGTAATGCATTTTTCACTGAAGCAATTGTGTTAAGAAAATATCGCTACTAGTGTCTTCCTAAATTTTAAGGTAACAAAGTATCTTCGATAAAAAAAACATTTTTTGTCTGGTTTTCTTTTCTTGAGTGTAAAACCATTTTTTTTGTTAGACTACCTCGGATGCCACTGCATTCCATTTGTTTGGTTAAATGCAATTTCACATAAGCTTTTCCTCTATCTCCCACTCTCTCTCCCGGCTTTCTCTAGTTTGGCTTTGTTTTTCGGTTATTGTTTAAATTGAAATAAAAATTTCATTTTTTTCCGAAGCGTTTGAATTTTTTCCCAAAATTCTTTGGACAAAGGACATAAACGCACACATGTGTTTGCGTTCTTAAACAATTTGTGTTTTTTTTTGCTGATGCATTCTCCAGGCATGCCTGGCATATCCTTCGCATCGGAATTCTTTATACAAATAGTGTTATCATTGAAAAATTGAGCAGAGTTCTTATAAATCACATTTTTAATTAAATCTTTTTTGTTTGTGAAACTACCTCAAGTCAAAAGTTAACAGGATGTTGCATTTAAATAAAATGTGCTGCATTCATAGGTTACCTGCAATGAGAGAGAAGAAACAGAACAGATGTTATATTTATTAAAAGATTTTTAATTAAAAATGGTCCACTGAAAAAAAGAGAAAAGAACGGCATATGTTGCATTGAGTTGACATTGCGGTTTGATACGTTATGGATAGCATAGAATTTATAACCTTTTTTTTCTAAAAAAAAAGAATAAATAAATATTGTTTTTGTAAATAGAAATCCTCAACTGAAAATTCATGGCAGAGAAAAACATTTCAGAGGTGAGATAACCAGGAACTTTCTAGTAAAAACATAATGAGGGGATTGGTTCTATCTAAAGTCCCTTATAATAAAAGCCTTTCTATATTATAAATCCTCTTTCAGGACAACAGGCACATTTTTTGTTCAATACTCACCTATCTAAACGCATTGTAAGGTTGTACACATGTACTGATATCTGGTTTAAACCAACTACAACGAACTTGGCCAACGATCAAAAATAATTGGCCTGTAGAAACAAGTATAATGAAAACAAGAAGGAATCCTTTCTAGATCTTTAATCTAATGGTTGGGTTAATACTTGCCTTATAGAGACGCTTGATAGTTAGTGGGTTCACTTCCAAGTTTGTCAAATAGTCCAGCTGAAAGAATTGAAGTTATGGAATGTGATTCTTTCAGCCGAATTATTGGGGTCAACGCTTGACAGTTTTCAGCCACGGGTTTTATTGACATCAAATTGGCGACTAAGGCATTCATCTGTAGACTAAAGTAAAAGGTCTGACCTTATATAGCGTGATCCATTTCGAGGTTCCCTACTTTTTTAAAGAAGAAAACACAGAAAATTCAAATTAAATGGGGAATGTTTATTATCATTTGAAAAAACATTCTATGACATTTATTTTTTGAAGATTACGTACGAGTATAACAAATGTTGGCCACGGCTACGTCTCAGATTGTCCATCCGTTGAGTCCAATTTTCGATGACTCGTTCGAGCATTTCGACTGGTAACTGGCGAATGACACGCGTGATGTTTTGCTCCAAGGCCTGAATCGAAGCGGGTTTGTCCGCATAAACTTTAGACTTTACATATCCCCACAGGAAAAAGTCTAAATTAATATCACACGATCTTGGTGGCCAATCGACCGGCCCAAAACATTAAATTATCTGTTCTCTCAATAAATCCAATGATTGATGCAATGTGTCGGAAGTGGCACCGTCTTGTCGAAACCAAATGTCGCCGAGATCACGAGCTTCAATTTCAGGCATCAAATAGTCGGTAATCAAGGCACGATGGTTACGTTCTCATCGGCATCATTTTTAAAGAAATATGGACCGATGATTCCACCGGCCCACAAACCACAACAAACCGTTGTTTTTTTCTGGATGAAGTGGCAGCTCTTAAATCTCTTCTGGTTGCTCTTCGTCCCAAATGTGGCAGTTTTGCTTGTTAACATACCCATTGAGCCAGAAATGGACCCTTATCGCTGAACAAGGTTTGACTTGAATACGTCGGATCTTGGAACTTTTGAAGAGCCCATAGAGCGAAACGATGTCGCTTGGGAACGTCGGGAGGCTTTAGTTCTTGCACAAGCTATATTTTGTACGCTTTCATTTTAAGATCTCGATGTAAAATGCGCCAAGTCGTTCCATACGTCAGTCCGAGTTACTGCAAACGGCACCGAATCGACTCTCCACACGGTCTTGGTGTACACTCTCAGCTACGGCCGCTACATTTTCATTACTGCGTGATGGACGTGGTCTATTCGGTCAAATATTATCCAATAATGAATGCTGGGTCTCAAAATGGGGATGGTGTTGCGAATAGTACGCTCATGTACGCCCATAAGTTAAACGAAGTGCACGAAGCACATTCCTCACAGAACGTAAATTTCCGTAATAAAGTTAAACGATTTGTAAACGTTATTCAGGCGTAAGTCTTTCCATGATAAAATGCCAAACAATACTAAACAAAAATAATATGACAGCATGACACGATTCACACGTGTTCTTTCAAAAACGGCTATTGAAAAAAGTATCTCTTCTTGGATCACCCATTATATTCTTCACTCTCACTTCTCTACTTAAACGCAAAGAAAGTAGTACATTATTTGACCCCCCCCCCGTCTCATGCGCCCGACAGCCGAAACTTTAGTATTAATCTATATTTGGACTCGTAGCAAAACTTGCTTTAGTTTGAGCACAAACTATTTCCATGTGGACTTTTGATTACCCGTTTTGATGAAAAGAGTAGTTTTTAGGGCCTTTTGATCCAAAATGTCCAGCAACTATATTCTTTTTGAGGTATTTAGTTCTCCTAACTAACAGTGTCTGCTTTAAACATAAAAAATTATGATTCGTAAAAACACTCAAAAAAGTGTATTTTTTCCGAGCTATTCCAAGCTATTTAGCCAACAGAACCTGTTTAAAATTGTACCAAAAATTAAAATTTGTAAAGAAAACATTAAAAAATTATACTTTTCCCGAATTACCTATACTCCCTTCAAAAAAACTTTTTACCCTAGGCCGATTTCATCAATTTACAATCCGAAGCAACTTATGAACTTTCAGGATCCTAGAGTACCTTGTTTGACCGCTATCTAACCTTCAATTAACTTAAGAACTTAATAAGGTCTCCTATTAATATTTCGTAGGTTTACAAACGAAATGACAAATAAGGTATACCATCAACATTTTGGTGAAGGGTATAAAAAAAGTTATACTGGTCCGAGTATATGAACCCTACACAACTTTGGTAAATAGGAGACTCATTGCTTTTATACAAAATTTAACAAAGATGTGATATAAAATGTGACTACTTCAAAGGCAGGGCGTAAAATGTAGAAACCGTTTTCAATAAAGTCTATATACAAACGCCGACCGTTACGGACTCTCATAAATGTGCTAGATCGAAAGTGGGGCTTGTAGAGTGGCAGGACTTCACATAACGACCAATATTGGCCAATTTATCCAGAGCTAATTGTTGGTCGCTCATAACTTACCATAACATTTTTATACCCTCAATCATGAAATTGAGGTTATATTAACTTTGTCCTCGAAATACTGGTTGGAAACCCCATACAAGTATTTATATTCTGAATCGTCGTAAAATCATCTAAGATGAACTAGATATGTAGGCCTGTCCGCCTTTCTGCCTGTGTAAATCAACCTACGGGTCGAAGTGTTGAATCTTGATGACTGAAATTTTGCAGAAACATCTGTTGACGTGTGTTGGTATTGAAAATGTACCAGATCGGCCATGAGGAAAAATATTTTCTCTCACAAGGACTTGGTCATCCTCTAAAACACTAACAATCCAAAAATAACAAAACAAAATATCTCAGGAAAATTGAAAGATATGACAATAATATTGGGAACATATGATTTTGTCGTAAATGGGTACCCATCCTGTAGGAAAAGTGGGTGGCGCCACGCCCAATTTCAAAAATCACAATTTTGGCCAATTTAAAAGGCTGATCATAATAAAATTTTAAAGGAATGAAATCAATGATTAGCCAATAATTACCGACTATATAATGATAAATTGAACAAGGGGGAGTGGCACCACCCTTAAATGCCTGTGTTCAAAGTGAACACGTTTTATATTGTGTGTTGGGGTATGTTGGATTCCCAATGCATTTTTAAGTGCAGCGGGAAGACGCGTCGAATTGTGATCGCACAATGAAATAAAATGTACAATGCAACGAACGATCGATGAAATGCATGCACAGGACGATAACGGCCTGCGATGCGTGCATTGATTTCTGCCTTAGAAATTGTAAGCCCAACGTGGTTCGCCTGATAAGAATTTTTGTATATATAGTCCTAGGGGAACACATTTCAAATTAGTATGAAACCATTACTAGACCGAAGAAGACCTTACAAATCTTCTTTAATCTTAAGTATAAAAATCATTACTCATCAGGAGAAGAAATTACAGCTCTTCTTCAAACTTGAGTCAGAATAAATCTACTCAACAGAACATTTATGTAAAAAACACTTTGTTTCATTTTACAGCCTGAATTAAAAAAAATCAATAACTCAAAAACTTTTATACATATGACGATGATATTTGGAACAGATAATGTTGGCTTACATAGAAAAACATATTGGTGCCGCGCCCCCTTATAACAACGCGATTTTCGCTAAAGAAATGTTCCGATCGTTCTAAAATTTTAACAGAAAAAAAACAATGACTAAACATTTAATGCATACAATATTATGATGAACTTGGACAAGGGGCGTGGCACCGACCACTCAATCCTGAACGTAAAAAGACAATATATCCTAAACTTTAAAAGATGTGGCGATGATATTTGCATCAGATGCTGATGACATGGGTAGAAAAACATACTGGTGTCATGCCCCTTTTACACATCGCATTTATGTCTACAGTAATGGACCGGTTGCTTTACAATTTAATATAATGAATTAAATGGTTACGAATTTAATTCAAACTATGTTGTGGTGAAGTTGTAAAAAGGGCGTGGCCCCGCCCACATAATACTGAACTTTGAAAGGCCATATCTTGTGAGCTAATGCCAATATGACGATAGTAGTTGGTATATCTGAAGATGGTATGGAAAGAAACATACCCTGGTAGAAAAGAGGGCGGGTCCAAGGTCCCTTGACAATATTTTCATATTAGCCCGTTATACATTAAGGAGGGCATATAATTTTCGGTCCTGCCTAACTTAATTTGTCTACTGGGTTTTTTACTGAAAAAATTGTTCTTTTAACGCTAAACATTTTTGATTCTTAAACCGCAAAGGATTTTATGGAAGGAACAGTCTTATAATGAGGCCCTAGCTCAAATAATGCTGTATATTGCAACAACGTGACTTTTAGTGTTGGTTATCTGGAGGAAAAATTAAACTGGTCCTCTTTTCTGTTGCATTGTTCGGCTTATTCGGATAGATTACTCGATTCGTCCATGAAAATTCATCCATCCTTCTATCGGCCTAAGAGCAGAAAGAGCTTTTACTTACCTTGTGCCATAATTGTTAAGATGCCCTTAAGATTTGTTTATTTTCCTCTTTAAGGTCTTCTAAGACCTCTTGGCCTTTCGCTAATTTGATTCTTTGCAGAAGGGAATGCTAATTGAAACTTTTACTTAAGACTTTTAACAACTGTGGCAGCCGTGGCGAAACTATGGCAAATATTGAAACAAAAGGTTGTTATGATTACCCTCACATTATTTGCTTTGGCTGTCGCAAATACCCAGCAACAAGGACTGCACAGAAACCTTGGGTTTGTTCACGTTTCCTGTTTTTCTTCTATTTAAATAAGAATTTCCGGCACTGGGTGTCTTTCGTTTTTTTTCGCCTCCCCCTCCCTCTAAAAAGACGAACGGACGGAGGACATATAGTTAAATGGAATAAAAATAAAAATAGTAATTTTTATCTTGTACACAAATCACGTAATACATTTCGATCTTTCTTTTTTTTGGCAACATTTTGTTTGCATTTTTTTTCTAGTCTTTGCTATGCCTTAAACTTATGCTCCATACTGTGGGCTATATATTATTCTAGGGGAGGAGATATTCTCTGGCAAACATTGCTATAAGGCGGCGGTGGCGGTGGCGGGAGAGAGAGAGAGAGCGAGAGGGTCAACTTTAATGGTTTGGGGCTGATCTATATAAAGTTTTTGGGGGCAGAAATATAAATTATTTACATTTCAACTAACAAGTGACAGACATGACTGGAAGCTAAATTTACCAATGGTCCTTCTACTCATTGTCCTCATTTCTATTTGTATTTAACTTAAACGAAGCTTATTAAAGAAGTTACATTTTTTGTCTACAGCTATAGAGAGATTACACGGCCGGGGGCAATTTGACAAGGTAGTCTTTTATATCATTTAAATACAGATTTCGGAGCCGGGGGCAATTTGATAGTGTAGTATTTTATATAGTTTAAATACAGATTTTTTGGCCAGAAGCAATTTGACTGTGTAGGACTTTATGAATTATAAATTAAAATAATTTATATTTCATTTATTGTCTATTGGGTTGTGAATACGAGTATATGAACTGAGTATGGTTGAAAAATCTATTATATTTGATTATTTAATTGATGTATGTTTAAAGGCTTTACATCACAGTGAGAATTTTACTACACATTTAAAAAGGAGTGTGTGCTGCATTGACATACCTTTGAGGAATGGTTGGAGAACTTTTCTTAATTCGGTGAACTGTAGTCGAAATTAGTCGTATTTTTTCGAAAAATTTTCATTGAATTATTGTAGGAATCCAAGAGGTATTTTTTTGTTTATGTCCGTGTTTAGCCCTCCTTCTAAAACGCATCATAATTGTACTTTTATTTTTACAAGATTATTTCCAATAAGCAAAATATAACTACGGATTTCCTTTTCGAATTAACTTAACAGAATTGCATTTTTTTAAATTAAAAATTTAAACTGTTATATCTTCCGTCCACAATTTGTAATCCAATAGGTTCAAATCTGTACTGCCTGAGGGCCATTCTTCAGAGGAAATGAACGCTGGCAAATTGTTTCGAAGCCAGGCCTGGGACGTTTAAGCCTTACGGGCCGGCGCAGAATCCTGCTGGAAAGTCCATGGCTGATTTTGGAACAGGGAATTGTTAGGAGGCTTCATAACAGCTTTCAAAATGATTTCTTGGTAAACTTTGGCCGATGTTTTGACTCCTTGTTCGCAGAAATGCAGGTCAGTGACCCCATCGTAAGAGACACCCCACCAAACCATGACTGAAGCTGGGCGATGACCCTTTTCCACCCTTGGGATCAGTTCAGATGCTTCCTTAGATGACCGCGCATACACTCTATCATTTTGCTTGTTAAATTTTTCCTGAAAGGTAAACATTTTTTCATCGGTGAACAAAATATTTCTGTGCAAGTTATTAGCGTGTTTCACCAAAAGACGTTTGCATTTTTCAATCCTATTTTTTTAAAGCTGCAGTCAATAAATGTCCGGTACGTCGTTTGAAAGTCCCAAATCTTTTTTAATGATTCGACTCATAGACTTTTGCGTGATAATTATCTCAAGGGACATGATTTTCTGTTTTCGGATCGGATTTCTGTGAATTCTTGATTTAACGGCTTTGATGACATGCGGTGTTCGAACAGAGCGTAAGCGGCCCGACCGGTGGCAGTCTTTTACAACTCCAGTCTCCTCAAACAGTTTTATGCATCGGTAGATGAACATGAGGCTAGTTCCTAGTGGCCGGAGCGTTTTGAAAATATCGCTTTTTTCATTTCACACTTGAAAAGCGCTATTACAGCGATACGGTTCTCATTATCTGACCACACCATGATGAAAGTTGAAACAATTTTAAAATCTCGTTACAGACTTACGCTATTGACGTTAGCTTTCAAAACCCATGTGACATTAACGGGGTATGTTCAGTTCTTCTATTGAAATGGGTGTGTTCAATGTTGTAACAGTATATATGTCCCTACTAAGTATATAGCATCCACACAAATGTTCATCCGACTTTAGGTTTTTAACTCTAGAAGGAACATATTACATCCAATCTTCATAAAATTTGTTACCGCCCATAGAACCGTGAACTTAGAAAGACCATATCTCAAGAACTATTGGATAAGTGAAGATATGATACTAGCATTCAACGTAACACCGCCAGGTGGAAAAGTATACAGTGCCACTGCCCCTTCAAGAAATCACACTAACGACAAACTTAATGGACCGAGCGTTTAAAAATTTGAATAGAAAAAAAATGTTAAATTTTTCGTTTACTTATTTTTCACACTGAACAGGGATTAAACCGGCTCAAGACCTCTTGCTTCTATATTTAAATAGAAGACAAATTTTTAACGAGAGGGCATAGTGACATTGATTTTCGTAGCTGCACACTACTTTTATCATGATTTCAGGTCCGTGACAACCCTCTTCAGAAAGCCTTGCTGCAACTGTTGAAAGTAAAACCGAACTTTATAAGGCCAGGCTCTCCCCAAACGAATGAGAACTACTGTTGTTAACCTTTCTTTTCAAGTTTTCTTTACACAATTGCCCACGATTGTCTATAAGTAAATACGCTTGGAGAATAAAAAATTGGAGAGATGTAAAACTGAACAAAGAAGCAGAATAATAGAATTTTATTATTTAAATCAGCGATAAATTATTTTAACGCAAACGCACGAGTGATGAAGCTCATTTTTATTTGAATAAGCAGAGCAGCAGATTCTGGGGTTCCAAGAGCCATTCATACACGCTAATTGCACCCCATTAGGTGTACGGTATGGTGTAGGATCACATCTGCAAATATCATTGGGCCTTACTTCTTTGAGAATGAAGATGGAAGTGCTGTAACCGTAAATGGAGAGCGGAATCAGTTTATGATAGAACATTTTTTACGTCCTGCACTTGAAAGTAGACCTGAAATGTGGTTTCAGCAGGACGGAACGGAACAGAACCACTGTCCACACTTCCCGAGACACAATGGCACTTTTAAGTCTAATTTTTGGTGAGCGAATAATCTCCAGAAATTCGGAAATTATTTGGCCAGGGCGATCGCCAGATTCGAGAGAATCCTTCAACTCAAGGCCAACGTTGTTGCAGAAATTCGAACGCAACAGCCACAAATATTAAAAAATGTTATGGAAAATGCTCATAATTGCAAAGCTGAAAACGGATGTCATTTAAGTGGCATTTTTTTCATACTTAGAGTAAAGCAATTTCCATTTGGTTTATTATAAAATCTAAGAAAGAAAATAATAAACGAAAAAGTTATTAAAGTATTTAACCCCATGGTAACTTTAGGCCCACCCTGTAGGATGGAGAGTATATTCACATTGTCATTCCGTTTGCAACACGTTTGTAGACTTTTTTGGGGTTTTTGCTTATATATCACTTTGAAGAAAAAGAGGCCGGCGTCACGCCCCCTGGACAACACTTTCATATTGAATTGGAATCTATGATGGAGGGTATATACGCTTTTGTTTGTGCAATTGTTGCCTTTTATTATACATTTTTTTTATGATTAATTTTTTACTGCTCTTTTTCCCACAAAACCAGATAAGAGTTATACAACTTTTCCTTGTGGACGTTCAATGCAAATTATTTAAAATACATTAAGCATAATAAGTATTGTGAAGACACAGCTATTTGTGGGAGTACCACACCTGAATCGACAAGTTGCTGAAATAGAAACCATGACAACTTCTAGGACATTTTCAGTACGAATTTAGTGTTATTTAAGCGATTTTAAAGCCATGACAACTTCTAGGACATTTTCAGTACGAATTTAGTGTTATTTAAGCGATTTAAAACGAATGACATTTCTATGCTGCCTTATTGCCCGATATATGTAGGCGGGGAAAAAAGTATCCTATCCTGCAAGATATTTTTAAAAGGACATTTGAATTATGGTATAAACTGGGCGGCCCAAATAAGACGGAAGAGTTAAAAATATTTATAAATCTTTTGTTTATAATTGTTCTCTTTTGAATGTAATATAGTTTTTTAATGGAGTAATATGATGACGAGTCCGGGGGTATTACATCAGCTTCAAGTACACCACTTCAGAAGTACTGTTTGGTGCGGCGTTGATAGAGTAATTGGTTCATATTTGTTTCGAAAATGAGGAGGGTCAACCAGAAACAATTGACGAGGCTCTCTACTAGTATAGGACTATGATTTTTGCTTCCGAAAGTGGAAAATAATCATTTATAAATATCTGGTTCATGCAAAGATAAAAGCCACTGAGCAAACAGCAAGAGCCACAATGGAACTTCTTTGTAATATTTTTGGTGAAACCTGAAGACTTGTTTGGGCCACCCAGTACATGTAGGAGAGTATTCTAAGGTATAAATGATTTCGTAAACATTTCCATAAGGCCTACAAAGTGCCCCGTTAAAGAAAAGTGCCTTGATCCTTTGGGGTCTAACCAAAATAAGTGTGGCATAGTTAAAAACAGTATTCTGCGCTATGGCAAAACCTTATACAAAAATTTAACGAATCTAATTTTACTTATTTCAAATGTACAACTGAAAGCAATTTTAAAATAATCTATTAAACACTTAATCACTTGATGAGGGTGTTATATATCACAAAGTTGGCCTAGTCCAATTCTGGCTTTTACTAAAAAAATCGAATAATTTCACACCTTATTCCAACTTAGCTCAACGATAATGTGTCATGGCAATAAAAATGTCTACATTATTGGCATAGCCCTCTTTCCCTTAAACTCCACCACCAATACAGAGAAAAAAACAAAGGTAAATACGAAAAGGGGTGCACCACTGGGTGAGAGGATGAAGGCAATGCTTTAAAAGTGTTTTATTAAAAACCCCAAAATGAAATGATGGTGGTCTTAAAGGGGCATCTATTAAAGTTAACACATGTGTAAGTATGTGTTAACAGAAAATTGTTCACGTGTGTATGTGTGTGTGTATCTACGACGGTGAGTGAATGACAGTGTATTGTAAGAGTGTATGTAAGAGTGTATGCATGAGCGTGTGTGTATGTGGTTTCTCGGAAATTGTCACATCGACAAAAACATACTGTCAGAAACATACTCGCACACACACACACTAACATAAACATGGTTGGGACGGCCATCGATATGGAACGTAACCACTGCATTACGGATTTATGCAGGGATACGACATTGAGTGGAGTGCATTGAGGATTCCTTTAAAGCCGTTTTAAATGGTATACTACGATATATCCGCTTCCGCTCACTGTCGCAACGATGGCCAGGAGGGGAACAATAATTGAGTACATGCGAGTGTACGAACTATTGAAAAACAGCTTAAGTAGGATGTGGCCGACTATATTATACCCTGCACTCCTCGATGTTCAGAAAAGCCAACTGAAAATATTTTTTTTGGGTCCAATTTACCCAGATTTTAAACGTAATGTCATATTTGAATTTGTGAGAAAAATTTCATTGATTTTGATAAAATCCGTTGAACATGTATAGGGTGATCCATCTAGAGGTATTTTTTCAGAACAAAAAAACAAAATTCAAATCAAGTGTGGAATATTTATTGGTAATTTGAAAGAACATTTTATGGCATTTATTTTTTTGAAAATAATTACCTTCAAATGTTGGCAACTGTATTATGGAAATTAGGCAACTGTATTAGGAAACCGGTGAGATTCGGAAAGATCCGCTGTTTTCGACCAAAATTTTGTTCAGTGATGAGGCCCATTTCTGACTCAACGGCAAAGTTAATAAACAAAATTGCTGCATTTGGTCTGAAAAGCAACAAGAAGAGGTTCAAAAGGTGCCATTGTACTAAGAGAAAACACGTTTTGGTGCGGTTTATGGGCTGGTGGAATCATCGGTGCATATTTTTTCAAAAATGATAATGGGCGGAATGTAACCGCGAGTGGTATCGGACTTTTTGGTACCTGCAATTGAAGCCCGTAATCTTTACGACATTTGGTTTCAACAGGACGGCGACACTTGCCTTACAACTGCTCACACAATGAATCTATTGAGAAGTCATTTCGAAAAGCAACTAATTTCACATTTTTGACAGGTGAGTTGGCCGCCTTGATCGAATGATATCACACTTTAGACATTTTTCTTTGGGGTAACGTAAAGTCCAAAGTCTATGCAGACAAACCAGCTACGATTCAGGTTTTAGAAGACAACATTACGCGTGTCATAAAAGCCATACCGGTCGAAATGCTCGAACGAGTCATCCAAAATTGGACCCTCAGAATGGAAATCCTGAGGCGTAGTTGCGGCCAACATTTGAAGGAAATTATATTAAAAAAATAAATGCCATACAATGTCCTTTCAAGTTACCAATAAAGATTCCACACTTCATTTGAATTTTAATATTTTTTTTGTTCTGAAAAAATACCTCTAGATCGATCACCCTATACTTTCAGTTCTGTCTAGCTCAAATATATGTGGTAGTTACAAACATTTGCCATGAAACTAACATATAATAAAGTGCTTTACATAATCGTGCAGGGTATACAAAAACATATTCGCCCTCCCAACTCTCCCCGGCACCCGTTCTCCTACAATCTTTGCAATATTGGCGATATATAAAAATTGTATTTGTCGTTTCCGGTTCTTTTTTCTTTCGCTCGCTCTCTCCGGTAGAGGCGCTGGTATGTGTGAGATATAAATATTTATTTTTTCCTCTTCTGGTGATGCTGTTTTTTTTTGCTCGTTCAGCTCCCTGTCATTCGTTATGTGTGATGCATTTGCTTATAGTATCACATACAAATACACACACGCACACAAATGCATACACATACACACGTGCATAACGTACGTGCATATACACATATATTTGCTTGATAACGACAGCACCGCACCAAAGGAAGAAGAAGGACATTTTGGCAATACATTTGAATCAAAAAAAAAATGAAAAAATAAGAAAGAAAAAAGTTACCCAAAGAAAACATCCCGTATGACAAGAGTTGCAACAACATCTGAGAGATCCGAGATTTTTGTATTGTTGAATAATAAAGGAGGACAAAGAAGACAAGGATGAAAAGCAACAACAACAACACAGCGCGCCGCCATCATCGAATATCCCCATAAATCCGTTTTCGTTGGAGATATTTTGTGCCTTAATACTCGTCGTCGTAGCTGTTATTTCCGCTTGCAATCGAGAATGCATTGCAGTATTATTTTTTTATTTGTATGCAAATATGAAATCAAATAAAATTTACATTTATTCTTTTTGTGTGGCAGAAAGGGAATAACGATAATACAGAGAACTGAGCAACATAAATTATTATCCTCTTAAATATTGCCTTAAAGTAGACAATGTGGAAATAAAGTTTGAAAAGCAATTGTTTGATGGACAATTCAACTATTCAATGAAAGAATGAAATCAGGATTGAACATGAGTTCTATTAAGGATCATTAGATTAAACTTTTTGTATCGATATTAAAAAATGTTAATGAATAGCACTTTATACCAAAAACACAAAAAAAGGTTGACTAGGGTATTATTATTTTGTGTTAGCGTTTGTATGACATAAAAGAAAGGGATACTGGTTCCTTGATTCTTGTTCCGAGTATCGAGTGAAAATCGCTAGCGGTGTTTTTGACGAAGCCTCGATTAAGAAGGCTGGATAACAAAAATTTAGCTTAACAATTAGTGTGTCCACGGTAGATTAAAAAATAAAACAAGCAAAAATAGCTGAAGTCGGCCATGCTCTTCAAATTCCGCTCCTATGTCTAGAGATACGAGAGCGGTTCGGAAACTTCTTAGCCTAGCACAAAAAGCGCGGCATAAACAGAAAAAAGTTAAGTGTTAAGTTAACATGTGTTCTGCTATGAACACATGTTAAATTTTTCGATCTGGCAACTCCTTCATATAGAAACAGGTGTTCACAAAAGACGCATCCGCGATTTTTTTGCAATGGAAAAATTAGAAATGCGTGGTGTCATTAAATATTTACATAAAAAAGGTTTATCGGGACAAGAAATCCATAATGATATGGTGAATGTGTTAGGTGAAAGTGCTCCTTCATATGCAACAGTTAAAAATTGGGTTGCTGAATTTAAACGTGGTCGTACAAGCATTGAAGATGAACCACGTAGTGGACGTCCAAAAATAGCAACAACAACAGAAATTGTAGCCAAAGTGCATGATATGGTATTAAATGATCGACGAATAAAAGTGCGTGAAATAGCTAATATCATGGGCATCTCAAATGATCGAGTCCATTTAATTTTGCATGAAGAACTACAGATGAAAAGGCTTTCTGCAAGATGGGTGCCGGAGTTGTTAACAGTTGACCAAAAACGCATAAGAATGAACATTTCTCAAGCTTGTTTGGATCGTTTTCAGCGAAATAAAATGGATTTTAATCGTCGTTTCATAACTGTTGATGAGACATGGATCCACCACTATACTCCAGAGACAAAAGAACAATCCAAACAATGGACTGAAGCTGGAGGAAGTGCCCCAAAGAAGGCAAAAACAATTCAATCGGCTGGTAAGGTTATGGCAACGGTTTTTTGGGACTTCAAAGGTATTTTATTGATTGACTATCTGCAAAAGGGTAAAACAATAAATTCAGAGTACTATTGCAACCTTTTAGATCAATTAAATGTACAAATTCGAGAAAAACGTCCTGGCTTGCAACACAAAAAAATATTTTTTCATCAAGACAACGCACCAGTGCACAAGAGTGTTTTAACAATGGCTAATATCAACGAGTTAACGTACGAGTTGCTTAACCACCCACCTTATTCTCCTGATTTAGCTCCCAGTGACTTTTACCTGTTCCCAAATCTAAACAAAAATCCTTGATGGCAAGCGTTTTACCTCAAATGAAGATGCAATTACAGTTGTAAACCACTATTTTGAAGACCTTTAGGGAAACTATTTTAATCAAGGGATAGAATTGCTAGATAAACGTTGGACTAAGTGTATTGAAGTTTCAGGAGATTATTTTGAAAAATAAAAATATTTTTGAAAAACTAACTATTCTCTTTCTTTGATAGGCTAAGAACTTTCCGAGCCGCCCTCGTAGGATGTAGAAGATAATTTTAAGGGCAGAACGACCAAAATTCGTGGAAACTTATGTGTGATAAATATTAATAGAGACTGGTCCAAATCGAAGTTTCTTTTTTAAAAATGTAAAAAAGTTGTTATGCTTATTTGTTCATAGATAGATTTGAGACCATGTTTCTTTTGAACATATGCTCAATAAATTATTCAACAGGCAGTCCAAAAAGCTTTCAGTTGCAAACAGGAGTGACTGCAGTTTCGGTGAACGCTACTTCACCATCTTCAACCCCAAGTAAAGATATAAAAACAAACAAAAACAAGTAAAAAAGCCTAAAGTTGGATATACATACCTATACCCTACACCACTCTGGCATTCAAAAGATTCCGCCTTTCTGCCTGGAGCTTTGATTTTTGGACTGGATTTAAAATGTTGACTTAAGAGTAGGAGGACTTCAAGCCAGAACGGGCCTTCGTGTGGAAGCTATTTTAAAATATAGGCCGAAATGGTCCAATTTTAACGGAGAGAGGTGTTGGTTGCTCGTTAAGCTGTGTGCAAAATTTGGTTGCTATAAATGTTGGTCTGAAGGCCAGATTTTAACTAAAAAATTATTTTAGCCTAGGCTTATATTTAACAGCAAGCAAAAGCAGCCGTTACTGAGGCAAACACAACCCACAGCCGTTCCAAGAAGCATCACAGCACCCACAAAGATTGAGGGTTGGGCACAATTTATGACATAATTCTTTCAAAATGAAGATAAATACAGTGTAACCTTCTATAGTTCTCAGTTTAAGGCAACGTAACCGACGCTCTGGGGTCTGAGAAAGACAATCTCGATATATCAGAGCTGTGCTTCCGAAAAGATGGATTGGCTCTTGATTGTGTTGAAAGGATGAAGCAGACTGAATTACCGCCAATTGTCCTCGGAATACAGCGATGTCAACTGATCGGCAACTGGCGAGCATTTATCAATTGGGAGCTACGATCATGCGATTTGACTCCCCTCGATTATTTTCACTGCGCATATGTCAAGTCCGAACTATATGTTAATAAGACGCATTCTTCGGACGAGCTTGTCACCAAAACTCTTTATTCTATTGCAGGAATAATGCCACAAAAGTGAGTCATTAATAGTTATACCAACTGTAGGGGTCATAGAAATTATTTTTTTAATCTTTATTATTTGCTCTCACTTTATCACCCCTTAACACTTCGATCTTAAATGAAATCTACTAAGTTTGAGCTCCATTAACACACATTGCATTTCAATACGACTTTGAAAACAAATTTCATAGAATGAAATGTGGTAGATTTTATACTTTGACATATGCTAGTATAATATTTATTCCATTACCGGTATTGAAGGCCAATAAAGAGGCAAACGAAAAAGGATAGCGACGTCTGTTCTGCCACAGAACCAGTAGAGTGTAATAAAAACATTTCCGTTCTCAGCTCGTAATGATGTGTTGAGTGTATTTTTATGCCTTAAAAAGGGAATTATTGCTTTATCACGATCGACAAAGCACATCGATTCACAGCCGCACATATACACGTACAGAACAATACTCGAAAATTGAATTAAAATTATTTCTGTGCAAGTGTGTCTGTGTGTGTGTGTGTATTTGTGCGACGAAGTATCCTTATTGCCCCCGGTGCGAGCGAGTGCCAAACGCACACACTCAAACGTTGGAAAAAAAGAACGCACACACAATACGTGCTTTGGTTTTATCATCGCACCGCATCAAATGAGAATTCTGGGTACAAAGAGAAGCCATGCGTGCGTGTATGTGTGCGAATGTATGTGAAGTGTGCAACCGACTGTGTATGCGTAACTAGCGCCAATAGCCAGGTTGATACAGGGCTCCAAAGTCCGAGGAAGGGCCTGCTTTTCAAATGCAATTCCCATTTTATCCTATCGCAGATTATGCTTATTATTATAGTGTATAATGACTTGGTGAGGGCCGTCGTGGTGTGATAACCCGGGCTCAATTCCGGGTAAGAATGTCTAACAATTTTTTAGGGGTGGGTTTCCATCTCGTAATTGCCGGCGACTTTACAGTAAAAATTTATCTCTAAGCCATGTAAACACTTCTTCATAAAATGTAATAGCTATTCGGAGCTGGCGTTAAATAGTAGGTCCCGGTTAGTGAGTTTAAGAATTAATTCAAGCACAGCTTACTGGTTTTTGAGCACTCCCACCTTGTTTCTTAACGGGATATTGTGGGACCTAAGTTAGTACAAAAAATTGGTGCTGATGTTTGTAAGAAAAGGAGGAAGACCCTCTGTTTATTATAACGATCGAGTCAGAATCCTAATCTGATAAGAGAGACGCTGTCCGTCCTTAAGTCTATATATCGTTGTTATTAAAGTCTAAAAAACGAACCGATTTCCATGAGATTTGACAATTTATTAAGCTTTTGATCAAGGTCAAATCCTATTGAAACTGAGGAACAGAGGTCTTTTTCGATTACCAAACCCTCAGCACTAGAAGTCCCCAATTACTTTCGTTTCTGAGCTTATTTCGGATAGAACGTATCAAGAAACTGATTCATATCGGTTAAGGTTGAGCAAAACCCATACGAAAAGTTCTTTTGTTATTGGAGACCCTGCAGCTGTAAGCTGCACTACATCGGTTCTTACTTTGGAGCAGACCCTTAAACAAACATCTCTATGTGACTGGTAATGAATGAGCTATATTCAACTAACACTGGTAAAATCGGACCATATATTTTGTGTAGCTCGTTTAAAAATCACTTTCCCAATTTGAAACCTTGGCGCTTTAGAAGCCGCATATTTAATCAAATTTTTCCAAAGTTTTCAATAGTAAGGCGAGACCGAATAATAATGATTTTTTCCAGCTGTAATATTTCTAAATCTGACAAAGCTACCAAAGCTGTAAAAATATTTAAAATCGTCAAAATATTCAATACGGTTTGCCATTTTATCGAGTATAGTTTTCCGCCCCGAAAATAAAGAAATTCTTGAAACTTTTTGACAAAATTGCATAACCGCACTGTATGTGTCGTCCTGTAGCTGGTCATAAGAGTGGGCTTTAGTGCTCTGACAGCTCGTAGGACCATGGAAAATTTAAAGAAGAAATACACACTTAGACGAACTCACTTGAGGGGGTGAAGTCACTAAAAAGAGGGAGATTGGAGCAGAACAAAGAATGCATACCTGTGTAGTGGCCAGCATCGTAGAAGACTTGGAAATAGCGATGAGCCTCGACCAAAGTCCGAGGAAGGGTCTTGTTTACTGCTGTATAGGATTGGGCTGACGCTAGAATTGAAGTCAGCTAAGGGGAGTACACACTTAGACGAACACACTTGAGGGCCTGAAGTCACCAAAAAGAGGGAGATTGAAGCAGAGCAAAGAATGTATACCTGCGTAGTGGCCAGCAACGAAGAAGACTTGGGAGTAGCAATGAGCTTCAAACGAGAGCTAGCCCGCCATATTTTGCTGCTGTACTGGATTGTGCTGGCGCTGGAATTGAAGTCAGACAACTACAGACAAAGCCAGAAGTTCGCTAATTGGTCTCGAAATTTTGGTGGATATACTGATTTTGACACAAAAAAAATATGTTAGGTCCATTTGGGCTCATCGGGTATGTCTGCAACAATATTACCGCTTTAGAATCGAACAAAATTACTATTTGGAGCGATTTAAGCCATTGCATCATTAACGTATTTTATTTCTTTCTTTTAAAGACAACGGTCCATGTTTTGGTGTACACGCAGAAAAAAAGTATGGTTGGGGTAACAATATTCGAAGAGCACTATACTATTGTTGGTTATATGGTTGTGGCACAACAATATTATCGAGCCATAAGCGCTAACCTATCGTAAGTCAAATTTTTGGAAAAAAAATTTTATTGCTGAAAAATAATCGTTAGGACAAGCCTCATCGTTTTGTATTTTTAAAATGACAAAATTGTTAGTAAAACATCAAAAAAAAAAGCTTTTGCATTTTATCGTAAATGATTGTTTAAATTTTATTGTGTAGCAATTTTATCGTAAGTCACACATCAAATTGCTGCAGCAATCGCAAATGTGTTCAGATTTTTTTTTGTTTTTTGATACAGTTATATGAGTAGGTAGAAATCTTAAATTTTTGCATTAAAACATTTGCATTTTTAATAAAGTTGTTTGAAATAAATAATAAAAACCGTCTCCTGTAAAATTTGCATTTTTTCACTTACGATAGGTTAGCGCTTATGGCTCGTTATGATCATCACAACAATAGTATGATTCACACACAACCATACTATGATCCCCATAACAATATTATGGTCCTTACAGCAATAGAATCATTCACACACAACCATACTATGATCCCCACAACCATATTATTATTCACATTCAACCATACTATGATCTCCACAACCATATTATGATCCTCATAATCAAAGTTTGTTTAACGTACAACCATAGTATGATCCTCACAACCATAGTATGACTTACGCACAACCATACTATTATCCCCAAAATTGTTTGTAAAGACTGGAATACGTTGTTATTCAACAATAAAGAATTTTATTAAATAAGTTATGTAACAATAGTTATACTATACCAATAGTTATACTAATCCGTAGGTTTTTTATAATTTAATTTTTATTACTATTATTGCGTAAGAAACGTAAAAATAACATTGTCAAATTAAAAAAAATAAGGTTTAGCCGGTATGATTGCCGTAATTATGTGATTGGAAACATAAAACCCATGAAAACAATACTTTTGTCCCACCAACCATATTTATATCGTTGCTACAACCATGTTTTCATTTTTAAATTTGACAACAATACTTTTGTTACATTTCAACAATATTAATGTTGCCGCAATTATACTATTGTCAAAATGAAATACAAAAAACAATACTATGGTTGCGACAAACATACTTTTACTGCAGAGAACATACAATTGTTGCCGTGACCATATGGTAACCATATCTTTTCTCTGCGTGTAACACAAAGGTCTTTTCCAAATTCAACATCTGCAGCTCTTAAAGCCACAGTTTCCTTCGATATCTGACAAATTTCGTAAGGAACATAACGAGCGACCAGTTGGCTAAATTCGAATTTTATCTGTTCATGCCATTCGAAAGCCACATTAATATGGTCGCTGACTTGCTGCGACCAGTAATTAACTCGGTTGAAGGTAAGCCTTATCTGTTCATGGTTTAAAAAAAAAACCCGTTAAGGTCATTCCTATTTGCAGTTGTGCTGGTCTAGGCCCATTTTGGGCCCATCGGCTATGTCAGCAAAAATATTTCCGTTTTATGAGCGAAAAAAAAAATACTATCTGGAGCGATTTGTGCCATGACGCCATTTAAGTTCCCTATTTCTTTCAATTCGTTCAAAACATGGAACCGCACAATCTTATCATATTTCAAAACTTGCACCTCTTAATACCAAAACTTTCCTACGATACCGAACCAATTTCGTAAAGAACGTAACGAGCGACCAGTTTCATGAAATGGGATTCCAGCGGTCAATGCTTTTGAAAACCCCCATTAATAGGGTCGCTAACTTCCTGCGACCAGTAATTAGCTCGGTTGATAGTAAGCCTCCCACATTAAGGTCATATCGATTTGCAGAACTACTAGTCTAAAAGTCACACATTCAGTCCGATATTGCTTAAATTTAGCATATGCATTGATAAAGATCTATGACTTACATGGGTTAAATTGGAAAATTTCAGTAGATGTTTTCGAATAGCCCAGGCATAAAGATTCCCTCCCACTTGAGGTCCTGCCACTCTTGTAGTTTCAAATTAAATCCGATTAAGCCCAAATTTACAACAGTTTTCGAAAAAAAAATTCTCTATGTGTAATGAACCACGCAAAAATTGGAAAATATTGGTATAAACTACCTAACGGTTCTGTATTTTTATATAGGCCTTAAGATAGAAACTAACCCCGTTTTGAGGCACTGCCGCTCTCGCTAGAATTTAGCTTGGTACATAATGAGGGACTTTTAAGAAAACCTACCGAAGCTCGACTATAATAGTCCATCTTTTTATATAGCCAACGTACAAGGGTGAGCCGCTGTGGTGGGATGGTTAGCCAGCGTGACTATTGCCCCAGAAAACCCAGGTTAAAATCCAGGTGACCAGATTTATCTCAAGCCATAATAAAGCTTTTCTGTAAAATGCATTAGACGTTTGTTGCCGGCATTAACCAGTGGGTCCCGGTCAGTGAGTAACAGAATTACATCGTGCACAGTTTACTGATTCGGAAGAAGTCACCGTTTGAGCCAAGAATTGCAGCTCTACAGGCCACATTTTAAATTTGATTTAACCCTAATAAAGTGGAATGCTTGAGGGCCGATCAATAACTTACCCCGGTGAAATTTGATCACAGAGGTGTATGTATACATAAGCCTGCTTTTTCTGGGGCACCCTTTTAAATGCCCATTAAACGTCATTCATAACGTCATATCATATCTGCAAAGGGATGTTAAGGGAAACACACAACCTTTCAAAATGCCCAGAAAAGGTTGTTTCAAGTCCACTGGTATCAGAGAAGTTCCTCGTTGATTCCTAAATGGAATGCGAAGGGCAACTTGCATGTCCAGCTTTCAATTGGACAACCAGCATGTCTACAGAATCGTTTAGAATAATAAGTATTGGTTGTTTAATGCTCACTGCTTTCCGAGTAGTTCCCTATCCTATTCTTAAAGGAAAGATAATTGCACCTATTTTCTGATAGCATTCTGAAGGCAACCAGCGTGTTCATAGAATAAGGTCGACCTTCTAGAAAAAAATTCTTTCAAAATATACATTTGACGGCTACCTAACAGAAGGCCTCAATGTAGCCGCAACTGCTTATGTTTCGGTGTGAGAATTTTCACATGGAATGAAAAGTATCACAAGCCAAAGTGAAGCCAGAAAAAATACACGTTAAATTCTTTCAAACAGAAAAAAAGTAAAAAAAACTTGGTGTTAAACAATGCCCGTTGCCCGTTGATACGGTGACCCTCATGCATGCATATGCCGTGAATGAATGCATTTCCAAAAACGTGAACTTAAATGAATTATTTGTTCTTAATGCATTTCAAATTTGCCAGCATGTGTTTGTATGTGTGTGTGTAAATGTATTTGTTTGCTCATAGCCCATACTGGCCGGCTGGCTGGTCACATCTTGTCAAATGGCAATGGTGGTGGTGGTGATGGTGGTGATGGTGGTGACGGTGGTTGCGCGGTGGCCGTGATGTTGGTCACGCTGGCCATCCTGCAGAATTCGTGCCAAAGACGAGCGCTCGCCATGAAGGCTTTTATCGCCAGCGTCCACATCGGAGATTTTATTGCCGCCACGGTGAACGGTGACTGGAACAAACGATGTAACATTGATTGGTGTGTCAGAGGCAAACATTGACAGCAGCGACGCGCATTGGAGCGTGGCAAATTAGTGACATCGTCCATATCCGTAGGCCGAACAGACACGATTCAATAATATGTCGTAATAATTGCAATGGAAAAATATTTGAATAACAATTTAAATTAACTTTATTGGGGAGAAGTCGCGCAAGTTGCCTGCGAGGCTACAACATTGCACAATGGGGCGAAAATCAACAAAGTATTGAAGTAATGGAAAATCTAAATTTTTTAGAAGGGGTTTGAAAACAGCACATCCTATGTTCAGTTTAAATAAATGGAGATAGACCCTTAGTGTAGAATACCGAACGACTCTGAATCACTATTAAAGGACGCAATTATGGACTGGTTTCGATGAAACTTGGTACATACAATACAGCTTTAACAGCCACATATTACATTCGATTTTGACCAAATTTCGCACATTTCATTTCCAGGTGGTGAAGGGTATCTCAAAGTCAGTAACGCTCGACTTTAACTTTTTTACTTTTTTATACAGTTTTTGTTTTAAATTCCAAATTTTTTTTTAAAAAATTTAATTTGTTGTATATCTATGAAGTTCTTTTAAATTTTGCCAAATTTTGCGCATTCGACTTACAAATCCAAAACAAATTTAGTTATTGTAAAGTTATTTGCGAAACATGGGCAAAGTCGGAATTTTCTTTTTTAAAAAATTTTATTGTGTTTTTTATAATTTTTTTTAATTATGGTACTACTAATCTAAATATGAATTTATTTTAAAGCTTTGGGTCCGATTACGGTCGGACTCATGGTTTTGAGGGTGTCATAAAAACGGTTCTTCTGTCAAAAGATGGGATCACTGATAAATATAGATATATGGAAACTCACACGCAGAGAAAAAAACATGGTTACTATATGGTCACGTCAATAATAATATGTTCTCCGCAATTAAAGAATGTTCTTCTCAACCATAGCATTGTTTACTTAATTAAATTTGACAATAGTATGCAATATTTATATTGTTGAAATAAATAGTGTTATTGTCAAATTTAATAATGAAAATATGGTTGTAGCAACAATATAAATATGGTTGGTGCTTCAAAAGAATTGTTGTAAGTATGTTAACAATAATATGGTTAAGGCAATCATACTGTGTGATTCTAATTTTTCTTCATTTGAATATGCTTTTAAGAACAATGTAATTGTTAAGGATCTAATGCAATAATGGTACTTTGTACTTAGTAGGGACATAAATACTGTTACAATATTGAACACACCCATTTCAATAGTAGAACTGGTATATGTATATATACATTAATGTTATATGGGTTTTGAAAGCTAACCTCAATAGCTTTAGTCTGTAACGGGATTTTAAAATTGTTTCAACTCCCATCATGGAGTGGTAAGATCGCACCGTATCGCTGTAATAGCGCTTTTCAAGTGTGAAAAAAACGATAATTTCAAAACGCTCCGGCCACTAGGGACTAGCCGCATGATCGTCTACTGATGCATAAATCTGTTTGAGGAGACTGGAGATGTAAAAGACCGCCACCGGTCGGCCCGCCCACGCTCTGTTCGAACACCGCATGTCATCAAAGCCGTTAAATCAAGAACTCACAGAAATCTTCTCCGAAAACAGAAAATCATGGCCCGTGAGATGAATATCACGCAAAAGTCCATGGGTAGAATCATTAAAAAAAGACTTGGGACTTGGGGTTTTCAAACGACGTACCGGACATTTATTAACTGCAGCTGTAAAAAAATAGGATTGAAAAATGCAAACGTCTTTTGGTGAAGCACGCTGATAACTTGCACAGAAAATTTTTGTTCACCGATGAAAAGCCGATAAACAAGCAAAATAATAGAGTGTATGCGCGGTCATCTAAGGAAGCATCTGAATTAATCCCAATGGTGGAAAAGGGTCATTACCCAGCTTCAGTCATGGTTTGGTGGGGTTTCTCTTACGATGGGATCACTGACCTGCATTTCTGCGAACAAGGAGTCAAAACATCGGCCATAGTTTACCAAGAAACCGTTTTGGAAGCTGTTGTGAAGCCTCTTAACAATTCCATGTTTCAAAAACCAGCCATGGACTTTCCAGCTGGATTCTGCGCCGGCCCATAACGCTAAAACGTCCCAGGAATGGCTTCGAAACAATTTGCCAGCGTTCATTTCTTCTGAAGAATGGCCCTCAGGCAGTCCAGATTTGAACCCATTGGATTACAAATTGTGGACGGTTTTAGAGGACAAGGTTTGTCACAAAAGATAACCCAACATTGGATCTCTTAAGACTGCTTTGGTTCGAGCTGTGGCCAATTTTCCAATGGACGAGCTTCGTGCAGCTATTGACGATTGGCCAGTGCGACTTAAGGCGTGTGTAAATTTCGAATAAGTAGATTCTTTTTGGATACAATATACATCATTAAATATATTAAAAAATATTTAGTTCAAAAACAACAGTACTTTTTACTGTACAGCATAAAATGTGTGTAACAGTATTTATGTCCCTACTAAGTATATGAAAATTAAAATTTCTCCCACAAATGTTTTGGCTTTGTTTAACTAAAATATTTATAATAAAAACGCTTATGGGTTTTAAACTGATTTATTCTACAATTAAATCAATCAATCCTATTATTTTGAATTTAATGTATTTGTAAATAATTTTTATAATTCAAATCTATTGTTGACAACTCAACCCAATTCTAATAAATAATTTTGCGGATCATAGTATAATAGTATTCCCTACAAACATAGTATGACCTATGGTTGTAGGGAATATAACATGCTTGTATTTGAATCAGACTATTATTGTGAGGATCATAATATTGTTGTACCACAACCATACACCCAACAATAGTATTATTCTCTTCGAATATTGCTACCACAACCATACTGTTTTCTGCGTGCACTACGACTTCAAAGATTTATAGCTTTATTTTAGAGATTAGGCCGGGATTGGCGCAGACTCATGAACGCAAGGAGCCCAAATATCGATGGAGGGTACATAAGGAAAAACTTAACGACTTTTTTACATGATTTTTTAAAGTTTTGACATTTTTTGGTATTATCTGGCTTTTTTCGGTTGGTAGTTTGGTGCTCATTTTTAGTGTAATGGTTCGCTTAATATACCAATATAACCACTTGGTGTACCTTGGGTGGTTTGGTATAGTCACAAATTTTTACATACAATGTCCCTTTTAGTCTAAACTACAGAGCTAGATGGGACATTATAATGACTGAAAGCCCTAGCAACACAATATTGTTCGGTTCTTAACTTTACTTTGTAAACATTGCTATAAATCTACGATTCACTGCACTGAACGTATTTTTATACTATTGTTTCGCTTGAGCATCGTCGGAATGTGAGTTGCGTGACGCTGTTCTATCGTTACTTCCATGGTGTGTGCTCCGCTAACATCTGTCGACATATTCCTGACATTAGGATGTTCGCCAGGAATACGAGACTTTCTAGGAATTCACACCCGCTTGTTAACGATTGGCCTATTGACCGCACTATATACTACAGATCAAATTCGTTTTTCGCTCGTACAGTCATTATAAGGAATCGACTTCCGGCAAATGTATTTCCCCTTAATTGCGACATCCAGAAGTTCAAGGCAAGTTGCAATAAACATTACTCCCTTTTTCCCTTCTCCAATCCTTTACTTTCCACTCGCCAACGCAATGCACTGCTTGTATAGGTGCGTAACCTATGTGTTGGTTATTAAAAAAAAATGGTTACTGGATCTTTCCGCTCTTGTGGTACAAAAAACGGAGCATAATATCATAAAAGGCGTACTCGGGCATGTGGTCAGAAGTGGCCCAAAAAGGGTCCATACGGTCAACTTCGAAAGATATAGCATTTCCTTGACTTTCGGGTGTTGGTTGATTGTTGACCAAACTAGGCGACTCAAATTTGATGTTGAAGTTCGACAAGATAGCAGAAGAAAGCGGGTAAGGTTTGTTTCTTTTCATTTCGAAAAAACACATATTTTAAAAATAATGAGCTTCTCGGCACAATATGTGGACATTTGCTGTAAGGTATTGGGAAATAACTTACACCTCTACAGGTCGTAACTCTCTGTTGATACGCAACTCCAACGAAGCCAAAACTTTATTTTCGGCTTTAGTACACAAACCACAGGTGCCGCAAAACTCTCCTGTTCGACAACGTTTTTGCAAATAAACGTGCTCCATAGCACTACGATGCATAATAATGCTATGAACAGTGATCCCCAAGGCTTCCCTAGCTGTTTCCAATTATATATGTGCTGTGTGGGTATATTTATATTTTTTGAGAAAAGGATTGAAGATTATCTAAAAGCTCTGCTTCTCCATCGGTCTTTGCGAATCTTCCTGCCAATATATGGAGGATGACTATCTTAGATGTATTTAGATCCTGCAGAGGGCTTTCGATTTACCAGTGGATGTTGTTCGCCAAAATATCTTTACAAGCGATATATGCCTAATGAGACAGTTAAACGTGGTATTTATATTAGAAATATGGCCAATATTACGTGATTATAAGATACTGAAGCTAATTCAATTTATTTATCTTGTCCTTCGCACAGTAATCTTTATATATACTTTAATTTGTAGTTTAAAGAACCATTTAAAATCTCATGAGCAATTTTTGAGAATTTCTAAAAAAACCCATAATCGATGGAGTTTAGGACGCTATCAATATCTGCAGCTATTATCATCAAACCGTTAAGAATAAAACGTCTTACAAATACGACTATTGAGACCTACTTTTTAATGCCGCCTTAGAAATACTAATGAATTGTGTACAAAAAACTTCTCCGAGGCATAGCGTTTATCTTTAACTTGCCAAGTCATCATCATTTACGAGATTTAAAAATATACTTTAAAAATATTCAAAATGCCGAAGAGTGTCACTGTCTTTACCCGATTGCATCACCAATATGAACATCTATGTTTGGTGTTTTGAACCACTGTGCTTTTTGGTCAAATTCAACAAATGAAGTGATGACCTACATATATGCATATTCAATGTATGCTGTAGTACGAGTACGAGAGGGATTAATTGGAATTTGGACAACCATTGTGTTTGATTTTAACGTTTTCATACGAAACTATAAATCAAATTTTATTTCGCTTTATTGACGACCATCTATCAAAATAGACGATGTTCATTAAGCTTTTGGCAATATTGTTTTATATTTTATTTATAACGTTGCAGTGCTGGGTTGAATTTCGAGAAATACTCTACGCCACATTTGTTGTTTTATGATACGGATACAAAAAGAAGCACATGTGGCGTATACGTGATATAAATAGGATGTTTATTATAGCGTATGAGTACTTCAATATCAAATAGAAATCTTTAAAATCGATTTGTATTTAAAAGCACATATAAATTCAGGAGGAAATGCTTAAGCATACAGGGTATAGCAGAAGTAAATTTTGGAAGAAATTTACATGGACTTACTTATTCCTTATTCCTGCTGGTAATAATGTCCATTATAAGTAAAAAATAAGAGTCTTAGGGTCAAGCCGAGTGGAGCCAAGCTGATTGAAATTCTTAAAACCGCGTCCATACAAATTAGTACAAATCGGCGTCGGGATGGCAGAGTGCGCATCGAGCCGAGCTGAAAGCTGATTGAATGGAAGAAACCTGTTTGGAAGCGTTTGTTTCAAGAATTACGTTGTTTGAAATTTGTGAACGGTTCTTGACGTTTTGATACTGTTGCAATAATTCTCTCTGTTTTGTTTGAAAAATTTTTCGAATATTGAAAACAATTATTTAAATTTGGTCAATCGTATTTATAATTAACTGATTATTCATACTTCAAATTAATCAGAAATTTCCGTTATAAGATTAATTAATTAAAAACATTATTTGTTTGCAGAAATTTTGACAAGCAAATATCAACTACATAATAACATTCATAAATAAAAAAATTAAAAAAACACACACACAGCGAAACAGTGCAAATTTCCGCAAATTTCATGTAAGCATGAAACAAGTTCGACTCGGCTCGGCTTTGAGCGCGCATTCTGCTATCAGCCTTAAGGTGGATTAAAAAATTCTTAGGAAATGATATTAATTAATACACACACTGCCGTATAAGTAATATTAAAATGAAGACAAAGGGACGTATGAGTGATATTATTACAATTTTAAACAACTTCTTCCCATTTTTTTTATATAATTTTAATTAAGTAAGCTTGGAATGACAAAGAGCAGTTGTCCTTTTAATTTTGATTTTCATTGAAAAACATCAAGCTTTACTTCCTGCTGATTAAAACTTGCAATAAAGTGTAAATCCTTTACACGTTATTCACTTTTTTTCATACCGATTTGTTTCAAAGTTACAACCGAAACACAAAAAACAAGCTGTTCAAAATATAAAAAAAGTTCGCTCTAAATTGAAAACTTCATTAGAAAGTTGTTGCGACCTGTGTGTGAGTAGAGTTTGTTGTCTTTTCCATTTTTTATAATCACCTTTTTGAGTGAATTCAACATAGAACAAAACCGAGCCAAGGATGCGATAACATCCCTTCGGAACAACAACTACACAAATCCTTCTGCTTCTGACAGCCTTGTCATTATTGCTATGCAAACAGTGTTATATACACAGATACGTAAAGTATGTCTACATATACAATGTATTTTCTCACATTTGTTCGCTGTTTGTTTCTTCTGCACTGCCCTCCGCAATCGTCCTGTTTCTCTGCACATTCCATCGGAGTATAAAACTTTCTTTTATTACATGAAAAGTGCATCCAGCACTTTTGGAAAGTGAAAAAATGCTTTAGCAGCAGAGGGGGGGGAAATATAACAAAAGTTTTATCAATATTTCCGCTTGATTTCTTTGCCATATGTTGGTAACATGTCGAGATGTTTGTACAGGCACATAGCTCACAACTACCACTCCTTGTGCTGCAGTATATTTTGTTCGCTTTGTCTTCACATTGAGTTTCGGTAGAACGTCACATAATTCGATAAAATTGCACCTCAGTATTTTTTATGGTGCAGTGAAGCGCAGGGTTTGTTTTAGTTTTCAACACAACACCCAGAGAAATGGGTGAATTATTATATAAAAGGTGATCCATCTAGAGGTAGTTTTTCAGAACAAAAAATATATAAAAATTCAAATAAAGTGTTAAATCTTTATTGGTAATTTGAAAAGACATTTTATGTCATTTATTTTTTGAATATAATTTCCTTCAAATGTTGGCCGCAACTACGCCTCAGGATTTCCATTCTGAAGGTCCAATTTTGGATGACTCGTTCGAGCATTTCGACCAGTATGGCTTTAATGACACGCATTATGTTATCTTCCAAAACCTGAATCGAAGCTGGTTTGTCAGCATAGACTTTGGACTTTACGTAACCCCAAAGAAAAATGTCTAAAGGTGTGATATCAATCGATCTAGGAGGCCAACTCACCTGTCCAAAACGTGAAATTAGCTGCTCTTCGAAATGACCTCTCAATAGATCCATTGTTTAAGCAGCTGTATGGCAAGTGGCACCTTCCTCTTGAAACTAAGTGTCGTCAAGATTACGGGCTTCAATTTCAGGTTGCATAAAGATCGATATCATGGCGCGATACCATTAACCATTCAAAGTTACGTTCCGGCCATCATCATTTTTGAAAATATATGCACCGATGATTCCACCAGCTTATAAACCGCACCAAACCGTGGTTTTCTCTGGGTATAATGACACCTCTTGAACCTCTTCTTGTTGCTCCTCAGAACAAATGCGGGAATTTTGTGTATTGACTTTGCCGTTAAGCCAGAAATGGGCCTCATTACTGAACAAAATTTTGGTCGAAAACAGCGGATCTTTCCGTTTCTCACAGAACGCTCATTTTCACAGTACAGTTGCCAACATTTTAAGGTAATTATTTTCAAAAAAATAAATGCCATAAAATATCCTTTCAAATTACCAATAAATATTCCACACTTGATTTGAATTTTTATACTTATTTTTTGTTCTGAAAAAAAAACCTCTAGATGGATCTTCCCTTATATTGGTAGCTAAATTAATTTGGACAACTTTTGAATTAATAATAGTTCAGTGAATTTTACTTCATTTATTTGAAACTGAATTGACGTATGAGTACTATTAATTCAAAATAGAACTTGGTGTAAAAGTATTTCTGATAAGTGCTAGGTGTCGTATAAGTACTAGTAATACACTTACAATATTAGTTATACGCCTAGAAGAACATATTTAATAATTTCTGAATTAATATATCCTCCACCAGATAAATTTAATATTGATTGGAAACCCAGTAAAGTATAGTCAAGACGTGTCGTAGATGTTAATGCTCGTCCGAGTGTCTTAGGTCCCACAACATCCTATTAAGGAGCAAGGGGAAACTTCTTTTAAACGATTCACTTCCTATACCCACCGACCAGAACCTACTGTTTAACGCCGGCTCCGAACGGCTAATGTGTTTTACAGAGATGATTTTACATGGATTAGAGAAAAATCCCATACTTGTAAAAACTCCGTCGTTTTCGAGTTGTTTAAAACCAGGCGCTAAAATTTTTTAGATGTGTTTACTCGCTGCGGTGGTGTGATGCACACATCACACCACCGCAGCCTAAAAATAAGCGATAGTGGTTAAACGACCCAATAACCGCGATAGTGGTTAAACGATATAAGCTGACATTTGATACGACGATGGCTTATAGTCAAGCTGTTTGGGATTGTAAGTGGGCGTAATCGGTCCTGAGGGAAAACAGTAGCTCTTTAAGGGACTTAATATATCACGAAAAAGACATGTTTTTAGTATTTACTTAACATATCATAATTTGTGTGGCCGAACCGTGGCTTAAATTGAGACTGTTAGTTTGGCGCACCTACCACCTCAACAAGGACTATAGTTGCTGGCGGAACATAACTTCATTTAAAGACTTTTTTCGAACGAATATTTCACAATTGAATTGATCATTTTTTGTGAGTGTGTCATAAATTATTGCTATCATTGACAGTAGCTTTTTGCTTTTTTCACAAATGTAAACTTTCGAAGGATTTGCTTTCAATTATAGGTTTCAAAAAATAACAAAATATTCATCGAAAGAATTATCAAAAAGGATTTCAATGAATTGTGATTTTCAAAGGAACCCAAAAAGGGTTTTATCATATATTACATATTACAAAAAGGATGCAGAAGCTAATTTGATACTAAATAATCTCTGCAAATTGAGCATAATCAACGTGGCTTATATGTGTTATTCATATTAACTCTTCAAGGCGTCTAAGCTATATTAATATGGAAGCCATGTTGTTCTATACTTATTGTCCATGTAAACTATTCACTGACGTATGAGTGTTATTAATTTGTATAGGACATGACGTATGAGTGTTGGCTATGCAAACAAGTTCTTTTCAAATCATTCGTAGCAAACATATCTAATATTTTGTTATAATCTCCAATAGGATAAAAAAGTATTTTTCATTATCTAAGACTGAACCCCTTCCATTAACGATATCAAATTAATTTTTTTTCTAAAAAGCTTACAAAATTAAAATACAGAAGCCATTGCTAAATAATTTCAGCAAATTGAGCATAATCAGCGGGGCTTATGAAAGTTGTTAATAATAACTCTGCATGGCGTATAAGTTATATTAATAGGGAAGTCATGAGTCGTATACTTGTTGTTTATGTAAACTACTCACAGACGCATGAGTGTTATTAATGGGACATGGCGTATGAGTGTTAGTCATACAAACATGTTCTTTTCTAATCATCTTATATTTTGTTACAGTCTCCAAAAGCATAAGCGATTTGCCTTTATCTGAGGGTAACTCCTGCCTTTAGCAAATACATGCGTGTTTTTCTCAACATTCCATTCCAAACGTTGAAAAAAGTTTCTGAAAAAGTAAGGTTTACAACAGTAGTTCTCATTCGTTTGGGGAGAGCCTGGCCTTATAGAGTTCGGTTTTACTTTCAACAATTGCAGCAAGGCTTTCTGAAGAGGGTTGTCACGGACCCGAAATCATGATAAAAGTAGTGTGCAGCTACGGAAATCAATGTCACTTTGCCATTTTGTTAAAAACTTGTCTTCTATTTAAATATAGAAACAAGAGGTCTTGAGCCGGTTTAATCCCTGTTCAATGTGTAAAAGCAGCAGACCGAAATAAAACAAACGAGCTAAACATACGTTGCTGAAAAAATTCTTCTTCGACAGCAGTTATCGAGGCCCTGTCTTTCATAACGATAGGCTAGATGGCTATGGAAGTAAGAACATAATGTTAATTCATTGTGCAATGCGTACCTCATGCCAAAAAAATCCAGTCCAGAACAAATCACTTGTCCTGTACTATTGTACGTGTTCCATTTCCACTAGTCGAACTGATTATGTATTAGGGTGGGTAGATTTAGCAATCGATTATTCGATGGCTTTTGTAATGAGGAAAAAAGTTCCTCTACTTAAAAAAATCATTTTCAAAGTGCCAAGTTCAATTATTTTTACTTATCTCAACTTTTATTTTTAAAGTTTTTTATAGCTGGTAATATTATTTTATTAAAATTACCTTTCCCAGTTGACATACAAATATACATTGCCACATAAAATACAACAAAACATCTGAGCGCGTAAGAAGAGAAATACGACTGAGAGAATCGAATCACATTCGTATTTGGAGAACCCATTGTTCTTGTTGAAAGGACCCTAGGGAGCCTTAAGATTCGGGCCTTAAGTTTAGACAAATCTTAAAACTTATTGAGACTGGTAAAGAAATTCCACTGTTTCTTAATAACCATATATCGATATTTACAGGGAACTCATTCTCGACACTTTGAGTATTCTTGATCTATGGGCCTAGACACTAAATATAGTCGCAACGTGAATTTAATGTTGTTTTCGGTTTCGGGGCGAAAGTTTTTGTTGTTTTTTAATACCCACATGCCCATCGTTGAAGGAAACCTATGGGCAAATCAGAGTACATTGCATTGACCCAAATCTTAAATTTAGGTACATAATTTGAGTTTTGAAATAGGGTTTGGGCCCCAGAACCGAACCGGCTTTTTGTCAATACCAAACTTATCACCCTGCCTTGACCTATAAGCGTGAATTAATAGGTTTGGGGTTGATATGGGTATCCAGAAATAGTGAAATTTGTCTAACTACTTTAAAATATGCCAATATTTAAGATTTGTGCCAAATCAGAACTCGGACTGGCCCATATTGGCCCTAGGGGCCCAAAACCGGCCTCTTTGAACTATACGAACCGACCACGCCCATAGGTCATAGCCGAATCTTACAATTAATGTCATATTCTGATTCTTCATATAATTCCACTATTATCGAGTCCATGCTCGAAGGCACAAATATTCTGGCATCATAGGGACCATAGATCCAATGGTATGGACTTAAAATTAAAAGAGTCGTTAATTGAATATAATATTTTGATCCATGACGAATGGAAAGGAAGGAATCCTAGTTTAGGAAGGCCGACTTCTGGAGTTCTAGGCCTCTTCATTAGATTGCGCCGTTTCAAAGCAAACATATGTCCATGTTTGAAAGGACTATTTTTCCCTTCCGTTGGACCCACGAGTCAAGGATTTAAAATTTATCGAAACGTAAAATTTGTTATTTGGCTCCATGACGAAATAACATGAAATATTAAAGTTTTTTAATAACCAAATACCTATAGTTCAAAGAGGCCGGTTGTTGGGCCCCTAGGGCCAATATGGGCCGGTCCGAGTTCTAATGTGGCACAAATCTTAAATATTGGCATATTTTGTAGTAGTTAGACAAATTTCACTATTTCTGGATACCCATTTCGACCCCAAACCTATTAGTTAATGCTTATAGGTCAAGGCAGGGTGATAAGTTTGGTTTTGACAAAAAGCCGGTTCGGTTCCTTAAGAGAGAAAAGGCACCGGTTTTTTAAAAAATTCCATTTTCCATTTCCATAGTTCAAGGAGTACAATTTCTGGGCTCCTTTGGCCTATATTGACCTGCATAGTCCTAATTCTAAATTGGTCCAAATCTTCAATATAAGTACATAATCGAACTGTGAAAAGATTTAACCGTTCCTGGATATTCACATATTTCCGAACTTAAGGGTATCCAGGTCCTTCCATTTATGCGAAGGTTAAATAATCTATGTCTACCGCTTCCAAAAACAAGACTAAGGTAAAATCATAGCAAACCTTTTAAAAAAATTAATATTAGATCTGAACTTTTTAGTCCTTTAAAAAATAACTTTTTTCCGATTTGGTCTATTTTCAATACATCGCTAACTATAAGACACATACCTTGCAAGTTTGAAGACTCGAGCTCTCTACGGTTAGACTAAACTAAACTGCCTTCAACAGACGGGCTGTAATGTCTTAGAGTTTTAAGTCGATGAATAATATATATATATAAATATATATATACTTTACATTGTCAGATAAGTATTTTGAGGTGTAACAAACAATATAACTAGCTTTTCTATGTTCCCATCCTATGGTGGCGAGTATAAAAACAAAATATCCCTATAATTGTTGACTTTTATAAATTCCATTGCTTTCCACATAGTGGGGGGTGGGGCTACAACTACAAGAATTTTATTTCCATTAGATAATGTAATAAATATATGTCAAAAACTGTCAAATAGAAATTATAAATACAGCAGCGCATGAGTGTTTTTATTACGAAGGACAACCTTGCATATGAGTGATATTAATACGATGAACCGAATGGCGTATGTGTGATATTATTTCGTAGGATAGTGTTTACGTATGATTTATATTAATTCGAAGAACAGCGTTGCGTAAGATTGGTTTCTCATATAAAGGAAAATGTTTCGTGTGTGTAAATTGTATAATATGATGGTCCCACCGTCTTCTAACACACAAGCAGACCAGCAATAAGTCTTTAACTATGCTTAGGGTTTTTTGAACCATAACAATGCAATACAGCATCGAAAGTTATATATTTTTCAAGCCTACATTTTCAACAGAACGGACGTGCAATAGGTCTTTCTGGGTCACTGAAAATCCTCGCATCATTTAGGAAAAGCCCTTTAAATCTAGAAAGCCACTGCGAATGATACATAACCTTGCCTAATGAGATTTTATTGCCACAAAATTGATAATTCTTACTGCGGGTTTTCTGAGGCCAGCAAGATCGCCCAATTTGAATGCTCCAATTAAATCTATTTTCCTTATTTGCTGAAGTCAAGATGTGTATGTGAAGAATTCTCAGACTATAGAAACTCACAAAATCTATCTAAAGTGCGATAGTGTAAAGCTTTTAGTTTATACATGCTGCTTATAACGATTATAAAGAAATACGATTGTGGATACCGAGACATTTTCAGCAACTTTTTACTATTGACTGTGACTTAACGAGTAAGGGACCTTTATAAAAGAAATCCGATTGTGGATATAGGCAATTTTTTTGAGCAACTATTGACTGTGACTTTACGAGTAAAGCTCAGAAGCCATTCTTAAAAGAAAGTTTTCGGAGTCCTGAGATAGATCAGAGATAGATCTATCACGGACTCAGATATTGCATACAGCTAACCTCTAATCGAATCTGTACCTTTGCAAGAAATGTTTCTTAGTTATCTTTCGTAAGTTTACTGCCTCTGTAAAAAACAAAATCTTCACAGACCTCTCATATATCGCCACTTTGAAATCAGATTGGAACACATCTGCGAATGGAAAATGGGCACACCTCCTTATACCTAATAGAAGTGTATGTGTTACCAGAAAACATAGAGAGAGAAACTATTACATCATATAGTTTCTAACCGATTGTGATAGCTAGCCTTAATGGCGAAGCTGTGCGAAGAAGAAATAACACGTCACTGTCCAGAAATGGCTTTTCTACAAAAGAAATATTAGAATACTTTTCTGAGTCTGTACAACTTTGAGTGTTTTAATAGACTTTTCGAAGACTCAGTGACCGCTTTAAGGCAACGTATATGCCTCGATCTGCAGTCAGTTAAATTTCCATGTTTAACTGAAAGCCAACTAAAGTCTCGAATTTTTTCAGCGTAAACTACAACGTCGCTGCTGATTGCTAACCGACTCTCTTCTTCAATAGAGCATTTACTCCTGATTCTTCCTAGCGTATGCAATCTGGTGTGATGATTCTAGGTCTTTTATGACCGCCGAATCCAACTAGTAGCGGACCATGAGCTGAGATACTTTGACAGACGTCCAAGCCCTCTATCTTGGCGAGCGCTTGAAGGCAAAGTGTCACTAAAATTTCCATGTACAACTGAAAGCCCATAAAAGTCAGATCGCTGGCCGACTTTGTACTACTGTAGAGTATATAAACCTGATCTTTTATAGCATGAGTAATCTGGTGTGACGATTATGGGTCTTCTATGACCGCGGACTTGTCCTGGAAACTAGAAGTGTCTTACCAATTTATCCAGGCTCGGTGCTGCGACTACTGCACCAGAGAAATAAATGCCATATAAAGCCCAATCTCGCTTGAAGTGCAGATAAACTATATTTTAAGAAAATCGTTTATTTAATTTTCAGAACCGCTTTTATATAGAAATGTCTTTCCCATCAAAGATTTTATGATATGCTATAGTAACAAGTTCAAAACATGCTGGCGTATTAGTGATATTAATACAAGGACGTATACGTAATAATAATTTCATAATACCATGTGGCGTATTAGTGTTATTAATATTAAACTAATTCCATAATAAGTATACGTATCAGTGAACGCACAGATACTCTAGTTCTCAAGACGATAAGCTTATTAAACAAGCTTATGCAAACATTTGTTGGCTTTTCTAACCAATACGTATGCGTCTTCAAACTTTTTCCATTTCATAACATTGGCCGCACAGCACAATCTTTTGCAATTTGTAACTGCTGTGGGGAATATCAAAAGAAAACCTCATAAGTATCGCAAACTATTATTAGCACATGGTACAGATTTCATTTTGTTGCGCCAACCCATCATTGATATGCATTGCTTTTCATTTACCCCTGGTGGAAGGGAGGACCTTTTTTGTCATCGTTTTCTTATGAATAAGAAAAGAAACTCGTTTATTAGGTTTTTGCCTTTCGCATCCTTTCGACATCTCTTCTACAGCTTTGCTTATACAATATGACTTAATTGACCAATAATGTTGTTGTTGTCTTCGAAGTTATTGCATATTCTTGTACATACATAAACACACACACACACGTAATGATTATATAAATTTCAGTTTCGAAGTATGTGTATGATAAAAGGATAAAAACTTGAGCAAGTAATTGCGGTCTTAAAAAATGAGTCATTTTCGTGTACTCACAATGGGATTGTTCAGTTCTGAGAAATGAGGAAAATGTCTTTTATGCTTGAGTGATTAACGGGTCGTGGATGTTTTTTTTAACTTGCGAATCCATTTAGGTCATTTGTAAAGCCGCCATGTCTGTCTCTTTAGATCCTAGATATCAGTATGGCAATTTCCCTGTCCATTCCCTTATTTGCCTTTTTCGGTTCCGTTGTTTTTATATTTATTTGACCCGCTTTGCATTACTCAATTTCATTTTCCCTTTTGATAAACTTCATCATGGGATGGAGCCAACAAACACTTTGTCATTCCGTTTGCAAAAAGTCGAAATAATTATCCTTAGTCCTTTGAAACGGAAAAATATCTTAAGTTGGGTAAATGGGCATCGTTTTAAAAAGGTTGCTTCTATTCTCCTTGCTAAGAAACCTGAACATGGAAATGAGACCTACAAATTCAAACTTCTAAGAGAAGTTATTGATACATACATTTTAGGAAGACTTCCCCTGGGCATACAATTTCCCCAGATATTTCACTGTGTATCTTGTATCTCCTCATTTATCCGCATCCCTTAGTTTATGAATTACCATTTGTCTCTTTCTTTAAACGACATATCGACACCAACAAAAGCATAAGAAATACATAAAACATTATGAAAAAATAAGAAAATCGTAAGTTAAGAGTTAAGTTTTAATCGAATTTTTCTTTGCCTCTCAGAAAAAGCCATCCTTAACTGCACTTTCCCCTTCAAGCCGCTGCAACGAAAAAAAAGGACGAAGGCCATAGGGAAGGAGAAAGAGAAGAACAAGAAATTGATAGCCCAAGCAAATTAAAGTGTATTTCAACAAAGTTATTTCCTGTTCTTCCTCTGTCTACTTTTTTTCGGCTGGTTCAGCTTTCAATATCACATCAAAGTGTTATAAAGTGTTATATGCGACAAGAAAAACAAAAAAAAACTTTCCTTTTTTTAAACCATTAGAAGGCTTCTTCTTCATTCACACGAAGCAGAAGAATAAACTCCGTTTAGAAACTGGCAAAGTTTACCAACGAACCCATAAAAATCGTTGACTTGGTGGTAGTTCATTAAAAAGTTAGAAGCAGGGAGACAATGAAAATGAAATTGTCAAAAAAGAAAGGACGATAAAGGGGTGGAAGGAAGTAAATATGCCAGCAATTTGCGCTAGGCCATAATAAATGTCTAGAATAAGGCATCATGCTCTTCGATTATGACTAGCGTTGGCCACGGTGGCGGGTACGTTATGTCAATTATGATTCTTATTAAAATCACTCATACGTTAAGTGGAACCATTTTCTTTTACAAAATGTTTCTTGTCACAAGTCGTTGGTAATGCTTGATTAAGTTCTCGTTTTGTCCATTAAGATGTTTACCAGGCATAAACGGCTTTAAGTTTAGTCAAATCGAATCTTATAAACACTGCACCATAGTTTCCCCATTGAAATGAGAGGAAAAACAAAATTCATATTTACAGGCGCTTTAGTGCGAGCGTCCGAAAACCAACTTTAGCAAAATCGGAAATAATCGGAAACCATGTTTAAAACCGAAAAATAAATAACTACATACAGGGTGGCGCACAAATTGTTGGCCGACACTCTTCTACAATAGAGCATTTACTCCTGATTCTTCCTAGCATGTGCAATCTGATGTGACGATTCTAGGTCTTTTATGACCGCCGAATCCAACTAGTAGCGAACCATGAGCTGAGCTACTCCGACAGACGTCCAAGCCCTCTAACTCCGTGACCGCTTAAAGGCAAAGTGTATGCCTCGATCTGCCGTCAGTAAAATTTCAATTTACAACTGAAACCCCCAAAAGTCAGATCTCTGGTCGACTTTGTACTACTGTAGAGTATATACCATAGCATGAGTAATCTGGTGTGACGATTATGGGTCTTCTATGACCGCTAACAGATCTTCAAGCCTTATAACTTGTCTTGGAAACTGGAAGTGTCTTAGCAATTTATCCAGGGTCAGTGCTGCGACTACTGCACCAGAGAAATAAATGCCATATAAAACCCAATCTCGCTTAAAGTGCAGATAAACTATATTTTAAGAAACACATACAGGGTGGCGCACAAATCGTGCTACAAAAACCTTTTTCTTGTGTGAGCAATCATCTAATTCTCTTTTTATTTTGAAGGTTAGTATTTAGATTTATTAAAATGAATGCTTGGTATACCGATAGGAGGATGTGGATAGTGCAGCGGTAGCTTGCTTTGCAGTTCTGCATTTCCGTCCAAAAGGGAATTTAGGCTGAAGCTTGGCCGAGCTTACTTAGGTGGATCATTATGAGGCTGGTTGTTATTACATATTTTATTTTTAAGTCCTGTTCGTCTATGGGGGATCTGCTTCGATATCCAGGTGGAGGAAACGTGCCATTTGAACTGGATGCGTCCTCAGAGATCTTGGGGTCAGCTGAGTAGGCTTGGCCAGACAGTTGAAGATATGCAGCATGTCCTGTGGTCCCTGATGGCAGGCGGGGCAGATGTCCAGAAAGTAAGCATCAATTCGTGCCCAATAACAATTGAGGCGGCTGCACCATCCAGATCTCAACTGAGCCAGAACTACGCGCGTCTGCTGAGGAAGTAACTTTTCCTCTGGTGAGATCTTTGGGGGATGCTCCCCTAGCACTACATTCTCACAGTAGCTGGATACTGCTGCTGCGACTTCATCAGCGTTAATGTTGATCAGAGGCTGGTAAAAATATTAGCCGAATCTGGAAGCTTCGCACGAAAACCTTGACATCGATAAACCTTGACATCGATATCGATATTGCTATATATGGAGTGAATCTAATCCACATATACTATACGAGACGGGACCGAACCCAGAACGAGGCCATACTTCTGTGACGAAACCGGTGTAACAGTTACTTTCGATGGGGGTCGTTATTTTAAGATGTTGAGTGAGTTTTTTTACCCAGAACTGCGCCGAAGACGCATCAGATTCAACAGCATTCGGCTGTAGCAAGAGCAGAGCTCCAAGGATAATTCCCAAGCAAATCAATATCCGGAAATTCCACTTTCCGTTGGCCCCAAAGGGCCAACCTAGCTGTACAAGTTTTTTGCAGAAAGTGAATATAAATCGAACACCACCATAAAAATGGGGTTTATTTCCTTACCCTGTTTGACTTGCCTACAGTTGACGAATTATTTGTTCAAATACCGGAAACAAAATGGCGTCAGTTCTGCGAGAACAACGACAGACGGACGGAGTGGTGGACATTGGTCACCGAAAGCGAATTTCGGTTCTGAATGGAATGGTATAATTAGCATGGGTTCTAGTATCTCCTTGCCCTTTAGATACGACATATATCAGCACCACAGTTATACTTCGCTGCAACACAGGTATATACATTAGGGCGGGTCGATTTGTATGGGGATTTGTATGGCATAATTAACATGAGTTCTGGTATATCCGTGCCGACAAATATCAGCACCACAGTTATACTGCCCTGCAACACAGGTATATACATATCATTGGAAATATGTAATTTTTGTATTGAGGTCTGTCGTCATGGCACCGATTCTTCGTACCTTAAAAAAAATTAATTTGAGTACAAGGGTAGGCCTATTTGTAAGGATAACAATTTGTCGATACTGTGCCATCGATTTTTCGATATCCAGACATGAATAAATTGTCGAATTTTATTCCCACGCTGTATTGTATTGTATGTGGCAATAGATATTTGAATGTATTGTATGCCACCTTGGAAAGGTAATATTTAAAAAATATATATTTTTATTACCTATTAAAAAATCTTTAAAATAAAAGTTGAGAAAAAGTCAAAAAATTGAAATTTGTGGTCCTCGAATATGATTTTTTTTTTGAAACGAGGGGCTTTTTTCCTTCATATCAAAAGCTATCGAATAATTGATGGCATAATATCGATTGCTAAATCGACCCACCCTAATGAGTATACTCTTTTTGACCACCGAGCTACCAACCAGTCAAAGTTTGGTGGGAAGTCAAGAATATGAAGCAGCTGTGGTTGGCATTATCGAAGATATAGAATTTCGATGCGCCGCCGACAAAGTCAATTGGCTATCGCCACAGATTTCACCTGTTCTTTTTTTTGAGGCATAATATGATACCTAAGAAGCCAGTCAACCATCGAATACTGCGCGAGTTCTATAGGGTGATCCATTTAGATGTCTATTTTTCAAAATAAAAAAAATACTTGAATTCATATCAAGTGTGGAATCGTTTTTATTCATTCGAAGGAAATTTGTTTGCCATTTATTTTTTAAATATATAATTTCCTTCAAATGTTGGCCTCAGGGTGTCCATTCTGAGGGTGCAATTGTGGATGACTCATTCGAGTATTTCAAGCGGTATGGCGTGAATGACACTCGTAATGTTGGCTTTCAAGGCCTGAATCATAGCCGGTTTATCAGCATAGACTTTGGACTTTCCGTAGTTCCAAAGAAAAAAGTCTAAAGGTGGGATATCACAATACACCGGTCCAAAATGTGAAATTTGCTGCTCTCCGAAATTACCTCTCAGTATATGCATTGTTTGACCAGCGTCATGTTGAAACAAAATGTCGTCAAGAATACGGGCTTCAACTTCAGGTAGTAAAAAGTCATATATGATAGAGCAGTAGCGAGCACCATTGAAAGTAACGTTTCGATCATTATCATTTTTGAAAATATATGCACTGATAATGCCACCAGCTTAAAAACCGCACCGAACCGTGGTTTTCTCTGGTTATAAGGGCTCTTCAGCCCAAATGCGGCAATTTTGTTTATTGACTTTGCCGTTGAGCCAGAAGTGGGCCTCATCACTGAACACAAATTTAGTCGCAAACAGCGGATCTTCTTGTTTTTCGCCGAACGCTCATTTCCATATTACAGTTGCCAATATTTAAGGAAATTATATTCAAAAAATAAATGGCATAAAATGTCCTATTGTATGAACAATACAGATTCCACACTTGATTTGAATTTGAATTTTTTTTTTTCATTTTGAAAAAAATACCTTTAGATGGATCACCCTTATTAATTGGGTTGGTTGGTCAAATATGCCAAGTTCGGCTAAAAACATACCTTTTCTGACGAGGCTCAACTATTGTAACAGCAGCTATGCCAACAAGCGAAATTTTTGTTGTTCGAGCTGACTCAATCCTCAAGTGTTAGTTTAAGCGTCACGGGGTCCACAAAGATTTTTATTTCATGGTGACAGCATTCGACCTTGTTATTTTAGAAGTAAAAAATAAGACTGCGTTATCGTCAATGATTCTCGGTTTGAATCGTTGTTAACAACAGAGCTCGACAGCATTGGTTTTCAATAATGTCTGTGCTCAAACCCTCATATTGTGGTGGAAGAAATGGGGTAGTGAATCATCTGAAGGCGAGTGAGGCCGCTGGATTCATACGATTTTAAACGTCTCTTGATTCAACACCTTCTTTTGGACCACATGGATCAGCACCTCCCCAGTTTAGTTTGGGAAGTCCTCCTCTATATTTTATTTATTGATTAATCAGGCTTATAAGAAATCACTCCTACGTTGCAAAAGCCTTACAAATTTTGCTCATAACGAGATTTCATTCTGTCTTGCAAAAAACATTTTTTGCGCATCGAGGACTCTAAAGACACATTTTGATTCATGTAAAAAAATCATTCATACGTGCAAGTGAACGATTTCCAGCCGTTCTGTTTTCATTCACAGCCTGAAAGCCATGAAAACCTTTTGGGTGATCCCTTTACGTTTGAACCACAAACGAGTGGCTGCCAGTCGAGCGTGAAATTACCTTGTGCCGCCACGTACTTGGCCTCACGTACATGCGGGCTTGCGTGGCACAGAATGATGGGGACTGTGACCTTTTTGAGGAGACATTTTCACGTGATTATTGCAAAGATTTTGCTTTTGTTGTTTTCACAGGTAATTTTGATGTTGTACGTATTCATGGTTATAAATATTAGTTGGCAAAAATTATCGTAAAATGACTTAATGATGGGCGATATGTTGAAGGCGCATTGGCCTTGGGCAAAAGTTTAAGTATCCCCTATTTGGCTTGAAATACATTAGGGGTGCTTTCGGAGGGGGACTTATTGCCATTTTACGTTGACAGGCTCTCTTAAACACCGGCATGTCAGGCTGACCTTTAACGTCGAATAACTTTTCATTTTAAACGTTTGATTGCCACTTTAAGGCTCTGTCCTTAATAAAAGTTGAGAACACGTGTAGTGCTATGAAAACTTTTCACTCCACTCCCTTACATTTCATTGGGAAATTATGCTTTTAATATAAAATATGTGCTTCTTCGTTGTTGTCCTTTAAAGTTTGCACTTTTAAGAACACCAACTTTGGCTTAACATTTCTGTTTGTTTTGTAGTCTTTTTCATTCAGATGGCCCAGTGAAGAAGAGGTGAAAAGTTGTCCGAATAAAACTTTTCCTTTTTCTAGCAGATAAGCTGTATTGTTATAGTTTTTTTTCTTATATTTATTTATTGCTTAATATACGAAAAAAACACAAAGTGTGAAGGAGAACTAAAACAAACTGCAAGACAATACAATTGTGCCAAAGAGTTGTGGTTTTAAGGACTCAACTTAAAATGCAGCTAAAACCACACAAGAATTTAATTTTCGAAAAAACATTTCATAAGAAGGGGTTTACAAAAGAAAAGTCACTGAAAAAATTCGTAATATATTGTATCTTTTTAGCTGGCAAAAGTTTTGGTGAATGAGGTATTTTCTATGAAACCAGGAAAACTATTTTAACTGGCGAAGATTAAAACTTCACCTAGCGCTGCAAAACCGTAAAAAACATTTAATCGCTGACAACGTAAAGAAGGTTAAGTTTATTTTTATTTCTTGATGTGGAGATTGAATCTTTTCGTAAACTTTAAAATAAAATAAAAAAATATTACGATTCGACTGGAAGTGCCTCTACCAACAGAGGCATACAAATAAATACAAGCATACAAATTCTTCCATGAGGAAGTCAACCTTAAAACGAGTAAGGAAAATCTACAAATCGGATGAAACCGTTGTGCCCATGATTATAACGGTCGGCGATTTTTTAAAGGGGCTTAGCACTACCAACTTTTCTTCTAATTGTTCATGAGATTTTCACTTTTTAAGCTCAGGGTGGTGTGGGCGAAGTCACGCCCTTCTCTACAAACACATTAAAATGTACCTTACATATATTACCTTGCCGAACGTAACTTTATGTGAAAAATTCGTAAGGTCAGAGTTTATAGCGTTGAGGAAGAAATAAAACGCCTATAATTTATGTTATGGCCAAGAATTTAGCTTTCTTAAAACGATAAGGGTTTGTCATTATGTTTTAAAAATGATTTCGGGCAAATGGCCGCCGCGGCTAGCTCGATTAAATTCCAGCCGAGAGGCCCAATTTTCGACCACTTTTTGCAGCATTTAGGGCCGTATGTCAGCAATAACGCGCCGAATATTCTCGTCCAAGGTTTCGGACTTATCTGCTTAGACAAGCGACTTCACATAACCCCACAAAAAATAGTCCAGCGTTGTTAATTCGCACGATCTTGGAGGCCACGGGTCTGCGACGCGTACTAATGCGCTCACCAAAAGTTTCCTTCAATAAATAGGTTGCTTCGCTGGTTGTATGGCATGTAGCGACGTCTTGTTGAAACCAAAGGTTGTCCACACCAACATCCTCTAATTCATTAATCAAGGCTCCAATGATTCCCTCTGCCCACCTAACAATGACATTTTGAGGGTGTAACGTCGTCTCAACAATGGCTTGCGGATTTTCATTACTCCAAAAGCGACAATTTTGGTTATTAACGTACCCATTCAACCAAAAGTGAGCTTCATCGCTATACAAAATGTTTTTGTAATAATCAGGATCGGTGGTCATATCGGTCTGAGCACATTCTCCACGATTAGCAAACGTTGTTCCGGAGTAAGTCTATTCATTATGAAATGGCAAACCAAACGGAGCTTAAATAAAGTGACAGCTGTTAAAAAGACTACCTCTGAGAAAAGTGTGGCCAGATTGAAAACCGCACTCCTAAAAAACACCCATTATATATAAAAGTTCCTTTATGGTAAAAGCTTTTATAAGGGTTTTATAGAGCTCTATTGTATCTAAAATTGTTTGGACTGGAGCTATAGCAAAATATATAATCCGAAATTATCAGTTTTTTATCTTAACAGGTTGCTGATCGATCGTAGTCATTCACTATTAGATGCAGTAAGTGACGTTTAGAGCTAAAGAACTTTTATACATTAAATCGATGGAACATGTATAATAAACACAGAATATTTAAGATAGAGTTCAAATTTATTCCAAGTGCAGTGTAGTTACATTTTAAGAATCAAATTCGATTTCGGTGATATGACCACCACAAGACCGTGCAGCGTCTATTTTATGAACCAATTTTCCACCACTCTTACAAACATTTCGACCGGAATGTTGGCAAGTTCGCTTTGGATGTTATCTCTGAGCTCGTCTAAAGTTGTTGGCTGGTTGTCAGACAAATGACTTGTCATAGACCCCATAAAAAGAAATCCAATGGCGGTATATCGCATGAACGAGTAGACCATTCGACCAGACCATTTCTCGAGATAACACGTTCAGCGAATTTGCGTTTCACTTAATCGGCTGTAAAGCATGCTTGATAAAACTACATATCGGCAATGTCAAACTCATCTAATTGTGGCCAAAAATAATTTTCTAACCTGGCACGATAGCGCTCTCTATTGACGGTCACATGACGATTGGTCGATCGACGAAAAATACGGCCTAATCGCACTCTGGCATGAAAACCACACCACACAGTAGATTTTTGCGGATGCAATTGTGTCTCTTGAAGAACATGTGGATTTGTCACTGTCCAATAATACATATTTTATTTATTGACAAAACCATTCAGCCAGAAATCAGCTTCATTGCTGAAGATGATTTTTCGATGAAATTCTGGACTTTCGTGAAACTTTTAAAGAGCCCAATCGGAGAAGTTTCGACGTTTCAAATGATCAAGTGCCTTTAGTTTTTGAGTCAGTTTGATCTTATAAGGATGAAGGCCAATATCTTTTCGCAAAATTCGCCACAGTGTGGTTTGAGAAATGCACAATTCCGACTGCACAACGACGACTGATTTGGCTCTATTTGACGGATTTACTTACGGCTGCGATATTTTCGTAAGAAAAATCCGGAACATCTAAAGTTGAAAATTAGCATCCAAATGTATGTGGACGATTATTAAGGCCGAAAATTGGAGTAAGCGCTCTTAAAGTTGCGACCACCAACTCAGAATTTCGATAATCATTTTTGAACATTTCCAAAAGTTGAACTTTACCATGATGAAAAGGTTGACTTCGACTAATGGTTTGACACTGAAAGATTATTAAAGATATTTGAGGGTGCGGTGACATAAATATACGAACTTTTTATATCCCTATTGGAAAAAACGTTTTATACTAAAGGTGGGTCAACTTCAAATATTTTTGGTAGTTACAAATATTAGCCATAAAACTTACTCATAATACCATGTTCCACAGACTGGCGCATGAAATGATCCAACTTACATTCCAGTCTTCCAATGGATTGTTTCACAGACAGTCAAATGCGCCTAAGCTCAATTGCTCCACTCTGTGATTTTATTTCCATTTTCATCTAGAACTTACGTTTAGCAAACAGTGATCCACTGGCGGAAACATTCATCACTGATTGTTCTCGTTGGCTGACTTGCAGTTTCATTCATGCTAATTCTAGTTATGGATCGCCACTGGAAAGTTACATATTAACTTAGGCGAATCATCCGTTGCTAATCTCTCAGGAACTGTGATCTTCCAATTTCGAAAGTTTCGGATGGATATGCTGTCGGTATCATATGTATGTTAAACAGAACTGGTGAGACTGAGCAAATATGAAACTTTTAATCTCAGCGATATTAATCGGATGACATACAAGTTCAACTGAAATCAGTCTGTCACCAATGACGGAACGCGTCAGCCAAGCCATGTTGTAATTGCTGAATCTTCCCTGACTTTACTTGCTCCGACTTTTGACAAACAAAAGGCTGATGTAATAAGAGACAATTATTCACTCATAAATGTTGTGACCATCCTCGTTCGTTATTGTTGCCGAAAGATGGCCTAGTTGCGCATGCTCACCTTGACAACCATAGACAAAAGTGGTTTGGACGACGTACAAGTTTATCCGTGTTCATGCTCATTGAATGGTTGCTTCTGAGAGGGTCTTATTGGCGCCGACTAGTGTTTTTAAATTATTTTCACCACTACCTAAATTTCCTGAGAATAATCTTATGTGCTGAAATATCAAATGTGCTGAAATCAGGTCGAAGAGCAATGTAGCTTCAGCATGCTTATGGAACTTTTTGGTGTAATTCTTCAAACGGGTTAATCGCAAGTTCATCCGTGAAGTAACTCTGTCCTTTGAGACCATTTCGTCACGATCTGCAGTTGCACTACAACTAAGTTCTGAGACTCTTTGATAAGAAGTGGTGTTAAACAGAACCTGACTCTAAACCAGGGGACAGTAATGTCTATTTGGATGCGATGAAATTGACCCAGGACTGTCCCAAAGATATCTGACCATTGCCTGACTTCCACCTTTAATGGTTTCCTTGTTTACCTCGCAATTGTGTTTTAATGACTTTTTTGCATAACTTCTCATATTTTCAACTATTGGCCACTAACATTTAAACTTGAGATTTAAAACGTTAAGAAATCCGGACTGAGAGTCTACGTAATTATAAAAATGTTCATAATTTCCATAAATTTCTCATATTTCTCATTTTTCCTTTGCTTTTCCTTTTGCTCTTAAATGACACTACAAAATGTCACCTTCGTTTAAGACTGGGCCATAAATCTTCATCATTATCAGTTGCGGATATGTTTCCTTTATTAATAATCTCCTCTACGCTTGCCGCCTACAGCTCGACCCCCACACGAAGGAAATGTGGCATCCGAATTCGTTGTTTTGACTTTAACGTGTTGCCGGAGATGGAAGCAGAATGTCCTGTCCGTTGACTTTTTGGTCCTGAGGTGTATGTGTGCTCTGTGTGTGTGTGTGTGTGTTTGTCTCTTAATAAAAGCGTATTTATTTTATTAAAAACAAAGCCGAAAATAAAAACAAGTAGATACACAACATAATCTGAAGGGAAGAAAAACATAAAATACAATGTCATCGTAAAGAAGATGACAGAGTTCTTGTTCCTGCTGCTGCACGTGTGTGAGGTTGTGGATCGTTTACAAGACGCTAAAGCCTTCTCGAAAAGGCAACAAATCTTTATAAGCCAAGGAAATGAATTTCCGAAAAAGCAAAAACAGCCACCGAATTGTAAGGAGCACACACACACTCTCCTTTATCCTTGCACACTAACTGACTGACGTTGGTATGTCTAGGGGTTTTTTGTTAGCTGGCGATGATATATTCGTTTATATGTATTTATGATATAGCAACAGTGGAGCCAGGGACATAGCAGGGTAGTCGAATTTAGGGAATACGCGAAAAAAGAATACTGAAACATTCTCAGTTTGCTTAAAGAAAAACGCTGTTGTTTGCAGCTATTTGACAAATGACAGAAATGTTTTCTTAAGCATATCAGGCTTTTATTTCGTAAGTATCAACCTTGTTTTTTCGTTCTTCGGCATAATGCAAAATAAAACAGTTTTTGAGTGGCTTTCATGGGTGATTTACCTGCTGCTCTAGGGTCGGTATGATAAATTGAGTTGGGGTTTCTTAATGATTTTCATAATTGAAAAAGTATAGTGTGTTTTGGAGTTGCCTTGGTTTATTTGAAGGAGATTATACTAAAGGAGTACGGGGATAATTTTTTGAGATTTATTCCACCGCAAGGCCAGGCTATTGTATAATAAAAACAAGAAAAAATGTAGTTAAGTTCGCCTGGCCGACCCTTATATAAGTATAACCTTCAACGTAACTTCAATACTAAAGCGCAAAATAGGCCGTTTTTTGGGCCATTTCGGCCCAAAGCTCCGCCCCTAATTACAGCCAAAAACTTCAAAATTACTCTATATTAGGATTCGTACCAAAAATTTGCTTTAATTTGACTACTTTTATACCCTTGGAAAATTTGATCTGGACCATATAAAGTATACAGGGTGATTTTTTGGCGATTTCACCAGAGCATTCCTTGCCTCATATCAAGATTTTTTTTTTGGAAGCAAAATACCATCACTTATTTAATTGTTTTTGTAAATGAACAAATTTGTTTTCTACATTTCAGTCTAATAGTCATAACTTTGGAACGTTAGGACCTCTGGGCTTCGTTGGAGAGGTAAGAGCCTATCTTTTAAGACACAAAAAAAAACAAAAAATCCGATCACTGGTTCAGTTTCGGGCATGGTCGTAGATGGACATATTATCATGAAATGATCAAAAGAAGACGCAGGTTAAATTTTTTTTAAATAACCAACACTCAGGGGATTCCCCCTATACATGCGGTGAATTGCGTTGGCGAGTGGAAAGTGAAGTGATTTTTGACGCTTGCCTTGAACTTCTGTTTGTCGCAATTAGTGGGCAATACATTCGCCGGAAGTCGATTCCACATACGAACTGTACGAGCAAAAAACGAATTTGATCTGTAGTGTATAGCGCGGTCAACTGGCCAATCGATAACAAACGGATGTGAATTCCTAGATAGTCGCGTATCCCTGCCGAAAATCCTCACGTCAGGAATAAGCCGACGGATGTCTGATGAACACACAGCATGAAAGTAACGATAGAACAGCGTCACGCAACCCACATTCGGACGATGCTCAAGGGGAACAATAGAGTTGGATACCCTACTGTCACCTATCAGCACCATCGCTCTCCTTTGAACACGGTCAAGTAGCTCCAAAGATGATTTTGGAGCACCTGCCCATATATGGGAGTTGTATTCCATCTTTGGCCTGATGTAAGTTGTATAGATATTGAGAAGATCAAAAGGAGTGAAATATTTCTTGCACCGCTTTAAAAAGCCTATGCACTTGAGTGCCTCTTTCGACGCTTCGAATACATGGAAATTAACGATATTGTTGGGTCAGCGAATCGCTTGTGAGACAACAAATTCGAAGTCCGATCAATCTTCTTTCTGTTAAAAGCACGATGGCGGACAAACGAAACAACCTAGGATCGTGAAATTTTGCATGCTGATGGCTTATGGTTATCGTCTGTTTGAGATTGTAAAGAGATGAAATCGGCCAGGGGTGAAAATGTTTCCCATTAGGATACTAAAGGTACGAGTACCTCGGTAAAAAGATAATTATTTGGAGTATTTGCTTAAGAAATCATTTTTCTGTGTCCGGATAGTGGTTTAAATAAGTACTGTTAGTTTGGACATTTTAAATACAAAGCTCAAAAAGGGCATGGTTTCTAGACTGAGTCGTTGGGCCGCTATCTTGCAACAGGCGGATGCAAATTGCTTCGAATTTTTTGACGATGATGTAGGAAGTAGGTCAATATTTTGTGCTCTTGCAAACTCAATTACAAATTTATCTACTCTTCGGTGGAGGTTATAAAATGTGGACAAGTTCAGCCAAGCTAAACTTTTTATACACTCCACCATGGATTGCGCCCGAACGTATTATCCATATTGTAAGTCCCATTTTTCTAACTCTAGAAAGCATGGGAAAGGGCTTTAAAATAGTTATTATCCTAAAAATAGTTTCATATGGTTTTGTGATATTATTTGCAGAATTTTGTCGCCAAAACATTGCAGTTAAGTCCGATTTGATTCACTCCAATTACCAAAGGTACAAGGGTTGCTATTTATATTTCGGGTCCTTACAATACTAGTGTTTCCAGATACAAACTCGAACTTCCATTAGAAACTTTAACATTTTTTAGCATAACTTCACTCAGAACATTTTGTCATTTGAGGGCGAATTGTTTTGTTTACAGTGTGTTGAAAAATTCATCTCAGTCAAAAAATGGAATTATCTCGTGAACATTTTCGTGCGATGATTTTTTACGATTTTCGGCGCGGGTTATCGAGACAAGAGTGTTTAAATCAACTTGTTTCGAGTTCTGGCGATAAAGCTCCATCAAAAGCCACTGTTAATCGCTGGCGCCAAGAGTTAAGTCTCGGACACCGTTCGTGAAGGACGTCCAACTTCGGCCACTTTGCTAGAAACTATCGATGCTGTGCATGAACTGATTAAGCAAAACCGACATGTGATATATCGTGAGGTTTGGATGAGAATTGGGCATTAGTATGACAAGCATCAATAAGATATTGCATGTTCGTTTGGCCGTGAAAAAAATTTGTTCTCGTTTGATCCCACATAATTGGACGAATGGTCAAAAAAGGCTCATATGGATTGGTGCAAAGAGGTGTTGAAAAAGTATAACTGCTGTAGCTCAAAGGCAGTGTATAAATTTTGTCACAGGTGACGAATCATAAATCTATGCATATGAACCCGAAACGAAACAGCAATCGACCGTGTGGGTCTTCGAAGACGAGCCAAATCCAATAAAAGTTGTTCGTGGAAGAAGCACTTCGAAGCAAATGGTCGCCTGTTCTGCGGGAAAACTGTTCATGTGGCGACTGTTCCGCTTGAGCAACGTATGACGTTCAATTCTGAGTGGTACACAACAATTTGTTTGCCTGAAGTCTTCGGAGAAATTCGAAAAACGAACAAGAGAAGACGAATTATTGTGCGCCATGACAATGCGAGCTTTCACACATCGGCGAAATGATGGGTCATCCGCCGTACAGCCCTAATTTGGCATCCAATGATTTCTTCTCATTCCCTAGCATCAAGAAAAAAATGAGTGGTCAACGTTTTTCATCGCCCGAAGCAGTGTTCGAAAATAATGTACTGAAGGTGTCTCAATCGGAGTGAAAAAAATGCTTCGAAAATTGGTATGTGCGCATGCAAAAGTGTATAGATCTTTAAGGAGAATACTTTGAAAAACAATAAAACCATTTTTGATGATAAATATCCGCATTTTCGTTATTAGGCTAGAAGTAAATATAGCAGCCCTTATAGTATCTCCTATCAACACTTTGTGGTGTTGCAAACGTAGGAGCAAATTTAGTAGACCATCCACTCTTCGGAGGAGGTCATAAAAAGTGGAGTTTCTATACACTCCATCGAGGATTGTGAACCAACGTATCATCCATATTAGAAGTCCCATTTCGAGAAACCATGGGAAAGGGCTTTTAAATAAGCCTTATTATAATAATTAGTTTACACGGTCATGTGATATTATAAGATTTTAGATAAGATTTTGTCCGCAAAATATTGCTGTTAAGTCCGATTTGATTCACTACAATAAACGAAGGTATTGTGGTGGTGGTGGAATATCATCCAACTGGTGTCTAGGGGATGAACTTTCCAAAAAGGCCATTTCAACAATCGATTGTTTGCGCAATTAATTTGACAATAACTAATGGTTTGGATCTGTAATTATACTCCATTAGGCTTCTCTGGTGGAAAGGAGTATTTTCCGAACTCTTCACGGTATAGAGCCAAAACTATAGGGTAGGTGATTTAATATTTTAAACTTTAATCTGCCGTATATAAAAAAGTCCTGATAATTTTTTAAATTTCTATCAGTAATAGAACACAATATAATTCATATGACTATCTTAATTGGCTCGACAGTACCTCATTCGATCCACACAATTTGTCAGTACATTTTCGATTGTTTCAGTTGGAATCTCTTAAACGCTATAATTATCACTGGGTGCTTTGTGTGACATTTAAGGATCCCCATAGAAAAAATCACAATTTCGGCTGATTAATCGATTTTCAAAAACAGTGCGTAAAATATCGATGATTGCGTCTTGTTTAAACCAAATGTCGTCCACGTCATACTCTTGAATTTTTGGAAACAAACATTCTTTAAGTATGGCGCAGAAACACTCACCCTTGACGGTAACGGTGGCTCCTTGCTTATTTTTGAAGTAAAATTACCTAAAATTCTACACCAAACAGTGGCTCTTTGTGAATGCATTGGTTTCCCAATAGTTCTCTGAACCTCATAAGTGGCAATTTTACCTATTGACATAGCCACCGAGATGAAATGTGTTTCATCTGAAAACATGAATGATTGGTAAAAATCTTAATCTCCTGCTAAACAATCCCTAGCCCAATGAGCAAAGCGAAAACTCTTCGGTTGATGTACCATTACTAAATGACAAAGTTCAACCTTTCCAATAAAACCTGGAAATTTTAAAAAATTATCAGTACGTTTATTTTTACAACCGATTCAAATTTAAAATATTAAATGGCCCAGCCTATATATGTGAAATTGGGTTGGTAGGACGATATTGGGGTAAACACGACATAATTCGTGTACTCACTGACCGAGACCTAGTGTTTTAAGCCGAATCCAAACGGCTACTAATCTTTTTTCGGGAATGTAAATCTATTTTTTTTTACTTAAAGGAATCAGCTTTACGACCTTTTGCACTGTGACCACAATTACCACTTGTCAGTGAAAAAAGAAATAGTGGTATTTTGTATTTAATAAAGGATAACCCAAAATTTGTCTAGCTTCACTGAATAAAATAGTTGTTTAGGGTAAGTTGGGTTGCCAGCTATACATAAGGCTTGTGGTTATGTCTGTTCGCCCAATAATTCTCCTTAGTAACCCGACAAATACCAACAAGAAAAAAACACAAAAAATAATAAATAAACAAATTCCCAACCCCAACAATAGATTAAAATTTCAACCAAATTACAGCCCTAGACCCTTTGTTTGAATAATCGAGAAACATCGAGTATGCAAAAAGGCTAAACGTTTTATGCCCATGTACAGAAAGAATAAGAATTCCCTTAAACCAACCTTAAGTACGAATTGTGTACTTTTCTCCTATCGACAAATGGAGCCAAAAAAAATACAAAATTCCTTACTTAAATGCCATACCTCTTGCGATTGGCGACGACCAACTGTCGGCATTACATGGCTGACTTGACAATCAAAATTATTACCCCCATAAAGTATGCTTTACTCTATTTGATAGCCTAAAAGTATGCCATAGTAACTTAAGTAAATGTTGTTTAAATTTGTTTGTGTTTTTCTGCTTATCCTCTTAGGTTTGTGTATTTTTTTTTCGCATTTCTGAGTTTTTTCTTATCGTTTGCCGTCTTTTGCTTCCTTCTTGTCCTTTAATTTGTTTTTCTACTTCTCGTTTAGCGGTCTGGTTTCGTTCTTAATGTTTTTTCCCTTCAATTGTGTAAAAAGCTTTAAAGGTAAATTTTCGGTTGCTGCGCTTGGTTGGCTGCTTTTCCCTTCAGCCTGCCTGTAACTGGGTGGGTGTAAGTGCCTGCTGGGCTGTTGTTTCTCCTTTAGCCCGGAATACCTAAAATGGCCACTTAAGCTATTAACTTTTATATTATGGCGGCATTTTTGTTGTAATTTGGCGCTATTTACTTTTTACTGTTTATCGTAAATAAACAAATGGAGAAGTTTTAAAATGAAAATTGTTGTGCACACAATGTTTGGAGAGGGGGTTATTTTCTAATAAAATTAACGTAGTTGGCGTGGAGAATATTCCCATAGGTAGGTGAGCATTTTCATTAGGTGCAAACCTTTATAAAAAATTAGTATGCGTGGAATATTACGGACTTGCTAAAATTAAGCGTATTATACGCTGATTAATAGTTATAAAGTTAAATGTGTTTTAAAAACAATGTAAGACATTTTGCCTTTTTAATATTAAAGTTGTATAGGGTTGTATAGGGTGAGCGATTTAATATTTTAAATTTGAATGGCAGTATAAGAAAGTACTAATAATTTTTCCAAATTTCTGGTTTCATTGGAAAGGTTAAACTTTTTCATTCAATAATGGAAAACCGATGTATTTTCGCTTCGCTCAGAGTGCTGAAGATTGTTTGGCGAAAAATTGTGCTTCAAGTCAAGCTCATTGTCATCTCGTTGGCTATGTCAAAAAGCAAAATTACCGCATATGGGTTCAGAGAATCCACACCTGACTATTGAGAGGCCAAAGCATCCACAACGAGTGACTGTTTACTGTGGATTTTGGGCTGGCTATATCAGTTGGTCATTTTTTTCAAAAATGATCAAAGAACCACCGTTACCGTGGACAAAAAGGGTTACCGCGCCAGGCTCAATGAATTTTTGTTTTCAAAAATTCAAGAGAGTGACATGGACGACATTTAATTTCAACAAGATGGGACATGTCACACCGGTAACGCAACCATCGATATTTTACGCAGTGTTTTTGAAAATCGAATACTCAGCAGAAGTTGTGATGTTAATTGGCCGCCTCGTGATTTGAGCCTTTTGGATTATTTTCTGTTCGGAGTTATTAAGGATAAAAGTTATGCAAATCATCCAGAGACAATTAAAGTGTTGAAACATGAAATCGAAGTTGACATTGAAGAGTTTCGACCAGAAATAATAGAAAATGTACTCAAAAATTGGGTTGATCAGATGAGGTACTGCCGAGCCATTCATGGTAGTCATATGAATTATATTGTGTTCCATTATTAAATGAAAAAGTTCAACCTTTGCAAAAAAAACAGAAATTTGAAGAAATAATTTGTACTATTTTTACAGCCGATTTTAATTTAAAAATTTAAGTGGCCCACCCATTATATAAGCTGCCGTGGTGTAATAACAGTGTGCATGACTATCATGCCATTAAAACCAGATTTAAATCCAGGTAGGATCACATAACAATTTTTAGCGGCGGGTTTCCACCTCGTAAGTGCCGGTGACTTTACGACTAAGAAATTTATCTATAAGCCATGTTTAAACTTTTCTATAAAATGCATTAGCCGCTTGGAGCCTGAAGGTCCCGGTTAGTGAGTATAAGAATAAAAAGGAAATTTAAATATCTTAGGGTAATGTATAATATTAGTGTGTCTCATAAAATATTAAAACCAAATACTAACTACAGGAAAATTTTCCTTGCATGATGTGTATGTATGAATATCGAAATCCTTAAAGGCTTTATTAATTCTATTATCTCGTCCAAAGGCAACAGATATACTATCGGTAATAAAAACACAATAATTTATCATTGAAAATGGTTTTTTGTTTTTCAAAATATTCTCCTTTAAAATCAATACAGTTTTGCATGCGCACAAACCAATTTTCAAAGCACTTTTTCAACTCCGATCGAGACACCTCCAAAACATGATTTTTGCGATGAAAAACATTGACCACGCATTTTTTTGCTTGATGCTAGGGAATAAGAAGAAATCATTGCGTGCCAAATCAGGGCTGTACGTTGGATGGCCCATCAAATCAACATCTTGAGTGGTCAAACAGCTCATCGTTTCAGTTGAGGTGTGAGAGATCGCATAGTCGTAATGCAAAATGATCCGTCTTCTCTTATTATCTTTCCTCTTTTCTTCGAACACTGTTGGCAAACGAATGGTTGTATACCACTCAGAATTAGCCTTCCCTCGTTTTACTAAAGGCACTGTGGCAACATGGCCGGTTATACCGCAAAAAAACGCAATCATTTGCTTCGATGTACTTCTTCAACGAACAACTTTTGTTGGACTTGGCTCGTCTTGAAAGTCCCATACGGTCGACTGCTAGTT